>BTPG01000001.1:84882081-86197942 GCA_036245525.1 Semisulcospira habei
TCCACTGTCGAACGAGACATGCCTGGGCGTGGACAAGACGGGTCTGGCCCAGAACTCTGTGTACCACAAGATCTACTTCGGCTGGCTGTACTTCCTCGTCATGTGCTTCATCCCGCTGTGCTCCCTCGCCGTGCTCAACGCCTTCCTCGTCCTCGCGGTCAAGAGGTCGCAGAAACAACGCAAAGACATGAACGTCAGACAGGTAATTATTGATGATCGATGCGTTTCACTCGTCCCTTTGGATATTGGCGCGTTTTGTCAAGCAAGGAGATTTCCCTTCGGCTGCCGGTAGCGCGATTTGTCGAGGTGATTCCTGCCTTAATCACCTCGACAAAGAGCGCTACCGACATGCACCAAAGAGTTAACTCCTTCACCGTCAGCGGCTACAGATGACGCATTTAAAACCATCGCTAAATAACTGCTGATACTGCTGTTTTTACTGACATTACTACTTATTAGCTGTCTACCCGAGGCACACGGACATAAACACGACCATCTCGCCTCAAATGGGTCTATGCCTCTTGTGTTTGCCTAGCTTTTTGTGTTCCCTTCAGTGGGTGGGTTATATTTCACTGTAACACTTTTTTAAAAAGCCAATTATAGAGAGCATACTGACAAGCCAATACCTGCAAATTACCACAGCGCGTACGCCATCATAACTTCTGGTCGTCATAATTCCTTACTGGTTCCTGCAACCGCGCAGTTTAATTTCTAATTAACTTCTGTCTTCCGCAGTTTAAAACAAGATGGGATGAACCATAACCCACAAAGCCCCTTTGATATGAGAGCTGTCCTCGCTGTCAATGTTCTCTACCTTTTGTCTTTGACCTGATTCTGATGTTGAAATAACTCCTTTTGAAAAGCCTCGCAGATGTGCCAATGCGTCATTGTGAACTCTATAAGGGGCGCGCGCAGTGCATACGTGTCATTGGGTTGTCAAACGTCATTTGTCATTTTTTTATTCTGATGTTGAATCATCTCCTACTGAAAAAGTCTCGCAGATCTGCCAATGCGTCAGCGAGTTATATAAGGGGCATACGCGTCACTGATTTGTCAAACGTCATTTGTCATGACGTAAGTTTTAGTTTTTACGTAATTTTATATTTTACGTGATATGAGTTTAACTTTCGCTTCATAGGCTTGAGAAGATGGTGACAAAACTAGAACTTCACGGTACAATTTCACTCTTGCTATAATTTGTGTGAAAGCAGGTTGATTTTACCTAGCTACATGACATACTAAGTACACGGGTTACCTGCATGCTCTTCTGAAAGCGCGTCCATGTGTGTGTGCGTGTTAGTGCGTGCGTGCGTGCGCTCCAAACATCTCCAAGAGGCATAGATCCTCATGCGTCTGGAGGGCGCATGAGGATATATTCCTCCTGGAGATGCGCGCATGTTTGTATGTGAAAGAGAGAGCCGCGCACGCGTGAGAGAAAGACGTCATATCTAGAGTATTATGTCAGTGTCTGCGTGGTGACGGAGTTGCCTCTTTTACGTCACCGCCACTGTCTGACTTTCTCTAGAAGTTAGTAGAAGTCAAGGTTTTTAGTGTTTTAATTCTTTTCTGAAAAGAATTGTTTTTACTAAAGAAATTGAAAGGATACAAAGCTGGCTAACGAACTCATCCAATATCTTTCTCAAAACTAGCTATATGCAAAAGTTCAAGTAAACATGACAAAAATTACGGACTCTAATCTGGGTCAACCGACTTCCTATAAACGGTTGTTTATGTCTTCAATGAGACGTTCAATTACAATAGGCTCGGAGGCGCTCTTAGCCACCCATTTAATATAATATAATATAATATAATAATGAGTACTTGTATAGCGCCTAACCTCAGATTAGAGCTCTAGGCGCTTAACAAAAACTAATGTACAAAAAATAACTAATTACAAAAATGGAATTAACAAAAAGTACAAAAACAAAATACAACGCACTCTGTAAACAAGCTATAAAGTCACCATTCAAAAGTGCTACGCTCATGGACTCATACTGGCATTCACACACACACCCACACACACACTACTTCTATAAATAGATAGAGATGACTTTAACATGACAGGTGTGTGACAAAGTCATTTGTAGCTGACAGAAAACATATGGGTCTTTAGGGCAATCTTGAATTTAAGATAGTATTTCGCCAAGTTTCAAGCTTGTGTGTACAGAAATATCGGAGATTCTCTTGTTTACAT
The DNA here is from genome assembly GCA_036245525.1 of Semisulcospira habei. NCBI lineage: Eukaryota > Metazoa > Mollusca > Gastropoda > Semisulcospiridae > Semisulcospira > Semisulcospira habei. The sequence continues at coordinate 84,884,276 of BTPG01000001.1, forward strand.
ACATACAAACATAACATAACATAACATAACATAAACATAACATAACATTACATACATACATACATACGCACAAACGGCGCTTCGCGCCAAATGTACGTTGAGTTGCGAATTTAGCGTAACTAGACATGACGTAATTTTTATCTTGTTACTTTAATTGTTTAGCCTGCCCGCCTTTGACATCATGGACATGCTATTAAATTCGCCCCATCGCGACCCGTCCTAAAAAGTCCCTTCTATAAATAGAAGGGACTTAAAAAAATAAAATAAATTAAACGGATCCGCAGTCAGCGAATAATTATTTTCGAGGCAATTTGGGGCAAAGCGTCCATGCAGAACTGTCCTTTGCCATCTTGATTATTGCCAAAATCTCCAAAGGACAGCACTAACAGACTATACCAGAATGTGGATCGATCATGATAGTTCAATGGTGGTGCCAGAATAGCTTGGCGCCCTTGAACTACCATGAACGATGTCTCCTGATTTGTTAACGAGTCTGTAGAGGATAACTCCAATCTGGTAAATATAATTAGGGGAAACCCACCTCAGAGCTCTGCGTGTCAAACTTCTTCACCCGATGAGATCACCAGCATGACAACTACATTCATTACGTGTTACTGCATTGTATGTTAAAAACGTGAAATTTACATGAAAATGCCTTTTTTCGAAAGTTTCTCTGCTTTGCTCAAACTGGTTCTAAAGCGCGCAGAAATTGATTAAGATTGCCTTTTTTTCCGACTGGCTGCATCTTGCATTGATTTTCTTTTGATTGGTCGGTTGTACCTTCTGCGACGAACTGCTTTTATGGTTGTGCACTGCGCTGATCAATTGAAATGGCTAGCTTTCCGATTGGTTTCATCTTGAACAGGCTTCTTTTTGCTGCTTCGGTGATAAATTCAACTGATTCTAGGATTCGGACGAGAGGAGCTTTTTTGAAAACTTTTCTGTTAAGTTCGTCGCTGTCAGTCACAATTTAATTTATTGCGTAGGTAACTTGTCTGATGGAAATATGCAACAACAACTTTCTAAGTAGGTGACTGGAGCAATCGCTGCACATATCAACATCAATACCAGAATTATGACGTACAGCTGACCCATAAAAATATGCACACCTTTTGTTCTAGGTCAGGTCACCTAGACAGACAGACGCAGAGCCCAGCGGCACAAATATCCAAATTACAAAACACAAATGCCATTACACCGACAAGAAAATGACCTATCCCGACATTCCAGTCAGTGCACGCTATGTAAGTCACCAAAAGCACAAAACACTGTGTAGTCAGGGTGACCATTGACCGATCACCTAACCGAATTTCATTATTAGGTCATCATAGTCTGGATACTGAAAGACCACCTCTCAGACATACAGACGAAAATAGTATTGGTAGACAACGCATAATCGACTTTCCTTCCCGCACCGTTTGTGAGATCAGTTTGGGGAGTGCGCCACAAATACGCTTCTATTCAAATGAGATGCTCTAGCTTCTCATTTGAATAGAAGTGTACTTGTGGCGTACTCCCTGAGTAAGTCTATCTGGGGAGTACTTGAGAAGATCTCCTTTGAATCGAAATGAACTTATGGCGTACTCCAGGAGTGGGTCTATCTGGGAAATACTTTAGCATCTCATTTGAATATAAGTGTACTCGTGGCGTATTCCCAGAGTGGGTCTATCTGGGGAGTACTCCCGCAAATGCTAAAGGTTTGTAGTCTGGCACCAAAGGACGATCTCTACCTCAGATACGCCGCTTTATAGAGGACTAGCGGCATCGTAGACAAGGCACAGCCGCCATTTTACAGTACTCTTGACACAAAAGGACAATCTACGTCTCAGACACACGGACGTAAAAAGTAAAAATGAAAAACATAATTTTAAAAATAATTTAATAAGCCTGAGACGGCATAGTTAGTTAGTTAGTTATTTGGGTTTAACGCCGAGCAGGCAACTGTGAGACGGCATAGATCCTCCTGACCCGTAGAGGCAATGGAGGTCTCAAGACAAATCTACGTCTCTGGCGGATGTGAGTAGCGTGCAAGAGTTCATTTGAAACACGACTCTCAGTTTTCAATTATACGTCTATATGGAACAGGAGCACAAGTTGATAGCTGATCCTAGCCCCGCCAGCAAGAGTCATAGATTCTCATCAGCACCTGCCACTGCAGGGGCTCATGAGAATCTATGTCTTTTGCTAGCACGGTGTAGGTCATATTCCTTAATTGTGGCTGTAAAAGATGTATCTTGCATTGGAAAGAGAAGACTGGCCGGAAACTGTATCTCACTCAATATCCAGACATCCATCGGACGCAAATCTTTTTCTTGTCACAAATTACCCACTTACGTGTTTTTGACGCCAGCAAATGGGAAAGGCCACAGACGAACCAGCAGAAGTTGTCTCCCTTTCTTAGCGCGGTCAAGTCCCCTTGATGCGGGAGTAGTGTTGTCGACAAAAGTCGGTAGCGGGTCCTTCACGCTGCTCAGCTTCAGACCCTCTAAAGTAAAGCCTCTTGCATAGTCGTACCACTGAGAAGGCTAGCATGAAATCGATGTGTAAGAGGCCATTCGTCTCTCAGAAAGCCACCGAAACTAATCATATGTGTGCCGGCAAATTTTCGATAAGTAATGCACGTGATCACTGAATTGAAATCATAATATAAAATCATATTAATCGTAAACATTAACAACGTACAGCCAAAAGTTCGAATGTTTAAAGTTATAGGCATGTGAGCAGGTAAGTGATCGAGCAATGCGACCCCCCCCCCCCCCCCCCCCGCCACACCCCCCCCCCCCCGCCCCCCCCCCCCCCCCACTTCAATTGGCAATTCAAAACTCAAATTGTCACTTACCGCTCATATCACCGGTTCATCCTATATCACCGTTACATCATGGTAAATCAGGGTGGCACAGCTGCGGTGTGCCTGAATTGCTCAGCTTTCAGGTCGTCTTCCATAGGCAATAGTTATCTTCGTACCCGCCATGACCCGCCAGTAAGTTAGTTAGTTAGTTATTTGGGTTTAACGCCGAGCAGGCGACTAAGGCTATCTCAGGACGGGAAACCCGCCAGCAAGAGTCATAGATTCTCAGGAGCCCCTGCGACTGCAGGGGCTCATGAGAATATATGTCTCTTGTTAGTACTGTGTTGGCGTCCTCAGAAGAAAGGCGACCGTGTGCAGTTGTCTAATGGAGCTATCAGCGGTTTGGAAAAGGAGAGATTGGGCGTCATTCTCAGCGTCCTCCGTCACTAATACACCTAGCGCACCCAGCAAATAAGGTCAGCGGAGCTGGGCCGCACGAGATACCCAGAAGCACATGACACATCAGCCCGATGATACCAATAAAATGATAAGCCCGAGGAGAATACAGGGACTCGTGCGGATCCATGCCTCCGGTAGATTAACCCTTTGGCAGTCGGTAGCGGTTTTTGTCCCAACGATTCCTACAGGAATCATCGCGACAAAATCCACTACCGACTGCCAAAGGGTTAACGTGGATGAACTCTCTGACTTCTTGGAATTTTTTTATGTTTTCCTCATTATCATGCGCAAGGCGTACCAGCTACTTCCAAACTTCCAAAGTTTGTTGCACATGGCTGTCAGTGAGCTGAAGGTCCCCAAGCTGATGTCGGCAGCAGCAGCGGCCAGCGTCAGACTGAGGACTTTCAGCTCCCTGGGCTCTAAATCCAGACGCACATCCGTTAGATGAGCCAGAAGCTACGACGAATTTAGAAATGTAATTGGAGTTTTAAGCAGCATATTCCTACCGTGAAACAATGCCTGGATTTGAGCAAAAACGTGTTCATCCTTCGCGAAAGGCGCATTATAGGCAGTGCGCCAAAACTCCGGATCACATGGACGGATAGACAGGTAGATAGATGAACGAACGTATGAACTCAGGGACGTGCATGTCTTAGGGCTCACGGACGACTGGATGGAAAAGGGGAAGGATTGATTTACATTGCTTAACGTACCGACAGCAACAAGACTTTCTCAGGACGTGCCTGCACTGCATGTGAAAAAAAAAAACAAAAAACAGAATATTGAATGTATGTCGCCAGCTGGTCTAATACGCTAAATAAACCTAAGACCACTTAGCAACACACATCCAATATCAAGAGCAACAGCCAGCGCAGACAGCAGGGAGAGTTTAAAAAAGGAAAATACAGATGAATGGACCAAGGGTAGACAGAAACACATGCCCCAGAATAGAGGGGAAAACCCACCCTGTGGGGCTGACCAGGGTGACCCTGGGAACTAAAATGTAGTTAACCCCACCCAAGTCGCCCAGAACAGACCCGGGTGGGAGAGGGGAAGGGGAAGGAGGGAGGGAGGGACGGATAGTTAGACGCATAGACAGATGGTAGGACAGGAAGAAAGGTGGCTGGTAATTTAGTTTTAGGACTGCATGCTTTCTTCAAGCGGTTTTCACCCATTTAGCCCCAAAGCCGATTTACCAAATTTTAGAGGTGTCACCTAACTTCTATGTACCAGTTGCAGGAGAAAGATCAGGCGCCAAGCTAATCTGGCACTGCCCTTGAATTATCATTGTCGATTCGTCTCATGCTGAACAGCGTTGGGGCTAAACGGGTTAATCATCGCACGTGCAATGAAAGTCACGTGCAACAAAACCAAAGCACGTGACCCTCTTTAGAACCCAATCCCTCTCTGACGTCATCATCCGACATGCCTGTGAATTTCACAAGTATGCCGATGACACCCAACTCCACAAAGGTGTTTCTCCATCTAATTTTCCTGCTCTTGTGAAAGAGATTGAACTTTGTATTTCCTCTGTGAAAAAAATGGATGCTGTGCAACAAACTGAAGCTCAAACGATGGCAAGACTGAATCACTTTGCGCTGGTTCCGACCACTCCCTTAGTCAGGTTCCACCAGGGGCCTCCCTCGTGGTTGGCGACAGTGAAATAACTTTTAGCCAGTCTGTACGTAATCTGGGAGTTCAGTTCGACTGTAATGTGTGCAGGACGGCGAACTTCCAGCTGCGAAGAATCAGCTCTATTAGACCATTCATCACCCGGTCCGCCACTGTTCAACTTATTTGCTCCCTTGTCCTTAGCCGCTTAGACTATTGTAACTCCCTCCTGGCAGGTGTCCCCCAGAAAGAACTCTCCCGTCTGCAGACAGTCCTCAACAATGCTGCCAGACTTGCTTTTGGCAAATCTAAAATGGACCATGTAACTCCCCTACTTCAGGAACGGCACTGGCTACCCATTCAGTTTAGAGTCGAGTACAAGATTGCGGTCCTGGGTTTTCGCTCCTTTGATGGATCCCTACCGCCATATCTCTCATCCCTCCTCAACATCTATCAGCCCTCCCGTTCCCTTCGTTCCTGCTCTGAGAAGCGTTTCTGTGTCCCCAGCATTTCCTCTAAGCGGTTTGGCTGCCGGACATTCCAGTATCAAGCCCCAGTTGTCTGGTACTCACTTCCCCAACACCTCCGGAATGCTGAAAACATTGACGTCTTTAAGACTCAACTTAAAACCTACTTCTTTCAGCTTGCGTACCATTAATCCACAGATTGTGTGTCATAATGGGCTGGTCTGCATACATATTTCTGTGGCTTATGATGCCTCACCTAGTACCATCATCGTGGCATTTATTACCTCGGTCCTCCTTTTGTTGACCGTGTAGCACCATCTTGGTGGCTTCACTTTACATCCTTAGTGTATTGACCATTTGGTGGCTCAGACGATCACAGGTCATCTATTTGTAGCGCCATCGCGGTTGTGCCGCTATCTTGGGTCCTCCTTCTGTTGACTTTGTAGCACCATCATGGTGGCTTAGATCACAGGTCTTTCTTTTGCTGACCGTTTAGCACCATCGTGGTGGCCTTGATCTTAGATCTTCCCTCTGTTGACCGCGTAGCACCATCGTGGTGGCGCATCGGCATGATCAAAATCTGTTGAACTTGTGATTGTGAATGGTTTTGTTTTGTTATGTGTGTTTTAGTTGTATGTGTGTGCGTAGATTAAACTTTTTTAAAGATAGTGAGATTTTGCATATATATACATTTTTTGTAACGCGCTTAGAGCCCACTGCTCCTGGGGATTCCGCGCGATATAAATGCTCTTTATTAACGTGCGAAGGCAGGCTTCAAAACAAAATCAGCATTACCGGTCCTTTATACTTTACATTTAAAGCACCTAAAGGACATTCACCCTGCTAATGGGAGTGTCCTTTTCTAACCGACAGAACTTCGACATCATAGATCATACTGGGCATGTACATTATCCCTAAAGTCATTAAAGACTGAAGATCCAATAACCGACCCAAGTGGGGAATCAAAATATGAATGAAGCCAGCAAGTGGAAAGGATCTTCATGTGCCTCCGCATTTGCGGAGGCTCATGAGAATCTATGCCTCTTGCATTTGGGCCCAAGCTCAGGAAAATCAATGTCTGGGTGGTGAGCTTGTGCTAAACCAATGGCGGAGTGTTACTTGTGTTTCTTTATGAACTTTTGAACTTCAAAAGTACGTGTACCTAGTTTCATTTACCCCCTAAAGGATAATTAGCAGACATTTAGAAGCAAACCACGATAGTGCATTGTACTATGGTCTTCCATCCCTGCCGGCAACAAAAACAAAAAAACAACAACAAAAAACACCACCAATGACTGACTTGGCTCACAATACTAATTATCATTTATTCTATTGCAGTGTACTTACCCTAGGAAAGTATTCAGACAAACCAGGCAAACAGTTAGATTCCCTGCCCCTTCATTTTAGCACCCAATCTATGAAAGTACCATACGGTGATCAATAATTATGCACTCCTTGTTCACTAAATTATTAAAACTCGACCTGGCTCACAACATCTGATGACCGACACGTGTCACAGTAACAACACAAATAACAAGACCATAAGAAGACAAATGATACACGTCCCATAGCTTGCCCGAATGACCGATGGGTCATATACACACTGGTTGTCTCCCTCGATTTGCTACCGCTGAACAGGTAGCGAATCGAGGGAGACAACCAGTGGGGTCAAATACACGCGTATCGAGCGTTTCTCGTACAGGTTGCTCCTAGCTTTACAGAGATACTGAGAGGTGTTGTGCGTTACATGTGTTATGCGTTACAGGTGCGTATTACAGATGGTGTACAGGCATTGCGTGTGTTGCAGGTGCGCGAGAACAACGTGACGATCATGCTGGTGTCGGTGGTGATGGTATTTATCGTGTGCCAGGTGCCGGCCCTCATCTACAACATGGCCTACGCCATCTCCATGGCCACCGTCACCACCAGCAGCGCCTGGGGCGTGCTCTCCACACTCCGCAACTTCCTCGTCAACCTCAACTCTGCCGTCAACTTCATCCTGTACTGCGCGCTGGGGCAGAAGTTCCGCCGGACGTTCGTCAGGACCTTCTGCCCGTGTCTGGCGCGCCGCTCGAGGGACGGTTTTCATTCATTTACATACACCCACCACCACGACCACGCGCACAGCAACTCCAACAACGGGCAGGTCTACATCAAGATGCTGCAACACAAGGGCAAAGGCAAGGTCAGTGTGGCCAAGGTCAAGGCCAACGGCAACAAGGGCGGCGTTGACGTTCAGAAGGTGGCTGATCAGGACTCGGGGGTTGTTGTGCACAAGTATTCGCCGCGCGCGTCGCTCGAGTCCAATCACTGTGACACTATCAACACGTGCATATTTGACAAACACAGTAGAGCCAAGGGCAAGCCACGGCCTGGGGAAAGACAACTGCTCAGGGAAGACGTCTGATAGCGTCAAAAACATCGTATACACATATATAAGGATGACGCACACACTGTGATCAAGTAATGTACGATGGCTTCACGGACACCGTACAAGCTGACGGATGAGGTGAAACAACTGATGTGATTTCGTGATGTCTGATAGCGTCACGGACATCATACACACTGATTGATGACGCAAGTGGTGTGTACACAAGGCTATCATTACACAGACTAAATACGTTTTGTATTAGTGCACTCAACGTTCGGAATACGCATAGAACAACTGAGAAGTATACATTCTGATGTCCTGCCAGTCACATGATGCTCACAAGAGCCAAGTTAGCAAAATGCCATCGGGTCGACTGATATAGGCCCGATGACCTTGGATCACAACGCAGACCGTGTCTGTTCAGACATTGCTAAATATGGACGAATTACCTCAAGCTATCTTAAATAATAAATATATCAGCGCATTATTAGGCGCTTTATCCGAGCTGAAAATCGGCTCAAAGCACCGCCGCAAACTGAACCCAACAAGCACGCTCAGTGAATCAAGCGCATTCACTCACACACTGTACATAAACACAAAACATTCACGTGGTGCTAAGGGCAAGCTCAAGCGAGCTACTGAAGTTTTTTAAAAATTCAAATGGTTAATATTTGAAATTTCATTAAGTGGGCTGAAATTGATACCAAAGTCGTGGGGGAGGAAGAGCCGTAGTACCCGGAGAAAGAACCCACCACGGTCCGCTCTAATTAACGGCGACACTTACTAGAGGAGAAAAGTCCGACGCTGGAATATATATATATATATATATATATATATATATATATATATATATATATATATATATATATATATATATATATATATATATATATATATATATATATATATATATATATATATAAAACAAGGGCATAGACCTGTATAGTGCGAAGCCCACACTGGTTGCCTCTCTCGATTCGCTGATGCTGCAGCGAATCGAGGGCGACAACCATCGTGGCGAAAGACAAGCACCCGCAAGGAGGCAGATGTGTGCACGTTGTCTGGAAGTTCAGGAAAACTTTCCAACTATCAAAGACTTTTCTCCCTAGTTACTCTGGTACGATAACTCTGCTGATGACTGCTTGTAACGCACGCAGACTTGCCCCAAGTGGCATGTACAGACTCTCGCACAACAGACGCATACACCGCCACCGACTCAGACGGGCGCATTCACGCGGTAAAACTCAACACGGGCTTTCTTTCTAACGAAGACGTTTATAACAAAATAAACAATAAAAGAACCTCTCAAAAACTATCAAACTATATACACCACACCTTCCCCCACTACCAGCATCTCAACACCACATGCATACACACAATATCAATGCCAGGCTAGGTAGCAGTCTCTCACACTCCAGCCTGTTTGGTGTTCTCGCCCAGTTACGTTCAGTCCTTTGACGTCTAGGCGTGCAAGTCCTTTCTCGTACGCTCCCGAGTCGTCCCGTCTCTCGTACCGTGGACGTCCGCGTAGCTCGTACCATATAGCGCAGTCCTCGCTGTGACCCGGGTGTCTCGGCACCGGTTGCTCACTCCTTGAGTGAAGAGATGGAGAGATGACCTCGCATTAGGTTCCTGGTGACTTGACGTCTCGGCGTCCGTTGCTCCACTCTCGACAAGCACTCTGAACAATAATAAAGTCCTAAATCGTAACACTTGCTAAACACACGCACATATTGGATACTATAAGATACATTACGAAACCTGGCTGATACAATAGCTCACACGTTCATTCACACACACACACACACACGTGCTTCATCACCCGACTACTTTCGTAACACTCCATATCTGTCACTACCTTGAAACAGACTATAACCTAACACTCTCGCTATACGTTATCCCATTCGCTGGAAAAGACTATAATTAACCACGTACTATCCTCATAACGACTTAGGCATACACATCTCACATTCTTTAGTTATTCATCTCGGTAAATAACTGTATAAGAAAAACACCGGTTACCTCAATGAATTCCAAACCAACATAACTGAACCAAACCAGTCAACCCTATACAACTGAATTAACTCCTATTAACGCATACTATCTTTAACGCAGTAACCATCAACAATACGTATAGACACATACCTGAATTCTAGGTTCCAGAGTCTTGGAATACGGGCTAAGGTATCTCACACACGTCTGTCCACACTGACAGTAAAGCCCCGTACTAACTTATTTCACCCTCTGACAGACTGAGCTCTCGCCTAAAACTCACTAAAACTCCCCGTGCTAACCGTTTCTTAAAGATTCCAAGTGGCCCACATGCCACCACGGACTATCGTCACAAAACAAACTGCCAACAAACTATACCGTATTAAACCCCTGTGTGAACCCTATGCGTGAGCATAGAGTTTCATCACACTGCTTGATACACGAAACTTCTTCAAAATTTAAAAAAAAAATAAAAAATAAAAAATTCTCTAGTGTCACGTCCACTCCTCCGAGGTCTTCACAGAGCTAATCGGGACATGTATGATTTGAGTCCGATTTGACAGCGAGTGCCAGTCACAAAATAGGACACGTACAGATTTGAGTTTGATAGTGTCGCACATGAATCATTTCCACGCCCTAGCTTCGGGAAAATATAATCTAAAATCTATATATTATTTGGATCTACGCTGATAACGTACGTGCTAAAAACTCGGCTGGACTACCATTTTAATTTAGGAGGAATATACTGACCTGTCTAACGAATCACCCATTCAAACGCTGCTCACCGCTGCGGCCATTTGTAAACAAATAAGAAACTTCAGAGTTTTTCTGGCAAACTTGGGGCATGGAAATGGTTTGGATGCAACAGATTCAACCCTCTGGCTGTCGGTAGCGGGTTTTTTTTTTTTTTTATCGTGATGATTCCTGCAAAAATCACTGCGACAAAAAGCGCTAGCAACAGCCAAATTGTTAACTGTCAGCGCTAGTCCCAAAACAGGGCATGTACAGGTCTGACTGAGCGCTAATCACTAATGAGGATGTACAAAGTGAAAACGTGTTGTGCGTACTAGTCACAAATCTGGAACGATTAAAGATTTGACTTTGAAAAGCCGGACATCGAGTGGTGTACTGACGATGTGAACTATGTTCAGAATCAGGTTCTGTTTAACCCCTTCACTGCCATGGACGCTGGTTGTGTTTTTGAAATTCAACGTCAAAGGTCCAAAACCGCCAAAAGAACATGGTCACAAAGTGGTTTCCGCAAAAGGTACAGTATTTGCGCGAACTCATGAAAATCTGTACCTCTTGCAGTTGCATGGTGTTCAATTCTTCTCGGCAGGTAACGGGATAAAATGATAGTGTAACTCTTCAACACATACTGCCCCAGGACCGAAACCCCCAAATTTTGAAGTTGCCCTCTGAAGGACAGTATTACAATTCTAGAGACAGGTCGACCATGATAATTCAAGGGCGGTGCCAGAATAGCTTGACGCCTATAGGCGCCAAGCTATTCTGGCACCACCCTTGAACTATCATGGTCGAGCCATATCTTGCTGTGGTGTGTTGGGGCTGAATGAGTTAAAGTGCTGCTAAGAATCAGACGTAAATGAAAGTGTGACTGTGATCAAATATAGTTTTGAATTGTTACGTTGGTTTGGTTGAATGACGAAACGAATGACTGAATGATGGTTAATTTATATAATCACTGAGTGGGTGAAAGTGTTTGCATTATATATTGCTACAAAATGACGATTTATTCCATGTAATGTGGTGAGGGTGATACGAGAACAGAACACTCGAGTGTGAAAGAAAAGCAAGTCTGTGTGAAATATGTGAGTGATTGCCATATATTTGTGCTGAATGTATACTGACGAGCAAAAGAAATGCGACATCGTTCGAGTCACCAAAAACACTGAAGTATTTCCGATGACTCGAATGATGTCGCATTTCTTTCGCTCGCCAGCATGCATGTGAATTACCATATCATAATGTATGCTGAAGATGTCAGAGTGGCGTAGAAACCGAAAAGGGGGGTGGGGGAGGGGGTGATGAGGAGAGAGCCTACCTCCCGCTCCCCTCAAAAAAATATAGAGGGTGCAGAGTATCCCTTGCTCACCCATCCCCATAGAAATCAAAATGACTTTTATCTCAAAAAATCATGGACGGGAGGGGGGAGGGGCCCCCCATCCACTCCATTATTTTTGGAGATTAAAAATATATATATATTCTTACGTTGGATTTTTTTTGCGAGGCGAGACTAGACGATTATCGTCTCGTCATTCCTGTCTCTCAGTTGTTTGATTTTTTCGGGGGGTCGGACTGTCTCGTAGGTTGAACTGTCGATTGCAAGCCCCCGCCCCCCCCCCCCCCCCCCCCAACCCTCACACACACCCTTTTTTTGTTTGATTACAATGCTGAAAAGTAGGGTGCTGGAAAATAACATCTCAGATCTCAGGCACGACGCCCCTCCCCCCTCCACCCCTTCCGCTCCCCCCACCGGCACCCCCACACCCCACCGTCCCTCCCACTTCAAGAAAAACATCTTCCTATGCTGTGTCAGTTTGTGTGACGTTTGATAATGTTTGTGCTGAACTATGTGAGTGTGTGATTTGACATGTGAGAGTGATCACAACGGGTATTGGTGCTAAAATATTTCAGTGTGATCGCTGAATGTGTCAGAACAAAGTGGGTTGAACTTCTATTGTACATCACGGATGTGTTTGTACCCGAAGCAGTGTTCTGTTGTGTTCATATTTCACTAATATTTTCTAAAAATATGAAACGAAACTTCGCGACTGTGTCGACAAAACAGTAATAAAAGTGTTGAAATATACAAAACTGGCTTTCTGTACGGTTTTGTATTGTTGACGTATTATTGTTTCCGGCCTTCCTCATTCCACCACTCTCACTCTCCAGCGCGTCCAAAACAATGCTGCCCGCCTCGTCCTCAGAAAGAAAAAAATCCGACCACATCACTCCCCTGCTCAAGCTCCTTCACTGGCTCCCCATCCTCCAACGCATCCAATACAAGATTCTGTCTCTCTGCTACAAATCCCTGAACAACTACGCTCCTACCTATCTCTCCAACTTACTTCACCCCTACACTCCTTCCCGCTCCCTCCGCTCCGCCTCCGACCCTCTCCGCCTCCTCATCCCCCGCACCAAACTCAGCACTTTCGGCCCCCGCTCCTTCTCAGTATACGGTCCATCCACCTGGAACACTCTCCCACTCTCTCTCCGTCAGAAACACTCTCTCTCCTCCTTCCAGTCCGCCCTCAAAACTCACCTCTTTCAACAGTTCTAGCACTATGTCACCACACTCCCCACCCCAAGCTGGCCGTCGTAATGTATTTTCACTATTTGTGGTACGTGAGTCATTGTCTAAAGCGTGCACATGCGTGTGCGAGTTGTGAGTGCGCGCTTAGAGTTATAATTATTATAAGATAAGTGCATTATAAATACCGTAATTATTATAATTATTACGTCAGCTGCAAACATGCATGTTTGGATGTATAACATTTAACTCATTGGGTGCGTTGACACCTACCAAGTACGCAAAAGGCTATCGGACCGAAGTCGACGGCAGAGTATCCCTTGCACAGTCGGCCCGATGGTCTTTGCGTACATCGTACTAATCCTGAGTTTCGCTCTATAAAGCGATGGGTGCTCTGACACAACCGCAATACACGTCATGTAAATTAGATTAAGCGAAACACGACGAAGGTAAATTAAAAGAAATCCCGACAAAGAAAGGAACACGCTTAGAAAGGGCAATTACACCATATTTGTGTTGTAATTGTCCATTCTAAGCGTGTTCTTTGTTTATTGTTATTTTCTTTGCATATTAGTACGCGCTTCGCAGTCACATTTTCGGTCTGGATTTTCAGAAGGTGCATTAAGTATAAGAGAAAGAAACCACTAATAACATATATTTCAAATAAGTATCTCATATATATTTAAAAAGTTAACCTTTCCTGCTTCACACCCCGTGCTGTCCAGCAATCGACCTGTTTGTTTGTTCTCTTGCATTCTTGTATGTTTGTTTGTAGTTCTTATGCAGATAGTTGCTGTTACCTAATACAAAACGTTAACCTGATTCTAAGCTGTGATCAACTGCAGTGCAGTTTCTCAGGCGTGACGCATGTTCTGCGACTGCTGACAAACATAAGCCAGCAGGGTGCTCCATTAACTTCCTGCCATGCTCATCAATTGAATGCTAACCGCCATCTAGCATATATTTTAGTGCAGCAATCGAGGGAGACAACAAGTGTGGAAGGGCCGACAAGCCCAGCACAGTCCTACACTTAGACCCAGGTAACTACCTCAGCCTGAGGACGCAAAGTAACCCATTCAGCCCCGAAGCACTACAGCAGCAGATGTATCGAACACAATAATTCAAGGGTAGTGTCAGATTAGCTTGGCGCCGGATGGCGCCAAGCTAATCTGACACTACCCTTGAATTATTCAGGTCGATCCGTCTCCTGCAACTGGCACATAGTTGTTAGGTGACACCTTTAAAATCTGGCAATTACAGCCTTGGGGTTAAATGGGTTAAAAAGACTTTCTTAGCAAGAGGCGTGCATTTTAAAGAGAACATCAACCACTCCGCCGTGTAAAGGCAAAAGACCGTAAGTATTTTTAATAAAATACTAAATTTCTATTGTAATACAGTGAAAATTTGCCTTTCACACAAATCGACTTAGCTGCGAATCGTATTTAGCTCCGCACGAATCAAACAGCCCAATCTTCGACCCACAGCAGTTGTTCGGAAAACATCCAGAGGCACATTTGTGCTTATACTCAATCATCCGTGATAAATTACAGATATATAATCGACTGGGGGGGGGGGGGGGGGGGGGGGAGGGAATCTGCTTTGGTGGGGAATTTGAAAGATGCAAGTGTTTTCTCTCATTTGTTTGGTTCTTTGTTTCTTTGTTTTCTTCATGAAATCTTTCTTTCTTTCTTAATTTCGTGAAACCTGCAAAGAAAGAAGAAAACCTGTTTGTCAATCTTCAACAATATTTTCACTGAAAATTGCGCAAATGAAACGGGGGGGGGGGGGGGGGTGTGGGGGGGGAGGGGGAGGGGGAACAAAGCAAAAACAAACATTTGCAATGACTGCACGTGTAATGCCCCAAGCTCGGTTATTTGTTGAAATTGTTCCACTTTCTACATGTCTCATCCATGCCTGGAAATTTAGTGAAAAAAAACACGAACACACTTGCATGCAAACATTCACAAGAAGAAAACCAAAAACGAATTGCAAAGTGGTCAAAAGTGGTCCCTGCAGGCTAACCACTTACGCTACAGATGCACTTTGCGTGTAGACAAAGCGATAATTAGAAGGAAGGGAAGAAGGGAGGGAAGAAGGAAACATCAATATACCACTCCCCCGCAAACCCTCTCTCCCCCCCCCCCCACCCCACCCCCACCCCCAACGCCCACCACCCCCCTCTTTCTTTCTTTTTTTTTTCTTTTTTTTTTTTCTTTTTTTCTTGGGGGTGGGGGGTGGGGGTGGGGGGTGGAGGAGTGGGGGGGGGGGGGTATCAAATAGCTGCAGCGACTAGAAGTACTAGAAGACAATGTCAACCAGGTTTCAGGGGTTAGCTCGCTTATGCAAATGGTTCCAGCTACGAAAACGAGCAGTACGTCCTGCGCAAGTTACTAAGCAAGGCGCACCGCTATTAGTGCACTGTTTTAAGATCACTCTTGCAGCTGACCCATGCTGCGTGTCCGACATGGAAGTCAGTTGATAACAGGTCACATTACATAGTCAAATTTGGCCAGTTCAGGCAGTGCAAGGACCGGTGTTATTTTTGCCTTGTTTGAAAACTTGTAGTAGGGCTGAATGTTAGAATTTGCTGGAAATTTCTGGTTAGATGAGAGGAGACATGTTTGGTGCTTTGATTCATACCATCCTGAGCTTATCCAGTGGACAATTGTGGGCCTATGTTGAGTTGCCGTTGACGTAGTGATTTGAGGGGCACGCTGATTTCAGCTGTGCTTGGGTGTGGGGTTGGTAAGGAATCGGGTTCATAGCCAAGAAATGAGACTGTCAATGTGCTGTTTTTATTGTTATTTTGTGCATGGCAAATGTGCAGCTGGTGGGCATTAGTGTTTTTTAGGGGATTGAAATATTAGGGGATGTCTGGGTCTGACTATTGCTAAGAGACTGTACAGTACGGAAACGGCACTGTGTTCCGTGGCCTGTCAGGGCACCACATGCCATATGTGACATAGATCAGAAACTGGTTTAATGTAACCATATCATTGAGTTTGGACTTTTGCAGTTGGAAAACTGAGAAAATCATGAAAAAATTCAAATTTTGCCAAAAAATCGCTGCGATTGCAGTTTTATAGGCGTTTTTGCATGTTTTGCGTTGCAACACTCTGTTTACCTGCACTGTGAGCTATGGTTAGTGTGTTTGTTCATTTTTTTTTTCTTACAAGTAGTCACGAGTCTGACCTTCTACCTTGAGCTGTGACCTTGACCTTGAAAGGGGTGGGGTTTAGGGCGTTTAGTTTGATAAATGCATAAATAGAGGCACTTTTCAGTTATTGAAGTTGAGGGGTGAGGTGGGGTGGGGGGGGGGTTGGAGGTGGGGGGAGGGGGGGAGGCTTAAGGTCAAAGGTTAATATCAAAACTACAATGAAACAGTGTCAGCATGTTCATTTCATTAGACAGCTGACCTCAGAGTAAAATCAGCCGCCAAAGTAGTGTGACATGCAGAAGAGTTATTTTGTATGATCCAGCTACACTGGCTGCGTCTGAGGTGTCATTCTGCTGTAATTGTCATTAAGGATGTCTCTGGTGTCTATTCCGAGCCAAACACAAGCACTTTTACTCTGCGTGAAGCTCATTTAAGTGCATTGTTATGGGACCAGCAGCTGCGCCACCAGTACAGGCTTTTACAGGAGTGATCACAGGTTTCGCACACACATGCCTGCTGCATTTGCAACATGAGTTTAGGTCTTTTGAGACTCTGACAGGTGTGTTTTATATAAAAATGAACTGTACATAACCATTTTTTCCTGCTATCTCCTAAAAAGCACTCCAAACACTTGTTTGGGTATGCGGTGTGTCCCACGTAGCATAGTTTTGGCTGTTTTGTGTAGTCTTTTGTCTGTGGGTTAGTTCAGTAGACTTAATGTTTAAATTGCACAGGTGTTTCATGACCCCTTTTGCCTGTGGAAAAGATTGCCAGCAGCATATAGGGCATGGCAGCTGGTTACATGTCTCTTCCTGCTTGTTGGCACCAGACAACAGGGCAATGAGGATGCCGGGCCATTGTCTTTATGGCTGCCCTGAGATACACAAGGAATGGCCTTGGGTCTAAAAGCTCATTTTTCATCAGTCAGTTTCATGGTAAGCTGTTTTAGTTGTCCAGCCCACCAGAAGTCAGTTTGACTGTATTGCATGTGTTTGTAAACATGGAAAACCAGAAAACGTAGGGGGGTGGGTAGTGGAAAAATATGAAACAAAAACACTTTCATGTGCCTGTGTCTCAAATGCAACATTTCTGAAGATCAGATATATTACTTGATGTACATGCCAATTTTGGAGGCATTCTGACCGTATCTATTCTGTTTTTCATGGCATCACATATGCATGATCCAAAACATCAACAGCATATTGAACGCCACAACAATGCGCTTCACATAATGGGCCATAACTTAAAGATACAGCAACATTCAATGGTGTCACTTTGGGTTTGACTTAGCTAGTGTCTAAGGGTTGCACGGATGGCAGATTGAATGGTGTTCAGGTGGGACAGTTCCTCTTTCAGGTCACATTACATAGTCAAATTTGGCCAGTTCAGGCAGTGCAAGGACCGGTGTTTTTAAAAATTATTTTTGCCTTGTTTGAAAATTTGTAGTAGGGCTGAATGTTAGAATTTGCTGGAAATTTCTGGTTAGATGAGAGGAGACATGTTTGGTGCTTTGATTCATACCATCCTGAGCTTATCCAGTGGACAATTGTGGGCCTATGTTGAGTTGCCGTTGACGTAGTGATTTGAGGGGCACGCTGATTTCAGCTGTGCTTGGGTGTGGGGTTGGTAAGGAATCGGGTTCATAGCCAAGAAATGAGACTGTCAATGTGCTGTTTTTATTGTTATTTTGTGCATGGCAAATGTGCAGCTGGTGGGCAGTAGTGTTTTTTAGGGGATTGAAATATTAAGGGATGCCTGGGACTGACTATGGCTAAGAGACTTACAGTACGGAAACGGCACTGTGTTCCGTGGCCAACAGTTGGCAAAAGATCCCGAGAATATGGGAATATGTGCTCAAAAAAGCTAATTACCGTCCTGAAGAAGGAGGGAACTTGAGCGTTCCTGGGTGGCGCCAGAATTGCTTGGCGCTGCTTTGTCATGAGTCTTACGATTGTGGTTGTGTTGTTTTGTAAGAGCATGATCCGATATTTATTTGAGCTATCATGGTTACGTATCACGTACCTTTTCAGTAAGATTCTTTATCGTTCGCGCGTAGAGCAGAATTGGCTTTGTTATGATACGCTAAGATCAGTCCGGAAGTTTCTAGCAAAGTCGCACGGAGAAGAGCGGTGAGTTTTTGTAATGCGTAGATTCGCTGAGAATAGACCAGAACGTTCGAGCAAAATCGCGCTCTATCTAGTGACCTCGTATCAAAGTGTAGGCAACATTTTGCAACACAGTAGAGCTGCTCTATTCTTATTCATAGTTGTTTTCTGTGCGCGTGAAGTTGGCAGCCGTTCAATGTGTATTATGAAAGGACGTGAACGGTCTGCCGTACTCTTGTGTGACGTCATTACACACTAGGATTTTGGGCTGAAATTAGCAGTCGTATTTTTATAGACTATTGTAGTTTATTCCAGAATGTTCTTTTTATTTCATATTTATGAGATGCATTTGTGGAGATCGCATCGCTGAAATAAAATATTGTTGGAACTGTTACTCCAGTGTAGTATACATCCTTAAGCCACGTGTGAGGGGTTGCAGCTGAGTGAAGTTTCTTTAAAAGAACCTTACGTGCGTGCGTCTGGTGTGATATCATACTACGACTACGACTCAACACGTAACAATGAGCCATCGTGGTTGATCCAGCTCTTGCTTTCAGTGTGTCATGGTTGAATGCTTTAATTGATTTCTCAGTTGAGGAAAAGAAAATCGACAATGTCTTAATAACCCCTGCCATGCCAATGACCGCAGATTGTGTTTCTGACATCTGTGTCAGCTCAACGCTAAAGGACCTCATCCGTTCAAGGAACATGGATACAAAGTGGGTTTAGCAAGAGGTATAGATCCACATGTGAATCTATGCCCCTTGCATTCGGGTCCTGCTCGTTGAGCTCCGGCAGTGAAAGAGTTAAGACGTCACTGACATGCAATAGACAGCTCAACGCTGGCACCTTAGCTCAATGGCGACACAGTCTAATTCATAATCCATGCGCGTAGGTATACAGTAGGAAAGACGGAAATTTGTGACGCAGGACATGCGTAAGTTTGTTGAAGATCACGCACAGGTCATCCTCTTCCGCTTTCCTCCTGCCTCCCTCCCCACGTCATCCCCTCCCCTTCCCTCAATCACCCCACCCGGGTCTGCCCTGGGGGACTTGGGTGGGGTTAGGTATTTTTTAGTTCCCAGGGTCACCCTGGTCAGCCCCACAGGGTGGGTTTTTCTCTCTATTCTGGGGCATGTGTTTCTGTCTACTCTTTGTCCATTCACCTGTATTTGCCTTTTTAAAACTCTCCCTACTGTCTGCACTGCCTGTAGCTCTTGATATTGGATGTGTGTTGCTAAATGGTCTTAGCTTTATTTAGGCCCCATGTGTTAGGTTTATTTAATGTATTTGACCGGCTGGCGACATACATTCAATGTTCTGTTTAGTTGGGGTTTTTTTTTTTCATAAGCAGTGCAGGCACGTCCTGAGAAAGCCTTGTTGCTGTCGGGACGTTAAGCAATGTACAATCAATCAATCAAAACCTTCCCTCAATCAAAGAAAAGATATCCCTCCCTTCCAACTAAATCCACATCCACATCGCGCAATGTATTCTGTCCTGTAAAGGCTAAGAGACTGTATTAAATCTTTTTTTGTGTGAAAAGCGAGCTTTGCAATGTATATTATAATATCAAATCTTTCACAACTCATTTAGCCCGACGCACGTATTTCCCAAATTTTGGAGGCGTCATCTAACGACTATGCACCTGTTGCAGGAGAAGGATCGATCATGATAGGCGCCAAGCTAATCTGGCACTACCCTTGAATTATCATGGTCGACCCATTTCCTGCTGTAGGGCGTCAGGGCTGAATGGGTTAACAGCGTGCCACCTTCAGTTGAGGAGACAGCCAAAGCCAGCCTTGCTCGAGCAAGACATAGCCAAGCTAATCTGGCACTACCCTTGAATTATCATGGTCGACCCATCTCCTTCTGTAGTGCGTCAGGGCTGAAAGGGTTAACCCCTTCACTGCCAATCGGCGCAGACTGCGTTTTTAAAATCAATCTTAATTCGACGACAGAGCCGTCAAAACAAAAACAAAAAACGAGGATAAAGCGTTTTCGGCAAGAGACATAGATCCTCATGAGCCCTGCAACTGCGGGGACTCAGAAGGATCTATACCTTTTGTAGCTGGATGGTGTTAAATGTTAAAAGTTATTTTCCCAAGGATCAAACATCTCAACACAGTCAGAAAACTGTCTGCAACAGATACTGCTGACAGTATGTGTATGGGTCCTTTGTGTACTATCTTAGAGCTTTATGGTGTAAGTACAATGCCAAATGTCGAAATTTATCATTTGGAGGGTGTAATGGTTTTTTACCCGAGTCGCGGATTTATCGTCTGCATCGGCCTTGTTTTGAATTAATATGCATATTTATGAGCCTACGTCACAAGGCAGAACCCGGCCGCCTATCGGCAGTGTATCGCAATTACTGCATTTCACGAGGTCATCGGTGTGGTGTACTCACGTGTCAGTCCAGTGTACACGTGTCGAGTACTGATGTTTTCCGGCATCCCTTTGACGTAATTTTTCACGAGAAAGTAGAATAAACCTTCCATACTCGCTTAGCTGTCAAAATCACAATGCGGGTTCCGCTCGAGCTAATATTTACAAGTAACAATCGTGCTGCTAGTCGTGCACCGACCGAGGGCGTGGCTTATACTCGCAAAGCTGCGTCCACGGTGCCTAGTTTGACCTTTGATCCGTTACCCCTCGGAAACACGCAACGCGTTCCATCATTGAAACAGAACATGGGTATTTATACCCACTTTCTGCACTGCAGTCAATTTCACATCTCACACATCGAAGTCTACGTAACTGAAAGCATCACTGGAAACGACAAATGCACCTTCGCAGCAGAAACACTACCTCTCTGAATCGAGTGAATGCGAACCCGCGGCACACGGACAAAAACCGTGTTACGACCAGCGATGCCGTACTGACAACTTTGACACACCGTAGTTTTCAGATCAGTCTTTGCAGTATAAAATGTGATAACTAGCTCGTAACTATATGATAAAACAGGTTTAAAATCTTGCGAAATCATTAAGAGATAAATTCAACTGAAGATCATGAATTCTGAAAATACTAAGCGCTCGCGGAACTATAGGAAGATCGACAAAGACCCGGCGTAGATTACTCACTGATTCAGCAGGAAACGGACACGTTGCCACATGTCCATATTCCCTTGTCCGATGTCATTTCTACTTAGGGGTATCTTGTCTCTCTTCCCGGGCTCTTTCTTCTCTTCAATTCCGAGTCTGTCATTGTCGGCGCGAGTCGATGATACTTTCTTTTCTTCGCTGGTTCATCCGCCATCTTATCTCTGATTGATTATAATTATGCAGATGACCGAAGGTCGTATAGAATAGTTAAGACGTCAGCTACCATCGCCTATCTGAAGCAATCTTTTGACGGTGTCCAGTCACAAGGTTCCGGTGGGCCTCTTTTCGCTTTGAACGGACGAAAGAAAGCATTTGGTGGGACAATAGGGTGGTCACTGTCTAAGTGGGTATGTGTACTGAAGCCCAGTAAAAGCTTTTTGCGAACTGAAGCCTTCAAAAGGTTCAGTTGTGCCCCTTTAAGGGTTTAAGTTTTTATAACTACAAGGCTGAGCCAGACACCAGCATCCTCCAAAACAACCAGGCTGGGGCCAGGAAGGCTGAAGACCTGCCAGTGTTAGCTGAAGAGGTGGAAGCAGCCGTACGTGGCCTGAAGGGAGGAAAGTCTCCAGGTGTAGACAACGTACCTGCTGAACTGTTGAAACATGGAGGAGAAGTAACAACGAAGGTCCTCACTACACTCTGTCAAAAGATCTGGGAGCAAAAGAAATGGCCAGTAGAATGGACACAGTCTCTAGTGATCCCGCTCCCCAAGAAAGGAAACCTGAAACAGTGCCAGAACTACAGAACTATCAGTCTGATAAGTCACCCTAGCAAAGTAATGCTTAGAATCATTCTCAACCGCCTCAAAACTTTCGCCGAGGAACTGCTGGCAGAAGAACAGGCTGGCTTCAGAGTTGGAAGAAGCACTGTAGAGCAGATTTTCAACTGCCGCGTCCTGATCGAGAAACATCTGCAGCATCAGCGCGAACTCTACCACAACTTCATTGATTTCAGGAAAGCATTTGATCGCGTCTGGCACAACGGACTCTGGCAAGTCATGAGATCGTTCAACATAGAGGAGGGACTGATCCAAATGATAGAAGCGCTTTACAAGAACGCCTGCAGCGCGGTTCTACTTAACAATCAGTCAGGCGAGTTCTTCAGGACGACGATCGGTGTCCGTCAAGGATGCCTGCTCTCTCCTGTCCTTTTCAACATATTCCTGGAGAAGATCATGCAGGAAACCCTCCACGACCACCATACTTCAATCTCTATTGGTGGCAGATCCCTGTGCAATCTTCGATTCGCAGACGACATTGACCTCATGGCAGGCAGCAATAGTGAGCTCCAAAACCTGACAGACAAACTTTCAAGTAGCGCAGGGTCTTATGGCATGGAGATCAGTACGGATAAAAGCAAAGTGATGATCAACACCACAAGCGACAGCAGCAGCAACATTCACATGAATGGCCAAAAGCTAGAAGAGGTCAATAGCTTCAAGTACTTGGGAGCCACCCTGTCCAAAGACGGTAGTTGCATAGCAGAGATCCGTATCAGGATAGGTACAGCAACATCCGCAATGGCCAGGCTGGACAGGATATGGCGAAGTAACTCCATCAGCTTCACCATCAAGTACAGGCTTTACAAGTCCCTCATAGTGTCTATTCTACTCTACGGCTGTGAGACTTGGACACTGCTTGCAGACTCAGAAAAGAAAATCCAGGCCTTTGAGAACAAGTGCCTGAGGAAGTTGCTCCGCATCTCATACCGCGAGCACAAGACCAACGAATATGTACGGAGCATCGTCACTTCCCTGGTGGGCCCACATGAACCCCTTCTGGCAACCGTGAAACGGCGCAAGCTTGCTTGGTTTGGCCACGTGACCCGACACAACACCTTGTCCAAGACTATCCTCCAAGGCACTCTCGAAGGAAGTCGTCGGCGAGGTCGTCAGAGAAAGAGTTGGGTCGCAAACATAAAAGAATGGACCGAACTCGAGATGTCAGACTTGCTTGCCACCGCCCAAAATAGAACTCAGTGGAGAGCACTGTCTGTTGCTGCTGCCTTTCAGTCCCCCCAACGCCCAGTTCGGGCAAGGGACTGATGATGATGATGAAGGGTTTAAGTCCACTTTTTGCGAAAAACAAGACTTTCACTGGATATTACATTTTTGAAAAATCTCGTTTTTCACCAAAAAAAAAGGACTTGCTGTCACAGGGCACAGCTGCTGACTGAGACCAAACTTGTGTGTTTGTCTGAGACAAGGACGCGCGCGCGCGCGCACGCACGCACGCACGCACGCACGCACACACGCACACACGCACACACACACACACACACAGAGTAATGTGAATAGTGGAAACAGAAAATATAACACAAAAATACGCTAATTACAGTCGACCTCGCTTATAACAAAGTAGGATATCACAAAAGTCGGATACAGCAACACTTTTTTCAAAAACCCCGACAGCACTTTTTCTATATAAATTACTTTGCTTCGGATACTACGGATATAAGAACGAAAACAATTTGGTCACCAGACGATTAGTTATATCAGATGTTGACGGTTACATGTATCAAGAATTTTTGTTGTTGGATCCTGTGGATCGTGCATGGATACCGAAAAAATAACACAACAATACACTAAGCATTAAATCCCGGTTTTTGTGCGCTTATCTAAACCCTAATGACAAAACAAACTTGATGCTCTCCGCGCCAAAATGCGACAAGAAGGATCCAAAAGCGTAATGGTATTGACACAAAGCGCTCACATTACCTCTCTAACAGAGGCACGGGAAGCCGCAGGATGACCGGCTGCAGAAATTGTCAATCGGCTGCACAGGAAAAAGAAATGACTAATTGAATCCGCGACATGTCGATATGAAGAGTGAGCAAAAGGTCCTCGGAGCCGGCGTAGGTCGCCGTTGGCCCGCGCACTGCAGAGAGAGAGAGAGAGAGAGAGAGAGAGAGAGAGAGAGAGAGAGAGAGAGAGAGAGAGCGAGAGCGACTAGAGCCCGCATTTGTGGACAGACAAGCTTGAAACTTTAGAATGTTTTCCGTACGTGAATTCTCCCGAGGCAGCTTTTAACTTTTTTTTTTTTTTTAATTAGGTTACACGTTGACAAGAAAATGGCCGTTTCACAAAAACCGGTTGATCCGCATTTGAGTCCGTAATTGTTGTTATTCTTACTAGATACTCTGCATACAGCTAGATTAAAGGGAGATATTGCATTGAGTTCTTAATCCTGCGTTGCACCTCATCATTTTTTTAAAAAATAACAATTCATTCATTTTTCCAAGTTTTGGCGCCACGTTATACTCCCATCAAACAGTCAGCCCCGGAAGAGGCTGTGTGGAAGAAAACAGTCAGCCCTGGAAGAGGCTGTGTGGAAGACACCCTTGCACGCCTTTCGGATGAGTGACGTAAAACATCAAATTCGTCACTGTGTACACGACGTCGTGGGACTAGCGATGCCATGACGTGAAGCTTATAGTGACGGTATTTTGCTGCTCTTGCTATTCTTCTTCTTCAAAATTCCTGTCGCTACACCAGCCCACAGAGCGTAGTAATGGCGGGAAGCGCCGCCGTGTGTCCATCTTTATTTGTGTGCACGGGTGTTGATAAAAGGTTAGGTTAGGTTAGAGATACGTATATTATTAACCACCAAAAGAAATCCTGCATAGTACAGTGTGACGTAAAATGATCAGATACGTCATCACAGGTACGCAGTGTCGCCAAATACTAACCGCGTTATGCTGGATGATTGTCGCAGTGTTTGTTAAATTATCTTATTTATGATTAAAACAGGTAAACAGAAACGGTCAGGTAAAACACCAGTTTCAGTATGTATAATGCTTATCAACTATCGATAAAGTAAGCCTGTTTGCAAATACGACCTGCCGTGTCATCACTGTGTTCCGACACATGATAGCGTTTTCTTACACACCACCTTCTTTGCTGACTTTGAGTGGAAAGCTGTATCACACACGTGTGATACAGCTTGGCTGTATCACACGTGTGTGATACAGCCATGTTGCGTGAACGGTCAAGTGTGCACAACATTGTCCCCCTGTAGAAAGTCTGGTCAACAAAAAGGTATGGGCACACGCGATATTGAAACTTGACCTACTTTCAGCTCACGCGCAATGACATCATTTCACAGTGACGACTGGCACTATGGCGTCATGTACTGCGCTATTAGGAACATTTGCCTGGCATTCAAAATATTGACGTCACATTACAAGTAAATTACGTCAAGACCTTTTCCAAGACACAATGGCGGCTGTGTTGTGACTAGGCTTGTGCCGAAAACCAACTCACATCGGATTTATGCCAAGAAAAAAGTGAGTAAGAAATAGATTCTTACATCGGTGTTTATGTGATACTGAGAATCTCACTTAAGTGGTCTTAAAACCTTATCCTACTCGCTTTCACTCGTAGGATAAGGTTTTAAAACCACGCAAGTGAGATTCTCAGTATCACCTAAACACCGATGTAAAAATCTATATTTCTTACACACCTCCTTCTTTGCTACGTTTGAGCAGAAAAGCTGTATCACACACGTGTGATACAGCTCTGCTGCGTGAACGGGCAAATGTGCACAAAATTATCTTGTAGAAAGTCTGGTCTACAAAAAGGTAAGGGCACACGCGATATTGAAACTTGACCTACTTTCAGCTCACGTGCAATGACATCATTATTTCATAGTGACGACTAACACTCTGTCGTCATGAATTACCCTAATACATCATCATGTAGGAACATTTGCCAGTCTGGCATCCACAATATTGATGTCACATTACAAAGTAAATTACGTCCAGACTTTTGCCAATATACAATGGTGGCTGTGTTGTGACTAGGCGTGAGCCGAAAGCCAACTCACATCGGATTTATGCCAACAAAAATGTGAGTAAGAATCTATCTGCGTGCTCAGAAGTAGAAATGCATTTTGCTAAAATAGATATACGATATGATGAATATTAGATTACGTCATCATCATGCATGACAAGACAACACAAGACAAGTGAAGCTGGTGATCTACCAGCAGTGGAGGATTTGAGAGCGGGTGGGGGCGTGGGGGGGGGGGGGGGGCTAGGTGGCGAGGGTCCTGACACGTCCCCACTCACTCCCGTTGTTTGTTTTTTTCGGTCACTGAAAGCAAGGTCCAGTGTCGGGAGGTCTTTTTGTATGGTTGAAGGTCCCAAACAAAACGTTAGACGCCCCCCCCCCCCCCCCCCTTTAATCAACTGAGAACATACTTACAAAACGAAATGTGTATCGATGGTCTTCGCGTGCAACTTCGTAAGTGACATTTTGGCGCGAAATCATGATGCCAGCTCAGAAGGAAATGCTCATAACCGCCTTGTGAGAAAAAAAGTATCGGAACACATATTCTCTATCTGTCTGTCTGTCTGTCTATCTATCTGTCTATCTGTCTATCTATCTGTCTGTCTGTCTATCTATATCCCGTAGTCTTGCCGACCGTTGGGGCACCACTGCTGACTTGGCAACCAGCTCCTTCCATTCCTCTCTGTTCTCTGCCATTCTTAGCGTATCGCCCAGCTTCAGTCCCGTCCACTCTGAGATATTGTCTTCCCATCTTTTCCTCCGTCTTCCTCTCCTTCGTCCTCCTTGCACAGTGCCTTGCAGGATTGTTTTGGCAAGCCCTGTTGATCGCGAGACATGCCCATACCACTTCAGTTTGCGTTTTTTTCACGATGGCTAACATGTCTTCATAGGGCCCGATGGCTTGCCTGATTCTGCTTCCCACTTTCACGTTCGTGATGTGATCTCTGTATGAAATACCAAGCAGCCTTCGAAAATATCTCATTTCAGTGGCTTGTATCCTCCTTTCAAGGTCTGCTGTGAGGGTCCATGACTCGCAGGCATACAAGAACACTATGACTAAGGAGCGGATTAGTCTGATCTTGGAGCAGAGTGTGATGTTTCTGTCCTTCCATATGGCCTTCAATCTTGTCAGTGCTGTTGTTGTCTGCGCAATCACCAAAATATAAACATTTTACCATGTTTCCTCCAAATAATAAATTAGTTAGTTTCGAGTTTGCACGCGAACACCATCGATATAATATTACAAAAATCTGCTCTTCTCGGTCAAAATAATTTACTCTATTTATATCAATGTTCGTATATGGAGGATGTCATTTATGACAGGTTTCTGGATGCGGCTAGAAACATTGACTTACGATGACAGCTGCAGTGACCAAAAAAAAAAAAAAAAAAAAAAAAAAAAAAAAAAAAAAAAAAAAAAAAAACAACCTGTCCTGTACGTCAGAAACCACTGGGGCGAAAATGTGAAGGGACGTGTGAAACTTAGTCTATTCATTCTGCAAACGGCACAGATTCTCATGAGTCCCTGCATCTGCAGGGGCTCATGAGAATCTCTTTTATTGCTGCCGAGATTATCCTACCTGCATCCTCGGTCTAAAGAAATGATCTGGTTTTAGGCGCAGAACAAAGACGCTTGTTCGCGAAATAGCCATCAGTCGCATCTTTCAAACTTCGAGACATAGAGTCACACAAGCCTCTGCAGCTGCAGGGACTCATGACAATCTATGCCTATTGCTGAGAGTCCTCAGTCTAATCTGCATTTCAGTCTACAGAAATGATCATGCTTAGGCTTACAATAAAGAAGGGTGTTTGCGAAAAAAGTCATCAGTCAAATCCTTCAAACATCAAGTGGCATAGATGCTCATGAGCCCCTGCAGCCGCAGGGACTAATGAGAATCTATGCCACTTGCCGGCAGACAGGTATGTGGGTCCCATTTGCATCCTGTGATACGGGTTCAGACGTGCGACGAAAATGCTTCAATATCGGCGACAGGTCGATTGTTGATAGCAAAGCGATTGCGTCGTTCACTTGTCCAGCGAATACAAAAAGACCTGGTTATGTATCGACCGCCGTTGTCAGCAAAATAGCATTCTCTGTCACAACCATGGGCAAAAGCCCAATGCACTCTCCCTCTGAAAAATAAGATTGGTTTTTTTTTCCTCAAGCAGCTGGCCAAAATCCTATTGTGTACCTAAAGCGACACTTCAAGATTTACACCTCTTCACAAAGAAAAAGAAAGATTGTTTTAACCCCTGTCGAGGAAAAGAGAACAATTCAAGTGCAAGAGACATAGATCCTCATGAGCCCCCGCAAATGCGGGGGCTCATGAAGATCTATGCCTCTTGGTGACATCACTTTGCATTCAGGGTGCTTGGGACTGTTTTGCGCTAAAATTACAAAGATTTCAGGAACATAAACTGCGTCCACTGGTAGTGAAGAGGTTAATAACAACAACAACAACAACAGCAACAAATGCAGCATCACCTTTCGCAAACTTCCTCCACCTGTAAAAGCCAAGATCTTTGTAACGTTATACCTTGGAATCCAGAACACAAATGTGACAGCCAGGCGCGTAAAATGCAAATACCTTCACAACAAAGAAACATAGAGCTTAGAACGGCCAGGTACAGCACTATTAAATTGCAGGATTAATCTATTTTTTATAACAGACATACAGAGCGTAATGGACTACATCCAATTAATCTTTTTCATCGACTTGTCTTGACTCACTGAACTGAACAAGACACGTACATGTTGTTTATATAATTATGTCAATTCATTAAACTGTGTTGTACTCGTCTTTATTTGTACTTGTCTTTCCTAAGCATGTATCTTTCTTTGTTAGAATCGGACGAGTTTGAATGGTCACCTGCCCTCATAGTCATAACTGTATTCAAGACTTGCTGTGGTAATCGATATTATTATGTCTATCAACGCTGGCCATTTAACTCTATTAAGGGGCCCAGCATCAATAGCTGTGGAAGTTTCGTTTAGTGTTGCCGCCGGCAACGCAATACGACACTCGCAGCAATTGACGCGGGACACCTTCAGTGAGTTAATATAGATTTTACATAAATTTAACTGAAGGAAAAAATGTACGCCGCTATGCCGTTATGCATTGAGCCACCGGTACTGATTTGCAGCACCACACGCACACTGACTGCAGTACCAGTGGCTGCATGCAAAAAGGGACCCTGTGGTTGCCGGTGTAGGGGGGCTCTGGATAGAGGTAGCACCTTTGCTATTCGGCAGCTGCGTCCTACATAGGACGGACGGGCATCACTGGTCCTCATCCATCTCCTTAATCTCTCTCGTGTTGGCTCCAAGCGCCACACCCTGGCAAACCACCTCAGCTGGTGGGCTAAACCACGTGAGGGGGTGGTGTTCACATTGCACCACTAGGCGGATGAGCTGTTTCTGACAGCCAACGGCTAGAGGACGGAGGAGATCAGGTTGGATCCAACGGCCAAATGTGGGGGAGTAAACCCTTCAAATCAGGAGTGGAGCCCCGAAGGCAGACAGTTGCCTGTATTCACGCACTGTTCTGGCAGCTCCTGCAGCCAAACTGGTGCCAAACGTACTGCTTTGCATTCCTTTGGATACATCAGCGAGGCCGAGAGGGGGATCTTGACGACTGGGCACCCCATGATCTCCATACACTTTGCCCAGGCTTGCGCCCTGGAGAGGTCACTCCAGTGACTGACCCAGCAAGCGCATATACTCCATTGTCTTCCGAGACAGGATGCCAAAACAGGTTGCCGGTAGCAATTCTGGTCGCGGTGATTTCTGCAAGAATCACCTCGACCAAAATCGCTACGACACCCAAAGAGTTAATTCGGGGTTTTCATCTGCATTGTCATATATACAACTAAGCATTACGCACAATTTTCTTTTTTAAACTCGAGGCGCGAGTTGTGGCACGTTGTACGTTATTAATTTTTTTTTTTTTAAATCATTACTTTCCTTTGCTGGGCGAAAGTCCTAACGTAGTTTTGTAAAGTACATCGAACGCTGACCGTGCATCGTACATGATTGAATGTTTTGCTACGTATCAACTGTGATTACTGTTACTGATGTCGTGACGAGAAATAAAACCACAAAAAAACCCTCCAAGCAAACTGTCGCTTGTGTGTGTGTGTGCGTGCGTGCTACTCGAGCGTGCATAGATGAATATGAATGCTTAATGACCTACCCTCTCTCTCTCTCTCTCTCTCTCTCTCTCTCTCTCTCTCTCTCTCTCTCTCTCTCTGTTATCAAAACTGAAATATGAATATGAATGCTTAATGACCTCTCTCTCTCTCTCTCTCTCTCTCTCTCTCTCTCTCTCTCTCTCTCTCTCTCTCTCTCTCTCTCTCTCTCTCTCTCTCTCTCTGTGACTAGAAGATTTGACCTAGAATAAAAGCAAATTGAATGCATGTGGCTGGAAATAAAAACATCGAAGTCATCACCCGTTCTTGTAGGGTTTATTTATAGAAATCCAGCGGCCACAGTGGCATGGCTTGATGACTTTGAGTCAATGATTGACACAGTACAGAAATGCAGGGGTGATATACATATCCTAGGTGATTTTAATGTTGATTTGTTAAAAGACTGTTACTCTTCGTGGAATTCAATGATCTCTTTTCTTGGTTTAACACAAGTTGTTCAGTCGCCCACACGAGTTACTTCATCTTCTGCGACAATGATAGACCATATCTATACTACAAATGTAAATGCTGTTAATAATGTCCATGTTCTCAATTTTTCTATCAGTGATCACTTCCCAGTATCTTTCTCGCTGTCTGCCAAATTAGCTAAGAAATTTTGCACAGGGCATACTACTATTATTTACAGGTCTTTCAAAAAATTTAACCAGAATGCCTTTCTCTATGACTTATCCAATATCCCATTTAATGATGTGTTAAATTACAATGACCCAAATGAAGCCCTCACCCGCTGGTATGAACTGTTCCTCGGTGTTCTAGATAAACATGCCCCAGTGCGAACAAAACGTGTCAAACATTCCACAATCCCTGAATGGCTAACTGGAGAAATAAAAGCAGCCATGCAAACTCAGAGATACACTTAAGAAAGAAAAGAAATTTGTTGACTATAAAAAACAAAGAAATTTTGTCAAATCTTTATTCCGAAAAGCTCAAAGACAACATGCCGAACAGATCATTGCAGACGGCAAGGACCTACGCTCTGTTTGGCAAGTTATCAACACCTTTACTAAAGGTCACAATCACAGAGTCATGAACATTGCACCTGAGCTCACTGCAGATACCTTCAATACCCACTTTCTTAGCATAGCTGAGACTTTAGCACGCACTAATACAAATGATCCTGCAAAATACCAATGTTCTGAGCAACTACGATTTCACAGTAACAGTACTGCTGGTTGTGTTTTTTCACTCCCCCCAATGACTCTTTTTGACGTGGGTAAATATATATCTCTAATATGAAAAAGAGGTCATGTGGTTCAGATGGCATCAGTTGCGAAATTCTTAAAATAGCTCTGCCCTACATAGTTGAGTCTCTAACCTTCATTTACAATCTTTCTATTCAAAGAAATATTTTCCCTGATGAGTTAAAAACAGCTAAGGTCATTCCTCTTCCCAAAAGCAAAAACTTAAACTCATTGAATGATTATAGACCTATCTCCATTCTACCAGTCATCTCAAAACCTATTGAAAAACATATCCATACACATCTGCAACATTTTCTAGAACAGAACTGTCTACTCAGTAAAATGCAGTCTGGGTTTCGCCCGCAACACTCTTGCCAAACTGCCCTTATACATATCATTGATAAATGGCTTACAGCCATTAATAATTCTCAGTTATCAGGTGCAGTTTTTCTTGACCTTAAAAAAGCCTTTGATTTAGTCAACCACTCTATCTTATTAAAAAAGCTACCGATGTATCAAATCGATTCCAATACCGTACATCTGATATCATCCTATTTAAGTGACAGAAGACAGAAAGTTTTGCTTAATGGTAATTACTCGAGTGAAGGTTTAGTAACGTGTGGTGTTCCTCAGGGGTCAATTTTGGGCCCATTGTTGTTCAACATATTTATCAATGATTTGCCATTCTCTTTCTCACATCCCGATGCAACGTGTGACTTATTTGCTGATGACACTACCATACATACATCAAACAGCGAATTGCCAAAAATAAACGAAGTTCTCCAGCAAAGTCTTGATGAGGTTTCAAGCTGGTGCCAACATAATCATATGATAATTAGTGTCCAAAAGACAAAGAGTATGTTGATTACTTCACGCCAAAAACATCACCGTGGTCTCCTGCTCTTAACATTATACTTGAACTCTGAGCCCCTTGATCAAGTTTTAAAACATCGTTTGCTTGGAGTCACAGTAGATAACCAGCTCAGCTGGGAACCACATATCGAAAACACATGCAAAAACAATATCTAAAAATCTATTCCTGCTATCAAAACTAAGTCAAATAGTTAACACTGACACTAGAAGACTCTTTCTCCATGCCCACATTAAGACACACTGTGATTACTGATCTACTATCTGGGATGGATGCAGTGAGGTACATTAAAAAAAACTTAACTCATTGTATCGTCGAGGGGTAAAGTTAACTGTGCCTGGTCCCTCTCCCACCGACGAAAAGTTTAGAACTATCCGACTGCTAAACCTAAACAAACAGTTCACATTTAATCGATGCATACTTATGCATAAAATTCTTCACCATAAAACCCCATCTTACCTTCGTATGTTATTTTTGGATAGTCAAAGACAAAACAGGAGGAACAGTTTGTTACAGCTACCATGGGCCAGGCTCGATATATATAAAACCAGCCTTTCGTTCTCAGGTGCAAAAGCCTGGAACGAACTACCACCACAAATTAAATCCATTTCTAACTCTAGAACCTTCAAAACTCGTTTATATAACATCTTGTTACAGTAACTTAATACCTGAACGGACTACTTATATTTTATATATATATATATATATATATATATATATATATATATATATATATATATATATATATATATATATATATATATATATATATATATATTATTCACTGTTATTGAAATTTGTGCGCATTATTTACATTGCTTTTTTTTTTTCAGTTTATTTTTTCATGTTTCCATTTATTGTGTTTCTCTTACTCTTTGCTATTAATGTTTCTTTTCTAACAGGACAGTTTGTAAGAGAGGCGTTTCGCCTAAAACTTTATCCTGTCAATAAAACGTTTCATCATCATCTCTCTCTCTCTCTCTCTCTCTCTCTCTCTCTCTCTCTCTCTCTCTCTCTCTCTCTCTCTCTCTCTCTCTCTCTCTCTCTCTCTCTCTCTATGTTATCAAAACTGAAATATGTTGATTCAGTAAACCATTTGATAACGCTCACATAAGTTCACACATCGATTACGCGTCAACGGTGTGCGATGGATGTAGTGAGGTTCATTTAAAGAGACTCAATTCCCTACACAGACGGGCGGCCAAAATAATCTGCCGTGATCAACACCTAACCACAGAAGAAAAGCTCATAAAAGCAGGTCTCAGTTCTTCCTCTTCAAGATCATTTCAAATATAACAAAGCAATCTTTATGTTCAAAGTGTGG
This sequence comes from Semisulcospira habei, assembly GCA_036245525.1. NCBI lineage: Eukaryota > Metazoa > Mollusca > Gastropoda > Semisulcospiridae > Semisulcospira > Semisulcospira habei. The sequence goes on from BTPG01000001.1 coordinate 84,917,979, forward strand.
AAGCGCAAAATACCTACATCTCCACTTTGTTCCTAAGTCCGAGTCCAAGCTTGAAAACATCAGAAAGCTTTTCATAGTCCCAAAACCAAGGATCGGTCTATATAAAACTAGCTTATCCTCCTCAGGGACACATATCTGTAATGTAAAATCCGCCTCCTTGCTAGCCTGTTTTTAAAAAGAGTATTTAGTAGATCACTCGCAGGGATGATTTATATGTCAATTTCTATGCCGGCTCCAATTTATTTCCAATTAAGCCTGTTCTCCTTTTCATTTATCATTTGAACAACTTAGCTCCGTGTGTGCGGGGTGGGAGGGCGAGTTACGTGGGAGGGGGGGGGGGGGCGGGGGGGAGGTGTCTCTGTGTCAATGAGTGTCTGTACTATGTTTTACATATATGCATGATGCATGTACATTTATATTCTATGTATATCTTCTTGTGTATGTATTTGTTAGCAACGGCAGGTTTACAAAATGGCGATGTCGATGACGACGTCAATATCTTAACCGTTGTAAAATACATTTTCATTGATTCTCATTCTCTCTCTCTCTCTCTCTCTCTCTCTCTCTCTCTCTCTCTCTCTCTCTCTCTCTCTCTCTCTCTCTCTCTCTCTCTCTCTCTCCCCCCCCCACCCGGGTCTGCCCTGGGGGACTTGGGTGGGGTTAGGTACTTTTTAGTTCCCAGGGTCACCCTGGTCAGCCCCACAGGGTGAGTTTTTCTCTCTATTCTGGGGCATGTGTTTCTGTCTACCCTTGGTCCATTCACCTGTATTTGCCTTTTTAAAACTCTCCCTACTGTCTGCACTGCCTGTAGCTCTTGATATTGGATGTGTGTTGCTAAATGGTCGTAGCTTTATTAGGCCCCATGTGTTAGGTTTATTTAATGTATTTGACCGGCTGGCGACATACATTCAATGTTCTGTTTATTTTTTTTTTTCACAAGCAGTGCAGGCACGTCCTGAGAAAGCCTTGTTGCTGTCGGGACGTTAAGCAATGTACAATCAATCAATCTCTCTCTCTCTCTCTCTCTTTCTCTCTCTCTCTCTCTCTCTCTCTCTCTCTCTCTCTCTCTCTATCTCTCTCTCTCTCTCCTCTCTCTCTCTCTCTCTCCTCTCTCTCTCTCTCTCTCTCTCTCTCTCTCTCTCTCTCTCTCTCTCTCTCTCTCTCTCTCTCTCTCTCTCTCTCTCTCTCTCCGGCAGTGTAATTGTCCTGCGGAATCAAACATGAAAGGCATAGAATCGTTTACTCAGTAATATTCACCAATACACAACTCCATTAACGGGTCCAATCTGCATTCAAAGTACATTATTATTCCTCGAATCTTTCTAACCTAATTTGTGGAAACTGCGACCAATGAGTACACACAAGTACATAATAACGGCAACAATAATAAGAAGACGAAGAAGAAAAAATAAGAAGTGGAAGAAGTAGTAGTATTAGTAGTAGATGTAGTAGTAGTAGCCTTGTGAGCAGGCAAGGCATGTGGCAGATCCTGGAGCGACTTGGCTGTCCCCCAAAGTTCCTCAACATGATTGTCCAGCTACACGAGGACCAGCAAGGTCAGGTCAGACTCAACAATGACCTCTCAGAACCATTCCCCATTCTCAACGGCGTAAAGCAGGGCTGCGTGCTGGCACCGACCCTCTTCACCATCTTTTTTAGCATGATGTTGAAGCAGGCCACAGTGGACCTCGATGATGACGATGCAGTGTACATCAGGTATCGTCTCGATGGCAGCCTGTTCAACCTCAGACGACTGCAGGCCCACACGAAAACCCTAGACCAACTGATCCGTGAGCTGCTTTTTGCTGATGATGCTGCCCTCGTTGCACACACAGAGAGAGCCCTGCAGCGCATCACGTCCTGCTTCGCAGACGCTGCCCAGCTCTTTGGACTCGAGGTCAGTCTGAAAAAGACAGAGGTCCTCCATCAGCCGGCACCCAAGACAGTGTATCGCCCTCCTCACATCACCATCGGCGAGTCTGAACTAAAGTCAGTGCACCAGTTTACTTACCTTGGCTGCATTATCACGTCGGACGCCAAGCTGGACAAGGAGCTTGACAGCAGGCTGGCAAAAGCGAACAGCGCTTTCGGGCGACTTTTCAAGCGGGTGTGGCACAATCAACAGCTGAAAACAGGCACCAAGATCAGCGTGTACAGAGCTGTGGTCCTCACCACCCTGCTGTATGGTTCCGAGTCCTGGGCCCTCTACCGCAGCCAACTACGACTCCTCGAACGCTTCCACCAGCGCTGCCTGCGTACCATCCTGGGCATTCACTGGAGTGACTATGTCACCAATGTCGAGGTCCTTGAACAGGCTGAAACCGTGAGCATCGAGGCTTTGCTGCTGCGGACACAGCTCCGCTGGGCGGGGCATGTCTCCAGGATGGAGGATCATCGCCTACCAAAGATCACCCTGTTCGGCGAGCTTGCTACTGGACACCGTGACAGAGGGGCACCAAAGAAGAGATACAAAGACTGTCTCAAGAAGTCACTTAGTGCCTGCCAAATCGACCACCACCAGTGGTCTTCGCTTGCTGTGGACCGTGACACCTGGCGCTCCACTATTTACAAGGCAGCTGTCTCCTTTGAGGACTCTCGCAGAGCTAGCCTTAAGGACAAGCGGCTCAGGAGAAAGAACAGAGATGCCGCAACTCAGAACTCTGGCCATACCTTCCCCTGCAGCCACTGCGGTCGAACCTGCCTGTCCCGGATTGGCCTCCGCAGCCACGAACAAGCCTGCAGACGTCGTGGGCAACTCCTATAAAATCTTCGTTCGCGAAGTCCAGCCAAGAGAGTAGTAGTAGCAATACTAGTAGTGGTGGAAGTAGAAGTAGTGGTAGTACTGGTGATAGTAGTAGCGGTAGTAGTATTCGATAAAACCAGTATATGTGCAGTCACATTCTTTAACGAACCTCACGTCTTAAAAGCACACAAACAAGGGGAGGGGGGGGGGGGAATAAAGAAGAACATATCGCATTTAACCAGCAAAAGATGTGAATTAAAGGCTATAACCACTTTACTCTCCAAGGACCAAATTATTTCCTTGAAACCATAACAATTTTACAACCAAATAACCCTACTCACAGCAGGAAGGCATGGCTATAAATTTTAATGGGAACTGCAAAAGGCAAAGAACACCATGTGCCCTCCCCCCCCTCCCCCACCCCCCCCCCCCCCGCATCCGCGGGAGACTCATACGTTTCTTTGCCTCTTGCAGCTGAGTGGCGATAACATTTCCCTGACAGCCCAGGTGTTAATGGGCACCTAATGAGTATACAAAACCCATAAAATCTGCCATTTAAAAAATATATTAAACAGCTGCCGCAAACTTCATTAGACTCTGAACAAACTACCAAGTAAGTAGAAAAAAAAACACTGTCAGGGGAGAGAATTGTGCATTATCGACCAATGATCATAGATCTACTTTGGTCAAATCACCGAAAAGACAGGAAAGAGGGGTGCGCTAAGTAAGTGACTGAAAGCAATGCATATGGAAGTCCCCCCCCCCCCCCTCCCGAAGGGGGGCGTATCACATATTCCCTTGATGCATGGAAATTTAGATCTAAGGTCCCCCAAGAGGGGTCCAGATGTAGACAACTGTTTCGGTCTATGCGACCTCTTGAGGACAATATCGGCAGGGGCGGATCAGTTACCTTGAGAGGGATGGGGGGTTTCCAACTTGTTTGGGACCTTCATCTTGATACAAAAGGCCTCCCCGACGCTAGACCTTGCTTCCAGGGGCCGAAAACTCGAAAAGCAGGGTGGGGGATGGGTGTAAGTTGTCACCTAAAAGTTTCTGGAAAAACGTTTACTGCGCTCGATGATAACATTCGTTAGTGAGGCTGCTGAAAATACCCGCATCAGTGTCAAGCCAATAATCAAAATGTGAAAGAAAACTGTTAGGTTTGTACGACAGCGTGAAATAGACACCAGCTTCTAGCCTTATGGTCCTGACGATGGTGCTTTGACTAAATGCAGATTCGCTGCGCCACCGCGTGCGCGCTACCGCATCTAGCTCAGTTCAGATTCTGAATTGAGCTAGATGCGGTAGCGCGCACGCGGTGGCGCAGCGGATTTGCATCTGGCCAAATCATCATCTTTACGCCCCTATGTTTTTAGCCCTTCAGCCAGTGGAAGCAGATTGTGTTAATTCAACATCAAACAGCCCCCGCCGTCCAAAAAACATGGATACAAAGTGATGCCAGCAAGAGACATAAATCCACATGAGACCCCGCACCTGCGGGGCTAATGATGATCTCTACCTCTTGCAGTTATATTGTATTCACTTTTTTCGACCGTGGGTTAATTATAATGTGCACAAGGGTTTTCATCAAACAACTATACTAAAAAGTTCGAAGGTTCCAGAAACACCACTGGCTCGTGCGACGTGTAGAAGACAGGTCAAACACAATTACACTGTTGTCTAAAAGTAGTGCCAGATTAACACTAAGCCTAGGAAGGCGCTAAGCTGCTTTGGCACCACCCTTCAACTATCATGGTCTACTCATCGCGCGTTGTCAGATATGAATGGAACAAACCCAGTGTGGGTTTTCCCTCTCCCTATGTAAACGCCGCACTTCATTTCCATCCCAAACTCCTCAAAACGGTTCCAAACCCAAACTCTTCCGTGTACATGAGGCCCAAATTCTCATGTGCGCCTGCTGCTACAGGGGCTCGTGATAATCTATGCCTCTTGCTGTCCTAGACTGGCTCTTGTCGTTTCTCAAACTGTCGGTGCAGGTTTGCTTGAAAGGTCTGTTGAAAACACAACTTCACCAGAATGCAGAGTGCTTCCCGGCATAATAATGGCGACGGTCGGAAGCAGAGGCGACAACTCTCAACATCTACATGCAGGGAAACCACTCAAGCACTATCTGGCTCACGTAATGAAGGCCACTTACGACTCTGTCAAAACGCTGAGGAAAAAAAAAAAAAAAAGGTGTAACTTTTCTTCTGGAAAGTAGGTGTAGACAGCCAACAGTCCCACAGGGCCATCACTCCGTATAACGACGACGAGATGATGGCCCTGTTCTAACAGGATGCAATACCTGTGGCAGGGACCTTCCAAAATCTACTGGTAAGGTCATTCGCAGTGAGAAAGCCTGCAGACTGACCTGGGGTGAACGTAACCACTGGTATCAAATGTAAAACTCCCGCCAGCCTATCGAACGGTCTACGTCCAATCTGTGTGTAGAATGTATACTCGTACACACAGTGGTTGTCTCCCTCAATTCGCTGCCACTGATCACTGGCCATTGCGCTACTCTGTGATGATGGGGAGAGTGACTTCCGTTGGTACAGAATCAGGATGACAGCGTAAGTGAGGGTGGTTGATTAGCGGTCCCGCGCTGACAAATAAAAGACCACCCAGCTCGATATTCTTTAAATAGAAGACCTGTCTGTTTTCATTGTCCAGAAAATGTCACGATCACCGGCCTGTCATCGGCCAATTTTCCGGTTGTCAGATTCGGAATACCCAAAGTACAACGGCAGTAGACTTACACAAAAGTCATATCGATCTGGGGGTTTTTCCCCTTCACTATATGAAAAATGCGGGGTGGGCTCATGAGGGTTTTTATTCTGGCCAAATTTAAATCCCTGATCTCTGAATGGGTGAGGTTACTTGGCGTTGTTGAATTTTCCAAGCATTAAAGAAATAATTTTGCTTCCCGTCCGCTAGCAGTTAAGCGGTCAAATCATTAGCCTCTTCACTGCCATCGGACACAAAAATTATGGAAAAGTCAATGAGAAATAATCCCATACATACAAGGAACACAGATGTAAATGGCACAAGCAAGTGGCTTAGTGAATCACGAGAGTGCGCCCCCGCCTTCAATGCCACAACGTTTGGAACAAACTATGTTCAGAGACGGGCTCTCGATACTATCCCCCCCAAATTTTTTAAACAGTTACTGTACAAGCCCCACAAAGTACAATACAATACAATACAATACAACTTTATTGTCTGTTCGAGTCCAGGCACGACAGAAATTTGCCTTTCGGCTCGTCATGAAACAACAATATAAGACATTAACAAACGCTGCAAAAGCATAACATGAAAAATTATCATTGCAGCAATCTATCACAAGCAATCTGTCACAAGATGGGAGGTAATGTTAAGTAGATCATACTTATCGCGGCGTTATAAACGAGAGTTCAAAATCGAGACAGCAGTTGGAATAAAAGACTTCTTAAAAACATTCCTTTTGGCAAGTGGCATGTTGAAACGTCTGCCTGATGGTAGCATTTGAAACTGATCAGAGAGTGGGTGACTAGGATCATTGACAATGCTAGCAGCTATCCTTCGGACAGCTCTATGGTACAGATCATCTACTGGGTACTGTCCTAGGCCAATGATCTTCTCAGCTGTTCTGACGATACGTGACAGTCTGCCCCTGTTTTTCATACTGAGATTGCCATACCAAGCAGTGATGTTAAACGTCAGTATGCTTTCGATCAGGCTTCTATAAACGGATTCTAAAACCCTGGAACTGACATCAAAACTTCTCAGTTTCCTAAGAAGGTACAGACGCTGGTTTGCTTTTTTCACAATCAGATCAGTGTTTCCAGTGAAGGACAGCCCACTATCCACGACTGTGCCAAGGTACTTAAATTCAGTGACCACCTCTACAGGTTGATTATTAATTGAGACAGGTACAAAAATATCATCAACGTTCCTGTCATCAATGACGAGTTCCTTGGTTTTCTGTACATTCATTTCCAGAAAACTATCTTTGCACCATGACTCTAATACTGCTATCTGTGCAAAGTACTCGGCCAAACTGTCTTCTTTTTGGAGTAGGCGTACAAGGGCCATGTCGTCTGAGAACTTTAAGAGACGAGAAGTGGCAGTGTGACAACGCATATGGTCTGTGTATATAGAAAACAATGTCGGAGAGAGGACACAACCTTGAGGGCAGCCTGAATTTAGCACCACTTGGTCAGACAGACTGCCGTGTACATTTACACGTTGTGGCCTGTCCTTCAAAAAGTCTCGCACCCACAGAATAATGTTTGTGTTCACATTAAAGTCCATCATACGCTGCAAAAGCATCAGTGGTTCAACAGTATTAAAAGCATTAGAAAAGTCAATAAAAAGAATTCTCACATGTGCCTTTGATTTCTCAAGATGTTGAAATACAAGATTGTACAGAGTAAGGCATGCATCCTCCACACCCCTATGGTTTTTGTAAGCAAATTGGAACGGATCCAGTAGTTCGGCAACATCATTTAACAGATGCCTCCTCACCACTTTTTCCATACATTTTGACAAAATAGAAGTCAATGCAACTGGACGGAAATCGTTGAATTCATGAGCGTTGGTTTTTTTAGGAATCGGGACAATGATTGATGATTTCCAAGCCGTAGGGACAGTATGATGATCAAGCAGGAACTGAAAAATAGTAGTGAAGATCTTCCCCAATTGACCTGCACAGGTTTTCAATACTCTTCCACCTAACCCATCTGGTCCAGGTGCTTTGTGTGCATTCAGCTTAGAAAAGATGTTTACTACCTCCTCTTCAGTAATTGACAAAGGTTCCGGCACAATGGACTGGCACAATTCATCACAGTTATCACTAAGGTTTCTGCCATCGAACCGTGAGTAAAAACGATTTAGATCATTGGCCATCTCAACTGGATTCCCAGTGCAGAGCCTGGCTTGTTTCTTTTGCTGCCTACCCATCATGCCGTTCAGACCATTCCATGCATCTCTAGCGTTGCCAAGAAAATTTTGTTTCGATCTTGCTTTTATAGTTCAGTCTGGCAGTCCTAGCAGCCCTTCTAAAATCCCTCTCCTTTTCCCGAAATTCATCAGTGTTACCCTGTAAGAAAGCAAGATTTGAAAATGTTAAACATGATTTTCAAAATAACAATATAATAAGCAAAACGATCCTGGGGTCTTGGTACAGCGGACAGGACTGCAGTACATGCTCTGGGGTCTGTAAACCAGTTTCACACAAGCAGTCTGCAGTGTGTGACAGTCCAAGGCGGTACAAGTGTGACGTCAGAATCATAATGGGTGGAGGCAAGCTAGGTTCACTGACCTTACGTGGACACGATGATGCGTTTCGACTTCTGACTTGGGGTCAGTTGCATTCATGAGCGAGCTTCGTCCTGCGCTAGCCAATAAGCAAGGTGCTCCGCTATAGCGGATCACCTTGCTTAGTGGCTGGCGCAGGACGAAGCTCGTTGATGCAGCTGTTTCCCGGGCGTGCCGGAGTCCAGGGCAATGATCGAGCGGACACCGTCGCCGGCAAGGCAGAAGTCACACACCAGAGCCTACAAATGGGCAGATCAGGCGTGGTGAGAACCCGGAGAAAGAATTTCGAAGTATAGAGCCAAGGGCACAGAACAATCGATCGCCTCCGTAGCAGAGATGTGGAGAAAGGCAGCGGACGCAGACTTAAAAGGCCATGAGAGATCCATAGCTAATCAGATCAATATGGGCATGACATTGAAAGGAACTCTGGGGTAGTTTCTGATGGGTGGGGTGGCTCGCGTATGGAGCTTTTCGAGCGCAAAGATCCCATCTTGGTCGAACTCAAAAATTGATACAGGAACGGTTGTAGTGAATTAGACACAATTACACGTGTATTGGTTTAATCGCTCATTTAACTCATAGGTTAGCTAGTTAATGATGTGACAAATCGGAACATCACGATAAGTCGTAAGTATCGTTAGTCTTAAGTATCATTAGTCTAACGTATCGATAGTCCTATGGTCGATAATCCTACGCATAGATAATCCTACGAGTCGACGGTCCTTCTATCGTCATCGATAGGCCTACGACTGGCATCGACAGTCCTACGCCTCGATGGTCCAACGTCTCCATAATCCTACGATATTTCAATGTCTCGACAGTTTTCGACCGTCCTACGTGCTGATGTTCCTACGATTTGTAACGGCGATCCTCTGTACTGGTGTTGTCCTATGTATCGAGAGTCCTATGGTCGACGGTCCTATCCCCAGTAGCAAAACGCCGCAGTGGGCCCGAGGACCTTTGCTCACTGGGATGTTCAATGGTCAGTAGTCCTACACATCGATAGTCCTACAGTTTAAGCGTTCATATGCGGGCAGAAACAAGCGTTGTAGTCGAGGTGCTGCGTTGTCTTATGTTATGCTGTGCTACGCTCTTACTCTGCTAATTTATTTGCTTTGCTTTAATTGGTTTTGACTGGAGGTGACTGCGTTGGTTGCTAAGCCGTTGTTTTAAAAGGAATTTTGAAACCATTATAACAGAACTTGAAAGTTATTCGATTTATTTCGGTTTAATCTCGACCAAAAAAAGACATTAATCATACTATGGTCGCCAAGTAACAAACAACCCTCTAGAAAATGCGGAAAAGACATCTCAACATTAGAGCTGCTCATGAAGGCCGCCGGATGGCCATGTGCGTAGGTCACTGCGCATAATTAGTTTTTTAGGGTTTAAAGTCAATCTGGCAACCAAGGACTTTTCTTGCGCGTAGACATACTTCATCTGACTTTCACTTCCGCAGTTATCATTAACCCCTTCCCTGCCACTGTACGTGCATTTTGCTTTCTGAAATCTTTGTTCATCCAAGGACCAAAACCCGTCCAAGAAACATGGACGCATATTGGTCTCAGCAAGAGGCATAGATCCTCACGAGACCCCGCAATCTACGGGGGCTCATGAGGAGCTATGTCTCTTGCACTTGGACCGTGTTCACTTTTTCTCGGCAGTGAAGGGTTAACCGTCAACCGTATCTTACATCCTCAGCTTTGGCAGACCGGGCTCCTTAACACCTTCCCTGCCAGTGGACGCAAACTGTGTTTCTGAACTCTGTGTTCACTCAACGCCAAAGAACTCCATCCGCCCAAGGTACACGGACACAAAGAGGTCTGCAAGCGGTATAGATCGTCATGAGCCCGCAACTGCGGGGGCGCATGAGGATCTACGCCCCTTGCAGTTGGGTTATATTCCACTTTGCTCGGCAGTAAAGGGGTTAAGCGACCTACTCCAGTATATAAAAGGGTTCATAGTTCGCATGATCTCCTTTGTAAATGTCCTTAGGCTTAGTATGTCCTACAGTAATGCTGGACAATGCTATGAAGTTTGAATGCTGTAAAGTGAAACACTTTACCGCTCTTGTTCTCCTTTGTACGCACTAGAGTCCCTCCGTTACGCTCAAAAGGTAGGGAGTGGTGCGTGTGCCCACTCACATCGATTGTGAATAGATGGGTAGAAAGGTCAGTCAGCCATAGAGCAGATCGCTTTAACCAGTTAACCCTTTTCATCCTGATACACTTTTGCTTGAAATAAATTTGACTATGATAGTTCAAGGTGGTGCCAAAATTGCTTGGCGCCTGAGGCGCCACTGAAGCTATTCTGGCACCACCCTTGAACTAAAATGGTTGCTCTATCTTCAAATCTGTAATGTAGCCTTCATATGACAAGCAAATTTGTAAAATTCAGCCTCAGGATGTAATGGGTTAACACATAACGCTTTAGCTGTCTATAGCGCTTTTTGTCCAGGTGATTCGGCTTGACAAAAAAAAAAAAAAAAAAAAGCGCTACGGACAGCCAGAAAGGTTTAAGTCCTGACATACTACAGGACAATTGAAATCGTGTGGCCAGACCACGATAGCTCAAGATAGCTGAGAGTCAACCACACCTTACGTTCTCAGCGATCTAAAACTGTGATTCTGCACTCAGTCATCCCTGGATTTGCCACCGCTGGCGAATCGAGAGAGACGACCGGTGTAAGTCAGCCCTAAACTACCTGACGATTTGTCCATCAATAAAGATATGCTAATAAATCTTCGAAAGCCATTTAGTGAACATGTGAACATGTATGTTTCTGACTGAAGTGGAAACGGTTGCACAGCACGCACTTAATCGTCAAGCGCCAATGTACGTTAAAATCCCACTGATCTGCACCGACTATTCTAAAAGAGAAGGCCCATTGGTGGTTTGGAATACAGTCAATCAACAAACATAATTATTGTATCGTGACGTATAGTCTTCAAAATGTTGAAGTTGGTCGGCAGAGACAATAACAACGCTTCAGATTTAACTCGGGCTTCGTCTGCCTGCTCAGCTCAGGAGTCAAAAGTGTCCCTGACAGTCCGTCGCCTAATTGCCGGTACATCTGCATGAAGCCAAGAGCCGCTGAGACCACAAGAGACCACAAGACCATTATGAGCCTCTTGAGGTTTCAGGGTCATGAGAATCTATACTTCTTTCTCATAATCACGAGACAGCAAGAGTTGGACGCCCCGGCCATAACCATAGTGATTGGCGCACCGGTTGGTTAGTTCGGGTTTAACGTCCACGGCACCGAAGTGATAATGGACGGCCCTGACGGGCGGGTTATGGGGGACAGGGAAATCTATAACCTATGGAGTACGACCTGAACACTGATCAACTCAGGCGCACTCCAACTGTGCCACTTTGATTTACCAGGATCTTTCAACGGACATGTTATTGAACAAGCCCGTCTTTTCCCCCTGGATTGCGAGTCCAGCTACCGGGGCCGGGACGGGGATTCGAACCCACGACCCGGCGATTCCCTTCGCTCTCCTGCTCCGACGCTTAACCGCCTGAGCTATTTCGGACTCGATTGGCGCACCGTACGATGCCAAACCTTTTATCGTGCTGCGCTTCGTTTCCCTGCAGTGACAATGTCAGACCTTTTAGTCTGCTTGAGGCCTTGAGCCCCATGAGCCCTGGAACTCTCAAGTCAGTCTCAAGTCCTCCCACTAGTCTGCGTGAAATGTAAATTTTCATGAGACCCTGTGGCCACGGGCCAAAAGAAAGCGTGGTACAGAGATGGACTCTTATGCTGTGTCATTTCTGTACCACGCTTCCTTCTCCATGCCCAGGCAAAAAACGAAAAAAAAAAAAAAATACTGAAACCGAGCTTGCTCTGTCTGGCGCGTCCGTTGAACGATCCTGGTAAATCAACTTGACGTGACTACTTTTCGTGGTATAACTGTTGTGCGCTTGAATTCATCAGTGTTCATGCAGTGCATACTCCATAAAAATAAAAATAAAAATAAAAAGCTGGCCCTGGCCCGTTTGGGCCGTCCTTTATCACTCCGGTATCGTGGACATTAAACCCCGAGCTAACCAACCAACTAACGATTCTGTATAGGGGACACATTATTGTACATGTAACCAGACATACATAACATGTTATATATGTCTCTGATGTAGCAAAGACACAAAGAAACTGCATCGCCTAATCAAAGATAGAAGGTTCAGCCTAACCTCATTCATTTACGCCTCTGCTCTGCCCTCAGACGAAGGAGGTATGAGAATTTTGGCGAGTGACTGCCTGTAATCAAATGAGAATGACCTCTGATGCCGCTGTAGGCAAAATGCGGTTAATGGCTTATTGCCTGTTTTTCGTCTGCTGCTACTTTTAGTCCCTCATTCTATCTTTCTCTTTATCTGATTGTTAGGGTCGCACCACAATCACCAGCCGCTCGCGCCCACACTGGTCGTTTCCCTCGATTCGCTACCGTGGTCTCGAAACAAGGCAGACAACCGGTGTGACGTGCGGCACAACATGTGACATGCGCCACCACATGACTAACGACAAAACTAAAATATAAAAAAAATGTGCTAGTCTGTAACTGTGTTACTCATAAGTAACAATTTTGTGAGCGGGTCTGTGGTTTTGAACCTTACAACCAAGGTCTAAAATCACACACCAGCATATATTCCACTAGGAACTATCAGGAGTGATCTTTATGCTTTTCTGAGCGACAACCTTGATAAAAACAGAGACAAACCTCTGGGTAAAAGACACTAATGTCACATGTCAAAAAATCACACTGGCAAACGAAATAAATCCGCATACGCTCACCACTCTTCCACATTAATATGTACTATTTACTGTAGCCGTTTTACACAAAACAAAGTTGTGAATAATAACACACCACTGACTTCAGAGAAACATCCCTTCACCTCCTTCCTTGTTTAGTACAGCTCAGCCTTGATCAAAATGCTGCCTTCTTTTGTGGTACAACTATTGGAAATGACACAAAAATACGGCCTAGCAACCCCAGGAGCTGACAAATACAAAATGTGTTAAATCTACACCCCAAGGTGTGACTGCAAAGTGTCTAATAAACGCAAAATGGCAAAGAAGGAAACACACCTTGGAAGGAGAAGGACAACATAGCTTTAATCTTTTTTTATGTTCTTGTCTTTCCAAGGGTGTTTCCTTCCTTTTAAGTATTTTAACACCTGATGCATGAAAATCAACGCAAGAACTGACGTACAGTAGCAGGCCTTGGTTCAGTATAACACTTAAATCAGAATAAAACATGTGTGAAACAATAACATTCCATTCTCTTAACCCATTTAGCAACGACGCACTGCAGCAGGTGATGGATTGACTATAATTCAAGGGCAGTACCAGATTAGCTTGGCGCCACCTTGCGCCAAGCTAATCGGGCACTACCTTTGAATTATCATGGTCAAGCCATCTCCTGCTATAGGGATATGGGGCTAAAGTGATCTCTTGCATGTGTGTGCCGCTTGTCTTGGTCTGATGGTGCAGCAGCTAAGGACAGTCTGTAAGTAGCTGGAGATGCTTGACAGTACAGCTGTACATCATTCATACTGCGATGCTTTGTTTGTCTTTGAAATAAACAGCTCTTTCCGTGTATCACTGTTGATCAATCTCACCAATTGGCACAGGATTCGCTCTTTGTCTCTTTTTTAGTTTTGCAGTTTTTAAGTCCTTTTAGAGACTTTTCAGGATGGGCCACGGTGGGGCGAATTCAGTAGCATGCCCATGATGTTATAGGCGTGCTGGCCTCAACCTCTGATCACTGAAAAAACAATTAAGATAACAAGAAAGGCAAGCCCTTATGGCTCACATGCATGACCAATCCACATAAGTCTGACCTTTGTGACCTTGACCTTTCTAACAGGTCACTGAAATGAGCAAGTGTTCAAGTGTCTAAACATAAGTAAAAGGGTTGGCTTTTGTACCAGCAAAATCCGAGTTATGCATTTTTCACAAATTTTTCGACCTTCCGTGACCCTGACCTTTGCAAGGGGTCGACTAAATTAGCATGCATAGAATGGTGCTATCATCAGCTACCTTTGTGCCAAATTTAACTGAAAAATTTACAAAAACTTTGATAAACACTACAATTATATGAAAAACAGGCATTTTTCATACACCTGTTGACCTCCTGTGACCCTTGACCTTTTAGAGGGGTCATTAAAATTAATATGCATAGAAAGGCCTCATCATCAGGTATCTCTATGCAAAGTCAGGTTTGAAGTTGAAAATAGTATTTAAGAAAACAGTTTTTGTCAAAATATGGCTATTTTTACCTATTTCTGAACCCCCATGACCCTTGGACTTTTCAAGGAGACCACTAAATTAGTATGCATAGAAAGGTCTTATCATCAGTTACCTTTGTGCCGAATCGACTGAAATGTTGACAAAAACTTTTATTCTATCAAACACTGGCACTTTTCACACATTTGCCGACCTCCTGTGATTATACATAGAAAGGTCTTACCATCAGGTATCTCTGTACCAAGTTTGGGATTGATGTTAAAAACAGTATCTGAGGAAAAACAATGTGTCAAAATATGGTCATTTTTTCACCCCTTTCTGGACCCCTGTAACCTTGACCTTTTAATGAGGTCACTGAAGTTGGTATGTTTAACCCATTTAGCAACGACGCCCCATGAGCCCTGGAACTCTCAAGTCAGTCTCAACGTCCTCCCACTAATCTGCGTGAAATGTAGATATTCATGAGCCCCTGTAGCCACGGGCCAAAAGGAAGCGTGGTACAGAGATGGACTCTTATGCTGTGCCATTTCTGTACCACGCTTCCTTCTCCATGCCCAGGCAAAAAACGAAAAAAATAAAAAAAACTGAAACCGAGCTTGCTCTGTCTGGCGTGTCCGTTGAAAGGTCTTATCATCAGTTACCTGTGTGCCGAATCGACTGAAATGTTGACAAAAACTTTTATTCTATCAAAAACTGGCACTTTTCACACATTTGCCGACCTCCTGTGATTATACATAGGAAGGTCTTACCATCAGGTATCTCTGTACCAAGTTTGGGATTAACGTTGAAAACAGTATCTGAGGAAAAACAATGTGTCAAAATATGATCATTTTTTCACCCCTTTCTGGACCCCCCTGTAACCTTGACCTTTTAATGAGGTCACTGAAGTTGGTATGTTTATTAAAGTTTTACCACAAGTTTGAAGTCTGAGGTTTGTTAGTCTCCGAGAAAATGCCCACGTTAAATTTGTAATTACCACAGACAGCTGACAACGGACACTGGACAGATGACAGATGCAATCCAGACCAAAAAGGTGACTGCCAAGTGTGTAAAATGCAAAGAAGTACCCAACGGAGAAAGAAACACACTTAGAAAAGACGGGTACAACACAATTTATTAATATTTCTGGTAAATACCCTTTGTCAAAATAGACAAACAAACAAACGGAGAGATTAGCCGCTACTTATCTTCATTCGCAGAAGGAATGTGGCAACTGAAGGAGGTGACGTAAAATAAAAGAAAAGGAAGAACAAAAGTGCGCAAAAAGTAAAAATGACGTCAACGAAAAAATCAATAGAGAGAGAGAGAGACTCAGAGATAGATAATATGAGTGGATTTGGACAATTTCTGTCGACCCCAAATTTCCACGATTTTTGCCCTACAAACTTTTACACCTTCATGCCACCCATTTTTTCAGCACCTCGGTATACTTGCCTAACTTACCGACCACTACTGAACATGCCACTGCATTATTATTTTAACAATCACTCTTTTATGTACCTCTCAGCAGAGTAATACCAACCGGGGGTTAACACCTGAACTAATTAATGATGATGTAAGTGTGTACACACTAAAAACGCACAAAACTCAACGACCGCCGCTGTTATATAGACTACCGCTATCAGCTGAGTCACGCGACACGCTGCTCACCGGGCTCGCGCGCCCTGTGACGTCAGTCACCCTTGACAACTGGGAGGCGCCCGGTCTGCATTCTATTACGCTGTGGAGTGAGTCGGTTGTGTTTCAGAGTGACGGACACTAAATCTCAGAATTCTTATCCAGTGATAGCACTAAATCTTGAAAATATACTACGTTGAGATCGGTAAGTGACTGTTTTCAATGCTGACTAACGTACGTTACAAAATACTTAGTGACTATACAGAACACTGACGGTAATTTTTCTGTTAAATTCGTGCAGTGCGCTGAGAATGAAAATCTTACTGTTTAATTGTTAACCAGGTCGGTAGTGTAATTTGTCCGAGCGTGTTTTAGAAAATGAATTGGTCTGAGGAGGCTAGATTGATCTTTCAATCTCACTTAGATTACCATAAAGAAATGACTTTTTAGAGTTGGTATTAGCGAACCAACCAGCAAAACCATTACCAAAAAAAAAAAACGATCAGTGAGTGGCTAATCGAGGGTGCTGAAATCCATAAAAGACAGAAAATACAAAATGAAACAAACTTGAACTGGTCGGATTGGTTAAAAGTGCACATCAGAATTTCAAAGACTTGTGCTCATCAGTTGAGTGTTTTAGCCAGGATGCTACGGGAGTACCAAAAATTTTATTTTCTTTCACTGTCTTTCCGAAAGGTGTATAGTTTGCGGAAGCAAATTGAACAAATGTTAAAAGTACCGGAAATAGCCGATTTTTGGAAAAAACACCTAATGTTGGTCCGTAACCTTGTTTGTTTGTTTGTTTGTTTGTACAAAGGTTCTAATGCGTCTTAACAACCCTGTTTGAATCACTTCTGAGAAATTTTATCACTTTCGTTTTGTTAACTGACTTAACCCTTTGAACCCTGAGTAAATAAGAAGTCTATATACCCTTCAGCCCTGACTTTATTTGAGAAATTGCTGTTGGAAATGGGTGTGCACTGTAAAATATTTGTAAATAATACATTACAACAGATATCCCCATATAGGTATATATGTACAGATTTGCCATTGGATGGACTACCGTTTTATGGATTTGACCACACTGTGTCACATGTGTCGTAATGCCTGGTGACTAAAATAGTGACAGGTGACAATAAACTTGAAAGAAATGTCTTTTGTGCATGACAGGTCGCTGGTACTTAACATGCATCATTAAATAGGGCGTCTGTTACTATGAAACGTGTGTGTCCATGCATTTCCAGCATGCCGATACAACGTAAGGCCCCTACCTTGTCACCAGATATCAATGTTTACACCTGCCACTGATAAGGTATATCCACGGTCTAGACAATATGTAATACGCGGTGTCGAATGATGATCAGTGTGTCTGTGTTGTGTCTCGTACACGATCGGATGGAAGTATCAGTGTAGTAAAGACTATACACGTACTACACATGTGACCAATGTGTGTCGTTGGTGTCCACAGTCACCTACAGGTGCACTAAGGTGTGGCATAAGAAAAATGGAATATCAATTAGAATGACCTCCGAATTCAGCATCAGAATCAAGCTGTAAGTAATTGCCATTGTCAGTGCCTCAAACGGCGATCACTCCAGCTGACACTGCCAACACGTGGTTATGCTGCCCGCGGTAGGTAAGTACACATGTCCCAATGTGAAGCTATCTGTTGTTGAAACCATGTCTCCAAACACGAAATTGTATCACTCCGAATATCTACACATCCACGCGCCATTCCGACTGTAATTCCCACACTAGCGCCGCAAAAATGACCGCATACCACAGACGAATGTACGTGACCCTGTCAGTGTAAACAGGATGTGTCAGTGCGAAGGGCGAGGTCACCACACGCGCTGCGAGGCTCGCGCGTCACCGGGCGCGCGATACAAAACACCTGACACCGCTGTAGCGGTTTGCCGGGTCGAAGGGTATACGAGGCCGAAAACCGCTACAGCGGTTTGCCAGGTTCAAAGGGTTAAGTCCGTGTGATCATCACCAAGCAGGCCGCACTAACAAGGAAAAAATGAAAACGTGTAACTATTAGTCTGTGTGAGTGATCAATCACCGAGCAGGCCGCAAACAAGAAAAATGAAACGTGTAACTGTAAGTCTGAGTAAAAAATTACTGAGCAGATCACAGATAAGACAAATGTGTAACTGTAAGTCTGAGTAAAAAATCACTGAGCAGATCACAAACAAGATAAATGAAAATGTGCGACTATAATTCCATATGTGATCTATTACCAAGCAGATAACAAGACTGTAAGTCTTAAAGTGAGAAATCACAGAACATACTACAAAAAGGCAGTAAGTCTTAAAGTGTGAAATCACAGAACATACCACAAAAAGGCTGTAAGTCTGAGAGTGAGAAAATCATTGGACAGGTTACACGTAAAAGTGGCTTTAAGACTGAGAGTGAGAAAATCATCGGACAGGTCATAAAATGGACGTAGTGAGATTTTGTCTGATGTGTGACAAACACCATAATGACCAAGCCGCACCAGAAGCTCATGTTTGTGTGTGTGTTTGTATTGTCTCATCATAAATGTTATGGACCAAGTGTGAGAGGTTTTTCCCACGCTTATGCAAGTAGCTTGCTTTTTGCAAGTGAATTGAAATGGATTTTACATAGGTTTTAGCAACAGGACTGACGGTGGGGTATACCTGTAGCACCCTGGCAAAGAAAGATGATTTTGGCTTTGTATCTGAATAACTGATTTACACAACAGCACCCTGGTCAGCCTACTTGTAGCACACTGTCAAAGAAAGGTGTTTATTGGCTTTGTATCTGAATAATTGATTTATAAATCATTCAGGGCCCTAGTCAAGCCTTCAAATCGTGGTATCAACCGTAAACAAATGACGTATGTCCTCAGCGAATCGTCCCCCACTGGGGGACCGGTATCCAATGTAAACAAATGATGTTGTACGCTAGAAACGAGTCAGACTGGTATCCAACGTAAACAAATTACATAGTACGATAGAAACGAGTTCGACGGTGTCGAACCAGTTTCTAACGTTCTACGTCATACGGTCTTAGTAACGTGATGAAGTGCGCAGTGCCGATTTGTGTATACAGTCGCGGTGCATACAACTGAAATGCGGTGAAGTTTTTTGCGGGCCAGAGTCTACAATATTCGTACATTCTGAATAAAGATTTTGTGTTTGTCTGTGTGTGTGTGCACGTGTGTGTTTGTAGGTATGTGTGTGTGTGTGTGCGTATGTATGTGTGTTTGTTTGTGTGTGTGTGTTTGTGTGAGTGCATGTATGTATGTATGTGTGTTGAGTGTTTGTGTGTGTGTGAGAGTGCATGTGTGTGTGAGAGTGCATGTATTTGTGTGTTTGTCTGTGCGAGTGCGTACGTGTATGTGTTTGTGTGAGTGCATGTGTGTTTGTATGTATGTGTGTGTGTTTGCGTGCGTGTGTGCATGTGTTTATATGTGTATGTGCGTCTGTGTGAGTGCATGTTTTTGCGTATGTAGGCGTGTATGTGTGTGTGAGTGCATGTTTTTGCGTATGTATGTGTGTATGTGTGCATGTCTGTCTGTCTGTCTGTGTTTGTCTGTGTTTGTTTGCCTATATGTGTGCATATTGATTAGTTATTAGAGATAGAAGAAAATACATTTCAATACCATTTATACCATTTTTTTTTTAGTCAATGCCCACACATACACACACACACACACACACACACACACACACACACACACACACACACAAACCATTGCTATATGCACTTTATAACAAATTATTAAAGTTACCTACAGATACTTGATAACAAATTTCCAAAGTCACTTATAACTGACAAATAAATTTACAGGTAACCTTTTAAGATCCTATAAATTAGTTATAAGTGACTTAAGTCAAGAACTTATAAGAACTTAAACATAACAAATTTTAAGTTCCTGACTTAAGTCACAACTTACTCAGACAGATTTGTCAAGATACAAGGACAATGAAAAAACTTTTTTTTTTAGTAATAGTCTGGTGGTGGTGGTGGAGCTGATGGGGCTAAATAGTTAGGCGCAAGCAACATGACATCTTTTTGCGAAGTGTAATGAAAAAAATAATAAACGATTACCAAATCTGATTTTTATTTGTTTAAAAGATTGTGTAGTTTTTCTGTGGTTTCCTGAACTCCAATCTGTTTTCCCATCTCTAAAAAACTAGCTTTTAGTTCTTCA
Source organism: Semisulcospira habei (assembly GCA_036245525.1). Taxonomy (NCBI): domain Eukaryota; kingdom Metazoa; phylum Mollusca; class Gastropoda; family Semisulcospiridae; genus Semisulcospira; species Semisulcospira habei. The sequence goes on from BTPG01000001.1 coordinate 84,938,070, forward strand.
ACATTCACGGGAGATTGACTACGCATTTTATTCTGTATTTCTGACTTCTGTTTCTTATAATTGTTCAAATCATCCTGCACTCTCTTAAATTCAATATCGTCAATAAAATTATCGTCCAGTGCCTTACTGATAATAAGTTTCATACTGCTCAGCTTCGAACCTGCCAAAGTACTCAATGCTTTATGTTTCTGTAACTTCGTATGAAACCTCTTGTTTAAGGCTTCCAAACCAAAGCAAGCCAGGCATGTAGCAACGCTAACACCCTCAACTGCAATTCCAATTAAACTTATAATTCCTGTGGCAAACAGAACAATACCCCCTACAGAACATCCAGCTGAAACTGCACCAACAGCCATTGAAGTGTTTTGTACAGAATTAAATACTGACTTATACCTCCTTTTACACCGGGAGTACCTCGCCTCTTCACTTTTCAAATATTTAATTGCTTCTGTGATATTCATTAAACGAAATGCGTCTGCCTGTAATGTTTTATCTGATGCAATTGACACATGCGAATCAGGTGCAAGCGACGACACAGTCTCAGTCATCAGTAGTTGTGGATACAAGTTCACCATTTTTTTTATTGACAAATATTTTTTATTTAATCAGTGATTACATTTTGCAACTCATCAAAAGTATACAATTTGCTGGCGTAATAAAATGAAACAAGATCAATGTGTTCCAGCTTTATGAAATTTAGAAAAACAAAAAATGTTTTGTCGACTAATATCTTGACAGCTGGAACACTGCTTGAAACCTCAAAAACATCAACATTTTTTCTAATGGCAATAAAAACCTTTGTTGACTCTGTCACAGAGTCATCCCATGTAAGTTTGATTCCCTGTGCTATATCTGCCTCTTTCGCAGAAGTTACAGATCTCATGATAATTTCAAATACTATTGTCGCTTCTCTAACTATGGGAAAGTTTGATGGTGCAAACACGACCTTCGCATCAGACCTGCCCTTCCTATGTGTAAGAAGATACCTCCGTTTCTCATAATTTTCAACTTTCAGTTTTTCTCTGCTATTATTGTCTTGTGCAAAACTTGGAACAAGACTTACAATCAACGGCCCAGAGTTAACAACTTTCCTAAACACTAAGGCTCCTTCATCATCAGTGTATACATAAGGACTAATAAATTCCAGCTTTATGTCCCAGTCAATTGTGGGTGCTGGCGTAGGCGCAGGCGGTACAGGTGAAACTACCCACTTATTTCCCAGTTGTAGGGCGCATTATTTACAGGTGGAGTAGGAACAGTAACATCACGCAGCTGTCCAAGTTTAGGTATAGGTCTGTCTGTTCCATCCTTCATGTCATCTATTACTTTTCTCTTGTACATACCAAAAGAATTAAGTTCAAAACCATACACCTCGCCCACCTCCCCCTCCTTCTCAAAATCCTGGACATCAGCCAAATCTTTCAACTCTGTTACCGGACACGCAACTGGTATGATTCTCGGCTTTGGACCACAACTCATTTTTATAACAAAAATAAAATTATTTAACTTCTAACACCACACTAAAATCATGCATTACAACTGGTTTGTCATCTTGATTAGTTACAGATATACACAGTGACTCAAAGAAACTAGAACCTAATTTCTTAAACTGCAAATTAGGAAATATAGCAACCACACTTTCACAATAGGGAGCAGTTCCAGTTGGTAAGCATTTCAACAAAGTTGAAGGCTTTCCATTGTGAACATTTTCAGTCATGTTCAGTTCTTTCAAATAAGCATTTAGCACTGTGTGTACTGCCAAATTGACAGGACGTGTTCCAGTTATTTTAAGTTTATTTGTCTTCAAAGTCATAATATTAGAAAAAACATCATCATCACCTATTATAATCCAATCTTCATCCAAATAATAACCAAGTAAATATGCAAATTTAATTGACGATTTTAACCAATCTTGTTTCAGAGATTCTAATGTAACAAGTAGGTTAGCTGGATTTAAAGTTGCTTTAATAATAAATTTACTTTGAAACCATTCACCTATAGTACAAAAGTCATAATATCCAGGTGGTAAAGCTTCAAACACAACACCAAAAATTACTTTATAATTTATATCATCATCTACATTAAACCATTTTACTGTGTAGAACATTTCATGGATAGCTACAGCCTTGCTACCATCACGATTATCAATCCCATTAGTTAACAACACTGGTTTGCTTGTGTCAAGATTTACTTACTTACTTACGCCTGTCACCCCTACCCGGGTATAGGCCGTCAACGAGAGACCTCCAGCAACTCCTGTCCTGTGCTTCTTCTTCGATTCTACTCCAGGTGGTTCCCAGTCTCTTGATGTCTGCTTGGAGGTCTCGACGCCAGGAGTTTCTCGGCCTACCTCTTTTCCTCTTTCCTTGGGGGTTCCATGACAATGCCTGCCTAGTGATACTGGAAGCTGGCTTTCTCAGACTGTGACCAATCCATCCCCATCTTCTTCGCCCAATTTCATTCTCTGCTGTTATCTGCTCTGTTCTCTCCCAGAGTCTGACGTTGCTGATCTTCTCTGGCCAGTGGATTTTCAAAATTCTTCTAAGGCAACTGTTCATGAAGGTCTGTACTCTGTTGACTGTGGTTTTTGTCAATCTCCAAGTCTCTGCTCCATATAGGAGAACTGCTTTTACATTGGAGTTGAAAATCCGGACTTTGGTGTGTTGTGACAGCTCTTTGGAACTCCACACTTTTTTCAACTGGAGAAAGGCTGCTATGGCTTTACCGATTCGTGATCTGACATCTGCATCAGTGCCGCCTTTTTTGTCTATGATGCTCCCGAGATAGGTGAAGGACTTCACTTCCTCCAACGGGGTGCCAGCAAGCAAGACTGGTTCTTCCCTGGTTGCGTTCAGCCTCATTGTCTTTGTTTTCTGTTTGTGAATGGTGAGGCGCACTTGGGACGAGATGTCAGCAAGCCTCGTGGTCTTGTCCTGCATTTGTTGACGAGTGTGGGACAGTAATGCCAAGTCGTCTGCAAAATTGAGGTCGTCAAGCTGTGTCCACAGTGTCCACTGTATTCCACTTCGTCTGTGCTCTGTGGTCATCTTCATGACCCAGTCTATGGCCAGTAGGAAGAGGAACGGAGACAGCAGACACCCCTGCCTGACACCAGTTCTGACCTGGAGCTCCCTGGTGAACTGCCCTTCGTGGATCACGCGACATGTCATGCTATCATAGCTGCTCTTGATCAGGCGGACGAGCTTTGTGGGTACACCGTAGTGTCGGAGTTTCCACAGAGTCTCTCGGTCCACGCTGTCAAATGCTTTCTCATAATCCACAAAGTTGATGTACAGCGGGGAGCTCCACTCCAGAGACTGTTCCACGATGATGCGGAGAGTGGCGATCTGGTCTGTACATGATCGGTTCTTCCTGAATCCTGCTTGCTGGTCCCTCAGCTGGGGGTCAACGGAGCTCTTCATTCTCTCTAGGATGATTCTGTTGAAGACCTTTCCTGGTACTGACAGCAAGGTGATTCCTCTGTAGTTGGAACACTTGCTGAGGTCGCCTTTCTTGGGAAGCTTGATTAGGTACCCCTCCTTCCAGTCAGCCGGCATCACCTCCTCTTCCCAGATCTTTCCAAACAGTGGGTACAGCATCTCCACTGTTGTCTCTAGGTATGCTTTCAGAGACTCAGCTGGGATGCCATCTGGCCCTGCTGCTTTGCCATTCTTCAAAAATGCCACTGCTCTTCTGATCTCTTCCCGGCTGGGTCTGTCACAGCTGATGGGTAGGTCGGTCTCTGCCGGCTGGATGTCTGGTGGGTTGGGTGGGCTAGGTCTGTTCAGTAACTCTTCAAAATACTCAGCCCATCAGTCGAGTTGGTCTGCTCTGTCTGCAATAGGCTTGCCTTCTTTGTCTTTTACTGGTCTTTCTGTATGGCCATACTTGCCCGCCGCCGTGAGATGGCCTTACTCGCCTGCTCGGCGTTAAACCCAAATAACCATACTTGCCCAACAATCTTCTGGTAATGTCGTAGAGCTGTTTCATGTTACCGCTGCCTGCTGCCTTTTCTGCCTCTGCTGCCAGGCTGTCTGTGTAGGCCCTCTTGTCTGCCCTGATACTCCTCTTCACCTCGCGGTTGGCTTCCGAGTATTCCTCCTGTGCCCTTGCTTTGGCTGCTCTCGTGCGACTGTTGTTGACAACTGCTTTCTTCTGCTTCCTCACTTCTATCTTCTTCAAGGTCTGTGCCGACAGCCAGTCCTTGTGATGGTGTTTCCTGAACCCTACAGTGTCTTTGCAGGTTGAGTTCAGCGCCTCTCTAACTGCCTTCCACTGCTGCTCTGTGGTGACTGCCTCTTCATTTAATAGCTCCTGTAGCGCTTGAAACCGGTTGGACAGCACCAGTTTGAACTCTTCTCTAACTCCAGTTTCTCTCTGGAGGCCTACATTATAGCGCTGTCTTCTTGTTGTCTCTGTGCGGCTTTTCTTTAGCTTGAGCTTCATTCTTAAGGTAAGCAGATGGTGGTCTGAGGCGACATCTGCTCCCCTCCTCACTCGAACATCTTGAAGGGATCTTCTAAATTTCTTGCTAATGCAGATATGGTCTATTTGGTTCTCTGTTGTATGGTCAGGTGAGACCCAAGTTGCTTTGTGTATTCTTCTGTGTGGGAAGATGCTGCCTCCAATGACAAGTCGGTTTAGAGCACAAAAGTCTACAAACCTCTCCCTGTTCTCACTCATCTCCGAGCCTAGTCCCTGTCTCCCCATCACCTCTTCGTATCCGGTGTTGTCCTCCCCTATTTTGGCATTAAAATCGCCCATGACGATGGTGATGTCTCGCTCCGCACATTTGTCCACGGCACTCTGGAGTCGGTCGTAGAACTCTTGTTTCTCTTCCTCGTCACTGTCATTAGTGGGCGCATAACACTGGATGACGGTCAGCTTGAGCTTTTTCTTGGTTCTAAAGGCTGCTGTGATAATTCTTGGCCCAAGAGGTTCCCAGCCCATCAGCGCGCTCTGTGCCACTGGTGACAGCATGAATGCTACTCCTTCTGTATGGGGGGCATTCTCCTCTTCGTGACCTGAATACAGAATCATCTCCCCACTTAACAGCCTTTTCTGGCCAGACTGCGTCCATCTGGCTTCACTGATACCTAGCAGGGAAAGGTTGTACTTTTGCATTTCCGCTGCTATCTGGGCGGCCTTGCCGCTCTGGTACATGGTCTTGACGTTCCATGTGCCCATGGTTGTGTCCCTGGATAGAGAGAGGCGGCTCGGTCCTGTGGCTTCAGAAGACTTCCGGCTTTCACCACAGGACGTCATAATTCTTCTGGTAGAAGAACCTTCCTCCTCCAGGAAAGGAATTACTGTTAGTCTTTTTGTCGCCGTTTTTGTAGCTATTTCCTTTTTTGCAGGGTGGGGAAGCTACCCCCACGCCCAACCCCCTTACTAGGAGGACCAGGGGTTTTCTGTCGGGGTCACCTTCCCTTAGACCATGTTGGTTCACGGCACCTTATTTCATTCGGTGCACCCCTCTCACGAGGGTCCCCCTATCCACCACCCAGGGGACGCGCCTCAACGCCATATGGTCCCAGCGCGAGGTTGTGTCAAGATTTGTTAAGGTAATAAACATTTTTATTATCTCATAAAAAAGAAGGATGGAATTTAAATCACCAACCATTACCACAACAAACGCATTTCAATTTAATGTGAATGCCAAATATAATGTTGCACCTACTTATGAACAGAAAATAATTCAACTAAATCAGCTCGATGTAGCTGTGTCGGATGCAAGCATACAAGATTTATTTCAAGTAAAAGTACCAAATCCCTTTGACCATTACCTAAACCCTCCAATAACAGACGATGCTACTGCAAGAAAGTGGTCCTCAAGTCCACTACAGATGTTTCAAAACCAACTCAACTTTGCTATACTGTGTTCAACTACAGGCTGTGGTGTTTCCTTTACATACCATTTGAATCACTCAAACAAACATTAGATCTGTGTATCGTTTCCACACATATTACCAGCTTAGACATATTCTGTCAGAACTTCATACACCACTGCCCACTGAATCCAGTTTCAACAGGTTTAACAGCCCCATGGATATGAAAGCATTTGAACGGATATGTAATTAATTTAACGTCAGCCCCCAGTATGACTTTACACAAAAACTTGATGATCACAACAGTATGGGTACATTGTATTATGCTATGAGTCACAGACAATACCCACAAGATTATTACCCTGGTTACACTTCATTCTCATCAAAATCACAAGTCTGGTTAGGCTCAATTGAACAGAAACAGTCTAATGCTTGGACCACATTTATTTTAGACAAAAGTGACGGGTTTACTCAAGCAGGAGTCGAGCGCGTAAATGAGTCTATCAGAACATATGTATGGTGTTTACTAGGAGCACAATCACTAACAAAATCCAACATTTTGAATGGAAGTGGAAAGTTTGAATCACAAAAGCAGTTTCTAGCAAACCTGGAAGATTCAATCAACTCAGTGGTTGATCTTACATCAAGCATACAATGCTATCAAGACGTTTTAAGATATGCCAGATCGAAAGTTGATTTTGTAGTTGGCATCGGGTTATACATGTTGCCATCTGATCTTCAACTCCAAATGGGGACAATAACAAATTATAATAACGAAATCATTGTTGCAGGTGTTGGTCAGAAATTAGGACTAAATCAATCTGTAAACTTGGGGGCAACAACCACACACCAACAGTTATTAAAACCATTAATAACGCCAACCCTGGCACCAGTAACGACATCACCCATACAGACAGTAACAGTCCCGGCCCCTACACCTGACTCACCATCACCAACCCCTGGTACTCATGAGTCAGAGAGAACTGCATTGGTAATTGGTCTCACTGGATTAGGGGTATTACTTCATTACCTGTTTCATTAAATATCCTGTAATTAACCCTCCTACTGTCACCAAAAAGATCCACACATGTTCTGCCATAAACCCCACTACCTTCACCGCTGTAGTGATAAGCCAACTGACAACTGTGCCAATTATACCAGGCAAAGCGTCCATTGCTTTCAGAGCTAATTTCTTAAGCAGGTCTGATATATGAAACAACTGTTTCTTTACCCACGATTGTAAATCTTTTGGGTCTGTTGGAGCCGGTGGGCCTGGTGGTGCTGGACTACCGCTTGCACTACCACCAACCGCGGGTCCACCGCTTGCGCCAGAGACAGCTAACACAACAGTACTGATAATAAATCCAAGAGCAGTAATTAAACTAGCAATTGTAATAGCCTGCTCTCTGAAAAGTGTTTTCAATCTCTCAGCCAGAGTAGTGTCTTCGTGAAGTATTTTCTGAATAGTTTCTCTAATCCTGTTAACCTGTGTTTTCAGTTTTTCTCTTCCAATACTAATCGTTTCTAATTGTCCTGATCTTTCTATCTGCAAATCATTTAATCTGTGTTGTATTTTTTCTTTCATTTCTGTGTCAAGATTCCCATTATCTGCGGTAGCCAGTTTTTCTTTTTCACGTTCTATGTGTTTATCAAGCTCACCCAGTTTGGCTACATTATTCACCATCTCACCTCTTATCATCTGCAGTGATTTATCCAAGCCCATAATCTCTCGCATTGACAAAGGTGGATCATCTATTGTTTTCATAACGTCATTTATTTGCCCTTCAGTAAATGAGGTTTCTTGTATCACTGTGTTTGCTATTTCTGGTAGGCTTGTTACTGGTGCCATTTCAATTTCTTGCCCTGTTGGCAACTTTGTTTGCGTGTCGTGAAGCACAGTAGCAAGTCTTGGCGCAAGCGTTGGTAACTTTTTACTACTACTACCAACACCAAGGTAACGCTGCAGTGCTGTCTCACCACCTACATCAGTTTTAATTGTACTTAAAGCTCTAAACTTAGCAGGACTATTTTTATGTGTTAGATACACTTTACCTCTGTCAACAGTCTTTACAATAAAGTGACCTTTATCGTATTCAAACTGATTAGGATCTATTACACCTGGGCGCACACCAACACTGTCATAAAATAACTTTACTTTGTCTTTTAACAGTTCATGATACATGGGAGAAGTATTTACCATTCCAGTCATATCTGTCATATCTGTGATACTGGTATCTGATGCATCTGTGACATCCATTTCAAAATCTTCATGACCAAATCCTCCCGCTGCCATTGTTTTATTAATTTAATATTTATTTGTTTATTGTGCATAATTTAAAAAAAATGACAGTCTTAAGGATTAAAGTTAGACCCATATAGAAAACTACGTGAGCCTCTTGGTGTTAAGGGCATTAGACAATCAATTGTCATCACAAACAATCCAAGTACTATAGACCAGAACCAAACACTTACAGTCAAGTTTCCAAATTTAGGTCCCAGTGACATTATTGTTCCTGGCACTGCACGCCTTGCATTTACAGTGGAGTCCAGTTAACATGAACTCGCTTTACACGAAATTCCGGTTAACACGAACCGTTTTTGCATTCCCGGCCGACGGCCTTCTTATTCTGTATTAAAATTTCACTGATAACACGAAATGCTTAACACGAAATTTCGCTTTACACGAAGCTGGTTTCGGTTCCCAACCAGGGCAATTTCACTATTATTCACCTGTTTAACACGAACACAGATTCCATTCACCGAAAACCAATTCACGTGTTGCTCTCGCGCTGTGGAAGTACACATGACAGATCAGAGCGAACTCTAGTCTGTGATTGGCTGAATAGCCTTCGGCTGTTGTAATCTGTCTTCTCATTGGCTAGCATTTCTGTACTGTATTCATGTTGTATCATTCGTGTACCAACACACCCCTTTTAGCGATGCGGGATTGTACTTCAGCCTGTGTTGCTTTTACCTGTGGATTGTAACTTAGTATGGATTTTACCTGATGGATTTACATTAAATACTCGAGCTGTACACGTTTCCTTGTGTTTTCCTAGCGAGCTGAAGGTATGCATAGAAAGTACGATAATGTGCACTTTTAACCTGGTACTCATTCACGCACACGTCTTACACACTTTCTCCTTGAGGGCCGTGATCAATTTTGAGGCCATATTGGTTAACACGAAATACGGTTAACACGAAGTGATTTTCCGTGTCCCCAGAAATTCGTGTTAAGCGGACTCCACTGTAATATTGAACTATCATCAGATGCAGACGTAAACAGAACACTAGTTAACAATCTTGGCAGAGCAATTATTAGGACTATTAAAGTAAAACTTGAAGGACAGGAAGTGTTTATCTTGATGATGCTGATGTGTTTTACTGTTACAAGAGAAGAACGAGAGGATCGTATTTATCAAGACATACAGTCAGATAACATTGGTAAACTTAGAATCGACGCAACAGATAAAGTAACTACTGGGGTGGCCAAGGACATTATATTAGCTGAAACATATGGAACCAGGTTTTACATACCACTTGAGTTTGAAATCCTGACAGCACATATGCCTTATTACCAAGGAGCACTGAATGACCGTCTGAGCTTTGAACTAACTTTCAATGACTACTCCAAAATTATAAAATCATCTGATCTCAATGCGACATATAAGATTTCTAACATTTCCTTGGAATATGAAATTGTTACACATACCGAACTAGCTAGACTCATACAAAATCAGTACCAGTCAAGACTTCCAATTTATTATGACCGTGTGATTAGACATAGTTTAATGCATAAAGACAAGAGCGACCCAATGTGGAACATAAACCTGAACACACCTGCCAGATCACTGAAAGGCATTCTTATGTTGTTTGTTGAACCAGGGCCTCCGTACAAAAGAGATTCAGAAAAATTCTACAATCCAAAGATTACACATTTGTCTTGCACAATCGAAGGTCATCCAAATCAAGTGTACGCTTCAGGTTTGTTACCTTATCAACACTACGACGAGATCACAAAGTATTTTGCGGGTGGAAGGATTAGAGATAAACCTGCAAACATTGCGTGTAAAGATTTACATCTGTATGACGTTAGGATTGGTCAATACCTTACAAATAAGTATGCTCTTTGGTTAGACCTTCGTAGTACAGATGATGACTGCCTTCATGGGTCAGGTCGAACTGGTGAAAACGGCAGTGATGGAATAACAATTCAGATACAAAAAAAAAGGTTGAAACCGCTGCAGCAATAAATATATATTTGTATCTGATTTATGACGCACAACTGAACATACAAGAGTGCAGACTAAGTGGTCACTTGTATTAAAATTATATTGTATATTAAAATGAACTTGATGACACTCGACCCACACTGTGGTTTGTTTTGTGGTGCCACAGGGTGTGGAAAAACTGAATTTGTACTTAATCTGTTACAAACAAGATACATCCACCATTTCAAAAACATAGTAATATTTTGTCCTATGATAAAACATAACAAAGCTTATCACAACCGTTTATTCATTTGGACTGACAGCAACATTTATTTAGTCGACCCTGAGAAAAAACTGAATGACTACCTACAATATTTTTACAAGCAATTTGAAGGACAGCCAACGTTGCTTATTGTTGATGACTGTTCTGCAGAGAAAGACATTGTCAAAAAAAACAACACTTTAGCAGAACTTGCTTTTAGTGGCAGACACGCAAATGTTAGTGTGTGGATTCTCACTCAAAAATATAATGCTGTACTGAAAGATTTTTGAGAACAGTTAAAGTTTATCTGTTTGTTTTACTGTAAGGATCGTGACAGCTTTGAAGACTGCCTCAGAGAAAACGATGTGATACCAAATAAACAAAAACGGGATGATGTAAAAAATAAAATGAAATCAACTAAACATCTAAAGCTTATTTTAAAGACAGATCAGCCTACAGGGTATGGGTTAGTAAATTAATTTATACATTTGTTTGTCCAATAAAAAATGACAGATGGAAAAAACGTACAAGTGCTTGATATCTCACACTGCTTCAAAGATGTTGAGCACTTTACCGACTTAATATCATCCAAACAGACTCACATAAGTTTTTCAGCACCAGTGGAGATATATGCAACATATAGTGTGACTTTGGATTATGTTGATGAGCTTCCAAATGTGGAGCGCATGACAATTGATTTAAAGACGCCTACTTTTAAAGTTAATGATAATGACCGCTTGCTCTGGCTAGAGGAACTTTGTTATAGCATATTTAAACAAATGCGCAAACTAAATGTGTATATTAACAGTGTTACAGTTAATAAAGTGGTATTGCACATGCAGCGCCAGCATAGTCAGCGTTAATATTTTTTTTTATTATTATTTTGTCGGACAAATAAAAATGACGGACAATGCTCAAAGCCCATCAGGCTCATCAGGCTTAAGAAACGTGTTTCACACAACAGACTTGCCTATATCCAATAGTAACAATGTCTATGAATCAATAGAAAATTCTTTTTCTGCCGTACAAGATAATCTTTTTACAGGCAGTGTGAAGATTCAGGTTGTTGCTAAAATAGAATTTACTAGAGTAGACGGTGAAGTGATTGTATCGTATATCTCAACAAGACAACACACAGTTAACACAAGAAGAGAATTAGAGAACATGTTTAGAGACAGACTATTACCTGACTTTCTCCAAGCAATTGACAGTGCAAAAATGAAGGGGTCTGGTTGGCACGAAGGACATGTACATGAACTACAATTAAAGCAGTCAAGGTATCATCCTATATTAGGTATATCATGGATATCACTGCCAACAGAGGTTGCAAACGAAAAGGCTGTTGTTAATATACAGAACAATGACGACCATTGTTTCATGTGGTGTGTGCTTGCTAAACTACACTTTGTAAAATCAAAACCTGAACGTGTATCTAACTACACCAAATTTGTAAATGAACTCAACTTCAGTGGTATAGATTTTCCTGTTAAAATAGAAGACATCGATTTCTTTGAAAAACTAAATCCTGGTATATCTGTAAATGTGTTTGTGTGGGATAATGAGTCTGTTGACAAGTTACAACCCATAAGAGTATCACCACTTGCTCCAACCTATGGGCAGCCAGAAGATAAACATGTTGACATGTTATTAATTGGTGATAAAAATAACTTCCACTATACAATTATCAGAAATATGTCATGACTAATTCATGGGCATACAACAAAACACAATGGTAAACAGGATTGATTGATTGTACATTGCTTAACGTCCCGACAGCAACAAGGCTTTCTCAGGACGTGCCTGCACTGCTTGTGAAAAAAAATAACAACAGAACATTGAATGTATGTCGCCAGCCGGTCAAATACGTTAAATAAACCTAACACATGGGGCCTAAATAAAGCTAAGACCATTTAGCAACACACATCCAATATCAAGAGCTACAGGCAGTGCAGACAGTAGGGAGAGTTTGAAAAAGGCAAATACAGGTGAATGGACAAAGGGTAGACAGAAACACATGCCCCAGAATAGAGAGAAAAACCCACCCTGTGGGGCTGACCAGGGTGACCCTGGGAACTAAAAAATACCTAACCCCACCCAAGTCCCCCAGGGCAGACCCGGGTGGGGTGCAATGGTAAACAGGAAGTGTGTAAAAGATGTTTACAAAGATTCTCCTCTATTGCAGTAGCACACAAACATGTTTTACACTGTAGGTCAGCTGATGACATACAAACAGTACTTAATTATCCAGAGCCTGGTAGTCAAGTATATTTTAAGAACTATGGGAATCAACAAAAGCTGCCGTTTGTAGTGTATGCTGATTTTGAATCACTGGTAGTGCCATATGAGGGTCCTGTTCCAGAATCATTACCAAAGACTATAAAACTAAGTGATCAAGTGGTGTGTTCTTTTGGATACATTATTGTCAGGTCAGACGGTTTGCATTCAGAACCTGTTATTTACAGAGGAGAAAATGCAGCATGTCTGTTTTTAACAGAAATGAGACATCTGTATAAGTCAGGTAGTACAATATCTCACATGTCAGATGCCTTTGGTGATGACAGAAGAAGACAAACTGAATTTTGATACAGCTGTGACATGTTGGATTTGTGAATAACTTCTGGGAGATGATAAAGTTTGTGACCACGATTACATAACTGGGTGTTACAGAGGTGCCGCACATAACAATTGTAACTTATTATTAAAAACAGATCCTAAGACATACAAGTTACCAATCTTTTTTCACAATCTCAAAGGATATGATTCACACATTATCATGAAGGCTGTGGATGAGTCTTACAAAAACATTAGTTGTATTGCCCAGACAACTGAAAAGTACTTAACTTTTAGATTAGACAAATTAGCATTTTATGACTCCATGCAACATTTGTCTTTAGGGCTTGCTAGTCTAGCAGAAGGACTAACTGAGTTTCCAGTAACGAGTAAATATTTTGAGCCAGACTTGATTAAGAAAGGTGTTTATCCATACGAGTACATCAGTGAGTGGGTTGTGTTTGAAGAAAGGAGACTGCCGCCAAAAAAGAAATTTTATTCCACACTTAATGGTAAATGTATTTCTGACTCTGATTACCAACACGCTCTTGATGCATGGGATAAATTAGGGTGTCAGACAATTGGTGACTACATGACCAGTACTTGAAAGCTGATGTTTGCTTGCTAGCAGACGTATTTGAAAGTTATCGTGAAAAGGGTTTGTTGCACTACAGTCTTGACCTGGCTTGCTACATAACTAGTCCTGGCATGACATGGGATGCATTTTTGAAATCCAGTAAGATATATATAGACTTGTTGTCTGATCGTACGATGGGTGAAATGGTGGAACGCGGATTGAGGGGTGGAATTAGTATTGCAGCGAACAATTATGCCAGAGCTAATAATAAATATCTGGACGACCCGGACTTTGACCTTGAAGGGTCAAGGTCATTCATTACATACGTAGATGCGAACAATTTGTATAGCTGGGCGATGTGTGAGTTATTGCCCTTGAAAAACTTTTGTCTGTATGATTTGTCACAGTATGATGTAACAGAGTCAGGGTTAACAAACAATATTATGAATCTTGACCAAAACGACGCTAACGGTTGGATCTTTGAAGTAGACCTAGAGTACCCACACCATCTACATGATTACCATAATGATTATCTGTTGGCTGTTGAGAAAATGAGTATGACAGGGAAAAAAGAAGACACTAAACTTGTACCAAATCTGAATGACAAATTCAATTACGTTTGCCACTATCGCTTGTTGCAGTTTTACATCAGACATGGGTTAGTACTAAAGAAAGTTCACAGAGGCATTCAATTTGATCAGAATGCTTTCATGAAAGATTACATAATGAAAAACACAACATTGCGTGCAAGAGATGGCAACACTGCATTTGACAAAGACTTCTTTAAGCTTATGAACAATTCCTGTTTTGCTAAGACTATGGAAAATCCTCATCACCGCAAAAATGTGAGACTTGTCACAAATGAATCGGGTGCAATTAAACTTACAGGTAAGCCACAATACATGGGGCATAAAGAGTTTCATTCATCATTGTATGCCGTGTCACTCAAAAAAAAAAGATTGTTAAACTGGACAAGCCAGTATTTATTGGTATGGCAATTCTTGAGTTATCAAAACTGTTGATGCTTGAATTTTATTATGATTACTTCAAACCGAAGTATCCTGAGTGTCGTCTGTTATACACTGACACTGACTCTATGATCATTGATGTGCCTACTGAAGACTTTTATGAAGACATGAAAACAGAGTTACATATGTATGACACTTCTGACTACCCTAAGGAACACCCGCTGTACAGCACACAGAATAAGAAAGTGCCTGGTAAGTTTAAGGATGAACTGAATGGTGTGCCAATAATTGAATACATTGGTTTGATTGATTGATTGTACATTGCTTAACGTCCCGACAGCAACAAGGCTTTCTCAGGACGTGCCTGCACTGCTTGTGAAAAAAATAAATAAACAGAACATTGAATGTATGTCGCCAGCCGGTCAAACACGTTAAATAAACCTAACACATGGGGCCTAAATAAAGCTAAGACCATTTAGCAACACACATCCAATGTCAAGAGCTACAGGCAGTGCAGACAGTAGGGAGAGTTTTAAAAAGGCAAATACAGGTGAATGGACAAAGGGTAGACAGAAACACATGCCCCAGAATAGAGAGAAAAACCCACCCTGTGGGGCTGACCAGGGTGACCCTGGGAACTGAAAAATACCTAACCCCACCCAAGTCCCCCAGGGCAGACCCGGGTGGGGGTGAATACATTGGATTGAGGTCAAAAATGTATTCTATACTGCACCAGAAGGGTAGTCAGTCGAAAGCAAAAGGAATTAAAAAAACAGCGATCAAAAATAAAGACATCCGTCATGAACATTATAAGCAAGTATTAGATGGGGTATTTATGCCTGATTATCCAAACAAGTCACTGAGATCAAACAAACATCATCTTGAAATGATCCAAACACATAAGAAGTCACTTGCAGTTGGGGACACAAAACGTGTTTTTCATAGTAAGGAAAAAGCTTATGCGCCAGGACATTACAGACTCAAGTTATCTGAAAGAAATAGCCGATGAACTGGTTGAAGAATTAATCGATGAGTTAGTTACTGAAATGAAAAACGGTGTCTGGGGGAATAATCTGTAATTCTTCTCTGACAAATGCCCTCTGCGGCGCTGGTTCGTACAGGTAATATATTGTTGCGTCAGGACTGGGAATTATTTTTTTAATATTATGTACAGATGTAGACCAGATGGGGTCGGTTGCTCTGCACTTCACGTCATTTTCAGCCTCACCTGGTTGATATAAATATCTTACCTGTTTTGTAAATAAAGTTGTGTCTGGTGCCTGGGCTGACATTGTTTTTGGTTCTGTAATTGTTTTCAATTTAATAGCATCAGCAGGCTTAAGCTGGCCTTCATTATTCATTGCTTTTATCACATGTGGAAATCTCTTAACCCACTCTGTGTTACGCGTGTCATGCATGAGTTCCTTTGAATACTGGTAACTAAAGTCTTTCTGATAACTGTTTGTTGAAATTTTCTACAATTGCTTGCGATCTGTGTACGCCTGGAATGCCGTGTCTAACCAGTACGCCATGCTTTGCAAATAACTGGTTAACAGCGCTTTTAAATTCAGATCCGTCATAGACTTGTACAAGTCTAGGGTATTTTAAAGGACCTCGACTATATATTTTTGTTAATGCAGTCGCAACTGTTGTAGCGTTCTTGTCAGATATGGGTTCGGCGTCCTAATACCTTGAAGCTATGTCGACAACAGTTAACCTTTTGACGACGGAACACACATATGTGTGCCCCAAGCAAAGCTCCGTTGCCGACGGGACGCACACATATGTGCGCTGGCCTAGTTTCCCATTGCCAATACCGGCAGTATGGTCTAAGGGAAGCAATCTACTATAATATGTCAAGCACTCATTTCTTTACTTGTAGAGTGACTTTTCTTGTTTGTATGGGCTGAAACCAACGAATCAGAAGCTCTAATACAAAACGTCCCCATGTGCAAAAAAAAAAAAAATGGCGGATTTTGGTGTAAAAACTTTTATGTGTGAAGAAACTTTTCTGTTGTGCCTTTCTTTCTGGATTATTTACTGGTGAGACACTAGAATATGTCTCTGGAATGCTAGGTGAGTTGTAATTTTCACACTCTGGCTAACTAATACACTAACAGCATGTTCAGTTTCAGAACCCAGTGTGAAACTGTTTTTGATTTTTGGCTTCTTACCCCATCTTCTTTATACACCTGTAAAATCTTAACATTACAAAATATTTTCTTCAGCATAGTGTCTACGTGTTCACCTTGAATTGCTTTTTCCACTGATACCAAATATGTTGGGGTATGATAAGATTTTTACAACAGATTGATTGATTGATTGTACATTGCTTAACGTCCCGACAGCAACAAGGCTTTCTCAGGACGTGCCTGCACTGCTTGTGAAAAAAAAAACTAAACAGAATATTGAATGTATGTCGCCAGCCGGTCCCATACGTTAAATAAACCTACGACATGGGGCCTAAATAAAGCTAAGACCATTTAGCAACACACATCCAATATCAAGAGCTACAGGCAGCGCAGACAGTAGGGAGGGTTTAAAAAAGGCAAATACAGGTGAATGGTTGATTGATTGATTGTACATTGCTTAACGTCCCGACAGCAACAAGGCTTTCTCAGGACGTGCCTGCACTGCTTGTGAAAAAAAAAAAAAAAAAAAAAAAAAACCTAAACAGAACATTGAATGTATGTCGCCAGCCGGTCAAATACATTAAATAAACCTAACACATGGGGCCTAAATAAAGCTAAGACCATTTAGCAACACACATCCAATATCAATTGATTGATTGTACATTGCTTAACGTCCTGACAGCAACAAGGCTTTCTCAGGATGTGCCTGCACTGCTTGTGAAAAAAAAATAAACAGAACATTGAATGTATGTCGCCAGCCGGTCAAATACATTAAATAAACCTAACACATGGGGCCTAAATAAAGCTAAGACCATTTAGCAACACACATCCAATATCAAGAGCTACAGGCAGTGCAGACAGTAAGGGATTGATTGATTGATTGATTGATTGTACATTGCTTAACGTCCCGACAGCAACAAGGCTTTCTCAGGACGTGCCTGCACTGCTAGTGAAAACAAAAAACACAAAAAAACCCAGAACATTGAATGTATGTCGCCAGCCGGTCAAATACGTTAAATAAACCTAACACATGGGGCCTAAATAAAGCTAAGACCATTTAGCAACACATCCAATATCAAGAGCTACAGGCAGTGCAGACAGTAGGGAGAGTTTTAAAAAGGCAAATACAGGTGAATGGACAAAGGGTAGACAGAAACACATGCCCCAGAATAGAGAGAAAAACCCACCCTGTGGGGCTGACCAGGGTGACCCTGGGAACTAAAAAATACCTAACCCCACCCAAGTCCCCCAGGGCAGACCCGGGTGGGGTGCAGACAGTAAGGGAGAGTTTTAAAAAGGCAAATACAGGTGAATGGACAAAGGGTAGACAGAAACACATGCCCCAGAATAGAGAGAAAAACCCACCCTGTGGGGCTGACCAGGGTGACCCTGGGAACTAAAAAATACCTAACCCCACCCAAGTCCCCCAGGGCAGACCCGGGTGGGGTACATCCAATATCAAGAGCTACAGGCAGTGCAGACAGTAGCGAGAGTTTTAAAAAGGCAAATACAGGTGAATGGACCTCGGGTAGACAGAAACACATGCCCCAGAATAGAGAGAAAAACTCACCCTGTGGGGCTGACCAGGGTGACCCTGGGAACTAAAAAGTACCTAACCCCACCCAAGTCCCCCAGGGCAGACCCGGGTGGGGGTACAGGTGAATGGACCAAAAGTAGACAGAAACACATGCCCCAGAATCGGAAAGGAAACCCACCCTGTGGGGCTGACCAGGGTGACCCTGAGAACTAAAAAGTACCTAACCCCACCCAAGTCTCCCAGGGTAGACCCGGGTGGGGGATTTTTACAACAGACAAGGCCAATGAAATTTGTCAAAATTACTACGGTACCAGGGAAAAATCTAGCTGGCAGACTACGGTGGCAAAAGGTTAATGCGTATTTGTATTGTTTCTTTCTTATTGTGTCATGGGGCAGAAACAGGAGGTCCATTTGATGCGTGTCATTTGGTGTAGTGTTTTCAAAACGAGGTCTTATTATTTTTCTTGGTGCAGGTAAATATATCTGCCAAATTGCCTGTCTCTGTAACCATTGTTTTATTTGATTGAGTGATACATCACCGCCTACAGCGGCATGTAATTTTTGAATAGCTGTTTTCCTTTCCAATATCCAATTGGGGAGTAATATATTTTTGATAGTTTATTTTTGACGTTCATTTCTTCTAGCAATATAAAGTCCCGTAAAATATACAAATGTCATTTCCACTAGAACAAAAGTTATCTCTCCGTTTCTTTGTTCTGTACTTGGTTTGTACACTTAGTTTCGGTTTTGGAATGGTCATGTCATTACCCGTGACAAGAAAACATTCACGAATTGCGTCGTCTGTATTTAAAAACGTATGCTGTGCATGGCCTTCAAGTCTGAGTTTTTCATTGCTAAAATCAAGTTTCTCTATTCGTTGCTTTTCGTAATCCTGTTGTGCTTGTGCAAGTTTTTCTGATGCCTCATTGTGTCGTTTCATTTCTTCTGCAGATTCCTCTCTACCTACTTTTAAAAAGAGATAGTTTGACCCACTGAATGCCAGGGCGTTGACCATCGCGCCTCCAATTATTACTGCTAAAGTCACCATACTTATTTTATTTACATAGAAACTTTTTCTGGAATAATTCCTTGCTTAACGAGAAAGTCTTTTGTCGCAATCGACGCTGTTACAACAGCAATTAGCTTTGCACTGTCTTCGAAGTCTAATCTACTCAGGTCTGTTAATTTCATTTTGAGTAGACTTTTTCCCAGCATAGAGTAAGCTACTGCTAGTCCGCTTATCACAGCAGAGTGATAGACAAGGTTCATTAAGTTTTTTGTATCGCTCATTTTCTAATACAAGAAAAATTAAAATAAAAAATTTATTACTGCATTAGAAATGGGTCGACAGGTTTGGGTATTACTGGTAATGTGGCGACTTCTGGTTTTGTTTTTGGAGTGTCTGATTTTTTGGACGCTGTACGAGTCTGTGGTTTGTATTTTTTGTATAATTGGTAACCTACGTAACCAAATCCGACAACAAATCCAGCAACTATATATTTTGTTGTTTCGGGTTCAGAGTTAGACTGGGTTGTTTGTCTTTCACTTTGATGAGGGTGTGACAATCCCGACGGTCCTAACGGTGTTGGTGGTGTTGGTCCTGACGGTATTGACACTGGTCCTGACGGTGCTGACGGCGGGTCAGTTACATAAGCCTTTTCTGTTTGTGCTTGAAGCTGTAATTTTTTTTGTCTGTTATATTCGGCTAATCTTTTTCCAGCCTCTACCCTTCCTGGACTTTTAGTCTTAGTCACCGTTTGAACCTGTGTCAGTGCAGGATCGGGGTTTGGTTGCGGAGTCGTCTGGGTTTCGTCCATTTTCTTCTGCAGTAAAATTTATTTTTTAAAAATCAATATGACTCCCGGTAACAAGCAAAGTTACAACAGGTGCAAGATAATTGCCAAACTTGTAAAACATGACGCATGCTAATTTACCAATTGAACTTGAAACAATAGGATTGCTTTCAAGGTCGTGTGAAAGACTGTCAGTGTCTACAGGTAGAAAGTGACTCACTGCTTTTGTGTATAAACATACAAGTGATCGACTCAAATCACGAGTCATTAGTGAAGCGATGTGATTTTCATATTTAGAATGAAGTTTGATTAGTTCGTCAGCCGTGAGGGATTCTATATCCTCTGTCATGTATTGTTTACCAAGATAAGCTTTTGATTTGCCTGAAACAACTACTGACAAAAGACGTTTTTTCGAGTCTAAATCTTTGTTTTCTACAGCGTTGATATCATTTAGAAGAAGTAATTCGTCTTGGTTTATTTTATAATAAAAAGTATTAATTTTTGCAACTATATTTAAACATATTAAATACACATTTCAAAATGTACACACTTACATAATCGATAGATTAATTAACTCAGGTGATAACCCTTGTTGGTATTACTCTGCTGAGAGGTACATAAAAGAGTGATTGTTAAAATAATAATGCAGTGGCATGTTCAGTATGCTCGGTAAGTTAGGCAAGTATACCGAGGCGCTGAAAAAATGGGTGGCGTGAAGGTGTGGAAGTTTGTAATTCTGATTGATTGCTGGAAGTTTGTGGGGCAAAAATCGTGGAAATTTGGGGTCGACAGAAATTGTCCAAATCCACTCATATTATCTATCTCTGACTCGGAGAGAAACTGAACAGGAGAGACAAGAGTGTGAGTAAGCACGCGCTGGAGCGAGCAAAAGTAAATGCGTGTATGTGAGGCCATAGAAAGTGAGAGAGTGAGAGAGAGAGAGAGAGAGCGAGAGGGAGAGAGAAAGAGAGAGAGAGAGAACGTACGGGGAGTACCCTTGGGCACGAAGTAGGCTGAGTGTCTAATACACAGAGCCTGCTAAACACCAACCGGAAGGCAAACTTTATATCACCTTCAAGTTGAGGACTACCTCGGGGAAAAACGGGAGGACCCCGGGGGGGGGGGGGGGGGTGTGGGGGGGGGGGGAAACCTAGCATTTAGCACGGTACACAACAAGTAATAAGTCATTTGAAACAAAGCAAATAATCAAATTCAGTAAGAGAATATTGGTGTAAGTGGAGAGTAGGTAGTTGTGAAACCGTCTTCAAGTGTAACTAAAAAAAAAAAACTAAAAAAAAATAGGGGGGGGGGGGAGGGGGAGAGAGAGAGAAGCGGGGTGGGGGGGGGGGGGAAGAGGGGGGGGGGTCATAAACAACCTCCTACTCATACACTTCTACGTTTGGCTGAATTGGTTCTCTCTCTTAACAGTTTCACCTTTGATGGCGTCACCTTCGCTCAGTGCAGTGGCGTTGCGATGGGCACAAAAATGGGACCTAGCTATGCTTGCCTCTTCATGGGTTTCCTTGAGCAACAAATACTTCAGCAATACACCGGGCCTGTCCCTGAGATGTATAAACGCTACATCAATGACGCCGTTTAGGAGCCAAAGCTGCAAATGCTATCGCTGTTGCCCTTGTCCTATCCAGACTGGACTACTGTAACAGCTGTCTTTGGGGTCTGCCAGAGCAACAACTCAGACGTCTTCAACTGGTTCAGAACACGGCCGCCAGAATTGTCACAAGAACCAAAAGAAGGGATCATATCACGCCAGTCCTTAAGCAGTTGCACTGGCTTCCAGTCAAGCAAAGAATTGATCACAAGATTCTCACTTTGTGCCACAAGTCTATAAATGACCCAGACTCACCAGAGTACCTCCGAGAAATAGTATCACGCCATAACCCTCCGAGGCAGCTCCGTTCTGCTGTCCGGTCTAAACTCTGCACCCCAAGTGTTGAAAGCCACACAAAGAAGCGACTTGGTTTCCGGGCATTTTCACACTGCGGACCTAGGCTGTGGAATGGACTACCACAATCCTTGAGGGACATTGGCTGCATTGGCACCTTCAGGAGGCACCTCAAACCCCAACTGTTTCTTGACTTTTAATTCTAGGACTACTGTACACCAAGAAGTTGCGTGGTTTTTTTTTTTTTGTTTGTTTGTTTGTTGTTGTTTTTTGTTTGTTTGTTTGTTTTATTGCGCTCTGAGCATGCTGCTAGCATGGAGTGGATGCGCATTACAAGTGGACATCATCATCATCAGAAGTTACTTTGTGGATTATGGTTCAGGCAATCTTGTTCAATAGGAGTTATTTCAACAACAGAATCAGGTCAAAGTCAACAGATAGAGACCCTTGCCAGTGAGGCCAGCTCTCATATATAGAAGGGACCATATTGAATATACGGTAGACTGTGAGACGGGGCTGGTCGAAGCACATTTAGTAGCATGCGGACGGCATCATGGGTGGGCGGGCCTCAAACTCTGACAGTAAAGTAACAAGATAAAAATTACAACATGTCTACTTAAGCAAACCTCACTGCTGAACGTGCTTTTGGCCTGAAATGCGTTGTGTGTGTGTGTGTGTGTGTGTGTGTGTGTGTGTGTGTGGTGTGTGTGTGTGTGTGTGTGTGTGTGTGTGTGTGTGTGTGTGTGTGTGTGTGTGTGTGTGTGTGCGTACACCAAACCACTCAAATGGGTTACTTTCTTTACCATCCTTATGCAAAATGGGTGTGTGTAAAATTCTGGGTGACCAAGTCAGGTACCCATTTTTTCTGAGGGTTGTTTCTGCATTATCTTTCATTCAAAAGTCAGAAAAAAATATCAAAATAGGATGTCCCCATTTCGCCAGATTTACTTCATGTTGTGTTTTGGCGATGCCCTGGGCCTGTGTGTTGACACAGAAGCGGAGTGTTTTCAGATCAACTGGATGATCGCCGATTGGTTAGCCCAACACTGATGAACGGAGTTGTTTCCCTTGCCCTTCCTAAAACGTCGTCTTTCGTCCCCAACAGTTCAACCATTCTTCAGCGTTTGCAGAGGTACTTTATGCAATATTTCTTAGTTAAGAGCACGCCCAAATGTACTTGTTCAGTGCAGTTATTTAACTGAGAGATGCCTCCAATCCCCGATACCCGTTTGGCCCAGAAAAATAAGGCGTCTGCTTCAGCTGTGGCTCGGTCCCTGTCTTCCTCTCTCTGACCGTTGAGTCTTGTAGTAAATGATAATAGAACCCCACGATTTTAACAAAAGTTTTCTTCTTCAATGAAAGGAATTCGTTCAATAACCCCATTACAAGGTCAATGTGCCACGCGATTTTGTTTCTTTTTTTTCTGACATGTGTGATTGTCAGTGATCGAAAAAGTAACTTGACACATGCACGCACAGTATCACTTGACTTTAAAAAAATTTTTAAAAATGGCGCCAGATTTCAATCCTCGTTCGCAAAACTGCCTCGCGATTCGAAGAACAAACGTCCACAAACAGGTCTTTCGGAATGTGCAACTGAAGTGTCGCTTTTTACTGTATTACCAGTTTTTAGTTCCCAGGGTCACCCTGGTCAGCCCCACAGGGTGGGTTTTTCTCTCTATTCTGGGGCATGTGTTTCTGTCTACCCTTTGTCCATTCACCTGTATTTGCCTTTTTAAAACTCTCCCTACTGTCTGCACTGCCTGTAGCTCTTGATATTGGATGTGTGTTGCTAAATGGTCTTAGCTTTATTTAGGCCCCATGTGTTAGGTTTATTTAACGTATTTGACCGGCTGGCGACATACATGGCAATGTTCTGTTTAGGTGGTTTTTTCACAAGCAGTGCAGGCACGTCCTGAGAAAGCCTTGTTGCTGTCGGGACGTTAAGCAATGTACAATCAATCTGATTCAAAATGTCAATTGGTTTACATGGTTGTATTGGACATGTTTGCAGCAACACCGTTTTGGTCACACCGGCTTAGGACTTTCTGCACACACCCAGCGCCAGATGGCAGCAGGATGTCCAAACCCATTGGGATCTATGGAAGTGGACAAGCACGCCCCTTCCTGGCACATGATCAAGGCCCATGGCCAAATTAGTCAGCTGCAGCATCATGGCCCCCCCAGCCTCTGCCACAGAGGGTGCGTCTGGTAGGAGGGTGCATGGACGGCAGCAGAATGCTCCCAATTAC
This sequence comes from Semisulcospira habei, assembly GCA_036245525.1. Classification (NCBI taxonomy): domain Eukaryota; kingdom Metazoa; phylum Mollusca; class Gastropoda; family Semisulcospiridae; genus Semisulcospira; species Semisulcospira habei. The sequence goes on from BTPG01000001.1 coordinate 84,962,082, forward strand.
AAACTGGTAAGTAAAGTGATTCTATGATCATCTTCATTTTATTGGCTGGCGTGCGTGCGAAGCAAAAGTGAGTTTATGTTCTGGGCCACTGGTCGTCCGTCCGTCGTCCATGGTAAACTTTAACTCATTCTACCCCAACACCAAAATCCTTAAATTTTGCCCCTGTCCTCTCAAGACCGCATTGCAGCGCAGGACACAGATCGACCATGATAGTTCAAGGGTGATGCCAGAATAGCTTGGCGCCCATAGGCGCCAAGCTATTCTGGCATCACCTTTGAACTATCATGGTCGATCCTTATCCTGCTGTGGTGTGTCTGGGGGTAGAATGAGTTAACGGTGGCATTTTCTCGGAGACTATTCAAGCCACATTCTTCAAGCTTAGCCCAAGGATACTTTGTGGCAAGACCTTTTCAAACATGCCAATTTGAGTGACCTCTCTCAAAGGGTCACGCAGGGTTGACAAATGTGTGAAAACTACTTGCATTTTCAGAAAACATGGATTTTGCTGCTGCAGAAGCCAGTCCTCGTCACCAAGGTCACACATATGTAAATCGGTCATACACGGGATTACTCTTTTTATTCTTGTGCAAGGCCCCTTAAACCAAAATTGGGCTGTTTCTGTGCTAATGCAGCTTTGGTTTCAATCTTTCTTTCTTTCTTTCTTTCTCCAGTTGGCAAATGGCGCCTGGGATGGACCCGAGACTGAGAGTAGTGCCAGCGCATCGCAATACGAGGGCAGTGATGACGAGGAGTTTGTTCCTGGCTCGAGCTCACCAGATTCAGAGGGTGTGTTGGCATCAATTGCTGGGATCTCTGACATAGACAGTATTGTATCGACTATGTTAGATTTCATCAAAGTGGCAGGTTCGGGGTGGCCAGGTGTCGGTGACGCTAGTACCAGCAAGGTGCAGTGTGCGTTAGGGGGTGGCAATGAGAATGTGGATAGGCAGGAGGAATATGATGCTGGAAAGAGTGGGGAAAGAGCACTTACAGAAGAAACAGGTGTGCACGTGTCGCAGAGAGGGAAAGGAAAGTACAAATGGGACAAGAAACATGCATGCAAAATGTGTGGTAAGCTTGTCTTGAAAATGAGCACGCACTTACAAGATGTCCATGCAGATGAGGCAGACGTTGCTAAAATTTCGTCGATGAAAAAAGGGACCAAGCAGAGATGTCGAGCATGGATCAGACTACAAGATGAGGGTGATTGCATGCATAACGTTGCTGTTCTTGAAAACAAATCCGGATGTTTGATTCCTAAGTATCGCACCAAAACTAGTAAGGTAGACGACCTTCTCGCCTGTAGCCATTGCAAAGGGCTCTATCAAAAAAAGCTGATCTCTGTACACTCAAAACGTTGCTGTCAGAAGCCAGGAGGGTTTCAGATCACTCGGCGAGGGGACGCGGCGCGCCGTGGTCGGATAATGCTTCCAATACCCTTAGACGTTGAATTTTTCTTCTATCACAAGGTCTTGGCCAGCCATAGAGATGATGAGATAAGCCGTCTCATCAGAACTGACCCCTTGCTTCTTGAGTATGGAAAGAGATTATTTGACCGCAGGGACATTGAAGAACACACGGCTGGACAAATCAGCTCCAGGATGCGGGAGTTAGGGAGACTATTAAAGATTATCAGAGTGAGGTCAGAAATGAAAATCGCAAGTTTAAATGCTGTGATCAATTCAGCTAGCTTTGATCATGTTGTCCTGGCTGTAAAAGAGCTAGCAGATTTTGATGAGGACACACATCAGTTCAAAAAAAGGCAATCTCGCAATGCGCATAGGCCATGCTTTGAAAAAGTGTTCACAGATCAAACAGTCACAGGCATCCAAACAGCTTGGGCAGGGTTCAGACGACAGGTGGCGACAGGAGCTCTCTGAGGCGCAGCGGTTTGACTCTGTCTTCAACGGGGACTGGTATGATTGTGTGTCCGCTACAGCAGCCCAGTCGGTCGGGAAAATGACCATGAACAAACCCAAGCTGATCCCATCATGTGAAGATGTGAGGAAGGTCCAACAGCTTCTTGAGACAAGGATGGTTTCGGAAGATTATCCGACAGTGGTTAAAGCAACTCTTTGTGCTGTATCACTTTTCAACCGAAAACGAGGGGGAGAAGTTCAGAGAATGAAGGTGTCAGACTTCCAGAATGCTAAGATTGGATCGATCACCAATCAAGATATCTTGAAAGGTCTCACAGAGGTTGAGAAGAAAATGGTGAATCATTTTCAGCGAGTGGAAATCAGAGGCAAGTTTAATAGGAGTGTTCCCGTTTTGCTGACGAAGACAGTGTGGACAGAATCCTTCAAATGAGGCAATCAGTGCCAGCTCTCGCTGATTCCCAGTACATCTTTGCCACACCTTCTGGTCAGAGGCCTTACAGAGGCAATGATGTTCTGAAGGAACATGCCCTAGAAGCAGGGGTGTCATACCCAGCCATGTTCACATTTACTCAGTTACGGAAGCAGGTTGCAACTTTGGCTCAGTCAATGGCCATCTCGGAGTTAGACCAGGATCAGCTGGCAGATTTCCTTGGCCATGATATTCGGATACATCGCCATATCTACCGCCAATCTCAAGACGTCTTTCAAAAGGCAAAAGTGGCAAAGATTCTTCTGTCAGTTAACAATGGGATGACAGATTTTGAGAGTTGCATTAGAGCTGAGCTGGGCAATGATGAAGAGATTGACTTTGACAATGAAGACGCATCAAAAACTGGCAGAGAGGTCTCGGGGGGAACAGCACCTGTGAATGAAACAAGTAGCAAGTCAACAACACAGGAATCGATGAGCATGACGGAGAAAAGACGTCTAGAGCCTGATGACGATCTAGATAGTTTTGATGATGACAGTACTGCGTCAACTCCTGTTCGAAAGAAAGCTAGATTTACAAGGAAACCATGGGGGGAAGCTGAAGAGAAAGCTGTTCAAACTCGTTTCAAGACACACCTCGTCATGAACAAACTTCCTGGAAAGGCCGACATACAGCACGCAATGGCAGAGGAGCCCGCACTTAGACATAGGCGCTGGACAAACATTAAGGATTACGTCCGCAACAGACTGAAAAAGTTACAAAAGAAATGAATTGAGGTTCCCCGCCACTCACGGCATTTTCGGTTTCATACAGATTTATTACAAGAGTGTTATTATTGGGGTGGTTTCAGCATGTATAGCCTGCTTTTATTTTATCTGATGGATGCCTGGATCATTTTGTATACTGTATAACCTTTGGATTTGCAAAACGAAACAGCCAGCTGGGGACAAAAGACAATAATAAGATAAGATAAGAAAACCATTGACAATGTAAAGATTGATTACAAGAGTGTTATTAGGGGGGGGGGGGGGGGGGGGGGGCCTGGATCATTTTGTAATATACTGCATACCATTTAAAACTCTGCAAATTGGAAGAATGGTTGGTTGTTGGGGAAGAAAGACAATAATAAAGGCTGATGTTTCAAGTGATTTCTTATGTTGTCAGTTAATTAATTAATGTCAGTGTTCTGTTCTGTCATTTTAACTCATTCTACCCCAAGACCGGAATCCCCAAATGTTGAAGTCGTCTTCAGAAGACTGCGTTGCAGTGCAGGACACAGATCCACCATGATAGTTCAAGGGTGATGCCAGAATAGCTTGGCGCCCATAGACGCCAAGCTATTCTGGCATCACCCTTGAACTATCATGGTGGATCTTTATTTTGCTGTGGTGTGTCTGGGATAGAATAAGTTAAGCCCAAATGTTGAAGTCGTCTTCAGAAGACTGCGTTGCAGTGCAGGACACAGATCTACCATGATAGTTCAAGGGTGATGCCAAAATAGCTTGGCGCCCATAAGCGCCAAGCTATTCTGGCATCACCCTTGAACTATCGTGGTGGATCTTTATTTTGCTGGGGTAGAATAAGTTAAGTGTTAGTTTCTTCGTCTGGGTCTTTTTCTATCTTTCATATTTTTCCACACTTTTTGACCCGCATCATAGTCATACTGAGGCTAAAAGCTTAAAATTTGTTCACTGCCATAATTCTATGCAAGCTACATTACAGTACTTACAGATGGCTTTAGTTCAAGGGTGGTGCCACAATAGCTTGGCGCCTAGAGGCACCAAGCTATTCTGGCACTAACCCTTGGACTATTTCAGTCACACTTGTTGCACACACTGGTGTATTCCGAATGATAAGGGTTAATATTCAAAATGCTCTGTTGCTGTTTGTCTGAAACTCCAGAGTACCCAAAACCAAAAAAAAAAGTCCTTTAATTTCCAGAATACATTATGTTGATTCTCACATCAATGCCATGATAAACTGTTTTGCTTCAGAAGGACAAAACGCAGCAATGTTTAAAAGATTTTCTCTGTAAAAATCATAATCAAAAGGTTACGGGCCAGTGTTTATTGAATTTTGCACCATACAATGTTAAAAATGTTAAAAGCACACATACACATTAAGTTGGAAAAAAAAATTAATGTGAAAAAGAAGTATTCCATGAACTTGACCTTATTACAGACACCTACTGTTGTGAAGACACCCATTTTGACTGTAATGCCAGTTTTTGTGTGTGAGAGGCACCCACATTATTGGTAGAAACCTTTTTTTTTCCCATCTAGTGGCTCTGTTTCTAGAAAATGTCTATTTTATTTTAAGTTATAGAGCTTAGTTATAAGGTGAGTTCTAAACATTCGCATCAATTCCAGAGCCCTAGAATAAATAGAAATATGTTAACTCATTTTGACATAAAATGGTAGGTAACCCACTCGGACGCTTTTGTCTGCATGTGTGTGTGTGTGTGTGTGTGTGAGTGTGTGATGGTGTGTATGTGTGTGTGTGTAAACATGAAAATCTCCTAAGTTTGCAAACGTACAAGCCTGAAAATTGAGGATAAGTTTTAATCAATAGGTGCCTAAAACGGCCTCCGTTCCGAGCATATATAAATTGGATATGTCCTTTAAGAGTTAAGTGACATTTTATAGAAAATAGAGTGGGTTATGATGGAGAGAGACAGATCAGAAAGATACACTTTTAAAAAAACTGAATGTTCCTACAATAAAAATGCATGTGAGCTCAAAACAATACAGCACACTTGGGATGAAATCCTCATCTTCTTGTTGTGTGGTGGTGCTTAACCACATTTCACATACCTCCCACAACCATCGCCTACATGTACACATACAAACACTTGTCTACATTGGCCCCCAACACTTCCACTATCTACCAATAACAAAGGCAAAGATATGATGGCTCACGAGTATGACCGATTTACATGTGTGACCTTTGTGACAAGAGCTGGCTAATGCAGCAGCAAAATCCATGTTTTCTGAAAATGTAAGCATTTTTCACACATCTGACAACCCCCCCCCCCCCCCCCACACCCCCCTCCTCGCGCTGGGACCATATGGCGTTGAGGCGCATCCCCTGGGTGGTGGATAGGGGGTCCCTCGCGAGAGGGGTGCACCGAATGAAATAAGGTGCCGTGAACCAACATGATCTATGGGAAGGTGACCCCGACAAAAAAAAAACTGGTCCTCCTAGTAAGGGCGTGGGGGTAGCTTCCCCACCCTGCAAATTAAAAAAATAGCTACAAAAACGCTGACGAAAAGACAAACAGCAATTCCTTTCTTGGAGGAGGAAGGTTCTTCTACCAGAAGATTTATGACGTCCTGTGGTGAAAGCCGGAAGTCTTCGGAAGCCACAGGACCGAGCCGCCTCTCTCTATCCAGGGACACAACCATGGGCACATGGAATGTCAAGACCATGTACCTGAGCGGCAAGGCCGCCCAGATAGCAGCGGAAATGCAAAAGTACAACCTTTCCCTGCTAGGTATCAGTGAAGCCAGATGGACGCAGTCTGGCCAGAAAAGGCTGTTAAGTGGGGAGATGATTCTGTATTCAGGTCATGAAGAGGAGAATGCCCCCTATACAGAAGGAGTAGCATTCATGCTGTCACCAGTGGCACAGACAGCGCTGATGGGCTGGGAACCTCTTGGGCCAAGAATTATCACAGCAGCCTTTAGAACCAAGAAAAAGATAAAGCTGAACGTCATCCAGTGTTATGCGCCCACTAATGACAGTGACGAGGAAGAGAAACAAGAGTTTTACGACCGACTCCAGAGTCTCTTCTTGGCTTGACTTCGCGAACGAAGATTTTATAGGAGTTGCCCACGACGTCTGCAGGCTTGTTCGTGGCTGCGGAGGCCAATCCGAGACAGGCAGGTTCGACCGCAGTGGCTGCAGGGGAAGGTATGGCCAGGGTTCTGAGCTGCGGCATCTCTGTTTTTTCTCCTGAGCCGCTTGTCCTTAAGGCTAGCTCTGTGAGAGTCCTCAAAGGAGACAGCTGCCTTGTAAATGGTGGAGCGCCAGGTGTCACGGTCCGCAGCAAGCGAAGACCACTGGTGGTGGTCGATTTGGCAGGCACTAAGTGACTTCTTGAGACAGTCTTTGTATCTCTTCTTTGGTGCCCCTCTGTCACGGTGTCCAGTAGCAAGCTCGCCGAACAGGGTGATCTTTGGTAGGCGATGATCCTCCATCCTGGAGACATGCCCCGCCCAGCGGAGCTGTGTCCGCAGCAGCAAAGCCTCGATGCTCACAGTTTCAGCCTGTTCAAGGACCTCGACGTTGGTGACATAGTCACTCCAGTGAATGCCCAGGATGGTACGCAGGCAGCGCTGGTGGAAGCGTTCGAGGAGTCGTAGTTGGCTGCGGTAGAGGGCCCAGGACTCGGAACCATACAGCAGGGTGGTGAGGACCACAGCTCTGTACACGCTGATCTTGGTGCCTGTTTTCAGCTGTTGATTGTGCCACACCCGCTTGAAAAGTCGCCCGAAAGCGCTGTTCGCTTTTGCCAGCCTGCTGTCAAGCTCCTTGTCCAGCTTGGCGTCCGACGTGATAATGCAGCCAAGGTAAGTAAACTGGTGCACTGACTTTAGTTCAGACTCGCCAATGGTGATGTGAGGAGGGCGATACACTGTCTTGGGTGCCGGCTGATGGAGGACCTCTGTCTTTTTCAGACTGACCTCGAGTCCAAAGAGCTGGGCAGCATCTGCGAAGCAAGACGTGATGCGCTGCAGGGCTCTCTCTGTGTGTGCAACGAGGGCAGCATCATCAGCAAAAAGCAGCTCACGAATCAGTTGGTCTAGGGTTTTCGTGTGGGCCTGCAGTCGTCTGAGGTTGAACAGGCTGCCATCGAGACGATACCTGATGTACACTGCATCGTCATCATCGAGGTCCACTGTGGCCTGCTTCAACATCATGCTAAAAAAGATGGTGAAGAGGGTCGGTGCCAGCACGCAGCCCTGCTTTACGCCGTTGAGAATAGGGAATGGTTCTGAGAGGTCATTGTTGAGTCTGACCTGGCCTTGCTGGTCCTCGTGTAGCTGGACAATCATGTTGAGGAACTTTGGGGGACAGCCAAGTCGCTCCAGGATCTGCCACATGCCTTGCCTGCTTACAGTGTCGAACGCTTTTGTTAGGTCGACAAATGTTACGTACAGCCCTTTGTTCTGCTCGCGGCACTTCTCCTGTAGCTGTCTCAGCACAAAGACCATATCGGTGGTGCTCCTGTTTGCTCTGAAGCCACACTGGCCCTCTGGGAGTTGGTCTTCAGCGATGGCAGGTACCAGCCGATTCAGGAGCAGCCTTGCAAGGATTTTCCCAGCAATGGACAGCAGGGTAATTCCCCGATAGTTGGAACAGTCAGACTTCTCGCCTTTGTTCTTGTACAGGGTGATAACGACTGCATCACGGAGATCTTTTGGTAGTGTTCCTTCCTCCCAGCAGCAGAGAAAGAGGTCATGGAGCTTGTTGTGCAGTGCTGTGCCTCCATGTTTCCAGATCTCTGGCGGTATTCCATCAATGCCTGCTGCTTTGCCACTCTTGAGCTGGTGGATGGCTGTGAGGGTCTCTTCAGCGGTGGGCGGTTCGTCCAATTCAACCTTTACTGGGAGGTGTGGGATTTGTAGGACGACTGCTTCTTGAACAGTGCGCTCAGCGCTGAAGAGGCTCTGAAAGTATTCCGACCAGCGGTTCAAGATGGAGGTATTATCTGTGAGGAGTGCCTGGCCATTCGCGCTTCGCAGGGGACTTTGTACCAGGTGCCTGGGACCATACACTGCTTTCAGTGCTTCGTAGAAGCCCCTGTAGTCACCATTGTCAGCACAAAGCTGGGTCCTCTGTGCAAGTCTGGTCCACCACTCATTCTGGAGATCTCTGAGCTTGCGCTGGAGACTGCTGCAGACGAGGCGGAAGGCAGACTTCTTCACAGGGCAGGAAGGCTGGGCTAGGTGGGCCTGATGGGCGGCTCTTTTTTTTGCTAGGTGTTCCTGGATCTCTACATCGTTTTCGTCAAACCAGTCTTTGTTCTTCTTTCTGGCGAAACCCAAGACTTCTGCAGAGGATTTTGCAATAGCAGTTTTCAGTTGTTCCCAAAGTGTTTCAGGGGAGGAGTCTACTGGGTCCGCTGTGTCTTTGAGCCTGCGCTGTAAATCTGTCTGAAACGCAGCTTTCACATCGTCACGCTGAAGGCTGGCAACGTCAAGCTTTTTCTTGGGGGGCCCCCATTTCTTGGGTTTTGGCTTGAAGTGGAGCCTGAGTTTGCAGCGGACAAGGCGGTGGTCAGTGTGGCACTCTGCGCTGGGCATCACTCTGGTGAGGAGGACGTCACTGCGGTCCCTCTGACGCACTAGGACATAGTCGATAAGGTGCCAGTGTTTGGAGCGAGGATGCATCCAGGTGGTCTTTCGACTGTCCTTTTGCTGAAAAGTAGTGTTGGTGATGACCAGTTGCTGCTCCGCACAGAACTCCAACAGTAGGCGGCCATTGTCATTGCAGTTCCCCACGCCATGCTTGCCGAGGACTCCTTTCCAGGCTTCAGAGTCCTGGCCCACTCTGGCGTTGAAGTCGCCAAGGATGATGACTTTGTCGTCTGTAGGGGTACTCTGTAGGAGGCTGCGCAGGTCAGTGTAAAACTTGTCCTTTTCAGCAGGCTCTGCCAGGAGGGTTGGGGAGTACACACTGAGAAGGGTGACGTGCTGCTGGTGTCTCAGTGGGAGGCGCATGGACATGATGCGGTCTGAGTGGCCCGTTGGTAGGTTTTCCAGCTTAGTCGCAATGGATGTCTTGACCATGAAACCCACGCCTGAAAGCCGTCTTTCTGATGCAGGCCTGCCTGACCAGTAGAGGGTGTACCCAGCACCAAGTTCTTGGAGGCTGCCTTCGTCCGGAAGGCGTACTTCGCTGAGCGCGGCGATGTCGATGTTTAACCTCCGCAATTCATGGGCAATGAGGGCGGAGCGACGCTCAGGGCGTCCGCTGTCTGCTTTGTCGAGCATGGTTCGGACGTTCCAGCATGCTACGTTGAGTCCGGTCGTGGTCGTCATGAGAGTGGATCCGTTATTCTTTCTTGTTTTTTGACCGCAGGAGAAGATGCCCGTTGACCGCGGCTAGCCAACTGGGGTTGCGAGGGGACGAGCTTTGGTTAGGCCACCTTTTCTAGGCCCCTCTCCGTGTGGAGCAAGCAGTGCTGTCCCTAGAGAAGGCTGCTTGGTCGTTCAGGGTGTGCCGAGTGATGTTGTCATCCCCAGGTCAACATCAGGCGACCAATATCCTGAACCGCCTGCATGCAGGTTTGAGACTGCGGCTTCCAGTGACATCTTTCACCTGCCGTTTCGCCCCTCGCCCGTCGCTACAGGACTTGGAATGGTCAGTGTCATGGTCCGTGGACGTTTCCTAAAGCCTGCGCGGTGGAGCTTTTTGGTGGAGTGCAGTGTGCGCAGTACTGGCCCCACCCTTTAAACCCTTGGTTCATCTGCCATGGCCTAGCAAGCTGGGACGATGGCATCGAGGTCCTCGGGTCGTAGGTTTTATATCAGACTGTCCTTGTCCTAGTCTCTGGCTCAAAAGCCTTCCCCGGAGACACGGGGGCTTTGATGTCAGGGGTTTCCTCCCTTAGCCTTTCCGCAGCCAAGCGGCCAGGCCTGCAAGGCAGCAGGCGACTCGTGGAGGGCGGGGTCGTCTATGTCCCGTTGTATGCAGTACACGCAAACCATTAGCGCTGCCTAAGAAAACGGTCAAACGTTCAGGCAAACACCAGAGAATGAGAATATGAGAGCCCCAGCCCACCCCTCCCCCAAACAACACATTTATTCTAATCAACACGGCAACTAAGCAAGCCCACGTCAACAAAGACATCCAATACCCTTACCACCCAGCCACCCCAGTTCCACTCCAGAAATCATTCAAGCCACGCTTGGGGGAGGGGCAGGCCGGGGCTCTCACACTCTCACTCCCAGAACAATCAATTCCAGAATGAGAACACAAGACTTGAAAACCAATCAAATCGACAAATGCCACATCGATCAACCAACCATTGCAATCAACCAGCCACCCAGACAAACCCAACGCCACCCAATACACCCAATACCCTAACCGCCCAGCCACCCCAGTTCCACTCCAGAAATCATTCAAGCCACGCTCCCTGATCAGCCACCAACCCGTGACTACCAAGCCAGATCCCCCACCCAACCCAAATTATTAATGCTGCCATTGGCTTCTTTAAACAAAATTATTATATTACGTTTTAAAATGAACCAAGACGAATTACTTCTTCTAAGCGATATCTGTGCTGTAGAGAACAAAGACTTAGACCAAAAAAAACCAGCGGCTTCTATCTGTAGTTGTGTCCGGCAAATCAAAAGCTTTTCTCGGTAAACAATACATGACAGAAGACATAGAATCCCTTACTGCTGATGAGCTAATTAAACTACATTCTAAATATGAAAATCACATTGCTTCACTAATGACACGTGATTTGAGTCGATCTCTTGTCTGCCTATACACAAAAGCTGTAAGTCACTTCCTACCTGTTGATAGTGACAGCCTTTCACATGACTCCAGAGTACTGTGGACAAATGTGCGGAGCGAGACATCACCATCATCATGGGCGATTTTAATGCCAAAATAGGGGAGGACAACACCAGATATGAAGAGGTGATGGGGAGACAGGGACTAGGGGAGATGAGTGAGAATGGGGAGAGGTTTGTAGACTTTTGTGCTCTAAACAGACTTGTCATTGGAGGCAGCATCTTCCCACACAGAATACACAAAGCAACTTGGGTCTCACCTGACCATACTACAGAGAACCAAATAGACTATATCTGCATTAGCAAGAAATTTAGAAGATCCCTTCAAGATGTTCGAGCGAGGAGGGGAGCAGATGTCGCCTCAGACCACCATCTGATTACCTTAAAAATAAAGCTCAAGTTAAAGAAAAGCTGCACAGAGACAACAAGAAGACAGCGCTATAATGTAGGCCTCCTGAGAGAGACTGGAGTGAGAGAAGAGTTCAAACGGGTGGTGTCCAACCAGTTTCAAGCGCTACAGAAGCTAGTAAATGAAGAGGAGGCGGTCACCACAGAGCAGCAGTGGAAGGCAGTTAGAGAGGCGCTGAACTCAACCTGCAAAGACACTGTAGAGTTCAGGAAACGGCGACTAAATTTAACCACTTGACGGCCACCGACAATACATTATCGTCAGCAGCAGTAAATGCTTCCTTGAAAGGCTCTTGAAACTGCACTTTTGAACCATCACAGACACAACACTGCTCTCTGATACACACATATATGAATGACCTCAGCAAGAGGCAGAGATCCTCATGAGCCCCCACATCTCTGGCTGCTCATGAGGATCTATGGCTCTTGCATTTGGGTGCTTTTGCTGTGCTCCAGCAGTGACCGGGTGAAATTGATCTAGAGATAATGTGCAACAAATCACTCTTCTCTGACCATAAATGTAATTAAACCCCTTGCACATGCTGCCACTGGTTCTGTTCACAGCACTTGGCTGCATGCACAAGCAGGTTAACCCATTTAACCCCAAGACCACAGTTCCCAAATTTTGGAGGTGCTAGTTAAGGACTATGTACTTGTTGCAGGAGATGGACCGACCATCCATCTCCTGCTGTAGGGATTTGGGGCTAAATGGCTTAAAGGAATGACATTTCAGATTACACCCAAAAGCTGATTATATCTTTTTTCACAGATAACAGGTCAGGGTGTGGAAAAACACCTTCATGCACAACAATCAGAAACAAAGCTGCCTACCTGGTCTTGTATGTAAGGGTTGTCAAACTCCAGTCGTTTTTTCAGGTCCTCCATCACGCGAGCCACACGCACACACAAATTTCCCCGTCACAGTCTCTATCAGTCACAGGCCTGCAGTCAAAGTCACTGTTCATTTTCATCAAGATTTTTAACTTTTTCAGCCTGGCGCACATATTTCTCAAATTTTGGAGGCGTTATCTAACGACTTATGCACCTGTTGCAGGAGATTGATCGACCATGATAATCAGATTAGCTTGGCGCCAACAGGCACCAAGCTAATCTGGCACTGCCCTTGAATTATCATGGTCGACCCATCTCCTGCTGTAGTGCGTCAGGGCTGGATGTGCTAATGTGTTTTTAACCCACAATTTATATTTAACCCATCTGTTCATGCAGCCACTGATACTGTTTACAAAACCAGTGGCTTCATGCACATAGGGGTTAGCCCAATGTGCCCCGAGGTCAACTTCAGCAAATTCTGGAGTCATTATAATCCAGAAACAGATCAACCATGATAGTTCAAGGTTGGTGCCAAAATTGGTACCCTTAGGTGCCAAGCCATTCTGGCACCACCCTTGAACTATAATGGTTAATCAATCACCTTGCAATGGTGTGTTGGACTAAATGAGTCAATCGATACTTATCAGTGGTAAGTTTGAAATATGGTCAGTGCACCAAACATTCCACTATTGTTGCTGAATAAAGTGTAATTTCATTCCACTGCACACAACAGATCAACCACCAAGTTGGCATATAAGTAGTCACACTTATCCACAGTATAAACCATTACGGCTTAAAATAATTTGTGCACCATATAGGTGATTTCAAAGGAGGGGCACTGAACAAATTCTGTGACCATTCATATGAGAGTCGAATGCTCTAGCACATCAGGTCCCATCTTCACAAGATAAACTATAGGTCAAGAGTAGTGCATGAAGACCTTGAGTGCCAGGGAGATGCCAAGGGTACCAGCGTTTGGTACCTCTCTGGCACCGATGGTCAAAAGAAACTACCTATGACCTATCATATCAATCCATCTTCTCAACTCAGTGGTAAATGATTGACCAACTCATCACTGACCTGTTGCATATTTAATTATCAGCCACAAAAGTACAATGGTGGTGCCAAAATAACTTGGCGCCAATAGCAGCCAATCTATTCTGGCATTACCCTTGAACTATTATGGTCCATCTATCTTTAAACTGTAATGCAGTCTAATGAGGCATACTCCCAAGTTTCACTGTTTTGGAAGTTTCCAAGTTTGGGAATTTCAACCCTTACTATGAAGTTGTGTTACCTGTCTACTAAAATGATGAAAATAAAACTGTTTGGCAGTGGAAGTTAAAAGCATTAACCTAATTAGCATCACCAGGGCCAAAAGTCATCCTTTCAACTTTGACTATTCTGAGCCGATGCAACTGAAGTGATAGAGGAATCACGTGCAACGATCTCCACAGATTGAACGAAATTGTGTTAGTAAAGCTGACCCTGTACCTAGGTTAAACGCACCAGCGGTGCCATTGTTGCTATTTTCACACCAGACCGGTTGCTCGGACCGGTCATGTGCACCAGAACTGCACGCGCAGGTAGGCTTCTGCACTTGTAGTGTGGTCTCGTACGTTCACGCGGAAGATTGTGATCGCAGTCGAAAAAAGGTTCGTTTCTGGTTTTACTTTTAGCACCTTTTACCTCAGCTAACACGCCAGTCTAGTGTAGAGATGACGGAGGCTTGTGTCACACCCCTTAATCAAGTCCATTGTACTTGTAGTGCACTCATCTCTCATACTTCAACTACGATGGTGCTTTCTGCCGCAAAGCGACGCAGATGTCGCAAAATCACCACCATCGTGGAAAAAAGCTATTTTTCAAATCTGCCAAATTGCTTAATGTTTCGTGGTGCTAGTATAAGAATGTATTATTGCCGGATTGCATATGGGAAAGGGTTTATTCTTTATTCATCTTATTTTGCAGCAATGAAACGACGTGCACACGATTCTTTCTCCGAGATTGCTCATTACAGGTGCAGAAAGCACATGCTCTAAACCGATCTGGAGCACATGACCGATCTAAGCGACCAGTGTTGTTGGCGCCGCTGGTGCGTTTAACCTAGGCACAGGGCGAGGTATACCAACTCAGCGTTAGTAAAGGATTCGATTACACCGACAGCAGGTTAAGGGGCATGCTAACGATTTCTTCCTCGCGCTGGGACCATATGGCGTTGAGGCGCGTCCCCTGGTGGTGGATAGGGGTCCCTCGTGAGAGGAGTGCACCGAATGAAATAAGGTGCCGTGAACCAACATGGTCTAAGGGAAGGTGACCCCGACAGAAAACCCCTGGTCCTCCTAGTAAGGGGGTTGGGCGTGGGGGTAACTTCCCCACCCTGCAAAAAAGGAAATAGCTACAAAAACGCCGACGAAACGACTAACAGTAATTCCTTTCCTGGAGGAGGAAGGTTCTTCTACCAGAAGACTTATGACGTCCTGTGATGAAAGCCGGAAGTCTTCGGAAGCCACAGGACCGAGCCGCCTCTCTCTATCCAGGGATACAACCATGGGCACATGGAACGTCAAGACCATGTACCAGAGCGGCAAGGCCGCCCATATAGCAGCGGAAATGCAAAAGTACAACCTTTCCCTGCTAGGTATCAGTGAAGCCAGATGGACGCAGTCTGGCCAGAAAAGGCTGTTAAGTGGGGAGATGATTCTGTATTCAGGTCATGAAGAGGAGAATGCGCCCCATACAGAAGGTGTAGCATTCATGCTGTCACCAGTGGCACAGAGAGTGCTGATGGGCTGGGAACCTCTTGGGCCAAGAATTATCACAGCAGCCTTTAGAACCAAGAAAAAGCTCAAGCTGAACGTCATCCAGTGTTATGAACCCACTAATGACAGTGACGAGGAAGAGAAACAAGAGTTCTACGACCGACTCCAGAGTTCCTTGGACAAATGTGCGGAGCGAGACATCACCATCGTCATGGGCGATTTTAATGCCAAAACAGGGGAGGACAACACCGGATACAAAGAGGTGATGGGGAGACAGGGACTAGGCTCGGAGATGAGTGAGAACGGGGAGAGGTTTGTAGACTTTTGTGCTCTAAACCGACTTGTCATTGGAGGCAGCATCTTCCCACACAGAAGAATACACAAAGCAACTTGGGTCTCACCTGACCATACAACAGAGAACCAAATAGACCATATCTGCATTAGCAAGAAATTTAGAAGATCCCTTCAAGATGTTTGAGTGAGGAGGGGAGCAGATGTCACCTCCGACCACCATCTGCTTACCTTAAGAATGAAGCTCAAGCTAAAGAAAAGCCGCACAGAGACAACAAGAAGACAGCGCTATAATGTAGGCCTCCTGAGAGAAACTGGAGTTAGAGAAGATTTCAAACTGGTGCTGTCCAACCGGTTTCAAGCGCTACAGGAGCTAGTAAATGAAGAGGAGGCGGTCACCACAGAGCAGCAGTGGAAGGCAGTTAGAGAGGCGCTGAACTCAACCTGCAAAGACACTGTAGGGTTCAGGAAACACCATCACAAGGACTGGCTGTCGGCACAGACCTTGAAGAAGATAGAAGTGAGGAAGCAGAAGAAAGCAGTTGTCAACAACAGTCGCACGAGAGCAGCCAAAGTAAGGGCACAGGGGGAATACTCGGAAGCCAACCGCGAGGTGAAGAGGAGTATCAGGGCAGACAAGAGGGCCTACACAGACAGCCTGGCAGCAGAGGCAGAAAAGGCAGCAGGCAGCGGCAACATGAAACAGCTCTACGACATTACCAGAAGACTGTCAGGCAAGTATGGCCATACAGAAAGACCAGTAAAAGACAAAGAAGGCAAGCCTATTGCAGACAGAGCAGACCAACTCGACAGATGGGCCGAGTATTTTGAAGAGTTACTGAATAGACCTAGCCCACCCGACCCCCCAGACATCCAGCCGGCAGAGACCGACCTACCCATCAGCTGTGTCAGACCCAGCCGGGAAGAGATTAGAAGAGCAGTGGCATTTTTTAAGAACGGCAAAGCAGCAGACCCAGATGGCATCCCAGCGGAGTCTCTGAAAGCAGACCTAGAGACAACAGTGGAGATGCTGTACCCACTGTTTGGAAAGATCTGGGAAGAGGAGGTGATGCCGGCTGACTGGAAGGAGGGGTACCTAATCAAGCTTCCCAAGAAAGGCGACCTCAGCAAGTGTTCCAACTACAGAGGAATCACCTTGCTGTCAGTACCAGGAAAGGTCTTCAACAGGATCATCCTGGAGAGAATGAAGAGATCCGTTGACCCCCAGCTGAGAGACCAGCAAGCAGGATTCAGGAAGAACCGATCATGTACAGACCAGATCGCCACTCTCCGCATCATTGTGGAACAGTCTCTGGAGTGGAGCTCCCCGCTGTACGTCAACTTTGTGGATTATGAGAAAGCATTTGACAGTGTGGACCGAGAGACTCTGTGGAAACTCCTACGACACTACGGTGTACCCACAAAGCTCGTCCGCCTGATCAAGAGCAGCTACGATGGCATGACATGTCGCGTGATCCACGAAGGGCAGTTCACCAGGGAGCTCCAGGTAAGAACTGGTGTCAGGCAGGGGTGTCTGCTGTCTCCGTTCCTCTTCCTACTGGCCATAGACTGGGTCATGAAGATGACCACAGAGCACAGACGAAGTGGAATACAGTGGACACTGTGGACACAGCTTGACGACCTCGATTTTGCAGACGACTTGGCATTACTGTCCCACACTCATCAACAAATGCAGGACAAGACCATGAGGCTTGCTGACATCTCATCCCAAGTGGGCCTTACCATTCACAAACAGAAAACAAAGACAATGAGGCTGAACGCAACCAGGGAAGAACCAGTCTTGCTTGCTGGCACCCCGTTGGAGGAGGTGGAGTCCTTCACCTATCTCGGGAGCATCTTAGACAAAAAAGGCGACACTGATGCAGATGTCAGAGCACGAATCGGTAAAGCCAGAGCAGCCTTTCTCCAGTTGAAAAAAGTGTGGAGTTCCAGAGAGCTGTCACAACACACCAAAGTCCGGATTTTCAACTCCAATGTAAAAGCAGTTCTCCTATATGGAGCAGAGACTTGGAGATTGACAAAAACCACAGTCAACAGAGTACAGACCTTCATGAACAGTTGCCTTAGAAGAATTCTGAAAATCCACTGGCCAGAGAAGATCAGCAACGTCAGACTCTGGGAGAGAACAGAGCAGATAACAGCAGAGAATGAAATTGGGCGAAGAAGATGGGGATGGATCGGTCACAGACTGAGAAAGCCAGCTTCCAGTATCACTAGGCAGGCATTGTCATGGAACCCCCAGGGAAAGAGGAAAAGAGGTAGGCCGAGAAACTCCTGGCGTCGAGACCTCCAAGCAGACATCAAGAGACTGGGAACCACCTGGAGTAGAATCGAAGGAGAAGCACAGGACAGGAGTTGCTGGAGGTCTCTCGTCGACGGCCTATACCCGGGTAGGGGTGACAGGCGTAAGTAAGTAACGATTTCTTTGGATTTTTTATGGATGACCTCTAATGGTTTAATTTAATTGTGAGCTTTAATTGCAGGGAGTAAGAACAGGGTCATCAGGCTGACATTAGCTATAGTTGCTTCACACATGGCTGTGCGCGGATCAGCTGTGGCCAGTGTCATCCCAAGGAGAAAAGTAAGGGGAGGCCAGAGGATCCTCCCCTCCAACCCCCCTCCCCCTCTCTCCACTATATTAGGTGAAAAAAGTTTGGGGAATTTTTTGGGTGGGTTGTTTTGTCTTGTGCTTTTTTTTTTTTTTTTTTTTTTGGTTGGGGGGGGGTGGTGGTGGGATAAGATTAAAATTTTTATTCATTTATTTTGGGTGAAAAGTAAATATTTATTTTAAATAAATATAGTGTGTGTGTGTGATGGTGTGTGTGTGTGTGTGTGTGTGTGTGTGTGTGTGCGCGCGCGCTCTGTGCTTAGCTGACAGCTAGGGCTCAATGATCCAAGGGAAATAACTACTGTCTTCCTAGTAAGCAAAGAAGCTAGCGCCTTTTCTTTCACCGCTTTCACACGCATAGTATAAACATGGACCAAGAAAGGGTCATTGTTAAGACTGCCCCCCCCCCCCCCACCACCACCCCTCCCCCACCCCCATATATGATACAATTGCTCTCATCGTTCTTTCTATTATTATTTACGTGTCCAAGAAAATATGTGTAAGTTTGACGAAAACGAAAGACGCGTTTCTCACAAACTCCACCACAGAGACCGATGCATTAAAAAATAAAGTACTACTCAAACTGGGGTATAAGAGAGTTGACAAATCGACAAGCTGAAATAACTTTCTAACACAAAGTACATGAACGATACCTTAATCTGTATCAGTTAAAAATGCTGGCTCTCAGTCGGATTTTGAGCAAAAATAGTAGAACTAGAAGGGTTCACCCCCCACGAAACAGACGACGGAAGTTGGTTTGATAGGCTCGAAGGGAGTGATGGGCAGGTATCATAAAATGTATGCAAACTGTATTATCAAAATCCTGTGCTCATTACATATATTTTCAACAATAACAGAGCATAATGTGTATTACTAATGTTTTTTGCTTTAAGACAAAAATCGACCTGTTAGCAACCACTCATGCTAATCATCAGCCAATCCGAAATGTTGTTCCTACAGAATAGCCAATCACTGCTGAGCCGGTGTTATTTGAAGATTCCCGCACCAAAATTGCATGCATCCGCATCAGTCACGAAATGTGTTGTGCACTGGTGACTGACGTGAAATATTGCTGCCATACAAAATTCACCCTTTCGTGATCAAAATACCATGGCTCAAACACGTTCTGCAGCGGTGAGATTTGTGCACATTTTTCGTTTCAGCAGTTTATTTTCACATTCTTTTTCCAGCTAGACATGCTGAAACAAGTTTCCCACGCCATTTGTTTACGTTGTCATGTGTTCACATTTTTGTCGAAATATAAATCGCACAATACCACTGATTTCCTATGTAGTGTTTAGACGTTAAATAAATCTGTTATTTTGTATATTTTATGAGCCCCCTCTAAGTTTTGTAACTACAGACATACATATGGTGTTCAAACAACGTGACATGTTTTAGCTTGTCGGAGATTTTTGCCTCGTTCGCGCTGAGCGACGTTTGGACAAGATTGAAACATGTCGGGCATGGCGTACCGCCGAGACGTTTCTTCTTCACTACTTGTCTGATTCTGGCAGTGGGAAACTTTCCAATGGAAAGTCTTAGGACTGGATTTACTGTGAATCTCTTCTCCATCCGGCGTACCGCCGGCTGAGCCCGTTTCAGTGTTCATTAGTCGTCCAGAGCTTTTTCCATCGTGGTCCTCTTCGGCCTTTGTTCATTCACAACATAGCACTGTTCAGACGTGTTACCAAGTTGAAAGTGTTAGTGTGCATGGAGCAACACAACGTTTGGATCAATTTTGTAAGTCCAGGTTTGCTTTTGCTATCTAAAATGTCTAAATTGGATTTTGCTATGTAACAAAACTAAACATCAGTGATGGTTAGCAGTCCATTTGCACCAGCAAGTTCAGATTTCAGCTTCTGTTATGGTGCCTCAGTTGAGTCACAGTGAAGAGCATTTTTACCCATGCGTTGCTGGCTATATACACCCAGGACATGCCCAAATATTAATTGAAAATATTCTTATTTCTCAATCTCAGTCATCGAGTGTGAAGTGTTTTACTAGTTTTATACACTCGGGTGTGTTCAGACTCGCCCTGCCATACACAGTACATTTTCTCAAGCCACAAGTAGTCATCCATATTATTAATTTTGTCCAGTTTTGATTCAAGGTGAAGTAATAAGGATAACGAGTGCATAGTGTATTTTTACATAAAATACAAGTTATTTACAATGTGTGCAGGGTGAGTTAAAAGAAGCGACAAAAGCTTTGGATCCTGTAATAATCCATGAACACTAACGCCTTCTCTGACAATCTTGGTGCCAGTGGATGCAAAATGTTTTGAGTTTAAAAGCAGGCCAAATTCAACACCAAATAATCCCATCAAACAAACTCGAATATGAATAGCAAGAGGCAAAGATGTGGGGGTTCCTGATGTTCTTTGCATCTCAGAGTTGGATGGTGTTCTCATTTTTTTTTTTAAGCAGTAAGCAGGTTAAATCGCTTGTTCTTGCAGCCATTGGAACTCTTTGCGGTACCATTGGGTGCATGCACATGTACGATGTAGTCCTAGGTAAAGTGTCTTTAAAGCAATTTTCCCCAGGTTTAATCATCTCACCGTCGGAAAACTGTCTGCAACAGATACTGCTGTCGTGCTGACAGTATTATGTATGGTCCTTTGTGTACTAACTTAGAACTTTATGATGTAAATACAATGCCAAATGTCGAAATTCATCGTTTGATGGGTGTGTTGTTTTTGTACCCGAGGGTGCAAATTATCGTCTGCATCGGCCTCGTTTTGAATTTGTGCATATTAACTAGCCTACGTCACAAGGCAGAACCCGATCAATCGATACTTAGACGACGGAGGCGGTCATCATTGTACGCGTCAGTGTAGACATGTACTGATGTTCTCCGGCATCCCTTTGACATAATTTTCCACGAGAATGTAAAATAAATTTTCCACTTATTCGCTATGCTGTCAAAATCAATGCGGGTTCCGCTTGACTGACCTGCTGCCTGAGTAACGGGCAAATCGTGCTGTGGGCGTGGCTTTAAGTTCTTCGACTCGGTCTCCGCGCCAAGCCGGCGACTGAGCCAGCGTCACGAAACAGAACGTGGTATTTCACCCACTTACACCCATTTCTGCATTGCAGTTTCACATCACACACATCAAAGTCTACGTAACTGAAAGCATCTCTGGAAACGACAAATGCACCATCGCAGCAGAAACACTACATCTGTGAAGCGAGTGAATGAGAGCCCGCACAGACAAAAACGTGTCACGACCATCGATGTCGGCAGCCAGTGCCGCAATTTTGACACACAGGCCGTAGTTGTCTGATCCTTGCAGCATAAAATCTGATGAACTAGCTCGTAACTTCATGATAAAACAGGTTTAAAATCTTGCAAAATCAGTAAGAGATAAATTCTTCTGAAGATCATGAATCTGTCTCTAGCGCTCGTGAAACTACAGGAAGATCGACGAAGATCGTAACCGGATTACTTACTGTTTCACATAGCAAAAAAGCGACAAATTCCGGATGGGCGGTCAAGCCAAGCTCTATATTCCCTTGTCCGATGTCAGTTCTACTTAGGGGTATTTTGTCTCTTTCTCTTCTCTTCAATTACGAGTCTGTCATTGTCGGCCGGCGCGAGTCGACCGATACTTTCTTTTTTTCTTCGCTGGTTCATCCGACATCTTGTCTCCAATTGGTTATAATTATGCACATGACCTAAGGTCGTATAGAATAGTTATGACGTCAGCTTCCTGATCGTCTATCGGAAGCAATCTTTTGACCGGGTCCAGCCGCACGATTCCAGTGGCCTCTTTCGCTTTGAACGGACGAAAGAAAGCATTTGGTGGGACAATAGGGTGGTCACTAAGTGGGTATGTATACTGAAGCCCAGTAAAAGCTTTTTGTGAACTGAAGCATTAAAAAAGGTCGGTCATGCCCCTTTAAGCAGTCATGAATGTTGTGTTTGTTTCAGGCTAGAAAGACGGACAACACCAGCACAGCGGGCAGCAAGATGATGCAGCAGGACGACAACGTAGAGGCCACTGTCCCTGGCAAGTCGGCCATGGCACCTGGCTCCTTTCAGCCCCTCGGCTCGCGCTTTGCCCTGGGGGACATTGGCAACATTGGGGCCAAGGTATCAAAGATGACCATCGACCCCAGCAAAAAATCCACCACCTCTACCCATGCTTTCAAAAAAGAGATCCTCCATCAGCAGCCCACCATCACCAGACAGAAAACGCTGACGCGAAAAGCTGCAGCAGCAGCTGTCGCGGCAACCACCATCATGCCTCCATCAGCAGCTTCATCGCTGACCACCACATCTCTCAGTGTCGTCTCCACCACAGTCAAGGCAAGCGCTCTCAAGACAGAAGTGTACACAGATTTCAAGGTAAGGTTGTGTACACTACTCTGTACTCGGTCCCATCATTTATTTCACTTTTCTTAATCTTTGACTGCAGCTTTTTGGGGTCATGATTCATGCAGGAGTCGTCACGACAAAAATTGCTACTGACTCAGAGTTAAACTCTTTAACTTTTACATGCAGACACTGTTACTAGTGTTAGTGGTACTGCACAAAGTGTTTTATTCTTACGCTGTCAACTCTCTTTACCAAGCACAAAGTATTAATTTAAAAGTAAGTCATAAAAATATACCCCCACCACGATAAAGGACAGCATTGCTTTTAGTTCAAATGTGCACAAAAAAGCAGCTGTAGAACATTGGTTCTCATTTTTTGTGACAAAAATTACATCGGTCTTGATAAATATCATAGTACTGGTTATGGTTCTTTGTAGTCAAGTACGGCTGTGTGACATGTTCGTTTCACAATTGTTCTTAATGTCCCATAATGGTTGCTACACTGTAGTGTTTTCTTGTGCCATCAGGAGCCAGCAGTGATAGTGGAGCCCATGCCATCTGTGGCCTCGCTGGGTGGTCATCATGGGACTGCTATGGACATCTCTGATGACAAGCTAGGGGCGTTCTCACACGGCATGGTGCCAGTGGAAGATATTGATGCCAACGATCATGACAACCCTCAGTTGGTTAGCGAGTACGTCAATGAAATATACGAATACATGCGGCATCTTGAGGTGAGTGGAAGAATCCTTTCTAAATAGCAGTCTTCAGAGGATAGCTTCCTTATTTGAATTTAACACACGTACATGGTCAAGAGTACGACTGGGTGTCTAATGGTAAAATCTACACCCTCCCTCACAAAACCTACAAAATTATCAGAAGTGGTCAGATCAAACGAAGGCATACATCATTTTGTAGGGAAATGGATAAGGTTTCCAGTGGTACTAATCTTTGGGTGACCACAGAAGAATTTTGGACATTATACCAAATCCGAATTATAGCTTGAGAACAAAACATGACACATTTTACGCATGCTCCGTGGAACTCAGATTTTCAAAGGAATGCTGCACTATGAAAAATCACTGTTACTGTCACAAGATGTTTGCAATGTTGGCCTAAATTACCATTGAGTTGATGATTTTCTAGAGCAGGTTGTTTTTGCATAATTCACCATAATATAAGAGCCTGTTTGAACATAAGTTCAGTTCAGTTCAGTCCTCTCTGCGCCGTCTGGTGCTTGAGGCGACTTTGTTGTCGTTTCCGTAGCAAGTTTCTTTTTACAGGGTGGAGTCGCTAGCCCCACGCCTAACCCTCCTCCTTTATCCTGACTTGGGACAGGCAGTTAAGCCCCCAAAGGGGCCTCCCTGGTGGAGTTGCTTGAACATAAAGCGTGTTGTAAATTTTGTCAGCAGAAATCATACTACTATAAGTATAACACATTTTGACAAACGGTTAATTATTAAAACTGTATGCGTTATTTTGTAGAGTATGTACTTTGTATTTTATGATAAGGTTTGTGGTTCTTACATGGAAAATCAAATGATCCAGTTTTGAAGATTTGTACTCAGAATGGTGTAAATGTTATGTTCAAACAGTTTAGGCACTTATTTATCTCTACTAATCTGTTTTTGCTTAAGACAACTGGTGTAGTGATTTATATCAAGGTTTTGAAGAGGATGCATGGGTGATAGATGAAAGAAACCCTTTACGAGGTTTACAGTATGCGTCCAAATTTTGGGTGTAAATTGTTATGTTCATGCAGTCCAGCAAACTTTATAGATATATATATTATTTTCATTTCACTTATTCTGCAATAATTCTATAGTAGGACTATACTTATTTAGACAAGACCTTGGTAGGCCTAAAAATACCTAATTTTGTTCAGTTGAAATAATTTTATTGTATTTTCTGCGTGCTGGCGTGTAAATGTTATGTTCAAACCAGTATGCACATTTTTTTTTTGTTGAAGGGTAAATTTTGTTGCAAATCATATAGTAGATGATGCCAACACATAAAAATAGTTATGCACATGCTGGTACACAACACATTTGAAACTCTTTTCAAATTTTCCTTGTGAACATAACTTGACACAACTTTGTGGGATGTAAAGTTACGTTGAAACATTTATCACCTAAAATCACTTTATATATAAACTACCAATAGCTGAAAAAATTCTTTTTTATAACAATAAAGCATGTGATACCTTATAGGATAAACATTTCTTTTGTTTGTACATAACTTTACACCATTAGTACATCACATGCACTGTGTAAAGTTATGAACAAACACCAATTTTATTTCTTTGGCCGTCCTGCAATAAAGTAGGTAAGATAACCAGATAAATCCATAAAATATGAATTTCAAGATCTATAAAATTTTAGAGACTGTAAAACAAGATGTCACATCTATTGCTCATGAACATAACTCTACGTCGTGTCATGTTATGTTCATGCAATGATGATTACATTTCCAGTTGTGCATTGAAATTTGTGCATTAACCTTTATGCATGCACTATCTTAATATTTATCATCACAAACAGCTTTCAAATCTGCATTTCATAACTCTGCGCCTTTACTTTTGTGCTTTAGAAAATGGTCCATTGTCGTCATGTTATGTTCAAACACACCATGTCATTTTTTACCTTTCTGTTTCATGTTTTTGTCATGAAATCATGTTAGTGCAAACATCATTCTTCTTTTGTACACTACAGGCAATCAACAAATTTCTAAATAATTCTACTTGTCAAGTTACAAGGCAAATGTGTGAATGTGACCGTGTAAAGTTATGTTCATGCATCCTGTTTTCTGTCTTTTTGCTACTTTTTTTGTAATTATGATGGACTAACAAATGAAATTTTACCAGAACAGTATGCACACTGCTTATAGCTGAAAGCAGGCTCGATGATACTATGATAGTGTCTTCTTTAGAGACTTTTCTTGAATAATCTTAAGTAAGATTTTTCCTGTGTGCAAGTCAGGTGTAAAGTTATGTACAAACACTTGAAAAGTTGCAACAGCCCTCTTTGAAAATCACATAAACATCACTAGTTTTATATAATGGCTGTGCTTGTTACTGTTAGTGAGATTGGTATGCATACTTATTTTTTCCCAAGAGTTTGTGATTTGCCCTTGTGAGACCAAAATTATATTTGAAGGTGTAAAGTTATGTTCAATCTTGTGAATGTAATTGAATTTGTGCCAAATCTTGGCTCAGTTTGTAAAAATTTACTTATTTTCTATTGGAATAGTTAACAGCAGATAAAAGTCATCTAGTGTAGTCATTTTTAGCTTACAGAAGCTGTATTTGATTGCATGATAAAAAATGAGAATAACATTGCACTTTTGCAGTGAAAGTGTATTGAACAACTTTGTCAGTATTCAGGACTATGTAAACATTATTTTTTTCAATTGGCATTTGCACTTAAACTATAGACTTGTTTCTGTGCATTTAGCATAATATTTTAAAATTAGTTCTCCAAGTAGAATTAAAAATTAGTGGCTTTTGGAAATTATGGTGTGAAATTATTAAGTTATGTTCAAACAGTTTTTATGGCGTAAAAGTTTGCATTTTCCACTAACACACTTTATTTATAGACATACCATTTATTCTGGTTGGGGAACATACTTTGAAACATACAAATGCAAAAAATTGCTTACAGCTTGTGCTTGTTGTGAATTGTTCAATGTGTGACATTGTAAATGTTATGTTTAAACTTCAAAGTTCAATAACAACCAAACTGCAAATAACATAAAAATTTTACTTAGTGTCAATGTTTATGTATGCAAAGGTACATCAGATTTATATGAAATATTAAAATTATTTTGCTTTTGAAAATGCATGATGCTTGTCACACCATTTGGACACCCAGTCGTACTCTTGACCACATGTGTTCCAAACATGCGCAAAACTTCCAGTTTTTTTTTTTTTTTTTTTTTTTCCTGCAACAGCAAAACCCTGCAAATGCAATATGTCTGTCTTTATCTTGTGTTTCAGAAAAGGCTTTCAGTGCGTCCCAACTACCTTGAGGGTACAGAGGTAACAGGAAAGATGCGTGCGATTTTGATAGACTGGCTGTGTCAGGTGCATCATCGCTTTCATCTGCTGCAGGAAACTCTCTACCTCACCGTGGCCGTTATCGATAGGTACCTCCAGGTAAGTCTGGCTTAATCATCGCACCGTTTTGCAGCAATATTAAAAACTGCAAGGTGTTAATCTTGTGCATGCACTCGCCAGTACTGCATCAGTCCAGGTTTGTTTAAATTTTGAATAATTTCATAACAACTCCTCAAAACTTATGATAAATTAAATAGCATTTGATTGGATGATGGCAGCGCATCGTCTGTTCTGATAGGGAGTTGCCAATACAGGACAAAATGTAATTGCAGGACATACTACAAATCATGTGGTTGTGAAATAAAGTGACGGCAGTGAAGTATGTTTCCAGTTTACCAGATTGTTTCAGTAATAGTATATGATATGATCATGTCAGTGTTTGTTTCAGGAGAAGACTGTGTCAAAGAACAAACTGCAGCTGGTGGGAGTGACAGCCATGTTGTTGTCATCCAAGTATGAAGAAATGTTCGCTCCGGAGGTGGCAGATTTTGTGTACATTACAGACAATGCCTACACTAAGGCAGACATTAGGGAAATGGAAAGAGACATTTTAAGAACACTCAATTTTTCATTTGGAAAACCGCTGTGTCTTCATTTTTTGAGGAGGAACTCAAAAGCTGGACAGGTAAAAATTGTTTACATTTTATCCGTCTGTGGCACAAAATGCTAGTTTTAAACTCAAGTCATTGTCATAACTTGAATTCGAACCTTGGCACTAAAAAAGTTATCGGTTATGGCACTGAGCTTGAACTACATTGTGCATTATGGTCAGTGAGTGTCCTGAAATGGCATGCATAATGTACATTTTTCTCTTGAAGTCCTGAATTTGGAAATTTTGTCTGGATAGTGTTTTTACTTTCTACTACTACGCTTGCACAAATATCTGGGTCTGTCCAGTGCTCCCATAATGCACAGCTGAGGATCTGTTGTACACAGATTTCAATTTGACACAGTTCTGAAATTTGTGCATCATACTGATGCACATATTGTTACAGTAACCATTTTTCAGTCATTAATGCTTGTCAGTGATTTCTGCACGAGTCGCTTTGACAAAAAGCTCTGACAGGCATGGGTTTATGTCATAGTGACCCTTAAAGTTATATTCCCCAGGATCTAGCATCCTGACACGGTCAGAAAACTGTCTGCAACAGATATGAGATACTGCTGTCATGTGTATGGGTCTTTAGCTATCTTAGAGCTTTATAATGTAATTTAAATAGAACGCCAAATGTTAAAATTCATCTAGGGAGTATTGTTTTTTGTACCCAAGTCGTGAATTTATCGTCGGCATCGGCCTCGTTTTAAATTAATATGCATATTTATGAGCCTATGTCAACAGGCAGAACCCGGCTATCGGTGTATCACAATACTGCAGGTCACGAGGTCATCGGTGTGATGTACTACATGTCGGTGTACACATGTACTGATGTTCTCCGGCATCCCTGTCACATCATTTTTCACCAGAAAGAATAAACCTTCCGTACTCGCTATGCTGTCAAAATCACAATGCGGGTTCCGCTCGACCTGCTAACAGTATTGTACTAGTAACGATCGTGCATACAGTAGTGCACCGAGGGCCTGCGTGTTTGCGGGCGTGTGTCCACAGTGCCTGGTTTGACCTTTGATCCTCAGTTTACCCCTCGGAAACATGCACCATCTTCCAAACAGAACATTGGTAATTATATTGACTTTATGCACTGCAGTCAATTTCTTGTCGAGGTCTACGTAAAGCATCATTAGAAATGACAAATTTACGCTCACAGCAAAACTCTGAATCAAACTCTTGAGAGTGAGACGGACATGGGACTTTTCCAAATTTTTTCGGAAATCTAATTTTTTTTTCCCACCTGCATTTTGGTTATTTTTTAGACCAGTGCAGATTCGTCTAGAAAATATTTTGAATTGTGGTGCAAGTTTACATGTTGAATTTTACATTTTTCTTGAACTCATTGCTTACACTGAGATGAATGTAGCAGGCTTGACAATCCTCTGCCTTTCCGCCGCACAAATGACAAGATTCCGCAAGGGAAAAGAAACAAAAAGTGATTCGATTGTATCGCTATTCTGCCGTATTCACTTTTTGCTGAAATGGCGCAGGGCACAATCATACATCGTAGCCCAAAATTTGTCTTCGAGGCTCAACCTACCCCCCCCCCCCCCGCTTTCTTCAGATGGACCTGGAAAGGTCTAGTATGTCTGTCAAGCGCCTTCTCTCTCAACACACACACCCCCGACAATTTGATCTGAACCTGGTCTCATGTCTGCTGAGAGCCGGCACAGACAAAAATTGTTAATGTTATGATCTGCAATGTGCAACTTTGGCACACCGTAGTTCAGTTCAGATCTCTGCAGCATAAAATGTGATAACTAGCTCGTAACTATATGATAAAACGGGTTTAAAATCTTGCGAAATCAGTAAGAGAAATTCTACTGAAGATCATGAAATCTGACAATCACTAGCGCTCGCGGAAATGTAGGAAGATCGACAAAGACCATAGATTACTTACTGGTTCAGCAGGAAAGTGACAAATTCCAAGGTGGATAGTGAACCCAAGCTCTTGCTTTACGCGTTAACATGTCCATATTCCCTTGTCCGATGTCAATTGTACTTAGGGTATCTTGTCTCTCTTTCTTCACTTCAATTCTGAGCCTGTTGGCGCGACTCATGATACTTTCTTTTTTTCTTTGCTGGTTCATCCGCCATCTTGTCTCTCTCCCTGGGGGACTTGGGTGGGTTAACTACTTTTTAGTTCCCAGGGTCACCCTGGTCAGCCCCACAGGGTGGGTTTTCCCCTCTATTCTGGGGCATGTGTTTCTGTCTACCATTGGTCCATTCACCTGTATTTTCCTTTTTTAAACTCTCCTTACTGTCTGCACTGCCTGTAGCTCTCGATATTGGATGTGTGTTGCTAAATGGTCTTAGCTTTATTTAGGCCCCATGTCATAGGTTTATTTAACGTATTGGACCGGCTGGCGACATACATTCAATGTTCTGTTTAGTTTTTATTTTCACAAGCAGTGCAGGCACGTCCTTAGAAAGTCTTGTTGCTGTCGGGACGTTAAGCAATGTACAATCAATCAATCAATCAATCTTGTCTCTGATTGGTTTTAATTATGCAGATGACCTAAGGCCATATAGAATAGTTATGACGTCAGCTACCATCACATATGGTCAAGAGTACGACTGGGTGTCCAATGGTAAAATCTACACCCTCCCTCACAAAACCTACAACAAAATTATCAGAAGGGGTCAGATCAAACTAAGGCATACATCATTTTGTAGGGAAATGGATAAGGTTTCTAATGATACATGATCTTTGGGTGACCATAGAAGAATTTAGGACATTATCACAGTTTATTTGATCAAATCCGAATTATAACTTGAGAACAAAACGTGACACATTTTACACATGCTCCATGAAACTCAGATTTTTAAAGGCATGATGCACTATGAAAAATCACTGTTACTGTCACAAGATGTTTGCAATGTTGGCCTAAATTACCATCGAGTTGATGATTTTCTACAGCGAGTTGCTTTTGCATAATTTACCATAATATAAGAGCCTGCTTGAACATAACACGTGTTGTAAATTTTGTCAGCAGAAATCCTACTACTATAACACATTTTGACAAATGGTCAATTATTAAAACTTATCTGTTATTTTGTAGAGTAGAGTATGTACTTTGTTTGTATGATGAAAGGTTTGTGGTTCTTACATGGAAAATCAAATGATCCAGTTTTGAAGATTTGTACTCAGAATGGTGTAAATGTTGAGTTATGTTCAAACAGTTTAGGCACTTATTTATCTCTACTAATCTGTTGTTTTTGCTGAAGACAACTGGTGTAGTGATTTATATCAAGGTTTTGAAGAGGATGCATGGGTGATAGATGAAAGAAACCCTTTACGAGGTTTACAGCTTGCGTCCAAATTTTGGGTGTAAATTGTTCAAGCAGTCCAGCAAATTTTATAAATATATTATTTTCTTTTCACTTATTTTGCAATAAATCTATAGTAGGACTATACTTATTTAGACAAGACCTTGGTAGGCCCAAAAATACCTAATTTTGTTCAGTTGAAATAATTTTATTGTATTATTTTCTGCGTGCTGGCGTGTAAATGTTATGTTCAAACCAGTAAGCACATTTTTTTTGTTGAAGGGTAAATTTTGTTGTAAATCATATAGTAGATGATGCCAACACATAAAAATAGTTATGCACATGCTGGTACACAACACATTTGAAACTCTTTTCAATTTTTCCTCGTGAACATAACTTGACACAACTTTGTGGGGACACAACTTTGTGGGATGTAAAGTTACGTTCAAACATTTATCACCTAAAATCACAAAAATCACTTTATATAAAAAAAACTACCAATAGCTGAAAAGATGCTGTTTACTTTTTTATAATAACAAAGCATGTGACACCTTCCAGGGTAAACATTTCTTTGTTTTTGTTTGTACATAACTTTACACCATCAGTACATCACATGCACTGTGTAAAGTTATGAACAAACACCAATTTCATTTCTTTGGCTGTCCTGCAATAAAGTAGGTAAGATAACCAGATAAATCTATAAAATATGATTTTCAAGACCTATAAAATTTTAGTGACTGCAAAACAAGATAATGTCGCAGCTATTCCTCATGAACATAACTCTACATCGTGTCATGTTACGTTCATGCAATGATTACATTTCCTGTTGTGCATTGAAATTTGTGCATTAACCTTTATGCATGCACTATCTTAATATTTATCATCACAAACAGCTTTCAAATCTGCATTTCATAATTCTGCACCTTTTGTGCTTTAGAAAATGATCCCGTGTCATGTTATGTTCAAACACGCCATGCCAATATTTTTTACCTTTCTATTTCATGTTTTTGTCATGAAATCACGTTAGTGCAAACATTCTTTTGTACACTACAGGCAATCAACAAATTTCTAAATAATTCTACTTGTCAAGTTGCAAGGCAAATGTGTGAATGTGACCGTGTAAAGTTATGTTCATGCATCCTGTTTTCTGTCTTTTTGCTACTGTTTATGTAATTATAATGGACTAACAAATGACATTTTACCAGAACAGTATGCACACTGCTTATAGGTGAAAGCAGGCTCGATGAGATTGTCTTCTTTAGAGACTTCTCTTGAATAATCTTAAGATTTTTCCTGTGTGCAAGTCGGAAGGTGTAAAGTTATGTACAAACACTTGAAAAGTTGCAACAGCCCATTTTCAAAATCACATAAAACATCACTAGTTTTATATATAATGGCTGTGCTTGTTAGTGGGATTGGTATGCATCCTTATTTTTTCCCAAGAGTTTGCGATTTGCCCTTGTGAGATCAAAAATATATTTGGTGAAGGTGTAAAGTTATGTTCAAGCTTGTGAATGTAATTGAATTTGTGCCAAATCTCAGCTCAGTTTGTAAAAATTGGCTTATTTTCGATCAGAATAGTTAACAGCAGATAAAAGTCATCTAGTGTAGTCCCTTTTAGGTTACAGAAGCTGTATTTGATTGCATGAGATAAAAAAATTAGAATAACATTGCAGTGAAGGTGTATTGAACAACTTTGTCATATTCAGAACTATGTAAACATTATTTTTTCAAGTGGTTTTTGCACTTAAATTAGAGACT
The DNA here is from genome assembly GCA_036245525.1 of Semisulcospira habei. Lineage (NCBI taxonomy): Eukaryota > Metazoa > Mollusca > Gastropoda > Semisulcospiridae > Semisulcospira > Semisulcospira habei. The sequence goes on from BTPG01000001.1 coordinate 84,993,912, forward strand.
TGTTTCTGTGCATTTAGCATAATATTTTAAAATTAGTTCTCCAAGTAGAATTTAAAATAAGTGGCTTTTGGAAATTATGGCGTAAAGTTATGTTCAAACTGTTTTTATGGCATAAAAGGTTGCATTTTCCACTAACACACTTTATTTTATAGACATACCATTTATTTTGGTTGGGGAACATTTTGAAACATACAAATGCAAAAAATTGCTTACAGCTTGTGCTTGTTGTGAATTGTTAAATGTGTCACATTGTAAATGTTATGTTCAAACTTTAAACTTTAAAGTTCAATAACAACCAAACTGCAAATGACATAAAAATTTTACTTAGTCAGTGTCAATGTTTATGTATGCAAAGGTACATCAGATTTATATGAAATATTAAAATTATTTTGCTTTTGAAAATGCAGGGTGCTTGTCACACCATTTGGACACCCAGTCGTACTCTTGACCATATCAGAAGCAGTTTTTTACGTATCTATCATAAGATTCCAGTGGGCCTCTTCGCTTTAAACAGACGAAAGAAAGCATTTGGTGGGACAAATGGGTGGTCACTGTCTAAGTGGGTATGTATACTGAATCCCATAAAAGCTTTTTGCGAACTGAAGCCTTAAAAAGGTCAGGTGTGCCCCTTTAAACCGTTGGCTGGCCAATATAAATGTGCGGACAGTCCGAATGAGTCATTTAAATCCTAGCCATCAGTGTGAAACATAGTGCCGGCCTGCTCTGCGGCTAAATCGAAGATACTTCTACAGGACCCAACCCTTTAAAATTTCAATGGGGAACGTACTCTTCTCATAGTGTCCCCTCGGGACAATAAATAAAGTATTATTGTATTGTCACATAGCCTTTGGAGGATGGCTCCAAATTAAAAATTTATACATATGCATGAACCTTAGGGCCCAGTGTGTTTAAGATTTGTTATGTAAATATTTGTAGTGTTGGATACAGTCCCTGATAGCAGTGTTGCTGTTGCAGGTGGATGCCACTAAACACTCATTGGCCAAATACCTGATGGAACTGACCATCACGGAGTATGATATGGTTCACTATCCACCATCACTTATTGCCGCTGGCGCGCTTTACCTGGCCATCAAGCTCATCGACAACTCATCTTGGGTAGGTTTTCTTGCCCTTCCTCCCCATGGTTCTGTCACATTCCAGGAACAAGGTAACCGTGAGTGGTGTTTGAGGTGTTATAAAAAGAACTTGTGCAACCTTGAGTACTTCTTGTTTACTCGCTTTGCCAGCTGACATCTTTTAGGCTGTTCATGTAGTTAACTCTTTCACCGCCATTCGTTGACTTGCTTGTAGACTGCCAGAGTAGACGCAGAGGGGTTGTGCCAAGGGGACCATATTTCCCCAAGTACAGTGTTTCTACTAGCATTTATTACAGACTGACATCAGTGACACACAACACCTTGCCCTTCAGCCCTCAACACATTTTACAGTGGTACAACCCAGTGTGTAGTGGGGGTCTCCATCGCAAGGCAAGCGTTTAAAAAAATGGCTGCGACTTCCAAAATGCACTTTCACCGCACAAGAGGTTCTTGGCCTTATTTTAAACAATGAATATATCGAAGGGCCTGAAAATGATTTTGGCAAAGGCCTTGATTCTGCTGATTAAGAGTAGATGGATGATGCCAGAACCAGGAAATTATAACGTCCTCGAACAGATCCAGGAAACTGTTTTGCTTGTCACTGACCATGTTCATGTCGCATGCACTCCGATGTAAACATTATAAAGGTTGTCTGTGTAATCGGTCAATATTATAAATGACCTTCACATAAAATTAACATATACACCCATTGCACACTAAATTTGAAGTAAATATCTAGAATAATTTTTGAGGTACAAGCAATTAACCCATATCATACTGAGGCAAATTTGTACACTGCCATATTCAAGCTACATTACCACACTTGCAGATAAGGATATAGACCAATGGATATATTTTAGTCGGAACTTATTTCACACACTGGTGTATTCCGAATAAGAGTATAGGAGATCCACTGTCCAGCAGTTCACACAACCAGGAAAATAAATTGGCACTGGCAACAGCAGTTTCTATATAAATTTGACAGTGAAAGAGTTTGCAAGAGTCTAGCTTTAATGGAATAGAGCAGTGTCATTTTCAAATTACACCCCTCGGTGTCGGTGGTCGCAAATTGTGTTCCTGAAATCCGGAATTAACCATCACAGATCCATAGCTGTCCAAAGAGCATGGGTGCAAGTAGTGTCGGCAAGAGACATAGATTCTAATGACCCCCGCATTTGTTCAGGCTCATGAGGATCTGTCTCTTGAAGTTGGGTCTTGTTTACTTCTCAACCAGCAAAGGGTTAAGATTGAATTGTGTTATGTTGTTCTTGTAGCATTCTGTGTTCTGATTGGTGAAAGAAACATTCAGGCACTTGACTTCATATTAGATGCAGTTGGCTGTCAATAATGTTGTTTTTATCACCAGACGGAAACCCTGGCATACTACAGCACATACACAGAAGAGCAGTTACAGCCGTTGGCAGCCAAACTGGCCAGTCTGGTGATCAAAGCAGAGACCAGCAAGCTGAATGTGAGTTCAGTTTTAGTTCTTTAATAGCCCTTCCCTTTGGCAAGAGAAAGATTTATTCGGGTCTCTTCAATACATGTTTTGTCATAAATAGTGAATTGAAAGCCCAGACAAACATACTATATTACATGTTTGTCTTGTTTTTCAATCTACTGTTTGAATCCAGAGGTGCACCGTTTTCTGGCTTACGGAAATTGTCTAATCTGAAGTGCCTCTTATGTGGAGTTCTTCCTCATATCCAAGTCGCAGTCAATGACTAGTTGTAAATTGATCATGGCTTTCTGTAACAGTCATGCAATTAAGTGAGCGCCTCATAGCCATACTGTGCAAATAAAAATTAAGCTAGTGTGGGCTTTGGCAAACTTCACTGCAAGTGGAAACTGATCAATTATGTTTCTGAAATCTTTTCTAATTCAACTACGACCATCCAAGAGACGTGGACACAAAGTGGTGTCAGCAAGAGGCATCGATACTCATGAGCCCCCTGCACCTGTGCCTCCTGCAGTTAGGTTGTAATGAAGCACATTGCGTAAGTTGTATGTCATGATGATGGTTAGCTTTCCGTGTTTTGACAATGTTGCGTTTGTATGTGCAGGCAATCCGCACTAAGTACAGTACGTCCAAGCTGATGAAGATCAGCCAGATCCCAGAGCTGAAGTCTTCCCTTGTCAAACAGCTGGCTGCCCACGCCACGTAGCGAGTCTGTCAGTTGGCATCCGTCCTGAGCCACTAACATCCAGCATGTCGTGACACTGTGATACTGTCGACACAATACCTTCCCAGTTGCAAAATTAAGCTACATTTCCCTCAGTCTCAGGAAGCAAATGGAGCCAATCTTTGTTGGCAAGAGGTTCACATTCTCATGTTGCAGACTTTCCAACATTAATCTCAGTTTGAGAATACAATGAAGTTGATCTGTCAGTCAGTCATTTTCCTCGGTCTCAAGATGTAGTGTTGCCAGTGTAATACCAGCTAGAGGCACAGATTCTTATGAACCCCCTGCAGGCGCTCTTGAGAATATACCTCAATGGTACACATCAACTCCATTTGTATTCTCATTGGGTGCTTGTGAGAATCTGTCTCCTGCCAGGCTAGACATTCGGCATAGCAGTGGCTCATACAAAAGCCTATCTGTGAGATTTCTATTTGCACTCTCCTGCGGGTGTTCATAAGAATCTTGGCTTCTCCTGAGCTGACTGATCAGACAAGGATCTGCTCCCACAGAGAACCTGACTTGTATACTTGAGAACTTTGTACGTGTCTCATGTTGAGTTGTGTGCCTGTTTTGGTTGACTGAAGACCCAAACATGAAACTTCGTATTGAACTGCATTTTTTTCCTACCGCTAGTCCCGTTTAGACAGAAAGAACCTTTGCTGCCACCTACATGGCTTGTCTGGATGTTAGAATGACTTTGCAAACAGTTGGTCAGGCTTGCTGATGAGCTAGATGTATAAAACTGATCATGAAAGAAGTAATTGTGGACACGACGGTGTGATGTAATAAGTCATTGTGTATCTGCATTGAGCTGCTTCAAGACTGTGTCCCATCTTCGTCTTCCAAAGTTTACCATTGGAGAATGTTTCACTCATTGCCTGTATGATAATTGGATTGTGTACATAGTTATTTATATCAATAGTACTTGACACGTAGATTGAAAGTGAAGCATTTTTCAGCTGGTGAAAATGTTGCATGTTGCTCCAATGCTGCATGTTGTGATAACGCATCCCATCTGTTCCACTTTGCGGGATGTTTACTGACGGTGACTATTTACTGATTAAACGTTCCAAGTATCGTGTTTTAGTTAAAACGGTTGCTTTCTTTTTTTTTCTTTTTCTTTTTTACCAGTCGGTGCTTAAACCTCACACCACCCGAGTAACGGCTAGTATTTTACCTAGGCCACCCTAGAGGCACAGATTTTCTTCAGCTGCAGAGGCTGTGATCGAGGTGAAAGAAACTTGATAGTTCGAGTGGTGCCAGAAGAGCTTGGCGCCTACAGGTGCCAAGTTTTTCTGGCACAACCCTTGAACTGTCATGGTCGATCCACATCTGGTTGCAGTTTTGTTACAGAGCGGGATGAAGGTGGAAAGGGCTTAAAATGCTGACTGTTGAAGGGACTTTGTAGTGGAGAAAGTAGAATCAGTTTGTGCAGTATTTTTCATGTTTTATTTGTATGGTGTAAATGTGTGTTGTGCCGTAAAGTGGCCTTAGCTTCTTTCTTTCTACATGCGGATTTCTTTCTACATGCGGACAGGACATTGGTGGATGGTGAAGCTGGCCCAACACAAATCTTGGTGTAGTAAACTAGTGACGTGGGCATGTGTACATGTGAATACGAGATCTGTCAATTCGACGTTCACTTTCTGCATTGTATGCATGCCTTTTACTTTTAGTCTAATTTCATATTTTTACTGGGCCTTGTGAAATAAAATTCTCAATTATTTTACTGCATTGGATTGAAATGTTTGTGTTCATAAATGCGTGTGATTTATCTTTTGCAATTTCTGATGTCTGTGTTGCATGTCGTCCACTACAACAACAAAACACGTTTTACAAATCACTAAAAGAATTGATGAACTGGGCTGTTTATACGAGGAACTCTCCACAGCAAGATGAAGATTCCAACAAACATGTTGACTTTCTTGAAGTGTACAAAGCAAAGGAGAGGAAAATGATTTAACCTTCACTGGATCATGCTTTGGACTACATAAAACAATATTTTTCTAAGAGCAATTTAACTGGTTTATCCCTGTCCCGATATGTGTGTCCCACAGGCCCCATATTTTTTTAAAGAGTGATTTCAATGGTTATCCCTGTCTCGATGTGGGTCCTACAGGCTGTTTACACTAGTACACATCACCGGGAGCCTCCTTGTACTTTCAGTCATGGATAAAAAACACTCTGAAACTTCTGTTTCCCCCAGAAACTACAAGTAAAAGTTCACCATTTCCAAGAAACTGAATTTAAAGTGGTCGATTTTGCATGGACTTTTGACACCCTTCAACTTAAAACAAAAAACAAACGAGGACAAATTTGGGTGAAATGCAATTCTCTCAGCTTTGACTCTTTACAAACCGAGGACCAACAACATCCGGACTGGAATATTCACCTTAATCTTTTAAAAGTATGGGTCCTGCACGACCCACACCATAGTTTGTGTGTAGGAAAAATTTAGACATTATTTCTCCATCAATTATTAACATTTTGGTAAAATGTAGTCTTATGAGCTTGGAGCATGCATTTTTTTTTTTTTTAATTTCACTCAAATATTCCCAGTAGTTGATGAAATATTTGCAATTAAACACCCCTCTGAGTCTTCCAGGAAGCACGTGTGAAGGTTAAATAACACTTCAGTATTGGTGTGAAAATCGCACCCATGAATGTAAAGTTACTACTTGGCATTGCACGATGTTGGCAAATTGGCCTATTTTGCACGGCAAATATCAGCTTGGGAACATAAATATTTACAGTAGAACAAGTGTTTTCAATGCTAGTGTGCATATTTTTACAGTAGGAAACGCCGGGCAGATGAGGACCTTGCTGTCCACTAAGCCAACGAGAAACCTTAATCGCGAGTTTGAATGATTCCACACCGTCAGTGGTCTCCCCTGTATCGCCGATGACGCGTTTTTGGGAAACACCCCCAAGTGACAAAATAAAGCCGCGATAAAACGCAAGATAAGATAAAATCACGGCCCCCATGTCAGCCATGTCGATGTTGCATCGTTTGTTCAATACGGCACCGAAGGACAAAGAGAAGGTGGTAGTACCACAGGTGAGCTGCATGCGTCCCAGCCTTCTGTTTTCAATTTCCTTATAATTACCGATGGCTCACAAATTCGTCTGCTAACGATAGGTGCCAATCTAACTAAACACGACACTATAAACTACCAAGTCTATCGCAACACACTAAGCACTTGCGTTATATATATTAGATTGTGAGCCATTTTTCTGTGAAATGAAAGGTTTTGTGATGAGGCATGGTGCACTTAGTGTAACAAATTCATAGCAGGTGATGTTATGTTGATCACATGGCGCCTTTAGATGTCTAAATACACAAATTCCAGAGGTGTACCCAGAATAAAATATTTCTGGAGATATATCGACCATGCAATTTCAAGAGGAGGTGCCAAAATAGCTTGGCCCCAATTTATTCTTGCACCAACCATGAACTAACATAGTCAATTCATCTCCTGTTGTTGTTATTAAGCTGAAAGAGTTGCAGAGGTGAGCAGTGTGGGGACAAGTCGAGTATGGTATTCTAGGGTGATCCAAGAAATTATTCTGATGCCACCCTTAGTCGGTTAATTTCCTTTTGTAGTGTGTCAGGTAGAATTCTCTATTCAGGTTGCTGTAAGCAGTGTGGAAACAGGGCAGCCCCACAACCCCTACAGCGAACTGCTTCTTTTGCAACACCATTCCGACATTGTACGTCTGCTGCTTAAGATTGATGATCACAGGTGAGAACCATTTCTGCTTTCCCTCTAGTCTACCTAGCTCCTAGCAGGGCTTCAGCAATGTCTGTGTAGGCATAGACATGCCATGCTGAAGACATTACACGTTGGCCACCAGCAGGATAATGTTCAGTGTTCCTATCTGACTTTATAATGTGTACTCATTGCAAAGGGGTAGTGAATGGGGGATCAGGAAAGGGGGTTGAGTAAAAGGGATGGGGCAAGCTGCGTGTGATAATAATAAAGCTAGGAATGCAGCTGCTTTTCTAGTTTTGTTTTCTTTCTTCTTTTTTTTTGGGGGGGAGGCGTTGAGTGTGTTTGTTTTCTGTTTGTTTGGTTTGTTTTTGTTTTGGTTAACTCTCAAAAGGTGCCCCAGATGAGGACGACCCTCTACTCACATAACAGACCATAACTACTTTATATGTGTAATATCGATGTAAAAGTGTTTGATGAAAAAAATACAAGTATTTTTCATACCTATATCATATGGATGAACAATCTTTTTTACTCTTTCTTGTGGCAGAATCGAGCATAAAATGGCCGTGAAAAACGCATTTCGCTTGGGTAGGTCACTTCTAAGTACAACTGTCAGCATATCTGATATCGAAACGTGAGTGAGAATGATAAAAATGGAATCACTGTTTAATACAACACCTGCCTGACTCAGGGCGTTTTGTGCCGCTGTGGTGTACATGCACAAAGATCGTATGTCACTCGATACGTGTGGGGTCTCAATTGACATGTGGACATTACCAGAACTACTTCCCAGCTCAAAAATGCATGGGATTGGCACAAAGCGAATGATTTCAAAAAGAAGAGAGAACAAGATTGGCACGTGCATCGCTGATCCACATAATTAATCACCTTTGTGAATTTGACCTTCCAACAGGTCACTGAAATAAACAAGTGTTCTAACATAACAACATAACATAAGAAAGGGTTGGCATTTGTACCCACAAAATCCATGTTTTCTCAAAATTTTTCACTTTTGTCAACTTCCTATGACCTTTGACCTTTTTGAGTACGGGTAGTAAACCAAACTAGTATGCACAGAAAGGTCTTATTATCAACTACCTTTCTGCCAAATCTGGTTGAAATGTTTTGCAAAAATCCTGATTAAAACCAAAAATTCTACATAAAAATAGATGTTTTTCACATCATTTGCTGATCTTTTGTGACCTTTGGCCTTTCCAAGACGTCATCCAGGTTAGCATTGCATAGGAAGGTTTTGCCATCAGGTTTCACTGTACCAGGTTTGGGATGGAAGTTGTAAATAGTATTTGAGGAGAAATAAAAGGGGTCAGAAAATATTTGTAACCTATTTCTTGGGGTCATCCAAATTTAGTGTGCATAGGATGGTCTTACTATCAGGTATTTCTTACCAAGTGTGGGTTTGAAGTTTTGAATAGTAAATTTGAGAAAAAAACATCTTTTGTCAAAATATGACTATATTTTACCTATTTCCTGATCTCTTGTGACCTTTGACCTTTCCGATGGGTCAACCAAATTAGTATGCATAGAAAGGTCTTATCATCAGGTATCTTTGTACCAAGTTTGGGTTTGAAGTTGTGAATAGTATTTGAGAAGGAAAAAAAAAATTCAAAATATGGCAATTTTTTACCTATTTTCTGATCCCCTGTGACCTTGACCTTTAATGGAGGTCACTCAAATTGGTATGTTTAGAAAGGTCTTACCACAAAGTCTTACCTTTAACCAAGTTTGAAGACTGTGGCTTGAATAGTTTCCAAGAAAATGCCAACATTAAAGTTTACTGCAGACGATGGCCAACCTATGACGACGGACGGGAAAACACTGGCCCAGAACATACTCACTTCTGCTTCGCACGTGAGCCCAGAATCAATCAGTCTCAGTGAAAACAGGTCATGTTGATTAATTTTGACCTGGTTTTGAGCGTGCCACCTATGACTGATGCAAATATAGGTTCTCATTTTGCACACAATTAGATCATTTTTTCCTGTTTTGCAGAAATATTTCATTGAGGGCTACCTGAAAAATGGTTTTAATCAATATAGCTATTATATTACCTATGGTTTTGACAAAATGAAAGAATTTGTCATCACATGTCACAAAAAGACACATTTTAACCTCTAGCTTTAAAATCTGTGATCGGTTTCTCATAGACCACTCATAATTTTTCAAAACCTCCAACAGAACTAAAAAGCCAAATGGAAAACAAACTCAGAAAATCGTGTCAGGTTGTTTTCAACCCATGTTTATTTTCTGCTTGTCTGCATGGCACCTTTTGAGAGCAAGTCATATTATTATTGTTTATTTTGTGTGTACTCCTTTTGTCTGTTTTTTTTTTACCTTTTGAGATTTTATTTGTTCATTCTTCATCAGTTCATTTGTTTGTGTGTGTGTGAGGTATTTTCTGTATTTTTCTATGTATCTATAATCTGTTTGCCAGGTTTGTGTCTGCATGTGATGACACCAAGGCTGTAATCTGGGAGGTGCAGGTCAGTGTTCACTACAAATATTCTAAGCTGTAAGCTTTACCCACAATATTTTATTATTTGTCAGTAGCAAAAGATTTTAACTTCTATTTTAAGCCAGTAAGACATCTAAAAAGCTTACTATATCAAATATTGTATTTTATAAACGAAGTTGACTGTCTATTACGGGTATGTCCAGCATGGAGATTTTTAGTGTCCAGTCATCATCACCATCTATGTATTGTGCTGTGCAGTATGGCAGAAAACTGTCGACTCTGGTTGGACATTCTCATCCAATCACAAGCTTTCTTTTGTTGGAGCCGCGGTTGGACGCCGTGGACGATTACTTACTACTCACTGGGTCCTCTGACAAGCAGATTAAGGTCAGACATCATTAACTCTTTGGCTGTAAGACCTTTTGCAAGCAAAAAAATTATTGTCCATTTCATTGCATATTAAACTTGAACCAGTAACATTGATTTGTTGAGACTGATAACATCCAGAGACATCGCAGGAAAGTTACCCAGTGAATGACGGGTCATAGGTCTAAAGTCGGCCTCCGTTAGCCTGCGCACAGTCTTGTCATGCACAGGCAAACTGCAACAGACTTCAGTTGGATGACATTTTGCTTACTGGGCATGAATTGTGTACATGTATCCATTTTCATGTGTACATGTACGTTGATTTTTTGTAAACTGTTCTACTTTACAACTTATTTTTCAAGATTAGCTTGCCTTAACTCATTCAGGCCAATGCACGTATTTCGAACACTTTGGAGGCGTCATCTAATGACTATATGCGTATATATGTGCCTGTTGCTGGAGATGGATCGACCATGATAATTCAAGGGTAGTGCCAGATTAGCTTGGCGCCTGTTGGCGCCAAGCTAATCTGATTATCATGGTCGATCAATCTCCTGCAACAGGTGCATATATAACTAATTACAAAAATGCAATTTACAAAAAGTATTAAAAACAAAACACAATGCACTCTATAAACAAGCTATAAAGTCACTGTTAAAAAATGACTTCAATGCATTCATATCATCTTCAGCTACCATAACAAGACTAAACTGATTGTGATTGTGGCGAATAAAACCTTTTCTGACTTGTAGGAGTTTTTCACAGGCACATCTGAGCAGGAGGGGAGGGGTGGGGCTTTGCTGACTCCACACAGTGCATCTTGGATAGGCACACTTAGCTTCAAACTATGTCTGTTTTCGGTGATTGTAGGTATGGGATGTGGAAACCGGTCTGTGCAAGCTGACTCTAACTCAGCACGCCAGCTCTGTCAAGGTAAACAGTCTTCCTTTTCACGACCATCTAATAACCTGTCTGAAGGTTAGTTGTTTACTCTTGAAACTTTGGCATACAACAGGACCACAGGTGCTCAACTGCTAGCTCGTAACTTTCCTGTATCATGCCTCGTGTGCTTGCTCAGCCATCGAGAGAAGACAGCATGACAACAATTATGTACCAGGCACTCTGCAGTCCATCACGTACTCTAAACATGGCTGGGATAAGTAACTGGACGGTTTTTCAACTCATTCAGCCCGGCGCAGGTATTTGTTTGCTCAAAACACATTACCGATGAATTTACTGTAAGGAATACTGACTTAGCTAGCCTAATTTTAGCCAAAATTGTTGTGTGCCTATATGGTAGGGGAGGCAACAAGGGGCGCTATAAGCTAGCCAGTAACCCGGGTAGCCTCCCTTCTATCCTCATCCAGTCACGCCCCACCGGAATCCTGCCAGTTCTGTTTCTTAGCTAGCCGTGGATGGTTGTGTGCCTACTGTCTGCGTCTGGACTTTGTATAGTGTGACCAGTTTTGTGACTGTGATGTGACTTGAGCTCTTACGTCGTGCTCTGTGCTTCCCTCTCAGATTACTCGTCGGAGGGCGCCCTAGTGGCGGATTTTTCTGTGTGCAATGGACTTGTGCTGTTCCTGAGACTTGGTTTACCGACAAGCGACCGGTCAGCGTGGGTGCCTCTGCCACACGGTTGTTCCCTACGGCGCTGCCTCGCCCACCTCTCTGCCATGACTAGGTATAACCTCGGTTAGTGCGCGCAACTGGCGCTCAAGGGGTGGGGGGGAAACGCGAGGCGTCGGCACTGGTCGTGAAACGGATTCGTTTTCGAAACTCGCTGTACATGCGGACGCATTGGGGCGTGGCCTCGGGGAGCCACGCTCGCTCGCCGGTAACTGTTGATTATGTTTTGCAGTTGGCAAGTTTGCACCTGCTTGAGATGTGGGGACATCCAGTGGCCGAGTGACTAACATGACGTCTGCCTACCTTGCTCTGGCTGTGCCTCCACTCACCCATGCGGCGTCTGCTCCCCCTGGCGGGAGGAGCAGCGGTCGCAGCTTGGCGTTTCTATCGGCGGTAATGACCGACCTCAGCCCGAGCTGCTGCCGACCCGACCGTTTCAGTGGAGGAGACACCTCAGACACTCACGAATCTGGACGCACGTGCGGCTCCAGCCGGAGGATTCGTCAGCTGACTGGGGTACGAGACACCGAGCCTGGCCAATATAGTACTCTGACAACAGTGTTCGTCAGTTCGCTGGGAAAACATTACACTGAGCTTGGCCAACACCAGACCTCTATAGTGTCCGTCAGCTCGCTGAATACCACCGAGTCTGGCCAACAACGTCCGATGAACCGCCACGCGTCTACGCCCATGAGTCAAGCCGAGCACAAGCACAAGCTGTCTGATACACAGGTCAGTAATAGTGTTAAAGATAAAAATAGGAAAGAAAGTGCCCCCGCATGGACATAATTACTAAGCTGGTACCTGCCCGCTCGCCACAGGAACATAGAGACAGGACGGGCCTGCAGCGACAGGCTTCGCAGGGACGGAGCTCGCGTTCGACTAGCTTGCGGCGAGAAAGAATCGCCAGACGGTCGCCCGAGCGTCGTCCTCATTCATGATCTTTCGACAGGCCTCCACGCTCGCAGACTGCTACCAGGGACCGGGACGCCCCCCACGACACCCTAGGCCTTCCCCCACGGTAGGTGCGGCTTTCGTCAGCCGTCGTGCCTTGCCGCCTCGCTCACAGCATGGATCCTAACCGCGTTCGCCACGGCGCAGGTCGCTCCGTTGACGCAGCCGTTTGCCTTCCACGATTCAGCACCATTCCAGGCGGGGTTCCCACTCTCGGCTACCACGCTCTCCCCGACGCCCCCGGTCGTCGCATCGAAGCGCAGTTTCGGCGCAGCCTTCTGCACGGGACTCGCCATCGGCTCACTCCTCACGCCTCCATTCTCAGGGGATTAGACTCCCGCCCAGCGTGACGGTGACTCGACGGGACGCTTCTAGCGATGCTTCCAGTGAAAGAGACGAGACGATTCCCGCCGCACTCCAGTCAGACTGGTGGAGGAAGATGCTCTCAGCCGGGACACAGAGGGCTCTGCATTGGCATTGCTTCACGACGACATCTCCGTAGCTTCTAGGCTCTCGCTCTCCTTGGATGACCTGTAGTCACCGCGGACTTCGCTGAGCCATAGAATGGAGACGCTTCGAGCTTGGATGAGGCGGCTCGACTCATCTCTGCTAGTCTTCCGCCGGAGGACTGCCCACCTTCCCCGCCGCTCAAGATGAAAGCTTCTGCCTTCGTGGATGCTGGTAATCTTAACAAAGGGTTTAAATCGCTTCCTCAGCCCCCGGGTTTCCGAGATCTGCGCAACGCGTTTTTGACTCATCTCCTGAGGAGTTCCTTTGGCGACACGAGATTCTTTCTATGGCCGATGGATTGGCATATCGCCTTTCGTCAGCAGTGGTACGCTGGTCATTCACGTCTTCTCCTGCCCCTGCCGGAGGTGGATGCTCCAGCCCTGTCCTTAGCGGGCACTCCTCATTCAGGTCTCATTCCTTCACTATCAGCTCCTAACACATCTGCCGGAGGATTCACTCCTTGTACTTCTCAAGGCCTTTAACCATATCTGGATAACCGGTCATTTTCCGCCATCTTGGTGCCAGGCTGTGGTTGTGCCAATCCCCAAGCCGGGTAAGGATCCTTTCGACCCGGGCAACTACCAGCCAATCGCTTTGACATCGTGTTTATGTAAAACTATGGAATGCTTCCTCGTGCTGGGACCATATGGCATTGAGGCGCGTCCCCTGGGTGGTGGATAGGGGGTCCCTCGTGAGAGGGTGCACCGAATGAAAGAAGGTGCCGTGAACCAACATGGTCTAAGGGAAGGTGACCCCGACAGAAAACCCCTGGTCCTCCTAGTAAGAGGGTTGGGCGTGGGGGTAGCTAAAAAGGAAATAGCTACAAAAACGCCGACGAAAAGACTAACAGTAATTCCTTTCCTGGAGGAGGAAGGTTCTTCTACCAGAAGACTTATGACGTCCTGTGGTGAAAGCCGGAAGTCTTCAGAAGCCACAGGACCGAGCCGCCTCTCTCTATCCAGGGACACAACCATGGGCACATGGAACGTCAAGACCATGTACCAGAGCGGCAAGGCCGCCCAGATAGCAGCGGAAATGCAAAAGTATAACCTTTCCCTGCTAGGTATCAGTGAAGCCAGATGATTCTGTATTCAGGTCATGAAGAGGAGAATGCCCCCCATACAGAAGGAGTAGCATTCATGCAGTCACCAGTGGCACAGAGAGCGCTGATGGGCTGGGAACCTCTTGGGCCAAGAATTATCACAGCAGCCTTTAGAACCAAGAAAAAGCTCAAGCTGAACGTCATCCAGTGTTATGCGCCCACCAATGACAGTGACGAGGAAGAGAAACAAGAGTTCTACGACCGACTCCAGAGTGCCGTGGACAAATGTGCGGAGCGAGACATCACCATCATCATGGGCGATTTTAATGCCAAAATAGGGGAGGACAACACCGGATACGAAGAGGTGATGGGGAGACAGGGACTAGGCTCAGAGATGAGTGAGAACAGGGAGAGGTTTGTAGACTTTTGTGCTCTAAACCGACTTGTCATTGGAGGCAGCATCTTCCCACACAGAAGAATACACAAAGCAACTTGGGTCTCACCTGACCATACAACAGAGAACCAAATAGACCATATATGCATTAGCAAGAAATTTAGAAGATCCCTTCAAGATGTTCGAGTGAGGAGGGGAGCAGATGTCGCCTCAGACCACCATCTGCTTACCTTAAGAATGAAGCTTAAGCTAAAGAAAAGCCGCACAGAGACAACAAGAAGACAGCGCTATAATGTAGGCCTCCTGAGAGAAACTGGAGTTAGAGAAGAGTTCAAACTGGTGCTGTCCAACCGGTTTCAAGCGCTACAGGAGCTAGTAAATGAAGAGGAGGCGGTCACCACAGAGCAGCAGTGGAAGGCAGTTAGAGAGGCGCTGAACTCAACCTGCAAAGACACTGTAGGGTTCAGGAAACACCACCACAAGGACTGGCTGTCGGCACAGACCTTGAAGAAGATAGAAGCGAGGAAGCAGAAGAAAGCAGCGGTCAACAACAGTCGCACGAGAGCAGCCAAAGTAAGGGCACAGGAGGAATACTCGGAAGCCAACCGCGAGGTGAAGAGGAGTATCAGGGCAGACAAGAGGGCCTACACAGACAGCCTGGCAGCAGAGGCAGAAAAGGCAGCAGGCAGCGGCAACATGAAACGGCTCTACGACATTACCAGAAGATTGTCGGGTAAGTATGGCCATACAGAAAGACCAGTAAAAGACAAAGAAGGCAAGCCTATTGCAGACAGAGTAGACCAACTCGACAGATGGGCCGAGTATTTTGAAGAGTTACTGAACAGACCTAGCCCACCCGACCCCCCCAACATCCAGCCGGCAGAGACCAACCTACCCATCAGCTGTGACAGACCCAGCCGGGAAGAGATCAGAAGAGCAGTGGCATTTTTGAAGAATGGCAAAGCAGCAGGGCCAGATGGCATCCCAGCGGAGTCTCTGAAAGCAGACCTAGAGACAACAGTGGAGATGCTGTACCCACTGTTTGGAAAGATCTGGGAAGAGGAGATGATGCCAGCTGACTGGAAGGAGGGGTACCTAATCAAGCTTCCCAAGAAAGGCGACCTCTGCAAGTGTTCCAACTACAGAGGAATCACCTTGCTGTCAGTACCAGGAAAGGTCTTCAACAGGATCATCCTAGAGAGAATGAGGAGCTCCGTTGAGAGACCAGCAAGCAGGATTCAGGAAGAACCGATCATGTACAGACCAGATCGCCACTCTCCGCATCATCGTGAAACAGTCTCTGGAGTGGAGCTCCCCGCTGTACGTCAACTTTGTGGATTATGAGAAAGCATTTGACAGTGTGGACCGAGAGACTCTGTGGAAACTCCTACGACACTACGGTGTACCCACAAAGCTCGTCCGCCTGATCAAGAGCAGCTATGATGGCATGACATGTCGCGTGATCCACGAAGGGCAGTTCACCAGGGAGCTCCAGGTCAGAACTGGTGTCAGGCAGGGGTGTCTGCTGTCTCCGTTCCTCTTCCTACTGGCCATAGACTGGGTCATGAAGATGACCACAGAGCACAGACGAAGTGGAATACAGTGGACACTGTGGACACAGCTTGACGACCTCGATTTTGCAGACGACTTGGCATTACTGTCCCACACTCGTCAACAAATGCAGGACAAGACCATGAGGCTTGCTGACATCTCGTCCCAAGTGGGCCTCACCATTCACAAACAGAAAACAAAGACAATGAGGCTGAACACAACCAGGGAAGAACCAATCTTGCTTGCTGGCACCCCGTTGGAGGAGGTGGAGTCCTTCACCTATCTCGGGAGCATCATAGACAAAAAAGGCGGCACTGATGCAGATGTCAGAGCACGAATCGGTAAAGCCAGAGCAGCCTTTCTCCAGTTAAAAAAAGTGTGGAGTTCCAGAGAGCTGTCACAACACACCAAAGTCCGGATTTTCAACTCTAATGTAAAAGCAGTTCTCCTATATGGAGCAGAGACTTGGAGATTGACAAAAACCACAGTCAACAGAGTACAGACCTTCATGAACAGTTGCCTTAGAAGAATTTTGAAAATCCGCTGTCCAGAGAAGATCAGCAATGTCAGACTCTGGGACAGAACAGAGCAGATAACAGCAGAGAATGAAATTGGGCGAAGAAGATGGGGATGGATCGGTCACAGCCTGAGAAAGCCAGCTTCCAGTATCACTAGGCAGGCATTGTCATGGAACCCCCAGGGAAAGAGGAAAAGAGGTAGGCCGAGAAACTCCTGGCGTCGAGACCTCCAAGCAGACATCAAGAGACTGGGAACCACCTGGAGTAGAATCGAAGGAGAAGCACAGGACAGGAGTTGCTGGAGGTCTCTCGTCGACGGCCTATACCCGGGTAGGGGTGACAGGCGTAAGTAAGTAAGTATGGAATGCTTGGTCAACGCCCGCCTGGTGTGGCATCTTGAGTCGCAGGGTCTCATCACAGACCTCCAGTGCGGTTTCCGGCGCTTCCATAGTACAACTGACCATCTAGTCCGCTTTGAGTCTTTTATCCGAGATGCTTTTGTCAACAAGCAGCATGTCTATGCAATTTTCTTTGATCTTGAGAAGGCATATGACACTACCTGGAAGTATGGTATAATGTCTGATTTGTCGGACATGGGTTTTAAAGGGCACCTGCCCGTTTTTATTCACAATTTTTTGTCTAACAGGTCGTTCCATGTCCGTGTGGGCTCCACCCTCTCTGACTCCTTTGAACAGGAAATGGGTGTCCCACAGGGTAGTATTTTATCTCCTGTTTTATTTAGCATTAAAATAAATAACATTGTAAAGGCCGTCAAGGATGATTCTGAATGCTCTTTGTTTGTGGACGACTTTGCTTTGTGTGCACGAGGTCAGGGACTTGCGTCCCTTGAGAGGCTCTTGCAGCTGTGCGTTGATCGCATCCAGGGGTGGGTGTCTCTCAACGGATTCAGGTTTTCACCCTCCAAGACAGTCTGTGTGCATTTTACTAACCAGACAAATTTTTTTCCAGAACCTAGCCTGAGCAATGCTGGAGTGCCAGTTAAGGTGGCCGAAGAGGCAAAGTTTTGGGGGGTCATCTTTGACAAAAGATTGACCTTCTGCAACCATATTAATTACCTTAGAACCTCTTGTCGGAAGGCCCTCGACATTCTTCGTGTCGTTGGTCGTACTGACTGGGGTGCAGACCGCATTGTCTTACTTCGACTGTACCCGGCCCTTGTTCAGTCCAAACTGGATTACGGCTCTGTGGTATATGGTTCGGCTTCTAAGTCTGTTCTACAGCATCTGAACACAATCCACCATCAAGGTCTGCGCATATGTCTGGGAGCCTTCAGGACATCTCCAGTTTCTAGTCTGTATGCAGAGGCAGGGGAGCCTTCTCTCAGGCTCCGGCGCATCCGCCTCATGCTCAGCTACGTTCTGAAGCTGAAGGCCCATCCAGACAATCCTGCCTATGATTGTGTTTTTAACCCGTCGTTTGCAGAGGTTTACGATGCCCGTCCGGGAGCTGTCCGACCACTTTCCTTCTGTGTCCGACCTCATCTGCAGGTGGCCGGAGTGGACCTGGACAAAGTTTCGGAATCTCTACAACACGTCACTCCACCCTGGCTACTACCAGTTCCTGACATCTTGCTGGACCTGACCGCCCACAAGAAGGATTGTACTCCACCAGCCATATACCAACAGAGCCTCAATGAACTCCTTTCAATTTTTCCTGGCTATTGTCGTCTTTATACGGATGGGTCCAAGTCTGAGGATGGGAGAGTGGCTGCGGCTGCAGTGTCCTCTCGCCATCCTAGACGCCCATTTAAGCTCCGCCTCCCTGACCATTCCTCTGTATTTAGTGCAGAACTGCAGGCAATTCTGCTGGCACTCAAGCATGCCTCTCAGTCTCGGGAAAGGAACTTCCTGATTCTGTCTGACTCTCTTTCTGCCCTGCAGGCCCTTCAGGGCGCGGGAACAGAGCATCCACTGCTGGTGCAGATTAGAGAGCTCTACGCAGACTTGATGAAGGAATATTATGACATCATTTTTATTTGGGTCCCAGGCCATGTGGGCATCGAAGGCAACAGAATCGCAGATTCTGCTGCCAACAGTGCCCGCAATGACCCTGTCCCTGACACACAGACTGTTTATAGTGATTTTAAACCTGTGATTAGTGCATACATAGCCCGCGAGTGGCAGTCCGAGTGGGACAAAGAGGAAGGGAACAAGCTGCATGAAGCTCTTCCTACGGTGTCTGACAGTCTACCTTTCCGCTGCGGCAGCCACCTTGAGGAGACTGTCCTTACTCGGCTCCACATCGGGCACACGTATGTTACGCACTCTTACTTACTTAAACTGGATGAGCGTCCATGGTGTTTTGCCTGTGATGAGCAGTTTTCTGTTCGACACTTTTTGCTGTATTGTGCTGATCTAATTGACACGAGATATAAACACTTCACAGCAGACTCCTTGAAGGTTTTGTTTTGGGATGTTCCCCCAGACAAAATCTTCAATTTCTTGAGAGAATGCAATATTTTTAACAAGATCTGAGCATTCATAGACTATGTGAATTTTTTAATTTGCCCTTTTTGAGAGTCTGTAGACGTTTCTTTTAAAGACACGTGCGACATTTTAGCCTGACATTTTTAATCTATATTTACATCTTGTCTTAAGACCTTGCTTTTAGTCTGGCTGACCAGATTTTTACCCATCCCACTGTGAGATGGCCTTAGTCGCCTGCTCGGCGTTAAACCCAAATAACTAACTAACTAGGTCTGGACAAGACGGCCAGCTTGGTACGTAATGCCCTCGCCACCACGGGGTTCCTGGACTTAGTGACGCAAGCCATCGTTCGTCGTGTTGAGGATGCTGGCGGATATCTGTACGCTGGCAGTTTCTGGCTACCGAGCGGCGTACCATACCTCCGTCAACACTATGGCGGCTGCTGCCAATTGTGACCTGATGCATCGGGATGCCATCCTCCACACCTGTGACTTACCGCCCGACCTAAAGAAACAACTACGACAGGTTCCACTTGGCGGAGAGCTCCTTTCGGACCTGCCTGGCAGACTGTGAAGGACTCCTACAAGGACCTATGGCCAGTCGACCAGCTCCCACCCGCTTCAAGCAGCCCGCAAGGCCATGGGTCATGCCCTGCAGTCTTCCAGACCCACCACTCGACCTTCAACCTTTAGAGGATGCCTGCCCCCTCGTGCCCCTGCCTTTGGCGCTCGCTGCTGCCAGACGAACCGTGGGTCCTCTCCACCATCTTCGACGGACTCCGGGTCTATGTTACTATTGAAATCAGGAAACTCGAAATTCAGCTACTAAAGCAACAGCATTAGCCAGCAGAGAGCAAACAGCCCGTGCGCCAAAGCTACCACCTTTCGCAGAAAATTCAGATAAGATGGATGCTTACCTAGAGCGATTCGAGCGCTTCGCAAGCAGCAATAACTGGAGACAAGAGACTTGGGCTATCAAGCTGAGTGCACTTCTAACTGGCAAAGCGCTTGAATTTTACACCCGCTTGCCAAGAGAAGAAGCCGAAGATTATACGCAGTTGAAAGCCGCCCTGCTGAGACAGTACGACTTCACTGAAGAGGGTTACAGGCGACGATTTCGGAACTGCAAGCCTGAAAAAGGAGAAACACCCGGCCTATTCATTGAGAGAATCAGGAGCTACCTGGAGAAATGGATAGAGCTGGCTGGTTTAAACAAAGAGTACCAGGACCTGTGTGACCTCATCATCAAAGAACAAGTCCTCAACGCCTGTTTTAAAGATCTGGCCGCCCACCTCAGGGAGCAAAAAGACTTCGCTCAAAGATACCTTGATGCCCACAACATGAAGTTCGGGCCCAGTAAGCCGCAGCGTGTGTCTGCACCAGCAGAGGAAATCCACAATGTCAGAGACACTCCAAAATACAAGCCGTGGAGAACCTGACATGTTTTCTCTGTGGAAAGAAAGGTCACAAGGTGATACGGTGTCCTTCTAAAGATATTCCCCAAGGCGACAACATCAGAAGATCCAACCAAGATCGCAGGATAGCAGGCAGAAGCGGTACCACATCTCAACACAGAGCCGCCGCTGTACTAGCCAATGATGTGACATCATCCAGTGACTTTGAATCTGGAGAAACTCGAGTGACACCGGAGCTGATTGAATCTTTCAGAAAGAATGGACGCATCCCTGTAGGAGATGGGGCTACATTTTTACCAGTCTCAAACATTGCGCTGCCTGAGAATGAAGTGCCGAACATGCCGGTGGTGTCGGGATTCGTCAGAAACACCAGTGAGAGTGCTGAGACACCGGTTGCAGTTGCATCATCGTGAGAGAGGACCTAGTAACTGAAGACCAGAAGCAACAGGAGTGGACCACCCTCATTTTGGCTGACGGAACTGTGAGGATTATCCCCCTTGCCAATGTCAGCGTCAACACCCCGTACCTGACAGGAGAGGTGAAGGTGTTGTGCGTGAAGGCACCAGTCTACGATCTTATCATCGGAAACATTGATGGTGCCAGAAACGCAGACGATTCAGATCCAGAGTGGAGACCTGAAACGTGCTGTTACCACAAGAAGTCAAGAGTGAAGACAAACCACAACTCGCGGCATCGGTGCATCTTGCTGATGATGAAAGACTAGACGACGAGAACCTGTTTGACCTTAATGAACTCTGCCACTAGGAGGATGTAGAAGACATCCAGTTCGGTCAGAATCTGACACAGACTCAACGAGAAGAACTGCACATCCTGACTCAAGAATTCAAGCATCGGTTTACACCTGACCCAGGAACAACAGACACCATCCTGCACGAGGTTAATCTGATGTCAAATGAGCCAGTTCGCAGCAAACCTTATCGTCTTCCTTATAACACGAGGGAAGAACTGAAAAAGGATATCAAGGAAATGCTGAGTCTGGAAGTCATCAGGGAGTCCAAGTCACCATATGCGTCCCCAGATGTCATCGTGAAGAAACGAGATGGATCCAACCGGGTGTGTGTGGACTACCGTAGACTCAATAAACTAGCAATCTTCGATCCAGAGCCTATGCTCACAGCGGACGAACTGTTCCAGAAGGTCAGTGGAGACCAATTTTTCTCCAAAATTGACCTAAGCAAAGGGTATTGGCAAATCAAGGTTGCAGAAAAAAATATCCCCAAGACAGCATTCGTCACACCCGATGGTCATTGGGAGTTCCTGAAGATGCCTTTTGGTATGGTGAACAGTTGTGCCACATTGAAGAGAGGACTGAAAAAGATCCTAGAAGATATGCAGAATGTGGTCTTTTACTGGGATGACATTTTGATCCATACCAAAACTTGGGGGGATCACCTCAAAACCCTCCGAGAACTGCTCCAAAGACTGTCAGATGCAAATTTCACCATCCGTCCAAGCAAGTGTATTCTTGGGGCCGATAACATAGACTTCATCAGACACAAATTGAGCAAAGGTTTAAACGGGCTACACGACGACAACGTGCAGAAGATCAGGGATACCCCGCGACCTACGACCAAGACGCAAGTTCACTCATTTATGGGCTTGGCGAACTACTACCGGGAGTTCATACCAAACTTTGCGGCAGTCACAGGTCCCCTGACTGACTTGCTGAGGAAAGGACAACCTAACGTAGTGAAGTGGGAGGAGGCCCTAGAGCGAGCATGCCAGACAGTTCGAGACGTCCTAACCGAGAAGCCTGTTCTACACCTCCCTGACCCGTTGAAAACTTTCTTCCTGAGAACAGACGCCTCCAACCAAGGAGTAGGTGCAGTCTTAATGCAAGAGGATAATGGAAAACTCCACCCAGTGAGCTACGCCAGCAAAATGTTGACCAGAGCTGCGAGAAACTACTCGACCATCGAGAAGGAGTGCCTAGCCATCATCTGGGGAGTAAGGCGGTTTTAACTGTACCTTCTGGGTGTGCCATTTGTTCTCCAAACGGACCATCAGCCCTTGAACTATCTAAACTCTGCAAAGTTTACAAATTCTCGTATTATGAGATGGGCGATGTTCTTGCAGAATTTTTACGTTAAACTACAGTCTATCAAGGGTTCGCAGAACTTTGGAGCGGATTACCTGAGCAGAGCAGTTTAAATGAACATTTCTGTGCCTATAACAGTTTAAAGAAACATTTTGGTGTTCATGAGAGTTTAAAGGGCCGCTCAGGACAGTTTGAAGGGGCTGTGAGACGATTATTTTAAAGTAGTTGTTTTGATTTAATTTGGTTGTGAAATTGTATTTGTTTAGGGTTCTGTGTAGGTTAACAGCCACAACCGTATTTTGAGATTTGAGAAGAAATTTTTGTGAAATTTCATTCTAAAAAGGGGGGTAATGTTACGATTGTGGTTGTGTTGTTCTGTGAGAGCATGCATGTGTTAATCGTAGGAAACGATCTGATATTTATTTGAGTTATCATGGTTACGTATCACGTACCTTTTCAGTAAGATTCTCTATCGTTCGCGCAGATAGCAGAATTGGTTTTGTTATGATACGCTAAGTTTAGTCCGGAAGCTTCTAGCAAAGTCGCACGGAGAATAGCGGTAGTAGAACCACTATATTTTTAGTCATAGTTGTTTCCTGTGCGCGTGAAATTAGCAGCTGTTCTTTGCGTGTTATGAAAGGTCATGAACGGTCTGCCATACTCTTATGTGACGTCATTATACATTCGGATTTGGGGCTGAAATTAGCAGTCAAATTTTTGTAGACTATTGTAGTTATTCAAGAAAGTTCTTTTTTTATTAATATTTATGAGTTTCAGTTACGTGTTCCGTTCTGATTGTTTGCGTTGTGTGAATTCATTAGATTTTTCTGGAAAGTTGTTTTACTATAAAAGATGGTGCTAGGAAGCACATGTGTACATTGTCATGCATTGTCAGTTGTAGGGACACACTGTTTATCGTAGGTACGTGGCTCGTATAGGGTGTACATTGTGAGAGACACAGCGTAACGGTGGTGTACGTTGTAAGAGAAACGCATTGTGTCGCAAGTGTTGACATTTGCAGAAGAGACATTGTATCAGTGTTGGTGCATTTGGGAATGCATTGTGTGGAGATCGCATCGCTGAATTAAAATACTGTTGGAACTGTTACTCCAGTGTAGTCTACATCTTTAAGCCACGTGTGACGGGTTGCAGCTGAATGAAGTTTCTTTAAAAAGAACCTTACGTGCGTGCGTCTGGTGTGATATCATACTATGACTACGACTCAACACGTAATAATCTACTTTCAGTCGCCTCCTCACTCTCCACTGTGGACATCAGTGCCGACCGACAAGCTCAGAGCCGACGCCCTCCGCGCCGAGGTTGCCGCTTGCTTCGGAAGGCCGCCAAGGAGGTGGTAACACGACACGACTCCACAGCCGCCTCTTCGTGGTTCCCAAGCCGGGTGGCAAGTGGCGTCCCGTCATCGACCTGTCCTCCCTGAACAAGTTTTTCATCGCCCCGTCTTTTGGCAGGGAGACTGCCCAAGCTCTTCAGGCCGCGGTGCAGCCTATGGACTTTGCCGTCAGCCTAGACCTGTTGGATGCTTATCTCCACGTCCCCATGCACCCCACCTCAAGACGTTACCTGCGCTTCACCTTCAGTGGAGTGGCCTACCAGTTCGCGTTCTATCATTCGGACTCGACCTCAGCCCCTGGGTGTTCACCCGCATCATGGATGCCATCGTCGCCAGGGCCAGATGGATGTCCTCGAGCCATACATCGACTATCTGGACATTCTTTTCTTGCGGAACCAGTCAGAGGCCACATTGGCGGCAGATCGAGATGCGCTGCTAGACCTGCTCGACAGACTCGGCTTCCTGCTCAACTTGGGCAAGTCCGACCTTGTGCCGTCCCGCAACTTTGTTCATCTGGGGATGGAATTTTGCACCGAGCTCAACGAGGTGAGGTTACGGGAGCCACGCATACAGAAGTTGGCGAACCTGGCCGACAGGTGTCTCGGGCGGAGACGGTCTCTGCCAGAGTGTGGCTTCAGCTTCTGGGCCTGATGAGTGTGGCAGCAGACTTACTCCCCCTTGGCCGTCTCTACTACCACCCACTTCAGCTGCACCTTCTCCTGCACTGGCGACCTTCAAGGCTCCTGGGCCGTTACTACGGATGCTGCTTCCACATCTCCTTCGTTGGGCGGATCCTTGCTGGCTCGCGACAGGAGTTCCCCTCTACTCGCCTCCTCCTCAGCGGTCCCTGTGCGTTGACGCAAGTCTCTCCGGCTGGGGCGCTCACCTTCTACTGATGTTCGTCACGGCCTCTGGCACCTGGCCCCCGGATCTCACGGTCCAGCCCATCATCTGGTTAGTACTGAGGGTGGTCTGGCAAGCACTCATCGCGTGGGAGCCCCTCTACGACTCCAAGAGCTGCTCGCCCTTTCAGACAACTCCACGGTGGTCGCCTACATCTGGAAGCAGGATGGGACACGCTCCCTGCCCCTCTGCATCCTCCTCTACCAGCTGCTCCGGTGGTGCGAAGGTCGCGGCCTTCTCTCCGTGCCAGACATCCCGGGCCATCTCGAGGTCCTACCCGATTCCCTCTCGCAACACGGTCAGCTTCTTCACACCGACTGGACACTCCGGCCGGACATCTTTCGGATGATCTGCACCCTTTGGGAGACCCCCATGATCGATCTCTTCGCGACGAGGTGTAATCACCGGCTTCCTCTCTTGGTCTCCCCCATTCCAGATCCACTAGCCGGGACAGTCGATACTCTATCCATTCCCTGGGACAGCCTCGTTGCGTACGACTACCCGCCGACGGTCCTCGTCCCCAAGGTCCTGCTGAGGCTCAAAGTGTGCTATGCGGTCCTGTTCCTGGTGGCTCCCTTCTGCTGGACCAGGTCTTGGACCACCGACCTCCTGAACCTCGCCTCGGCCCCCCCGCTGCGGCTACCCACCCCGCGCACGTTGCTCAAGCAACTGCGGCAGGCTCTGTTCCACCCTTGCCCTGAGCGACTTCTACTCCACACCTGGAGGTTGTGCGGCAAGCCCTTGCTGCTAGAGGCTTCTCACGGGCAGCGGTGGAAGCTATCGCTACAGCCCGCAGACCCTCGACCAGACGAGTTTACGAGGGAAAGTGGCAAGTCCTGTGTGACTTGTGTGACGAAGGGCGACTCTCTCCCTCAGATCTGACGGTTCCCCTGCTGGCGGAGTTCTTCCTCTGGCTCTCCACCGACCAGCTTCTGGTGCCAATCACCATTCGCGGCTACCTAGCGATAATCGCTGACATGTATCGGCATTTGGGACGGCCCGACCCTGGCAACTGCAAGGACCTGGCTGACCTTACGGCACACTTCGGTCTAAGACATCCGGTCCTCCGCTCACTCGTGCCGCAATGGGGCCTACCCTGGGTGCTGACGTGGCTCAACTCAAAAGAAAGTAGCTGCTTCGAACCACTCCAGTTGGCGCGGTTACCGGACATGATGCGAAAGACAGGCTTGCTACTGGCTCTCACCACGGCTGCCAGGGTCGGCGAGCTGCACACCTTTTCTGCATGTCCATCATGCCTGCAGTCCCGGACAGACAGCTCTGTGCAACTGCTGCCCGACCCGGCTTTCCTAGCCAAGACCCGTTCTCCACTGGCTGCCCCTCAGATGGTCACCATTCAGCCCTTGAGGGATTCAGGCTCTACCTGAGAATCCAGACAACAGGACCCGGTGAGAGCTTTATGGGTGTACCTGCGCCAGACCAAGCCACTATGCAGGGGACGCACCCGCCTTTTCCTCCCTCTGTCCCCAGGTAGAAATGACATCTCGACCCAGACGATATCCTCCTGGCTCCGATGGGTGATACGCTCCGCCTACCAGGACCTCGCCCATGATACAGCCAAACGCTTGAACATCAGGGCGCATGAGGTCAGAGCCATGGCCACAAGCCTCGCATTCGACCGCAACTGCGCAGTCAAAGACATTGTGGCGGCGGTGGGCTGGTGATTGGAGTCGACCTTCACTCGATTCTACCTGAGAGACCTCTCCGTCCAGCGTGAGAACCTATCGCTGGTGGGAGACATCACGGCGGCACAACACTCCCTCCCGGCACCGCAGGTATCTTAGCTAAAATTATCGGGAGGTTGTACCAGGGAGGGCGGGTCTCGTTGACATTATCCAGGGGTTATTGGCGTTGTAAGCGGCACCCTCCTCCTCTTCGTTATTCTTCCTTACAGTAATGTCATCGGTAATATGTTTTGAGGAAACAAATGAATTTTTCTCTAAAATGTATTTTTGGGAAAAATACTTACCGATGACATTACTCGGATGACCCTCCTGCCTGCCTCGCTGCCGCTGGTCTGCTAAGAAACAGACTGGCGGGATTCCAGTGGGCGCGTGACCAGATGAGGATAGAAGGGAGGCTACCCGGGTTACTGGCTAGCTTATAGCGCCCCTTGTTGCCTCCCCTATCATATAGGCACACAACAAGTTTGGCTAAAATTAGGCTAGCTAAGTCAGTATTCTTTACAGTAATGTCATCGGTAAGTATTTTTCAAAGAAATACATTTTAGAAAAAAATTCATTTCTCAAATTTTGGAGGCGTCATCTAATGACTATGCACCTGTTGCAGAAGATGGATCGACCATGATAATTTAAGGGCAGTGCCAGATTAGCTTGGCGCCGACAGGCGCCAAGCTAATCTGGCACTGCCCTTGAATTACCATGGTCGACCCATCTCCTGCTGTAGTGTGTCAGGGCTGAATGGGTTAAACATTTGTCCATCCATCTGGGTGATGGACAGCCTTCCGTTTTTTTTGTCTCAGTCAAGATTTGTCCAACAAATATGGAGAATTTCCCGTTAATGGGAAGTCTCATACTGTATGTGAGTGGTTGAGTGCCTGCACTCAGACTAATGAATTTGTCAGTGACAGGGGGAAAGTCATCTGTAACCCTTTGGCTGTTGGTAGTACTTTTTGTCAAGGTGATTCCTGCAGGAATCACCTTCACGAAAATGCACCACCAACAGACAAAGAGGTAATAACTCTAAACTCTAGGTGCTGTCCTTAAGGTATTACAGTCTACCAAAGGAGATTGGCTGTTCTGTGTCTCTGACAGTGCCTGGTGTCCATGATGGATGGAGAGCTGTTCTGTTCTGGAGGAGAGCATGTCTCTGTGTGGAATCAGACAGGCACTCTGCTTGACACATACTACAGGAAGCCAGAGCAGGAGGAAGGTCAGTAAAGGTCATGGGACAGAAGGTTAACCCTCTTAACCCCATGGCCGCATTTCCAAACTTTTGGAGGCGTTGTCTAACGACTATGCACCAGTGGTAGGAGATTGATTGGTCCTGATAATTCAAGGGTAGTGCCAGACGAGCTTGGCGCCTGCAGGCACCAAGCTCATCTGGCACTACCCTTGAATTATCATGATCGATCCATCTCCTGCTGCAGGGTCCTGGGGCTAATTGGGTTAATGAAGGTCATGGGGTTGAAATTCAGTAAATGTTACTAGGTAGGAAATCATGCAGAGAAGGTTGCGGAGTGAAAGGTCAGTGAAGATCATGGGGTTGGATTCAGCAGGTTCATATCAAATTTGTCGTACTTGCATGTGGGTTTGTCTTAACAATAGCAGTCTCACAGGATTTTGACTGCACAAGATTCAAAGGAATCGAACACTTTTCAGTAACAAACTATAATTAGTCTTGAGGTCAAAATATTCAAATTTTGGAGTTGTTACAGGAGACAGATTGAACATGATAGGCTTCAAGATATTTTGGCACCACCCTTTAAAATGTCATTCACGATTCTCTATAATATTTATGAGGTGAAGATCTCAAGAAGCCTAGCTTTCTGTTTGTGCATTTCGCAGTGCAATGTGATGTTACATGTAGTTTGAGTTTCAGGTCACTGTATGCCATAAATACAATTGAGATGTCACATTTTGGACTGTAATGACAAAAACTGCAAAGGACGTCAAAAGAATTTTGTAGGTCATGGCAACCCAAACAATGAGATGAAGATATCAAGAAGCCTCCTTTCACTTGCTCATTAAGAATAGTCTATAAACTGTCATTGTCAATCTGTCTCTTGAACTGTAATGCAGACTCTAAAAAAAATAATCACAAGTTTGGGGAGTTTAACTCTGAAGTTTAATGTGTTAAAATAGTGGATAAAAATGTGTGTTTTTTTATGTCAAAAGTTACTAGTAGGTATCTTTTATTTTTGTGCAGATATCTGCTTGATGATTGCAATCAAGAATTACCGACTTGTCACAGCTGCCGATAAAGATCTGGGTACGTCTTTATTGTTTGCAAGTACATTGCAACCATTGCAGTTTTGCAATCCTGATGTTATGCTTAACCCATTCAGCCCTGGTGCCCTACAGCAGGAGATAGATTGACCATGATAATTCAAGGTTAGTGCCAGATTAGCTTGGTGCCTCCAGGCACCAAGCTAATCTTGCACTACCCTTGAATTATCATGGTTGAGCCATCTCCTACAATTGGTACATAGTCGTTAGATGACATCTCCAAACTTTGGGAAAAGTGCCCTTGGGGTTAAATGGGTTAAAGCCTTAATATACAAACATTTCTGAACAAATGTTGACAGATACAGGTCAGCCGATAACGCGCACAGGTCTCTGGCTCCCAAGGAGATGCTGTGTGAGCAAAAGGTCCTTGGGCCAATCTCAGCCTTAGCTGGCCTGTGTGCTGGCCAGCTAAGCCTGGCGTCAGCTTGAGGACATTTTGCTTAACAAAAAAGCCTGCTATTGTTAAGACAAACCCCCATGCAAGTACGACAAATTTGCGGGTGCAAAAAAATAAGTGAACCTGCTGAATCCAACTCCACAATCTTTCTGCATAGGTCTGTGTAATCCAGCACTTTAATAACGTGATCGCAAAGCTCCCGGATACGGCGGTAGACTGAGGCTGCCCTGTATTTATGAAATGTTTTCATTCATCCAGTCTGCTATACCTATATGAGTGTTTTTCATGCGACAGTACGCTCTGACCATGTTACCCCTCTATTGAAACAACTCCACTGGCTTCCTGTCAGAGAATTGAATATACAATGGCTACCCTGGCATTCAAGCACTTTGACAACACACTCCCCCTGTACCTCTCCTCCAGTCTCTGCTCTCATAACCCTTCTTGTAGCCTACGTTTTTGTTCCCAGAAATTACTGGTTCAACCTAGAATTAACTTGAAGACTGCAGGTGCTCGTTCTTTTCAGTACTAGGTCCCACGTGTGGAATTCTCTACCTCCCCATGTCCATCAGTCCCTGACACTCTCAGTCTTCAAAACCAACCTGAAAACGTATCTTTGTTTCCTCAAAAACATTACCGATGACATTACTACAAGGAATGTCTCTTAGCTTACATAATTTCAGCCCAAAACTTACAAAGGGAGGCAACCTAAGGGTGCCGTAACCCAGTACCCTGAGTAGCCTCCCGTCCCACCCCATCCGGGCAACTGCCCGGTGGTGATACGCCAGTTTGTTCTCTTAGCTTACGGAGTACAGTTGTGTTATAGCCTACTGGAGTTTCACGGCTGTGTATGGTTCTGAGCCGGTTGCACCTTGGACTTTGCGAGCCTTTGGATCCCAGCTGTGTGTGGCAGGCACTATTGTGCCTGGGACTGTTGCTAGCTGGTTTTGGCTGTGTGGTTCTACTGCTGGGGACTTGCGTGATACCTGGGCCCTTGGACTTACGTCGCGGCCACTTCTGGCCTCCTCGGCTTGGCGCCTACTTCCGGCTTCCGGTCAGGTTCCCCCCCCCCCCCCCACCCCCCCTGGCCTCTATGCCATGGCCAGGTAAGGTCTTGGTGGTTGCCAGCGTCTGGCGCCAGGCGGCGGCATCACTCGCAGAATTTTCCTCTTCGGCGGAAAGAGTAATCGTGCTCGGGTGCACTCGTTGCGTGGCACTATTCAGCCACGACCGGTCGTCTCTTACTTTCGCCTATGTTTTGCAGTTGTCAATTTCGCACCTGCAAGCGATGTGGGGATTTCCAGTGGCTGAGTGATATGCATGTGGTGTGCCTCCCCTGCTCCGGTTGTGCCTCTGGCCGCACCTGTGATGTCTGCATGCTCTGGGTAGAAGAGCAATGGTCACAGCTCTGTAGTTTATATCGGCGAGAACGACCTACACCGATCCTACCACACACCTCGGCCCCTGACCAGCTTAGAAACACCTGCTCTGATGTTGGGAGACTGACGACTCACAGGATGAGACTCCCCTTGCGCACCAACTCGCTTGAGTCTGGCCCCCCATGAGTTCGCTTGCTCCGCTCTGCGGAAAATAAACAGCTACCAAGCCCTAAGGATGTTGGAGGACTGATGACTCACAGGATGAGACCCCCTTGTGCACCAGCTCGCTCGAGCCTGGCCCACAGCGAGTTTGCTCGTCCCGCTCTGCGGAAAATAAACGGCTACCAAGCCCTGATGTTGGGGGACGGATGACGCACAGGATGAGACCCCCCTTGCGCACCAGCTCGCTGGAGCCTGGCCCACAGCGAGTTCGCTTGCCCCACTCTGCGGAACATAAGAACCTGTCACGTCACGATTTGACACCAGCCCAGCAGCATTGTCGTGCTTCCCACTACAGGAGTGACGACTGCACATTACCTGATGACGCTACTGGACCTTTGTATGCCCGCTCGCACGAGCGTAGCATGCAGCGACACTGTTCCCTCCGTACTGCGGATACCCATACGCAGCCCCGCAGCTCCTCTATCACAGACCAGCAGTAAGCTCTCCATCGTTCCGCCCGACGTTCTCGTTCTCCTCGCCCTGCGATTAGGTCGGCCTCGGGCTCCGATGTTACGTATGCAGCTAATCCACGGACATCACCGCGGGACCTGTTGAGTCGAGTTCATAGTCGTCGCTCTTCCCGCCCCGAGACCTCTTCTGTCAACCGCCCGCTGCCCCCTCCTGCCGCACGGCCTGGACCGACCCCGCCCCCTCCCCAGGCGGGTCTCCCCCCACCACCCCGACTCCCTTCCGCGGTATTTGATCCACTGCGCTATCGCCGCTCCTCCCCTCATGGGCACTCTCACAACCGGACTGGCATTCCCACTCACGCCCACACAGTCGCTCTCCACGGATTCGCGCCTTGTCGTGGCGGAGCCCGCCTTCCTTGCGGCCCCAGCGTCGTCCGCCCGTGGCCCCCAAGGATGAGGACGCCCAAAGCATTTTCCTGGAGGATTCCGTGTTGGCGCTCCTTTGCCGCTCGGCCTCTCCGCCCGCACGTTCGCCGGATGCCCCTTCGTCGCCGATGGCTCTACTGGCTCATAGGATGGAGATGCTCCGCTCCCTTGACGAGGCGACATGTCTGATTGCTGCTTGCCTGCCCCCGGAAGACTGGCTGCCATCCCCGCCACTCAAGAGAAAGGCTTCGGCTTTGTGGATGCTGACCGACAGTCTGAGCGGTTCAAGTCCTTGCCACAGTCCCCTGGATTCCGGGACCTTCGCGCTGCCTTCTCCGCTCACCTGCAGCAGAACTCCGTGCCCAACGAAAAGACGGACTTTTCTTCTCCGACACCAGAGACCGGCAGACTTGGACATCGCCTTTGAGCAGAGTTGGTACATGGGTCACTCGCAGAACTTCGCTTGTTCTTTCCCAGCGGTGGATCCTCTGGCTCAGATACAAGCAGGAGGCCTTCACGCCACATGGCGTCACACCCCACCCAGCCTGGACTCTCATCCACAACGCCCTGGCCTGTGCAGGATTTCTTGACCTGGTCACGCAAGCGGTCGTCTGTCGAGTAGAGGAGGCCTGGCACCCGTCGATCACACCCCTGTTAGGAGACATCCTTGCCTTGGCCATGGCCGCCAACCGGGCGGCTTACCACACTTCCGTCAACGCCACGAATTGTGACCTACTACGCTGGGATGCCGTCCTCCAGTCATGCACCGACCTCCCGTCGGAGATATGGAAGCAGCTGCGACAGGCCTCTATCGGCGACACTCTCCTCTTTGGTCCTACCTGGCAGACGGTGAAGGACGCCAACAAAGACCTCTCACCCATACACTCCTCCTCTTCCCGGTTTCAGGCAGCCCGCAAGGCCATGGGTCGCGCCCTGCGGACGGTCAGACCCACCTCTCGCCCGCTCACCACGCACGGCCGTCTACCCCTCGCGCCCCAGCCTTTGGATGCTCCCGGCCACGTCCTAACCCCGCCCCCGCCTGGCCCAAGCCCGCCCGTCGCCCTGAATGGGGCAGGGCCCACTGACTACCTCCCCCACCACACCCGCTGACCGCTTCCGGGTCTCTTGTTGGCGGGAGGTTTGCTCTCCGCAGCAACATTTGGCGGGTGCTGCTTCCCGACAACCCGTGGATCCTCTCCACCGTTTCCGAGGGGCTCCTGATCTCCTTCTGGTCTCCTCCGCCCTGTGACGCAGCCCCCTGTGGACCGCCGTCCCGTCGGACCAGCTCAAAGCAAACGCTCTGCGAGGAGAGGTAGCCGCTCTGTTGCAGAAGGACGCCACGGAGGTGGTAACGCGTCACGACTCCCCAGCCTTCTACAGCCGCCTCTTTCTGGTCCCCAAGCCCGGTGGCAAGTGGCGCCCCGTCATCGACCTCTCAAAGCTGAACAGGTATATCACCGCGCCGTCCTTCCGCATGGAGACCGCGGGCCACAGTCTAGCCCATGGACTTTTCCATCAGCCTGGACCTCTCGGACGCTTATCTGCATGTACCGATTCACCCTGCCTCCAGACGCTATCTGCGCTTCGCCTTCGGAAGCATGATCTACCAGTTTCGGGCCCTACCCTTCGGTCTCAACCTCAGCCCCTGGGTGTTCACCCGTATCATGGACGCCATCGTCGCCAAGGCCAGAGAGACGTCCTTGAGCCCAACTTCCAAACTACCTCGACGATCTTCTTCTGCCAACCAGTCACAGGCCGCCTTGGAGACGGACCGAGACGCTCTCCTGTATCTTCTTGACAGGCTCGGTTTCTTGGTCAACATGGGCAAGTATGACCTCTCCCCATCCCGCCGCTTCGTTCACCTCGGCATGGAATTCCGGACCGACCTCAACGAGGTGAGACTCCCGGAACCTCAGATACAGAAGTTGGCGAACCTGGCTCGACAGGTGTCTCAGGAGGAAGCGGTCTCCGCCAGAGTGTGGCTACAGCTCCTGGGACTGATGAGTGTGGCAGCGGACCTCCTTCCTCTCAGCCGTCTCTACTCACGTCCGCTACAGCTGCACCTGCTTCTTCACTGGCGACCCTCAGCTGGCGACAGGATATTCGGGTACCAGTTTTTCCGATGCTCTGGCCACATCTCCTACGCTGGGCAGATCCCATCTGGCTCACGACAGGAGCGCCACTCTACTCACCGCCCCCCCCCCCCCCCCCCCCCCCCCCCCAGTTGTTCCTCTGTGTCGACGCAAGCCACTCCGGCTGGGGAGCGCACCTGCTGCCAACATTCTCCACAGCTTCAGGCAGCTGGCCCACGGACCTTGCAGACAAACACATCAACTGGTTAGAGCCACAGGCGGTTTGGCGAGCCCTCCTCGCCTGGAAGACGACCCTCGGACGCCAGGAACTGCTCGTCCTACCCGACAACTCCACTGTAGTCTCCTACATCCAGAAGCAGGGTGGGACACGCTCCCTCTCCCTCTGCATCCTACTCTACCAGGTGCTCCGGTGGTGTGAAGATCGCGGCATCTCTCTCCAAGCGAGACATATCCCGGGCCACCTGAATGTCTTTGCCGACTCCCTCTCGCGGTGCGGCCAGCTTCTCCACACCGAATGGGCGCTCCATCCGGACATCTTTCGGATGATCTGTGCAGCATGGGAGACCCCCATGATCGACCTCTTCGCGACAAGGTGGAATCGCCAGCTACCCCTCTGCGTCTCCCCCATTCCGGACCCCCTTGCCTGGGCAGTCGATGCACTCTCCATCTCCTGGGACGGTCTCATCGTGTATGCCTACCCTCCCATGGTGCTGGTCCCCAAGGTCCTGCTTAAGCTCAAGGGTTGCAACACGATCCTGTTGCTGGTAGACCCGTTCTGCTGGACCAAGTCTAGGACCACTGACCTACTGAACCTCGCCACGGGCCCTCCTCTGCAGCTCCCCACCCCACCCCACGCATGATGCTCAAGCAACCGCGGCAGGCGCTGTACCATCCGTGCCCCGAGTGACTCGTACTCCACGCCTGGAGATTGTGCGGCACGCCCTCGCCACTAGAAGCTTCTCAAGTGCAACGGTGGAAGCTATCGCTACCCTCAACCCTTCGCGTGGCGAGTCCTGGGGTCTTGGTGCGACGACCAACACCTCTCCCCCACAGATCTGACCTTCTCCCAGCTGGCCAAGTTTTTCCTCTGGCTCTTCACAGAGCAGCACTTGGCGCCGATCGCCATGATCGCTGACACGTACCGTCACTTAGGCCACACGGGCCCCGGCAAGTGCAAAGACCTCACTGACCTGATGGCCCACTTCGGCCTGCAGCCGCCTGCCCTCCGTTCACTGATTCCGCATTGGGACCTACCCTGGGTACTCACGTGGCTCAACTCGGACCGTTTCGAACCGGTTCCCTTAGCACGGTTGGCCGACGTGACATGAAAGATTTGCTTTCTACTGGCCCTCGCCACGGCCTCCAGGGTGAGTGAGCTGCACGCGTTCTCGGTACGCCCCGCCTGCCTGCAATTCAGGACGGACGGCTCTGTGCAGCTACTGACGGACCCGGCCTTACTGGCCAAGACACAGTCCCCGTTGGCCATCCCACAGGCGATCATCATTCGGCCGCTGAGGAAGATGAGCCTGACCCGGGAGGCCAAACAACAGGACCCGGTGAGAGCCTTAGGCTTCAGGCAGCCCGCAAGGCCATGGGTCGCGCCCTGCGGATGGTCAGACCCACCTCTCGCCCGCTCACCACGCACAGCCGTCTACCCCTCGCGCCCCAGCCGAACCAAGCCGGGGACGCTCCCGCCTCTTTCTCCCTCTGTCCTCAGGTTGACCTGACATCTCGGCCCAGACAATATCGTCCTGGCTCCGATGGGTTATACACTCCGCCTACCAGGATCTCTGCCCCAACGCTGCCAAGCGGCTGAACATCAGGGCGCATGTGGTCAGAGCCATGGCCGCAAGCGTCGCCTTCGACCGCAACTGCGCCATCAAAGACATTGTGGCGGCCTTGGGCTGGCGAGCAGAGTCGACCTTTGCCCAGTTCTACCTCCGAGTTCTGGCAGGCCAGCGAGAGAACCTGGCCCTGGTGGAGGACATCGCAGCAGCGCAACACTCCCTCCCGGCACCCTTGGTGCTATAAGCAATTCTTAGCTGAAATTATCGGGAGGTTGCTCCGGGGAGGGTGGGTCTCGCTAGCATGCTTGTGGGGTTAAGGCACCCACCTCCTATTCGCAATTCTTCCTTGTAGTAATGTCATCGGTAATGTTTTTGAGGAAACAAATGTAATTTTTCGAAAAATACTTACCGATGACATTACTCGAAGGTCCTTCCCACCTGCCCCGCTTGCCCCTAGTCAGCTAAGCGAACAAACTGGCGTATCACCACCGGGCAGTTGCCCGGATGGGGTGGGACAGGAGGCTACTCAGGGTACTGGGTTATGGCGCCCTAAGGTTGCCTCCCTTGTCGTGTAGGTATACAACGTAAGTTTTGGGGTGAAATTATGTAAGCTAAGAGACATTCCTTGTAGTAATGTCATCGGAAAGTATTTTTCGAAAAAAATACATTTTAGAGAAAAATTAATTTTTACTATGGCATATCAATTTTAATTTCCTTTGCCTCCCATCATGTGATTTTGGATGGTGTTACTGTAAACAGAATGTGTTCGTTGTGTGAAAGACTGTGGTTAGTATACTAGAACTGTTTTTGTTGTTTTTGTGATTTATATTTTATTGTGTGTGTTTATACTCATTTGTAAAGCGTTCCGAGCCTGCATAAGTGGGGAAGGACACTATAGAAAAGCACTGTATTATTAATATTACAGAGACGCCAACTCTTCTGATTTCACCGTATTTTCTTACGCCAAAATTAATTTCTTAAGATTTTAAGGCCAAATAAATTATCTTCCGGCGAAAAAAGCTCTGAAATTGTCCGCTAAAAGTTACCAATTTCTCGCTGACTTTGCTGCTCTTATACCGCTGAGCCATCACGTTTCCCTTGAGATAAATAATGAGCCAATCAGAAGTGTCCTCTGCTTAGCGCAACCAATTGGAATCTGAAATATACATGATAGGAAATAGGAGTTGGCATCTCTGTTATTATTATCATTATTAAAAATATGACTGTCTTGTGCCTTTTTCAGTGGTGTATTCAGTAATCTCCATGGTAACCAAGGATGGGAGGGACGGCAAGGAGATAATAAAGGTGCGGCGCCTGCCGTCCCATCGCGAGCCCATCCACAGCCTCGTGCTTATCTCAGGTTTGTGGAGTTTTCTGTCTCTTCATAGGGAGCTTATTACCACGGTTGAAGATAAACCCCACATAACATTGCTATAACATAAGTAGCTGTGGCAGGCTGCATGGTGTTGACTGAAGTCAGCTGATGACAGCAGACTGCCAGATGTGTAAATTGACCCTTTTAGCTCCAAGGTCCCATTTCTCAAATTTTGGAGGGGTTGCCTAATGACTGTACCAGTTGCAGGAGATGGATTGACCATGATAATTCAAGGATAGTGAAAGATTAGCTTGTTGCCTAAAGGCGCCAAGCTAATCTGGCACTACCCTTGAATTATCATGGTCAATCCATCTCCTGCTGTAGGGACTTGGGGCTAAATGGGTTAACTCAATCGAGACATGCCACCTCCGGATACACAGCTTATGCCACGTATCTGGAGGCGGTACGTCTCAAATGAGTTAACATTGCTGAATACTGAGTTTGATAAATAGTAAAATAGCTTAACATACATGAAATGCATGTATCAGCTTGATTTTTCATGCCCCTAAAAGGTAGTCAGTGATATAAAATGTAACAAAATACAGTAAAATTGCTTATAACAAGGGTAGATGTCAAATTTTGGATTAACAACACCACTTTTTGGGAGGCCCGACTACACTCTTTTTAATGTAATTTAATAATAATAATAATAATAATAATGATAATGATATTTTGGATAAACAACACCACTTTTGGGGAGGCCCGACTACACTCTAAATTTAATAATAATAATAATAATGATTTCTATGGCGCCTAACCTCAGGTAGAGCTCTAGGCGCCTTACAAATTTAAAAAATACAATTACAAAAACTGTGCACAATATTACACATACACGCACACACACACACACACACGCATGCACACGCACACACACACACACACACACACACACACACACACACACACACACACACACACACACACACACACACACACACACACACACTCCAGGCACCACAGCAAAACTACAACGGAATCCTCAGCAATCAATGATTAATCAGTAGGGTAATGGAGTTGGAAAAGGTGTTTTTAGCACAAATTTAAAAACGTCTTTTGAAGCACTGTGGCGGACATGGGAGTGGAGTTCACTCCAGTACAGCGGCCCAAGATATGAAAAAGATCGCTGGCCAAAAGACTTGGTACGGACAAAAGGTACACGCAAAATGCGGCTGTCAGCAGAGGCTCTGAGTTGTCTTGAGAGAGTGTACTGCTGCAGGAGAGAGGACAGGTACGGGGGGCTTTATGTGGAAATGCAGCTGAAGCAGACAGAAGAAAGTTTATACTGAATTCTTGCAGTCAAAGGGAGCCAGTGGAGGGATTTCATTACAGGTGTAATATGATCAGTTTTCCATCAATGACCAACCTCTGCAAGAGGTGGACGAGTTCACGTACCTGGGCAGCAAGGTTACCACAGATGGAGACTGCACAAGGGAGATCACCACAAGAATCAGCAAAGCCAACCAAGCCTTCGCAATGCTGAAACCCATCTGGAGGACCACAAGCCTGAGCATCCACACCAAGCTCCGTATTTTTAAGAGCAACGTGCTGAGTGTCCTTCTATATGGGTCAGAGTGCTGGAAATCCACTACCGCTACGGAACGCAAGCTGGAAGTCTTCCAGAACAAGTGCCTGCGACGGATCATGAAGGTCTTCTGGCCAAACATGATTACAAACGAGGAACTACGGAAGAGAGCAGGCGCAGACAGCATCGCTGAAACCATCGCCACACGGAGATGGAGATGGCTAGGCCACGTTTGCAGAATGTCACTCGACTCATTACCAAGGGTGGCACTGAGATGGACACCACAGGGGAAGAGAAACCGTGGGCGACCAAAGGAGACGTGGCGCCGAACCGTGGAGCGAGAGCTCAAGAACAGAGGCCTTACTCTGCAAACAGCACCCAAAATAGCAGCTGACAGACAAAAGTGGCGCTCCCTTGCCGTCGCCTCAAGCACCAGAAGGCGCAGAGAAGACTGAATGAATGAATGATCAGTTTTGCGCTTTTTGGTGATGAGCCTCGCAGCAGAATTCTGAACTTTTTGAAGCCTGTCAATCTGATATTTGGGACAACCTGCGTACAGTGAATTACAATAGTCCAGCTTGGAAATTTACTTCATGTATAACACACTTTGGATATAACAACAGACAAATTTGGGTCCCCTGATGTATGTAACAAAGAACAAGACGGGATGAACCATAACCCACAAAGTCCCTTCTATATGAGAGCTGTCTTCGCTGTCAAGGGTCTCTACCTTTTGTCTTTGACTTGATTCTGATGTTGAAATATCTCCTTTTGAAAAAGCCTCGCAGATGTGCCAATGCGTCACAGTGAACTCTATAAGGGGCGCGTGCAGTGCATACGCGTCATTGGTTCGTCAAACGTCAGTTTTCATGATGTATTTTTTTGTTTTTACATAATTTTATTTTTTACGTGATATGAGTTTTGCTTTCACTTCAAGACTTGGGAAAATGGTGACAAAACTAGAATTTCACAGTACAAGTTCAGTCTTGCTATAATTTGTGTGAAATCAGGTTGACTTTACCTAGCTACATGCTATACTAAGTACACCTGCATGCTCTTCTGAAAGTGCGTCGATGTATGTGCGTGCGCGCGCGCTCCAAACATTTCCAAGAGGCATAGATCCTCTGGGTGCATGAGGATCTAAGGCTCTTGGAGGTGCGCCCATGTGTGTGTGTGTTTGTGAGAAAGAGAGAGAAAGAATTATGTCATATTTAGAGTATTGCGTCAATGTCTGTGTGGTGACAGAGCTGCTTCTTTTATGCCACCGCCACTGTCTGACTTTCACCAGAAGTCAATTTTTTCCTACTTTAATTTTTTTCTGAAAAGAAATTTTACTGAAGAAGTTGAAAGGGTCTCTTGGCTTGACTTCGCGAACGAAGATTTTATAGGAGTTTCCCACGACGTCTGCAGGCTTGTTCGTGGCTGCGGAGGCCAATCCGAGACAGGCAGGTTCGACCGCAGTGGCTGCAGGGGAAGGTATGGCCGGGGTTCTGAGCTGCGGCATCTCTGTTTTTTCTCCTGAGCCGCTTGTCCTTAAGGCTAGCTCTGTGAGAGTCCTCAAAGGAGACAGCTGCCTTGTAAATGGTGGAGCGCCAGGTGTCACGGTCCGCAGCAAGCGAAGACCACTGGTGGTGGTCGATTTGGCAGGCACTAAGTGACTTCTTGAGACAGTCTTTGTATCTCTTCTTTGGTGCCCCTCTGTCACGGTGTCCAGTAGCAAGCTCGCCGAACAGGGTGATCTTTGGTAGGCGATGATCCTCCATCCTGGAGACATGCCCCGCCCAGCGGAGCTGTGTCCGCAGCAGCAAAGCCTCGATGCTCACAGTTTCAGCCTGTTCAAGGACCTCGACGTTGGTGACATAGTCACTCCAGTGAATGCCCAGGATGGTACGCAGGCAGCGCTGGTGAAAGCGTTCGAGGAGTAGTAGTTGGCTGCGGTAGAGGGCCCAGGACTCGGAACCATACAGCAGGGTGGTGAGGACCACAGCTCTGTACACGCTGATCTTGGTGCCTGTTTTCAGCTGTTGATTGTGCCACACCCGCTTGAAAAGTCGCCCGAAAGCGCTGTTCGCTTTTGCCAGCCTGCTGTCAAGCTCCTTGTCCAGCTTGGCGTCCGACGTGATAATGCAGCCAAGGTAAGTAAACTGGTGCACTGACTTTAGTTCAGACTCGCCAATGGTGATGTGAGGAGGGCGATACACTGTCTTGGGTGCCGGCTGATGGAGGACCTCTGTCTTTTTCAGACTGACCTCGAGTCCAAAGAGCTGGGCAGCATCTGCGAAGCAAGACGTGATGCGCTGCAGGGCTCTCTCTGTGTGTGCAACGAGGGCAGCATCATCAGCAAAAAGCAGCTCACGAATCAGTTGGTCTAGGGTTTTCGTGTGGGCCTGCAGTCGTCTGAGGTTGAACAGGCTGCCATCGAGACGATACCTGATGTACACTGCATCGTCATCATCGAGGTCCACTGTGGCCTGCTTCAACATCATGCTAAAAAAGATGGTGAAGAGGGTCGGTGCCAGCACGCAGCCCTGCTTTACGCCGTTGAGAATAGGGAATGGTTCTGAGAGGTCATTGTTGAGTCTGACCTGGCCTTGCTGGTCCTCGTGTAGCTGGACAATCATGTTGAGGAACTTTGGGGGACAGCCAAGTCGCTCCAGGATCTGCCACATGCCTTGCCTGCTCACAGTGTTGAACGCTTTTGTTAGGTCGACAAATGTTACGTACAGCGCTTTGTTCTGCTCGCGGCACTTCTCCTGTAGCTGTCTCAGCACAAAGACCATATCGGTGGTGCTCCTGTTTGCTCTGAAGCCACACTGGCCCTCTGGGAGTTGGTCTTCAGCGATGGCAGGTACCAGCCGATTCAGGAGCAGCCTTGCAAGGATTTTCCCAGCAATGGACAGCAGGGTAATTCCCCGATAGTTGGAACAGTCAGACTTCTCGCCTTTGTTCTTGTACAGGGTGATAACGACTGCATCACGGAGATCTTTTGGTAGTGTTCCTTCCTCCCAGCAGCAGAGAAAGAGGTCATGGAGCTTGTTGTGCAGTGCTGTGCCTCCATGTTTCCAGATCTCTGGCGGTATTCCATCAATGCCTGCTGCTTTGCCACTCTTGAGCTGGTGGATGGCTGTGAGGGTCTCTTCAGCAGTGGGCGGTTCGTCCAACTCAACCTTTACTGGGAGGTGTGGGATTTGTAGGACCACTGCTTCTTGAACAGTGCGCTCAGCGCTGAAGAGGCTCTGAAAGTATTCCGACCAGCGGTTCAAGATGGAGGTATTATCTGTGAGGAGTGCCTGGCCATTCGCGCTTCGCAGGGGACTTTGTACCAGGTGCCTGGGGCCATACACTGCTTTCAGTGCTTCGTAGAAGCCCCTGTAGTCACCATTGTCAGCACAAAGCTGGGTCCTCTGTGCAAGTCTGGTCCACCACTCATTCTGGAGATCTCTGAGCTTGCGCTGGAGACTGCTGCAGACGAGGCGGAAGGCAGACTTCTTCACAGGGCAGGAAGGCTGGGCTAGGTGGGCCTGATGGGCGGCTCTTTTTTTTGCTAGGTGTTCCTGGATCTCTACATCGTTTTCGTCAAACCAGTCTTTGTTCTTCTTTCTGGCGAAACCCAAGACTTCTGCAGAGGATTTTGCAATAGCAGTTTTCAGTTGTTCCCAAAGTGTTTCAGGGGAGGAGTCTACTGGGTCCGCTGTGTCTTTGAGCCTGCGCTGTAAATCTGTCTGAAAGGCGGCTTTCACATCGTCACGCTGAAGGCTGGCAACATCAAGCTTTTTCTTGGGGGGCCCCCATTTCTTGGGTTTTGGCCTGAAGTGGAGCCTGAGTTTGCAGCGGACAAGGCGGTGGTCAGTGTGGCACTCTGCGCTGGGCATCACTCTGGTGAGGAGGACGTCACTGCGGTCCCTCTGACGCACTAGGACATAGTCGATAAGGTGCCAGTGTTTGGAGCGAGGATGCATCCAGGTGGTCTTTCGACTGTCCTTTTGCTGAAAAGTAGTGTTGGTGATGACCAGTTGCTGCTCCGCACAGAACTCCAACAGTAGGCGGCCATTGTCATTGCAGTTCCCCACGCCATGCTTGCCGAGGACTCCTTTCCAGGCTTCAGAGTCCTGGCCCACTCTGGCGTTGAAGTCGCCAAGGATGATGACTTTGTCGTCTGCAGGGGTACTCTGTAGGAGGCTGCGCAGGTCAGTGTAAAACTTGTCCTTTTCAGCAGGCTCTGCCAGGAGGGTTGGGGAGTACACACTGAGAAGGGTGACGTGTTGCTGGTGTCTCAGTGGGAGGCGCATGGACATGATGCGGTCTGAGTGGCCCGTTGGTAGGTTTTCCAGCTTAGTCGCAATGGATGTCTTGACCATGAAACCCACGCCTGAGAGCCGTCTTTCTGATGCAGGCCTGCCTGACCAGTAGAGGGTGTACCCAGCACCAAGTTCTTGGAGGCTGCCTTCGTCCGGAAGGCGTACTTTGCTGAGCGCGGCGATGTCGATGTTTAACCTCCGCAATTCATGGGCAATGAGGGCGGAGCGACGTTCAGGGCGTCCGCTGTCTGCTTTGTCGAGCATGGTTCGGACGTTCCAGCATGCTACGTTGAGTCCGGTCGTGGTCGTCATGAGAGTGGATCCGTTATTCTTTCTTGTTTTTTGACCGCAGGAGAAGATGCCCGTTGACCGCGGCTAGCCAACTGGGGGGACGAGCTTTGGTTAGGCCACCTTTTCTAGGCCCCTCTCCGTGTGGAGCAAGCAGTGCTGTCCCTAGAGAAGGCTGCTTGGTCGTTCAGGGTGTGCCGAGTGATGTTGTCATCCCCAGGTCAACATCAGGCGACCAATATCCTGAACCGCCTGCATGCAGGTTTGAGACTGCGGCTTCCAGTGACATCTTTCACCTGCCGTTTCGCCCCTCGCCCGTCGCTACAGGACTTGGAATGGTCAGTGTCATGGTCCGTGGACGTTTCCTAAAGCCTGCGCGGTGGAGCTTTTTGGTGGAGTGCAGTGTGCGCAGTACTGGCCCCACCCTTTAAACCCTTGGTTCATCTGCCATGGCCTAGCAAGCTGGGACGATGGCATCGAGGTCCTCGGGTCGTAGGTTTTATATCAGACTGTCCTTGTCCTAGTCTCTGGTTCAAAAGCCTTCCCCGGAGACACGGGGGCTTTGATGTCAGGGGTTTCCTCCCTTAGCCTTTCCTAAAGTTGAAAGGGTACAAAGCTGGCTAACGAACTCATCCAATGTCTTTCTCCAAACTAGCTATATCGTGTCACCTGAATGCTCTTCTGAAAGTGCGACGATGTGTGTGTTTGCGTTAGTGTGTGCATGCGCGTGCGCTCCAAACATCTCCAAGAGACATAGATCCTCATGTGCTATCATGGCTCATGAGGATCTATGCCTCTTGGAGATGCACGCTTGTCTGTGAGAGAGAGAGAGAGAGTGCAGCACGCATGAGAGAGAATTACATCATATTTAGAGTATTATGCCAATGTCTGTGTGGTGACGGAGCTGCCTCTTTTACGTCACCGCCAATGTCTGACTTTCTCTAGAAGTCAAGGTTTTTAACTGTTTTAATTCTTTTCTGAAAAGAATTAATTTTTACTAAAGAAGTTGAAGGGATACAAAGCTGGCTAACGAACTCATCCAATGTCTTTATCCAAACTAGTTATATATCCCAAATTTCAAGTAAATATGACAAAAATTACGGACTCTAATCTGGGTCAACCAACTTCCTATAAACGGTTGTTTATGTCTTAAATGAGACATTCAATTACATTATGCTTAGCGGCTCTCTTAACCACCCCTTTAAGAAAGTATTTGGCCAAGTTTCAAGCTTGCGTGTACAGAAATATCGGAGATTCTCTTGTTTACATATGCACACACATACATACGTGCATATACATACATACATATGCACACATGGCGCTTCGCGCCAAATGTACGTTCAGCAGCGAGGTTAGCGTAACTAGACATGACGTAATTTTTATCTTGTTACTTCAGTTGTGAGAGGTTTTGGCCTGCCCGACTTTGACATCATGGACATGCTGTTAAATTCACCCCACCGTGACCTGTCCTAAAAAGTCCCTTCTATAAATAGAAGAGACTTAAAAAGAAAACATCCTTTGTAATTACAAAATCCTTATCATTCTGAAGGGTCTTTCTTTCTGAGTGATTTTTTTAAGCATTTAGCCCCAGTGCACTATAGCAGGAGGTGGATCGACCCTGATACTTCAAGGGCAGTGCCAAATTAGCTTGAAGCCATCAGGCGCCAAGCTAATCTGGCACTACCCTTGAAGTATCATGGTTGATCCATCTCCTGCAACATGTACAGTCTTTATAAAATTCAGCCATGAGGTTAAATGGGTTAATTTGTTTTT
Source organism: Semisulcospira habei (assembly GCA_036245525.1). Classification (NCBI taxonomy): domain Eukaryota; kingdom Metazoa; phylum Mollusca; class Gastropoda; family Semisulcospiridae; genus Semisulcospira; species Semisulcospira habei. The sequence goes on from BTPG01000001.1 coordinate 85,038,475, forward strand.
AACCCCCTTGTGCATGTGGCCACTGGTAGCGTTCATAGTACCAGTGACTTGCACAAAGGGGTTAATTTTAACCTTGGTTTTGCACAACAGACTCCTGTTTTGGGAGTGGCTCTATCGATGGCACAATCATACTGTGGACGGCACACAACCTGCTGCCTGCCAAACAGTTCAACACGGTGTCCGAATACCATGGCGCGACCCGCGGGTTCCCCTACAGCGTCCAGCATCTCTTTAGTGTGCAGGAAGTAAGTATGGTGGTTGGTCTGTCATATAGGCGACTCACAAACCAGATAGGTGAGGCTAGCACTGGTAGAACAGTACACATACCAAGGGGAATTGCTCAGCGCTGGACATACAAACAGTTAGATCCCCTGCCCCCGCAGGGGCAGGTGATCTAACTGTATGTCCAGCGCTGAGCAATGTGTACTGTCATATAGGTGGTTTGACATTGGAGCACACAACATTTTTCACAAATATCTCCGGAAAGAACCACTTTTCTATACCAGTCTTAGAACAAATATCATTCAGTGACAGTTGACCTAATACGATTTACTTTTAATAAACTCAAACAATGTGTCAGTTTTGTTGTACAGTCGTTCAGAATTCAGAATTTTTTACATCCCTAAATGTGCTCCTGATATATTAAGCCCAGTATAAGAAAGATCCATTTTCACGTGAATTGGGGAAGTTTTCAAACCTGAAATGTGCAGGCATATATGAAGTGTTCGTGCTTGACCCCCATATTGAAATCTGCCGGGGCTCTATTTGGGGTATTGAAAATGGCTTGTTCTTGTCTTTTCACAAAATTTTCATGATTGTACAGCAAAATCGACAAATCTTAGCAGTTTAGTAAAAAATATTCCATATTAGGTCAATTGGCACTAAATGCTATTTGCTCTTGAAGTGGTACAGGAAAGTCTTTCTTTCCAAAGATATTTTGGAAAGTGAATTTTTCTTTAAAATAAATTTTTTCGAAAAATACTTACTGATGGCATTACTGTATGGAATATACCCCTGTACTTACCTGATTTCAGCCTAAGCACCCTTGTGTATACCTACCCAACAAGGGGCATAAGAAGAGAGAGAGAGTGTAACCAAGTGACCGGGTAGTCTCCCATCCTTCTATCCGGTCATGCGCCGTAGCTTACACCAGTCGTACACTTTGCGAAGGGCGGCAAGCGGAGAAGGTGGGGGGACATCCGAGTAATGCCATCAGTAAGTATTTTTCGAAAAAATTTATTTTAAAGAAAAATACATTTGTTTCCTCAAAATCCATTACCGATGGCATTACTGTATGGAATGAATGGCAAGAAGGAAGAGGGTGACGCCCCAAACCCAGCACGGCTGTAAGCTGAGCATCGAGGGGCAACCTCCCGACGATTTCAGCGAAGGGTTACCTTAAGGCGCCAACGGCGCACGGAGGGAGTGTTGCGCTGCCGAGATATATCCAACGAGGGCCAGGTTGTCCCTTTGGCCGGAGAGATCCAGGAGGTAAAATCGGGCGAAGGTGGACTCTGATCTCCAACCTACCGCCGCGACGATGTCCCTGACTGCGCAGTTGCGGTGGAACGCGACGCTGGCAGCAACCACACGAACTTCATGAGCCCGTATCCGCATGGTCTTGGCCACCTGTGGGGACAGATCAGAGTAAGCGGAAGGGTAGCGGTAGGAAGAGGCGGGAGCGACCTCTTCTCCAGGGCTTCACCCTGCGCAGATAGACCTTTAGCGCGCGGACCGGGTCCTGCAGCCGTGATGCCTGGGACTGGTCAAATTCTCTAAGAGGCCGAAGACTCCAAGCCTGGGGCGTGGCCGAGGGGAGCCTGTTCTTAGCCAAGAAAGAGGGGTTGGTCAGCAGCTAAATCGAACCGTCCGTCCTGAACTGCAAGCAGGCCGGGTCAACAGACAGAGCATGCAGTTCGCTTACTCTGGCAGCTGTGGCGAGGGCCAAAAGAAAGCAGGTCTTTCTAGTCAGGTCCGGAAGACTGGCGCAACGCAGAGGCTCAAAGCGACTGGAGTTCAGCTATGTGAGGACCCAGCGCGGAATGAGGGAACGAGTGACTGGCCGTTGGAGGTCGAAATGGGACATCAAGTCAGAGAGATCTTTGCACGCTCCAGGGTCCGGACGGCCTAAGTGACGATAGGTGTCCGCCACCATGGCGAGATAACCGCGAATGGTAATCGGCGCCAGGTTCTGTTTATGAAACAGCCACAAGAAGAACTCGGCTAGCTGTGGAGTAGTCAGTGCCAAAGGGTTCAGAAGTCTGGTTTCGCACCAGGTACGAAGGACGCTCCATTTCCCTTCATACATGCGGAGGGTGGAATCTCTGCGGGCTGAAGCGATCGCCTCCAGTGCAGCATCCGAGAAACCTCGGGTTGCGAGGGCCTGTCTGACAACCGCCAGGCGTGAAGCAGCAATTTCTCCGGAGAGGGGTGGAAGAGGTTCTGTCGAGGCTGCTTCAGCATCGTCCGAGGCGTGGAAGCCAAAGAGGCGGATCTGTGGCGAGACTCAGAAGGTCGGTTGTCCACGTCCTGTTCCAACTGAATGGAGCAACAAGCAGGAGGACCGTGTTGCAACCCCGAAGCTTGAGTAGAATCTTGGGTACAAGAACCGAGGGAGGGTACGCGTAGGCTATGAGGCCCTCCCAGCAAATCGATAGGGCATCCACTGCCCAGGCGAGAAGGTCCGGGATGGGGGAGACAAAGAGTGGGAGCTGCTTGTTCCATCTGGTCGCAAATAAGTCGATCATGGGGGTCTCCCAATGAGTGCAGATCATGCGGAAAATGTCCGGCCGCAGAGACCACTCTGCGTGGAGAAGTTGTCCGCGTCTGGAGAGGGAGTCCGCGAGAACGTTCAGGTGTCCCGGGATGTGACGTGCTCGGAGTGATATGCCGCGATCTCTGCACAAGAGCAAGATCTGGTACAGCAGCATGCAGAGAGTCGGCGATCGAGTGCCGCCTTGCTTCTGGATGTAGGCCACGACCATAACGTTGTCAGACAAGATCAGGATCTCCTGTTCCCGAAGCCATGCTTCCCAATGGATGAGGGCCAACCACACCGCTTTCAACTCCAACCAGTTGATATGTCGGTCCCGAAGGTCCGTCGTCCACAGGCCTGATACGGAGCTGAATTCCAGCATCAGATGGGCCCCCCAACCTTGGCGACTCGCATCCGAGTAAATGGAGAATGTCGGGGGAGGGGAAGAAAGAGAGATTCCCGTCGCCAACCAGGAACGGTCCGTCCAGCGGAGAAGGTGAGGTCGGATCAGTAACGAGACCGGAACCGGGGCTGAGAGATCCCCTGTAGAAGGCCGCCAGTGGAGCAGGAGATGAAGCTGTAGCGGTCGAGCGTAAAGCCTGCCCAGCGATAGCAAGTCCGCCGCTGCGCTGACGAGGCCTAGGAACTGGAGCCAAGTCCGGGCCGGAAGCGACTCCGCGAAGTAAACTTGTAGCGCCATGGCCGACAGTTTTGAGATGCGAGGCTCCGGCAGACGGACTCTGTTGAGGTCGGTCAAGAACTCCATCCCCAAGTGGGTGAAGTGACGCGAAGGGACCAGGTCCGACTTGCCATCGTTGAGGAGAAATCCGAGACGACGCAAAAGAGCTAGAAGTGCGTCTCTGTCCTTTGCCAGCGCGACCGAGTCCTGGTTCTTGAGGAGCAGATCGTCGAGGTAGTTGGACGTCGGGCTGGAGGAATCCCGCCTGGCCTTTGCAACAACCGCATCCATAATCCGAGTAAAAACCCACGGGCTGAGGTTGAGACCAAAGGGGAGAGCCCGAAACTGGTAGACGACACCGGCAAAGGCAAAGCGAAGGTAACGACGTGAAGCGGGATGTATGGGAACATGAAGGTACGCGTCAGAGAGGTCGAGACTGACCGCAAAATCCAAAGGCTGGACTGACGCCCGCAGGGCCCTTGCAGTTTTCATCTGGAAGGAGGGCGCGAGAATGAATTTGTTCAGGGCGGAGAGGGCTATGATCGGGCGCCACTTGCCGTCGGGCTTTGGGACAACGAAAAGCCGGCTGTAGAAGGCTGGAGAGTCATGGCGAACCACCACTTCCGTGGCCGTCTTCCAAAGAAGGGTTGCGATTTCATCTTGAAGCGCGTCCGCCTTATCGAGATCGGAAGGCACTTCTGTCCACAGAGGCAAACGTCGCAATGGAGGGGGATTCACAAACGCGATCTGAAGCCCCTCCGAAACCGTGACAAGAATCCAAGGGTCCTCCGGCAACAGCAAACGCCACGCGTCGCCGTGCAAAGATAGCCTCCCGCCGACTGGAGGCCCTGAAGGGGTCGGCGGGGGAGGTGTCGGAGAGAAGTCATTGGGCCCTCCCGCGGCCAGGCCTCCAGGAGGCCCGGGCCAGGCGGGAGCCGCTGCCTGGGACGGACGAGCTCTACCGGCAGAAGTCCGTGGACTGAAACGGGAAGGAAATCTGACCGGAAGACGGGAAGAGGGTCTGAAGTCCCGAAAGGTGCGCTCCCTGTCCCTGCGCTGGGCTGGAGGCCGCGAGGGGTCTGATCTAGGAGCGCTGGGCCAAAGGTCCTTAGTTGACTCCCAAACCTGCTGCCAAGAAGGGCCGAAGAGGAGGGGTCCCCCGAGGGGGGCACGGCGCAGCTGAGCCACGGCGGTGGCAGGGATGCCTGGACAGCCCTTCAGCACGGCATCCCATCGGATAAGGTCGCAATTCACCGCAGCCGCCAAAGAATTTGTTGCAACGTGATGTACTGCGCGATTCGCTGTGATGGCTATGGAGTGAATGTCGCGAAGACGAGACTCATCCGGCCTCTCCAAAAATTCCTTTACGCTTCTAACCACCGCCTGAGTAGCCAAGTCCAAAAATCCTGCACACGCCAAGGAATTACGAGCGAGGGTAGCAGCGTGCTCCAGTCCGGGAGGAAAAAACGACGGGCCAAAACCTTGCCGCCGGCCTGCAACTGAGCGTCCGGATCCACTGGCAGGAGGGAGCAAGCAAAGGCCTGAGAATGTCCTGCGTACCAAGCCTGCCGAAACTTGATATCGACGCCGGAGGGCCATCGAGTGTCGGCGAAGAAACCACGATCACGGAGCTTGCCTAGGGCGAGGTGCTCGTTAAAGGCTTCCATCAGATCTTTAATTCCCGGAGGCTGAGGTAAGGACTTGAAACGTTTCACTTGAAGAGGAACATCGACCGAAGCTGCGGCTTTCCTTTTGAGTGGGGGAGACGGAGGGCAGTTCTCCAAGGGAAGAATCTTGGCGATCAAACGTGCCGCCTCATCTAGTGCACGCGAAGTATCAGAAGTCCCGGATGGTCCCCCTGGTGCATCCAAGTCTGAAGCATTCCGAGGGCCAGGGACCGGGGATAAAATGGCGGAAGCGGAGTCCTCCGGAAACAGGCTCAGAACGTCATCATCCCCAAAAACAGGGGAGGCAGCCCCTCTGTCCCGACGTGGAGAAACAACATCCGATCGTCGGCGCAGCAAGCTAAGGGAAGGCGAAAGGCTAGCCAAATGCGCGCGCTGTCGAGAACCGGGCACTACTGTAGCGCTAACCGGGGAACCTGCACGGCCGACGTGGACAGGAGGAAGTTCCGAAGAAAAGCCCCGAGGGGACACATCCGACCGACGCGCAGCGGGCCTCTCCCTAGGGCTGCGCGAACGGCTGGGACGAAAATAAGTCCGAGGGGCGCGAGGGGACCGGCTACGGCCGGGAGCCCTGACAGTGCTGGAGGAAGGAGACCAACGTCACGGGGACAGGCTCCTATCGAGGTGGCGCGAGGATGAACGCCAGTCCGAAGTTGGCCCCCTGCAAGGGCGAGCAGAGGCCGACGGATGGTGTCGCCAGGAAGCTAATGAAGGCGGAAGGGAATCCCGCGTGCCCCGTCTCTCAGCAACCCCTTGCGGAGGACCATGCGAGACTGGCATAGGTCTCTCGGCCACCCCTTGCGAAGGGCCATGCGAGACAGATGAGACTCTACCGGCCATCACTGTGAGAGGGCCAACCGGTAACGAGTCTAACAAGCGCCGAGAGGAGGGCCCCACTATCTCCGAAGTCGCCCGCCGGCGCGGAGATTTAGGGGGGGGGGGGGGGGGCGGAGGATACAGGAATAACAATGTTACGCACTGACCTGTCCTCCATCGGCGTAGTAGTTTCCGAAGCCCCAGGGTGGCGACGCTGGTAAAAATCCCACATCTGTGACCACTTTCGTTCCCTCCAAGGCGCACAAACCGCGCAGGAACGAATGGAGGAGTAGCCAGAACACGGCAAACACAACGTGTGGTCGTCTGTGGGCCATTGAAAATCTTTACAACGTTTGCAGGTGCGAAGTTGAACACTGCAACACAAAGCAGACGCCATTTTGAAAAACACGTGGGCCGTACACGAGAGGCCCGTGAACAGTACTCATGACCAGTCAAGGGCTAAGCCCACAAGAATGAAAAAATTCCAAGGGAGGTACCGACGAGAAGTAAACAGCCCGTTTACTCGTAGGCATAACCCGAGGCCTTGCCTCAACATCCTGATAAGCCACTAAGGTGAAGTACAGAGAAAAGAACAATCCAAACGAGAGAGGCTGAAACCGGTGACCATCCACGTTGGAGCAAAGGGTACGACTGGGGTAAGCTACGGCGCATGACCGGATAGAAGGAGGGGAGACTACCCGGTCACTTGGTTACACTCTCTTTCTCTTCTTACGCCCTTTGTTGGGTAGGTATACACAAGGGTGCTTAGGCTGAAATTGGGTAAGTAAAGGGGTATATTCCATACAGTAATGCCATCGGTAATGGATTTTGAGGAAACAAAAGGTTGCGCACTCCTATGTCAAACACCCCACTGGAGTGTTAACTATTTCGAGACGTGCCGCATCCGGATTCGCGGCGTAAAGCCGCGAATCCGGATGCGGCACATCTCGAAAGTATTAATCCTTTCACTGCCAGTGAATGCAGATTGTGTTTTTAAAGTCTTTGTATATGGCCTTGGCTCAGATTTACTGTTGAGGGCTAGTTTTCTGCACCCGCTAACTTACAGACGAGATTAAAGTACTTTAGACTTGTCAACGTTTGAAAGTAATAATGGCTTCTTTCAGACGAAAGGTAGAAGCTTTACAGAGATTTTTTTCTTGTCCCAAAAAACTTTTATTAATTGATGAATTTTATTTTCTTTTGCGTTTTCGGGTGCTTCAAGCGACTGCTGATTTTGTGACACTGTTATCAGTAAGCTGATTTGTAGGTCAACAGCAATGGAAATGCTGTACCTACTGCATTGCTTTTGATTGTAGCAGCACAGCAAGAGTCCATAGTCTCCGAACAAAATTCGGTTTTGAAATTGTGTCACTTAAAGCGCGTGATACGATCGATTTTTCTGACTCGATGCGTTCTTCGCTCGATGTTGCAATAATACACCAGCGATACGAAATAAATCGTCGGTCTATATTTACAAGAATGATTGACCAACACAAGAAAATTATTTCTACTTGATGCAGGCTAGTTAGCTATCAGAATGTAAAGAAAACAAAACTAAAATCTTTGCCATTTAGAGGACAAGAAAACGATGCCGCGTGCGTTGTGTTGCAAAGAGAATGTTATGTACTCTTTTTTGAAGCAGAGGAATTCGGAACTAGGCGACTTACTCTTACATTTTTAACTCGCGGGCTATTCATTCCCTCCATCATTTATCAGAGCATCCGTGCGGTAAAATGTCTGCAGGCGGAGGAGAAAATTCAGGTAAGTATTTGTTGCAAATCATCTTTATGAATTATTTACTGAAAAAAAACACATTTTCTTTCACTGTTTTGTTGAGAGAACTATGTAAGCTTCTTCATTTTGTCGATTTTGATGAAAGTTTTTTTTATTAGAAATGTATTTCCAAGGTATTAGTCTAAGTTTCTGATGTTTTCACAGTCAAATATCAACATAAAAGAAAACGGTGTTATCTAGGTACCCGAAATGGCTTTGTTGTGAAGATTATGTACACAATACACTTACGTATAATTTTAATCTTCTCGATCACTAAGAGTTAGAATGAAAGCAATTGATATTGTACACAAAATAGTTGAATTTTGTCAAACACCAACTGCACCCCTGCTGATTTTGGTTTCAACCAAGGTTGTAAGTAACATCACAACATCCAATCTTCCCATCCATAAAGCATTTTCATCATTTGGTTGAAATTTGCCCAAGATTATCACAGATGTGGCCATACCAGATTTCTAGGATTTCAGAATCCAAATAACATAATACCTGACAAACCTTAGGTCGTTTTGAGGCATTTTGCAGTAATAAATATTAAAATGATTGGAAGCCAAAAACTAGAAGCAGTTAATAAATTCAAATACTTAGGAGCTATTGTGACAGATGAGGGATCAAAACCAGAAATACTGTCCAGGATTGCGCAGACAACAACAGCACTGACAAGATTGAAGACCATATGGAAGGACAGAAACATCACACTCTGCTCCAAGATCAGACTGATGCTCTCCTTAGTCGTCTCAGTGTTCTTGTATGCCTGCGAGTCGTGGACCCTCACAGCAGACCTTGAAAGCAGGATACAAGCCACTGAAATGAGATGTTTTCGAAGGCTGCTTGGCATTTCATACAGAGATCACACCATGAACGAGGAGGTGGAAAGCAGAATCAGGCAAGCCATCGGGCCCTATGAAGACCTATTAGCCATTGTGAAAAAACGCAAACTGAAGTGGTATGGCATGTCATGCATTCAGCAGGGCTTGCCAAAACAGTCCTGCAAGGCACTGTGCAAGGAGGACGAAGGAGAGGAAGACAGAGGAAAAGATGGGAGGACAATATCTCAGAGTGTACAGGACTGAGGCTGGGTGATACGCTAAGAATGGCAGAGAACAGAGAGGAATGGAGGGAGCTGGTTGCCAAGTCATCAGTGGTGCCCCAACGGTCGGCAAGACTACGGGATATAGATAGATAGATAGATAGATAGATAGATAGAAATATTAAATGAGAGATGTGCATAACTTTACTACAAGTCTGGCATTGCAGTGTCATGAGTTTATTACACATCATGATATAAAATATTTTTGTTGTGAGATGGCATCATGTTTTTACAGTACTGCATTAGTTATCATGAGTTCCACACAAGGTCATACATACTGATGCAGTTTGTGGCTTAAAAAAACTTTGTTTAACCATGGAAAACTGCAAAAAAAATAGTCAATTTGTTGTGAAATTATGTACTCGACCAGTTGTCCACCATTTTTCCGCATATTCCCGTTTCCCCCTCATAAATCAATAACAAAGGTGCATTAATACAGAGTAGCTGTTGTGCTGGTGCGAGATTACAATGCATCAGTCTGGGCATACGTTTTCACAGATAGATCCTCAGACGCAGCTGTCAAGAATGGAGGCAGTGGAATTTTCATCTGCTACCCAGATGGACACTCCAAATCCCTGCCTGCGGGAAGACTGTCAACCAACTACCGGGCTGAACTCACTTCTCTACGAGAGGCTGCCAACCTTGTCGGTGCAGATGATCCCCTGCCCTCACACTTTGTTTTCCTGACCGACTGCAGATCCACCATCCAAAGCCTGCAGTCCCCCAGTGAGCAGCTGGAGAAAGAACACTGCACCTGTTGGTCGCCCTCTCACGCCTAACACAAGTGGCTGTTCAGTGGGTACCTGCTCACTGTGGACTATCAGGAAACGAGGAGGCAGACAGACTCGCCAAGTCCGGCAGCAAGTTTGAGCAGCCAAACCAACCGATGTCCTTCCAGGAAGTCATAACCCTCATTAAGCGGCACTATCATGCAGACTGGCAGACCCAACACAACCCAACATCTGATGACCAGTGCCAGCGCCACCAACAGACCACCATATTCCGTCTAAGGACTGGTCACTGCCGACTGCGTGCACACTTGTACCGCCTTGGACTGTCACGCACTGCAGACTGCTTGTGTGAAACTGGTTTACAGACCCCAGAGCATGTAGTGCAGTCCTGTCCCCTGCACCAAGACGCCAGGATAGCACTGGCCACATGGAGCGATGCTGTCAGAGAAACTCTGGGGCTCCATTCTAGACCTACTGCAGACCATGAACTTCATCTCAACAACCAATCTTGACATCTGAGGTAGAAACTCGGGAACGCTGAAGAAGAAGAAGAAGTGCTGGTATGATTTTGTTTTATTTTTCTTTAATTTGCTGCCATTTTAAGCGTGTTCCTTGCAATGTCACAGTGTGAAGTTATGTACTTCGGGACCTCATTTAGCATTTTTGACCAGTGTATTAGGATGTATGCCTGTTTTGTGGTAGTTCTTAACATAGTTGTGTGCATCTGTGAATACCACAAATACCTGTACCAATTGGAATGCATTTATAGCCATTTTCATGTCTAAAAGTGTCTATGGTGTGTCTATCATTGCCTGCCTATTTTTCATACTACCTACATTGAGTCTTTTCTTTTTTTTTCAGTGAAAATAAGAATCATGTTACGATTGCGGTTGTGTTGTTCTGTGAGAGTGTGCATGCATAAATCGTAGAAAACGATCCGATATTTATTTGAGCTATCATGATTACGAATCACGTACCTTTTTAGTAAGTTTCGCTATCGTTCGCACAGAGAGCAGAATTGGCTTTGTTGTGATATGCTAAGATTAGTCCGGAAGTTTCTAGCAAAGTCGCACGGAGAAGAGCGGTCGATTTTTGTGATGCGTAGATTCGCTGAGAATAGACCAGAACGTTCAAGTGAAGTCGTGATCTGTCTAGTGACCTCACTTGTGACATCAAAGTGTCTGCAACATTTTGCAACACAGTATTAAACTTAAAGCCGCTCAAATACTCATAGTTGTTTTCTGTACGCCTGAAGTTAGCAGCCGGTCAGTATGTATTATGAAAGATCGTGAAACTTCCAGAAAGTGTAGGCAAGGTCGTGAACTGTCTGCCATACTTTTGTGAGACGTCATAACGCGCCGGGATTTCCCAAAATAGGGGCTGGAAATAGCAGCCAGATTTTTGTAGACCATTCTTGTGTGTTCTTTTTCATTAATATTTATGAGTTTTGGTTACGTATTCTATTTTGATTGGTTGTGTTGTATGAATTTGCTCGATTATTCTGGAAAGCATACCACTATAAAAGATCATGCTAGGAAGAATGTGTGTACATTGTTCAGTTGTAGAATTGCAATGTAACAGCGTTGGTACATTGTCCAGTTGTGTAATTGCAGTGTATCGTAAGCACATTGCCATTGAGAGAGCTATGCAAGATATAGTTGGTTCATTATCAGTGTCGAAGTTATGCAGTGTATGGTGATGTACATTGTATGAGAGACTTACTTACTTACTTACGCCTGTCACCCCTACCCGGGTATAGGCCGTCGACGAGAGACCTCCAGCAACTCCTGTCCTGTGCTTCTCCTTCGATTCTACTCCAGGTGGTTCCCAATCTCTTGATGTCTGCTTGGAGGTCTCGATGCCAGGAGTTTCTCGGCCTACCTCTTTTCCTCTTTCCCTGGGGGTTCCATGACAATGCCTGCCTAGTGATACTGGAAGCTGGCTTTCTCAGACTGTGACCGATCCATCCCCATCTTCTTCGCCCAATTTCATTCTCTGCTGTTATCTGCTCTGTTCTCTCCCAGAGTCTGACGTTGCTGATCTTCTCTGGCCAGTGGATTTTCAAAATTCTTCTAAGGCAACTGTTCATGAAGGTCTGTACTCTGTTGACTGTGGTTTTTGTCAATCTCCAAGTCTCTGCTCCATATAGGAGAACTGCTTTTACATTGGAGTTGAAAATCCGGACATTGGTGTGTTGTGACAGCTCTCTGGAGCTCCACACTTTTTTCAACTGGAAAAAGGCTGCTCTGGCTTTACTGATTCGTGCTCTGACATCTGCATCAGTGCCGCCTTTTTTGTCTATGATGCTCCCGAGATAGGTGAAGGACTCCACCTCCTCCAACGGGGGGCCAGCAAGCAAGACTGGTTCTTCCCTGGTTGCGTTCAGCCTCATTGTCTTTGTTTTCTGTTTGTGAATGGTGAGGCCCCCTTGGGACGAGATGTCAGCAAGCCTCGTGGTCTTGTCCTGCATTTGTTGATGAGTGTGGGACAGTAATGCCAAGTCGTCTGCAAAATCAAGGTCGTCAAGCTGTGTCCACAGTGTCCACTGTATTCCACTTCGTCTGTGCTCTGTGGTCATCTTCATGACCCAGTCTATGGCCAGTAGTAAGAGGAACGGAGACAGCAGACACCCCTGCCTGACACCCGTTCTGACCTGGAGCTCCCTGGTGAACTGCCCTTCGTGGATCACGCGACATGTCATGCCATCGTAGCTGCTCTTGATCAGGCGGACGAGCTTTGTGGGTACACCGTAGTGTCGTAGGAGTTTCCACAGAGTCTCTCGGTCCACACTGTCAAATGCTTTCTCATAATCCACAAAGTTGACGTACAGCGGGGAGCTCCACTCCAGAGACTGTTCCACGATGATGCAGAGAGTGGCGATCTGGTCTGTACATGATCGGTTCTTCCTGAATCCTGCTTGCTGGTCTCTCAGCTGGGGATCAACGGAGCTCTTCATTCTCTCCAGGATGATTCTGTTGAAGACCTTTCCTGGTACTGACAGCAAGGTGATTTCTCTGTAGTTGGAACACTTGCTGAGGTCGCCTTTCTTGGGAAGCTTGATTAGGTACCCCTCCTTCCAGTCAGCCGGCATCTCCTCCTCTTCCCAGATCTTTCCAAACAGTGGGTACAGCATCTCCACTGTTGTCTCTAGGTCTGCTTTCAGAGACTCCGCTGGGATGCCATCTGGGCCTGCTGCTTTGCCGTTCTTCAAGAATGCCACTGCTCTTCTGATCTCTTCCCGGCTGGGTCTGTCACAGCTGATGGGTAGGTCGGTCTCTGCCGGCTGGATGTCTGGGGGGTCGGGTGGGCTGGGTCTGTTCAGTAACTCTTCAAAATACTCGGCCCATCTGTCGAGTTGGTCTGCTCTGTCTGCAATAGGCTTGCCTTCTTTGTCTTTTACTGGTCTTTCTGTATGGCCATACTTGCCTGACAATCTTCTGGTAATGTCATAGAGCTGTTTCATGTTGCCGCTGCCTGCTGCCTTTTCTGCCTCTGCTGCCAGGCTGTCTGTGTAGGCCCTCTTGTCTGCCCTGATACTACTCTTCACCTCGCGGTTGGCTTCCGAGTATTCCCCCTGTGCCCTTACTTTGGCTGCTCTCGTGCGACTGTTGTTGACAGCTGCTTTCTTCTGCTTCCTCACTTCTATCTTCTTCAAGGTCTGTACCGACAGCCAGTCCTTGTGATGGTGTTTCCTGAACCCTACAGTGTCTTTGCAGGTTGAGTTCAGCGCCTCTCTAACTGCCTTCCACTGCTGCTCTGTGGTGACCGCCTCCTCTTCATTTACTAGCTCCTGTAGTGCTTGAAACCGGTTGGACAGCACCAGTTTGAACTCTTCTCTAACTCCAGTTTCTCTCAGGAGGCCTATATTATAGCGCTGTCTTCTTGTTGTCTCTGTGCGGCTTTTCTTTAGCTTGAGCTTCATTCTTAAGGTAAGCAGATGGTGGTTGGAGGCGACATCTGCTCCCCTCCTCACTCGAACATTTTCTGGCCAGACTGCGTCCATCTGGCTTCACTGATACCTAGCAGGGAAAGGTTGTACTTTTGCATTTCCGTTGCTATCTGGGCGGCCTTGCCGCTCTGGTACATGGTCTTGACGTTCCATGTGCCCATGGTTGTATCCCTGGATAGAGAGAGGCGGCTCGGTCCTGTGGCTTCCGAAAACTTCCGGCTTTCACCACAGGACGTCATAAGTCTTCTGGTAGAAGAACCTTCCTCCTCCAGAAATGGAATTACTGATAGTCTTTTCGTCGGCGTTTTTGTAGCTATTTCCTTTTTTGCAGGGTGGGGAAGTTACCCCCACGCCCAACCCCCTTACTAGGAGGACCAGGGGTTTTCTGTCGGGGTCACCTTCCCTTAGACCATGTTGGTTCACGGCACCTTATTTCATTCGGTGCACCCCTCTCACGAGGGACCCCCTATCCATCACCCAGGGGACACACCTCAACGCCATATGGTCCCAGCGCGAGGTTGTATGAGAGACGCATTGTGTCAAAGTGTAGACATTTGGCAGAGGAGACATTGTATCAGTGTTGGTGCATTTGTGAACGCATTGTGTGGAGATCGCATCGCTGCAATAAAATATTGTTGGAACTGTTACTCCAGTGTGGTCTACATCCTTAAGCCACGTGTGACAGGTTGCAGCTGAATGAAGTTTCTTTAAAAGAACCTTATGTGCGTGCCGTCTGGTGTGATATCATACTACGACCACGACTCAACACGTAACAAATCACAACCACTGATTTGTTCTCTTTAGGTAATAGTGTTTGTTGGTTTTGTGCGTGTGTGTGTGTGTGTGTGTGTGTTTTTAACCAGGTTTTGAGTATTAGAGAGATCATTTTCTTTTGAAAATTAAAAAATGTCAAGTTATGTACATTTTCTTCTGCCTAAAAATGTTCAGTTTCTTTGGGGTCCGAAAACTTTACTGTCACTCTAGCTGATAAGATTATTGAACAATCTTGCCAAGATGCTTGTGTGAGCTTCTTGGCATTGTTGCTGTGGAAATGTGTGTAGTAAACGTTTGTGAAGGTGTAAAGGGTTATGTACACAATGCTGTTTGTGCAGTGAAATAACAGAAATAAAGGTTTTATCAACACAAAAATTCCACAGGATGTGGCATCTTGTTTTGAATTTGATATGGCATATGTCTGTACTTTTAAATATGGAATTTAAACTTCTTGACGGTAAATCTGAGCCAGGGCCATATTCAGCATCAAAGATCCCCAATCGTCAAGGGAACGTAGATACAAAGTGGTGATAGCAAGAGGCATAGATCCTCATGAGCAGCGAATAGGATGCTCATCGGTCATTGACGCATACAAATTTGAAATGACGCATTGCTCTGTCAGTGAGCCGGTCATATGACTTATTCATTTTTTAAACAATCACTGAGACCCGCAGTCCTCGATGAACAGAGTGCATCCTAGATTAGGGAGGAGGGAGGCCAGCTGCCAACAGTGATGGGTGACTTGCCCCCTGTCGAGCAAATGTAAACAATACTGCAAGCATTGGCCCTGACTAGGTACACGGTCCAATATGATGCAAAACGCCTTCCGCCTGTAAGAGGCAAACATCTTCATCAGTCCCAACGCCTGCATTAACTCTAGTCTAAAGTCTCCTTTGTTGGTCTCATTGACGCTGATTTTGATCCTCGGAGTCAGTATGAGGGTGCGGCAGCGGACTGGGTCTAGATGTCTGTAGCCAGGTTTTGTTTTTCACGCAGTTCAGCAGTTCACGTATTCATAATAGACGTCTAGAAGCAAAGGAAATGGCTTAACTGTTGTCAGTGCTGCCGGTTCGTATTTTTTGCACAGATATGCGTATTTTTACATGTCCAAATGTTGTAATGTAAGATGTTGCAATTGATGTACCGTGGTCTCTCGTGCTCACACATATAACCTTCGTTCTTATTTCATGGTTACACAATCAGTAACTCAATCTTGCTTTGTTCGCGTCTTGTAGTTGAAGTCCACATCATGCAATTAGTTGTACACTGATAGTCCATAAGCTAGCAGGATCTACCGTGCACCCCCCCCCCTCTCCCCAGTACTCAATAAGATGGGTTTCAAAGTGTACCTTAGTATGTCATCCTGAGATGTTTAAGCCATGTTCCCCCGAAAATCTATAGGAACACACCAGAGATATAGCCAATGGTGCAAGGGTACCCCCATTCACGCTCTTTGCGGTTGCTAAAATGAGGTTGAGCCGAAACATTTTCCTCTAAATAAATCAGAGTTCATTTGAAAGCCCAAATCAGACACTATTATGTTAAGGCACACCTTCTGCATCCTCTGCAAAAAAAAACAACAACAAAAAAATATTGAATCTCTGGCTCACAGTGAAGGTATGTGTGCACCCAGTAAACGGCCATTTCCGCAAAAAAAAAAAGACAAAAATAATGTATCAGATGCCTTCAGACATTTTTTTTTTTTTTTTAGCACTGGCAGTCTATTTTCAGGCTTACATCATTAAAACAGGATGTCACAATTATTATAAACTTAACTAGGTGATTCTATTATCACTGTGAGTGCCACAGTGGTTGATTTTGTATTCCTACCCCAAAGTTGTAAACCCCCACCCGGGTCTGCCCTGGGGGACTTGGGTGGGGTTAGGTATTTTTTAGTTCCCAGGGTCACCCTGGTCAGCCCCACAGGGTGGGTTTTTCTCTCTATTCTGGGGCATGTGTTTCTGTCTACCCTTTGTCCATTCACCTGTATTAGCCTTTTTAAAACTCTCCCTACTGTCTGCACTGCCTGTAGCTCTTGATATTGGATGTGTGTTGCTAAATGGTCTTAGCTTTATTTAGGCCCCATGTGTTAGGTTTATTTTAATGTATTTGACCGGCTGGCGACATACATTCAATGTTCTGTTTAGGTTTTTTTCACAAGCAGTGCAGGCACGTCCTGAGAAAGCCTTGTTGCTGTCGGGACGTTAAGCAATGTACAATCAAAACCCAAAGTTGTAAAAATAAACAAAATGAATTAGAAAAAATTACTAAATTTATTCCATTTCATTTTGACCTCTCCTTACCTATTAAGTTTCATTAATGTGAGCGTAAAGTGCAAGAAAATAAGGAAAGTCGGCATCCTTTACAGTAAATTCATGGTGAATGATAGCCTTTTCCCATTTAAAATTACTGAATTGGGGAACATACGTCATTTCTGATGCCCTCAAAAATTCTTTATACAACTGATAGGTCTTTCTTAGGTTTTATTGGTTAGGATAGAGTAGCACAGTTACTCCCAACCTGATTTTATGATGCTGTGATGCATTTAGGGGCCACAGTGGCTAAATCTGCTGCCCTACCCCCATTTTACCAGTACACAAAAGAACGCAAAATGACCATAACAATTGCTTATGTCATACTCCTCTGTTTAAATATTTTTGGTACCAGTTTTCATAACAAATTATGCATAATGAGCATAACAATTTGTGATCATTTCATTAATTTCAATGTGACCCTTCAATTTAATTGTAACTATTTTTAAGTGGCTGGTCTTTTAGGTGATATTTACCTAGCATAAGGCGGGTCTAGTAAGGTATCCCCTTTTCTTTTCCATTAATTTTATCTAGAAATGTGTAAATATGAATATGCATAATAAGTTTCATGGTTCCTAACAGCCTAAACAATGTTATCAAAATACTTAGTTTCCACATGTCCACCACGAGATCATCACTTCCACCTCCATTTTTTGCCTTCTTTTTTGCAACGTTCAATTACTTAATGGCCATCTTTAAATCTTATATTGTTCTGGCTGCCAGTGAGTGAGCGGTCAAGAGGTCTGCAGCAGGAAAATGTTTCTCAACCTCATTTTAGCATCCACGAAGAGCATGAATGGGGTACCCTTGCGCCATCGGCTATATCTCTGGTGTGTTCCTAAGGATTTTCAGGGAACATGGCTTAAACATCTCAGGACATACTAAGGTACACTTTGAAACCCATCTTATTGAGCACTGGGGGGGGGGGGGGGGGGGGGGTGCACGGTAAACTCTGCTAGCTTATGGACTATGACAACCACAATCTGTTCTTGCTTTGTTGTTTTTTAGGAGAGGGCGGAGGGTGGGGGTGTCTCTCTATGACAATTTGACAAAAATGTGTTGTGGTTGGTGTCCTTGATACTAAAGCTTGAATCAGTACTGCCAGAAAACTGGCTCTTGTTGCTGAGAACCGCGTGCTCTTCACTGTAGCACAGTAATTCAGTGCTTGCACACATGTTTACTGAAAAAAGCATATTATATGTAATGGAAGTCGTTGAAACGCAAACCTGATTATATTAGATTGCAAAATAGCAAAAACTAAATAAAAATCCGAAATTGCCAAATATACTTGCGTTTGGTATTTTATACACCAAGTATAACACCTATAGTTGGCTGAGTGATGAATGTAACCAGTGCAAGATTGAGTTTCTAAAGTCTGCAAGAGGAATAGACGTTCAAAAGTCCTCACCACCTAAGGGTCATTATGAGAATCTATGCATATTGCTCGAGATTTTATCTGATAGTGTTACTCAAACTGAGGAAGTAGATGCGGACTTAGTAACGATTGTAATCCACATCTGCAAGAGGCACAGATCCTCATGAGTCGCCTCTGCCCGCGGGTTCATGAAAATCTACGCCTCTGACTGGTTCCATTCATGCTCATGTTTCTCAAATTGAGTGCAACTGATAACAGCCATGACTGACTGTAACCAAATGGCAGGCAAGCACCGCGAAAACGTAAACAGAGAGAGTCTGCGGGCCAAGTTACCAAGATGTGTTGACAAGTTTGACATCGAAAATGCCGAAAAAATATATATATTTTTTGACTTATGGATTTTCAAAATGACCTATTGATTTTATGTTCCTCCGGTCATATGACTTATTGACTGCAAAACTCAACCTAATCACTGCATGAGCCCCCGCAACTGCGGGGGCTCATGAGGATCTATGCCTCATGCAGTTGAGCGGTGTTCAGTTGTTCTTGGCAGTGAACAGGTTAATGAACTTTGCTTAATGTACTTTTTCCATCACCTACAAAGACAAAACCCTACCTATAAACATTTTCAGTTTATCTTTCATTTTATTTTATTTATTTTTTTAATTTATTTATTTATTTTTTTGTGCTCTGAGAATAAGTTACATGTTGCAGGAGATGGGGGACGTCCACAATAGTTCCGCAGTAGTGACTGACCATGAATGATCCCTCAATGTGCCTGACCATGAAAGATTCCTAGTATGTGGTAGTGCCTCATCAAAAATGTACCTGATTTTCACACATTTGCCTCATGTCTGTTGCAGAGATATTTGTTTGCGGCCATAGGTACGGGGTTCTGTGTGTTTGATGTCTGGCCAGGAAAAGAACGACTCTTGGTGCGAAAACTGGAGGCCCACTATTCCAAAATCATTCGTCTCGGCTTTGCCTGCGAGGGGTCAGTATGTCCCAGCGACCTGTGCGGTAACCCATAACATGCTGAGGCTGATTTTTGTAAATTTGCCTATTGTCCTACAGAGGCTACATTACAGATTAGGAGACGGATCAACCATTTTAGTTCAAGGGTGGTGCCAGAATAGCTTGGCGCCTGCGGCGCCAAGCTATTCTGGCACCACCCTTGAACTATCATAGTCAAATTTATGTCACGCAATGGGTGTATCAGGATGAAAAGGGTGAAATGCTGACACACTGCATCGGGATATGAATCAATTATTACTTTAATAATTGTCATCGAGACAATGAAGTGAGAAAGAACACTCTTTTCTTTGTTTATGTTCCAAGGATAGTGCCAGAATAACATTAAGCCTCTAGGTGCCAAGTTTTTTTCTGGCACCATTCTTGAATTGTCATAGTCAAACTTTCTTCTGAATTGTAACAGACTTTAGGGAGACTGGTGGGATCCTCTAATTGTTGAGAAAAAAATATACCTATGGTTTGTTGCAGTCTGTACTTAGTTACGTGTTCCGAGGACGGTTCTATTCGTATATGGGGGCGCCCACCTGCAGGGGGAGATGTTGCAGGAGAGAAGGAGTTACTTGGCTCATCTCCAATGGAACGTTTCACAGGAATGAGGTATGATTAACTCATTCGAGATGTGCCACTACGGATATGCGGCGATTCGCTGCGTCTCCGTAGGCAGCACATCTCGAATGAGTCAAAGGCATAACAAAAGACTGTTGACTGTTGGTTAAACACACAGCGCTGGCAGCACAATGCTTATATACACACTGACAAGCATCAAATGCCAGGCTGGCGCACTGCTTACATACACTGGTTGTGTCTTTAACCTGTTTAACCCCAGGGTTGCATTTTCCAAATTTTGGATGTCACATAATGACTATGTACCCAGTTGCAGGAGATGGATCAACCATAAGTCAAGGGTAGTGCCAGATCGGCTTGGCGCCTGATGGCACCAAGATAATCTGGCACTACCCTTGAATTACCATACTTGAGCCATCTCCTGTTGTAGTGTCGGGGCTAACTGGGTTACCCTCCTTGTGCCTGCACTTTGCAGCCACCACTACTGCAAACAATACTGTTGTCTGCATGTACACGGGGTTAACACAATCGTCCCGCAAATTACTAGTAGTAGTGGGAGATTGATCACCATGATTCACGGATAGTGGCCATTTACTCAGACTGTCTCCACCATTTTGACTAGTAATGCACAGTATAGACTCACCAGTAAGAAATACATTTGGTGAGCTAGAAAAGCTCTTTTGCTCCCATATCCACCAGAAGGTGTAAACAAACAAACAAAAATTTAAGCAAAGACAGAACAGTCAGAAAGGACAAGTGCAAAAGTTTATTAAATTTGTGGGTTTTTTTTTTTTTAAATAAAAAAATGCATTTTGTTTGCTTAGCTGACACTTTTTTGTCGTAATTACAAAAACTGGAAATAATAACAGCTAGAAACAATGAACATCAGAGTGCGAGACCGAACTCACCCATCAGTGATTTCTGGTATTTAACAAATTTAGCCCCATCATTCTGTCTTGGCTTGACTTCGCGAACGAAGATTTTATAGGAGTTGCCCACGACGTCTGCAGGCTTGTTTGTGGCTGCGGAGGCCAATCCGAGACAGGCAGGTTCGACCGCAGTGGCTGCAGGGGAAGGTATGGCCAGGGTTCTGAGTTGCGGCATCTCTGTTTTTTCTCCTGAGCCGCTTGTCCTTAAGGCTAGCTCTATGAGAGTCCTCAAAGGAGACAGCTGCCTTGTAAATGGTGGAGCGCCAGGTGTCACGGTCCGCAGCAAGCGAAGACCACTGGTGGTGGTCGATTTGGCAGGCACTAAGTGACTTCTTGAGACAGTCTTTGTATCTCTTCTTTGGTGCCCCTCTGTCACGGTGTCCAGTAGCAAGCTCGCCGAACAGGGTGATCTTTGGTAGGCGATGATCCTCCATCCTGGAGACATGCCCCGCCCAGCGGAGCTGTGTCCGCAGCAGCAAAGCCTCGATGCTCACAGTTTCGGCCTGTTCAAGGACCTCGACGTTGGTGACATAGTCACTCCAGTGAATGCCCAGGATGGTACGCAGGCAGCGCTGGTGGAAGCGTTCGAGGAGTCGTAGTTGGCTGCGGTAGAGGGCCCAGGACTCGGAACCATACAGCAGGGTGGTGAGGACCACAGCTCTGTACACGCTGATCTTGGTGCCTGTTTTCAGCTGTTGATTGTGCCACACCCGCTTGAAAAGTCGCCCGAAAGCGCTGTTCGCTTTTGCCAGCCTGCTGTCAAGCTCCTTGTCCAGCTTGGCGTCCGACGTGATAATGCAGCCAAGGTAAGTAAACTGGTGCACTGACTTTAGTTCAGACTCGCCAATGGTGATGTGAGGAGGGCGATACACTGTCTTGGGTGCCGGCTGATGGAGGACCTCTGTCTTTTTCAGACTGACCTCGAGTCCAAAGAGCTGGGCAGCATCTGCGAAGCAAGACGTGATGCGCTGCAGGGCTCTCTCTGTGTGTGCAACGAGGGCAGCATCATCAGCAAAAAGCAGCTCACGAATCAGTTGGTCTAGGGTTTTCGTGTGGGCCTGCAGTCGCCTGAGGTTGAACAGGCTGCCATCGAGACGATACCTGATGTACACTGCATCGTCATCATCGAGGTCCACTGTGGCCTGCTTCAACATCATGCTAAAAAAGATGGTGAAGAGGGTCGGTGCCAGCACGCAGCCCTGCTTTACGCCGTTGAGAATAGGGAATGGTTCTGAGAGGTCATTGTTGAGTCTGACCTGGCCTTGCTGGTCCTCGTGTAGCTGGACAATCATGTTGAGGAACTTTGGGGGACAGCCAAGTCGCTCCAGGATCTGCCACATGCCTTGCCTGCTCACAGTGTCGAACGCTTTTGTTAGATCGACAAATGTTACGTACAGCCCTTTGTTCTGCTCGCGGCACTTCTCCTGTAGCTGTCTCAGCACAAAGACCATATCGGTGGTGCTCCTGTTTGCTCTGAAGCCACACTGGCCCTCTGGGAGTTGGTCTTCAGCGATGGCAGGTACCAGCCGATTCAGGAGCAGCCTTGCAAGGATTTTCCCAGCAATGGACAGCAGGGTAATTCCCCGATAGTTGGAACAGTCAGACTTCTCGCCTTTGTTCTTGTACAGGGTGATAACGACTGCATCACGGAGATCTTTTGGTAGTGTTCCTTCCTCCCAGCAGCAGAGAAAGAGGTCATGGAGCTTGTTGTGCAGTGCTGTGCCTCCATGTTTCCAGATCTCTGGCGGTATTCCATCAATGCCTGCTGCTTTGCCACTCTTGAGCTGGTGGATGGCTGTGAGGGTCTCTTCAGCGGTGGGTGGTTCGTCCAATTCAACCTTTACTGGGAGGTGTGGGATTTGTAGGACAACTGCTTCTTGAACAGTGCGCTCAGCGCTGAAGAGGCTCTGAAAGTATTCCGACCAGCGGTTCAAGATGGAGGTATTATCTGTGAGGAGTGCCTGGCCATTCGCGCTTCGCAGGGGACTTTGTACCAGGCGCCTGGGGCCATACACTGCTTTCAGTGCTTCGTAGAAGCCCCTGTAGTCACCATTGTCAGCACAAAGCTGGGTCCTCTGTGCAAGTCTGGTCCACCACTCATTCTGGAGATCTCTGAGCTTGCGCTGGAGACTGCTGCAGACGAGGCGGAAGGCAGACTTCTTCACGGGGCAGGAAGGCTGGGCTAGGTGGGCCTGATGGGCGGCTCTTTTTTTTTGCTAGGTGTTCCTGGATCTCTACATCGTTTTCGTCAAACCAGTCTTTGTTCTTCTTTCTGGCGAAACCCAAGACTTCTGCAGAGGATTTTGCAATAGCAGTTTTCAGTTCTTCCCAAAGTGTTTCAGGGGAGGAGTCTACTGGGTCCGCTGTGTCTTTGAGCCTGCGCAGACTCAGACCTGCCTACCCTACGATTTTTGGGCGTATTTTTACGATTTCTTTTTCAAAATACGAAAATACGATTAATGCCTAAAATTTACGATTTTACTAAAAAAAAAAAAAAAAAAAAATTTTTTTTTTTTTTTTTTTTTTTTTTTTTGGGGGGGGGGGGGGGGTGTTGTGTCGGTCAATAAAGTCTCAAAATACAAAATGTCAGAGCAAAGTAGGGAGGAGAGTGGATTTTTCTAGCTCAAAGAAAGCTAAGCACCAGTATTTTTTGCCACAGTATGCTAAATATTGGACATTTTGGCGAATGTCAAAGAAAGGACCAACCTATGCATTGTGACTTCTCATGTGCTCATGATGGTCGAAATGACATTGAAAAGCATTTATCAACTAATATCCATAAGAGACTGGCAGATGCCCAGAAACGAGTTGTAATTACAGGCTGTGTTTTCTAAGCAGTCCCATGAAGCAGTCAAAATTTTGCGTCAACAAGCAACTAGTGTGGAAATCTGCATGGTTCGTTTTATAGTTGATTCAAATCTTCCTTTGTCCTGTGTGGATTCCATGTCCGGGATGTTTAAGCAAGTGTTTCCTGTTGTACGGAATGGTATAGTTTATCAGTATAAATTGATTTTTCTATTGTTTGTACGTTTTGATAATAGTCTGCTACAATTTTATGAAAATACTATTTTTTCCCCAAGAATACTATTTTTGGCGATTATAAATACTATAAAAAAAATTGGTGGTAGGCAGGTCTGCCTGCGCTGTAAATCTGTCTGAAAGGCAGCTTTCACATCGTCACGCTGAATTGGCAACATCAAGCTTTTTCTTGGGGGGCCCCCATTTCTTGGGTTTTGGCTTGAAGTGGAGCCTGAGTTTGCAGCGGACAAGGCGGTGGTCAGTGTGGCACTCTGCGCTGGGCATCACTCTGGTGAGGAGGACGTCACTGCGGTCCCTCTGACGCACTAGGACATAGTCGATAAGGTGCCAGTGTTTGGAGCGAGGATGCATCCAGGTGGTCTTTCGACTGTCCTTTTGCTGAAAAGTAGTGTTGGTGATGACCAGTTGCTGCTCCGCACAGAACTCCAACAGTAGGCGGCCATTGTCATTGCAGTTCCCCACGCCATGCTTGCCGAGGACTCCTTTCCAGGCTTCAGAGTCCTGGCCCACTCTGGCGTTGAAGTCGCCAAGGATGATGACTTTGTCGTCTGCAGGGGTACTCTGTAGGAGGCTGCGCAGGTCAGTGTAAAACTTGTCCTTTTCAGCAGGCTCTGCCAGGAGGGTTGGGGAGTACACACTGAGAAGGGTGACGTGCTGCTGGTGTCTCAGTGGGAGGCACATGGACATGATGCGGTCTGAGTGGCCCGTTGGTAGGTTTTCCAGCTTAGTCGCAATGGATGTCTTGACCATGAAACCCACGCCTGAAAGCCGTCTTTCTGATGCAGGCCTGCCTGACCAGTAGAGGGTGTACCCAGCATCAAGTTCTTGGAGGCTGCCTTCGTCCGGAAGGCGTACTTCGCTGAGCGCGGCGATGTCGATGTTTAACCTCCGCAATTCATGGGCAATGAGGGCGGAGCGACGTTCAGGGCGTCCGCTGTCTGCTTTGTCGAGCATGGTTCGGACGTTCCAGCATGCTACGTTGAGTCCGGTCGTGGTCATCATGAGAGTGGATCCGTTATTCTTTCTTGTTTTTTGACCGCAGGAGAAGATGCCCGTTGACCGCGGCTAGCCAACTGGGGTTGCGAGGGGACGAGCTTTGGTTAGGCCACCTTTTCTAGGCCCCTCTCCGTGTGGAGCAAGCAGTGCTGTCCCTAGAGAAGGCTGCTTGGTCGTTCAGGGTGTGCCGAGTGATGTTGTCATCCCCAGGTCAACATCAGGCGACCAATATCCTGAACCGCCTGCATGCAGGTTTGAGACTGCGGCTTCCAGTGACATCTTTCACCTGCCGTTTCGCCCCTCGCCCGTCGCTACAGGACTTGGAATGGTCAGTGTCATGGTCCGTGGACGTTTCCTAAAGCCTGCGCGGTGGAGCTTTTTGGTGGAGTGCAGTGTGCGCAGTACTGGCCCCACCCTTTAAACCCTTGGTTCATCTGCCATGGCCTAGCAAGCTGGGACGATGGCATCGAGGTCCTCGGGTCGTAGGTTTTATATCAGACTGTCCTTGTCCTAGTCTCTGGCTCAAAAGCCTTCCCCGGAGATACGGGGGCTTTGATGTCAGGGGTTTCCTCCCTTAGCCTTTCCGCAGCCAAGCGGCCAGGCCTGCAAGGCAGCAGGCGACTCGTGGAGGGCGGGGTCGTCTATGTCCCGTGCAGATGTGAACATCTGCCCACTGCCCCATCATTACAAGAGATGTAAAAGAGGGTTCGACCATGATAGTTCAAGGGTGGTGTCTGAATATCATGGCGCCTGAAGGGGGCCAAGATATTCAGGTACCACCCTTGAACTATCTGGTCGGGCGATCTACTGTTGTGGGGCGTGGTTGCTGATACTTTACCCGTCGTTCACCTGTTGTTTGTTTGTTTTTTGCCAGCGAGGGAGAACTGCTGCGTGTGAATGAAGAGAACGTGTGGTGTCCACAGCTACTTGGGGAATGTCTAGGGCACGCAGGTGCAGTTCAGGTGAGTGTCAGGTTTATACCGCTACTAGTCATCTTTTACTTGCTGGTACATAAAGTAAACAGTATATGTATGTTGCTAAGTGGGCCGATGTCAGCTCTCGGACTGTTTTGTGACTTGGTACCGTATCAAAGTTCTGTACTGAGCAGGTTTATGCATTTTGCACATTTCATAATATAAACCCGTTTTGAGTGCAGTACAATCTTGTTTCAGAGCTTCCTGGACTTTGACCATGAAGGGCTGGCGTCATGTGGAGCTGATGGGCTCGTCATTATCTGGAAGGTGAGATTTGTGTGCTCGTGTGCATGTATTGTGTGTGTATGGTAAATGCCAACAAAGAAACACGCTTAACCCTTTTAGCCCCACGGGTGCTTTTCCCAAATTTTGGAAGTGTTACTGAACTTACTATGTACCGGTTGCAGGAGATGGATTGATCATGATTCAAGGGTAGTGGCAGATGAGCTTGGCGCCTTCAGGCGCCAAGCTCATCTGGCACTACCCTTGAATTATCATGATCAGTTCATCTCCTGCTGCAGCGTCCTGTGGCTGAATGGGTTAATAGGCCAAGCACAACACAATTTGTTTTCTCAAAACACATTACCGATGGTATTACTTTATGGGATTAGTTCTTAGCTAGTCTAATTTTAGCCCAAAATTCGTTGTGTACGATTATGGCCGTTATGGCAGGAGAGGGGCGCCATAGACTGGGCGGAAGCCCGGTTAGCCTCCCTTCCTGTACCACCACCTCCTGAAACCCGGGAGTCTTGGGTTTCGCCAGAAAGAAGAACAAAGACTGGTTTGACGAAAACGATGTAGAGATCCAGGAACACCTAGCAAAAAAAAGAGCCGCCCATCAGGCCCACCTAGCCCAGCCTTCCTGCCCTGTGAAGAAGTCTGCCTTCCGCCTCGTCTGCAGCAGTCTCCAGCGCAAGCTCAGAGATCTCCAGAATGAGTGGTGGACCAGACTTGCACAGAGGACCCAGCTTTGCGCTGACAATGGTGACTACAGGGGCTTCTACGAAGCACTGAAAGCAGTGTATGGCCCCAGACACCTGGTACAAAGTCCCCTGCGAAGCGCGAATGGCCAGGCACTCCTCACAGATAATACCTCCATCTTGAACCGCTGGTCGGAATACTTTCAGAGCCTCTTCAGCGCTGAGCGCACTGTTCAAGAAGCAGTCGTCCTACAAATCCCACATCTCCCAGTAAAGGTTGAATTGGACGAACCGCCCACCGCTGAAGAGACCCTCACAGCCATCCACCAGCTCAAGAGTGGCAAAGCAGCAGGCATTGATGGAATACCGCCAGAGATCTGGAAACATGGAGGCACAGCACTGCACAACAAGCTCCATGACCTCTTTCTCTGCTGCTGGGAGGAAGGAACACTACCAAAAGATCTCCGTGATGCAGTCGTTATCACCCTGTACAAGAACAAAGGCGAGAAGTCTGACTGTTCCAACTATCGGGGAATTACCCTGCTGTCCATTGCTGGGAAAATCCTTGCAAGGCTGCTCCTGAATCGGCTGGTACCTGCCATCGCTGAAGACCAACTCCCAGAGGGCCAGTGTGGCTTCAGAGCAAACAGGAGCACCACCGATATGGTCTTTGTGCTGAGACAGCTACAGGAGAAGTGCCGCGAGCAGAACAAAGGGCTGTACGTAACATTTGTCGACCTTACAAAAGCGTTCGACACTGTGAGCAGGCAAGGCATGTGGCAGATCCTGGAGCGACTTGGCTGTCCCCCAAAGTTCCTCAACATGATTGTCCAGCTACACGAGGACCAGCAAGGCCAGGTCAGACTCAACAATGACCCCTCAGAACCATTCCCTATTCTCAACGGCGTAAAGCAGGGCTGCGTGCTGGCACCGACCCTCTTCACCATCTTTTTTAGCATGATGTTGAAGCAGGCCACAGTGGACCTCGATGATGACGATGCAGTGTACATCAGGTATCGTCTCGATGGCAGCCTGTTCAACCTCAGACGACTGCAGGCCCACACGAAAACCCTAGACCAACTGATTCGTGAGCTGCTTTTTGCTGATGATGCTGCCCTCGTTGCACACACAGAGAGAGCCCTGCAGCGCATCACGTCTTGCTTCGCAGATGCTGCCCAGCTCTTTGGACTCGAGGTCAGTCTGAAAAAGACAGAGGTCCTCCATCAGCCGGCACCCAAGACAGTGTATCGCCCTCCTCACATCACCATTGGCGAGTCTGAACTAAAGTCAGTGCACCAGTTTACTTACCTTGGCTGCATTATCACGTCGGACGCCAAGCTGGACAAGGAGCTTGACAGCAGGCTGGCAAAAGCGAACAGCGCTTTCGGGCGACTTTTCAAGCGGGTGTGGCACAATCAACAGCTGAAAACAGGCACCAAGATCAGCGTGTACAGAGCTGTGGTCCTCACCACCCTGCTGTATGGTTCCGAGTCCTGGGCCCTCTACCGCAGCTAACTACGACTCCTCGAACGCTTCCACCAGCGCTGCCTGCGTACCATCCTGGGCATTCACTGGAGTGACTATGTCACCAACGTCGAGGTCCTTGAACAGGCTGAAACTGTGAGCATCGAGGCTTTGCTGCTGCGGACACAGCTCCGCTGGGCGGGGCATGTCTCCAGGATGGAGGATCATCGCCTACCAAAGATCACCCTGTTCGGCGAGCTTGCTACTGGACACCGTGACAGAGGGGCACCAAAGAAGAGATACAAAGACTGTCTCAAGAAGTCACTTAGTGCCTGCCAAATCGACCACCACCAGTGGTCTTCGCTTGCTGCGGACCGTGACACCTGGCGCTCCACCATTTACAAGGCAGCTGTCTCCTTTGAGGACTCTCACAGAGCTAGCCTTAACCCATATCCATCGGTATACGCCCGCGTGCGTACACACCCATTTCCATCGGAATACTCCGCCGCGCGTAGGCCCCCCTTTCCGACGGTATACTCGCCGACGCGTAGTTTAGGTGGTTCCCCTGTGTCCCTCTGTGTACACGTAAACCCCTACTTCCCATGACATCACAGGTTAGTGCTCTAAACGTCATCGAAATATGTGCACTTTTCCCAGTTCCGACCGAGAATTTGCCGGAAGTTGTAAGCCTTTTTTACGCTAATTTTCGCCGCGTGTTAGAGTGAATACATCGAGCATGATGGCCGAGCCAGGTGAGAGAGAGGACGTGAGCGATACAAGCGGCGATTTTGAATTAGATCCTGACGACAACATATTAGGGGAAGATGAAGAGTTGGTGGAGATTCGAGATGTACAAGTTTACGATGAGTTGAGTGATTTAGTTCGTCAAATTTTCGGCGATAGTGTGGAAGACAACGATGATTTTCCTGGGTTTCAAGATGGCTGGCAACGTGACAATTTTATTCCTTGCGTCAATAGAAAATGTGTAGTTTTCAAACCACTTGATGGATTTCATTCATTCTTTTTTTATTAGGCAGAAAATAGAAGTGTGTATATTTTACAGGCATATATGCTGCAGTGATTTTGGATCCTTCTATTGAAATAATGTACTTGAACACAAGGTATGTGAACATTTTTGCAATAAGTTCACTTTTACACTAAAATAATTTTTTTCTGTTTTCTTTTTCTCAGTTTATTTTTACATGGATAGCTAGTATATTCAATGCTGAATCTGCTGATATGCAACACTTAATGTTTTAGGGTGGGGTTGAGACTGTTTTAAGCCTTTTATACAACTACCACTCGTGCACTAAAATTTCCTAAAAAACGGTCAGCTCTGAGCAGGCACTCTCTGTAAGGCCTCTTAGCTCACAGAGTGCCTGACTGGAAGTGTCTTCCAGATGGATATGGGTTAAGGACAAGCGGCTCAGGAGAAAAAACAGAGATGCCGCAGCTCAGAACCCTGGCCATACCTTCCCCTGCAGCCACTGCGGTCGAACCTGCCTGTCTCGGATTGGCCTCCGCAGCCACGAACAAGCCTGCAGACGTCGTGGGCAACTCCTATAAAATCTTCGTTCGCGAAGTCAAGCCAAGCTAGTCTAATTTTAGCCCAAAATTCGTTGTGTACGATTATGGCCGTTATGGCAGGAGAGGGGCGCCATAGACTGGGCGGAAGCCCGGTTAGCCTCCCTTCCTGTACCACCAAGCATGCGCTCCGCGCTTCCCACTTCAGTCAGTTTCTTTGCTAGTTACTGAGCAGTTGTGTACGTCGTGAGCTCTACGCTTCGAAGTTCTCTTGAGCCGTTTACCGGTCGTTGGACTGTTGTATGCCTTCGCCTTGTGCCTTAGGCTTGGACGCTTTCGTGTGGGACTGCTTCTGCAGTTGTGTTTGTGACTTTAGGGCTAGCCTGCAGCAGCGCCGGTGAACTGTTTTCACGTGTTTGTGGCACACTCGGACTTGTAGCTTTGCCCTCGAGTGCCCGGTTCTGGCCTGCGCTTGCTTGCGCCAGTTTCAGGCTGGGGGGCTGTGTGCTTGAGAACTGTGACTGGTGTGTTCTCTCGTCGTTTTGGCCCTTGACGTTTCGCAGGACGAGCCCCGGAGTGTTGGTGCGTGGCGGCGTTCCTGGCGTCTTCCTTGTCTCTTCCTTCGACCCTGCGGTACTGCGGGGACTTGTGTCTTCGACCGGCGACGGTGCGAGCTGCCTCTTCGCCTGGTCATCTGCCCTCCACGTGGTTGGTTGGTCTTGGTCTGTTGGTTGGTCCCTCTTCTTCGGATGGCGAGGTAAAGATTCGGTTTGAGCCTACGCCAGGCGCTCAGGGGTGTGGGTAGAGCGCCGGGCCTCGGCTAAGCCCATTATCGAAATTTCGTTCAAGCGCGATTCGTTTTGCGTGCTTGCGGGGGGGCACGCTCGCTCGAATGTCATTGTTCCTTTGTGTTGCAGTTGGCAAGTACGCACCTGCACGCGATGTGGGAAGTTCCAGTGGCCGAGTGACTGACATTCCTTTTGCCTGACCTGCTCCGGATGTGCCTCAACTAACCCGTGCCCGGTCTGCGCCCCATGGCCGGTAGAGAAGTGAACACAACTCTTGGGCTTCTACGGCCGAGAATGACCGACCCCAGCACGGAGTTCCGATCCATCCCCAGTAGGCGCCACAGACCCGCCGAGTGGCCCTTACCGTGTGGTAGCGCCTCCGGCTCAGCAGCCTCGTCTGCGAGCTAGAACGCTAAAACCGGCAGCCACCACAGTCCCGTCGAGTGGTCGTTGTGCGGTTCAGGATCGGCGAGGCCCGCCAGCTAAGCCTCTTGGGAAGAAACCGGTAGCCACCACAGTCCCGTCGAGTGGTCATTATGCGGTTGTGACTTCCAAGCAGTCACAAGTAGACATACAGGCACATGCGGCAGCTCCGGTAGACGTCCTGGCAGAGACACCGAAGGCCGCAGACAACCAGGTCAGCGATCGGCACGCTCCGTTACTGAGACCTATTGTGCCCCCCTCCTCGTCCGCCACTGGTAAACATGTCGTCGCCTCAACTCCCCCGACCAAGACTGGCGACACGGCACCTAGACCGGACAGACTTGCTCGGCGTTCGCGCCCCCGCTCCCGGTCACGCAGCCTGAGACGCGGCCCAGCTTCACCCCGAGACTGCCCGCCCCGTTTACACCATGAGCGTTCTTCCTCCTCTAGTTGTTGGTTGCGCTCCAGGGACTCGTCGCAGCGCCAGAGAGTGTCTTCCCGCCACACAGCTTCTAGCCGACCCCCACGGGCTCAGGCTAGGCACGACTCGTCTCGCAGTTCAGCTTCACGTCGGTGCCGACGTTCGGTGTCTTCACATCGCCGCTACCGCTCCAGACAGCGCAGCGTCTCTCGCCATGACCGCGGGCAGCGACACCGCAGTCTTCGTCGTGCGTCTTACTCGTCGCGGAGCTCCTCGCGAGATCGTTCATTGCTACGGCGCCATCGGCACCACCCGCCGGTGAGAAGCTCGTCGCTTAAGGCTACGACCGTCTCCCGGGATGCAGAGATGAGAATCCTAAAATGACAAAAAGGAGGAAAGCTTGGTGGATCGACGGAAACGAAGTGAGAGCGAACCAAATGACAACAATCCGCATGGGAACGAGTGGGAATAAGCTGCGAGATCGAAAATCAACAACTCACCCTAGTCATATACACTAAAATTTTCTCACCGGATTTAAACCGATCTCAAAAATGACCCTGGGACCTTCCGAAAGAGCGGATTTCCGCTAAAAGGCGGAAGATTCTCATCTCTGGGGATGACAATGCGGCGATTCTCACTACTCGGCAAGTGGTAGACGCAGCCCTCTGCACTGTGCCGACTGAAGATGATGCCCTCAGCCTGTACCCTGCGGAGTCAGTGTCAGCCCTCCTTCGAGAGACCAGCCCAGACCTGCCCGTTCTCTCGCCTGACGAGGAGGAACTACACCCGTCGTCCATGGGACACAGGTTGGAGACTCTTCGGGCACTGGATGAAGCGGCGCGCATCATTGCAGACTGCCTTCCAGCGAATCGCTGCCCTCCGTCACCCCCGCTCAAGAGGAAGGCTTCCGCCTCCGTTGATGCTGATCGTCAGGGCAAGCGGTTTAAGTCTCTTCGTCAGGGCAAGTGGTTTAAGTCTCTTCCCCAGCCACCGGGCTTTAAGGACATTTGCGAAGCTTTCTCCGATCATCTCTCGCAGGGTCGCTGCAGTTCCTTCGGTTTTGTTCAGACTCCAGGTGGCCGGCAGGGTTGGATATGTCCTTTCTACAATCTTGGTACGCGGGACACTCGCAGAGTTTTTCTTGCCCCTGCCTAAATTGGACCCCGCGGCGGTGTCTTTTACTGGTACTACCCTGCGGCAGTCTCTTCCCCTTGGCGTGGAACAGATAGCGACGCTCGTTCGGAACGCCCTGGCTGCAGTGGGTTTCCTGGATCTAGCGACGCAAGCCATCATTCGTCGATTAGAAGACACCTGGCATCCTTCGTTGTCTTCTTTGTTTGGGGACCTACTAGCGCTGGCCGTCTCCGGGAACCGTGCGGCCTACCACGCCTCCGTCAACGCGATGGCAGCAGCCCTTAACTGTGATTTGTTGAGACGGGATGCGGTTCTACGCCTCTGCCCCATCCCGGCCGATGTCAAGACACTCCCTTTCGAGTCCCCCGCAAGGCTCCGGGTCGCTCCCTGCGGGCTTCCAGACCCAGCTTTCATCCCCCTACCAGAGGTGGACGTCTCCCCCTCCCCCCCCCAGACCTCCGACCTTTCCCCGCGCCTGCCCGTCTACAGGCTCCACCCCTGTGCCCCCTGCTCGGTCCTGGCCCAGATCTGCCCAGCGTCCCAGGCGGGGTAGGGCCCAGCGACGACCTGTCTTTTCCCCCGCCGACCTCTTCCGGGTCTCCTGTCGGCGGGAGGCTAGCGCTTCACAGCGACGTGTAGCGAACGCTTCTACCGGACGACCCATAGATCCTATCTACCATCGCCAAGGGACTCCTGATCTCCTTTCAGTCGCAAAGGTCCCGGGTTCGAATCCAGCTTGGGTCAAAATTTGCTCAGACCCTTTTTCGTTGCCCCGTCTTTGAAATCACCCTCGTGGTGGACAAAAGACGTTAAGCCCTAAACATTTTTCCTTTCAGTCGCCCCCTTCCCTGCGCCGCTCGCCGTTGTGGACAGCGGTGCCGTCAGACCAGCCCGGAGCCGAGGCCCTCAGCGCCGAAGTAGATGCCTTGCTGCAGAAGTCTGCCACGGAGGTGGTGATGCGACACGACTCCCCGGCTTTCTACAGCCGGCTCTTCGTGGTACCCAAGCCTGGCGGCAAGTGGCGGCCAGTCATAGATCTCTCGGCGCTCAACAAGTTCATTGTTGCTCCTTCCTTCCGCATGGAGACCGCCCGGGCCCTTCGGGCCGCCGATGGACTTCGCCGTCAGCCTGGACCTCTCGGATGCGTACCTTCACGTGCCCATACACCCAGCCTCCAGGCGTTACCAGCGCTTCGCGTTCCAGGGAGTGGTCTACCAGTTCCGCGCTCTTCCCTTCGGCCTCAATCTCAGCCCTTGGGTGTTTACTCGGATCATGGATGCTGTGGTAGCCAGAGCCCGTCGTTCTTCCACGAGTCCCACCTCGAACTACTTAGACGACCTGCTCTTGAGGAACCAGTGCGAGACTGCCCTGATGGAGGACCGGGACGCCCTTCTCCACCTGCTCGAAGTGCTAGGCTTCTTGGTCAACTTCGGCAAGTCTGACCTCGTGCCAGCGCGCCACTTTGTGCACCTGGGTATGGAGTTCTGCACCGACCTCAACATCATCCGGCTCCCGGAGAAACGCATCCAGAGTTGGCGAATTTAGCGCGGCAGGTTTCTCAGATGATGACGCT
This sequence comes from Semisulcospira habei, assembly GCA_036245525.1. Classification (NCBI taxonomy): domain Eukaryota; kingdom Metazoa; phylum Mollusca; class Gastropoda; family Semisulcospiridae; genus Semisulcospira; species Semisulcospira habei. The sequence continues at coordinate 85,072,210 of BTPG01000001.1, forward strand.
TCCGGCCAGGCAGTGGCTGCAGCTTCTGGGATTGATGAACGCAGCGGCGGATCTGCTTCCTTTGGGACGTCTTTACTCCCGGCCTCTGCAACTGCACTGGCGTCCGTCGTCGGCCGACCTCGACGCCCTGGTTTCGGTCACAGCTCTGACCCGTCCTCACCTTCTGCGCTGGGTGGATCCTACCTGGCTTCCGACAGGAGTGCCCCTCTTCTCGCCGCCCCCCCTCCCTCTCCCTGTGCGTCGACGTGAGCCTCTCCGGTTGGGGAGCTCACCTCCTGCCGTCGTTCGAGACTACCTCCGGCCTGTGGCCCCGGAAAACACCGCCCCGACACATCAATTGGTTGGAACTGAAGGCGGTCTGGCAAACCCTCCTCGTGTGGGAACACCGCCTCCGTCATCAGGAGCTTCTAGTCCTGTCAGACAACTCCACGGTCGTCGCCTACATTCAGAAGCAGGGCGGGACCCGCTCTCCCTCCCTCTGCATCCTCCTCTACCAGTCGCTCTTCGCGCGCGTCACATTCAGGGTCACCTGAATGTCCTAGCCGACTCCCTCTCCCGTCGCGGTCAGCTACTGCATACCGAGTGGTCGCTGCGTCCAGACATCTTCCGGATGATCAGCGCAGCCTGGGAGACACCCATGGTCGACCTCTTCGCCACGAGATGGAATCGGAAGCTCCCTCTGTTCGTCTCTCCGATTCCAGACCCCCTGGCCTGGGCAGTGGACGCTCTCTCCATCCCCTGGGACGGCCTCGTCGCCTATGCCTACCCGCCGACGGTGCTAGTTCCCAAGGTTCTACTCAAGCTCAGAGGGTGCAACACGATACTGTTCCTGGTGGCGCCGTTCTGCTGGACCAGGACGTGGACCACCGACCTCCTGAACCTCGCAACGCCCCCCCCCGCTGACGCTCCCCACCCCAAGCACGATGCTCAAGCAACCTCGTTGTGCGGTTTACCATCCGTGTCCAGAGCGTCTCCTCCTTCACGCCTAGAGGTTGTCAGGCAAGCCCTCTCCACTAGAGGCTTCTCGAGTGCGGCAGTGGATGTGATCGCTTCAGCCCACAGAACCTTGACCAGGCGAGTTTACGAAGGCAAGTGGAGAGTCCTCTGCTCCTGGTGCGACGACAGACGCCTCTCCCCCACCGATTTGACTATTCCTCAGCTGGCGGAGTTCTTCCTCTGACTGTTCTCCGACCAGCACCTAGCGCCTATTACCATTAGAGGCTACCTGGCCATGATTGCGGACACGTACAGACATCTGGGACGGCCCGATCCCGGCACCTGCAAAGACCTTGCCTACCTGATGGACCACTTTGGTCTACAACGTCCCACTCTACGTTCCTTAGTGCCTAGATGGGACCTGCCTTGGGTGCTTACGTGGCTCAACTCGCCTCGCTTCGAGCCCATCCAGTTGGCAACACTACCAGATGTGACGCGGAAGACTTGCTTCCTCTTGGCCCTCGCCTCTGCCTCCAGGGTCAGCGAGCTGCACGCCCTTTCGGCACGCCCCGACTGTCTGCAGTTCAGAGCGGATGGTTCAGTTCAGCTGCTGCCCGACCCGGCCTTCCTAGCCAAGACCAGATCTCCTTTGGCTGCCCCCCAACTGGTGACGATTCAGCCATTACCAGACCCGGGTTCCACCCGCGAGTCCAGACAACAAGACCCGGTGCGAGCCTTACGTGTGTACCTGCGCTGGACCAAGCCGCTACGCAGGGGACGCACCCGCCTTTTCCTTCCTCTGTCCCCAGGTAGAAATGACATCTCAGCTCAGACGATATCCTCCTGGTTTCAGTGGGTGATACGATCAGCCTACCAGGACCTGGCTCCTCACACAGCCAAACGCTTGCACATCAGGGCGCACGAGATCAGAGCCATGGCTGCAAGCCTAGCGTTCGACCGCAACTGTGCTGTCAAAGACATTGTGGCGGCTGTTGGCTGGCGAGCGGAAACCACCTTTGCATGCTTCTACCTGAGGGACCTCTCCAGCCAGCGCCAGCTGGTGGGAGACATCGTGGCGGCGCAACACTCCCTCCAGGCACCTTAGGCGCCTAAGTATCTTTGCTAAAATTAGAGGGAGGTTGCTTGTGGTGGGCCACTAGAAGTAGTGCGATGGCAGGGGTAGGGGCGTTTTAGCGGCACCCGCCTCCTGTTCGGAATTCTCCCATAAAGTAATACCATCGGTAATGTGTTTTGAGAAAACAAATGTATTTTTCTTTAAAATGAATTTTTTGGAAAAATACTTACCGATGGTATTACTCGGAGGTCCCTCCCACCTGCCCCGCTTGCCGCTGGTCTGCTAAGAAACTGATAAGTGGGAAGCGCGGAGCGCATGCGTGGTGGTACAGGAAGGGAGGCTAACCGGGCTTCCGCCCAGTCTATGGCGCCCCTCTCCTGCCATAACGGCCATAATCGTACACAACGAATTTTGGGCTAAAATTAGACTAACTAAGAACTAATCCCATAAAGTAATACCATCGGTAAGTATTTTTCAAAAAAATTCATTTTAAAGAAAAATACATTTTAATAAATTGTCCTTTCTAAGAGTGTTTTTTTGCTGTTGGAATGTTATTTACATGTTAAGCTAGCAGTCACCTTTCTGGTCTGGACTGTGTGTCACTGTCTGCATCTTTGTATGGTATTCACCCATAGTTATGCCTCTGTGTCAGTGTGTGCTTGTGCTCGTCCGTTTGTGTCTGTATGTATCCCAATCCATCAGGCCGATGGCCTTTTGCGCATTGGGATGCGCGTCTATGTATGTGTGCATATATGCATGCATTCCACTGAGGTGACAGCTCATTGTTTCAGAACACAGAGATGCAGAGAGTGCGGAGAAATCGGGCCATGCAGGAAATTCTTTTCAACTGTGATGGGATCGTGTGATAGATTCCGTCGACCTTTGAATAGTTCAAGGATCTCGGAACAAAACTCCAGAGTGTTGCTGAGCCTGACGTTTATGTTATGGCTGTGAAGGCATCATGTGATACTGATAGCGCTTGTACTTGCTGGTAAATAATGTTAAAATGCCATTGTTTACAAGGCTATGATGGCCCCGTGTGTCAACATTTAGATCAATGTCCGCAACACAAAATTGACTGCCAAGCAAGTGAAATATGAAATACGCAAAGATATAAACAAGCAAGGAATACACTGTGGATGAATCTAGTACCACCCTTGAGCTGCTATGGTACTGTATGGGTAAATCCTCAATGTGCATTTGGGCCGATGTTGGCCCACACGCAACTTTATGGGTAAACGCCAGGTATATCTCGAAAGTGCAAAGATTATTGGGCTCATGTCGGCCGCCGTTGGTCCTATGGCCTCTTGCACACCGAGTGTGACATTACAGTGCTGTCTAAATCAATATTGCAGGTTCAAGGGTTTTTGCATGACTGATGGTATACATTATTGTGCAATATCAAGACATCATGTCAGCAGGGCCACCTAACTTCAGTGGCACGAGTGAGCTTAAACTCTGCGTCAGTCTCCAAGCATGACTGAGGACATGCATTATTGTGCAATATCAATACACCTTGTCAGCAGTGACATTACATGAAAGTGAAATATTCTATACCTCGGTTGCACGAGCAAGCACTAGCCCTGTGCAAGCCACTAAACAAGGTGCTCCGCTATAGCGGAGCACCTTGTTTAATGGCTTGCACAGGGTTAGTGCTCGCTCGTGCACACTGGCCCATAGGACAAAACTGAAGCATGGCACTTAGGAACTTGTACACCCTCAAATGTGTCCAAAATGTCTAAGGACGTTTACACACACACACGACGTCAAGTGAAGTGCTGCGCTTCCGAACTTGCACACCCATCCTCTGTACCCCTATTAAAGAAACGGAACACCAGCTTGGCTGCTTTATTTTGTTTAACACATGATTATTTGTGCAATACACGTTTATTTGAGACCTGCTTTATACAGGTATGCTGCAAAAACATTGTATGCGGCATCCAAATTGTAAGAGGCATAGAGCTTCATGAGCCCCCAAGACAGTGGGGTCTCATAAGGATCTATTCTTTTGTCAGGCCAAATTCTGTATCTCAGATTGAAATGTTACTGGGCAGTCAGAAAAAAACGGCATCAAATAGCGAGAGACACAGGTTGTCGGTGGCAGCTCATAAGGATCTACACCTTGCTGAACCCATTTAAATCTGTCTGTTAAATACAAGGAGATATTAGGCGATCAATCTACAACGATTCTAAAAGAACTGTTCGAGGCCGCTGGTTGGGGTTAAAACTTTCGAGACCAGTCGCAACCGGATTTGCAGCTTTTTACATTGCGAATCCGGTTGCGGCTCGTCTCGAAAGAGTTAACCCCTTCCTGCTTGAGCACCCACAACACAACTGCAAGAGGCACAGATCTCGTAAGCCCCCGAACCTGCGAAAGCTGATGATCTGTGCCTTTGGCTGACATCACGTAGCACACAGTTTCCTACGACAGCTTGGCGTAGAATTAACAATGACCCAGAAGCAACATCTGCAACACCTGGCAGTGACAGGGTTAAAAACTGTACAAAGCTTAGCTTATCACCCAGTTATCACTCCCGTTATCTGTGATCACACATATCAAGCGACGCAAGCATTAACCCACTTCCATCCTGATACACCCATTGCTTGAACTAAAGCAGTTGATCTATATCCTAATCGGCAACAGAGCCTTTCTAAGACAATAAGCAAATTTGACCAAATCAGCCTCGGGATATCATGGGTTAACCCATATCATACTAAGGCTAAAAGCTTGTACACTGCCATATGCAAGCTACATTATAGATAAGGATATAGACCAATGGCTTTAGTTCAAGGGTGGTGCCAGAATAGCTTGGCGCCTAAAGACGCCAAGCTATTCTGGCACTACCCTTGAACTATTTTAGCCAAACTTATTTCACACACTTGTGTATTCCGAAGGATAAGGGTTATCCTTCACCGTGTTTCCTGGTTTCTGGAGGACCCAAAAGGGTGTTTAATTGCAAATATTTCATTAACTACTGGGAATATTTCAGTGAAAATTAAAAAAAAATGCTCCAAGATCATAAAAGATTAAATTTTGCAAAAAATATGTTAATAATTGATGAAAACATAAACAATGTCTGAATTTTTCCCCACACACAAACGATGCTGTGGGTCGTGCAGAACCCATACATTTAAAAGAATGAGTAAGGTGAATATTCCTGTCCGGATGATGTTGATCCTCGGCTGGCGAGAGTCAAAGATGAGAGAATTGCATCTCGCCCAAATTTTTCCTTTTTTGTGTGTTTTTGTTTTAATTTTGAAGGGTGTCAAAGTCCATGCAAAATCGACCAGTTTCAGTTCAGTTTCTTGGATATGGTGAACTTTCACCCATAGTTTCTGGGGGAAACAGAATCCACCATGATGACTAAAAGTACAAGGATGCTATGTGTAATATAGTGTAAAAAGTATGGGTCCTGTAGGACCCACACCATCGGCCGCCATGAGATGGCCTTAGTTGCCTGCTCGGCGTTAAACCCAAATAACTAACTAACCAACCCACATCATTGGGACAGGAATAACCAGTTAAATCGCTCTTTGAAAAATATGGGTCCTGTAGGACCCACCATCATCGTTTGTGGGTAGTCCAAAGTATGATCCGGTGAAGGTCAATACTTCCAGCTATTGATTTCTATGAATACAAATGTTATAAAATGAAGCACTACAAATTATCACATAGCAACAATGATATTAAACATGACTATTTTAACACTAACAATGATAAAACAGAAGCAAAACACATACTGTTTTTTTGTTTTGTTTTTTTCTATGCATAAATGTATGTGAATGTTTTTCTAAAACGTATGTGACAGAATATCATAAAATTTATGATAAAATGCCTGGTCAAAATTAACATGCATATGTATGAAAGCGATAGACAACTGGAATCAGGTATGAAAACCATTTCATGTTATGCTGATACTGGAAAGAAAACACAGCAATCAATCCAAGATGATTTTTAGTACATGATCCTGCAATCAAAGCAATGCCTATAAAACCTTCTCAGCCCTGACATGCTACACACACATATTGACTGACCATGATAGTTCAAGGGTACCTATGTACCTATACCCATAGTCAACAATTCATCTTTTCTAGGTGCCATGCTATTCTGGCACCACCCTTTAACCCTCTGGTTCTCGGTAGCGCATTTTGTCAAGGTGATTCCTGCAGGAATCATCTTGACAAAACGCGCTACCGAGAGCCAAAAGGGTTAACTTTGTGGTCAATCAGTCTCCTGAACTGTAATGTAACCTTTAGAGGACAACCCCAAATATGGGAATTCCAACTTCGGGGCTCGACATTAAAACAAGTGAGATTATTTGTTGTGAGATTATATATGACCACCAGGTAACTTATTTTTTATATACACAACATAGAGACTACAAACTTCCATAGCAAGAGGATTTATATCCTGACGATCACGCTAACACCCCTGTTACTCAAGCAGAAGAGGTAACAAGTAGTTCAGCTCACAACAGACATCAAACATTTGAACAGGAACCATGTGGAAAAAAAAGTACATGTACACAGGGCAAAAATGATATTTGTTCTATTTAGGCAGAATACATTGTACTGCTGGGTTTCCCCCTGTGGTGTAGTTGTGTAGGAAATGGCAAGCAAGGTGGGATATGTACACTCGGGGTTCAAACTACATAACGATATGTTTTAGAAAATGTTCTGTACATCTGAGCACTTTGCATATGTTGTAATCCTATGCAAAATAACTCTTGCATAATATCCAGAAATACAGGGGATCTATAAGCTATCCAGAAATACAGGGGAATCTATAAACTATCCAGCAATACAGGGGAATCTATAAACTATCCAGAAATACAGGGGAATCTATAAACTATCCAGAAAAACAGGGGAATCTATAAACTATCCAGAAATACAGGGGAGTATATAAACTATCCAGAAATACAGGAGAGTATATAAACTATCCAGAAATACAGGATGAGTCTATAAACTATCCAGAAATACAGGGGAGTCTATAAACTATCCAGAAATACAGGGGAGTCTATAAACTATCCAGAAATACAGGATGAGTCTATAAACTATCCAGAAATACAGGATGAGTCTATAAACTATCCAGAAATACAGGGGAGTCTATAAACTATCCAGAAATACAGGGGAGTCTATAAACTATCCAGAAATACAGGGGAATCTATAAACTATCCAGAAATACAGGAGAATCTATAAACTATCCAGAAATACAGGGGAATCTATAAACTATCCAGAAATACAGGGGAATCTATAAACTAATTAACCCCTCCACTCTCAGTGGCTAGAGATTACATCACTACCAACTTGGACCAGACAATCCTATTTGCCTCAGGCGCAGGGATGTGAACCAGGTCAGCAAAAGGTTTAGATCCTCATGAGCCCCTGCATCTGCAGGGGCTCATGAGGATCTATGCCTCTTGCACTAGGTGTAATTGTTGGTGTTCCAACAGTGAAGGAGTTAAGCGTATTACCAGGACTGGCACAAAGAGAAACGGTAACGTGCTGGCCTAACGAGCCAAACAGACATTCATGCAATAATCTCTCATAGTTAGAAAAAGATGCTGATCTTGTAATGGTGCAGCAACCAAAAGTCACCTGTGGGGTAAACACGCAGCACTGCTTACAACACGATGCTTACACACTGTCCATCATGAAATGCCATGCTAGGCTGGCAGATTCCTGTAGGAATCATCTTGACAAAGAGTGCTATGGACAGTCACGGGTTAAGAAAGTGCAGCAGCACATACAACCATTAACACATTCTGCTCCAGGATGAAGACCACAAATTTTGAAGTTGCCCCCTGAAGACTGTATTACACTTCTACAAACAGATCGAGCGTAATAGTTCAAGGGATGTGCCAGAATAGCTTGGCGCCCATATTCTGGCACAACCCTTAAAACTATCACGCTCGATCCATGTCTTGCCGTGGTGTGCCGGTGTTGAATCGGTTAACATTTTCTATCAAGAGCACATCACCGGATGGAGCATACACAATTGTTAAAGACCAGTATTATTATTATAATACTGTGTGCACCTGCCACTGCCGAGACATTCGCTCAAGTTGCTGTTCTGTCTCCAAGTTGTTAGTATGTGCCATGCAAGATAGTCTGTCATGAAAAGTCAGTACAGTGTCTGCCAGTGTTAAAAAGTCCAGAATCTCCCAGCCTTCACTCCAGTTCCTGGTCCGTCAGCCCCTCCAAGCTGTTCACCAGAAATGAAAACTCTGGCCGAGCACTTGGATCCTGATACCAGCAGCTTTTCATGATATTATACATAGGGCTGGAGCAGTACTCAGGTTTTGGAAGGCGGTCACCCTTTTTGTACTTGTGTTTGAGCTCTGTCATGATCTCGCCCTCTCGGATATCGGCCTGAATGAAGGTGTACGGTTCTTTGCCGCTGGTCATCTCCCAGAGAACTGTGCCAAATGACCACACATCTGTTTTGGAGTTGAAACAGTTTGCCTCCAGCACCTCCATTGCCATCCTGTACAGCAAACACCATTATATTAAGGGTTATATATAAAATCACTCAAAACTTGATAACCAAACAAATCTCCACACCTCTTCCCCACGACACCAATTAAATCATCGTGATTTCCAGGGATCTTACAAATTATATAACTGGCGCGCTTTTCTCGACCATGTGTTGACAAAATCACAATTTTATTTATCATCTTTTCACTCGCTGACACCTGTTAAGTCTCCCGATTCGGCGGGAGACTCCCGACTTTGCAACCTATCAGATCTACAACTTTGTCCTGACCTCCCGATTTCTCCCGCTGTCATGAATTTTTCTCCCGATTCTCCTGACTTAAGAAAATTCTAAAACTCTGAACACGTATCTTGTCAGCAGTTTTGTTTTCTTTCAGATATTTTGGAACAAGGGGAGATCACCCACCTGTTCCGGTTATTTCTGGTCACTTCCGGTTTTAATCGCCCAAAGAAACTGCAGTTGAGAGACAACGGCGAGTAAAGAAATCATGGACAGTTACTATCAGACTTTAGTCAGCACAACGTGTAAAAAGTTTTTCAACAAAATAAACGCAGCGTGCAGTACCCAAGAGCAAGTCTTGGTCTGTCTGGTCTTACCAAAGGCGGTATATTTTACTGTCTTTGGTAGCAGTAGGCATACATATAAATTGCAAGCATGTCCATTCCAATCAGTTCAGAAAAATCTGAATATAATAAATGTAAGGAAAATCGTTTTTGTCTACCGTATTGAAAATATGGTAGACTTCAGGATGGGGCTGGTCAGAGCACGTTCGGTAGAATGATAAGGACATAACAGGCGGGTGGGGCTCATGGTCTGGCAAAGAAGTTTTTGTCTACCGTATTGAAAATATGGTAGACTTCAGGATGGGGCTGGTCAGAGCACGTTCGGTAGAATGCTAAGGACATAACAGGCGGGTGGGGCTCATGGTCTGGCAAAGAAGTAACAAGATAAAAATGATGTCACATTTAGCCACTCTAACCTAGCTGTTAAACGTTGTTTTGGCGCAAAGCAATGTATGTATGTAAGTATATATACTGACTTCCGTTAAAAACGCGAAAAGTGTGTGTCTGTAAGTGTACCCGCAAACAAAGAGCCACCCTGACAGCAAAACAAGAAAATTTTATTTGTTGCTTGCTTCAGATGTTCAGCCTACTGTCAGAGCTACCTTCACACCAAAAATTGGGTGAGTTATCTCCCATGGCTATGTAGGAGGACACAGGGTTTCATTAGTGGTAAAAATAAGCTAAACTAGACACACTCTGTGAAGCAAGTTTCCTGTGATATGTTTTACACACAAGTTGTGTGGATTGCTTATAATGTTATTAACTGCCTCAAACAAAATTTGACTCGAAAAAGTAACCAGAACTTCCGGTGCACATCATTTTCTTAATAAATCTTATTTGATTTAATGTGAATTACTTTCAAACCATTTTTTATGCTCCAGTGACTGACACAGCAATAAAGAACACACCCATATCCATTTATCAGTTAAATATGGCTGCTAACCTAAAAATAAAGAACTTTTTGATTTTCATGTTTGTAGGTCATGTTGATAATTTAGGTGCCTTTGACAAACGAAAAGTAGGTCAAGACCAAACCAGCTGGATTTTCATGCACACAAACCCTAGTGACACTGCACATTGGTTGGCTTTCATCTGTGTCCTCTGCAGATGCTCTCCATTTCACTTTCAATATCCTGTGATGGTAGTGTCACTGATGACATCACAAGTCATCAATGTGCGATTTTTAAGACTAAATATTCTATTTGCACACGACATAACACACTCTTTATAACATTTTCTAATAAATGAGGTCAAACCCGGATTAAAGCATATTTACAAAGAAAAGCGTTATGGTGAAAAATTTGCGTTTCTTTTGTTGATCAGTATATATATATATATATATATATATATATATATATATATATATATATATATATATATATATATATTATATGTTTGTGTAAAATCACATTATTTGTAAGAATTTTCACATAAAATTGAATATCTAATGGTGTTTTTAAAAATTGTAAAAATGAAACAAACGCACATACAGAAGTAATAATTTGAATATGTTTGCACACATTTTATGCTGATAGTTGAATGAGAACGCTGTGATGCCGCGGGAAAAAAAAAGCCACAAAAAATCACCAAATTTCCCCTTTTCAAAACTTGACAGTATGCACTGATATTAGACGCACAAAAAAGACATTACCTGACTATTGAAATTGCAACTGTGTGATGTCATCATTTATATTTTCTGCTAAATTTTCTGCCTGCATGTTATTTTGTTTCAACAAATTTGTCATAATAGAACATTCAACTGAACAGAACAGGCTTCAAACACTCGTAATTCAATGTCTTTTGAAAATTTTGTTTTCCAAGAATTTAATCGTAACTTGTATATTAAAGATGCTGAGTTTTTTTGTGCACAGGGTGGAACATCTGAGAAATGTAACATTTTGTCTTTGTGAAACAAACTGTGTGAGCACAAAACAGATTTCATGTATAAATAATTACATATTCTTGCATACTACCAAGTTTTCTTAACTTTTTGCTCCATGTTTTGCATGCCTATCACAAATTTTATTCCACAAAATTTCACAGTGTGAAGGTACTCACAGAAAATCTACCCTTATACCTCTAGAAATAATACATATAGTTTATATTTCATTTCAAATACATTGAATGGTCACCGGATTCTATGGTCACCTGCCGTTTACAGTCACTTTCCTGATGTACGGATGATGTTTACTATATAACGTACCTGGATTATACAGTCACCTGCTGAACATGGCCAACAATCAGGGTATCAGAGCCAAAAACGAAAAAAAAAAAACCTGGAATTTATGGCCACGGCCAGACCGGTGCGGTAAAGCCGTCACACTCGACGGGTCAACGACTGCTCACTCAACACCTCGCTGCTACACACTTTGACAAAGCCGAGAGCCATGTTATGCAATGATGTGTGCGTGCCATCTGCTTCATGCTGGGTTAATGGGTTGATACGCCTTGTGAAAGGGACGGGGTATATCAATGGGATTGACAATTAACTGTGGGAATAGAACATCTGCGTCGCAAAACACACATTTCACGCGCCTCAGAGTCTGTGAGTGTGTGTATCGAACTCATGTTCCTGTAGGTGCACAAATGACTGACACAACTTAAAGTAAGCACATTTCCTCATATCTTTCTGTTGGTATGCACCATGAAGACTGATTGTTAAGCTTGAAACTTACATGTGCAGTTACGAGTTGATTGGGTTTTTACGTTTTCATCGGGTGTAATGTGGCGACAAAATGAAACCCCACCGACTTTGAAGTGCAAATGTTTACATGTTCAACATTTTACAATGACAATGTACATGTGCATTACATGTATTCTTTCCATATCTTTTGTCTTAACTGTGATGATTTTACACAAACTAAGGCCGCGAACTTGCACTGTAGGGGATATACACTAGCATACACTAGTAGTGGCTAGGTTAGCACAGATTTACATATCTGGGTGCTTTTGGGTCCATTTCTATTGTGCCTGCTGTGAGCGGTCACCTGCCGTTTACAGCCACATTTGCTTGGCAACAGGGGTGACCGCTCATAGCAGGTTCTACTGTAGTAAGTCTTTTCTAGTTTTACTAACACAACTTTTCAAACTACAAAATACAGAGCAACACTGATCAGAATGTTAAATACACCTACATGTATTTTGTAAATATAATTTAACTCATTTAGCCCTGACGCACTACAGCAGGAGATGGGTCGACCATAATAATCCAAGGGTAGTGCCAGATTAGCTTGGCGCCTGTCGGCGCCAAGCTTATCTGGCACTACCCTTTAATTATCACTATCATGGTCGATCCATCTCCTGCAACAGGTGCATAGTCATTAAATGACGCCTCCAAAATTTGGGAAACACGTGCGCCGGGCTGAATGTGTTAATACCATGAGTTATTGCATATACATGTAGTTCTAGTCGGATCTTTGCCGGCAGGGGCTCACGCAGATCTACTCCTCTTGCTGGCTCTATTGAAACGCGTGTTTCTAACTCACAACAGTTCTCTGTCGCAGGTCTTTGATGATTTCAGATATTTCGTTCATTCATCCATTGTGTCCCAGGTATGAAATGCCCACATGTTGGAGGTACCCTCTGAGGGCTGCATTACAATTCAGGGGACAGATCGTTCATGATAGTTCAAGGGTGGTGCCAGAATAGCTAGGTGCCTATAGGCGTCAAGCTATTCTGGCACCACCCTTGAACTATCATGGTCAATCCATATCATGCTGTGGTGTGTCGGGACTGAATGAGTTAATCCCTTCACTGCCAAGAAAATCTGAACACCTCCCAACTGAGAGGTGCAGCCCCAGTTGCAGGAAATTTTTCCAAGCCAGGAACTGTCAACCAACTGTCCTTTAGCACTGCAGTGAGATTTTTGCACGGGGCTAATAATAGTTCCAACACAAAGCCATTAGGACTATGACAGGCAGGTGCTGGCTGTTGAAGATTACGTGCAACTCGATTCTGGCAGCAAAGGGGTTAACCCATATCATACTGAGGTTAAAAGCTTCAAATCTGTACACTGCCACACGCAAGCTACATTACAGTACTTACAGATAAGGATCTAGACCAATGGCTTTAGCTCAAGGGTGGTGCCAGAATAGCTTGGCGCCTAGAGGCGCCAAGCTATTCTGGCACTACCCTTGAACTATTTTAGTCAATTTATTTCACACACTGGTGTATTCCAAATGATAAGGGTTAAGACTGACAATGAATGGGCTAAACACTGCATTGTGCTACTGACCAGAAAACTGGGATCTTGACGTTGCGATTCAGCCTGTAATAGGCCTCTGAAACCCCTTCCTTCAGCCAATGGGCAAGTCCGAAGTCAGAGATTTTGGCTGAGACGTTGGGTTTGCCAGTGTTAAAGAGCAAAATGTTTCGAGCTGCCAGGTCGCCATGAGTCAGCCTCTTGCTGCTTAGAAACTCCATACCCTGCAACACAAACACACAACATGCATATACTTCCTGACACATCCAGGCATAATCACATTACCATCACAGAAACTCCATACCCTGCAACACAAACACACAACGTGCACATACTTCCTGACACATCCAGGCATAATCACATTATCATCACAGAAACTCCATACCCTGCAACACAAACACACAACATGCACATACTTCCTGACACATCCAGGCATAATCACATTATCATCACAGAAACTCCATACCCTGCAACACAAACACACAACGTGCATATACTTCCTGACACATCCAGGCATAATCACATTATCATCACAGAAACTCCATACCCTGCAACACAAACACACAACGTGCATATACTTCCTGACACATCCAGGCAAAATCACATTATCATCACAGAAACTCCATACCCTGCAACACAAACACACAACGTGCATATACTTCCTGACACATCCAGGCATAATCACATTACCATCACAGAAACTCCATACCCTGCAACACAAACACACAATGTGCACATACTTCCTGACACATCCAGGCATAATCACATTATTATCACAGAAACTCCATACCCTGCAACACAAACACACAACGTGCATATACTTCCTGACACATCCAGGCATAATCACATTATCATCACAGGCCAAAAAGGTGAGTGCCAAGCAAGCAAAATGCAAAGAAAATACCAACAGCAAGAGAAACACGCTTAGAAAAGACAATGACAACACAATTTATTCAAACTGCGTTGCAACTGGGGTTTTTGTAAACATGTTTCTTTCTTTCTTAGGATTTTCTTTGCAGTTACAAATTTTAATCATAAGGTCAAGTTCCCCAAATCTGTGTGGAGGGGGGAAGGGGTCCTTATGGCTCAAGTGTATAATAAGTAATAATAAGTCTGGACTTTGTGCCCTTGACCTTTCCAACAGGCCACTTAAATAAGCAAGTGTTCAAGTGTCCTAATACAAGTGAAGGGTTGGCTTTTGTATCCCTGAAATGTATCCCCAAAATGTATTATTTTTCACACATTTGTCAAATTTCTGTAACCCTTGACCTATGTGAGGGGTCAACTAAATTAGTCTGCACAAAAAGGTCTCATCATCAACTACCATTGTGCGAAATTTGATTGAAAAGTTTGGAAAAACTTTGACAAGAAAAAAAATTCTGTCAATACCTGGCATTTTTCACACATCTGCAGACCTCTTGTGACCCTTGGCCTAAGGGCTGGGTCATCCAAATACATATAAACAAAAGGTCATACCATCAGGTACTTCTGCACCAAGTTTGGGTTTGATGCTGAAACTAATATTTGTGAAGAAACTTTTTATTAAAAATATGTCTACGTTTGACCTATTTTTGGACCCTCTGTGCCCTTGACCTTTGAGAGAGATCATTGAAATTGGCATGTTTACAAGGTCTTGTCACACAGTATCCTTGGACCAGTTTGAACACTGTGGCTTGAGAAAATGCCAACGTGAAATTTTACCAAATTGACAGACAGATGACAGACAACGGATGACCCATAGCCCACAGACTCACTTTTATTATCACACATGAGCACAAAAGCATGGTAGATCATGTTTGAGTGGGTTCAGAAACACATGCACACGCATGCATACAAACATGCACACACACACACATGCTCACACACACACACACACGCATACAAACATACATGCACATTCAACTCACTTTTGCCACGTCAACGGCCAACTTGCGCAGTTGACGTTTAAATTGCAGTAAGCCTAGTTGCGGCTTCTTCGCCTTGATATAGGCCTCCAGAGCACAATCAGCAGACTCCATCACCAACTGTAATGGTTTGGGTGGATTGCTCCAGGCTGCAAAACACAACGTAATAATAAAACATCCGAGGCCTGTAACTCCTTACGCCCCGAGGACGAAATTATCAAATTTGTGTAGATATCCTCCGAGGTCTATAGCACAGTTCTGGAGATAGATCAACCATATTTCAAGCTTGGTGTCAGAATAGCTTGGAGCCTAGTCATGCCAAGCTATTCTGACATCAAGCTTGACATATCATGGTCGATCCACATCCTGTCGTCATCTTTCAGGGCTTTATGGGTTAAACTCTTCACAAGCACATAATTGGAAAACAATGCTAGAAACAGCACACCAACCCAAAAACCGGTCGCACTCAATATTCAAACCCTGTATATGCCAAACGCAATGCTACCCAAAAAGTGCGCAAGATGTATCCTCACTAAATATTTCACATACTTTATGAATAATCTTGCAAAAAATGCCAGGCCAGCAACAGCCCGAGACTGCATCATCACTGCGACTTTCTTTTGTTACTATGTCTGCATCTGGTATTGTCAGACCACTGTCAGTTACAAATTCTCCATTGCGTTTTTTTCCCGTAGTTTTTCTTCCTCTTCTTCTTCTTCTTCTTCTTCTTATTATTATTGTTAGTATTTGCATGCTCTGTTTATTTTCCTGTTATGTTGTTTGTTTACAGGACAGCTTGTAAGACTAATAGCTTTATCCTGAATAAATAAAGATTCATCATCATCATCTCTGACAAGATCAAACTGATGGATGTTCCAGTACTGCCCCTGAACAAGCAGTTTGTTTTTAATAAGTTGGTACTCATGCACAAAATCACCCTCTCTGACTCACCAGCCTATCACTCTAATTTGTTCACTCTTGCCAACAGGTCTGGTCCTACACCAGGGAACAGTCTAGTAGTACCAAGAACTCACTTAGATATTTAAAAGACGTCGCTTTCTATTCTGGGGCAAAACCATGGAACCCAGTTCCTGCAGGCCCATTCAGTGCCAGTTGGCGCAAACTGTGTTTCTGCAATCTTCGTTAACCCTTTTCATCCCAATGCACTACTGCATGGAACGAATTTGACTATGATAGTTCAAGGGTGGTGCCAGAATAGCTTGGCACCTGAGGCGCCAAGCTATTCTGGCACCACCCTTGAACTAAACTGGTTGATCTATCTCCTAATCTGTAATGTGCCCTTCACAGGACAATCAGAAAATTTTGAAAATCAGCTTCAGGATGTAATGGGTTAATCAAACACCAAAAAGCCTCACCTGTCCCAGGAACAGGGATTCAAAGTGGTGTCAGCAAGAGGCACAGATCCACATGAGCCCCTGCAACTGCGGGAGTTCATGAGGATCTATGCCTCTTGCAGTTTGGGGCGTGTTCAAACTGTCTTGGCACTGAACAGGTCAAAGCAGCACCATCTTTAATCCCTTAAGCCCCAAGGTCCCATTTCTCAAATTTTGGAGGTGTTGCCTAATGACCGTGTACCAGTTGCAAGAGATGGCGTGACCATGATAATTCAAGGGTAGTGCCAGATGAGATTTAAATATAGCCAATAGCTAATCTGTCACTACCCTTGAATTATCAAGGTCACGTATCTCCTGCTGTAGTGCGTCAGGGCTGAATGGGTTAAGACTGATCAAGAAAAAGCTGCAAATATATGCAAGAACATGTAGAATACCATCTACTCACTATCACTTCATCATGATTGTGCAAACCTGCTGTAGTCATGATCATTGTCTATTATGAAACTTGCACTGACAAGACTGAATTTTCTTCAAATTTCTTGTTTGTTTGTGGGTTCTTGCTTTTTTTTAAATTTCTTTAACCCATTCAGCCCTGACGCACTACAGCAGGAGATGGGTCGACCATGATAATTCAAGGGTAGTGCCAGATTAGCTATTGGCTATATTTAAATCTATGAATAAACAGTAGCGCAGTACGGGTTTGGGGCTACGTCTGAGCACCGTGTTGCTGGACTTGTGCGGCGTGAATGCAAGGATTCATTGATGAGCTTGTATTACAGTAATCGTTCTGAAATCAGACTTCTCGAGCTGAGATTTTTAAACCTTTTTGAAGGGCGTTGGACGAATATTTTAGGCGCAGTTGGGTGGTGGTCGAATATTTCAGGACATGGCATTTTCAGGTGGTGGTCAAATATTTAGGAGTTTTAGTGGGGTGAAAATTCCTGAAAAATGTGCTGCGGTCGAATATTTGGAGTGGTTGAATATTTAGGGTAATTACGATAAGAAACAACTTGAACAAACCTATTTGTATGTCTATTAAATTATAAATATTTCATTGATCACATCTGTCTTAAATATTTCATTTTTTTTCTGAATATGTGTATGTTGTGTTTTTCCTGGTTTTTGGGTTTAATTCCTTTTATTTATGTTGTGATCATTTCTGCATACTAAAACACACATTATTACTGTAAGCAATTAACTTACAGGGTAGGATGATTCCATGCAACATGACAATATTCTCATGAGCCGTGGGGTGAGTCAACTTGCTCCACACCAGGGCCTCTTTCACAAACAGCTCCTTGTTGTCGCGGTTAAATCCATCCCCACTCATTTCCTTCACCGCCACCAGGGTTCCCTCCCTTGCTTGCTCTTCAGCATGCTGACGTCGGCTTTCTGATGCTTTATGAAGAACTGCCTGAAGCACTCGCCCGTACTGGCCCTGTACCACACACAAATGCCATAAAAGCACACTGCCTTGTTCACACAAACCCTCTAAAGCAAATGCAACCAATGGTACTGTTTACACTTTTACAGTAGTGATGGCTGCTTACACTATTACAGTGCTGCTGGCTGTTTACACTATTACAGTAGTGATGACTGCATGTTTACACTATCACAGTGCTGCTGGCTGCTTAAACTATTGCAGTAATGATGAATGTTTACACTATTAGTATTACAGTCTCGATGGCTGTTTACATTACTACAGTACTGATGGCTGTTATCACGATTACAGTGCCAATGGCTTTTATACTCAATACAATACTGAAGACTGTTCACACCAGTCCACTACCAATGGCCATTTACACTACACAGTGCCAGTGGCTGTTTACACTATTACAGTACCCATAGTTGTTTACACATTACAGCCCCCATGACTGCTTACATATTACAATACCCATGGCTGCTTACACTATTACAGTGCCCATGGATGCAACTGTTTACACATTACAGTACCCAAGGCTGTTTGCACAAGAGGATTAATGGGATACTGCATTTGAAAATAGGATATCAAGTAAAACACACATAGTGGCTGGATGTGTTTGGTCCCTATGAAGGTATACTATCTGGAAAAGTCTATCACACGATTTAACCCTTTGCCTGTCGGTGTCAGCACTGATTTTAACACTGATTTAACTTAAACAGAAATGTCCTTACAACGCTATGCTCTAGTTCCCATTCTGGGACACAGCTACATACAGCTTTCACTCCAAAACTTAGGGCAGCAAAATGGCCTTACTGTTCCAAGCACTTGTTTGTTTTCCGGGAAACACAGCAGTGACTCGTGAATAAACTTGGGAGAACACTCGTTCAACAACTGTCGCATATCCAACCTCTCCTCTGCACTCGGATCCCCCTGGTTCTGCCGATCTGGAATAAAGAATATGTTGTGCATATGGCCAGCCTGCAACTAGCCTGATTTTCTGTCAACACTGATTGCATGTGACGTATGTACGAGTGTTAACCCTTTTAGCCCCAGATCCCTACAGCAGGAGATGGCTTGACCATGATATTTCAAGGGTCGTGACAGATTAGCTTGGCGCGCCTTCAGGCGCCAAGCTAATCTGTCACGACCCTTGAATCATGGTCAAGCCATCTCCTGCAACTGGTACATAGTCGTTAGGCAACACCTCCAAAATTTGAGAAATGGGACCTTGGGGCTAAAAGGGTTAAGCAATTTAAACCCTGGGCTGTATTTCACAAATTTTGTAGGTGTTAACAACTACGTCGCAGTTCCATGAGACAGATCAACCATCGTAATTCAAGGGTAGTGCCAGACTAGACTGGTGCCACCAAGCTAATCTGGCACTACCCTTGAATTATCATGATCAATCTGTCTCCTGCTACAGTGCATCGGGGCTAAACAAGTTCATAACCGACATCTAACCACACACTGCAACAATTTATTCATTCTTTAATTATGCATATATGGTAACAAAGGTTTTGCCCATCTTATCTTTAAAGTATGCCAGCACATCAACAGTTGCACATGTAACCTCGAAACCAACTCCACCTGAGGAGCATGCCTGTTAATAAACTCTTCGACTGTTTTTGATTTGCTTTGTTGAAAAAAGATTGTAGACATTTTTAAGCTGTTGTATTCTATAGTCATTTAACTCATTGGAGACGTGCCGCCTCCAGATTCACAGCTTTTTAAGCTGCATATCCGGAGGCGGCACGTATCGAATGAGTTAAAGCACTGTTGTATTCCCCCCATCTCCCTCCCCACCCTCATCAGTTGCTTGTGTTTTCTCTTGATCTCTTGGCCTACCAAGTCATTTTTCTGTGTTACGTACCCTGCCACCAAGAAATTTTGTTAGAATTGTATTTGTGGACCTGGTGTGCATGCCAAGTAAAAGTCTGTAAAGACACAGTCAGTGCTAAAATAGCCAAGCACACGCGCTGCAAGTGAACCTGGGGTGGGCGGATGTTGCTACTGACAGTGTCCTAGAGAAAGTAATCTTGCGGAGGCTTAACTCATTCAGTCCTGACACACCACAGCCAGACATGGCTTGACCATGATCGTTCAAATAGGCACCAAGCTATTCTGGCACCAATCTTGAACGATTATGGTCGATCTGTCTCCTGAAAAGTAATGCAGTCCTCAGAAGACACTTCAAAATGTGGAGATTTCGTACCTGGGACACAATGAGTTAAGTCGACATCCTTAGGCGAAGAGTTAAAAGCAAGCGTGCAAAATGATGTGATTGTTGTCTGTGTTAACACCTCTACTGTTACAAAATAAAGACCGATTCAGAGTGAACGTCTGAACTGGTCTCAGCTAACAAAAAGAGTAGATTCTCATGAACCGTTGGCCTGCTTGGACTTATGAGAATCCATGCCTCTAAAAATAATAATGTAGCCATGTTACGTTTGTGGATGTGTTATTCTTTTGAGAGCATGAGTGTGTTAATCATAGGAAAGATCCGATATTTATTTGAGTTATTCTGGATAAGAATTACGAACCTTTTTAGTAGGATCCATATTCTTTTGCTTGGAGAATTGTGATCGATTTCTGTTGCTAAAATGATGCTTTTTTCCCTTTACATTGTTGCTATAGTCCAACCTCGTTTGAACTAGAACGTTCTCGAAATGGTGTGATCATTCTAGTGACTCAAATATAATGTCAAAGTTGTTGGGAACATTTCGTAACATTGTATCGAATACACCTAGATTTTAGTCGAAAGCTGTAGTTATTTCTAGAGGGTTCTTTTTAACGAATATTAATGAGTTTTGATTACGTTTTCTTTTCTGATTGGTTGTGTTGTGTGAATTTGCTGATTATTCTATAAATCTGTAATAGTATAAAAGACCGTGTTAGGAAGTATGTGTGTACATTGTATGAGAGATGCAGTGTGTCAAAAGTGGTTATGCATTGTAGAGGAGACAGTGTATCAGTGTTGGTGCATTTGTGGATGTACTGTGTGGAGATTGCATTGCTGCAATAACAGATTGTTGGAACTGTTACTTCGGTGTGGTCTACAACCTTGTGCCACATGGGACGAGTTGCAGCTGAGTGAAGTTTCTTTACAAGAACCCTACGTGCGTGCGTCTGGTGTGATTGCATCATAATACGACTACGATGTAACAAGCCAGCACATGGTGTGTGAACTTTCAAATTACATGTAAGGCAGCAGGCGAATGGTATCCCCATATAGGAAACAGATGGACACTCTAGATATAACTAATAAATTAACTTCTTTACTCACAAACTGGATAGGTGAGGCTAGCGCTGGTAGAATTGTACACATACCAAGGGGAATTACTCAGCGCTGGACAGAAAAACAGTTAGATCCCCTGCCCCCGCCTATTGGCGGGGGCAGGGGATCTAACTGTCTGTCCAGCGCTGAGTAATTCCCCTTGGTATGTGTATAACTTCTTCACTGCCAGTGGATGCAGGTTGTGTTTCTAAAATCCTTGTTTTTACACCAAACAGCTCCAGCCATTCAAGGAACACAGATACACTGTGGTGTCTGCAACTGCAGCGGCTCAAGATGACCTACATTTCTTGCCGATGGGTTGTGTTCATTTATTTTTTTCGTGGCAGCGAAGAGGTAGAGCTGCTAGACAATATTAACATCACAAGCATACCTGCCAAGAAGTACCCAACGGAGAAAGAAACATTGCATACCTGCCAAGAACTTTCGCAGCTGTTCAGCAGCACTCTCATTCGTGATGACGTCGGTTTCCTTGGCGATTTCCAGAAACAGGTGCATTTGCCACATGGGGTCCTGTTCCTTCACTCTGTGCGCCAAGTCAAGCACTGAATGGTAAAAAGACCCATATAACAATAATACTTTAATAGCAATAATAATAGCAATAATAATAATGAGAACTTACCATAGTGCCTCACCTCTGAATTGCACCAAGAGCTTTACAAGAGGCATAAAACAAACTTCAACTGATAAATTATATATAGTTAACAATAATTATGGCACAAAAACAATTTTACTTACAATGAAATGAATTAAGCACACACACACACACACTGTAGATCAGGGGAAATCAACAGTGAACATGGCTACTCCAAGACAGAGCAAAAGAGTGTAAGTTTCAGAGAATTTCCAAACGATTCTGATGATTTAGAAAACCGGATTTCACAGGGAAGAATGTTCTAAAGGTGCGGGCGTTGACAGGAGAAAATCATCATGAACATGTAGATCAGACCTGGGGTTGCAGCACAAACCACTACTTTGGTATGCTTTCAAGTCACTTTATTACTCTTTGGTTGTCAGTAGCGGTTTTATCAAAAACCACAACCAGCCTCAGGGTTAAAACTTCTATGACTAAAAGGCAAAAACTGTAATGAATAAATGACAACCTTTATGAAGTGCTTTGATAAAATCGGCAGGTGAAGGTCGTTCGTTGGGCTCTCTATTCCAGCACCTCTTCATCAGTTGCACCAGATCCTCAATGATTTTCTCTTTCCCCAGATGCTCGCCCCCTTCCCCACTGTCCCCAATCCCTGAATTCGAGTTGGTCCCCGTTGACCGGCCAGAGTCGAGTGCATCAGCTGAGGATGCACCACTCGAGGCTAAGGTCAATACCGCGGAAGTGGATTCATGAGGGGCCGTGGACTGCGGCTCGTCAGCATTTGTGGGCCTGTCAGGTGCAGCCCCCTGGCAGTAGTGGCTGACACTGACATCGAAGTCCTGCGTGTTGACCCAAGTTTGAGCAGGAGAGGGGAGGGGGTCTGGAAGCATGTTGCCTTTGGCAAAGAATTCCTGAACCTGGAGAAAAACAGAGCAAACAATGCAGTTTATCCCATTTAGCCCCGACACACTATAGGAGGAGATGGAACCAAGCAAAGGCTTGGCGCCAAGCAAATCTGGCACTACCTTAATACAGTTTACCCCATTTAGCCCCGACACACTATAGGAGGAGATGGAGCCAAGCAAAGGCTTGGCGCCAAGCAAATCTGGCACTACCTTTGGATTATCATCATCAAATCATCTCCTACCACTGGTAGATAGTTGTTAACTAACACCTCCAAATTTGGGAAGTGCAGCCTTGGGACAATAAGTGAATATAATCCAACCGCAAGAAACTTAACTCATTCGAGATGTGCCACATTTGGATATGCTGCATAAAGCTACGTTTCCGAATGCAGCACGTCTCGAATGAGCTAAACCCATGCAATATAGCCCGGGCTTTCCATTCACTGTTTTTATGGAAACACCTGCAATTATGACCTACTTCTTACTTCTAAATGACAACTACCATAATTCCCCTATATATTGAACCACTTTTTACATGCAAATTTTCCAATTTTTCAGCTCAGGTCAAATATTCAGGAGTTTTGAAAAAGTTGATTGCCAGCAGAGGTCTCAGTTGAAATTTTCAGGCACTAATTTTACCTTGCACAGGCACCCCTATCCATCCGTTCATGCTTTTACGTTGCTCGAGTTGAAACACCAACAGCATTATTCATCCCAAATGGGACTACCCACGAGGGGATGGTTCATGCCAGAATTTGTTTAAATTAGGTCCAAGAGTGTCGTATGTATAGTTCAAACGTTATCTGCAAAACATTACATCATTTGCCACCCTGCCCTTGTGGAAAAGAATTACAGCCACGACCCTGTCTTCACCTTCCACCCCCACCACCCACACTCTACTTAAGTTCTTGGCACGGGGAGTCTACAGGCCAACTGCCCATCATATCCATGAATCATAAATTGTCACGTGCCTCTGTAAAGTGAAGGGACTGATAGAAGCTCGGTGGTCCTACTGCCTCTATGTTGCGCTGGTTGACTATGATACTCGATTACCTATCTTGTATAGGTGGAGTAGACTATGTGTCGCCAATCACCGTGAATCTGACCTAATTGTAAGATTTTCATCCAGAGCATTGTACAGAACCGTGCCATTCAGAATCAGGACTGCGACTTGGTTATTAGAACACTACACACTCACTTCATGATGCAAAGTGCGACACATTACTCTTCAGTTTCCCATGGTTAACGCGCTGTCGTTTAACAAAGCACTAGCCTTGGCTCTAACACCAACGGGCATCACAAGTCAAATGGGTACCAAGACATACACAGTACATGTTTCTCAGACCGAGATCTGTACTGTAGCTGCACAGAAACTAATACAGATTGTTACTCAGATATGAAAAGCGATGGAAAATGACGTCTACGTGGGGTTACCAAGCATATTGTGCAGCCAACGAGCGACGTTGCCTTATCATAGATGTAACCCAGATAGAGTTTCAATGTGATGATGTAAAGAGGGACTGAGGCCAACACATTTTTAAGTGTGTGCAGAGGTTCATGTGAATCTATGAGGCATGATTGCGCTGCTGGCTGCTATCATCATATCGGTAGTCTCTCTTGCAACAGGCATAGAATCTAGTTATTTGGGTTTAACGCCGAGCAGGCAACTAAGGCCATCTCACGGCGGGAAGGGTAAAAATCTGGTCAGCCAGACTAAAAGAAAGGTCTTAAGACATGATGTAAATATACCTTAACCTTTTGACGACGGAACACACATGTGTGCCCCAAGCAAAGCTCCGTTGCCGACGGGACGCACACATATGTGCGCTGGCCTAGGTTCCCCATTGCCAATACCGGCAGTATGGTCTAAGGGAAGCAATCTACTATAATATGTCAAGCACTCATTTCTTTACTTGTAGAGTGACTTTTCTTGTTTGTATGGGCTGAAACCAACGAATTAGAAGCTCTAATACAAAACGTCCCCATGTGCAAAAAAAAATGGCGGATTTTGGTGTAAAAACTTTTATGTGTGAAGAAACTTTTCTGTTGTGCCTTTCTTTCTGGATTATTTACTGGTGACACACTAGAATATGTCTTTGGAATGCTAGGTGAGTGTAATTTTCACACTCTGGCTAACTAATACACTAACAGCATGTTCAGTTTCAGTGGAACCCAGTGTGAAACTGTTTTTGATTTTTGGCTTCTTACCCCATCTTCTTTATACACCTGTAAAATCTTAACATTACAAAATATTTTCTTCAGCATAGTGTCTACGAGTTCACCTTGAATTGCTTTTTCCACTGATACCAAATATGTTGGGGTATGATAAGATTTTTACAACAGACAAGGCCAATGAAATTTGTCAAAATTACTACGGTAGCAGGGAAAAATCAAGTTGGCAGACTACGGTGGCAAAAGGTTAAAAATATGTCAGGCTAAAATGTCGCACAGGTCTTTAAAGAAAACGTCGAAAGACTCTCAAAAAGGTCAAAATAATAGAAACATCATAATCTATAAACGCTCAAATCTTATTAAAAATATGGCACTCTCTCAGAAAACTGAAGATCTTGTCCGGGGGCACATCCCGGAACAAAACCTTCAAGGAGTCTGCCGTGAAATGTTTATACCTTGTGTCGATTAGATCGGCACAAGACAACTAAAAGTGTTGAACAGAGTACTGCTCGTCGCAGGCATAACACCATTGACGCTGCTCCTGTTTAAGTAAATAAGAGTGCGTAACATACGTGTGGCCGATGTGGAGCCGAGCCAGGACCGTCTCCTCACAGCGGCTGCCGCAGCGATAAGGTAGACCGTCGGACAACTTAGGAAGGGCTTCATGCAGCTTGTTAGCTTCCTCTTTGTCCCACTCGGACTGCCACTCACGGGCTATGTACGCACTAGCCACATGTCTAAAATCACTATAAACAGTCTGTGTGTCAGGGACAGGGTCATTGCGGGCATCGTTGGCAGCAGAATCTGCGATCCTGTTGCCTTCGATGCCCACATGCCCTGGCACCCAAATAAAAATGATATCATAATATTCCTTCATCAAGTCCGCGTGGAGCTCTCTAATCTGCACCAGCAGTGGGTGGTCATTTCCCATGCCCTGAAGGGCCTGCAGGGCAGAAAGAGAGTCAGACAGAATCAGGAAGTTCCTTTCTCTAGATCGATAAGCATGCCTGAGTGCCAGCAGAACCGCCTGCAGTTCCGCACTAAATACAGATGAGTGGTCTGGGAGGCGGTGCTTAAATGGGCGTCTAGGATGGCGAGAGGACACTGCGGCCGCAGCCACTCTCCCATCCTCAGACTTTGACCCATCGGTATAGATGCGACAATAGCCAGGAAAAATTGAAAGCAGTTCATTGAGGCTCTGTTGGTATATGGCTGGTGGAGTAGAGTCTTTCTTGTGGGCAGTCAAGTCCAGCAAGATGTCAGGAACTGGTAAGAGCCAAGGTGGAGTAATGTGTTGCAGGGATTCCGAAACTCTGTCCAGGTCCAATCCGGCCGCCTGCAGATGAGGTCGGACACGGAAAGAAAGTGGACGGACAGCTCCCGGATGGGTATCGTAAATCTCTGCAAACGATGGTTTAAAAACACAATCATAGGCAGGATTGTCTGGATGGGCCTTCAGTTTCAGAACATAGCTGAGCATGAGGCAGATGCGGCGGAGGTTGAGAGAAGGCTCCCCTGCCTCAGCATACAGACTAGGAACTGGAGACGTCCTGAAGGCCCCAAGACATATCCGCAGACCCTGATGGTGAATTGTGTTCAGACGCTGTAGCACAGACTTGGAAGCTGAGCCATACACCACAGAGCCGTAATCCAGTTTGGACCGAACAAGGGCCCGGTACAGACGAAGTAAGACAGTTCGGTCCGCACCCCAGTCAGTACGACCGACGACACGAAGAATGTCGAGAGCCTTCTGACAAGAGGTTCTAAGGTAATTAATATGGTTGCGGAAGGTAAGTCTTTTGTCAAAAATGACCCCCAGAAACTTTGCCTCCTCGGCCACCTTAATTGGCACTCCAGCAATGCTCAGGCTAGGTTCTGGACAAAATTTCGTCTGGTTAGTAAAATGCACACAAACAGACTTGGAGGGCGAGAACTTGAATCCATTGAGAGACACCCACCGCTGGATGCGATCAATGCACAGCTGCAAGCGCCTCTCAAGGGACGCAAGTCATCGACCACGTGCGCACAAAGCAAAGTCGTCAACAAACAAAGAGCATTCAGAATCATCCTTGATGGCCTTTACAATGTTATTAATTTTAATACTAAATAAAACAGGAGATAACAAATGCAGGACAAGACCACGAGGCTTGCTGACATCTCGTCCCAAGTGGGCCTCACCATTCACAAACAGAAAACAAAGACAATGAGGCTGAACGCAACCAGGGAAGAACCAGTCTTGCTTGCTGGCACCCCGTTGGAGGAGGTGGAGTCCTTCACCTATATCGGGAGCATCATAGACAAAAAAGGTGGCACTGATGCAGATGTCAGAGCACGAATCGGTAAAGCCAGAGCAGCCTTTCTCCAGTTGAAAAAAGTGTGGAGCTCCAGAGAGCTGTCACAACACACCAAAGTCCGGATTTTCAACTCCAATGTAAAAGCAGTTCTCCTATATGGAGCAGAGACTTGGAGATTGACAAAAACCACAGTCAACAGAGTACAGACCTTCATGAACAGTTGCCTTAGAAGAATTTTGAAAATCCACTGGCCAGAGAAGATCAGCAATATCAGACTCTGGGAGAGAACAGAGCAGATAACAGCAGAGAATGAAATTGGGCGAAGAAGATGGGGATGGATCGGTCACAGTCTGAGAAAGCCAGCTTCCAGTATCACTAGGCAGGCATTGTCATGGAACCCCCAGGGAAAGAGGAAAAGAGGTAGGCCGAGAAACTCCTGGCGTCGAGACCTCCAAGCAGACATCAAGAGACTGGGAACCACCTGGAGTAGAATCGAAGGAGAAGCACAGGACAGGAGTCGCTGGAGGTCTCTCGTCAGGAGTTTCTCGGCCTACCTCTTTTCCTCTTTCCCTGGGGGTTCCGATGACTCCACCTCATCCAACGGGGTGCCAACAAGCAAGACTGGTTCTTCCCTGGTTGCGTTCAGCCTCATTGTCTTTGTTTCTGTGTCCACAGTGTCCACTGTATTCCACTTCGTCTGTGCTCTGTGGTCATCTTCATGACCCAGTCTATGGCCAGTAGGAAGAGGAACGGAGACAGCAGACACCCCTGCCTGACACCGGTTCTGACCTGGAGCTCCCTGGTGAACTGCCCTTCGTGGATCACGAGACATGTCATGCCATCGTAGCTGCTCTTGATCAGGCGGATGAGCTTTGTGGGTACACCGTAGTGTCGTAGGAGTTTCCACAGAGTCTCTCGGTCCACACTGTCAAATGCTTTCTCATAATCCACAAAGTTGATGTACAGCGGGGAGCTCCACTCCAGAGACTGTTCCACGATGATGCGGAGAGTGGCGATCTGGTCTGTACATGATCGGTTCTTCCTGAATCCTGCTTGCTGGTCTCTCAGCTGGGGGTCAACGGAGCTCTTCATTCTCTCCAGGATGATCTTGTTGAAGACCTTTCCTGGTACTGACAGCAAGGTGATTCCTCTGTAGTTGGAACACTTGCTGAGGTCGCCTTTCTTGGGAAGCTTGATTAGGTACCCCTCCTTCCAGTCAGCCGGCATCACCTCCTCTTCCCAGATCTTTCCAAACAGTGGGTACAGCATCTCCACTGTTGTCTCTAGGTCTGCTTTCAGAGACTCCGCTGGGATGCCATCTGGGCCTGCTGCTTTGCCGTTCTTCAAGAATGCCACTGCTCTTCTAATCTCTTCCCGGCTGGTCGGTCTCTGCCGGCTGGATGTCTGGGGGGTCGGGTGGGCTAGGTCTGTTCAGTAACTCTTCAAAATACTCGGCCCATCTGTCGAGTTGGTCTGCTCTGTCTGCCATAGGCTTGCCTTCTTTGTCTTTTACTGGTCTTTCTGTATGGCCATACTTGCCTGACAATCTTCTGGTAATGTCGTAGAGCTGTTTCATGTTGCCGCTGCCTGCTGCCTTTTCTGCCTCTGCCTCTGCTGCCAGGCTGTCTGTGTAGGCCCTCTTGTCTGCCCTGATACTACTCTTCACCTCGTGGTTGGCTTCCGAGTATTCCCCCTGTGCCCTTACTTTAGCTGCTCTCGTGCGACTGTTGTTGACAGCTGCTTTCTTCTGCTCCCCTCCTCACTCGAACATCTTGTAGGGATCTTCTAAATTTCTTGCTAATGCAGATATGGTCTATTTGGTTCTCTGTTGTATGGTCAGGTGAGACCCAAGTTGCTTTGTGTAAGGTCCCATCTGCTGGTCAATATTCACGTAAGCTTCCCTGTGTCCATTTCCCTTGCGTGGGGGTACCGCCGCAAAGTCCCATCTCCGTGGAGCGGGAGTGCAGGGTCTTCTGCGGACTGCGCTTGGCTGAGCGACTTGCTGAACGGGTCAGCAGGTTCTCAGATGGCTCATCACCTCCGGCGGCTGTGGGAACCGCATCACTCCCCAAAGATCTGTAGCCATACTGCCGCAAGGTCCCGTCTCCGTGGAGTGGGAGTGCGGCGTCTTTTGCAACCAGGTTCAGAGGCAGGGTGTGCAGGAAATACGGAGCCAAGGGCGTCGGCCGAGCTCGACACGTAGATGAGCCTGCTCTGTCTGAGGAGTCGCTGCCGGGGCACTGTAGTGTGGTGGGAGGAGCCGGGGGTTTGGTGGTCCCGTAGACCTCATCGAATGTTTGCGCCGGTAGAACCCCAACAGTTGTGCCAACATTCCTCCTCCCAGGGTGTGCAGGTCTCACACATTCGGTCCGAAGCACAACCTGTCCTGGGAAGACAGAAGTCATGGGTGTCGCTTGGCCACTGTGATTCCCCGCCAGCAGTACGGGAAGGCAATTGGTGCAGGTCTATAGCTGTGCACTGCAACATAGAACATAGCGTGAAACCACCACGCGTGGCGCTGGAGGCCACGTGAACTGAGCTCACGACTTGATCCGACCGAAATTCAAAGTCAACATAACCGGCAAAATCCACCGTAATTCCACAGAAAATGCCAAGGCCAGCCTCAATCCCGCCGCTCAATGGCATTTTCCGAGGCCTTACCTCTCCATATCCTAGCGAAGCTTAAGAGACAAGGGGTAGAAAAGGTAAACCAGGCGACGAAACTTGCGGAGGATGAAACCGGTAATCCTTTCACAAGGCAACTAAGCATAGAACTGGTGTGACTAGACAGCTCACGTGAGGAGGAGGGGAGGTTACTCAGGGCTGCTTGGTAACTGCTTGCTAGAGTTATGTCCCTGTTTGTGTAGCAATATTAATTTTTCTCTAAAATGTATTTTTTCGAAAAATACTTACCGATGACATGACTAACTGGAAATAGTCTACTTGCTTACCAATTTTAGCCTAAGACCCAAAGGGTCCCCCCAGGAGGCTCTCGGGGATCCCTGATAGGGACGAGAGAGCTTTTGGGGATCCCTAACAGGGACGAGAGTAGCCTCCCCTGCCCATCCGGTCAGGCGCCCGGTGGTGTCTCCTTTAGCCAGTTGTCTACGGAGTTACCAGCGGCAAGCGGGGAGGAGGGAGGGACCTCCGAGTCATGTCATCGGTAAGTATTTTTCGAAAAATTACATTTTAGAGAAAAATTAATTTGTTTCCTCAAAACACATTACCGATGACATGACTAACTGGAAGAATGGCAAAGAGGAGGAGGGTGCCGCACAATCCCTTTTAGAAACCTCTTCAGGGACGAAGACGGCCCGTCACTCCTGATCACCCACTCCCGACAATTTTAGCGAAGTGCCGCCTAAGCGCCGAGGGCGCCTGGAGGGAGTGTTGCGCCGCAGAAGTTGCCCACCAGCGTAAGGTTGTCGCGCTGGACTGTCAGGGCACGGGAGTAGAAGTGGCAATGGTAGATCCGTCCCGCCACCCCACCGCCGCCACAGTGTCCTTAACCACACCGGCGCGGCGAAGGCGAGACGTGCGGCCCTAGCGCGCATTCCATGGGCGCGGATCTTCAGTGCCCCGGCTCCCTGTGGGGAGAGGTCGCGATAGGCGGACCGGAATACCCAGCGGAGCGAGGAGGAGAATGTTTGGGCTGAGAAGCCGGTTCTGCCAGCGGTCGGCGGCAAGGGACGAGACCGTCCCCTCCGCACGGACTTGGAGCAGGTAGATACGAAGTGCCTGTCCCGGATCTTGCTGCGGAGTGCCCCGAGGAACCGGGTCGTGTAAGCGGCCGAGCGGCGAGGGCCGGAGGCGCTGTCAAGGGAGACCTAGGCTGAGCGAGAAGGAAGGATCCGGGAGTAGCTGCACGGAGCCATCCACTCGGAACTGCAGGCCGGTGGGGCGAGACGAGAGCGTGTGGAGCTCGCTGACGCGGGGCGCCGTGGCGAGGGCCATCAGGAAGCAGGCCTCCGAGTCACGTCAGCGAAGCGGGCCAGATGGAGCGGTTTAACGGTCCGAAGTCAGTCAGGGGAGGACCAGGGAGGTCCCAGCGCGGGCCAAGGGAGAGGAAGACCGGACGCTGCACACCGAAACGCGCCATAAGGTCGGGCAGGTCCTTGCAGGCGCTGGGTCGGGACGGCCGAGGTGACGGTAGGCGTCGGCGATCAAGAGGGGAAGCAGCTGCCCCAGAGGGGAGCCAACCTTGGTCTTGGACGAGCCAGAGAAGAAGTCCGCGAGCTGAGGAGACGTCAGGCCGACGGTGGAGAGGCGGCGGGGTCAGAGCACCAGGCACGAAGCACGCCACTTTCCCTCGTAGACACGTCTGGTAGGACTGCGGGCTGAAGCGATAGCGTCCGCTGTCGCACTCGAGAAGCCTCCAGCAGACAGAGCTTGCCGCACAATCGCCAGGCGTGTAGGAGAAGTCGCTCGGGGCAGGGGTGGAAGAGCGGCTGTCGGCGCTGCTCGAGCATCGTGCGGGGGGTGGGAAGAGGGAGGGTGAGCCCGTGGCGAGACTGAGAAGGTCAGAAGTCCACGATCCGGTCCGGGAGAACGGCTACCAGGAGAAGGACTGCGTTGCATCCCCGGAGGCTGAGCAGGACTTGAGGACCAGGACCGCCGGAGGGTAGGTGTAAAGGACCAGACCGTCCCAAGGGGTCAAGCGCATCGACTGCCCAGGCCAGAGGTCGGGAACGGGGAGATGAAGAGGGAAGCCGGAGGTTCCACTTCGTGGCGAAGAGGACAAGGGGGGAGTCTCCCAACGAGCGCAGAACCAGCGAAGGATGTCCCAGCGTAGGGCGCAATCCATGTGAAGAAGCTGCCTCCGTCGCAAGAGGTAGTCTGCCAGTACGAACAGGAGACCTGGACTGAGGCGGTCTGGGAGGGAGAAGTCGCTGTCCGCGCACCAGCGAAGGGGGCGATAGAGGAGGAAGCAGAAGTCGGGAGAGCGGGTTCCTCCTGCGTCTGAAGGCAAGCCACGAAGAGGGGTTGTCGGAAGGACGAGGAGGTCCTGTGTCCAAAGATCGTATCGCCAAGCGCAGAGGGCCTGCCAACTGCAACCAGTCCCAGCGGGTTGACGTGCCGCGAAGTCAGGTTCGCGGGCCAGCGGCCGGCCGACGAGTGGAATTCGGGAGAAGAAGAGCGCCCCAACCGTCGAGACCGGCAATCACGCAGAGAAAGAGGGGCAGTGGCGAGGTCAGGGGGGATCCGGGAGCCGAGCTGAGAATGTCCGTCCAGCGAAGCCGATGTGGCGCAGCACAGGGGAGATCGGCACCAGGGTAGAGAGATCGCCGGAGGACAGCCTCCAGAGGCGGAGGACAGAAGACCGAGGGAAGGAGATCAGCCGCTGCACTCATCAGGAGGAGGAGCTGGAGCCGCAGTCAGGAGGGGACCGCCGCGCCCGCAGCTACCCACGGGCTA
The DNA here is from genome assembly GCA_036245525.1 of Semisulcospira habei. Classification (NCBI taxonomy): domain Eukaryota; kingdom Metazoa; phylum Mollusca; class Gastropoda; family Semisulcospiridae; genus Semisulcospira; species Semisulcospira habei. The sequence goes on from BTPG01000001.1 coordinate 85,104,836, forward strand.
GAACGGCAAGGACTGGATCCGAGGCTCAAGAAGACGCACCAAGTTGCGGTCGGTCACCAAATCCATTCCCAGGTGAACAGGCGGCGAGGGCGAGAGGCCGGACCGCAGGCGCTGACCAGGGCGACCAGGCGAGCAACCGGAGGAGGAGAGCAACCCTGTCCTACGAGGAGGAACCACTGACTGATACCGCAGAAGCAGGTCGACCAAGGAGGAGAATGGCTGGCGGAAGATCGAGGGTCCCGGGCAACCAAGGCATCCACGATCCACGCAAGGACCCAGGGCTGAGGGGAGACCACACCAGAGAGGCCGAGCTGGAAACGGTCCCGTCGACGGCAAGCGAAGACAAAGGCGGGGGCGGGAGGCATGGGGACACGTAGAAGCAACGGGTAGGTCCAGGCTGGCGGCGACAACCAAGGGCTGAAGGCGACGCAAAGGGTCCGAGGCGGGGGAGCCGTGCCGAGCGATGAGCAGGATCGCAACTTCCCAAATAAGAGCGGAGCCCTGCGCGCGAAGGGCGAGGGCCTTGGTCCGAACGGGCGGGAACTCAATCCACAAGGGAGGAGTTGGGCCCACCGGCCTAGAGGGGTTCCTACAGAGACTGCCAGGCAGGGCCGAAGGGCGCGGGTACCCACAGGAGCACGGTAGAGCTGCGACGTCGCATCAGGGGAGATGGTCAGGCAAGAGCCAGGCCGCCACGAACGAAGGAAGGCAAGGGGCGGAGGGTTCGAAGCCACGCGGAAGATCCACTAGAGCTGGGAAGGGTTGCCGCAAGCACGGGCGCCGGCGGAACCCCCGGAGGCAGCGAGCACGAAGGGAGCGAGAGGCCAGCGAACCGGGGAGCCGAAGGCTAAGACGCCAGCAGGCCAGAGGCGAACGCAGGACGCCGAGACATCCACCGGAGAGGGTCGGGGAGACGCTGGAGGCGAAGGGTGCAGGGAGCAGGGAAGAGGATGTCCCGAGGAGAACGACAGCGCCGCACCAGGCGAAGGTCGACAGGGACCCTGGAGGGAGTCAAGGGGCGGGCGACGACCGTCGGGCGCCGCAACTATCCAGGCGACGAGGGCGAGGAAGTCGATCCCCACTGCACTGGGTGTACCCCTAGGGGCACCCAACCAAGCACTAACAGCGCGACGTAGCTTCACTTCGGTGAACAGACGAGAACCGGTGAAACGTGGAAGGCCGTAGGCGCCAGGGGAAACGGCCCAAAGTCCCGAGGTACAAGAAGGCCGATCCAGACGCAGTGCGTGAAGCTCAAGTAGGGGGCACGTAGCTGGCTGGGGGACTCGACGGAGGAGTCAGCGGGTTAGGAGAAGGGGGCCATAAGCCGCGTAGGGTACCAACAGGCGATAAGGGTCGCGGTGCCCGGGGCTCAAGGAGGGGGCACAAGCGGCTAGGCGACTCGCCGTAGGAGTCAGCGGGCCCAGAGACTGAGGTCGAAGTGCCGAAGTGAGAACGAAGGCGACAAGGTCGCGGTGCCCGGCTCAAGGAGGGGGGCACACGGACTGAAGCTGGGGCCGAAGGCCGACGCGTGAACTAATTGGCGACCAGGTCGCGGTGCCCAGGGCTCAAGGCGGGGGCACAAAGCGGCTCGGCGACTCGCCGGAGGAGTCCGCAGGCTTAGGAGGGGCCGTGAGGCCAACGCGTCTACCATAGGCGACAAGGGCGCAGTGCCCGGGGCTCAAGGAGGGGGCCACGTAGCCGGCTAGGCGACTCGCCGGAGGAGTCAGCGGGCTGAGCAGGTCCGAAGGCCGACGCGTAGACTAGTTAGCGACAAAGTCGCGGTGCCCGGGGCTCAAGGAGGGGGGCACATAGCCAGCTAGGCGACTCGCCGGAGGAGTCAGCAGGCTTAGATGGGCCGAAGGCCGGTGCTTAAGCTAATTAGCGACAAGGTCGCGGTGCCCGGGGCTCAAGGAGGGGGGCACGTAGCCGGCTTGGCGACTCGCCGGAGGAGTCAGCGGGCTTGAGGTTTGGCCGAGGGGCCGACGCGTGAACTAAGGCGACATGGTCGCGGTGCCCGGGGCTCCTTTTTAAGGGAGGGGGGCACGTAGCCAGCTTGGCGACTCGCCGGAGGAGTCAGCGGGCTTAACGCGTCTACGAAAGAGCTACAAACTTACCAGGGACGAGAGGAGTGGCTATCCCATGTCCGAGGGCAGCTTGAACAATCCCGCCGTGCCGCGGAAGGTCCCAAGGAAGGCGGAAGTCGCGGGTCGCCTGGCGGTGGAACACCCGAGTAGAGACCAAGAATCTCCAGTCAAGCAGGGCAGTCAGCGCAGCCGATGACAGAGGAGCAGGTGGCACCCGGTCTACAGTGTGGCGGACACCAGGCCACTGGAAGCCGCCGTCCTGGGCAGAAACGCACTTGGTACTGCAACACATACCCATACATGAAAGGTGACGGGCGGCGGGCAACTAACGCCGCCAGTTAAAAGCTCCGAAGTAACGAGCGAAACTCACCGTGAAATGCGGAGAGAAAACAACAGAAGTCCGAGCCAAGCACGACGTCCGGCCCCGCCGGGGGAGACGTAGGCAGCGGCCAAGACTTTACCTTTACATGGCGGAACTGCAGAGTGACGAAGCACAAAGCACCGGACACTAGGTCACTGGAAGTCGCCGAACTGTGAAGAGGCGCACTTGGCAACTGCAACCCAAACCCGAAAATGAAAGGCGACCGGCGGCGGGTAACAAACCCCGCCATTTAAAGCTTCGAAAATTAAGAGACACGCGAAACTGACAGTGAATGCAAAGACAACAACAGTAGCTCGAGCGAAGCCCGACGTCCGGCCCAGCCAGGCGAGACGTAGGAAGTGGCCGAGACTCCACCTTTCCATGGCGGAACGGCAGAGTGACGAAGCACAAAGTACCGGACAGTAGGTCACTGGAGGTCGGCGTACTGGGGAGAGGCGCACTAGGTAACTGCAGCCCATACCCAAACATGAAAGGCGACCGGGGGCGGGTAACGAACCCCGCCATATAAAGCTTCGAAATCAAGAAACACTCGAAACTCACCGTGAAATGCGGAGAGAAACCAACCGTAGCTCGAGCGAAGCCCGACGTCCGACCCAGCCAGGCGAGACGTCAGAAACGGCCGAGACTTTACCTGTCCATGGCGGAATGGCAGGGAGACGACGACGGGAGCCTAGAAGGTTCCAGGGCCAGCCAAGAGCACGAGGCACAGACGAGGGCTAGCAGAGAAGACGGAGGCCACGCCAGAAGCGGTAGACGAGAGGCTAGGCGAAGGCAGGCCGGTAAGGGACGGTCGAACCGTACACAGTCTTTCCAAGGGTCAGAGGCTCAGGTAAAAGCGTCCGAACGCTAACAGCGAAGTAGACAACTGGCTAAAGGAGACACCACCGGGCGCCTGACCGGATGGGCAGGGGAGGCTACTCTCGTCCCTGTTAGGGATCCCCGAAAGCTCTCTCGTCCCTATCAGGGATCCCCGAGAGCCTCCTGGGGGGACCCTTTGGGTCTTAGGCTAAAATTGGTAAGCAAGTAGACTATTTCCAGTTAGTCATGTCATCGGTAATGTGTTTTGAGGAAACACAGGGGTTGGAGGCTGAAATCAGTAAGCTAAGTATACTTTCCTAATAGTAATCCCATCGGTAATGTTTTGGAAGAAATAAATGGGCTGTGGTCAAATATTTGGAGCAGTTGAATATTTAGGGAAATTACGGTACTGCCACCATACTTACACTGAATGGAATTTCCTTAATTGGGTCTCTGCCTGCCCACAGCATCTCCCAGATGACAGTGCCCAGAGAGTACATTTCTGACTCAATGGTGTGATTAGACAAGTTCTCAAACCTCTCTACCGCAACCCATGGCAACCTGAAGACAGCATTAACAAAAATATCAACACACAAAGAAAGTCCAACTACACATGGGGCAATTAAATTACGCATACTTAATTCTTTAAACAGAAAGTAATTATCAATAAATTTTGTTTCTACAGTTTAAAATGGCATTATAAAATGCCTTTTACAAGATAATTCAAGGGTGACGCCTGACCGCTTGGCGCCTAAAGATACCAAGCCATTCCAGCAACACCCTCAAACTATCACGATCAATCTCTCTCCTGTGTAGGAGCCAGGCTGTGCTCGCATGGTCAATATATCTCCTGCACTGTCACCAGTCTTCTGAGCACAACTCTCAAAATTAACCCCTTTGTGCGTGCAGCCATCATTACTGCAAACAGCACCTATAGCTACATGCACAATGGGGGGAAAATTTTCAACTTTAAAAGGTTAAACAGTACCAATGGCTGCATGCACTAGGTGGTTAAGAATTTATACTTCAGTGCTGAATGGGTTCACCTTTGCTGATTGAGAGGATCGGCGATGGGTTGAGTGTCGAGGTAGAACGCCTTGCCAGGATCGCCCAGTCGGATTCGCATTACATCCACCGTTTCTTTGTAAATCAGGATCTTCTTACAGCAGAACCTCCCATATGTCATCTTCTTCACTTTCTAGAAGCAATATCAGGCATAAGTCTTACGTTATACAGGTGCGAAACAGACATTTTCCACACATTTATTTGGCACGATGAAAACTCACCAGAGCTTTTGACTTACATCCATTAGTCTTCATCAGTGATGGTGAAATGATTCATGTGAATCCCAACTCACACAGAAGCAATTATTGCATTTTTGGGAGGCCTTATGCATTTTCTTGAGGGGTCTGCACAAAATGTCCACATCTTTGAGATTAGAGCTCAAGCCAGTAGAGTGTACTGTAAAGGCACCAAGCAATCAGGCAGTAAATGCCCTATGCGCAAAAGACAGTCGGGCAGACGTCCATCTAATGGTCTTTGCGCAATGGGTGTATGCTTGAGCTTGTAACTAATCACCTACATGGTTTGCAGATGAACGGTTGGCATGTGGATGTAAAAACAAAATATATCTCCCACACCCCCTCCCCCCCCCCCCCCCCAAAAAAAAAAAAAGAAAAAAAGAAAAAAAAAAGAAAACCCAAATAAAAAGCAAGATGGGATGAACCATAGCCCACAAAGTCCCTTCTATGAGAGCTGTCCTCGCTGTCAAGGGTCTCTACTTGTTGTGTTTGACCCGATTCCGATGTTGAAAAAATCCTATTGAAAAAGCCGCGCAGATTGCCAATGCCTCAGTGAGCTGTATGAAGGGTGCAGTCCATACATATCATTGGTTTAAAAAATGACATTGGTCATTATGATTAGTTTTTATGAAAGATTTTACATGATGAGTTTCACTTTGGCTTCTAGATTTGAGACAAATGATGAAAAAACAAGAATTTTACTGTACAATTCAGTCTTACTATAATTTGTGTGAAGTCAGGTTACCTAGATACATGATACACTGCATGCAGGCTCTTCTGACAGTGTGTCGATGTGTATGTGTACATATGTACGTGTGTGCTCGTGTTTCAAAATTGCATGTGCACAAATATCGGAGATTCTCATGATTATACACACACACACACACGGCGCTTACCGCCCAAAATATATTCCGCAGGGAGGTAAGCATAACTAGACATGACGTAAATTTTATCTTGTTACAAAACGTGTCAGAGGCTGAGGACACATCATAAGTGGGTCAAATCATGGAAATCGTAAGTATAGGTATCATAAGTAGGTCAATCATGGAATCATAAGTAGGTATCATAAGTAGGTCAAATCATGGAAATCATATGTAGGTCAAATCATAAGTAGGTATCACAAGTAGGTCAAATCATAAGTAGGTCAAGACTGCACATTTCATAGAAAACTGTGGATAGAAAGCCCAGAAAATATCCAATATTGCATGGCTGAGCTTCTAATAACACGTCAAGTCAAAACACATGTAGTTTTTTAACTCATTCAAGACGTGCTGCCTCCGGATACATGGCATAAGCCGCGTTATCCGGAGGCGGCATGTCTCAAATGAGTTAACCTGCTTCTGTTTTACCAAATCATCTATTAACCCACTTAACCCCACAGCCACATTTCCCAAATTTTGAGGAGTCATCTAATGACTACGTACTAGTTCCAGGAGATAAATTGACCATGATAATTCAAGGGTAGTGCCAGATTAGCTTGGTGCCATCATGCGCCAAGCGAATCTGGCACTATCCTTAAATTATCATGGTCAATCCATCTCCTGCTGTAGGGATCTGGGGCTAAATGGGTTAAACAAACTGACATATTACAAGGAAAACATCAAGGAAGAATAGGGACCATGCTTGAATTCTTGTCCATGCCTCTCATGTGCACTCCTCACTCACCAAGTCATACAGACAATTTCCGAGTTTCTCCAGAACCGTCCCCATCTGCAGAAAGTTGACAGGGGAGAGACTGGTGTCTTTCATGCGGTCCAGCAGACTTCCGCCAGGGGCACACTCCATAATGAAACGTTGGGGAGGTGCCAGCATCGTTCCATAGAAGCTGAGAAAGATGGGGGGGTTGCAGCATCGCAGACCGTGCAAATGAGCCATGCCTCGCTGATATGCCTGGAAAGTTTTGAAAAATATATTTATCCCACACAGCCGCAATTTAAATACCAGCACACATACACACACAGGATCGAGTTTATAAAGTCCTGTGATTGGTTTGTTTGTATTCTAGCAACCAGTGTACATATAAGCAGTGTGCCGGCCTAAAAGGCATTTGATGCCCAATAGTCAGTGTGGCATGTGCTGCTAGTTCTGTGCGACTGTCAGTTGTTGGGCCTTTAAGTTGTCTGTTGATGTTCTTCTGTCAGTGTGATCTTAAGAAGAAAAAGTAAATAAAATACAGAAAAAAACAGAACAGGACTAAAGACTAAAGACTTCAGAAGAGAGCCTCCCTAAAAGTCTTTGCTGACCTCTATCACTTTTAAGCGTGAGTCTTTAATTTTCTTGATGATCACGTCTCGACCATTTTGTTTGTCCTCCATAGCAAATACGTCTGCAAACTCTCCATGGTCTGCAAGAGATTAAAAACATGGAACAAAATATGTACAGGTGCACAAAATTCACTGAATTATAAAATACACTGAAAAATTGTCAATAACATTGTTCTGCTAGGCACCACACTTTGTTTCCCTCGATTTGCTGCCACTGATCAGCACCAGCAAATCGAAGGAGACAACTACTGTGGCTAGGTGCTTGTATAACTGAAAGAAACAAATACCATATAACTTATATTTTTTTTGTCAAATTGTTTTACTCCAAATTTTCATCATTTGTCAAAACAATTAAAAGTTGATTTTAGGCATTGCTCAAAATGTTCAGAAATTTGGTTGAAATCTATTTTCAGCAATTAGAGGCAATTTTCAGCAATTGGAGGATAAAAATTCCCATTGCAGCCGGCAGTGAAGACAAAGCACGATGGCCACCATAACCGTATACTTTTCACGGCTTTACAGTACAGCGGGTGTAACTGGTCTAAACCGCTACGCAACGCTTGAGTAATGCAATGCTTTAGGTGAACCTACCGGGTACTATTCACAAAGTATAGATCCACAAGTCATGACCCCTCGTACACTGTATTAACCGGAGGCATGCTCTATGATCCCATCCATGCTTATGGACAACTCAGTTACTTAATCTGGGGGTTCACTATTCATTTGCTGTGTGCCGAGTAGGCCAGGCTTGATAGGACGGTATGGCTACATCGTCACGCAGCACATTCAGCCGAAGATATACATGAAGTTACTCACGGCCAGCGCCAGCCATGTTCTAAGGCTGGGGTGAAATTATGTCTCTAAGTTTGTGCCAGATGGTTAGATGAGAAACTGGATTGCACTGACCAGCGAGTGTCGTAGTTGATGGCCTGTTTACATGTCGGTTATCTACACAGATCTGTACTTACTCATTTATGGTGGCCCACTTATGGCTTAGGAAGATATACTAATTTTGGTGTCAGAGATGCATTTTCATGATGCGTTTAATCCCTAAGTCGCTTACACTGGATCGTTGATCTACTGTGACGGGAAATCTTTTCATGGTCAGGCCAAGCTTATACGGTGTGGGCCATCGGGTACCGCAGTTTGGCAAGCTTGAAAAAACAAGGATGTTGAAACCCCGGCCACTGCGATCTAATGCTTTAACGCCCAAGGTACACCGATTCCGTGTTTTTATTTAAGTATGGGCTTTCACAGGTGAGCACTTTATGTGTTCATTATTTCTTAGCCAATGAGATTTAGTGTACAAAATGCTGCAAGAATGAGCCTATCAGAGTCTTGATCAAAAAAAATAGATCAGTATTGATCTTATAGACTGCAGTATTTTCACCCTGTGACTTGCGAAAGCTTGCACCAAAGTTCTACTGCTACATTTGAGCCATCATTGGAGTTGGCTGGTTTCTGCTCCCAATCCTGTCTTTAACCATATCATTTTTTTGTGTCAGTCACTGAGATAACGGCCGATGGCCACGCCGTTTACGGGATGCAGAGTGGTATCGGTAAGTTACGATCTTCGATTAACTCATTCAAGACGTGCTGCCTCCGGAATGTGCTGCCTATGCCGCTATCCGGAGGTGGCACGTCTTGAATGAGTTAAATGTTGTGGTTACTTTTCCTCTAATTTTCAGCACAGAAAGTCTTTCCTCTAATTTTCAGCAAAAGCAGTCTTTTGTCTAATATTTCGGCATTTTGTTTAAAATCAGGAATTTCGTCGGCGGAAAAAAATCCCGAAAAATCATAAGTTTTACGGTACACAGTAAACGTTGCTCCTAACAAGGTTAAATCTAAAAGCAAACTTTTGATATAACAACACTGTTTCAAATGTCATGACTACATTTTTTTCCATGTCAATTACTTTGCATGCAACACTCTTCGGATATAACAAAAACTTTGAGCCCTCTGGTGCATTGTTATATACGGTAGAACCTCCTATGAACGGTCACTGATTTTTACAGTCACCTGCTGTATACGGTCACATTCACGTTGCACAGACGATGTTTACTTTATAAAGTACCTTGATTTAACAGCCACCTGCTGAACACAGACAACGGTCAGTGTACCTGAGCCAAAAACACAAAAAAATACCTTAACGGTCACACCCAGACTAGCAGTAAAGCCATCATGTGCGACCAGATAATGACAGCTCTCTCGCCACCTAGCCAGCCACACAATGTGATAAAGCCCAGATGTTGTGTCATTATGCAATGACAACTTGTCATCGGCTCGCCAACTGTATGAAAGGTCACACTATCCAACCATGTCCACATCTCTTTTTCAAGTCGGTTTACTGTGTGGTCACATAATCTTCTGAAGTGACCAAAATTTGACTGCTCTTTGATGTTTTTTTATCCCGAGCACCAACTCAGTTGGCTGAAACTCTCACGTGCCCCTGCAAATGGAAGGAGCTCATGAGAACTGAGGGCGTACCTGCGCAAATGCATGTGTCTATACCACAGGCCATATGGTGTGCATTGTATAACAGTGCTGAGATTGACTTGTAGGCCTGTGCACTGACATTCTGACTCATTTGACCCTGCAGACTGCAGGGGCTCATGAGAATCTAATGTGTACATGCGCCAACGCTCATGTCAGTCTTTGTGTTTGTAATTTTTGGAGTCTGATGCGTATCCAGAACATTCGCTTCGTGTAGTCAAACTGTTGCCGCTAGGGTTTCATGTGAAAGGAAAACAGAAGATTGAGGTTGAAAACCCTTTAAATTAGATACAATGAACGACTTTCGGATCAAAGATCCTTCTTCAGGTGACATGGAAACAAACGTAGAACAGAAAAGAACACACGATCATCGTGTGTTCTTTTCTCTTCTATGTTTGTTTCCATGTCACCTGAAGAAGGATCTTTGATCTGAAATGTCGTTCCTTGTATCTAATTTAAAGGGTTTTCAACCTCTATCTTCTGTTTTCCATTCGCTTCTAGTTCTATCAATTCCATGGTTCATAAGATATCGTGACACCACTTGAAAATGAAATCAGCGGCGGTCAGAACTGAAATGAGTGACTTGCCAGTTTCTATGTGCCTGCCACAAACCGTAAAGTCAGTACTAACGATTCCATTCTTACACAGGTGGGTGCTAAGCCAAGAAAAAAAATGAAAACGCATTTTTCCTCCACTCATTAATTATCGGGACAGTAAGGTGACCAGATATTTACCCCGGCTCATGCGAGTATCACGCCCTCTTTACTACACCAACCGTCCCTCCCTTCCTATTTGTTTAAGACACGAACACGGCAGCGACACACGCTGACATGCGTCGCTCTATCTCCCTCCCTCACTAGTACGCATTAACACAATTTTCTTTTTTTCATCACAGAAGATAACAAAAAATCAGCGTCACTAGTACATGTATCACTCTTCAGAGGAGCGTGAAAAGGTTGATGGCACATCCATATGCTCCTATTCGAGTGTCACAAGCATGCCTACATCCATTTCCATCAACCTCCCCCCCCCCCCCCCACACCACCCCCCTCCCACACACCCCCATGTGAACAGTCACCTGCTATTTATGGTCACTTTTCTTGGCAACAGGAGTGACCGTTCATAGGAGGTTCTACTGTATTGTTATGTCTGAACTTTACTTCATATGTATTGATATCAGGCAGCTGGCCAGTGGCTATCACAGTTCTAAGGAAACCCTAGCTAGCACGTTTTATCATGGACACAGAGTGACTGCAACTTACATATTGGGTTTTTGTCGCTCACATCAATGTCTCTCTCCTCAAACAGGCATGGCTGATCAGATGACTTGACGCTTCTGGCAGAAGCATTGGTGGAGGTGTAGTAACTGTAAGGGAGTAAATCCTCCTCCTCCAGGCATTCCATGCCCATGCACTTCTCATCTGTTGACAATACAGCATTTTCACAATCAGTTATGGTCACTATTTACAAATTTGGGAGTCTGCCATTATATGGCAAAAGCCAGTATGTGAATTTCTGAGAAAAACTCGATTGTTATTGTTACACAATGAAAATCGCACTTTTCTCCCCAAAATGTTGTCAGAAGATTAACTCATTGGAGACGTGCCACCTCCAGATACGCGGCTGTAATTCTGTGGGTGCGAGACTTTTTGAAAGACAGGCCGCAACGTGTAAATGTACATGGCAGTCTGTCTGACCAAATGGTGTTAAATTCGGGCTGCCCTCAAGGGTGTGTTCTCTCTCTGACATTGTTTTCTATATACACAGACCATATGCGTTGTCATACTGCCACATTTCATCTCTCAAAGTTCTCAGACGACATGGTTCTTGTATGCCTACTACAAAAAGAAGACAGTCTGGCTGAGTACTTTGCACATATAGCAGTATTAGAGTCATGGTGCAAAGACAGTTTTCTGGATATGAATGTACAGAAAACGAAGGAGCTCGTCATTGATGACAGGAAAGTTGATCATATTTTCGTACCTGTCTCAATTAATAATCAACCTGTAGAAGTGGTCACTGAATTTAAATACCTTGGCACAGTTGTGGATAGTAGGCTGTCTTTTACTGGAAACACCGATCTGATTATAAAAAAGGCAAACCAACGTCTGTACCTTCTTAGGAAACTGAGAAGTTTTGATGACAGTTCCAACAAGGTTTTAGAATCCGTTTATAGACGCCTGATTGAAAGCATACTGAATTTTAACATCACTGCTTGGTATGGCAACCTCAGTATGAAAAACAGGGGCAAAAAAAACAGGGGCAGACTGTCACGCATCATCAGAACAGCTGGGAAGATCATTGGCCTAGGACAGTATCCATTAGATGATCTGTACCATAGGGCTGTCCGAAGGAAAGCTGCTAGCATTGTCAGTGATCCTCCTCACCCACTATTTGATTAGTTTCAAATGCTACCATCAGGCAGACGTTTCAACATGCCACTTGCAAAAAAGACTGTTTTTAAGAAGTCTTTTATTGCAACTGCTGTCTCGATTTTGAACTCTTGTTTATAACGATATGATATATAATGTGCAATCTACTTAACATTATCTCCCATCTTGTGATAGATTGCTTGTGATAGATTGCCTGTGATAGATTGCTGCGATGATAATTTTAATGGAATGTTCTTATAGTGTTTCTTAGCGTCTTGTTTTGTTCTTTTATGACGAGCCAAAAGGCAAATTTCTGTTGTGCTTTGACTCAAACAGACAATAAAGTTGTATTGTATTGTATTATATTGTATTAATTGCCTGCATAGGAGACAGATGGACCATGATAATTCAAGGGGTGCCAGAATAGTCAGAGGCGACAAGGACACATCAAGTATGGTGTAAGTATATTTTGGTGCTTGTGGCGCCAAAATCTGTTCTGGCACAACCTTTGAACTGTCCTGGTTGATAAGATTCTTATTGTAATGTGTCTGGGCTAAATAGATTTGCCACACAAAGGTAACTCCCTCTGTGAACACCACAACGAAGGGACCAGCAACACACAAGAGTCAATGAATCAAAGAAGAATGGCAAAGCCCTTAAGGCTCACTTGTATGTCCAATCTACATGTGACCTTTGCAACAATAAGTAAAGTGATGGCTTCTGCACCAGCAATATCCATGTTTTCTCAAAATTTAATCAGTTTTCACACAACTGTCAAACACCTGTGACCCTTGACCTTTGGGATGAGCCGACTAAATTGGTATACATCAGAAGGTCTTATCATCATCAGCTACCTTTGTGCCAAATTTGATTGAAAAGTTTGCAAAACTGTTGATAATAACTACAATTCTATAAAAAAAAATTGGCATTTTACACACACTTGCTGACCTCGTGACCCGTGACCTTTCCAAGGGGTCATCCAAATTAGTATGCATAGATAGGTCTTAACATCAGGTATCTCTGTACCAAGTTTAGGTTTAAAGTTGTGAATAGTATTTGAGAAAAAAACATCTTTTGTCAAAATATGGCTATTTTGAACCTATTTCCTGAGCACTTTTGACCCTTGACCTTTCTGATGTGTCATCCAAATTAGCATGCATAGAAAGATCTTCACATCAGGTATCTTTGTACCAAGTTTGGGTTTGAAGTTGTGAATAGTATTTGAGAAAAAATGTCAAAATATAATTATTTTTTACCTATTTCTTTGTGAGGTCACTCAAACTGGTATGTTTAGAAAGGTCTTGCCACAAAGTAGGCCAAGTTTGAAGACTATGGCTTGAATAGTCTCGGAGAAAATCTCAACGTTAAAGTTTACCACAGACGGACGACCACTGGCCCAGAACATACTCACTTTTGCTTCGCACGTGAGCCCAAAATTAATGAAACTATATTTGCCCCCTTCACTCCCAGAACTAAATGACTTCCATTCTGTGGAATAGAAGTCATTTAAATCCAGAAGTCAAACTGTTAACAATGGTCAAGGTATCTGACATGACTAGTCAGTTTTCAAACTTGCCATTTAAGAAAAGATGAAACAATCAAGACTAATTTATCCCAACACACCTTAGCAAGACTAAGTGCAACATTGTCGCAAACTGAGAAATTTACCTCTCTAGGCGTTATGGACAAAGGCATCACAGGTAAAGTTTAACCCTTGAAGTCCTGTCATGCTACGAGAGGATGCAGATCAACCATGATACTTCAAGGGTGGTGCCAGAATTGCTTACAGATGCCAAGCTATTCCGACACCAAACTATCATGGTTGATTTGTCTAAAGAACCATAACACAGACCTCAAGGGATATCCATAAAAAAATTGATAATTTCATCCTTGGGATGTAATGAGTTAAACTGTACAATAGTGAGAGTCGAGCAACCTACCTCTGGGGATGCTCTGACGTCCGTACTGCTTGCAGAGAAACCGGCGCAAGTCGGAAGCGCTGCTGAACGTTTTTTCTGGATTGCCTCCAAAAAACTTGACATTAAAAGTCACGCCTTGCTCGTTCTCATATTTCGGTTGCAGCTCTATGTCACAGACCACCCTGCCACCCCCATTTCCTTCACCCCCACTCCACACATGAAGTAAGTTAAACTTCTGCCAGTCCTGGAAAACTGCGTAGCCCAGGTCTGCCTCCCGTTGAACCCTAGAACCATTGGGCGATTCTGGGCCAGTGAGCAGTTTCCTTGCATCTTCCTCCCTGCAAAAAAAAATTAAATTTACCATTTGATTTCACCTTAAAGATAAGTAGCACACTGTGGTTCTTGTTTGTTTGTACACTTTGAAAAAAAAAAATTAACCCTTAAGTTGTCGGTAGTGTGTTTGGTCAAGGTGATTCCTGTATTAACCCTTTGGCTGTCAGCAGCATGTTGCAGGAATCGCCTCAACCAAACACGCTACCGACAGCCACCACAGGGTTAATATGAAAAAGTAATAAACTGTTTTTTACTTGTCCTAAAAAAGTATTTTTGTTTTCTTTTTGGTTATTTCTTTTCATTTTACACCCTCAGCAGTCAGTCTCTTATGATAGTGGTGATAGGTCTGGTAAACAATCAGCGCTTCTAGCACTTTGTGCCTAGCCGATTCCTGCAAGAATCACCTCCAAAAAAAAGCATGGCCGACATCCAAAGATTAATCCCCTGGAGCACAAAACAACCCTGTTACAATACAACAAGAGATGAATCTACTATGATAGTTCAAGGGTGGTGCCAGAATAGCCTGGTACCTAGAAGCAACAAGCTATTCTGGCAGCACCCTGGAACTATAATGGTTAGTCAGTCCCTTATAGCGTGTCAGGTCTGAAAGGTTAAACAATGCAAACTATGCCCTCCTAAGCCTTTGGCTGTCAGTTGCGCTTTTTGTGTATGTGTATAATTATGATTCGATTGACTAAAAAATAATATCTCCACACCTGGTTGGACCAAAGCTGCGAATGGCCTGCAAAATTCTGAGTGTGGGTGAAGTTTCCTGGTTCTCTGTCAAATCGTCATAAAAGTTCACTTGCATCCTGTAGTACGATTTTAGCACCGACGCAAATGACTTTGCTGCTGCTGTGGTTTCAAACTCCAAAACCTGAAAAAAAGTCAAATTCATCATTGCTACAAGCAAATCAAATTCAACATTTTAAACTTGAAGTGAAAGCAGACACTGACACAATGATTGCATAGTGAAAACAAGAAAGGCAAAGCCCTTATGGCTCAGATGTATGACCGATTTATATATATTATGTGTGACCTTTGTGACAATAAATGAAAGGCTGGCTTCTGAACCAGTAAACTTCCCGTTTTCTCAAAATTTAAGCATTTTTCACACATCTGTCAACCACCCATGACCCTTGACTTTTGAAATGAGCCAACTAAATTAGTATGCATAGGAAGGTCTTATCGGCTACCTTTGTGCCAAATTTGATTGAAAAGTTTGCTAAAATGTTGATAACTACAATTCTAATCAAAAATTGGCATTTTACACATGCTGACCTCATGTAATTAAGGACCTTTCCGAGGGCTCATCCAAATTAGTATGCATAGATAGGTCTTACCATCAGGTATCACTGCGCCAAGGTTGGGTTTGAAATCCTGAATAGTATTTGAGAAAAAACATCTTTTGTCAAAATATGGATATTTTGGACCCATTTCCTGATCTTTTGTGACCCTTGACCTTTCCAAGGTGTCAACCAAATTAGTATGCAGAGAAAGGTCTTACCATCAGGTATCTTTATACCAAGTTTGGGTTTGAAGGTGTGAATAATATTTAAGAAAAAAATCAATTTTGTCTGAATATAGTTACTTTTCACCTATTTCCTGATCTCCTCTGACCTTGACCTTTGTGAGAGGTCACTCAAATTGGTATGTTTAGAAAAGTCTTGCCACAAAGTATCATTGGGCCAAGTTTGAAGATTGTGGCTTGAATAGTCTCTTTGAAAATGCTAACGTTAACGTTTACCAAAGATGACGGCGGACGGACGGCAAGCGGACAGACTACTGGCCCAGAACATACTCACTTTTGCTTCGCACCTGAGCCAAAAATTATAAACAAATAAACGATGCAGTCTAAACAAATGAAAACTCTTTGTCAGACTTTGCTGTAAAAATTACAGGAGCAAACCCATTAGTGTGAACAAATTACAATACAGTAGAACCTGATTTGAGCAACGTTTCTTGCAAGAAAAAAAGTTAGTCTTCAAGATCATATATTTATAAGTCTTGAAGCCACCTAAAATGATGGTCTTTGATGGCAGGTGAAATCTCGTATGGGTGGTCACTCAATAGGGTCTACTGTACTTCTAAGCTCTACATCCTGAGAGGTACTTCCTAAAAGTAATGTACTCATGAAATCATCTTACTCTTGATTAACCCTGACCCACACCTCATTCATCAGGATACTCTTCACACATACAGAGTATCATTACCACTTACCCTTTGATTTTTGCACACAAAAGAAAAAATAGAAGTCCAGGCTTCAGAACTGCTGCATACACTCTATGGAACAACCTGCTTTACTCACTCTCTCCATCAATCCAGCAGCATGCATTCAGTCAAATACACAAGAGCCTCAAGACTCACCCCTTCCTCGACTAACAAACGCAGAGTTTCTCCTTTTCACAATCTGTCAAACACAAATCATTTCTCGTCTTCTCCCCTGTGGACCTCTTTTCTCCTCTGCCTGACAATGCCCCATGAGCATGTTAGCCAACATGAACGTTGTACGCACTACAAGTGGACACGATAATGACGCTGTTGATGATGATGATGATAATGATGATGATGATGGTGATGCATGTGTGTGTGTGTGCTGGGAATAGCATTTGTGAAAACGGCACTCACGATCAGGTTGCCCGTGCGTCTGGTGATCTGTACGCAACATGCCTGCACTGTGCGACTTGTCTCCTTCTCCTCGATCTTCATGCTGATGATGACACCCAGAGGGCAGATGAAATTCTGCAGACACCAAAGTACATAGGGTAATATAACAGGCCTGACACAGTTCAGCAAAACCTGTTTTGAGTGACCACCTTACTGACAGGTCACCTGTCATTAAGGACCATCAGTTCTAAATGATGATCTTTAATGACAGGTGACATTTTGTGTCCTTCATGACTCAAGACAGACCTGTCTTTTAACCCCTTTTAGCCCCAACACCCTACAGCAGGAGATTGATTGACCATGATAATTTAAGGGTAGTGCCAGATTAGCTTGGCACCTCTAGGCGCCAAGCTAATCTGGCACTACCCTTGAATTATCATGGTCAATCCACCTCCTGCAACTGGTACAAAGTCGTCAAGTAACATTTCCAAAATTTGGGAAATGCACCCGTGGCACTAAAAGGGTTGACTACTTTTTTCTTGCAAACAAGATGGTTGGTGTCAGAATAACCTGACAAGATGGGTGGTCCTTGGTGTCAGAATAACCTGACAAGATGGGTGGTGTCAGAATAACCTGACAAGATGGGTGGTGTCAGAATAACCTGACAAGATGGGTGGTGTCAGATCAGGGTAGTCAAGGTTGGACCTGTTAACGCTTTGGCTGGCTGTAGCGCCTTTTCTCTCAAGGCGATTCCGGCAGGAATCACCTTGACAAAAAGTACAACTGACAGCCAATGTGTTAACACAACAGCTAGCCCACCAAAATACACCTTTTCACTCACTGCTAGAATGTGCTGAGCATGCTTGATACTAAAGACAATGGTGAAATTCTAACAAACCTTTCCTGCTTTTCTGCTGTATGCTAATGGCTATCCGGATGAAGTCGGCCACATTGGGCCCACGCACAGACGTGCACGGGCCCACTGTGGCCAACTTCAGCCCGATGGCCTTCAAGTACTGGGATTTTATTAAATATTTAATAGGATCTACCTTAAAGGTCCAGATTTTACAAATCTGGTGCCTTTCCAGAAAAACAAGGCAGAACAGACGTTATTCAAAAACGTTCTGGGCAAAAAAGTGGATTAAAAGCCAGGACAAACACGTGACATTGCAGATTTCACTCGGTTTTAATCCACTTTTTTCATCAAAACACATGCAATTTGAGCTAATTCTGATTTCCGAAAATCGTATATTCCAACAAGTACAAGTCAGCCACAGTACTCGTAGAATGCACACAGGTCTCTGGCTCCCACGGGAATGCCATGTGAGTAAAAGGTCCTTGGGCCAACATTAGCCTTAAGCTGCCTGCACACAACCATGCACAAGCCAGCTATGGCCAACGTCAGCCTAGTTTTTTTTTTTACAGAAATCTAAATCTGTGTTAAATTCAGCACGCCATTAACGCAATCACCAATAACATAATTTATGGCTCCTGTGTACTGCAAAATACTGAGGCTGTAATGTACATCAAATATCACACTGACTGAGTGTGATACAGTGGAGTCCACTTAACACGAATTTCTGGGGACAGGGAAAATTAGTTCGTGTAAAATGTATCGTGTTAACCGATTTAGACTAAAATGTGTTCATAGTCTGAAGCAAGAGGGTGTGTGGGGGATGTGCATGTGAGTGTGCCCTGCTCTGGAGGTTAAAAGTGCATAGTATCATACTTTACCTGCTTACTCTTATCTCAATAGGACAACAATAGACCACACTAGTACAGCTCGTGCATTTAATGTACAATCCACCAGAAAAACAACAATACATCTGATAGAACTGCTCCATAACCACGAGCAGTGTAGGAACTAGTGTGCTATTTTTAGCCGTGTACCAATGTGTATGGGCAATACAATGAACGCTTGGCGATGATCTGCGTCATGATCCTTGGAACTGCCGTTTTCACCCTCTGTAGCACTTTGCGTCGACCGCATACAAATCAGATCTGTATGCATTTTATCATGCTCGGAAATGAAAAATCAAGCGCAAAAAATAACTGACAGATTGAATGAATACACGTACAAGATCAGCAGAATGCAGAAATACCGTCAGTTGAGATGGCAGTTCCCCCATCTCACTCACTCCCGCCGCACATCACATGGTCAGTCTTTGTCTTTGGTTGAATAAGGAAAGGAAAAGGAGTAATCTCATCGCTATGCTTACCACCGAACGATCATTTTCAGAAACAGGGCTCTATGTAATAAACGTGCAGCCCTCCCCTCCACCACCCACCACTACACCTGTCCACCCCCCACAACCCCCCCCCCCCCCCCCCCCCCCCCCCCCCCCCAGGGCAGACACGTGTCCGTCAACGTCCTCCATCACTTGTGTACTGATACACGCGAGCGCACGTGTTGAGCAGTAGCGGTTAAAAACAGTGGACAGTCTCGGCCATTGACGATGCAGATCAGACCAAGGTGTGAAAGCTAACATGCGGTCATTCAGGCATACTAGCTGTTCCGTAACGGAGCTCGGTGCAGTGTTACACGGAGGATGGCATCATCTCAGTCCTTGGGATGGTTGTTCGTGTTAAACAGGTGAAAATACAATAAAATGTTCTGCTGGGGAAACAAAATCAGCTTCATGTTAAGCAGGAATTTCGTGTTAAGCATTTCGTGTTAACCATGAAATTTTAATAGAAAACAAGAGGACTCTCAGCCGGGAATTCAAAAATGTTTTGTGTTAACCAGAAATTCGTGTAATGCGTGTTTATGTTAACTGGACTCCACTGTAGTTCAAGGGTATGGGTCCATCCAGCTTGTTATGTACTAAGTGAAAGATGCAGATTACTTTGTTGAAATAGAGGCCTGGGCTGCAACCATCCTGGTATGGTCTGATGATTGCCTCCACATCACTGCCGCTGCTGCTGCTCGAGTCATCTGTCACAACATGCAGAGTAAACATACACACTAAATAAACAGACACATTCAGCTTCCAGACACAAATCAGTTACCTTGGTCTGACAATTTCTTGCTTGCGGCATCTTTCCCAAGCATGGGGCACCAAGAGAATAGATTCCCAGTAGTAAAAAGTCTTTGGGCCCACAACGGCCGCAGTGGGTCCGCGCACAGCTGTGCCCGGGCCTTAAAACCTTTGCTTACTGGGTTGGCGCTTCTAACTATCCATGCTGATCTGTCTCCTCTGGCAGTGTGGCAAGACTGCATGGATTCAATTCAACCCAGACGCCAAGCTCCTCTGGCACTACCCTTGAATTATCATGGTCGATACATCTCCTGCAATGGGTAAATAGTCGTTACATACCAACTCCGAACTCTGGGCAATGCAGCCTTGAGGTTAAATGGATTAAAATACCCTGCCCGAATCACTTACGTTCCACCCGCTTTGCCTTGTAAAACTCCAAGCCGTAACAAGGAACATCCGTGTACAGCATCTCCTTCACATATTGCTGCCTCATGTCTCCCAGCTTCTGTTCTTTCCAACCCCACTCATTGTAGAACTCCTCCAAGTCTGCACACAGCTTCCTTCGCATCATGTAGAGATCAAGGGGGTCTTTTGTGCTCAGTTCCTTCCTAAGGTCGGCAGGAAGAGATCTGGGCAGCATTTTCTTCAAGCACAGAAGTCCGATTTTCTTCCGGATTGTCTCCAGCGGAGCCAGGTCCTTCAGAGGCGAGTTGAAGACATCAGCTAGTTCACCAACCTGACAAAAAATTAGAACATAATGACCTGACTGTGCTATCAGAATAGCTTGGCACCTGTAGGCACCAAGCTATTCTGACACCCCCCGTGAACTATCATGTTGATCTGTGTCCTGAACAGCATGTATCTCCATAATGTGGTGACTTCTTTCTCAGCTGAAGACACAAGATTCTGAAATGTTATCATCCTTGAACTCCCTTGTGCAAACAGACACTGGTACTGTATAAGTAACAGTAGGGGGTGACGGGATGGGGTAGGTGTCCAAAGGGCAAATAAACAAGACAAAATGACACATGCACACAAAGTCTCATATAATTGAGCTTGCATGCATTGTCACATTTTTTGTACAATCCGCTCCCAGACATCAAAATAAGTTAGAGGCTGTCTTCCTTCAAAGTGTCAAGAGAATGAGAGAGAGAGAGAGAGCATCGCATCAATTCATGTATAGCACTGACGTATCTGGCATCATTTCAAGAGCACTGTGTAACACTGGCATGCTTTACATCACCGTCACAGTCTGTTAAATGTAGAACAGGTACAAACTCATTCAACGTATTTCTTTAAAATTTCAAGTGAATAAAACGAAAATTGTGGACTCTAATATGGGACAACAGACTTTCCATAAACTCATTTAACTTTTCAATGAGACATCCAATTTCAATATGCTTAGAAGCACTTTTGGACACCCCTCAATGAACCATTTCATTCATTTTCAAGCTTGCGCATACAGAGCCATCAGAGATTTTGATGTTTACATGCATACGCACACACAAACACACACATGGCGCTTCAGGCTAAACATATATGTTCTGCTGCGAGGTTAGTGTAACTAGACATGACTTAATTTTAATGTTGTTATTTCACTATGAGAGTTTGAGGTCTGCCTGCCTATGACCTAATGTGTGTGCTATTGAAAGCGCTCCACCATGTCCCATGCTAAAAGTCTCTTCTATAATTAGAAAAGACTTAAAAGTGAACACACGTACTTAACAATTTGGTCAGCCGTCTACACGAGTCCTAATATCAAACAGAGATGTCCTCTAAAGACTGCATTATAATTTAGGAGACAGTCTGACCATGACAGTTCAAGGATGGTGCTAGAATAGCTTGGCGCCAATAGGTCCCAAGCTATTCTGGCATCACCATTGGACTATCAGAGTTCATCCATATCTTGCAGTGGTGGGTTGGGACTAAATGAGTTAAGGCTGAAACTGCCATATTGGTAGCTGTCCGCTGATGACTATATACCGGTACCATGTTAGTTAAAAAAAATCTTGACCACTTGAAACAAATACCTTGAGCACTTGAACCATACAACTTGAACACAAAGATGACAATTTTCAAGAAACTAACAAACACAGTCATTGAAAATACATTGCAGTAACAAGTATTAGGGATTCAACCCATTTATTGCAAGATACAAACTAGAACAAATGGGCTTTAAGAAAATTGTGATCATGCTCTGGACATCTTAAATCCCCATAAAGCATGCTGAATATACTACAAATTTAAAAGAAAAGTAAAGGCGAGACTGCCAGTGCTAATAATTTTGGAAGATTACAAAGTAAAGTAGGTAAAAGCATTGTCAGGGGAGAGAATTGTGCATTATCGACCAATGAAAATAGTTCGTTATTTGGGTTTAACACTGAGCAGGCAACTAACCAATGATCATAGATCTAGTTTGGTCAAAACACACACAAAAAAAGATAGGAAAGAAGGGTGCGCTAAATAAGTGACTGGAAGCAATGAATATGGAAGCTCCACCCCCCACCCACCCCCCCCCCCACACCCACTGAAGGGCATATTCACCTGATTTCCAGCCCCTTGGTGCATGGAAATTAGATCTAGGTCCCCCAAGGGACATCCAGATTGTTTAGCCGGTGTCGACAGCTGTTTCGGAGGTGGAGGCATGGAATTAATGCCCCTGCAGACACCACAGTAAATGTGGTTGTCTTTGCAGGTAGGCAGAAGTTCCTGTCTTTCCACCAGTATGCTGATTGCTGAATGGTGTGCTGATGAGGTTGCCTAGACCGAAACAGCTGCAGGCATGCAACGTTAAAGCAGCATGCTCCAGACAATACTGCGCAATCATCATCATCATCATCATCATCATCAGTCCCTTGCCCGAACTGGGCGTTGGGGGGACTGAAAGGCAGCAGCAACAGACAGTGCTCTCCACTGAGTTCTATTTTGGGCGGTGGCAAGCAAGTCTGGCATCTCGAGTTCGGTCCATTCTTTTATGTTTGCGACCCAACTCATTCTCTGACGACCTCGCCAACGACTTCCTTCGAGAGTGCCTTGGAGGATAGTCTTGGACAAGGTGTTGTGTCGGGTCACGTGGCCAAACCAAGCAAGCTTGCGCCGTTTCACGGTTGCCAGAAGGGGTTCATGTGGGCCCACCAGGGAAGTGACGATGTTCCGTACATATTCGTTGGTCTTGTGCTCGCGGTACGAGATGTGGAGCAACTTCCTCAGGCACTTGTTCTCAAAGGCCTGGATTTTCTTTTCTGAGTCTGCAAGCAGTGTCCAAGTCTCACAGCCGTAGAGTAGAATAGACACTACGAGGGACTTGTAAAGCCTGTACTTGATGGTGAAGCTGATGGAGTTACTTCGCCATATCCTGACCAGCCTGGCCATTGCGGATGTTGCTGTACCTATCCTGATACGGATCTCTGCTATGCAACTACCGTCTTTGGACAGGGTGGCTCCCAAGTACTTGAAGCTATTGACCTCTTCTAGCTTCTGGCCATTCATGTGAATGTTGCTGCTGCTGTCGCTTGTGGTGTTGATCATCACTTTGCTTTTATCCGTACTGATCTCCATGCCATAAGACCCTGCGCTACTTGAAAGTTTGTCTGTCAGGTTTTGAAGCTCACTATTGCTGCCTGCCATGAGGTCAATGTCGTCTGCGAATCGAAGATTGCACAGGGATCTGCCACCAATAGAGATTGAAGTATGGTGGTCGTGGAGGGTTTCCTGCATGATCTTCTCCAGGAATATGTTGAAAAGGACAGGAGAGAGCAGGCATCCTTGACGGACACCGATCGTCGTCCTGAAGAACTCGCCTGACTGATTGTTAAGTAGAACCGCGCTGCAGGCGTTCTTGTAAAGCGCTTCTATCATTTGGATCAGTCCCTCCTCTATGTTGAACGATCTCATGACTTGCCAGAGTCCGTCGTGCCAGACGCGATCAAATGCTTTCCTGAAATCAATGAAGTTGTGGTAGAGTTCGCGCTGATGCTGCAGATGTTTCTCGATCAGGACGCGGCAGTTGAAAATCTGCTCTACAGTGCTTCTTCCAACTCTGAAGCCAGCCTGTTCTTCTGCCAGCAGTTCCTCGGCGAAAGTTTTGAGGCGGTTGAGAATGATTCTAAGCATTACTTTGCTAGGGTGACTTATCAGACTGATAGTTCTGTAGTTCTGGCACTGTTTCAGGTTTCCTTTCTTGGGGAGTTGGATCACTAGAGACTGTGTCCATTCTACTGGCCATTTCTTTTGCTCCCAGATCTTTTGACAGAGTGTAGTGAGTACCTTCGTTGTTACTTCTCCTCCATGTTTCAACAGTTCAGCAGGTACGTTGTCTACACCTGGAGACTTTCCTCCCTTCAGGCCGCGTACGGCTGTTTCCACCTCTTCAGCTAACACTGGCAGGTCTTCGGCCTTCCTGGCCCCAGCCTGGTTGTTTTGGAGGATGCTGGTGTCTGGCTCAGCCTTGTAGTTATACAAGTCTCGGCAGTACTCAGTCCATCTGTTTAGTACAGCAGTGTTTTCCGTAAGGAGTTGGCCGCTGCTGTCTTCGATGACTGTGGCTGTTCGCTGTTGAGTCTTGGTGAGGGTCCTTAGCGTTTCATAAGCCTTCTTGCTGTTGCCGTTTGCCATGCCCTCTTCCACGCTACGACACTGCGCAATATCTCTGTATAAATGATCTATGTTACAATAATGGTGGACAAAAATGGCTCACTTATGAAGTTTGAATGTCGTAAAATAAAAGACAAATCCCCTATTCTTCTGGTTTTTACACCGACTTTGTTCCACTGACTGCCAGGGGCAGTAGAAAACCTCTGTTAGGTGTGCCTACTCATTTGGATTACGAAAAGAAATGCAGAAAAGCCTTGAATCCAAACATTGAAAATCCATTTTATATGTAAATTTTAGCAATTGCAGCCCACTCTCAAGCAGAGTGCTTTAACAGTGATGAGTGAAATTAAAAGTAGTATTACAAACCTTCTTTAGGTATCGGCCAGATGAAAGTAGCTCATACACAATGCTGACTGATAAGTAGGGGATGTCCTTAATCTTGTTGTCATCAAAATGGGTCCATATGCGGCCACTGCGGAAATCGTCAGAACACTGCGCAACAGACACAAATCACAAATTACCAACATCATCAAGTTGTCAAAACTTTGAGCCATTTAAAGGACCCCAAAAGTAAAAGGTCCTCATTAGCATTGGCCTCATTTTGAGTTATAATTCATGCACCTAGGAGTCACTTGTAAGCTGGAAACTGACACTGGTCAATTCTCTGCTGTTGACTTTGTATGCGTGCGTCTTCAAATCCTAGAAAGAGCACTAGCAAGCTGCTTTTCAATTAACCCATTTAGGCCTGACACACTACACTAGGAGATGGATCAACCATAATTCATGCGTAGTTCCAGACACCATTGGGCGTCAAGCTAATCTGGAAATAACCTTAAATTATCATGGTTGATCCATCTCCCAACTGGTTCAGGTTTAGTCCCATTGAGGCAACACCCGCTAGGCCCATTTCAGGAGAGGTGACACCCAATGAGGCAATGGCCCGTTGAGGCAGTACCCGCCAGGATGCTGTTGTTTTTTTCTCTAAGCATGTGTGTGTGAGTACATGCGCGTGTGTGTGTTTGTTGGTAAGCATGCCATGCAGACAACAAAAAAATAAACAAGGGTTGAAAACAACCCGACAAGATTTTCTGAGTTTTTTTTCCATTTGGCTTCTCATTTCTGTTGAGTTTTTTTTTTAATATCATGAGTGGTTTATGAGAAACTGAGATTTTAAAGCTAGAGGTTAAAATGTGTCTCTTGTGACATGTGACGACAAACTCATTCATTTTGTTAGGTTAGATGATACCTATACAGTTCTAACTCAGACTCCGAAAAGCCTAATCATTTTGATTCGATGGAATGTGAGCTCGCGCTCTTCTCGGTTTCGGTCCCCTTTTTCCAGCAGAGCGGTTTGTTTATAATTGCTGTCCTCGCGTCTAATACACTATGGAAGGCAGTCACTGAATCAGCTCGCGCAGCTTCTTGTATGAAAGGACCAGCATAATGATAGAGGCAGGCAAGAGTCAGGATTCTCATTAGCTTTTGCATCTGCGGGCACCATGAGGAACTATGTTTATTCCAGACAGGAGGTGTTTATCATTGAGTGTATCACGGAGAGTGTGATAGTGGTCCTTTCTACAGATGAGAAAAGGCATAGATCCTCAAGAGTACGCCATGTAAGTTACAGGACCGTAACCCATGAGAATCTGTGCCTAAGTTTTGCTTTTTCAGTTCACATAATTTTAATTTCCAGGCTGAGCGGGGGAAAGGGAGGGAGATGCGCTATTGTGGTTTACCGTGAGTTTAAGCCGTTTCTTTTGTTTTTCAGTGACGGTACATCAATGACCATATAAATGAACACACTTTTCCCCCCTCTTTTGTTCTGGTAAAGACAGAGTCGGGTTCACTACAGAATATACTTGAATCTGCTGAGGCACATATACTTCTGAAAACTCAGAAATTTAAAAGCCAGGTTACAAATTTAAAATATATACCGACATGGGCTTGGACTGGGCTGTTATTTAGTTGAGGGCTGGGAGCCGCAGTACAAGGCTAGAGCCAGCCTTGAAGGCTTTCAGCGGAACTGCCATCAGATGGTACGGCAGAAGGTTCTCTATTCCGTCTGATGTGCACAGAGACAAATGAACCTGTCAAGAAACATTCATTCCACCGTTACCGCATACTTTCACGAGGATAAATATATTCTTGTTTTTACATCAGACGGATGGCATTCACTGTTTAGCAATGTTTGCCTATAACCATAGATAAAACTCCCCAAGAGGCATTGATCTTCATGAGTTCCGTGCCGAGACGGGGGCTTGTGAGAAGCTAAATGTATTTCTGAGTCGAATTACCTTCATGCTGCTATGTTTACGTAGTTTAATCGGGTTGTGGTGATGAAAAGAACACTGGCAAAACGTCGACAGCTAGACTGAAGTCACATATTATGCTCTAGGAGTAGGCGCGGACATAAGAATCTGTATGTATCTTGGTGGCTAGTCTTGCCTCTATGCTGCTATGTTTACGCAGCCGGGATAAAATCGCGACCACCGAGCCCAAAACAAAACACCCATGGCTGTCAACACGCGCGATTTGACGACCGTCCCGGCTCTGCGGCGTAGAATAGCGCGATGCTCATGCTCCCTATAGGTTCACAGCAGTGCAAACTCGAGTCTGGAGATGAACTGTATAAATAGTATAATTGATTCAAATCATTCCCCTAGGTAGCCCTCAACGTAATATTTCTGCAAAACAGGAAACAAGAAAGGCAAAGCCATTATGGCTCACGTGTATGACCCTTGACCTTTCTGAGGGATCAACCAAATTAGTACTTATAGAAAGGTCTTACCATCAGGTATCTTTGTACCAAGTTTGGGTTTGAAGTTGTGAATAGTATTTGAGAAAAAATAAATTATGTCAAAATATAGCAATTTTGGACCTATTTCCTGATTCCCTGTGACCTTGACCTTTGTGAGAGGTCACACAAATTGGCATGTTTAGAAAGGTCTTAACACAAAGTATCCTTGGGCCAAGTTTGAAGAATATGGCTTGAATAGTCTCCGAGAAAATGCCAACATTACAGTTTACCACGGACAACGGACGAAAAAGGATGGACGATGGAGGATGGACGACGGACGGACGACCACTGGTCCAAAACATACTCGCTTTTGCTTCACACATGAGCCAAAAAGGACCTAATTATGTGCAAAATGAAAATCCATTTGCATCAGTCATAG
This sequence comes from Semisulcospira habei, assembly GCA_036245525.1. Classification (NCBI taxonomy): domain Eukaryota; kingdom Metazoa; phylum Mollusca; class Gastropoda; family Semisulcospiridae; genus Semisulcospira; species Semisulcospira habei. The sequence continues at coordinate 85,132,136 of BTPG01000001.1, forward strand.
GTGACTTTTTTCACTCTCACACATTTGCTTTGACGAAAGAAGCATCGTGATATTCAGATTATAACTTTGCCTACACTAATAAATCAGTGTAAAAATAAAGATGGAAATCTGAAAACGAAGTCAGCAAACTTCTAAAGTGAACTTTTTCAAATCAGTATGTTACTTGTGGCAAAGATGAAGTGCGAAAAAAGCTGACTCATCAAGTGTCACAAGTAACATGTGATGCCCAACAAACCTGGAACAAACAAAATATTTTGAACTCATTGGAACGGATTTATTGTGAAATACTAATGCAAACTGACACAAAAGTTTCAAGTTTCAGTGTAGATAGTGAACAAAATGATCATGAGCAGAGATGATATAGTAATGTCACTTGTGACTCATTTGAGCAGTGACAGCAAAGTTACCTGGTAGCTTTGCTTGTCATAGGAAACACAGCATGTCTCAATTTGCAGGATTTTGTTTTCAAAAAGTATTTCATTTCTCTTTTAGCTGTTATCCAAAGGACATTAAGTTATTTACAATACAAGATTACTCACAGTAGCTGAAAACTTGGTGAGAAATGACAGCAGTAGCACCACCACCACAAGAAGAAGAAAAAAGGCACAAGTTGAATTTGCTTTGAATTATATTTTATGATTAAAAAGGTGTTGGTTTTTTTTTTTTTTTTTTTTTTTTACTGATGTTCCAATGATAGGCTGATGAAGACCACAAGATGCAGTCAGAAAGTACCACCTTAGAAAGTACCTTGTAATTAATCCTGGATCTCAAGTCAAGAATGTCTTACAAGTGATAGCGTGAAATAAATTTCAGCAAACCATGATAACTGTGAAAACAGCCAATTGTCACCAAAGGCAGCGTTAACCACACAAAAGTATTGTTTTCTTTGTGCTGAGCTTCCTCAATGGTCGGGTGCACTGGTGGGCACATGACTAAGGCTTTTGGTTCCCAAAAAGTATCTGGACTGGAAGGCCAAGTGTACAGCTTCCTATCCTGCTTCATAAAGCTGACATGTACCAGCCCCAGCATGTCAGCAGTCACTTTCACCTACCAAAGCAGACAGAACAAAACTATTTACCGGATATTACAGTGAACCTCTTTTGAGCAGCCATCCTCGTAACAGCTCACCTGTCCTGAAAGACCATCATTCAGGCGACTTTAGCCACCTAAATGAAGGTCTTGAATGACAAGAGACTCCATGTGTCCTTCGCAATACTCATGACAGTCCAGTTATCTTTTCACACCCCTTTCTTTCGGCTGAAGGACTTTAGAAAAAGCTGAATCAGTCTACAGGACTGAAGAACTGTCACCCATGGCAATGCAAATCAATCCCTTACACGACAGCTGCGTATATTCAACATGTCCAGTATCTTGAGTGCAATCTGACAGCTGACTAACCATTGGAAAGCAGCCCTAATATTGTACGCGTTACCCATGTTCACTGTGATTCTGTTTGTTAGGAACACTTGTCAGGCTCTTCTTTAGAATCCTAAAAGATTAATTGACCATTCAGGACCCAAACTAGTCTGGCACTGTTCTTTTCATAGTGAAACTGAAAATTTAGGTCAGATGTAATCCTTAAAAACCTCTCCTTTTTCAGCACAAAAAGAGAGATCAGAAATAATTCCAGTGTACCTTGTGGGTCAGATGGATTCATAAAATCGTGTTTCTTGTGACCGGGGACACAATTGAAATTTGTGTCACACGTCCATTTTTTTCTGTTCATACCATAAGCCAGTGCTTGAATAACCAAAAGCAACATTCAAGAACCAAACTCATTAATGCAAGAATCCATTTAAAAAAGAAAAGCAACTACTGCCATTTTGATCTAAGAATTTAATTTTCATGTTTAACGTATCAATATTGTATTACTTGTGCTAGAATTTTGTTGCGTGCTGCTGATAAAGAGAACTTACCGCTGTGTAAACTAAAACTGCCCTATAATCTTCCTGGGAAAAAGCTACGTGGGTGTGCATCGCCGTCTTTCCACTGAGATTGCAAACATGCAGATTTGGTGCAATAAATACCCCTTTTTTTTCTTCTTTCACAGCTTCGGCGTTTTTCACGGGACTTTGTTTACACCACAACGTTGGCACGCTCAAAACCAGGTCTAAATGAATCAACACGACCTAGACTAAGTCTAGGTTTAACACAGGTGGAGGTTGTTCACTGCTGATGATGCAGGGTGGTCGCGAGGCACTCACTGGCTGCATCTGTCAAGGGAGGTGTTGGCAATAGGTGTGTGACACCTCAGTCACAGCTAACAAGAGCGATGGGCTGTGCCATTGTCCAGAATCTATCTACATCGGTTCCTAGGACTGCTCAGTGTATCACTGAACACCTGATCATCTCCTCCATGTCACAACACAGATGTAGATTTACTAGTGGCAAGCCTCATAACTTCTGCGCCATAAAATTATAAAGATGTGTTAAGAAAACAATATCATGAGTACTACTGCTTGTGTGTGGCGAATGCCTCTGACGATAGCTTTCACCTCCAGTGCCAACTACAGCCAAAAGGATCGTTTATGTTGGTTCATGCTTAGTGGCATTAGCTTTGAGCTTGAAAAGTTGCTATGCCGATCAGTCACTCCTACTCTTGAGCTGTCATGGTCAATGTATGTGCTGGAATGAGCGTGCAGTGTTTTGAATGTGCTTGACCTCGGCCGAAGTTAAAGGACCATTAATCAGACTGGGCGAGTTTGAAGTCCATCAGCCCTCTCCATGGTAGACTAGTAGGCTCATGACCGCCACGCGGCATACGTCAGGAAAGGTTCCTTTTTTTTTTTTCTCCCTCCCTTCCGACTTTATTGTTACGAACAATCAGACACATGCACACGTCATTAACGTAGTGTAGTACTAACACTTTGCGTATAAGAGGGTGCTGAACCTAGAAAATGTATTACCACAAGAAAAGCTATAACATTAACTCAGGGGCTTCCCTCTCCTTTCACTCATGCACACACACATTCACTCACGCATGCACACACACATTAACAGTACTTTATATTCTTAGAATTCACTGGTACAATAGATATATATTTAAGAGAAAACTGGTGTCAATCAGTAAAACTTAAATTCTATAAAGAAAATTGGCCCATCATCCCATTGGGCGCTGCTTCAATGGGTCACAATCTCAGCGGGCGTCGCTCCAACAGGCCATCACCTCCATGGGTGTCGCCTCAAATGGGCCATCGCCCAATGAGAGTCACCCCAGCGGGTGTCGTCTCAATGGAACACAACACCCCCAAAGTTTGGGAAATGCTGCCTTGGGGCTAAATGGGTTAAGCACATCCATTAATACGTGTGTACAAGCCTGAAAAAAATGTGAATGCACAACTCTTTCACACCTTGCCGTTTAGTTGGGAGTTCGATTTGGCGCAGCACTGCTTTGTTGGTCTGGTGGTCTCCTTCAGTTCAATGATGAGAAATGTATTGTTCTCAATTAATGAAATGGGCACATGCCTGACTACTTCTTGCATATGATGCTGTTTCCAAACGTTCACACCTCGAAATGGAACAAGCAAGCAAAAAATTAAGATGAGTTTTTCAAAAGCAGACCTACACAGGGCAATGAGGGGTTCATTCCCCTATATGGATCTGCATTTGAAAAGATAACTGCTGCATGTGTGTTTGAAAAAGTTAAAAGTTTAGGGTTTAAATGATTTATATGGGTAAATAAGTCAGTTTGGAGTGAATGCAAGAGTTTATTGTGTATAACCCGATTTCTTCAGGTGCTCCCTGGTTGTGCCATTTCTGAGCAGCTTTCAGGTGCCCACATTTTTATTTGGAAACACTAAAACCATGCTGTCCAAGATTTGGCATAACCATTTTAAGTATTTTATTTCTCAAACCATTTTCAAACACAATTATGCTTAAAAATTGCAAAAAAAGACAAATTATATATATATATAGTAGGTGTGATATCACTTTTACTAGAGCATGCGTTTTACTGATGAACTTTGGGCACAGTATCGTATATAAGTGCACAAGCATTCTTGGGCAAATTTAGCAAGTTTGTACTCAGATATTTTTAGCAAATGTTCAATTAAGTTGATTGATTGATTCTAGCACTATATCACCACACTCCCCAGCCCAAGCTGACCGTCGTAATGTATCTTCACTATTTGTGTTACGTGAGTCATTGTCTAAAGCGTGCGCATGCGTGTGCGAGTTGTGAGTGCGCGCTTAGAGTTATAATTATTATAAGATAAGCGCATTATAAATACCGTAATTATTATTTATTATTATTATTGTCCCTAATGACATGTACACTGTGTACATTACACACCATGAACTTGTGGGTTTACGTCATGTCAATCGTAAACTTGCCACACCTATCAGGTGTGTTCCGACATCTCGTGACACTGCTTCTAAGTCCAAAACTGCCAAGAAGTTAAAAAATCACCATGACTGAGCCCCACTATATTGGCTTCAAATTATCACACACTAGTTTTGTGGGAATGGGATATCTGTTGCACCGTTGCAGGTTCCTCATTTAATATCATATTACAACTTTGTTTATTTCTCTTTCATTACATACACTTATTTCTCTTTCATTGCATATTTTGGCAGTCATTCATACTTCTTTTCTCTTTTTGGAGACCACCCCAAGCATCCAACTTCCATAAGTCCATAATTATGCAGACAAGCTGAGGTCATTATAGCTATGTCATTATAGCTATCATCACCCATTCACTGAGGCTTCGTTTCATGAAGTCATTACTGAAAACCATCGGAGTTTCTTTACATTGTACGACAAAAGAAAACGTTTCGTAGGACAGTGGGGTGGTCATTATCTAAGCGGTTTTGTTTTCATCCCTACGTCACTCGACTAATCTCTTTAGCGCAAACCATACCATGTGACCGAGCTACAAAAACTACAAGGGCCGGTGTAGCAAACCCCTGCTTCCAATAACTTATAATGTATCCTGCATCATGATAAAAGCTTTTAGCGACCTGTTACCTTGAGAATCTTATGGAATGCACCTTTGATGTAAGGCACTTACAGCTCACTAAGAGTTTGGACACAATATAATTGAAGTGAATGTAACTTTGACCCCAACATTTTTTTATATTTTATTTTCTTATGAAGATACAGGCTCGTTTAAGGATGCTTAGCTGTTCTGTACAAAGGTACTGTGAAGACATGGTTAGACTTATATGAAGCTATACATACAATTTTCTTCTACATGTAGTACAGTCTTAGCTATAGTTAGCCACTGTGCAAGGGATCGTTAGTTAGTTCCACACCAGGAGCCGTGAGTCAGGAATTGAGTTCAATCCTCCTGTGTCCAGTATAGCGCAGAGTGTAATAGACCCAAGTGTCTAAGTTCCTTATCTACGGAGCAAGCTTTGGTCGGCATTTGTTTAATTTAGTTAGGTACCGTACCGATATTTCTGCCCAAAACATAGAGCTCCTTGTGCTTTTGGAGTGATATATCAGCGTGACTTATTTCTTGGTATGTGACACGTTAGTAGAAAAGGAATTGTTCCGTTATCTGGGGTGTCTATAAGGTATAATGTAGCTTTTCTGTAGAACGAGTGTTGGGCCGCCTTTGTCTCCAATCTAATTTTTAAACTGTTCTTTCCCCTGCAGACATAAAGTTCTGTCAGTCTGTAGAATAGTGATGTATCAGTGTGATTTAGCTATTAGCATACAGTCCAGTGTTAGAAAAGCGTGTATTGTGATATATTGAGATGTCAAATTTGCTTTTCTGCAAGACAGGTCTTGGTCTACCTTTGTTTGAAAGTTAATTGGAAACAGTTCTTTTCACTCAGACACGTTTCATACGCCTCTAGAATAGCATTCTCGTGATTTAGCTCTTACCCTGCAACCTAGTTTAGGAAAAGCGTGAACTGCGATGGGCTGATATACATACATGTCTAAGTTGCTTAAACCGTTTGGATAAAGCGTTGTTCCTGCATGGGTAGTCAAAAGAGGAACCATTATTTTCCCAACCACCAGAGCATAATACATCTGCGGGACAAGAATGTACCCTAGCAGCGCATCCTGCAACTCTATGGACTATCATACTAACTAGTAAAGCACCATGTATGTAAGGTTGTTATTAACAGAGAACACATTAGTCAGAATAGTCTTGAACCAAACCAATCTCAAAAGATACTTTGCTGCTATAAAACCACGATCTTCCCTATTGATTTCACGGCGACTCTATGACCCATCCAAGTAGTCTTTGAACATGTGCTGCAATAGGCAAAAGTGTACAAAGTGCTTTCTGACAAAGATAGCGTCACTTGGACTGCTATAGTTGCTGCTGCACCCGTATCAACCATAGAGTTGGGGGAAGATGGTTTAGCATTGTCCTGAGTTTCTATGGCCCTATACGTTCGAAAAACTACGCGTTAGACATGTAAAGACATCTAAACAGGTCGTAGGTGAATATAAAGAGCAGGACCTAGCGCTCATGGGGCCCTGCCCCCTCAGGAATGAATCACGGACACACAAAGAAGGATCCCCTCATCTTGGCGCTGAGTTCAGATCTCTCTCTCTCTCTCAGCACAGGACAGGACACTCACTAGATATTAAATCAGAACTTCTCCCCTAGCCATAGGTTTTCAGACACAGATTCTGACCGCATTCGTTCTTCCGCTCCATAGGCTATGTTCTGATTTTGGGACTTTAGTTTAAGGTAACCATTTAGGGTTGCGAGAGTTTAAGTCTCTATTTTTGAACATAGTTTATGGCAGCAATCGTTTAGGGTAGCAAGAGTTTAAGTCTCTATTTTGGGACTTAGTTTCTGGCAGCAATCATTTAGGGTAGCGTGAGTTTAAGTCTCTATTCTCAGACTTGGTTTCTGGCAGCAATCGTTTAGGGTAGCGAGAGTGTAAGTCTCTATTCTCGGACTTAGTTTCTGGCAGCAATCATTTAAGATAGCGAGATAGCAATGTACTATTTTCGGACATAGATTCTGACACCAATAAGCTTTCTGGACATCCAGAGTTTAGGTTCTGTAGAGTAACAGTTAATCACTAGCATTAAATATCAGCATCAGCCCTTGTAAGTTCGTACCATTAGTGTGAGGTGGCCACCCTTAGGCTTGTTGGGGATTTTGGCAGGAGGCCCCCATGGGACTCGGTCAGTGGAGCAGTGGATGGGAGAGAGTGATTACATGCTTGTTAGCAGTATAACAGGATAGGTTCTATAGTCAGAGTTCTAAAATAGGCACTTTCGTAGTAGATTACTGTAGACGTTTATGCTTTGACTGATTAGTAGCTCTAGTTGAAATCTGCCTGAGATAATATATATTTTCTCCAAACGGACCTATGTCTTTTTTGTCCTGTGTTTGAACTTGCTACTTTTATACTTCAAAACAATTCAGAACTGTATTTTTTTTGGCGCCACCGTCTTCTAACTTGAGCTCTGTAAGGGCGTAAACATGTATTGATTGAGGCTTATGAGTATGTGCTTGTTCATGCGTGTGACTGTGGCTGTTTGTTAAACTGTTGCTTGTGGGTGTTTGTGAATCTGTTGGCCATTCTGACAAAATTTCCAAACAGAATTAGACGTCTCACTTAAACATTCAAAGCGGAATATCCGAAACCACCACAAATCATGATTATGTAATCGATGGCACTACATAATTATAAATCTTCATTGTTCTTAACTGAAGAACTGTGATATTTGGGATCAACAGGGCTTCTGTTTTCACAACAGGTTAGAGGGTCTGTAGACCCCCAGGTATAAATTTTAGAGGGTACACAGACCCCCATCTGAGCATAATAGAGCGTCCGCAAATTTATTTCAAAACAAGAAAGGCAAAGCCATTATGGCTCACGTGTATGACCGATTTACATTATATATGTGACCTTTGTGACAAGGGCTGGCTTCTACAGCAGCAAAATTCACGTTTTCTGAAAATGTAAGCATTTTTCACACATCTGTCAACCCCCAGTGACCCTTGCCCTTTGTGATGAGTTGACTAAATTAGTATGCATAGGAAGGTTTTATCACATCAGCTATCTTTGTACCAAATTTGGTTGAAACATTTGCAAAAATTTGGGAATACCTACAATTTTATAACAAATCAGCATTTTACACACATTTGCCAGCCTCTTGTGACCCATGACCTTTCCAAGGGGTCATCCAAATTAGTATGCATAGATAGGTCTTACCATCAGGTATCTCTGTACCAAGTTTGGGTTTTAAGTTGTGAATAGTATTTGAGAAAAAACATCTTTTGTCAAAATATGGCTATTTTGGACCTATTTCCTGAGCTCTTGTGACCCTTGAGCTTTCCGAGGGATCAACCAAATTAGTACTTATAGAAAGGTCTTACCATCAGGTATCTTTGTGCCAAGTTTGGGTTTGAAGTTATGAATAGTATTTGAGAAAAAATAAATTATGTCAAAATATAGCTATTTTGGTCCTATTTCCTGATCCCCTGTGCGACTGAGAGGTCACTCAAATTGGTATGTTTAGAACTTTTAGCTCTTACCACAAAGTATCCTTGGTGTTTGAGGAATGTGGCTTGAATAGTCTCCAAGAAAATGCCAACGTTAAAGTTTACCACGGACGACGGCGGGCGGACGATAGACAACGGATGGACAACCACTGGCCCAAAACACAGACTCACTTTTGCTTTTTGAGCCAAAAACTGCATTATCTGTATGTTTTTTTTTAATAAATTAACTCATTTCGCTCTCTCCTCTTTGAATTTGTTGTGACATTGTGTATACATGTCTTTTCCACTGATTTTCTAACTGTTGAGCTATCGTGCAAAATCCTGTCTCCCTCTCCCTCGCACAGAAAAACACATATAATATATATGTATTTATCTGTATGATCATTTGATAATGTATTGTAACAGAGAATATAGCCTTTTCTGCTGAATGCAGACTGACAACCAAAGTCTGACTTGTCTAAACTCTGTGTGTGCGTGTGTGTGTGTGTGTGGTGTGTGTGAGAGAGAGAGAGGGAGAGAGAGAGAGAGAGAGAGAGAGAGAGAGAGAGAGAGAGAACTAATGTACTTAAAAGTTGGTCAGTTCAACCCATTTAACCCGAAAGATATATTTCTCCAATTTTAGTGATTTGTCCTAATACCTGTGTACCAGAAGATGGATCAACCACAATAAAAAAAAAAAAACAACTGACAAACTTATTTCTGTTCAAATTTCTGGACTTGCTTTTTTAGTTCGCCTCCATGCACATTACGCATGTCATCTGTGTGCCGTTTTGCTTTAGCCATGGATATACACACAGCCATGAACTCTAAAAACTGCGAATCGCCGCAGCGGCGGTGCCAAACGCGGCCCATTAGGGGTATCATTTCTGGTACTGTTGCTTGTCGAAGTGCAACTTTCTTCTAAGTGTCTGCGATTATCGTTGTGACGATCAGTGACGGTGTCGGATTGAAGAATCCGAAGCATTCTAGCTTTCTTTGCTTTTTCTCTGCCATTTACAACTTCGTTCAGGATCGAAAGTGAAACGCACGATGCGGTATCCCATAATAGTATGAATGGTGACGTCACATCAAGTAACGCGTTTAACATGTAGCACGCACGTTGTAATAACATGCTGACACCACAGTCTGCCCATCCAGTTACACTCGCACGGACCCCAGAGTTGGGGTGATTCTGAACGCAGCCGCAATCAAGTGAGCGGCTAAATGCACCAACTCGTCACTAAAAATATAACGACTGTCACCTATCTGTTAGGTTACGCACGGTGGCGCAAGTCTTGGACGCAGATGCACTGAATTTTAGTGCGTCTGACTACCCCTTAGTTACATTTTCAGTATGTGATTTAGAGTTTTAATGCGTCGTAGACACACAGACGCACAAAAATGGATGCCCTGGATCAACAGTACCAGTGGCAGAATGCACAAGGGAGTTAAACAAGAATGAAGAAAAACTAACATGCTACCTGCAAGTACAGATAGTCCATGATGATTCCCTCTGGAATCTTGTCCTTGGCAGGTCGCAGTTTGATCCGAAAGTACACCTCCTGTGGTTCAGTAAACACCTGGGCATCATCAATCCACAGCTGTTTATTGTGGTCCAAGGCATATAGACCAAACATGGGCAAGTACGCTGGCCCAATCTCCTGGAAACTGGCCCCGCGATACAACCTCCGTAAACTCTGGCTCAAATGTTGGGCGCTCTTGATGCAGACATGCTCACAGACCAGTGGGGCCTGTCCCTCCTGGGGTAGCAGTACATACAGGGGCACTGTCTTTGGGAAACCTTGAGCATCATTTGGGTAGAAATGTACTGTGATTGACGGCTCCTTTGGGGCCTTTGATGTCTGGGCCATTGTTCTAGATCTCTGAAACAAGGACAGGATATGTAGTTCAATTAGAATCCATGATCACACACTGAATCATGTGAACAAACACTACTGCACAACAAACTGGCAATGGACAAGTGGATCTATGTCAAATCTTTTTTATTGACATAAAAAACTGAAAAGTTTTTTTTTTTTTTTTTTTTTTTTAACAACCTTAGTCCCTGAAACAAAATGTTATAAATGAAGTGAGCCAAAAAGCCATCTCCTCGCACTGGGACCATATGGCATTGAGGCGCGACCCTTGGGTGGTGGATAGGGGTCCCTCACGAGAGGGGTGCACCGAATGAAATAAGGTGCCGTGAACCAACATGGTCTAAGGGAAGGTGACCCCGACAGAAAACCCCTGGTCCTCCTAGTTAAGGGGGTTGGGCGTGGGGGTAGCTTCCCCACCCTGCAAATAAGGAAATAGCTACAAAAACGCCGACAAAAAGACAAACAGCAATTCCTTTCCTGGAGGAGGAAGGTTCTTCTACCAGAAGATTTATGACGTCCTGTGGTGAAAGCCGGAAGTCTTCGGAAGCCACAGGACCAAGCCGCCTCTCTCTATCCAGGGACACAACCATGGGCACATGGAATGTCAAGACCATGTACCAGAGCGGCAAGGCCGCCCAGATAGCAGCGGAAATGCAAAAGTACAACCTTTCCCTGCTAGGTATCAGTGAAGCCAGATGGACGCAGTCTGGCCAGAAAAGGCTGTTAAGTGTGGAGATGATTCTGTATTCAGGTCATGAAGAAGACAATGCCCCCCCATACAAAAGGAGTAGCATTCATGCTGTCACCAGTGGCACAGAGAGCGCTGATGGGCTGGGAACCTCTTGGGCCAAGAATTATCACAGCAGCCTTTAGAACCAAGAAAAAGATCAAGCTGAACGTCATCCAGTGTTATGCGCCCACTAATGACAGTGACGAGGAAGAGAAAAAAGAGTTCTATGACCGACTCCAGAGTGCTGTGGACAAATGTGTGGAGTGAGACATCACCATCGTCATGGGCGATTTTAATGCCAAAATAGGGGAGGACAACACCGGATACAAAGAGGTGATGGAGAGACAGGGACTAGGTGAGATGAGCAAGAACGGGGAGAGGTTTGTAGACTTTTGTGCTTTAAACAGACTTGTCATTGGAGGCAGCATCTTCCCACACAGAAGAATACACAAAGCAACTTGGGTCTCACCTGACCATACTACAGAGAACCAAATAGACCATATCTGCATGTATTAGCAAGAAATTTAGAAGATTCCTTCAAGATGTTCGAGTGAGGAGGGGAGCAGATGTCACCTCAGACCATCATCTGCTTACCTTAAGAATAAAGCTCAAGTTAAAGAAAAGCTGCACAGAGACAACAAGAAGACAGCGCTATAATGTAGGCCTCCTGAGAGAGACTGGAGTGAGAGAAGAGTTCAAACTGGTGCTGTCCAACCGGTTTCAAGCGCTACAGGAGCTAGTAAATGAAGAGGAGGCGGTCACCACAGAGCAGCAGTGGAAGGCAGTTAGAGAGGCACTGAACTCAACCTGCAAAGACACTGTAGGAAACACCACCACAAGGACTGGCTGTCGGCACAGACCTTGAAGAAGATAGAAGTGAGGAAGAAGAAGAAAGCAGTTGTCAACAACAGTCGCACAACAGCAGCCAAAGCAAGGGCACAAGAGGAATACTCGGAAGCCAACCGTGAGATGAAGAGTATCAGGGCAGACAAGAGGGCCTACACAGACAGCCTGGCAGCAGAGGCAGAAAAGGCAGCAGGCAGCGGCAACATGAAACAGCTCTATGACATTACCAGAAGATTGTCAGGCAAGTATTCAGAAAGACCAGTAAAAGACAAAGAAGGCAAGCCTATTGCAGACAGAGCAGACCAACTCGACAGATGGGCCGAGTATTTTGAAGAGATACTGAACAGACCCAGCCCACCTGACCCCCCAGACATCCAGCCAGCAGAGACCGACCTACCCATCAGCTGTGACAGACCCAGCCGGGAAGAGATCAGAAGAGCAGTGGCATTTTTGAAGAACGGCAAAGCAGCAGGGCCAGATGACATCCCAGCGGAGACTCTGAAAACAGACCTAGAGACAACAGTAGAGATGCTGTACCCACTGTTTGGAAAGATCTGGGAAGAGGAAGTGATGCCAGCTGACTGGAAGGAGGGGTACCTAATCAAGCTTCCCAAGAAAGGCGACCTCAGCTGTCAGTACCAGGAAAGGTCTTCAACAGGATCATCCTGGAGAGAATGAAGAGCTCCGTTGACCCCCAGCTGAGAGACCAGCAAGCAGGATTCAGGAAAAAATGATCATGTACAGACCAGATCGCCACTCTCCGCATCATCGTGGAACAGTCTCTGGAGTGGAGCTCCCCACTGTACGTCAACTTTGTGGATTATGAGAAAGTATTTGACAGCGTGGACCGAGAGACTCTGTGGAAACTCCTACGACACTACGGTGTACCCAGAAAGCTCGTTCTCCTGATCAAGAGCAGCTACAATGGCATGACATGCCGCGTGATGCACGAAGGGCAGTTCACCTGGGAGCTCCAGGTCAGAACCGGTGTCAGGCAGGGGTGTTTGCTGTCTCCATTCCTCTTCCTACTGGCCATAGACTGGGTCAAGAAGAGGACCACAGAGCACAGACGAAGTGGAATAAAGTGGACACTGTGGACACAGCTTGACGACCTCGATTTTGCAGACGACTTGGCTTTACTGTCCCACACTCATCAACAGATGCTGGACAAGACCACGAGGTTTGCTGACATCTCGTCCCAAGTAGGCTCACCATCCACAAACATAAAACAAAGACAATGAGGCTGAACACAACCAGGGAAGAACCAGTCTTGCTTGCTGGCACCCCATTGGAGGAGGTGGAGTCCTTCACCTATCTCGGAAGCATCATAGACAAAAAAGGTGGCACTGATGCAGATGTCAGAGGATGAATCGGTAAAGCCAGAGCAGCCTTTCTCCAGTTGAAAAAAGTGTGGAGTTCCAAAGAGCAGTCACAACACACCAAAGTCCGGATTTTCAACTCCAACGTAAAAGCAGTTCTCCTATATGGAGCAGAGACTTGGAGATTGACAAAAACCACAGTCAACAGAGTACAGATCTTCATAAACAGTTGCCTTAGAAGAATTTTGAAAATCCACTGGCCAGAGAAGATCAGCAACGTCAGACTCTGGGAGAGAACAGAGCAGATAACAGCAGAGAATGAAATTGGGCGAAGAAGATGGGGATGGATTGGTCACAGTCTGAGAAAGCCAGCTTCCAGTATCACTAGGCAGGCATTGTCATGGAACCCCCAGGGAAAGAGGAAAAGAGGCAGGCGGAGAAACACCTGGCGTCGAGACCTCCAAGCAGACATCAAGATACTGCATGGGAACCACCTGGAGTAAAATCGAAGGAGAAGCACAGGACAGGAGTCGCTGGAGGTCTCTTGTCGACGGCCTATATCCGGGGAGGGGTGACAGGCGTAAGTAAGCAAGTAAGTAAAAAGCCATCTACATAGACTTTCAGGCAATATGGCGGTCCACCGACGTTTGTGTCGGTGAAGGAGACACACATCTGAACACACAAACGACAGCAGTCTTGGCATTAACAGTCTTATAACAACTGTAGAACTGATTCAAGTCGTACACAGTCTTACTTCAAAATGATGAAGGTGACATAGTGCGGATACAAGCCAAGTTTTCATGCCGTGAGGTTAACACTAAAACACTGTCTACTGCAAGAACTCCATCTACTTTCTGTTTCGCAGAAACCATACTGTTTTCCCGGAAACTTTGATTTCAGGACAGACGTGCAGTCGCACTTCGAGCAACAAGTAGGATGTTTGCGGTCATAACGAACAAATTATTTGAAAACATTAATATTCTTACTAAGCAACACAGTCGAGAGAGCATTTTGCAGTCAATGAGGACTGTTTTCTGCTACAAATCGTACAAGGATGTACCACAACAAAACTGAGCGCCATATCGTTTAGTGTTTACATCCTGGTTGACGAGACCGCATTGATATTTACCGAAATTTACCGGAAAAAAGACAAAGACAACCGGCCGACTGACATGTACTGATATCGCCGCTCATCCGCGGAACATGCAATACCCCTGTCAATCCGCCTGACCAAAAACTTTTTTTTTTCTTCTTCTTTTTTTTTTTTTTTTTTTTTTGTTTTTTTTTTTGTTTTGGTGTGTGTGTGTGGCCGGGGGCTCGTTGTGGACATTCTTTTTGTCTACCATATTGAAAATACGGTAGACTTTGAGATGGGGCTGGTCGGAGCACGTTCCGTAGCCAGCATGCAATGACGAACATAGGCGGGCACACATCAGACCACAGTGAAGTCTTCTTCTTCTTCTTGGCTTGACTTCGCGAACGAAGATTCTATAGGGCTTGCCCACGTCGTCTGCAGGCATGTTCAGTCGTGGCTGCGGAGGCCAATCCGGGACAGGCATGGTTCGACCGCACTGGCTGCAGGGGAAGGTCTGGTCAGGGTTCAGAGTTACGACAATTCTGGTTTTTTTTTTTCCAGTCTCCTGAGCCGCTTGTCCTTAGCTCTGCGAGAGTACTCAAAGGAGACCGTCGGCTGCCTTGTAAATGGTGGAGCGCCAGGTGTCGCGGTCCGCAGCAAGCGAAGACCACTGGCGGTGGTCGCCGGATTTGGCAGGCACTAAGTGACTTCTTGAGACCGTCTTTGTATCTCTTCTTTGGTGCCGCTCTGTCTCGGTGTCCAGTGGCGAGCTCGACGAACAGAGTGATCTTGGGTAGGCGATGAACCTCCATCCTGGAGACGTGTCCCGGCAGCGAAGCTGTGTCCGCAGCAGCAAAGCCTCGATGCTCACAGTTTCCGCCTGTTCAAGGACCTCGACGTTGGTGACATAGGCACTCCAGTGAATGCTCAGGATGGTACGCACTACGCAGACAGCGCTGGTGAAAGCGTTCGAGGAGTCGTAGTTGATTGCGGTAGAGGGCCCAGAACTCGGAACCATACAGCAGGGTGGTGAGGACGACAGCTCTGTACACACTGATCTTGGTGCCTTTTTTCAGCTGTTGATTGTGCCACACCCGCTTGAATAGTCGCCCGAAAGCACTTTTCGCTTTTGCCAGCCTGTTGTCCAGCTCCTTGTCCAGCTTGGCATCTGACGTGATGATGCAGCCAAGGTAGGTAAACTGGTGTACAGACTTCAGTACGGACTCGCCGATGGTGATGTGGGGAGGGCGATGCTCTTCCTTGGGTGCCGGCTGATGAAGGACCTCTGTCTTTTTCAGACTGACCTCGAGTCCAAAGAGCTGGGCAGCATCTGCGAAGAAAGACGTGATGCGCTGCAAGGCTCTCTCTCTGTGTGCAAAGAGAGCAGCGTCATCAGCAAAGAGCAGCTCACGGATCAGGCGGTTTAGGGTTTTGGTGTGGGCCTGCAGTCGTCTGAGGTTGAACCGGCTGCCATCGAGATGATACCTGATGTACACTGCGTCGTCATGGTCGAGGTCCACTGTGGCCTGCTTCAACATTATGCTAAACAAGATGGTGAAGAGGGTCGGTGCCAGCACGCAGCCCTGCTTCACGCCGTTGAGAATGGGGAATGGTTCTGAGAGGTCACTGTTGCTGGTCCTCGTGGAGCTGGATGATCATGCTGAGGAACTTGTCTTGCCTACTCAGTGTCGAACGCTTTTGTTAGGTCGACAAACGTTACATACAGCCCTTTGTTCTGCTCGCGGCACTTCTCCTGAAGCTGTCTCAGCACAAAGACCATGTCGGTGGTACTCCTGTTGGCTCTGAAGCCACACTGGCCCTCTGGGAGGTGGTCTTCAGCGATGGCAGGTACCAGCCGATTCAGGAGCAGCCTTGCGAGAATTTTCCCGGCAATGGACAGCAGGGTAATTCCACGATAATTAGAGCAGGCAGACTTCTCTCCTTTGTTCTTGTACAGGGTGATGATGACTGCATCACGGAGATCCTTTGGTAGTGTTTCTTTCTCCCAGCAGCTGAGAAAGAGGTCATGGAGCTTGTTGTGCAGTGCTGGGCCTCCATGTTTCAGATCTCTGGTGAGATTCCGTCAATGCCTGCTGCTTCGCCACTCTTGAGCTGGTGGATGGCTGTGAGGGTCTCTTCGGCGGTGGGCAGTTCGTCCAATTCAACCTTTAGTGGGAGGTGTGGGATTTTGAGGATGACTGTTTCTTGAACAGTGCGCTCAGCGCTGAAGAGGCCCTGAAAGTATTCCGACCAGCGGTTCAAGATGGAGGTATTGTCTGTGAGGAGTGCCTGTCCATCAGCGCTTCGCAGGGGACTTTGTACCAGGTGCCTGGGGCCATACACTGCTTTCAGTGCTTCATAGAAGCCCCTGTAGTCCCCGTTGTCAGCGCAAAGCTGGGTCCTCTGTGCGAGTCTGGACCACCACTCGTTCTGGAGCTCTCTAAGCTTGCGCTGGAGACTGCTGCAGATGAGGCGGAAGGCAGACTTCTTCACATGGCAGGAAGGCTGGCCAAGTGGGCCTGGTGGGAGGCTCTTTTTTTTTTTTGGCTAGAAGTTCCTGGATCTCTACGTCGTTTTCGTCAAGCCAGTCTTTGTTCCTCTTTCTAACAAAGCCCAAGACTTCCATAGAAGATTTTACAATAGCAGTTTTCAGTTGTTCCCAGAGTGTTTCAGGGATGGACTCTGCTGGATCAACCGTGTCTTTGCGCATGCGCTGTAAATCTGTCTGAAGGGCAGCTTTCTTGTCGTCACGCTGAAGGCTGGCAACATCAGGCTTTTTCTTGGGGGGGGGGCCCTTTCTTGGGTTTCAGCTTGAGGTGGAGCCTGAGTTTGCAGCGGACAAGGTGGTGGTCAGTGTGGCACTCTGCGCTGGGCATCACTCTGGTGAGGAGGACGTCACTGCGGTCCCATTGACGCACTAGGACATAGTCGATAAGGTGCCAGTGCTTGGAGTGAGGATGCATCCAGGTGGTCTTTCGACTGTCCTTTTGCTGGAAAGTAGTGTTGGTGATGACAAGTTTGCTGCTCTGCACAGAACTCCAACAGTAGGTGGCCATTGTCATTGCAGTTCCCAACGCCATGCTTGCCGAGGACTCCAATCCAGGCTTCAGAGTCTCTGGCGTTGAAGTCGCCAAGGATGATGACTTTGTCGTCTGCAGGGGTGCTCTGTAGAAGGCTGCACAGGTCAGAGTAGAACTTGTCTTTTTCTGCAGGCTCTGCCAGGAGGGTTGGGGAGTACACACTGAGAAGGGTGACGTATTGCTGGTGTCTCCGTGGGAGGCGCATGGACATGATGCGGTCGGAGTGACCCATTGGTAGGTTTTCCAGCTTAGTCGCAATGGGGGTCTTGACCATGAAGCCCACGCCTGAGAGCCGTCTTTCTGATGCAGGCCTGCCTGATCATCAGAGGGTGTAGCCAGCAC
The DNA here is from genome assembly GCA_036245525.1 of Semisulcospira habei. NCBI lineage: Eukaryota > Metazoa > Mollusca > Gastropoda > Semisulcospiridae > Semisulcospira > Semisulcospira habei. The sequence continues at coordinate 85,149,810 of BTPG01000001.1, forward strand.
CAAGTTCTTGAAGGCTGCCTTCCTCCAGGAGGCGTACTTCACCGAGCGCAGTGATGTCGATGTTTAACCTCCGCAATTCATGGGCAATGAGGGCGGAGCGACGTTCAGGGCGTCCGCTGTCTGCCGTGTCGAGCATGGTTCGGATGTTCCAGCATGCTACGTTGAGTTCGGTCGTGGTCGTCATGGGAGTGTATCCGTTGTTTTTTCTTGTTTTCTGACCGCAGGAGAAGATGCCCGTTGACCGCGGCTAGCCAACTGGGGTTACGAGGGGATGAGCTTTGGTTAGGCCACCTTTTCTAGACCCCTCTCCGTGTGGAGCAAGCAGTGCTGTCCCTAGAGAAGGCTGCTTGCTCGTTCAGCAGTGAAGTAACACGTTAAAAATTACGCCATTCCTAGCTGTGCCACATCTTCTGGTCAGAGGCCTTACAGAGGCCATGATGTTCTGAAGGAACATGCGCTACAAGCACAAGTGTCAAACCCTGCCATGTTCACATTTACTCAGTTATGGAAGCAGGTTGTAACTTTGGCTCATTCAATGGCCATCTCAGAGTTGGATCAGGATCAGCTGGCAGATTTTCTTGGTCATGATATTCGGATACATCACCATATCTACCGCCAACCTCAAAACGTCCTTCAAAAGGCAAAAGTGGCAAAGATTCTTCTGTCAGTTAACAATGGAATGACAGATTTGAGAGTTGCATTAGAGCTGAGCTGGGCGATGAAGTTATTGACTTTGACAATGTAGACACGTCAGAAACTTGCAGAGAAGTCTCAGGAAAACAGCACATGTGAATGAAGCAAGTACCAAGTCAACAACACAGGAGTCAATGAGCTTGACAGAGAAAAGACGTCCAGAACCTGATGAAAATCTAGATAGTTTTGATGATGACAGTACTGCATCAGCTCCTGTTCGAAAGAAAGTTAGATTTTCAAGGAAACCATGGGGGAAAGCTGAAGAGAAAGCTGTTCAAACTCGTTTCAATACACACCTTGTCGTGAACAAACTTCCTGGAAAGGCAGAGATAGAGCACACAATCGCAGAAGAGCCCGCACTTAGACATAGATGCTGGACAAACATTAAGGATTACATCTTCAACAGACTGAAAAAGTTACAAAAGAAATGAATTGAGATTCTCCCAGAGAACACACTCATAGCATTTTCGTTTTCATAAAGATTTATGACGAGTGTTATTATTGGGTTGGTTTCAGCGTGTATAGCTTGTTTTTATCTGATGTACGCCTGGATCATTTTGTATACTGTATAACATTTACCTTTGCAACTAAACAGTGGCTCAGGATGAAAGACAATAATAAGATAAGAAAACCATTGTCAACAAATGATTTATCACAAGAGTGTTATTATTGGGTTGGTTTCAGCGTGTATAGCTTGTTTTTATCTGATGTATGCCTGGATCATTTTGTATACTGTATAGCTTTCACTTCACAGTAACTATTTTGTAGACAAAACCAACGATTTCTCCACAAACGCAGGTCAAGGAAAACCGTGCCGCGAAAAAGGCGTTGAGATTCTGTACTCGATTTCATGGGGAACACGCTCAGTTTGTCCACAGATATTGTTAATGTGAAGTGAAGTCACAGTAGGGTGAAATTTTTCAAATTTTTCAGGCAGGCCCTTTATATTTTTGTATTATAACAAATTTCGAGTCGGGGCCTGTACATGGCATGTCTATTTTCGTGACACCGACGTCGAAAAGTCGATTTGAAAGATTCCTGGGGAACATGCCAAGTTTCTCCAGGGACTGAAATCGTTACTGTGACGTGAAATCACGTTAGGGTGAAATATAAGGGTGATGTCACAAAGTGTATGACCAGTGGTTGTTATGGTATGGAATGGTTAGTGGGGTATTGGTGCATTGCTGGGATAATGTGTGCACTGAGTTGGTTTTCTCTATGAAATAGTTACTGTGAAGTGAGAACTTGGCGGAAAAAGCAAAAGACAAAAATGTCCAGGGTGTACAGTAACTGCATTCACCGCATTTTCGCATGACAGCAACTATTTCGTGGAAACTGAAAACCAATGATTTCTCTACGAACACGGTGCAAGGAAAACTGTAGCACCAAACGGCGTTGGGATCCTGTGCTGAGTTTGTCCGCGGATATTGTTACTGTCAAGTGAAATTACCTTGGGGTGTCAATTTTACAAGTTCTCAGGCAGGCCCTTTCAAATCGACTTTTCGACATCGGTGTCACGAAAATAGACATGCCACGTACAGGTCCCGACTCAAAATTTGTCACAATACAAAAATATAAAGGGCCTGCCTGAAAACGTTGAAAATTTTCACCCTACCATGATTTCACTTCAGTGACAGTAACGATAGTAACGGTTTTCCCTGACCTGCGTTTGTGGAGAAATCATTGGTTTTGTCTACGAAATAGTTACTGTGAAGTGAAAGCTCGGCGGAAAAAGCCAAAGACAAATAATAATAATACATAGTTTTTATATAGTGCCCTTCCCCATGGACAGCAAGCTCTGAGTGCTTTACAGCACATAAAATAATATTAAAAAGGAGAAAAAATAGAACGTACTCACTCTTTAAATACACACACACACACACACACAACTCTATGTTTACTGAGATGTAACCGTTTACCTTTAAACGGAGTATCCAGGTTTGGAAAACCCGTCACTAATCTAGAATGTAAGTCATGTGATTGGCATAAGGCTGAAGATTTGTGGCATTTTCTGTTCGAGTGTCCAAAATATGCCCCTTTACATAAAAAGTACATTCCACTGTTTTACTACAGATTCCCATCCGATCTCAAAGTTCAGCTGCTGTGTGGAAACATACATGGTAAACTGGTCTTTAAAGTTGCTATGTATATTTCAGGTTACCTTGAATTAAGGAATTAGATGGATTTGCTTTGAAATTTGTTTTTGTGCGCAGATGTAATCCTATGTGATTGTGTTTTACAACCACCTTCCTGTATTTTCAGGTTGTAAATTGTACGTACTCATTGTTCATAATCTTGATACGCTACCTGGAAAAGATGGGTCTTCAGATTTGTTTTGAAGGTCATCAGGGTAGGGGATAGACGGACAGGCAGTGGAAGTGAGTTCCAGACGTGAGGGGCCTGATAACTGAAAGAATGGGCACCAGCAATTTTTAGGCTGACTCTGGCTGACTTTACAAAAAAGGTAAAGGGCCTACCGCAACTTTAGATAAATTTCACACTATTGTAATTTCACTTTACAGTAACCACCGCCGTTTTGCGGTACAGTTTTCACTCGCACCGCGTTTTCGCATGATAAAGATTTATTACAAGATTGTTATTATTGGGTTGGTTTCAGCGTGTATAGCTTGTTTTTATCTGATGTACACCTGGATCATTTTGTATACTGTATAACATTTACCTTTGCAACTAAACAGTGACTCAGGATGAAAGACAATAATAAGATAATAAAACCATTGTCAACAAATGATTTATTACAAGAGTATTATTATTGGGTTGGTTTCAGTGTGTATAGCTTGTTTTTATCTGATGTACGCCTGGATCATTTTGCAAACTTCTGTAACTTTTTTGTTACTATAAAGTACACTTTGCATACTATGCATTCTTTCAAAAGTCACAGGAAGCATAAACTTTAGCTGAGTTGGCATACCTCGCCCTCTACCTAGGTTAAACGCACCAGCGGCACCATTGTTGCTATTTTCGCACTAGACTGGTCGCTCGGACCGGTCATGTGCACCAGAACTGCACGCGCAGGTAGGCTTCTGCACTTGTAGTGTGGTCTTGTACATCGCGGAAGGTTGTGATTGCAGTTGAAAAAAGGTTCACTTCCGGTTTTACTTTTAGGGAGTTTTACCTCCCTTAACACGCCAGTTTTGTGTGTCATGCCCCACGCCCCTGAATCAAGTCCATTGTACTTGTAGTGCGCTCATCTCTCGAACTTCAACTATGACGGTGCTTTCTGCTGCAAACGATGCAGATGTCGCAAAATCACCACTATTGAAGAAAAAAAACCTATTTTTCAAATCTGCCAAATCGCGTAATGTTTTGTGGTGCTAGTGTGGTGGGGCGGATTACAACAAATGCGTTCTTCGCGTGGAGACGCTACCACGAGGGGGCGCTACTGGGTCAAGGTCGATGTCTACCACTGGTCTAATTAAATGATTGGTCACTTCCAGCTAAATTTAGATGGGACGGCCAAAAGGAAAATCACTAAGACTGGGGCTAAGTAGGTCACCTCTGCCAGAACCCACACTGACTCGGCAGCTCGGTGGCAACCGGCCGCGCAAAATCATGCTACAATGTATTGACCATTGACCAGAGGGGTGACGTAATAAAATATAATATTAACACATATACAAAACACAGCTCGTCACACTAGCATAAGGATGAATACATTATTGCTGGATTGCATATGGGAAAGGGTTTATTCTTTATTCATATTATTTTGCAGCAATCAAACGACAGCCACGTGATTCTTTCTCCGAGATAGCCCATTACAGTTGCAGAAAGCACACACTCTAAACCAATCAGGTGCACATGACTGGTCCGAGCAACCAGTCTGGTGTGAAAATGGCAACAATGGCACTGCTGGTGCGATTAACCTAAGCACAGGACGAGGTATGCCAAATCGGCTAAACTTTATTTTCGCACTTGCTAGAACTCAGTATATTTCTCCATTTTATGAATAGAAGCAAAGAAGTCACTAAAACCCTTTATGTGCCGAAGGCAAAAACTAGTTTTCCTCATCACAAAGTTGCCAGAAAAAGGTTTGACTGCTCTTGATTGTTTGATTTGAAGTGTTTACAAACAATTACTGTGTTTTTATATGTATGCACGTTTGATGTGATTAATATAGGCTGAAGTTTCAAGTGATTTCTTATGTTGTCAGTTAATTAATTAATGTCAGTGTTCCATTTTGTCATTTTAAGTGTTAGTTTCTTCCTCTGAGTATTTTCCTATCTTCAGTATTTTTCGACACTTTTTAACCCGTAGTAGTCATACTGAGGCTAAAAGTTTCAGATTTGTACACTGCCATATCAGTGCAAGCTATCCTCGCGCTGGGACCATACGGCGTTGAGGCGCATCCCCTGGGTGGTGGATAGGGGGTCCCTTGTGAGAGGGGTGCACCGAATGAAATAAGGTGCCGTGAACCAACATGGTCTAAGGGAAGGTGACCCCGACAGAAAACCCCTGGTCCTCCTAGTAAGGGGGTTGGGCGTGGGGGTAGCTTCCCCACCCTGCAAAAAAGGAAATAGCTACAAAAACGCCGACGAAAAGACTAACAGTAATTCCTTTCCTGGAGGAGGAAGGTTCTTCTACCAGAAGACTTATGACGTCCTGTGGTGAAAGCCGGAAGTCTTCGGAAGCCACAGGACCGAGCCGCCTCTCTCTATCCAGGGATACAACCATGGGCACATGGAACGTTAAGACCATGTACCAGAGCGGCAAGGCCGCCCAGATAGCAGCGGAAATGCAAAAGTACAACCTTTCCCTGCTAGGTATCAGTCAGTGAAGCCAGATGGACGCAGTCTGGCCAGAAAAGGCTGTTAAGTGGGGAGATGATTCTGTATTCAGGTCATGAAGAGGAGAATGCCCCCCATACAGAAGGCGTAGCATTCATGCTGTCACCAGTGGCACAAAGAGCGCTGATGGGCTGGGAACCTCTTGGGCCAAGAATCATCACAGCAGCCTTTAGAACCAAGAAAAAGCTCAGGCTGAACGTCATCCAGTGTTATGCGCCCACTAATGACAGGGACGAGGAAGAGAAACAAGAGTTCTACGACCGACTTCAGAGTGCCTTGGACAAATGTGCGGAGCGAGACATCACCATCGTCATGGGCGATTTTAATGCCAAAATAGGGGAGGACAATACCGGATACGAAGAGGTGATGGGGAGACAGGGACTAGGCTCGGAGATGAGTGAGAACGGGGAGAGGTTTGTAGACTTTTGTGCTCTAAACCGACTTGTCATTGGAGGCAGCATCTTCCCACACAGAAGGATACACAAAGCAACTTGGGTCTCACCTGACCATACAACAGAGAACCAAATAGATCATATCTGCATTAGCAAGAAATTTAGAAGATCCCTTCAAGATGTTCAAGTTAGGAGGGGAGCAGATGTCGCCTCCGACCACCATCTGCTTACCTTAAGAATGAAGCTCAAGCTAAAGAAAAGCTGCACAGAGACAACAAGAAGACAGCGCTATAATGTAGGCCTCCTGAGAGAAACTGGAGTTAGAGAAGAGTTCAAACTGGTGCTGTCCAACCGGTTTTAAGCGCTACAGGAGCTAGTAAATGAAGAGGAGGCGGTCACCACAGAGCAGCAGTGGAAGGCAGTTAGAGAGGCGCTGAACTCAACCTGCAAAGACACTGTAGGGTTCAGGAAACACCATCACAAGGACTGGCTGTCAGCACAGACCTTGAAGAAGATAGAAGTGAGGAAGCAGAAGAAAGCAGTTGTCAACAACAGTCGCACGAGAGCAGCCAAAGTAAGGGCACAGGGGGAATACTGGGAAGCCAACCGCGAGGTGAAGAGGAGTATCAGGGCAGACAAGAGGGCCTACACAGACAACCTGGCAGCAGAGGCAGAAAAGGCAGCAGGCAGCGGCAATATGAAACAGCTCTATGACATTACCAGAAGATTGTCAGACAAGTATGGCCATACAGAAAGACCAGTAAAAGACAAAGAAGGCAAGCCTATTGCAGACAGAGCAGACCAACTCGACAGATGGGCCGAGTATTTTGAAGAGTTACTGAACAGACCTAGCCCACCCGACCCCCCAGACATATCAGCTGTGACAGACCCAGCCGGGAAGAGATCAGAAGAGCAGTGGCATTTTTGAAGAACGGCAAAGCAGCAGGCCCAGATGGCATCCCAGCGGAGTCTCTGAAAGCAGACCCAGAGACAACAGTGGAGATGCTGTACCCACTGTTTGGAAAGATCTGGGAAGAGGAGGTGATGCCGGCTGACTGGAAGGAGGGGTACCTAATCAAGCTTCCCAAGAAAGGCGACCTCAGCAAGTGTTCCAACTACAGAGGAATCACCTTGCTGTCAGTACCAGGAAAGGTCTTCAACAGGATCATCCTGGAGAGAATGAAGAGCTCCGTTGACCCCCAACTGAGAGACCAGCAAGCAGGATTCAGGAAGAACCGATCATGTACAGACCAGATCGCCACTCTCCGCATCATCGTGGAACAGTCTCTGGAGTGGAGCTCCCCGATGTACGTCAACTTTGTGGATTATGAGAAAGCATTTGACAGTGTGGACCGAGAGACTCTGTGGAAACTCCTACGACACTACGGTGTACCCATAAAGCTCATCCGCCTGATCAAGAGCAGCTACGATGGCATGACATGTTGCGTGATCCACGAAGGGCAGTTCACCAGGGAGCTCCAGGTCAGAACTGGTGTCAGGCAGGGGTGTCTGCTGTCTCCGTTCCTCTTCCTACTGGCCATAGACTGGGTCATGAAGATGACCACAGAGCACAGACGAAGTGGAATACAGTGGACACTGTGGACACAGCTTGACGACCTCGATTTTGCAGACGACTTGGCATTACTGTCCCACACTCATCAACAAATGCAGGACAAGACCACGAGGCTTGCTGACATCTCGTCCCAAGTGGGCCTCACCATTCACAAACAGAAAACAAAGACAATGAGGCTGAACGCAACCAGGGAAGAACCAGTCTTGCTTGCTGGCACCCCGTTGGAGGAGGTGGAGTCCTTCACCTATCTCGGGAGCATCATAGACAAAAAAGGCGGCACTGATGCAGATGTCAGAGCACGAATCGGTAAAGCCAGAGCAGCCTTTCTCCAGCTGAAAAAAGTGTGGAGTTCCAGAGAGCTGTCACAACACACCAAAGTCCGGATCTTCAACTCCAATGTAAAAGCAGTTCTCCTATATGGAGCAGAGACTTGGAGATTGACAAAAACCACAGTCAACAGAGTACAGACCTTCATGAACAGTTGCCTTAGAAGAATTTTGAAAATCCACTGGCCAGAGAAGATCAGCAACGTCAGACTCTGGGAGAGAACAGAGCAGATAACAGCAGAGAATGAAATTGGGCGAAGAAGATGGGGATGGATCGGTCACAGTCTGAGAAAGCCAGCTTCCAGTATCACTAGGCAGGCATTGTCATGGAACCCCCAGGGAAAGAGGAAAAGAGGTAGGCCGAGAAACTCCTGGCGTCGAGACCTCCAAGCAGACATCAAGAGACTGGGAACCACCTGGAGTAGAATCAAAGGAGAAGCACAGGACAGGAGTTGCTGGAGGTCTCTCGTCGACGGCCTATACCCGGGTAGGGGTGACAGGCGTAAGTAAGTAAGTAATATGCAAGCTATATTACAGTACTTACAGATAAGGACATAGACCAATGGCTTTAGTTTAAGGGTGGTGCCAGAATAGCTTGGCGCCTAGAGGCGCCAAGCTATTCTGGCACTACCCTTGAACTATTTTAGTCACACTTATTGCACACACTGGATTATTCTGAATGATAAGGATTACTATTCAAAATGCTCTGTTGCTGTTTGTCTCAAACTCTAGAGCACATTAAAAAAAAAAATGTCCCTTGATTTCCAGAATACATTATCTTGATTCTCACATAAATGCCATGATAAACTGTTTTGCTTCAGAAGGACAAAAAGTAGCAATGTTTAAAAGATTTCCTCTGTGAAAATCATAATCTAAAGGTTAGGGGCCAGTGTTCATTCAATTTTGCACAATAAAATGTTAAAAATGCTAATGCTTACATACACATTAAGTTGAGGGGGAAAAAATGTGAAAAAGAAGTATTCCATGAACTTGACCTTACTACAGATGCCTAATTTTCTGAAGACACCCATTTTCACTGTAATGCCAGTTTTTGTGTGAGAGGCAGCCACTTTATTGGTAGAACCCCATTTTTTCTAGGTGAGTTCTAAACATTCGCATCAATTGCAGAGCCCTAGAATAAATAGAAATATGGGAACCCATTTTCACAAGAAATGGTAGGTAACCCACTCTGAGGCTTTTGTCTCCATGTGTGTGTGTGTGGGGGTGGACACGAGTATCTCCGGCGTTTGTTTTCGTACAGGCCTGACACTTTAGGAAATGCTTTGATCGAGATGTTTTCAAAGAGCCTCTGAGCATATTGTAAATGGCAAACTAGTTTTAAAAAATGGGTTGGTTGTACATTGCTTAACATCCCAACAGCAACAAGACTTTCTCAGGATGTGCCTGCACTGCTTGTGAAAAAAACAAAAACTAAACAGAATATTGAATGTATGTCACCAGCCTGTCTAATATGCTAAATAATAAACATGAGACCATTTAGCAACACACATCCAATAGCAAGAACTACAGAAAGCACAGACAGTAGGGAGAGTTTAAAAAGAAAAATATAGTTAATCCCACCCAAGTCCCCCAGGGCAGACCCGGGTGGGGGAGACTCATTAAAGAGAAAAATTGCCATTCATATTAAGTCAGTTGACCCACATTTGAGTCCGTAATTTTCGTTCTGTTCACTCGGAATTTTGAATATAGCTAGCTTGCAGATAGACATTGGATGAGTTTGGTAGCCAGCTTTGTACCTTTTCAACTTTTTCGTAAAAAGTAATTCATTGCAGAAAAAAAAGGTAAGAATTCAAGGCTCTCGAGAAGGATCAGACAGTGATGGTGACGTAAAGGAGCAAAACAGGTCAGTGTTACACAATGTTCCTAACTTCTAGCAAAGCACCAGATGCCAGTGTCATAGAATGTTTCTGAATTGACATAAAATTCGTCACTGTGTACACTGCGTCGTGGGACTAGCGATGACATGACGTGAAGCTTACAGTGTCGTCATTTTGCTGCGCGTGCTATTCTTCTTCTTCAGAATTCCTGTCGCTGTATCAGCCCACAGAGCTTACTAATGGTGGGAAGCGCCATGTGTCCGTCTTTATTTGTTTGCACTGGTGTGTTTTGATCAGAGGTTGTGTTAGAGAGGAGGGAAATGGAACAGAAGGATAAGCTTAAAAATATGAACATGAACTCTGAATGTTCCTAAAAGAAAACATCTGTGAGCTCCAAACAATATGATAGACGTTGGGATGAATCCTCATCTGGTTTTATATTTTATGTTATGAGTTTCACTTTCGCTTTAAGACTTGAGAAAATGGTGAGAAAATTAGAATTTCAAGGTACAATTTCGGTATGCTATAATTTGTGTGAAACCAGGTTGACTTTACCTAGCTACATGATATAATAAGTACACCTGCATGCTCTTCTCAAAGCACGTTGATGGGGTGTGTGTGCATGCGTGCGCTCTCCAAACATCTACATGAGGCATTGATCCTCATGCGCCCTCCAAATGCATGAGGATCTAAGCTTCTTGGAGGTACACACATGTGTGTGTGTTTGGCTGTACCTGATCCATACAAATGACCCTCCTTGTGAGCCAACGAGACAGGGCAGCTTATTCCAAAAATCTCTGCTAGGTCCAGAGAAGATACAATGGTAAAAAAAAGCGGAATAGTCTGAGAAGACCACTATAGTAGGATCTGCCAAACTCGTAGCAGATATTCCAAAATTCTCTGCTAAGCCCATAGAAGACACAATGGTAAAGAAGGTGGAATGTAATATGAATCATGATAATATTTGCACACTTTATTGTTGATAGAAATCTCCAGATTTCCCTTTTTCAAAACATGACAGGTATGGTATTGACATAGTGACAGCATACACAAACTGTACACAAAAACAGGTAAGCTGTAAGTTAAACATCACAAAATCCCTTGCTGGCTACCATACTGTATTTTTCTGCTTCAAAATCAAACATGCAAACAAACATAAACCATGAACAATTTTAAAGATCAGAAAAAAAGTACATTGAAACGCATACCTCCCGATTGCCAGAAAAGAAGCGTGTAGTCGTGAAGGTTTACATCGAGAGCCGCCATAGTTTCTAGCATCAAAATCGGAAGAAATGTTTAAGTTACCCTACAAATCTATAACTTTCCGTGATTTATTCACTGACTACAGCTATTGTGTTTTGAAACATAAAATAATTTTAAAATAAATAAATAATAAACAGTTATAATAACTGTGACTGAATCGAAAGCAAGGTCAAGTATGTAGCAATTTTTCTTATCGCTATTATTTTGACCTGTTCTCTGATTGGTCAATTAATCTTCTGCGGATGGGCAGATAGGTCCACCCATACGAAACCAGGAGAATATCTTTTGAAGATCCCTAAAGGCCCCGCCACACTTGCCGGTTGTGCCCCGATTTTGAAGCCGATTCCGATCCGATTGCGATCAGATGACGTCATATATCCGATCCAATCACAATCGGCTGGGAATCGGGTGTTTAGAAACTGTTCTATTTTTCCGATCCGAATCGGCCCCGATTGTAAGCTTCAACCAATCAGAGCGTGTCTCGCAAAGCATGTCGTTTCAGTTTGCAAATGGCGGAAGATCAGTCAACCACCTTCGTTGCCGATGTTTCGCCCGCCTCAGTCTTCCCGAATATGATGCAAAACTGCTGATAATGCAAGCACATCATCATCACTGTCCAAACTAGCAGCTATTTCGCTGAACAGGTACGACCTTGATCTTTGATTCAAACCGGTCGGCTAAATAAAGTCAGGGAATGTGTGGCAGTGCACACGTTTTTGCAGTCTGGTCCGATCACACTCCAATTCGAAACTGCTCAAGAATCGGCCTCAAAATCGGGCATGTGTGGCGGGGCCTTAAAAGACATCCAGAATGTTCTGCTGTTCTATTCTGATAGTGTCGTAGGCTTCCAAGGAGGGTCATTTCGAGGCCTGGTAAAGTGACGCCACACCCAGTGGTGACGTCAACTCCAATAGTGACGTTACAGCTAGTCGCCCTCAGCCGACGGATCCACATGGAGACAAGAAACGAGTCCTTCACAGGCTTCTGACAACACAAGACTCGAGTTTTGGTCGTGGTCCAGACCACGCTTCCGATCCACTGTCACAATCGTGATCACAACCCATTCAGATCTCTTGCTCACTGCCCCGCCGTCTACCCCACCCACCCTCCACTCCACGGCCATGGTGAGTAGCACAGGAGACACCTCAAACAATGTCTCAGCCTCTCCCGTCTCCGTTGGACCAGGGGATACGGGAGAGGAGGAAGTCTAAGACGAGTTGTTCCCATACTATTTCTACCTAGATGTGACCGCCTGCAATATTACCCATTCACAAAATGTAGAGATAACAGTGACTAAGGGCAGTTTGCTGGTTTTGAAGGGAATCACGACAGACACAGGTCCTTTGTTCTGTCAGTTCCGGGTGGTGGCCCATGACGACAGTTTCATGTCTGCTATCGTGGACTTGGTGGGAGTGGAAGGTAGGGTGCAGGCCATTGTCAATACGGCTATCACGGGCGGGAAGAGGTGCAGCTTCTCAATTACTCGGCCACTGACGACTTTAACCTGGATTTTGTAGTGCCTTAAGCGTCGTCCCAGCTGTCGTTTTCTGTGGAAACCTCGTCCAGCGTGAGCTCCGTGTATCTGGTGTTTTACCTTTTCCTCACGCCCACCTCGGCCTATGATACGCTGACCATCCAACAGCAGCCCGGTGATACAAGCGGCGTCATCACCACATTTGCCTTTGACAAATACAAGCAGTACGCGCACAACACGCACGCCACTCTTCACGCGCCAGTGCTCGGGGCCATGCTCAGCTTCCCTCACTTTGACTTGCAGGACAGCACGGGATGCCAAGCGGACAAGCTGACCATCTCTCATGTCGATGACAGCACGGGAATATTGGAATACACTCCCATCTGGTCCGCGTGCGGCCATAGGTACCTTGCGCCCCAGGTATACGGTCGCCGTTTTGCTATTGGCTTTGTGTCGGATGGCTCTGTATCCCGCATCAGCTTCAAGATGCTGTACTCCATCCATCCTGTGTCCGAGGTACCCCAGCAACTGGGTCTCGTCAACTGTTCCGTGCCACACTACCCAACCTTCCAACTGCACTTCCACTGTAACCTGGAGACGGAGTGTGTGGCGGGGGAAGACGAGGCCCACTGTTCCTACACCAGCACAGACTGTGGAGCAGGAAACAAGTGTTACCGTTACGTGGGCCGTGCGGGGCGAGATCACATGGTACGACGCAGACGAACGATGCAAGAGCCATGGACACAGACTGGTTATCCTGAGAAATCTCAGTGAGTGGGATACACTCAAGGCAGTGCTAAGTTACGGCAGGATAACGTCGCCAGTCTACATCAGTCTCAGCATGGCGCTATCCGATATTGAGGCCGTGTTTGGAAATGAGGACCTGCAGTTTTCCGGCAGTGATACCGTGACATCCCAGAACAGTACCAGCGACATTGATAACGTAAGATTCAGTGGTTACTACATAGATATGGACTATATGGCTGAAGCTGGTATTGTGCCTATGTCCCCGCCTTGTCACAGTACACGAACCAGATGAGTATCACATCGTGTGACACCATCAACTACGTGCTGTTTTCGGCCATATATGATCGGGACAAAGATACATCAGCCCCTGTCAACACGACCCCGGCGCTTTTATGGCGGGTGTCCCCTAGTGGCGTGTACGAGGTGAACCTGAGAGCGTGCAACATGAGATCATCCTCAGTCTACTTGCCTGTTGAGGACGGGCTGACGGTGGAGGCCCACAGCGCTATGCCTGCAGGCTTCTTTCACTGCCATATGCACATTGAGACTAGCAAAGGGCGCTGAGTGGCCGCTGTCGTTCAGGACTTCACTGTGGAGAGGGCTCCCGAACTGACACGGACGTGCACTTGACCTTTACGGGTGGCTGGGAAATGCAGGGACGCGGCAAAAGGTTGTGTTACTGAAACGGCTATGACAGGAATGACTTTGCTCATGACTTTGTCGTGCCATCTAACGCAACCAATATGGCCCGGCCGTCACGGTGCAGTCGGCAGACGAGGCAGGATGCGATAGCTACACGTGTCCCGGCTTGTACCGCTGTCGTGCCTCCAGCGCGTGTGTACACAATGAGCACGTGTGTGACGGCGTGTTCCAGTGTCCCCAGCAGGACGACGAGTGGTTGTGTGATGCCGCTTGTCCCCAGGGCTGTCGTTGCCAGGGTCTGGCCTTCATCTGCAATCAGATGTTTTCGGCGCGCTCCTTCCCAGGTATTCGTTACCTGGATGCCAGTGGTTCGGGCATGACGGCGCGCGATTTACGGGAGAACCACTACCTGGTCAGGCAGAGTCTGTCACAGTGCGGCCTGATCACTGTCGTCAACTTGACATTCCATATCATCACAAGCTCCTATATAGCGTCCCAGTAGCCCTTTTGTTGACAGACCACCTCTTGATAGGGACGGCACGCGCCGCCTCCCATCTGGTTTCACTGAATGCCGGGCCGGGGAGGGGTGGGGGTAAACACACCCAGAGCCCCAGATCTTTAGTTCACGGCTGCAAAGTCTGGTAACTACTGACTCCGAGACCTTCCTTTCCCACGTTTGAAATTGTGATTTTCAGCCTTTTCACGGCAACGGTCAAATCCTGCATGTGATTTAAGACTGCATGCGGGCAATACCTACTGAGCTAAGGGGAAATATGAATAAACTGAGGTTATTATAACTATATGCAAATCACGATGTTGTTAGTGTCTATCGGCTATCATTGCTTTGGACTGGTGCAATGATTTAGCGTCGGAGGACGGATTCCTTCATAACTCTGTACTCGGTATGTATTTTCCCCAAATCACTTATTCTGTTGGAGTCACGGAGATCGCCTCAGTTTCGCCGACATTGAAATTCAAGGTGTCCTCCGCCGGGATCTCTCCAAAAATTCAGCGGTTTTAATTTTAGTTATGTAGTTCTTGGACGTCTTTTTCATGTAAAAACCGTCCAAGTTCACGATCGCTACTCTTTACCAAGGCCACCTCTCTCTCTCTCTATCTATCTATCTATCTATCTATCTATCTATCTATCTATCTATCTATCTATCTATCTATCTATCTATCTATCTATCTATCTATCTATCTATCTATCTATCTTATCTTATCTTATCTTATCTTATCTTATCTAATCTACCTTATCTTTATCTTATCTTATCTTATCTATCTATCTATCTATCTATCTATCTATCTATCTATCTATCTATCTATCTATCTATCTATCTATCTATCTATCTATCTATCTATCTATCTATCTATCTATCTATCTATCTATCTATCTATCTATCTATCTATCTATCTATCTATCTATCTATCTATCTATCTATCTATATCCCGTAGTCTTGCCGACCGTTGGGGCACCACTGATGACTTGACAACCAGCTCCCTCCATTCCTCTCTGTTCTCTGCCATTCTCAGCGTATCGCCCAGCTTCAGTCCTGTCCACTCTAAGATATTGTCCTCCCATCTTTTCCTCTGTCTTCCTCTCCTTCGTCCTCCTTGCACAGTGCCTTGCAGGATTGTTTTGGCAAGCCCTGCTGAACGCGTGACATGCCCATACCACTTCAGTTTGCGTTTTCTCACAATGGCTAATAAGTCTTCAAAGGGCCCGATGGCTTGCCTGATTCTGCTTCCCACTTCTTCGTTTGTGATGTGATCTCTGTATGACATGCCAAGCAGCCTTCGAAAACATCTCATTTCAGTGGCTTGTATCCTCCTTTCAAGGTCTGCTGCGAGGGCCCATGACTCGCAGGCATACAAGAACACTGAGATGACTAAGGAGCGCATCAGTCTGATCTTGGAGCAGAGTGTGATGTTTCTGTCCTTCCATATGGTCTTCAATCTTGTCAGTGCTGTTGTTGTCTGCGCAATCCTGGACAGTATTTCTGGTTTTGATCCCTCATCTGTCACAATGGCTCCTAAGTATTTGAATTTCTTAACTGTTTCCAGTTTTTGGCCTCCAACCATGATTTCAGTGCCAATGCCACTGGCGTTATTGGTCATCAGTTTGGTCTTCTCTGCACTGATTTCCATCCCATATGCAATGGCTGTACTATCCAGCTTTTCCACCAGCTGAGCTAGCTCCTTCTCTGTTCCTGCAATGCCATCAATGTCGTCCGCAAAGCGCAAGTTCGTGATTGTTCTGCCTCCAATACTGACAGTTCCTTCATGATCTTTCAGGGCGTCCGCCATGATTCTTTCCAGGAAGATGTTGAAAAGAGTAGGAGAGAGCAAGCAGCCTTGTCTGACTCCAACTGTAGTCCTAAACCAGTTTCCTATTTTGCCGTTGAAGCAGACTGCGCTAGTGGCCTTGTTGTAAAGGTTTGCTATGACTTTGATCAGGTTGGCATTGATGTTGTATAGCTTCATGGTGGACCAAAGGGCTACATGCCACACCCTGTCAAACGCTTTCTTGAAATCCACACAGACATGATAGAGGTCCTGCTGGTGCTGGAGGTATCTCTCACATAAAACTCTCAGGTTGAAGATCTGCTCAGTTGTGCTGCGTCCTGGTCTGAAGCCTGCCTGTTCCTCAGCTATGATTTCCTCTGCCTGTGGCTTCAGCCTGTTCAGTAGGATCTTTAACATGACTTTGCTTGGGTGGGATATAAGACTGATCGTGCGATAGTTCTGGCATTGATGTAAGTTGCCTTTTTTGGAGATAGTTATTATAAGTGATTGGGTCCATGGTGTGGGCCAATCCCCTGACTGCCAGATCTTATTGCAGATTGTTAGTAAGGCGCTTATCGTGTCTTCTCCCCCTTCTTGGACTAGCTCTGCAGGGATGTTGTCTGCTCCTGCTGCCTTCCCTTTTTTCAGCGACTTCACTGCAGCCTCTACTTCTTCTCGGAGGATAGGATAGTTGCCATTGTTAGTCACGGGTGGGTTGACAAGTATGCCTGGGTCCCCTGCAGCTCGGTGGTTGTACAAATCTGAGCAGTACTCTGTCCATCTCTTCAGTATGTCTTGGTCTTCCGTAGTAAGACAGTTCCCTTTACTATCTTGATACGATCACGATCTCTACTGTTTACCGAGGCCACCTCTGCTGCACAAAATGGCGGCTGCAGCAGACGAACCCACTAGTTGCGTATCACGTGATCGCTTCGTCTTGCATTCAATCAATACAATGTTACTTAGTAATTTTACGCAGCGGCCGCGCGCACGCGGTGGCGCAGCGGATTTGCATAAGTTAAAGCCGCCATTCGTCAGGCCCCTATGAGTGCGCAGTACATCGTAACGGTACTATATAAGAGGTACATCAGCGTATGAGCACTGGGTACGTATGAGTACGTTAAGATTGCCCCCCCCCCCCCCCCCCCCAGGAGTTCGGAGGGAATGCCACATAGGTCTCTGCCGGGAGGCCTTTTGACCAATTGCCCCCCCCCCCCCCCTTCCAGCGGAGAGAGGGTCCCGGGGGCCGGCGGCGGGCACCTGAGGCCTCCCCCCCCCCCCCCACCGAGTTCTCGGTGGGAAGCGCCCGGGGGCTGGTGGCCGGCTCTGGGGTCCATCTTCCCCGTATTGGGACGCAGAGGAGGACACTCCTGGAAGGTCCACTCTGCGGGATAGGGGGATTAAGAGAACCCAGGGGGTCGAGAGGTACCCACGATGGCACTCCGACACCGCGTGACTCCCCGCTCGCCTGCGTACGGTCGCCACCCATCAAAATAAATAGGGCTCCCAGAGAGGTTTAGCATCCTTCGTCCATGCACTCCCTGGGCAATGGAGGGTGCAACACCCCCCCCCCCCCCCCTCCAGAGGAAAAAACAAAAACACTTATAGGGAGGGGGGGGGGGGGTAGTAAAAATCAACCCCCCTCAAACAAAAAGGGCAATAACGGCGGTGCCAAAAAAAAAACGGGCCTTGGACTGTGACTACCAAAAGGAGGAAAAGGAACTTACACCACCGGCCAGGGAGACGGGAACCCGGACCCCCACAGGAACTCAGGCTCTTCCCCCAACGACCCGGCCTCCGGAGGCGCGGGCAGTCATGATGAGAGATGAACGGAAAAGTGATGCGCGGACATCAGCGACAAACAGTCAGATATAGACTCCCCCCCCCCCCCCAATCCCACCGCCCCCCCCCCCCGGCCCCCGGACGAAATCCGCAGCGAGAGCTGGAAGTCCCCATCCCTTTTAAATTTGCTTGCTTGCTTGCATGAGCACTGGGCCCCCCGGGACTAACCTGGGACAGACCCGGGGAGAAATTAGAAAGCAGGCAAATCCGGGCGGCTGGAGTCCAGCCTGAACGGAGGAGGGACAAACTGTGACAATTAACTTAGGCCCGACCAAAGGAGGATTAGCATCCATCGTCAATGCACTCCTTAGAAACATAGATAATGGGTGGTGCCCTATGCGCAGGATAACACCCTCCCAGAGTCGCGCGGTGGCGGACCCCGCCCCCCCACCGGCCCCTCCCCACTTCAGTATTCTCAAACTATCCACTCGCGAAGTGCCGTGGGCTCGACAGGGCCGAACGGCAAACACAGGTCACCCTCATTGCCACTCCACCTCATGGTCCCGCACCCGCCCCACCTCCCCATGGTTAATAAAAAGATAGCACATCATCCTCACCATCACCAATCACCCGGTTCCTGGCCGCCCCCCTCCCCCTCCCTGGACTGTGACCCCAAAGGAGGAAACAGGAGCCAGACACCACCAAAGAACAAAGAAGGGAACAACAGCTCTCCCCCCCCCCCCCCCCCCCAACGACCCAGCCTCCCAAGGCGCGGACGGACATGACGAGAAGTTAATCAAAAGCGATGCGCGGACATTAGCGACAGTCAGAACATAACACCCACCCACCCCCCACCCCCCAAAACCCCCGCCCCCCCCCCCCCCCCCCGGACGAAATCAGCGAGAGCTGGAAGTCCGTGTCCTTTAAAAATAGCACATAGCCCCACGTCCACATTTCCCAAATCCTGTCTGGAGGTTTTTACATAACGACGTACGCCGGCACTACAGGAGATGGTTCGACCATGATCCATGAAGGGTAGTGTCAGATGAGCTTGGCGCCTCAAGGCGCCACTCTGGCACTACCCTTGAAAGATCATGGTCAATCCATCCCCTGCTGTAGCCGGGCGCTGGGGTGTAGTAAATCATATCGACTCGACCCGTCCGATGTCAGATGATCCCTCAGCCTCGATTTCCCTCTTTAACTCATACTGCCCGCGACACACCACAGCAAGATATGGCTCGACCATGATAGTTCAAGGGTGGTGGCAGAATAGCTTGGCGCCTGTAGGCGCCAAGCTATGCTGCCACCACTCTTGAACTGTCATGTCGTCGATCTGTCTCAGTCCTGAATTGTAATGCATTCCTGAGAGGACTAACCCCAAAATGTGCGTATTTCGTACCTCGGGTACAAAGAGTTAAAAACAAAAGTAGATTTTTAAGCGGATTGAAATGGACAAAATGACAGAAAATGTGGTAGTTTTTGTTGTTGTTGTTGTTGTGTTTTTTTTCAGATAGAATTAAAATCAAATCGCTTACGGGCCCCAACCTGAGGTGGCTGGACCTCAGCGCTAATACACTCACCAGTGTCAGCATGCAGACTTTTGTCGGTCTCAGAAATCTGCAGACGCTGCGTTTGACGGCTAACCCCATGACGTCACTGATACCAATTACATCTGACGGGCAGCACATCAATCTCCACACGCTAGACTTGTCTGAGACAAAGCTGGTCACCTACGACGAACGGACGCTGGCCGCAATTTTCTCACGGCTGGTTATCCTCAACATTTCTCACGGAGCTCTCACCACCATCACCGCGCAGGGTTTGAACTCCACACCCAATGTACGGGTGCTGGATTTGCGGGAATCTCCACTGGAAGACTTTCCCCGCTATTTCCTGCAACAGCTTGCCGCCATATACGCTGTTTACGTCAGTAACTTCAAACTGTGTTGCCCGGCCACGCTGCCTGACGGCTTCAACCCCAACAATTGTCACGCTCCGGTAGACGAGATCGCATCGTGCGACGACCTGCTCCGCTCCAACGCCTACTTCGGCTTCCTCTGGCTCATGGCGGCCATGGCCTTCGCCTGGAATGCCGGGAGTATGGCCGCTCGCTTCGTGCAAGGTGAAGTCGGCAAGACCGGCTTCCACGTCTTCGTTACCAACCTGTGTATGGCCGACCTCCTGGTGGGCGTATACCTAATTATCATCGGGTGCGCCGATCTGCTGTACCGCGACCGCTACCTGTGAAACGACACATTTTTTGCAGGGCAGTGTAGCGTGTAAGGTGGCCGGCTTTCTGTCACTGCTGTCCAGCGAGGTTTCGGCATTCTTCGTCATCCTGGACAGGTTCTTTGCTCTCCGCTTTCCCCTCAGGGACATTCGCTTCCATAAACGGTCTGCCCTGGCGGCATGTGCTGTGGCCTGGACTTTCGGCTTTATTTTGGCCCTCGTGCCCATACTGCAAATGACGTCAGAATGGAAATTCTACAGCCAGACGGGGATCTGTATCCCCCTGTCCATCACCCGGGTCACGACTGATTGAAAGTGGCTACTATTCCTTTGGAGTCATGATTATCCTCAACTCTATTCTATTTATGCTGATCGCGGCTGGGCCAGGCGCTCATTTTCCTCTCTGTGCGCAAGAACTCCATCATGGGGACCCGCAAGGAGCAGGACTGGACCATCGCCCGCCGTCTGATCACCATCGTGCTGTCCGACTTCATGTGCTGGTTTCCCATCGGCTTGTTAGGACTGCTGGCCGCTACAAGCACCCCCATCTCCAGCGAACTCAAAGTGGGCATTGCCATTTTCGTGCTGCCTTTCAACTCCGCTCTCAACCCCTTTCTCTACACCATCAATGTCGTGTTGCCGGGAAAGCGAAGGAAAGCGGTCGAAACTCGTCTCTTGCATCAGCTTCAAATGCGGCACAAAATCGCCGCGCAGCAATCCAGCACTAAAAGGCGTACATCGACCGTCCTCTCCTCCTTCAGTGTAGAGACCCACACAGACGTCACCCTTATGTCCGTCATTCCCACACACCCGGATGTTGTCAAGAGCAAGGTCTAGCCGGAGGCCTGTTATGCTACAGCCATCACGTCAACAAATGTCTGCCTTAGGTCTTTCTAACGAACCTTCTAATGATTCGGTCGCCATCTTAACCCGTACCCTGCTAATAAACGCAGATAGTGTTGCTGAAATCTTTGTTAACCCTTTGGCTGTTGGCAGCCTGTTTTGTCGATATGAATCCTGCAGTAATGATCTAAAATGAACACGCTACTGACAGCGAACGGGTTAACTTTCATATACTTGTTTGTCCGTTTTGAAAAAGGGTATCTACCCGAAATATTAATAAGTTGTGCTGTAACTGTCTTTTCTAAGCGTGTTTCTTTCTCCGTTGGGTTCAGTCTTCTCTGCATTTTACACGCTTGGCAGTCACCTTTTCGGTCTGGATTTTTTATTACAGATTTTTTATTACACGTACGGATACGAGGAGACCATTGCGCCAATTGCAGGAAACTTTTCCAGACTAGTAACTGTGAACATATTGTCCATCTGCATTGCAGCGAGATTTCGTGAGGACCTAAAAATAGCTCGAACAAAGCCGATGACCATGACAAGCAAGTCACTAGCTATTGCAAATTACGTGCAATTCGAGCCATAGAAGCCCGTCACATGCTGTTTCTTCGAGTGAACTTTTATGTAGTCTTCAGAGGACAAGTCAGTCTCAGATGTGGAGAGTTTGACCAGAGGACCGAATGTATTAATTAACAGTCCTAACCCTTTGCGTGTCGGTAGCGGTTTTAGCGGTCACGACGATTCCTGTAGGAATCATCGCGACCAAAACCGCTACCGACAGGCAAAGGGCTACACACCGGGATATGGACTGAAAAAGGTGATATGGAAAGAACGCGCTTAGAAAGGACGAATACAAGACATTTTACTCTCCGTTTTAACCCTTTTTTCAAAATGGACATACAGAGAACATCGTAGTGTGTATGCCTGCACTGTTTGTAAACTTTTCTGTATTGTGATTTTATTATTATTATCTCATTTCTTTTTTTGTGTCATTAAAGTCACTCGTCAGTAATGCGTTCCGAGACTGAGACGCAATAGAAAAGCGCTGTATTATTATTATTATCTAACAAAATGCTCTGATTATTTTGTCTTTAGTGAGATTATAACTATTGTCCTCTCAAAGCATGTTCCTTTCTTTTTGGAATTTTCCTGGGATATGGAATGACCTATATAGTTCAAGGCTGGTGCCATAATTTTTAACCATAGGACTCAAAAGAAATGTGTTTACAGACGTGAAACACTACAGCAGGGTATGGTTTGATCTTGATAGTTCAAGGACGGTGTCACTCTTGGTGCCACTAGTTTGCAAATTATTCTGACCACTCTTGAACTACCATGGTCGTTCCATTTTCGACGAGCAAAAGAAATGCGACATTCTTCGAAGTGTTTCAGACGATTCGAATAATGTCGCGTTTCTGTTGCTGGTCAATGTATTCCTTCAACAGGTATGCAGTCTCCAGAAGACAACCACCAGAGTTTCGTGCCCATGACTGGGAGCCTCGATAGGATATTATCCCATTGACGCTCCGAGTCAGGGGCACGAAACTCTTGCCAGAACTTGGATATCCTTATCTGTAAGTACTTGGATTCCCTCCCACTGTGAGACAACTACAAAATTTGGGAATTTAGAATTTGACGTACGGCGTTAGTTGATCGATTGGTTCGATTGGGGTTTAACGTCCACGGCACCGAAGTGATCAGGGACAGCGTTCCGACAGGCCGTTAGAGGGGACACGGACAGCTATCGGCTATGGAGTACGACCTAAAAATTGATCAATTCAGGCGCACTGCAAATGGGGCTCTTTCATTCATTGGGATCTTTCAACGGACATGCTCTAGACCAAGTCCGTCTATGCGCCTAAAGAAAGGGCCCAGTGTCCTTGGTCCCTGGAACTGACGTTTCTGTTTATAATTTTGGGTGCATGTCGGTAGCACTTTATCGAGGTGACTCCTACAGGATTCAACTCGACACAAAGCGCTACCGACATGTAGCCAAAGGGTCAATATAGGGTGTGTTGGTTGTTTTTGCTGTCGCACTCAACTCATTCCAGACGTGCCGCCTCCGGATACGCGACTTAAGCATAGTTATACATAGCCGGCCGTTTACAGTCTTTCGTAGTTCTGTGTAATGCAACATTTTCTAATGTTGTTTTCTCAGCCTGATTTTGTTGGTTTAACGCGCTTTTAAAAAAAATTAAATACACGTTTCTCTCTCTTTAATGTTAGTGGGGTACGTGTGTGTGTGTGTGTGTGTGTGTGTGTGTGTGTGTGTGTGTGTGTGTGTGTGTGTGTGTGTGTGTGTGTGAAATCGAAAAAACATTGATTGTCCTAATTATGTATGTTTTGTTTGGAATAAGCCAAGTAGACGGCAGTCTCGTTTATTTGAAGACCTCGCGCCACGCACGTTGGCAATTATTTGCGTGTAGCGTGTGCTCATACATATTGCACACACACACACACACACACACACACACACACACACACACACACACACACACACATGGAGACAAAAGCCTCAGAGTGTGAAAATGGGTTCCCATATTTCTATTTATTCTAGGGCTCTGGAATTGATGCGAATGTTTAGAACTCACCTTATAATTAAGCTCTATAACTTAAAATAAAATAGACATTTTCTAGAAACAGAGCCACTAGATGGAGAAAAAATGGGTTTCTAGCAATAAAGTGGGTGCCTCTCACACAAAAACTGGAAAATGGGTGTCTTCACATTAGGCGTCTGTAATAAGGTCAAGTTCATGGAATACTTCTTTTTCACGTTCATTTTTTGTTGTTGTTGTTGTTTTTCAACTTAATGTGTATGTATGCATCAACATTTTTAACATTGTATGGTGCAAAATTGAATGAACACTTGCCCGTAACCTTTCGATTATGATTTTTACAGAGGAAATCTTTTAAACATTGCTACGTTTTGTCCTTCTGAAGCAAAACAGTTTATCATGGCATTTATGTGAGAATTCTGGAAATTAAAGGACTTTTCTTTATGTACTCTGGAGTTTGAGACAAACAGCAACAGAGCGTTTTGAATATTAACTCTTATCATTTCGGAATAAACCAGTGTGTTCAACATGTGTGACTAAAATAGTCCAAGGGTAGTGCCAGAATAGCCTCAGTATGATGTGGGTTAAAATGTGGAAAAATATGAAAGATGGAAAAAGACCCAGACGAAGAAACTACTTACTTACTTACGCCTGTCACCCCTACCCGGGTATAGGCCGTCGACGAGAGACCTCCAGCAACTCCTGTGCTTCTCCTTCGATTCTACTCCAGGTGGTTCCCAGTCTCTTGATGTCTGCTTGGAGGTCTCGACGCCAGGAGTTTCTCGGCCTACCTCTTTTCCTCTCTCCCTGGGGGTTCCATGACAATGCCTGCCCAGTGATACTGGAAGCTGGCTTTCTCAGACTGTGACCGATCCATCCCCATCTTCTTCGCCCAATTTCGAAGAAACTAACACTTAACTTATTCTACCCCAGACACATCACAGCAAAATAAAGATCGACCATGATAGTTCAAGGGTGATGCCAGAATAGCTTGGCGCCTATGGCTATTCTGGCATCAACCTTGAACTATCATGGTCGATCTGTGTCCTGCACTGCAACGCAGTCTTCAGAAGACGACTTCAACATTTGGGGATTCCGGTCTTGGGGTAGAATGAGTTAAATTGACAAAACAGAACACTGACATTAATTAACTGACAACATAGGAAATCACTTGAAACTTCAGCCCGGCTTTGATTAATCACATCAAAGGTGCATGCATATAAAAACACAGTAATTGTTTGTAAACACTTCAAATCAAACAATCAAGAGCAGTCAAACCTTCTTCTGGCAACTTTGTGATGAGGAAAACTAGTTCTTGCCCAAGTTCGGCACGTAAAGGGTTTCCGCGACTTATGTGCCTCTATTCATAAAATGGAGAGAGAAATATAATACCGAGTTCTAGCAAGTGTGACAATAAAGTTTAGCCGAGTTGGTATACCTCGTCCAGTGCCTAGGTTAAACGCGCCAGCGGTGCCTATGTTGCTATTTTGGCACCAGACCGGTCGCTCGGACCGGACTGGTGCACCCGATCGGTTTAGAGTGTGTGCTTTCTGCACCTGTAATTTACACTCTGTAATGGGCAACCTCGGAGAAAGAATCACGTGAGCGTCGTTTGATTGCTGCCAGACCCGTTTCATCATGGTCACTATCGTCAATGTTTTCTTTCTCTGCCCTCACTCTCAGTTTCCCATTCACAAAGTAGCCGTGTTGTCCGTGACTTTCTAACTCTCTGATTGTCTGTCTTTGTCTCCGTGTGAGATCGGCGGATAATTTCAGTTTGTCTTGTCTCATCAGTTCTTTCCCCGCTTTATTTTTCATAATCAGCATGGTGTCAGCCCACTTTTGTAACTTTATGATGAGTGGCCGTGGGCGTCGAGACTGGGTGTGGCCCTCCCTGTGCGCCCTCTCTATGTCGTCTCTGTGCCAATCCTTCTCAGGGAAGTATCGCTTCAGGGTTTGCATTGCCTTATTGGTACTCACTTCGTAAGTCTCGCCCTCATCCTCAGGTTGGCCGTACAACATAACGTTGTTCCGTCTTGAGTACCTTTCCAACGGGCTGTCGACTTCGTCTTCTAGCTCCTTTACCCTTGCTGCTAAAGCATCATGATTGTCTGACACTTGTTTGATTTTCTCTGTATTGGCACTAGCTACAGCTTGCACAGAATTAACATTAGTCTGAAGTCGTAAGATGTGTGATTCGAGTGTCTCGTAGTTTTCCTGAAGTTTCTGTTCCAACTGCTGACTCTGGACTAACACCGCACTTCTGATTTCAGTCACAATTCGACTAAGTTGGTTCTCAAAGGACTGTGACTGTGAATCGATTTTTTATTCTAGTCGCTACAGTATCCCAGACAGCTCTTGGTCAGTTGGCCCTGGGTTTGACTCTATGTCACCGCACCGGAGAAGCAACAGACTCAGGTAGTTGGTTTGGTTGGATAAGCACCGTTTGAAACTGGGTCATCACAGGTAAATCACCGCAGGTAAAACAGGTCAAAACAGGAAAACCACTGGGGTAAGTTGTCATGGTCGGGTCAGGGGTCACCTCACACACAGCGACCTGTGTGACGCTTTTCGTGTCAAGTTCATGCCATGAACCGTGTTTTGGTAAACCGACATAATAACAAGTAATGACAGTACCGAGACAGCTACCCAAAAGCACTGTAAAAAGTACATACCGAAAAACTGTAGTAACTGTATCGGTGGACCACAACAGAATCACACCTGTGATAGCGATGAAAGTGAGGGATGTCGCGAACACGTCGAGCATCTGTGACACAGTTTCTTGTGATGGCTCTGTATGCACCTCTTTTCGGTCAGTAACGTGTAGGGATGGGCATACAAGTTGTGGGGGGCAGGGTGTCCGATATCTGTCCGCTTGACCCGCTGGTCCGTTTGTTAAAGTCGTTGGGGTCGGAAATTGTACCTTATCCGTTCGTAGTAGAAGGCTGGACATGATGACACACAACAACACACATCGTGCACGTGCTGTCCTTGCTTTCACCTGTTGACTGATGGCGTGGCATGCCCGGTCGTTCATAAAATTATGAAAAGTCCCTAGAAAGCTGCCGCAGGACGCTCGCAAGGCAGATATTTCCGCAGGCATAATCGTTCTACGTCGAGTAGAGTGTGTTTCTGGGCAAACTACCTGGGATAAAGTTGTGTAAAGTCAATCACTAGCACCAGCGTTCCTAGAGGACGTGTGTCAGCCATCAGCCTCGTTTTCGCTCTCCGTTGGTGACAGTCACTCCAGTGAATGCCCAGGATTGTACGCAGGCAGCGCTGGTGGAAGCGTTCGAGGAGTCGTAGTTGGCTGCGGTAGAGGGCCCAGGACTCGGAACCATACAGCAGGGTTGTGAGGACGACAGCTCTGTGCACGCTGATCTTGGTGCCTGTTTTCAGCTGTTGATTGTGCCACACCCGCTTATATAGGCGCCCGATAGCACTGTTCGCTTTTGCCAGCCTGCTGTCCAGCTCCTTGTCCAGCTTGGCGTCTGATGTGATGATGCAGCCAAGGTAGGTAAACTGGTGCACCACTTCAGTTTAGAATCGCCGATGGTGATGTGGGGAGGGCAATGCTCTACCTTGGGTGCCGGCTGATGGAGGACCTCTGTCTTTTTCAGACTGACCTCGAGTCCAAAGAGCTGGGCTGCGTCTGCGAAGCAGGATGTGATACGCTGCAGGGCTCTCTCTGTGTGTGCAACGAGAGCAGCGTCATCAGCAAAGAGCAGCTCACGAATCAGTTGGTCTAGGGTTTTGGTGTGGGCCTGCAGTCGTCTGAGGTTGAACAGACTGCCATCGAGACGATACCTGATGTACACTGCATCGTCATCGTCGAGGTCCACTGTGGCCTGCTTCAACATCATGCTAAAAAAGATGGTGAAGAGGGTCGGTGCCAGCACACAGCCCTGCTTCACACCGTTGAGAATGGGGAATGGTTCTGAGAGGTCATTGTTGAGTCTGACCTGACCTTGCTGGTCCTCGTGCAGCTGGACGATCATGCTGAGGAACTTTGGGGGACAGCGAAGTCGCTCCAGGATATGCCACATGCCTTGCCTGCTCACAGTGTCGAACGCTTTTGTTAGGTCGACAAACGTTACATACAACCCTTTGTTCTGCTCGCGGCACTTCTCCTGAAGCTGTCTCAGCACAAAGACCATGTTGGTGGTGCTCCTGTTGGCTCTGAAGCCACACTGGCCCTCTGGGAGGTGGTCTTCTGCGATGGCAGGTACCAGCCGATTCAGGAGCAGCCTTGCAAGAATTTTCCCAGCAATGGACAGCAGGGTAATTCCACGATAGTTGGAGCAGGCGGGCTTCTCTCCTTTGTTCTTGTACAGAGTGATAACGACTGCATCGCGGAGATCCTTTGGTAGTGTTCCTTCCTCCCAGCAGCAGAGAAAGAGGTCATGGAGCTTGTTGTGCAGTGCTGGGCCTCCATGTTTCCAGATCTCTGGTGGGATTCCGTCAATGCTGGTGGATGGCTGTGAGGGTCTCTTCAGCAGTGGGCGGTTCATCCAATTCAACCTTTAGTGGGAGGTGTGGGATTTGTAGGATGACTGCTTCTTGAACAGTGCGCTCAGCACTAAAGATGTCCTGAAAGTATTCCGACCAGCGGTTCAAGATGGAGTTATTATCTGTGAGGAGTGCCTGTCCATCAGCGCTTCGCAGGGGACTTTGTATCAGGTGCCTAGGGCGATACACTGCTTTCAGTGCTTCATAGAAGCCCCTGTAGTCACCGTTGTCAGCGCAAAGTTGGTCCTCTGTGCGAGTCTGGTCCACCACTCGTTCTGGAGATCTCTGAGCTTGCGCTGGAGACTGCTGCAGACGAGGCGGAAGGCAGACTTCTTCACATGGCAGGAAGGCTGGGCTAGGTGGGCCTGATGGGCGGCTCTTTTTTTGCTAGGAGTTCCTGGATCTGTACGTCGTTTTCGTCAAACCAGTCTTTGTTTCTCTTTTTAGCGAAACCCAAGACTTCTGCAGAGGATTTTGCGATAGCCGTTTTCAGTTGTTCCCAGAGTGTTTCAGGGGGAGGAGTCTGCTGGGTCAGCTGTGTCTGTGAGCCTGCGCTGTAAATCTGTCCGAAAGGCAGCTTTTACGTCGTCATGCTTTTTCTTGGGGGGCCCCCCTTTCTTGGGTTTTGGCTTGAAGTGGAGCCTGAGTTTGCAGCGGACAGGGCGGTGGTCAGTGTGGCACTCTGCACTGGGCATCACTCTGGTGAGGAGGACGTCACTGCGGTCCCTCTGACGCACCACCAACGCAGCTCATTCCCCTGGGGCCCCCACCCTTTGAGTCAGGCAGAGACCCCCAAAGAAGTACCCAACGGAGAAAGAAACATGCTTAGAAGAGAAGGTTACAACACAATTTATTAATATTTCTGGTAAACCCGCTTTGTCAAAACAGACAAACAAACAGAGAGATCAGTCGCTACTTATCTTCCTTCACAGAAGGCACATTTCTTCTGCGAATGAAGATAAGTAGCAACTGATCTCTCTGTTTGTTTGTCTGTTTTGACAAAGCGGATTTACCCGAATATATTAATAAATTGTGTTGTAACTGTCTTTTCTAAGCGAGTTTCTTTCTCCGTTGGGTACTTCTTTTCAAGAGATACAGGCAGCGCAGACAGTAGGGAGAGCTTAAAAAAGAAAAATACAAGTTAATGGACCAAGGGTAGACAGAAACACATGCCCCAGAATTGAAAGAAAAACCCACCCTGTGGGGCTGACCAGGGTGACCTTAGAAACTAAAAAGTAACTCCACCCAAGTCCCCCAGGGCAGACCCGGGTGGGGGCCACTGTTTAGCTGCAAAGTAAGGTTAATGTTACACAGTATAAAAATGACCCAGGTGTACATCAGATAAAAACAGAGCTATATGCACTGAAAACAACCGAATAATAATGCTCTTGTTATAAATCTTTATGTTGACAATGGTTTTTTTTTTTTTTTTTTTTTTTTTTTTTTTTTTAAATCTTATTATTGTCTTTCGTCCCCAACCGCTGTTCCGTTTGCAGAGTTTTAAATGTTATACAGTATACAAAATGATCCAGGCGGACCAACCCCATAGTAGCACTCTTGTAATAAATCTTTATGTTGACAATGGTTTTCTTACCCCTTATTATT
Organism: Semisulcospira habei; assembly: GCA_036245525.1. Classification (NCBI taxonomy): domain Eukaryota; kingdom Metazoa; phylum Mollusca; class Gastropoda; family Semisulcospiridae; genus Semisulcospira; species Semisulcospira habei. The sequence goes on from BTPG01000001.1 coordinate 85,179,372, forward strand.
GTCTTTCGTCCCCAACCGTTGTTCCATTTGCAGTTCCATTTGCAAAGTTTTAAATGTTATATTAATAATAATTAATTACGGTATTTATAATGCGCTTATCTTATGATAATTATAACTCTAAGCGCGCACTCAACAACTCGCGCACGCATGCGCACGCTTTAGACAATGACTCACGTACCACAAATGGTGAAATACATTACGACAGTCAGCTTGGGATGGGGAGTGTGGTGATATAGTGCTAAAACTGTTGAAAGAGATGAGTTTTGAGGGCGGACTGGAAGGAGGAGAGAGAGTGTTTCTGACGGAGAGAGAGTGGGAGAGTGTTCCAGGTGGATGGACCGTAGACGGAGAAGGAGCGGGGGCCGAAAGTGTTGAGTTTGGTGCGAGGGATGTGGAGGTGGAGAGAGTCGGAGGCAGAGTGGAGGGAGCGGGAAGGTGTGTAGGGGTGAAGTAAGTTGGAGAGATAGGCAGGAGCGCAGTTGTTCAGGGATTTGTAGCAGAGAGACAGAATGTTGTATTGGATGCGTTGGGGGATGGGGAGCCAGTGAAGGAGTTTGAGCAGGGGAGTGATGTTATACTGTATACAAAATGTTCCAGGCGGACCAACCCCATAATAACATTCTGGTAATATATCTTTACGTTGTCAATGGTTTTCTTATCTTAGTATTGTCTTTCGTCCCCAGCCAGCTGTTTCCTTTTGCAATTATACAGTATACAAAATGATCCAGGCGTCCATCAGATAAAAACAAGCTATACATGCTGAAACAACCCAATAATAACACTCTTGTAATAAATCTGTATGAAAACGAAAATGCCGCGAGTGTCGGAGAATCTCAATTCATTTCTTTTGTAACTTTTTAAGTCTGTTGCGGATGTAATCCTTAATGTTTGTCCAACGCCTATGTCTAAGTGCAGGCTCTTCTGCGATTGCCTGCTGTATCTCGGCCTTTCCAGGAAGTTTGTTCACGACGAGGTGTGTCTTGAAACGAGTTTGAACAGCTTTCTCTTCAGATTTCCCCCATGGTTTCCTTGTAAATCTAGCTTTCTTTCAAACAGGAGCTGACGCAGTACTGTCATCATCAAAACTATCTAGATTGTCATCAGGCTCTGGACGTCTTTTCTCTGTCATGCTCATTGATTCCTGTGTTGTTGACTTGCTACTTACTTCATTCACAGGTGCTGTTTCCCCCGAGACCTCTCTGCGAGTTTCTGATGTGTCTTCATTGTCAAAGTCAATCTCTTCATCATCGCCCATTTCAGCTCTAATGCAATTCTGAAAATCTGTCATCCCATTGTTAACTGACAGAAGAATCTTTGCCACTTTTGCCTTTTGAAGGACGTCTTGAGGTTGGCGGTAGATATCCGAATATCATGACCAAGGAAGTCTGCTAGCTGATCCTGGTCTAACTCCGAGATGGCCATTGACTGAGCCAAAGTTGCAACCTGCTTCCGTAATTGAGTAAATGTGAACATGGCTGGGTTTGACACTTGTGCTTGTAGCGCATGTTCCTTCAGAACATCATGGCCTCTGTAAGGCCTCTGACCAGAAGGTGTGGCAAAGATGTACTGGGAACCAGTGAGAGCTGGCACTGATTGTCTCATTTGAAGGATTCTGTCCACAGTTGTCATCATCTTCTTCGTCAGCAAAATGGGAACACTCCTATGTAGTAAACTTGCCTCTGATTTCCACTCACTGAAAATGATTCACCGTTTTCTTCTCAACCTCTGTGAGACCTTTCAAGATATCTTGATTGGTGATCGATCCAATCTTAGCATTCTGGAAGTCTGATACCTTCATTCTCTGAACTTCTCCCCCTCGTTTTCGGTTGAAAAGTGATACAGCGCAAAGAGTTCCTTTAACCACTGTTGGATAATCTTCCAAAACCATCCTTGTCTCAAGAAGCTGTTGGACCTTCCTCACATCTTCACATGATGGGATCAGCTTGGGTTTGTTCATGGTCATTTTCCCGACCGACTGGGCTGCTGTAGCCGACACACAATCGTACCAGTCCCTGGTGAAGACAGAGTCAAACCGCTGTGCCTCAGAGAGCTCCTGTTGCCACATGTCATCTGAACCCTGCCCAAGCTGTTTGGATGCCTGTGACTGTTTGATCTGTGAACGTTCTTTCAAAGCATGGCCTATGCGCATTGCGAGATTGCCTTTTTTGAACTGATGCGTGTCCTCAAATTCTGCTAACTCTTTTACAGTCCTCAAATTCTGCTAACTCTTTTACAGTCCTCAAATTCTGCTAACTCTTTTACAGTACAACATGATCAAAGCTAGCTGAATTGATCACAGCATTTAAACTTGCGATTGTCATTTCTGACCTCACTCTAATAATCTTTAATAGTCTCCCTAACTCCCGCAACCTGGAGTTGATTTGTCCAGTCATGTGTTCTTCAATGTCCCTGCCGTCAAATAATCTCTTTCCATACTCAAGAAGCAAGGGGTCAGCTCTGATGAGACGGCTTATCTCATCATCTCTCTGTCTGGCTAAAACCTTACGATAGAAGGAAAAGTCAACGTCTAAGGGTACTGGAAGCATTAGCCTCCCACGTCGTGCCGCCTCACCTCTCTTAGCGAACTGAAACCCTCCTGGTTTCTGACAGCAACGTTTTGAGTGTACAGAGATCAGCTTTTTTTGATAGAGCCTTTTGCAATGGCTACAGGCGAGAAGGTCGTCTACCTTACTAGTTTTGGTCCGATACTTAGGAATCAAACATCCTGATTTCTTTTCAAGAATGGCAACGTTATACATGTAATCACCCTCATCTTGTAGTCTGATCCATGCTTGATGTCTTTGCTTTGTCCCTTTTTTCATTACCAAAATTTTAGCAACTTCTTCCTCATCTGCATGGACATCTTGTAAGTGCGTGCTCATTTTGAAGACAAGCTTGCTACACAATTTGCATGCATGTTTCTTGTCCCATTTGTACTTTCCTTTCCCTCTCTGCGACACGTGCACACCCGTTTCTTCGGTAAGCGCTCTTTCCCAACCCCCAACGTCGTGTTCCTTCTGCCTGTCCACATTGTCATTGCCCCCCCCCTAATTCACCCCCTAAAGCACACTGCACCTTGCTGGTACTTGCTTCACTGACACCTGCCGACCCTGAACCTGCCACTTTGAAATCTAACATAACATATTCAATACAATACTGTCTGTGTCAGAGATCCCAGAGATTGATGGCGACACACCATCTGAATCCTGTGAGCTCGAGCCAGGAACAAACTCCTCGTCATCACTGTCCTTGTATTGCGATGCGCTTGCACTCTCAGTCTCAGGTCCATCCCAGGCTCCATTTGCGAACTGGAAAAAGAAAGAAAAAAAGCTGCATTAGGACAGAAACAGCCCAATTTTGGTTTAAGGGGCCTTGCACAAGAATAAAAAGCGTAATCTCGTGTATGACCGATGTACATATGTGTGACCTCGGTGACGAGGGCTGGCTTCTGCAGCAGCAAAATCCATTTTTTTCTGAAAATGTAAGCAGTTTTCACACATCTGTCAACCCCACGTGACCCTTTGAGAGAGGTCACTCAAATTGGTATGTTTACAAGGTCTTGCCACAAAGTATCCTTGGGCCAAGCTTGAAGAATGTGGCTTGAATAGTCTCCGAAAAAATGCCACCGTTAAAGTTTACCATGGACGACGGACGGACGACCAGTGGCCCAGAACATAAACTCACTTTTGCTTTGCACGCGAGCCAATAAAATGAAGATGATCTTAGAATCACATACCAGTTTGTAATTGGGGGCATTCTGCTGCCGTCTATGCACCCTCCTACCAGACACACCCTCTCCGGCAGAGGCTGGGCTATCCTGCTGCAGCTGATATTTTGCCATGGGCCTTGGTCATGTGCCAGGAAAGGGCGTGCTTGTCCACTTCCATAGATCCCGATGGGTCTGGACATCCTGCTGCCATCTGGCGCTGGGTGTGTGCAGAAAGTGCTGAGTGTGGCCAAAACAGTGCTGTAAACATGTCAAATGCAACCATGTAAACCGTTGACATTTTGGATCAGATATATACATAATTACTGCAGTACCCCCTGCCCCCTACGAACAATAACTGGTAATACAGTAAAAAGTGACACTTCAGTTGCACAATCTGAAAAACCTGTTTGTGGAAGTCTGTTCTTTGAATCGCGAGGCAGTTTTGCGTACGAGGATTGAAATACACACTGAAATCTGGCGACATTTTGTTTAAATTTATAGTGCATGCATGTGTCAAGTTACTTTTCGATCACAATCACACGTCAGAAAAAAAAAAGCAAACACAATCGCGTGACATATTGACCTTGTAATGGTGTTATTGAACGAATTCCTTTCATTGAAGAAGAAAGCTTTTGTTAAAATCATGGGGTTCTATTATCTTTTACTACAAGACTTACTGAGCAGCAGACGCCGGCCGTAGCAGACGTCTCAGTTTTCTTGGCCAAACGGGTCCATATCGGCTACTGTGCAATTGTATCTGATTGGGAGCATCTCAGTTAAATAACTGCGCTGAAGAAGTACACTTGGGCATGCTCTTAACTAAGAAATATTGCATAAAATTGTACCTCAGCAAATGGAACAACGGTTGGCGGGACGAAAGACAATAGGAAGGGGAAACAACTCAGTTCATGTCACTGCGCAGCCGACCAATCAGGTATCAAGTTGATCCATAGAGACTGTAACGCACGCAGACTTGCCCACAGTCGCACGTACATACTCTCAAGCAACAGACGCATACACCGCCACTGACTCAGACGGGCGCATTCATGCGGTAAAACTCAACACACGGGCTCCTTTTCTAAAGTAACTTTATACACTAGTAAACAATAAAAGAAAAATGCTCACAAAACTATCAAGCTATATACATCACTCCTTCCCCACTATCACGTCTTAATATCACATACACACACACAATATCCTTGCCAGGCTAGGTATCAGTTCTCACAGTCTCCAACCTGTTTGATGTTATTGCCTGGTTACGTTGGTCCTTCTCACGTCTAGGCGTGCAAGTCCGTTGTACGCTCTTTCCTGTCGTCCTGTGTCTTTATCACGGACGTCCTCGTACTCGTACCGTAGCGCAGTTCTCGCTTCGACTCGGGTGTCTCGGTCCCGATCGCTTCACTCCCTGAGTGAAGAACTGGAGGGGTGATGACCTCACGTGAGGTCTGGTGACTGACGTCTCGGCGTCCGTCACTCCCTCTTTACAAGCACTCTGAATTCTAGGTTTCAGAGTCTTGGAATACAGGCTAGGTATCTCAAACACATCTGATCCCTCTGACAAGAAAGCCCGTACTACCGATTTACTGCTCTGACAGACTGAACTTTTGCCTATAACTCACTATAACAGTACTCACTAAACTCCCCGTGTTAAACGTTCCTTAAAGATTTCACGTGGACAACGGGCCTCACGGACTATCGGCACAAAACAAACCGTTAACAAAAACCGTACCGTATTTACCCTACTGTGTGAGCACTATGCACGAGCATAGAGCTTCATCACAGAGACGCTCGCTTCCGTGGTAACACACAGGCCCAGTGCGTTGCAAACACACAACATGACGTAAACCTGCGAAAATGGGACATCCTATTTTGATTTTTTTTCTGACTTCTGAATGAAAGATAATGCAGAAACAACCCTCAGAAAAAAATGGGTGCCTGACTTGGTCACCCAGAATTTTACACACATCCATTTTCCATAAGGATGGTAAAGAAAGTCACCCATTTTAGGGGGTTTGTGCACGCACACACACACACTCACACACACCATCACACACACACACACACACACACACACACACACACAGAGTAGCTAATACGCTTTAGAAAATGTGCGATTCTTCATTTGATATGATGATAATGCTTCTGATGTTCATTTGCAGAGCGCATTTCTCCATCCAGTGCTTAATGCTCAAAGCGCTGTGTACGGAGAGGTTTTGAAGAGAAGAGACAGCAATTAAAAGCACCAATTTGGAGAGAGGGAGAGAAAAGGAAGTGGAGAGAGAGAGAAGGAAGAAGAAGAGTAAAACTGTAGTCAATTCGTCTGTTTAGGACAGCCTGGACTGAAGAGGTGATTCTTCATCTGACTGTGGAAAGACTGAAGAGATTCCGCGGTCTTCAGAGATACCGGCAGCATTTTAACTCCTTCAGCCCGACGGCCGTATTTCCCAAATTTTGGAGATGTCATCTAATGACTATGTATTAGTTGTAGGAGATGGCGCCAAGTTAATCTGGCACTACCCTTGAATTATCATGGTCGACCCATCTCCTGCTGTAGTGCGTCAGGGCTGAATGGGTTAAAGCTGCGGTAGCCAAAGCGTTTCTTGCTGGCATCTCCTGTGCTAAAGACGCAGTCGAGACTGTGACACTGACGGACCGAAGGGGGCGTGAAGGGATGTAGGGCGGGATGAGTTCCTGTAGGTACGTGTGTGCTGACTGGTGGATACAGGCGTATGCCATGGACAGAATTTTGTGGTCAATCCGTTGACGTACTGGCAGCCAGTGCAGTTTATTCAGAGCTGTTGTGATGTACTCTGACAGTTTTGTATGGGAGACAATCCGTGCAGCCGTGTTCTGCATCCGCTGGAGGCGGATGGTCAGGGAGTCCCCACAAAGCACTGTTGCAGTAGTCCACTCCAGACATTACCATTGCAAGTGCAAGTGGGTTGGCAGCTGATGTCGACAAGAAAGGATGCAGAAAATCAGACGAAGAAAATAGAACAGTTATTCACAACTTTTTCAATGTGTGGAACCATGGACATGTCAGAATCGATGATCAAGCTAAGATTAGGGACGGATCCAGAGGGTGTCTGGACGTGGGGGTGGGGGAGGAGGGCACAACCAACCGACCGACACCCTCAACACCCCCCCCCCCCCCCCTCATGTCCATGATTCCCGAACTGCGTCATTTTTAATACTCAAATCTAAATGAACATACTAAATCCACACTAAAACGGGTGACTGGAAAGCGCGTATAATGCAAAGAAAATCCTGACAAAGAAACACGCTTAGAAAGAACACTTACACCTTAGTTGTGTTGAAATTGTTAATTGTTGGCGTGTTTCTTTCTTTTTGTATATATTTTGACAAATCTACTTTTGTGTTGTAAATTTTCTTTCTGAGGCATTTATTTTTTGTCGGAGTTTCCTCAACCATACACACAGTTATCAAAGCTGAAATTTGTTGTTGTTGCAAGATGACTATTTTTTTTTAAAAAAAGATCTCGGACACACCACCGCTTTTAGCGCGCTTTCTTAAGGAGGACTGATTACTTCTAAAAACGCTTGTCCTCCTCCCCGCCTCTAACCCACCTCCCTAGCAACAGAATATGTAAATAGGTAATTCTGATTCTTTTGCTGTGGTGTTAATTTTCTAATAATAATAATTTTAAAAATGCTGTACTTCTGCAGGATCAACTGTATGTGTCGACAACAATATACTCCCAGTTATCTCATCCGTATGAGGAACAACACAGCCTTACACTACACGGACACACCTTTCGTTAAAAACTGCGATACCGTTCTATACACCCAATAACCTCCTCCATATTTGGAACACAGGTGCGGATCATATAAGCAGTCATGATCTTCCATGATGTATACCTCTTACACCTGACACCGCCCCTCTAGTGACATGGCAAGTGTTACGCGGTAGTCGTTGTAGTATGATGCAATCACACCAGACACAGTCACGTAGGGTTCTTGTAGCCGGGGTTCTTTTTAGAACGAAATTTCACAAATTTCTTCTCAAACCTCAAAACAAGGTTGTAGCTGTGTTAATCTACACAAAACTAGAAACACTAACAATCTCACATCAAAAATTAAATCAAATAAACTATTCTGGAATGATTGTCTCACAGTTGCTTTAAACTTTCCTGAATAAAGAAAATAAATGTTCCTTTAAACTGCTCTGCTCAGGTAATCCGCTCCAAAATTCTTGACAGACTGTAACTTAATGTTAAAGTTCTGTAAGAACGTTGTCCATCTCAAGCATAGGTTGATTGATTGATTGTACATTGCTTAACGTCCCGACAGCAACAAGGCTTTCTCAGGACGTGCCTGCACTGCTTGTGAAAAAAAAAAAAAAAAAAAAAAAAAAAAAAAAAACCAGAACATTGAATGTATGTCGCCAGCCGGTCAAATACGTTAAATAAACCTAACACATGGGGCTAAATAAAGCTAAGACCATTTAGCAACACACATCCAATATCAAGAGCTACAGGCAGTGCAGACAGTAGGGAGAGTTTTAAAAAGGCAAATACAGGTGAATGGACCTTGGATAGACAGAAACACATGCCCCAGAATAGAGAGAACAACTCACCCTGTGGGGCTGACCAGGGTGACCCTGGGAACTAAAAATTACCTAACCCCACCCAAGTCCCCCAAGGCAGACCCGGGTGGGGGTCAAGCATAGGGGCCTGACGATGGTGCTTTGACTAAATGCAAATCCGCTGCGACACCGCGTCACTAACTCAATTCAGAAGCACCATCGTAGGCCCCTATGATCTCATGATACGGGAGTTTGTGAACTTGGCAGAGTTCTGATAGTTCAAGGGTTGATGGTCCTGGGTCGAATACTGTCCGCTTATTGAGTTTACGGTAGTCCACACACACCCGGTTGGATCCATCTGGTTTTTTCACGATGATGGCGACTTGGACTCCGTGATGACTACCAGGTCCAGCGTCTCCTTGATGTCTTTCTTTAGTTCTTCCCTCGGGTGGTGAGGTAGACGATGCGGCTTGCTGCGAACCGGCTCGTTTGATGTCAAATTAACCTCATGCTGGATGGTGTCTGTTGTACCCGGGTCAGGCGTAAACCGATGTTTGAACTCCGTAGTTAGGGCTCTCAGCTCTTCTTGTTGTGCCTGGGTCAGGTTTTGACCGAACTGGATGTCTTCAACACCCTCTTTGTGGCGGAGTTCATTTAGGTCGAACAAGTTTTCATCTTCTAGTCTCTCGTCAACAGCAGACGCACCGACGCCGCTTGTTGTGGTTTGTCATGGCGACCTCTCTCGACGTACTTCTTCAGCAGATTCGCGTGGTAAGTCTTCATCTTGTTGTTGACCTCGACTCTATAGTCGTTGATACCAACTACTGAGTCAACCACGTTCGGTCCCTTCTACTGCATCAGGAGATTGTTGTCGGTGGGGAGAAGAACCAACACCTGGTCACCTGGCTGGAACCGTCGAGGTTTGGCTTTGCGGTCATAGTAATGCTTCCCCTTGCTCTGCGCCTTCTCCAGTTCTTCTCGAGCCATCCTAAGAGTATCCTCCAGCTTCTGTCTCAGGTCAAAGACATACTGGTAGGTGATCTTCAGCTCAGGCACGTCGATGTCCTTGGTCCACAGCTTCTTCAAGATGTGTATGGGTCCCCTTACAGTCCTGCCGTAAGTAATTCAAAGGGAGAGAACCCTGTCGAATCCTGGGGAACTTCACGGTAAGCGAAGAGCAAGGCATTGATGCACCTATGCCACAACTTAGCTGCTCAGCACAGTTTCTTCAGCATAGCTTTCAATGTCCCGTTAAACTTTTCAACCAACCCGTTACACATGGGGTGGTACGGGGTCGTAGTGAGGTGTCGGATGCTCAACAGCTGACTGACTTCCTCCATGCAGTCGGAGACGAACTGGGTCCCTAGATCACTCATGATCTTCTCGGCTGAACATGTCCACGAGCGCCTCTGCCACTGTTGGAGTGTCGATCTTCTTTAGCGGCATGGCCTCAGGATATCTTGTAGTATAATCCACCAGAGTCAAAATGTAGCGATAGACATCTTCACTTGGAGGGGATATTGGCCCCACCAGATCCATTGCTACCCGCTTGAAAGGCATGTCGATCAGTGGCATCTTCTCGAGAGGAACCTTGGGTACCTTTCCCTTGGAGATTGTCTTCTGGCATATGTCGCACGACCTGCAGAATCGGGTGACATCGCCTCCCCTATCAGACCAGTAGAAGACTGCTCGGTTTCTGTCGAGGGTCTTACTGATTCCCAGGTGTCCTAAGATGGAATCATGGGACAGTTTCATCACCTGCATCCTCAGGTGTTCAGGAACCACCACTTGACGGCCAGGCTTGACTCCATGGCTGCTGTAGACCCGGTACATGATGTCTTTCTGGTCTCGAAAGTTATCTCCTTCCCTCTGCGTGTCACGGGCTCAGTCTGACCTCGGAACTTATCAAGCGTGGAGTCGGCTCTTCGTAGTTTCACCAGCTTGTCCCTGTTCACCACGGCTGCTTCTGTGTTGTCAGCCACTTTTTAGAGGGATGGTCTGGTGACTCCTCATTGCTTGACTTCTCGTGGTAACGGCACAGGTTTCAGGTTCCCACTCCGGATCTGGATCCTCTGCGTTCCTGGCACCGTCAACGTTTCCGATGATAAGTTCGTAGACTGGGGTCTTCACACATAACACCTTCACCTTTTCTGTCAGATATGGGGTGTTGACACTGACCTTGGCAAGGGGCATACTCCTCACAGTTCCGTCTGCCAGGATGGGAGTTGCCCACTCCTCTAGCTTCTGGTCTTCAGCTACTAGGTCCTCTCTCACTATGACGCCGCTACAACCCGTGTCTCTCAGCACTCTCACTGACGTGTTGCCGACGCGGAATCTTGACACCACCGGCATGTTGGGCACTTCACTCTCAGGCAGCGCGATGCTAGAAACTGGTAAGAATGTTGCCCCATCGCCAACTAGAATGCAACCACTCCTCGTAAGGGACTCGATCTGCTCCGGTGTCGCCCGCCTCTCTCCAGACTCAACGTCACATCGTTGGCCAGTACAGCGGCGGCTCTGTGTTGAGACGGGGTACCACTTCTGCCTGCTGTCCCGCGGTCTTGGTTGGGCCTTCTGGTGTTGTCGCCTCGGGGAACACCCTTGGAAGGACAACGTATTGCCTTGTGTCCCTTCATTTCACAGCCGAAACATGTCAGGCTCTCCACCGGCATCTGTTTCGGAGTATCTCTGACGTCTTGTTTTTCCTCTGTTAGTGTAGACACCCGCTGCGGCTTGCCGGGCCCGAACTTCATGTTGTGGGCGTCCAGGTATCTTTGAGCTAAGTCTGCAAGGACCATCAGGGACTGGTTCTCTTGCTCCCTGAGTTGGGCGGTCAAGGCCTTAGAACATGTGCCGAGGACTTGTTCTTTGATGATGAGGTCACTCAGGTCCTTTTACTTCTTCTTCAAGCCAGCCAGCTCTGTCCATTTCTCCAGGTAGGTCCTGATTCTCTCAATGAATAGGCCGAGTGTTTCTCCTTCCTCACGCTTGCAATTCCAGAATCGTCGTCTGTAACCCTCTTCAGTGAAGTCGTACTGTCTCAGCAGGGCGGCTCAGTCTTAACTTGGTGTAATCCTCGGCTTCTTCTTTTGGCAGGTGGGTGTAGAACTCGCTTTGCAGTTCAAAAGTGCGCTGAGTTTGGTGGCCCAAGTCTCTTGAATCCAGTTGTTGCTGCTTGCGAAGCGCTCGAATCTCAGGTAAGCGTCAATTTTATCCCTACCGGCTTCTGCATAAGGAGGTCACGAGTAGTTTCGGCGCACGGGCTGTTTGCTCTTTGCTGGCTAAGGCTGCTGTTTCAGCTGTCCTCTGGCTTTGTGCCTCCAGCTCTTCTTGAGCTGAATTTCGTGCTGTCGATGCCTCTCCGCTGTCTCTTCTCGCTGTTTCTCTGCTGCTTGAATTTCGAGTTTCAAGTCTTGATCTCACGTTCTATGGCTCTTTCTTCTCTCTTCAATCTCTTTTCTTCTCTCTCCAGTCTCTCCTTTTCTCTCGCCTTTATAAACTCTAGGAGGTGAGCTCCCTCCAGCCCAAGTTTCAGGAATGTCTCCATTTCCGATGTCGCCATCTCTGTGTTTCTCTGCTGGCCGTTGTCTCTGAGCCAACTGATGAGGTCCCGTCGGAGGTGCCAATATGTTACGTGGTAGTCGTTACAGTATGATGCAATCACACCAGACACACTGAAAAGAAACCTCGCTCAGTTGCAACTCGTCGCACGTGGCATAAGGCTGTAGACCAAACTGGAGTAACAGTGCCAACAGTACTTTATTTTCAAGATGCACTCTTACCACAAGCCGCATCCACACGTTGATACACTGTCTCATACAATGCATCGACAATTTTGATACACTGTGTCTCCCATACAATGCACACACATATAAAAAAAAAAAAAAAAAAAAGTTTCCTAACATCCTCTTTTATACTACTTACAGATTTCTAGAACGATCCCATAAATTACAAATCTCAACCAATCAGAAAAGAAAACGTAACCAAACTTGAACTCATTAATATTCACTAAAAAGAACACTCTAGATCTATCTACAATCGTCCACTAACACTTAGGCGTGTAACGCACGCAGACTTGCCCACAGTCGCACGTACAGACTCTCACGCAACAGACGCATACACCGCCACTGACTCAGACGGGCGCATTCATGCGGTAAAACTCAACACACGGGCTCCCTTTCTAAAGTAACCTTTATACAATATAAAAGAAAAGTAACGCTTAAATGATTATCAAACTATACACACTTCCCCACCACCAGCATCCACATCACAAACAATATCTATGCCAGGCTAGGTATTAGTTCTCACAGACTCCAACCTGTTTGGTGTTCTCGCCTGGTTACTGTCAAGTCCTTCTCACGTCTAGGCGTGCAAGTCCTTTCATGTACGCTCCTCCAGTCGTATCGTGGCCGTCCTCGTTACTCGTACTGTAGCGCAGTTCTCGCTGTGACTCGGGTGTCTTGGTCCCGGCCTCTCACTCCCTGAGTGAAGAGCTGGAGAGATGACCTCACATTAGTCCCTGGTGACTGACGTCTCGGCGTCCGTCGCTCCACTCTTTACAAGCACTCTAAACAACAATAAGGACTCAAATCGTAACACTTGCTAAACACACAACATATTGGATCATATGAGAAGCACTACGTAACCTGGCCGATACAAATAACTCACACGTTCATTCACACACACACGTGCTTCATAACCCGAACTACTTCCGTAACACCCCCATACTCTGCCACTACCTTGAAACAGACTATAACCTAACACTCTCGCTATACACTATTCTCTACTCTGGAAAAGACTATGCTTAACCAACCACGTACTATCTTCATAATGACTCAGACATACACTCCTCACATTCCTTTAGTTATCCATCTCGGTAAATAACTATACGAAAACATCAATTATCTCACTGAATTCCAAACCCACATAACTGAACCAAACCGGTCAACACTATACAACCAAATTACTCTTACCAACGCAACTAAGCAACTATCAATAATACATATATAGAAGCATGCCTAATTCTAGGTTTCAGAGTCTTGGAATATGGGCTAGGTATCTCAAACACATCTGTTTCCTCTGACAAGAAAGCCCGTACTACCGTATTACTGCTCTGACAGCCTAAACTTTTGCCTAGAACTCACTAAAAACTCCCCGTGTTAAACGTTCCTTAAAGATTTCACGTGGACAACGGGTCTCACGGACTATCGGCACAAAACAAACCGTTAACAAAAACCGTACCGTATTTAACCTAATGTGTGAGCACTATGCACGAGCATAGAGCTTCATCACAAGGCGCATTCCGTAAATGATGCGAAATGTAGCCATGTGTACTACACATCTTTGATGTCATACTTGAGGTCACTAGAACGACCGCGCCTTTTCCAGAACCTTCCAGCCCAGACTAGATCGGACTTTGCAACATGTTAGCGAAATGTACAACATTCTACGTACACAACAAAAATCGATCGCAATTCACCATGCAAAGAAAACGAATCATACTAAAAAGGTACGTGACTGATCGAAAATAACTCAACTGAACATGGGATCTTTCCTATGATTAACACACACATGCCGTAAAAAGAATAGCACAACCACAAACGTAACAGCAAGTGTCAGGACAACAATGATTCTCTCATCGGCAGAATGGAGCATGTCCACTAACACTACCTAAAAAGACAAAGTACGCAATCTGAGTGAGACTGGCGACCCGCTGTGCAAGCCGTCGTGATAGGATTAGGGGATTAGCAGTCATCTAGGCAAGTTCATCACCACAGTCAAACGACTCTGTCTGGGTCCGATCAAAAGGTGACGATATGCCTTGACAGCCGGGCAGAGATTGCACACCTCGGGGAGAGAGCACAGCTGATTTCTTGATCTAACTGGATTATTGCCTCCTTACGGAGTCAGTCTCCACAATCGTAAACTTAAACCTAGATGACTGACTCGACTGGTGAAGCAATGTGGATGGTATCGCACAGAAACAATTATTGCTTTCCATGAGCCCCTGTGACTGAAGGGGCACATGAGTTTCTATGGCCGAGCTGATTTCCCACCGTTGGTGACTGCATTAGTTTCAGACTGCAATAAGCAGTGTCTCGCACAGCAAGCGGTATATCTGCTCATAAGCCCCTGTGAGTACAGGGGCACATGACACTCAATGTTTGGCTCAAGTACTCTGACCAGACCAGCAGTGCCGAATGGGGTATTTAGCTAGTCCCCTGGCAATACTGGGCCCACCCACGATCTCGTAAGGACCAGTGCCAAATACACTTTACAAGAAAGAAGAATAGTTGAATAATACAAAGGAATGACCACAACCAGCTTCCATAACAACCCACCCAAAACAAATTTGGGTCAGGGCTGACTGGGCACGTACCCCCTAGGCCACCCCCTCCCCCTGAATCCGCCACTAAAGATCACGGACACTGTCACCGAGAGGGATATTATCATCGCCAACAGTAATCTCACTGATGTATGCACACGCACACGCACACACACATACACAACCGTGGATGTACTAACCAAAACAACACACAGATCCTCATTTTTCAACATATAGATCCTTTTAAGGAACAAGTTTAGGTCTGGTGTGGAAACAAATGAATATTCCGGCTGCGTCAAGAAATGTCATTACGATCTCGGGTGACTTTTCTTCTCTGTGGTGCAGTCATAAATACTTTGACGCTACAAAACGCTACAAGCAAAATGCCTAGCATACAGATGCCTATGGGGAAGTTGAGTTTCGGTTTTGAGTAAAATTGTAACTAAACTGTAGGGGCGGGGCTTGCTAGAGCGCGCGGGGCGTGAGGTGAAATCTGTGGAAACGTAACCCTGGCCGGGGCCTCAGTTATCTTTTCATTTGGGGCTCTAGAACCGGCCGAGGCCCTGAATCCAACCGCAAAGATTCCCGCTTGACGCATTAACTTGCTGGATGATCTGTTCGTGACGCATAACTTATATAATCATGTTGGGTCCTGACGCTATATGAAAGCCTAAGTTACCTTTAGATATCATGTAAGTTGAGAGGATCCGTTCCTTATGGTAGATTGTTCAGTTTTGTCGTTAGACCGGAAGAAAAAAATCAGTATTCATTTAAACACGTGATGCTTCAAGTTTATCTCCGATTTGTCGTGGTAAAAAGTATTACTGAGCTGTTGTTTAGCGCGGAGAGCTCTAATCCGAGGTTAGGCACTATACAAGTACTCATTATTATTATTAGCTGGTGGTGCAGAATTACTTAATTTAGTATTTTTCTTTTCTTCCCTTACGGCGGGCAGAGCCTTCTCAAGAATCATATGTACTGCAAGAAAAAGGCGAAATTGTGCAATCCAGAAGAAATTAAGTTGTGAATTACAAGAATATGACGTCATAATCTTCATTGCTGATGTTTTCTTGTTACCATCATTATATACGGATGACGTGTAATTTATTTATCGCAAATTCTTCCGGCATTTCTTGTGGACAAAATGGCAGGTTGCTTTAATTTTCTGGTTCCTTCCTTTCTTAAGTTAATGAGAGTCTTTCGTTTAGCGCTGCGTCACGACTCCTACTCACGTTTTTTTTTTTTTTTTTTTTTTTTTTTTTTTTTTTTTTTTTTTCCTACCGTATTGAAAACATGATACGGCATAGACTTTGAGATGGGGCTGCACGAAAATCAACTCTTAGAAGTTTGCGGCGTACGTCAGTACAAGCTCAGTCAGTTGAAAATCACTCTGAACTCAAATGCTTCATTCAGTCAAGGGGTGTCTAGCCGCCTCTGAGCATACTGAAATTGTATGTCTCTTTGGAGAGTTAAATGACCGTTAATGTAAAGTCAGTTGTACCACATTAGAGTCCGTAATTTTCATTACTATGCACTTGAAATTTTGGATATGGCCGCTACTGAGCCGGTTTAGTGGAGACTGATGGACATTGGATGAACTCAGTAGTTGTTCGTTAGCCAGCTTCGGTACCCGCCTCAGTCAATCTTTCAAGTTTTGAAAATCATAAAAACTCATTGTAGAAAAGAATGAAAAAAGCCGTAAGAATCCTCGACTTCCCAGCACACAAAACATCAGTATAACTGGTAGGACTGACTGACTGAAGCGCCACCGGCACTGCGGTGTCTGTCAGTTCGGTTTGTGCGGCGGTGTGTGCGATTCCGCGGGGAGTAGCGGGGTGAGTTCAGGTAGAGAGAGATGATCGGAATCAGGATGAAGCTTAAAAACAGGCACAGCTCTGGAATGTCACAGTTATAAAAGAAAAACGCATGTGAGCTCAAACAATACGGTATACTTTGAGATGAAATCCTCATCTTCCATACTATAGATGGCCCTGACGACGATGGTGCTTTGACTATCACGCAACTTCCGCTGCGGCTACCGCATCAGCTATACTAGCTCAATTCAATGAATTCAGCTAGATGCGGTAGGGCGCACGCGTTGGCGCAGCGGATTTGCATTTAGTCAAAGCACCATCGTCAGGCCCCTATGACATCTTGTTAACATAGCAGGGACTCCAAGCGCTGTTTCTTACTTGGTGTGCGCTTGGTCTAACTATGACGATCTGAACTTAACTGAACGATCCCTAGTGGCCGCTCAGTGCGCGCTGTCGCTGAAAAGCTCACGTGACCGACCCTCCTCATGTGACTGCTCTCCCAAAATGGCAGTAGTGGTTAGACACCTTTCTCTCTTCCTGCTCTCAGTATTGTTGTGTGTGGGCGGCATCTTATGCCTACCGTTGAAAGACACAGTAGAACTGACACAGGGTGAACCATGGCCGTTTCCGCAAAGTTATACAACGACGGGCGATCTGAATGTGGTGGACGCGTTCAACTTTCGCTTCACAATCGGATCGGAGTCTGTAAACTGCGACATTTTGAGAGACGCCTTTGCTCGCTACCCTCGCGCTATCTTCGGCAATGTGGCACGGAAAGGCATCAGCCTCAAGTTCAGGTCTGAGGCGCAAACACAAGGACTGCAGGTGATGCTGAGTGAGTTGATCGTGACGGTGACAACGCCATGCGAAGGACAGTACCCCAGTCTGGAGTCAGATGAATCTTGTAAGTAAACAACGGTGAATAGGGCTCGGGAAGCTGACGTCATCACGCTAGTCGTGGCGGCCATGTTGAGAGGATTCGCGACTAAGGCGCTCATAGGGTCAGGACAGTGTCAGGAAAGTCCTGACGTGCTGTAGGCAATAACAACAAGTCTTGCCGTCACTGTAGGAAACCTTTGTTTAACCAGAATCTGTTTTTAAGTACCTTCTATTTACAGAATTTTTTTTTAAGGATGGGTCGCAGTGGGGCGAATTTAATAGCATGTCCATGATGTCAAAGGCGGGCAGGCTAAACCTCTGACAATTAAAGTAACAAGATAAAAATTACGTATGTCAAGTTATGCTATCCTCGCTGCTGAACGTACATTTGGCGCAAAGCGCCATATGTATGTATGTATGTGTGTGCGTATACATGTATGTAAACAAGAGAATCTCAGATATTTCTGTACACACAAACTTTAAACTTAATACTCTAAATATGACGTCATTCTCTCTCTCGCGCATGGCGCTCTCTCTCTCACAAACATGCGCACCCAAATCCAGGAGGAATAGATCCTCATGCGCCTTCCAGGTGCATGAGGATCTATGCCTCTTGGAGATGTTTGGAGCGTGCGCGCACTAACACGCACACCTTAGTTGCCTGCTCGGCGTTAAACCCAAATAACTAACTAACACGCACACACACATCAACACGCTTTCAGAAGAGCACTTCCGTGTGACCCGTGCACTTAGTAAATCATGTGTCAACCTGCTTTCACACAAATTATAGCAAACCTGAAATTGTACTGTGAAGTTCTAGTTTTGTCACCATTTTCTCAAGCCTATGAAGCGAAAGTGAAACTCATATCATGTCAAATGAATTATGTAAAAACTAAAACTTACGTCGTGACAAATGACATTTGACAAATCAATGACGCGTATATGTCCTACGCCCCTTATAGAACTCACTGATGCATTGGCAGGTGAGACTTTTTCAATAGGAGATAATTCAACATCAGAATCAGGTCGAAGGCAAAAGGTAGAGACCATTGACAGCGAGGACAGCTCTCATATAGAAGGGACTTCAGGAAAACATTTTGAAACACTACTTCACTACCATCTGAAGCCTATCCTATCCTCTTAAGATGGTGGCTGACGCGTCGACCCTGCTACTAAACAACGCAGGGAACTTCCCGAGCCCTATAGAATGGACGTGGTGATTGGTATGGCATAATGCCTCCCAGGCGCGATTTACCCTTTTAAACCCAAGACCGCATTTCCCAATTTTGGGAGGTGTCATTAGACAACAGTGTACCATTTGCAGTAAATGGATCAACCATTCTAATTCAAGGGTAGTGCCTGATCATGGTCGATTCATCTCCTGCTGTGACGTGTCCGGGCAAAATACGTGCAAGAAATGTAAGATGAATCCTTGAAAGCCTGCTGCTCTGAATAATAATTAATATATATATATATTTGTTCATGTTGTTTCACTTGCGATGCCCATGAACTTGAGACAGGCACTGTAAAACCCATATCTTCAGAATAAGACAGTTTAATGGAGACAAATAATTTCTCTCTTGGCTTGACTTCGCGAACGAAGATTCTATAGGGCTTGCCCACGTCATCTGCAGGCATTTTCGTGGCTGTGGAGGCCAATCCGGGACAGGCAGGTTCGACCGCAGTGGCTGCAGGGGAAGGTCTGGTCAGGGTTCTGAGTTACGACAACTCTGTTTTTTCTTCTGAGCCGCTTGTCCTTAAGGTTAGCTCTGCGAGAGTCCTCAAAGGAGACGGCTGCCTTGTGAATGGTGGAGCGCCAGGTGTCACGGTCCGCAGCAAGCGAAGACCACTGGCGGTGGTCGATTTGGCAGGCACTACGTGACTTCTTGAGACAGTCTTTGTATCTCTTCTTTTGTGCCCCTCTGTCTCAGTGTCCAGTGGCGAGCTCGTCGAGCAGAATGATCTTGGGTAGGCGATGATCCTCCATCCTGGAGACGTGCCCCGCCCAGCGAAGCTGTGTCCGCAACAGCAAAGCCTCGATGCTCACAGTTTCCGCCTGTTCAAGTTTCTCGACGTTGGTGACATAGTCACTCCAGTGAATGCCCAGGATGGTACGCAGGCAGCGCTGGTGAAAGCGTTCGAGGAGTCGTAGTTGGCTGCGGTAGAGGGCCCAGGACTCGGAACCGTACAGCAGGGTGGTGAGGACGACAGCTCTCTACACGCTGATCTTGGTGCCTTTTTTCAGCTGTTGATTGTGCCACACCCGCTTGAATAGTCGCCCGAAAGCACTGTTCGCTTTTGCCAGCCTGTTGTCCAGCTCCTTGTCCAGCTTGGCGTCTGACGTGATGATGCAGCTAAGGTAGGTAAACTGGTGTACAGACTTCAGTTCGGACTCGCCGATGGTGATGTGGGGAGGGCGATGCTCTTCCTTGGGTGCCAGCTGATGAAGGACCTCTGTCTTTTTCAGACTGACCTTAAGTCCAAAGAGCTGGGCGGCATCTGCGAAGCAGGACGTAATGCGCTGCAAGGCTCTCTATGTGTGTGCAACGAGGGCAGCATCATCAGCAAAGAGCAGCTCACGAATCGGTTGGTCTAGGGTTTTCGTGTGGGCCTGCAGTCGTCTGAGGTTGAACAGGCTGCCATCGAGACGATACCTGATGTACACTGCGTCGTCATCGTCGAGGTCCACTGTGGCCTGCTTCAACATCATGCTGAAGAAGATGGTGAAGAGGGTCGGTGCCAGCACGCAGCCTTGCTTCACGCCGTTGCAAATGGGGAATGTTTCTGAGAGGTCACTGTTTAGTCTGACCTGGCCTTGCTGGTCCTCGTGGAGCTGGACGATCATGTTGAACTTTGGGGGACAGCCTAGTCGCTCCAGGATCTGCCACATACCTTGCCTGCTCACAGTGTCAAACGCTTTTGTTAGGTCGACAAACGTTACGTACAGCCCTTTGTTCTGCTCGCGGCACTTCTCCTGAAGCTGTCTCAGCACAAAGACCATGTCGGTGGTACTCCTGTTGACTCTGAAGCCACACTGGCCCTCTGGGAGGTGGTCTTCAGTGATGGCAGGTACCAGCCGATTCAGGAGCAACCTTGCGAGAATTTTCCCGGCAATGGACAGCAGGGTAATTCCACGATAATTAGAGCAGGCAGACTTCTCTCCTTTGTTCTTGTACAGGGTGATGATGACTGCATCATGGAGATCCTTTGGTAGTGTTCCTTTTTCCCAGCAGCAGAGAAAGAGGTCGTGGAGCTTGTTGTGCAGTGCTGGGCCTCCATGTTTCCAGATCTCTGGCGGGATTCCGTCAATGCCTGCTGCTTTGCCACTCTTGAGCTGGTGGATGGCTGTGAGGGTCTCTTCGGCGGTGGGCGGTTCGTCCAATTCAACCTTTAGTGGAAGGTGTTTGATTTGGAGGATGACTGTTTCTTGAACAGTGCGCTCAGCACCGAAGAGGTCCTGAAAGTATTCCGACCAGCGGTTCAAGATGGAGGTATTATCTGTGAGGAGTGCCTGTCCATCAGCGCTTCGCAGGGGACTTTGTACCAGGTGCCTGGGGCCATACACTGCTTTCAGTGCTTCGTAGAAGCCCCTGTAGTCACCGTTGTCAGCGCAGAGCTGGACCACCACTCGTTCTGGAGCTCTCTAAGCTTGAGCTGGAGACTGCTGCAGATGAGGTGGAAGGCAGACTTCTTCACAGGGCAGGAAGGCTGGGCTAGGTGGGCCTGGTGGGCGGCTCTTTTTTTTTGCTAGAAGTTCCTGGATCTCTACGTCGTTTTCGTCAAACCAGTCTTTGTTCCTCTTTCTAGCAAAGCCCAAGACTTCCACAGAGGATTTTACAATAGCAGTTTTCAGTTGTTCCCAGTGTTTCAGGGGAGGAGTCTGCTGGATCAACTGTGTCTTTGAGCATGCGCTGTAAATCGGCCTGAAGGGCAGCTTTCTTGTCGTCACGCTGAAGGCTGGCAACATCAAGCTTTTTCTTGGGGGGGGGGGGGGGGGGGGGCCTTTCTTGGGTTTCAGCTTGAGGCGGAGTCTGAGTTTGCAGCGAACAAGGCGGTGGTCAGTGTGGCACTCTGCGCTGAGCATCACTCTGGTGAGGAGGACGTCACTGCGGTCCCTCTGACGCACTAGGACATAGTCGATAAGGTGCCAGTGCTTGGAGCGAGGATGCATCCAGGTGGTCTTTCGACTGTCCTTTTGCTGGAAAGTAGTGTTGGTGATGACAAGTTGCTGCTCTGCACAGAGCTCCAGCAGTAGGCGACCATTGTCATTGCAGTTCCCAACGCCATGCTTGCCGAGGACTCCTTTCCAGGCTTCAGAGTCTTGGCCCACTCTGGCGTTGAAGTCGCCAAGGATGATGACTTTGTCGTCTGCAGGGTTGCTCTGCAGGAGGCTGCGCAGGTCAGAGTAGAACTTGTCTTTTTCTGCAGGCTCTGCCAGGAGGGTTGGGGAGTACACACTGAGAAGGGTGACGTATTGCTGGTGTCTCAGTGGGAGGCGCATGGACATGATGTGGTCGGAGTGACCCGTGACAGACAAATAATTACTTGTACATAAAAAAACCCTACCTAACATTGGTGGCAGCTGGCCTGTGTACAGGCCAGCTTTGGCTGATGTCAGCACAATCACCTTGTGCAGATTGGGATCTAGAGTATGTTTCACATTCCTTTTAGGTGATCAGTAAACCTGTATACGCAAGAAATACTTCCTTGCATGCTACAGATGACATGAACTTTCTTTTTGTGTACTGTAAACAAACTGCTGGTGAGTGAAATACTTCCTTGCATGCTACAGATGACCCGAACTTTCTTTGTGTGTACTGTAGACAAACTGCTGGTGAGTGAAGGCAGGGCGACACTAGTGGCCAGTGAAGTGTGGGGGGCTGTATGGGGGCTGGAGACTTTCAGTCAGCTGGTCTATCGCTTGAACACAGGAGAGGTATTGAAATAAAGATTTTAATAGAAAAAAAAATCTTTTTTTATCATTTTATTCAGGAAATGTGTGTATACTGGCAAGCAAAAGAATGTGACATCATTCAAGTCATTGGAAACACTTCAAACTATACTGATGAACAAAAGAAATATGACATCTTTCAGGTCATCGGATACACTGTGTTTTTGATGACTTGAATGATGTTGCATTCTTTTGCTCGTATAGTTTATGCTGATCACATAACACTCTTTTGTTTGCATACAAACCTTTTTGTTAGGGCATATGAACTTTTTTTTAACACTTTTGTTCTTTGACAAAATGTGCTGCAATATACCCGCATGTCTGAACAACAACATACTAAGCATACTTTTACCAGTGTCGATTTTATCATAAGGTAATGGTCTCTTTTCATTGGGTTTTGTTGACGTTTCTGTTTACTGTCTTTTGTTTGGGGTTTTTAGTTTGTAGTGAACAACACAATGATTTCCGACAAGCCCCGCTTTGCTCACCGTGGTCTGCTGCTAGACACCTCTCGTCACTATCTGTCAGTCCGAAACATCTTGCGTAACTTGGTAAGTACTAAATCTTCTCATATATGAATGAGGGTAGTAAGCCTTTTTGGATGTTGCTTATTGTGTTTGAAGTAAGCTGTTTAAGTTTTTTCAACATCAGCCTCCCGAAAAAAAAATGATGAGATGTAACCTGTTCATATTTAAGGATTAACCAGTTTAAGGATTTTTAGTTGTGGGGACTGTCACCCAGGGGATTGCATATCAACATATGTCTAACATGTTGTACAGTAGAAATTTCCAACATACTGAGCTCTGCGGTCATAATTCTTAAATTTGGGAGTTGTCCTATGACAACTATAATCACAGTTCTGTATAATGATTAACTGTGATTGTTCTTTCAGCTGTAATGGTCAGTTCACTCATTGTTGCAATGTGTAGTAATTATTTTAATCTTTTGACTGTCAGTAGTGCAGAAATCACCTCGACCAAAAATTCTGCTGAAAGACAAAAGGTTAATCCATTTAACCCCAAAACCGCATTTCCCAACTTTTGGAGCTGTCACACAATGACTGTACCAGTTGCAGGAGATGGATCAGCCATGATAATTAAAGGGTAGTGCCAGATTAGCTTGGTGCCATCAGGCGCCAAGCTAATCTGGCACTACCCTTGAATTATCATGGTTGATCCATCTCCTGCTGTAGGACATTGGGACTAAATGGGTTAAGTAAAGAAGTGTGATGCTTCATCGTCCAATTTCTTCCAAAAGCAGCAGTAACATTTTAGTATTTTAAGAAGGTTACAAAGTAAAGTAGGTTATAGCACTGTCAGGGGAGAGAAATGTGCATGATCGACCAGTGATCATAGATCTACTGTGGCCAAAGCACAAAAAAAAGAGAGATAGGAAAGAGAGGGGGCGCTAAGAAAGTGACCGAAAGCAATGCATATGGAAGCCCCCCCGAAGGGGGGCGTATCACATATCCACTGTTCCAGCCACTCAGTGCATGGAAATTTAAATCTAGGTCCCCCAAGGGGGGTCCAGATATTTAGCCGGTGTGGACAGCTGTTTCGGTCTTGGCGACCTCTTCAGCACACCATCGGCAACACTGGAGGAGGCAGGAAATTCTGCCTACCTGCAATGACAACCACATTTTACTGTGGTGTCTGCAGGGGCACACATTCCATGCCACCACCCAGAGTTAAATCTCCATGCACCCTAAAAGAGAACCTACCAAAAGGGGGGAAGGGGTTGCAGTCGATATTGTAGTGATAAATGAAAAGAAAAGGGGAGACTGCCAGTGCTAATATTTTAGGAAGGTTACAAAGTAAAGTAGGTTATAGCGCTGTCAGGGGAGAGAAATGTGCATGATCGACCAGTGATCATAGATCTACTGTGGCCAAAGCACAAAAAAAAAAAGAGATAGGAAAGAGAGGGAGCGCTAAGAAAGTGACCGAAAGCAATGCATATGGAAGCCCCCCCGAAGGGGGGCGTATCACATATCCACTGTTCCAGCCACTCAGTGCATGGAAATTTAAATCTAGGTCCCCCAAGGGGGGGTCCAGATATTTAGCCGGTGTGGACAGCTGTTTCGGTCTTGGCGACCTCTTCAGCACACCATCGGCAACACTGGAGGAGGCAGGAAATTCTGCCCCCTCTCTTTCCTATCTCTTTTTTTTTTTTTGTGCTTTGGCCACAGTAGATCTATGATCACTGGTCGATCATGCACATTTCTCTCCCCTGACAGTGCTATAACCTACTTTACTTTGTAACCTTCCTAAAATATTAGCACTGGCAGTCTCCCCTTTTCTTTTCATTTATCACTACAATATCGACTGCAACCCCTTCCCCCCTTTTGGTAGGTTCTCTTTTAGGGTGCATGGAGATTTAACTCTGGGTGGTGGCATGGAACGTGTGCCCCTGCAGACACCACAGTAAAATGTGGTTGTCATTGCAGGTAGGCAGAATTTCCTGCCTCCTCCAGTGTTGCCGATGGTGTGCTGAAGAGGTCGCCAAGACCGAAACAGCTGTCCACACCGGCTAAATATCTGGACCCCCCTTGGGGGACCTAGATTTAAATTTCCATGCACTGAGTGGCTGGAACAGTGGATATGTGATACGCCCCCCTTCGGGGGGGGGGGGGGGGGGGGGGGCTTCCATATGCATTGCTTTCGGTCACTTTCTTAGCGCCCCCTCTCTTTCTATCTCTTTTTTTTTTTTGTGCTTTGGCCACAGTAGATCTATGATCACTGGTCGATCATGCACATTTCTCTCCCCTGACAGTGCTATAACCTACTTTACTTTGTAACCTTCCTAAAATATTAGCACTGGCAGTCTCCCCTTTTCTTTTCATTTATCACTACAATATCGACTGCAACCCCTTCCCCCCTTTTGGTAGGTTCTCTTTTAGGGTGCATGGAGATTTAACTCTGGGTAGTGGCATGGAATGTGTGCCCCTGCAGACACCACAGTAAAATGTGGTTGTCATTGCAGGTAGGCAGAATTTCCTGCCTCCTCCAGTGTTGCCGATGGTGTGCTGAAGAGGTCGCCAAGACCGAAACAGCTGTCCACACCGGCTAAATATCTGGACCCCCCTTGGGGGACCTAGATTTAAATTTCCATGCACTGAGTGGCTGGAACAGTGGATATGTGATACGCCCCCCTTCGGGGGGGGGGCTGGGGGCTTCCATATGCATTGCTTTCGGTCACTTTCTTAGTGCCCCCTCTCTTTCCTATCTCTTTTTTTTTTGTGCTTTGGCCACAGTAGATCTATGATCACTGGTCGATCATGCACATTTCTCTCCCCTGACAGTGCTATAACCTACTTTACTTTGTAACCTTCCTAAAATATTAGCACTGGCAGTCTCCCCTTTTCTTTTCATTTTAGTATTTTGTTCTGCCAGGATGCCATGTCTCAGAACAAGCTGAACGTGTTTCACTGGCACATTGTTGACGACCAGTCCTTCCCGTACCAGAGCCGCATCTTCCCTGACCTCAGTGACAAGGTCAGTGTCATTCACATTCAAGGATTGCAATCTTCATTTTTGTAAATAATATTATGAGTTTCATTGCTACATCAGCGATGCAGACCAAAAAGGTGACTGCCAAGCGTGTAATATGCAAAGAAGTACCCAATGGAGAAAGAAACACGCTTAGAAAAGATGGGTACAACACAATTTATTAATATTTCGGGTAAATACCCTTTGTCAACCCTTGCCACATTCCTTTTGCCAATGAAGATAAGTAGCGGCTAATCTCTCTGTTTGTTTGTTTGTCTATTTTGACAAAGGGTATTTACCCGAAATATTAATAAATTGTGTTGTACCCGTCTTTTCTAAGCGTGTTTCTTTCTCCATTGGGTACTTCTTTACATCAGCGATGATCAAATCTATAGTTTAACCCCCTAGTTACAGTACAAGTGGCTGCATGCACAAGGGGGTTAACCAATGAAATGTAACGAGACCAGTCTCCTTGTAAAAGTGGTCATTTTATGAGAGTCCTGTCAGTAGCAATAAGACCATGAAAACATGATCATCTTTGTAAAGTGGTAGCATAATTTGCATTATTGTATCTTACAATTCTAATTAACCCTTGATGCTCAGCAATCAGTCAGTAAAGTTGTGTAAATTGGCCAGCCACTGGGTTTCTCTTTGGGTGTCGAAGTCCTGCATTTATTTTTAAGTATTTAAGTAGAGTATTGTGTACTTTTTGTACGTTCATTTTGAAACAAAAAATGTAATAAATTGTGTTGTAATTGTTCTTTCTAGGTATGTTTCTTTCTTTGGATTTTCCTTTTATTTATTTTTATTTTTTGAATGTTTGATATATGAAGTTAGTAGCTGCCACTTAGTGCTCAGCATGATCTGTCTCTTTTTTCAGGTAAGTAGGTCGATAACATTTGTCCTTGAGCAGATAGACCAACTACTAGTGTTTTATCTCACTTGTAGAATGAACCTAAAATCTCAGGATGTACAGTTGTCTAATTACTTTTAAAAAGAGGCATAGATTCTCATGAGCCCCTGCGAATGCAGGGGCTCATTAGAATCTATGCCTATTTCTAATTTGTCTCTTGCAGATGGAGGGTCCTATGTGAAGGATCGATCTTTGGCCTGCATTTTTATATCAGTGTACTTTTAGCTTTGGTTTTCAGGTCATCAGACCATACATGCCCAATACTTAACAAGTTTGATATGAGTTTCAGTTGACATGACAAATGCAGAATGTGGATCGACCAGGATTGCTCGTGTATAGTGTCTGCACAATATCATGGGCAGCTTAAAGTTAGGGCCTGATTCAGACTTATGTGGTGTCATGCTGAAACTGTTCTGTCTCTTTCAGTTCATAGTGCCTAACAGCTTGCAAGTTGAATGATATATGTCAGCTGTTTGCTGTTTGAAGAACATCAGCCAAAGACAAATGGTTACTCTGGCACAACCCTTGAAATATGTGGTTGTCATGTTGATCTCCATCTTGTTGTAATGTGTCAGGGCTGCATGGATTTGAAGTGATACTGAAGAACTGAGTAGTGAATAAAAGTAGCAAGTTTTGCAGCAGGACTGAATAGACTTACCAGTAGCTGAGGTCTCCTCAAAATCTGACACATGTTTTTTTGTTCAAAATCTGACACTTTTTTTTTTTTGGGGGGGAGGGGGGGGGGGGTGGCAAAATCTGACATGTTTTTTTATTTCAATGGTGCGAGCTTTAAGCTAGACAAATCAAACATTAACCCATTTAGCCCCAGGACCCTGCAGCAGGAAATGGATGGATCATGATAATTCAAGGGTAGTGCCAGGTGAGCTTGGTGCCTGAAGGTGCCAAGCTCATCTGGCACTACCCTTGAATTATCATGATAATCCATCTCCTACAACTGGTACATAGTCATTAGACAACGCCTCCAAAAGTTTGGAAATGTGGCCATGGGGTTAAGAGGGTTAACATGCTGTGACAGGAAGGGAACACATGTTTGAACAGTCCTATGTTTACTTTTTCCCAGGGAGCATTTTACCCTGACTCTCACATCTACACACCCACTGATGTCCAAGAGGTTGTAGAGTTTGCACGACTTCATGGTATCCGAGTGGTGTCTGAATTTGACAGTCCCGGTGAGGGATTTTGCTGTTTTATTGGACATGTCTTTTGAATTATGTTTACAAAAAGTTGTTACAGTGGAAAGCGCTGTGTGCAAAATACTGCAGCCGATGACAACCCAATGTCCATTTGAAAGTCATGATCTGTCCATTTATTTTTTAACTCTTTGCATACTAAGTAACTTTTCTGTACTATGTACTCTGTCACTAAGTAATTCCAGTGATTCCAAGTAACGGCTTGTAACGACACATTCTGCACTAAAATAGCCAAGCACACGCACTGCAAACAAACTTTGGCTGGATCTTGCTGCCCATAGTGTGCTACTTGTGGTGCATACAACTGTTGGCCATATGCAAAGAGTTGACCCTTTAGGTGTTGGTAGTGGTTTTCCTTGAGATGATTCCTGTAGGAGTCATTGTGACAAAACTGCTATCAACAGGCAAAGGGTTGAGGAGAGCAAGCCAGTCAGCTCAACAACTAAAAAAGTTTTCACCTCATGCAGCAACCACAAGTACTGTTTACAGTACCAATTAAAATGCACAAGTGGGGTTACATTCGTTGCGTCACTGTTTGTTGGTTTTGTCCCTTCTACTATTTTTCTCCCTTTGCTTTGCCAGGCCACACAGAGTCATGGGGCAAAGGTCAGGACAGTCTGTTGACAGAGTGTTACAGCGGAACCAAAGCCAACGGAGAATTTGGACCAGTAAACCCTGTCCTCAACACCACTTTCCCCTTCCTCCAACAGTTTTTTGGTGAAGTTGCTTCCGTCTTTCCGGACCATTACATCCATCTGGGGGGAGACGAAGTCAGCTTCACATGCTGGTAATGTATTACTTATTCAGCTGTTTGGTTGTGTTTTTGTAAATAATTTATGTATTATTTATGTATTGGTTTATTATTGTATTATTTTTTTAGTATTTTTGCATTTTGTAAATTTTGTTTATTTAGATCTCGGGAACTGTCCTTTATTTGTCAGGGTGTTTTTCTTTATGTATGTGTGTACTGGTCTCGGATGTGCTTTGAATCTTACAGTTACAGGCAAGACCATGGTCACCCTGCTTGCCTTTAACTGTGAGGTTCAAAACCAGAGACCAGTACACAGACCAGACATGTGAGGGCTGGTGGGGTTAACAGATTACTTGATAGTTTAACCCCTTGACTGCTACTGATTATACTGGTTAGGGGAAAAGACGTGTGACTATGTGTCCTTTCCACTAAATGGTATCACTGCAACAGTCAAGGGTTTAAACCCTGTGCTCTGAGGCATAATGTATTTCATGACTTTGAAAGTGAAAGCAGTGTCGGCCATGATTAGAATTGATGTGTTGTTTGTTTGTTTGTTCGGCAGGTCTACAAATCCCGATGTCAAGGCTTTCATGCAGAAGATGTCGTACGGGACGGACTACGCCAAGCTGGAGGAATACTACATGCAGAAGTGAGCACACACAGGAGAACCTCAGTGCATCATTAACCTTTCCAACAAGCAAAGGCCCCTTGGGCTGCCATTTTGCACAGCCAGGGCACAAATTAAGAACACAACCAAAATCGCGAGACTCGGACCCTCATCAGCACCCGTGTATGGATCTGTGCCCCTTTTAGACACTATTTTTTATCCATGTGTTCCTACCCAGTAAGCAAAGGTCATTGGGCCCACGACGGCTGCAGTAGGCCGACGCACGGCTGTGCATGGGCCCACTGTGGCTGTCGTGGGCCTGAAGACGGTTTGCTACTGGGGTAAGAAAGGCCTAGACTACAAGGTATTGTAGGCTACACTGAATTGGTTTTAGAAGCGTTATTTACAGCCTTCGTCACCAAAGTGGCGACAGAATACCCACTACTTTTACACACTGCTTTCATTGTATTTAGTGTGTGCTTCTCTTGCTGTGCATAGAAAAAAAAAAGACAAATGAACAGATAAATGTCAGATGGGCATAATACAGTTTTCACCCACTGAATTATGCTGCAAATGCCAGAACTCTAGCAATATTGCTTTTGTGTGAACATCATCTTGTTTTTTCTCTTTTCAGCTTGCTGGACATTGTGGGTTCACTGAACCGTGGCTACATTATCTGGCAAGAAGTCATTGACAACGGTGCCAAGGTATGCTTGTCTTGCTTTGACTTTTTGTATGGCATATATCTCCCGGGTGCTCTTTACAGTATTCATCTTTTTTGTAAGTCTTGTGTGTGCATGTGGTATGTTTCTCATGGGTTTTCCGAGATCCAGATCAGCCACTTAGTTTGTTCCAGGCGACTGAGGCAGCAAGACTCCCAGCTGTCAGGCTGGCTGATAAGCTGTGGCTTCCTGATAAGCACAGTACAGCAGGGAAAATGACGTGCCTTTTGTTTTACATGACTCGTATTTACCGTTCAAGTGTGTGATGCAAAACTTTGCTTAAAAGTGGACATTCTGCCCAACACACTGACACCAAGCACACTATAGTTGTGACAAACCAATAGCCAGCAGGACTAGGTGGAAATAAAGAAAAAAGAAAGGATTTCACAGTCTGTGTTGAGTTTTCTCATAAAATAGATGAAGTTCCAACATCAATAACACAAATACGATACAAACTAAACCAAAACGGACTTGCATGTGCTAGAAGTAACATGCCTAGAGTAAGTATGACTTACCAGATCAGAGATAACATGAAAGGGGCCGGAAAGTGGAGGGTGATAATGAGGTCACTGTTAGTGCCAGTACGCTCGCAGGCAGGAAGAAACACTGACAGACGATAGCCATATGACAAGTGGTATCCAAGATGCATTTCTTGCTATAAGCATTAGTTTCATCCACAACTAGAGATTCTTTTGTTTCTTCAAAAACATTACCGATGACATGACTAATAGGAAGTGTCTACTACTTGCTCAGTTTTAGCCTAAGAACGCGTTGTGTTACAACACAACCCGGGAGGCACTTGGAGAACCCCCAGAGGGGCCGAGAGTTGTCTCCCGTCCCTGCCCTACCGGTTTTGGGTCACTTGGTAGACCAACCAGTCGTCCTACTTAGCTCGCGCTGTGAAGACGTGTTCAGCGTTAGCCTTGGACTCTACCTGTGTTGCTGCGACCGGTGACCAGTCTTCTTGCTTACGCGACTTCGGACTTCGTGTTCTCCACTGCCTTGCTGCAGAGCTTCTCCCCTGCGGGGTTCCTGCTGAGAGGGTTTGTTTGCTTGGGCTACCATTGCCTCTTCCGCGCCTGCCTGGTGTGGCCCGCTTTTCCCGCCTTGCGCCGGGCCGATGTTATGGAGGTTCCCCCCCCCCCCCCCCCCCCCCCCCCCCCCCCTGTCCCCGCTCCGTCTGAGAGGTAAGGTAGCGGTAAAAGCCCTCAGCTGGGCCCCAGCTGCACCTGGGGCGCCTCGTTTTCTCTTTCGTACGTCGTATATTCTGACACCCAAAGCTCGTCTTAGCTTGGCGGGGCCCCTCGTGCCCTCGCCGTTAGCGGGTGGCTAGTACAGTTGTTCAGCAGCACTATGTTTTGCTTGTACTTTATTGTACCATTGTGCACCCGACGCTCGTCTTAGCTTGGCGGGGCCCCTCGTGCCCTTGCCGTTTACGGGTGGTTAGCGACACCGTTGGTCAGCGGCGTGTCGTTTCGTTTGTACTTGTTGTACCATTGTGCTCCCGACGATTGTCTTAGCTTGGCAGGGCCCCTTGTGCCCTCGCCTGTTTTAGCGTGTTGATTCGACCAGAGGCAGCTCTTTGTCACTTGTATTATGCTCTCAGGTGCCCACGCTCGGTCGCCTAGCATGCCTGATAAGTGTTGCAGCTCCCAGGTGCTTACATGCTCCCTGTGTGGCGACTTCCAGTGGCCGACGGATGACCATGCGGTCTGCCTCCCCTGTGCTGGCTGCTCCTCGGAACACCTCTGTGATGTCTGCTCGTCCTGGCCCAAGCTACGGTGGTCCCACCTTTGGAGTTTCTACCGGCGCGAACGCCCCTTGCCAGCTAGCGACCGACCGGCTCCTTTGCCGCCCCCATCCGCTTCTGGAGAATTGACCGCTCCTCCTCGACCCGGTCTTGTGGTACAGACGACATGTCGGACACACGCCAAAGGTGCTTTCCACAGGACTGCGTTCACTGCCAAGCCCGCTGACCCTTCTGAGGGGTCTAAATGCTGGCAGAGTGCCCACCTCACTGAACCCGGCCTGCAGCATCGCTTCTTGCGCCGTGCCTTAGTAACTGGCAGTCCTCGTATGTCTCTCCTCAAAAAGCCCACCGACTCCTACGAGGGGTCTAAATGCCGGCAAAGCGCCCGCCTCATTGAGCCCGGCCAGCAGAGACTTGCGCCCCAGCATTCGAAGTTCAGCCACGGACCAGACACCTCCCGTTCCGCCACCAGCTCCAGACACTCTTGCTCGCCCGACGAGCGCCGTCGGGAGGACAGGACCACACACCACGATTGCGGCCACAGCCCCCGACCCTCCTCGTCCTCATCGTGCGCCGCTTCGTCGTGCGCTCCCTCCCAACGTTCTGTTCCCTCGTCCCAGCACTCTCGACACTGTTCTTCTGCTCCCCGGATGCGGCCCGCCAGGAGTTCGCCTGTGAGGGATCTTCGTCCCCGCTCCCGGCTTTGCAGTTGCTCCACCCGTGACTGACGCTCGCCACGCACCGCCTTGTTGCGTTCGTCGCCCCCTCGCCGTCGACACGTCTTGTCCCTGGAGAGCCGTGGGCAGCAGGATAGCCGTTTTACATCTCGTCGGGCCCCTGCTACTGAGGGCTCCTCCCACACCCCCTCCCGTTCCATGGACGACGAGGCCCTGAGTCTACTCCCCGAGGACTCCGTCTCGGCCTGCTCGCCCTTGCCCCGCTCCCGCAATAACCCGGACTCCCCTAGGCTTCCATCGGCTTCTCGTGTGGAGATGCTGCTGGCCCTCAACGAGGCCGCTCGGATTATTGCTGCGACCTTTCCTGCAGACGCCTGCCCCACGTCCTTCTCCCCCCCCCCCCCCCTCCCACCTCAAGAGGAAGGTCTCTGCCTTCGTCGACGCAGGCCGTCAAGTGAAGAAGTTCAAGTCCCTCCCCCAGCCGCCCGGCTTCAAAGACCTGCGAGAGGCCTTCTCCGCCCACCTCCAGCAAGCCTCCGGTCATGATGCCGATTACTTTTCGGACCATAGGTAGCCAGCCGGACTTGACATCGCTTTCCGCCACGACTGGTATGCGGGCCATTCCCAGTCATACTCTGCCACTCTCCCTTCGGTGGATCCTACGGCCTTGGCGCAAGCGGGCGGCCCCACTCTGCTCCGACGTTCCTTCCCCCACAGGTTGGATAGGACAGCTACCTTCGTCCGTAACACCTTGGCTGGTTCGAGATTCCTGGAGCTCCTGACCCAAGCCTTCATTCGCCGCATTGAGGGCGCTTGGCATCCATCGATCACACCCCTACTGGGAGACCTCCTCGCTCTCGCGGAAGTGGCCAACCGGGTGGCGTACCATTCTTCAGTCAATGCCATGGCAGCTGCCGCCAATTTTGACTTGATGCGTCGGGATTCCTTGCTTCAAGCCTGCCATGGCATGCCTACCGATCTGCGTACTCGGCTGTGTTGCGCCCCCCTTGGAGGTACTCTGCTCTTCCGCGACTCGTGGCAATCGGTGAAGGACGCCAACTCCAACCGCTGGCCCTGCAACGCTGTCCCCCCGCGCTTCCCAGCTGCCCGCAAGGCCGTGGGTCGCGCCCTGCGGACGTCAAGATCCTTCTCCGCTTCCACCCCCACGCCTCCTCGGGCCCCCCAGCAGACCCCCTGCCTTCGGGCCGTGCTAGACCTGTCCGGTCCCGTGCCCCCGCCTGGCCCCGCCCTGCCCGCCGCCCTGGGCGCGGGCGGACCCCCTGACTTCTCCCCGCCTCAGCCCCTGCCAACCTCTCTGGGGTCTCCTGTCGGCGGGAGGCTAGCCCTCTACAGCGACAGGTAGCTCTCGCTGTTTCCCGACGACCCCTGGATATGCTCCACCATTGCCGATGGCCTCCGGATTGTCTTCCGCTCGCCGCCGCCGCTACAACACTACCCCCTTTGGACCGAGATTCCGAGCGACCACCTCAAGGCCTCCACCCTGCGCGGAGAGGTCACCTCCCTTCTGCAGAAGGCCGCCACAGAGGTAGTGTGGCGCACCGACTCTCCAGCCTTCTACAGCCACCTCTTCGTTGTGCCAAAGCCAGGCGGGAAGTGGCGACCCATCATCGATCTCTCGGCTCTGAACAAGCATATCTCGGCCCAAACGTTCGTATGGAGACCGCCAGGGCCCTGAGGGCTGCCATCTACCAGTTTCAGGCCCTCCTGTTCGGTCTCAACCTCAGCCCTTGGGTGTTCACCAGCATCATGGACGCTGTAGTGGCCAAGCCCCGACAGTCTTCCAGTCCGACGTCGAACTACTTAGACGACCTCCTCCTACACAACCAGTCGGAGGCCGACCTGACGACGGGCAGGGATGCACTGCTTCGCCTGTTGTCGCGCTTGGGCTTCCTGATCAACGCGGGCAAGTCGGATCTCACTCCTTCACGCCGTTTTGTCCATCTCGGCATGGAATTTGCACCTGACCTCAACCGGGTACATCTACCAGAGCCACGGATATAGAAGATTGCCGCCCTAGCTGGCCAGTTAACCCAGGAGGATGCGGCCCCCACGAGTGTGGCTTCAGCTTTTCAGCTTAATGAACGCTGCTGCGGATCTTCTCCCGCTCGATCGTCTTTACTCCTGGCCGCTACAACTGCACCTCCTGCTCCATTGGCGTCCATCCTCCAGCGACATAGCTGCCCTGGTGCCAGTGACTCAGATGCTGCGTCCCCATCTTTGGCGTTGGGTGGACACTTCTTGGCTCGCCTCGCCTCGGGAGTCCCCCTGGCCTCTCCGCCCCCGCAGCTCTCCCTCTGTGTCGATGCAAGTCTTTCCGGTTGGGGTGCCCACCTACTGCCGTGGTTCCTTGCGACGTCTGGCCCCTGGCCACCAGAGCTGGCGGACACTCACATCAACTGGTTGGAGAGGCAAGCAGTCTGGCAAGCCCTCTTGGCGTGGGAAGCTCACCTGCATCACCAGGAGCTACTCGTCTTCTTGGACAACACGACGGTGGTGTCCTACATCCAGAAACAGGGCGGGTCACGCTCCCCCGACCTGTGCATGCTCCTCTACCGTCTGATGCGCTGGTGCGAGGACTGCGGCATTTCTCACCGAGCCCGACACATTCCAGGACACCTGAACGTTTTGGCCGACTCTCTCTCCCGGCACGGCCAGTTTCTGCACATGGAATGGACGCTCCGCAGGGACATCTTTCGGATGATCTGCGCTCATTGGGAGACTCCTATGATCGACCTATTCACCACGAGGTGGAATCACCAGCTTCCCCTCTTCGTCTCCCCGATCCCAGACCCCCTTGCCTGGGCGGTCGATGCGCTCTCCAGTCCCTGGGACGGTCTCATCGCGTACGCTTACCCCCTGATGGTTCTCGTCCCCAAAGTCCTCCTCAAACTTCGAGGATGCAATACGGTCGTCTTGTTGGTCACCCCGTTCTTCTGGAACTGCTCTTGGACCACCGACCCCCTCAGCCTCGCCACGGACCCCCCCCCCCCCCCCCCCCCCCCCCTGCTGCTACCTTCACCGAGCACCATGCTCAAGCAACCCCGCCAGCCGCTATTCCACCCATGCCCGGAGCGGCTCCTCCTTCACGCTTGGAGATTGTGTGGCAAGCCCTCATCTCTAGAGGCTTCACGTCTGTTTAGCCTATGCTCTTTAGTTTTCAGCTCTATGCCCGCCGGCGCGCACCAGCACACTTCGAGATCGGCTTCGCGAGAGCACTGAGATAGCGAGGCAGCCTCCGTCCCCTTACTATCAGCGCGCTAAATACTATCACTGATAAGGCACCAGCTATGTGGTCTCTTTTCCGCTGGGGATACGAATAGCACAGCAGCCATCTTTGTTTACAGTACTGTTGTGCTTGACCCTGATTAGCTCTTGGCCTCTGCTGCATACATCGGCGAATAAGCTGTAAATTACAGATGTTGTCTGTAAACCGGAATTAATTCACCTGCAGTTGTGAGTGATTATGTGAACATATGTCGTCTTGTAGAGGAGAAATTATACTATCTTTGGACACCAAACATGCTGGGGTAATCTGCGTGGATGTTTGTCATGCACTGGCTCAAAGTATCACTAGGAGACGGATTAGATGCAGCCTTCCGTTAGTTTATCATACTTTTTATCGCATCATGGTTCCAAAACTGAAGTTTTTGGAAAGTTCAGACAAACTCAGTGCTGTCAATATCCCATGCTAAAATCTTCAAAAACCACATACCTGAGTCCTGCTAAAACCGGTTTGGTGGGCCAAGTGAAAACGGTAATCCATTCAGAGCACGCCGACATAAAGTATGCGAATTTCACCGATACAGTCAATGTTTTTAACAATATCACAATTTTAACACAGTTTAAAAACAATACACAAAGCAGAGGTTTACTGTTTGCTGTTAAGAGATTCAGTTCCAGCTTAGTGTCACATTAAAAAGGCCTAAAATGAGTGTGTCTACAGGGTCATTATGATGCTGTACTAAACTTGATAGGCCGATCAGTTTCATTTTTTTTTTGGACGAGTGACAGTCTGTGAATACCTGATTAAAATGTGGAGAAACCAAAGCCACCTGATGAAAATGTGGAGAAACCAAAGCCAAATGCTCTGTCAGAAGGATTCTTCTGTTGAGGATCTCTCTGTGCCCATGATACGATCGGTCACATTTTGACTGCTGCTTGAAATGACTACATGTTTGATAGTCATCAACAGAAAGAGTTTCAACAAATGTTACCCAAAAATCACAAGTTTGGTGAATGTCCAATTGTTTTCTTAATTTGACAAGCTTTGCATGACATGTGCAACAAATTGATTTAGAATGCTTCCCTTCCTGGTCGTTGAGCACATCAATGTTGTAACACAAAAATATATCACTGGTGTATTTAGTGCACAAAAAATGGGTTTGTTTTTGTCTTTGACTGCTCGCCTAGACCTTCTAACACTAAAGTCTACACAAACAATTCACGGCTTCAAAATGTTTTGGAAAGGAATGTTCATTCTCGATGGCTTTAGCGCGCTATACTGTACATATGTGACCTGTTCCCACGAAAGGGACCATAAGTCGGAAATTTTGAGTTTTGAGATATTTACACCATTAAAATCTACTAGCATTACAGATTAATTTGATGCAAAAAAACTATTGTTGTAGACCTGTTATTAAGCGAGAAACATGCATTCAAAGTTAATCACTCAAACTGACCCAAGATGACCCCTAGCACTCTTTTTGGCCTGTAGTTCCATTGGGCGGAGCGCGACTTAAGGTCCCTTTTGTGGGAACAGGTCACATATATGCATCAGATAAGGGAACACATTGGAGTGATACATCCGGCACTGAAAACAAGTTTTTTACACACATGCACTGTCTACAGCGGAAGGAAAGTTCCTCGAACTACACATGTTGTAATCAAGTAATAAGCACAGAATTCGAAGAGGTTTTTCATTACAAACTTATATGAGCTTGAAGAGGACAATTTCAAGCATAGTATTACTTAATGATATTTACGATTGAAAGTTTTTAGCCACGGTAATAATAAGTTATAAACAGGCTAAACTAATCGCATGCCTGACAGACTTCAACAGGGAACAAAGTGCGCGACACTTCCCGCCAGCTACTAGGCGGATTCTGCCATGACCCGCGCGCACTTATCAGTGAAGTGGGTCACGGCCGGCCGGCACAGAGCCCAACTAAACAGAGCAATTCAGAGAAGGGTAAACTGCCGTGGCTTCTCAAGTGCAGCAGTGGAGGCGATCGCTACAGCCCGCAGACCCTCGACCAGACGTGACTACAAGGGAAAATGGCGAGTCCTGTGCTCCTGGTGCGACGACCAGCCCCTCGCCCCACCGAACTGACGAATCCCCAGCTCGCTGACTTCTTCCTCTGGCTCTTTGGAGACCAAGGGTTGGCCCCTATCAGCATCAGGGGGTACCTGTCCATGATTGCTGACACTTACCGGCACCTCGGCCGCCCGGATCCCGGCGACTGCAAAGACCTTGCTGACCTTATGACTCATTTCGGCCTGCAGCGTCCAGTTCCCCGCTCGCTCATTCCTTGCTGGGACCTACCCTGGATACTGATGTGGCTTAACTCTGCCAGGTTCGAACTGCTGCCCTTGGCCCACTTCACGGATGTGACTCGGAAGACATGCTTCCTGTTGGCCTTTGCCACCGCGGCCTGAGTTAGCGAGCTACACGTGCTGTCAGCGCGCTCTGCCTGCCTGCAGTTCAGAGTGGATGGTTCAGTACAGCTCCTCACGGACCCTGCCTTCCTTGCCAAGACTAGGTCTCCTCTGACCGTGCCACAGGTGATCACCTTATGGCTGCTGAGGAACGTGAACTTTCCCCAGGAGACCAGGCAACAAGATCTTGTGCGCGCCCTTCGCGTTTACCTGCGACGATCCAAAGCCGTCCGGAGAGGACGCTCATGCCTCTTCCTACCATTGAAACCCGGCAGATCTGACATAACAGCCCAGATGATATCTTTCTGGCTACTGCTGGGTCATACGGTCCCCCTACCAGGACCTCTCCCCGCAGGGGGCAAAGAGACTTCACATACGCCCACACGAGGTACGAGCCATGGCCACGAGCGTCGCGTTCGACCGGAACTGCGCTGTCAAAGACATCGTGGCGGCCGTGGGCTGGAAGACAGAATTGACCTTCGCCCGCTTCTACTTCGGGGATCTGGCAGGCCAGTGAGACAACCTCGCACTGGTGGGGGACATCTCTGCGGCGCAACACTCCCTCCCGGCGCCTCAGGCACCGTAGGTACACACTTAGCTAAAATTGTTGGGAGTTTGCGACAGAAAGGACGGCTCTGGTTTACCCCTCACGGGTGTTTTGAACGCGGCACCTGCCTCCTTATCGCAATTCTTCCTATTAGTCATGTCATCGGTAATGTTTTTGAGGAAACAAATTAATTTTTCTCTAAAATATATTTTTTCGAAAAATACTTGCCGATGACATGACTCGGAGGACCCTCCCATCTGCCCCGCTTGTCGCTGGCGAGCTAAGTATTCCGACTGGTTGGTCTACCACGTGACCCGGAACCAGTAGGGCAGGGATGGGAGACAACTCTCGGCCCCTCTGGGGGTTCCCCAAGTGCCTCCCGGGTTGTGTTGTAACACAACGGGTTCTTAGGCTAAAATTGAGCAAGTAGTAGACACTTCCTATTAGTCATGTCATCGGTAAGTATTTTTTTAAAAAATATATTTTAGAGAAAAGTTAATTTTGCAAGGTTCTTAGTGGGATAGAAACATTCAGGCAGTCAGTCATGGTAATATGTATTACTCTCTTGTGCGTTTTCTGCTTTTGTGACGTCGGAGTGCTTACTAAATGAACGTGACTTTTTTTTTAGTCGCTTTCTAGCTATAAGTCACCTATTATCAGTCGTAACATATGTTTATGTGAGAGTTTGCATCAGTTTAAATGGTGTAGATTGTGAAAATGGAGGACACCTCACATACTGTCAGTGTCCATGAATATAGACTCAATTCTCTGGGTCGAATATGTGGAAGAAGGTCAAGAAAAGGTATGACAAAAAACAGGCCATATCATGCGGTAAATATGAACAAATGATACAGACGTGTTATGGGATAAGTCTCCATGAGGACAGGGCGTTGACACACTCTAATACAATATGTCAGGTGTGCTATGGGCATATGAAAAACATGGAATGTCAGCCAGCAGCACGTGTTTCTGACACCGTAAAAAACAATATTTCTACTGACATTAAATCGTCAGGGCGGATATGGAAAATGTTTTATCCCAGTGTCAGCATAAGTAACTGTGCTGTGTGTGCACATTTTCAGCAACAAGGCAAAGGTGGACGCCAAATTACAGGGCCTAAATGGGGAAACAAAATTCTGTGTCGCAGCAGTACAACAGCATCTGAGCGTTGCTTCATACAAGATGATGACACTGATTTTGAGTGCACTTTAAGTGACAGTACTCTAGTAGAGTGCACATTTGTTATGGCTGCCCCATCAACATCTACTCAAATGAAAACACCACCACCACGCAAAGTTTTAGTTGATTCACATACATCTCCAAAACCTTTCTCTCAGAAGCCAGCAAAGCGGAAACTTATTGATGCAGCAACATCTCCACGTATGAAAAGCCCAAAGAGACCCAAGCTTCGACCAGTACATGAACTTCAAATACCATTTACATCGGACAAAGAAAAGTACCAAACTGCACTTAACAAAAGCAAGCTAAAGCTATCTACCAACAAGACAATTCGCTGTAAGACAGGATGTCAACCACTGTATTTTATGTGCGTGCCTAAACCCAAAAGTCATCTGCCACAGCATCAGTTCGGGTGAAAATAAAACATTCAAAGGCGCTTGAGAGTGCGAGGTCAAACATGTCCGGGGCATCTGACATAGACAACATGGAACAACTATCTCATGAAGTTAAGAGAACATGAGCAGATAAAATATGTGCAGTACTGGATAAAGCAGGTTTTTGGAGATCAGTATTTGTCTCAAAGAAGCAGGGAACTGCTCTTTGTGCAAACCTTGGACTTAGTTGGTCCAAATATCGCACACACAAACGTTTCATGAGGAGTATTGGAGTGAGATTTGAAAGCGAACAGGAACAAAGGCAGACACAGAAAGACACACTTTGTGGCAAAATAGAAATAGTGAGGAAAAATCTCTTTCATGAAAATAAAATCACAAAGATAAAAGAAAGCCAACCAACACCTGTTGCATACGTCAAAGATCTAAAGCAGTTTGCTGCCGTGAGTAGGCCTTAGTTGCCTGCTTGGCATTAAACCCAAATAACTAACTAACTAACTAAAGCAGTTTGTTCCAGATTTACTAGACAAATATGAAGAGGCAAATCTAGACTGGCATGGTGGGGAGATACCTGAGGATGAAGTCTGGATAAAACTTGGTGGGGACCATGGGGGTAATAGTTTTAAGGCGATGGTACAGGTGGCCAGTCTACACAGTCCCAACTCCAAGCACAACACGTTCTTAGTGTGCATAGTGAACTGTAAAGACAGCCATGACAATCTACGAAGGATTCTTAAGCCTTTCAAAAGTCAAGTTTCTGATCTCCAAAACATGCAGTGGAAAGGTAAAAGGATAAGCATTTTTTTGTTTGGGGACTATGACTTCATCCTCAAAATATTGGGTCTTTCTGGAGCCCAGGGTGTACACCCTTGTCTTTGGTGTAAAGCTTCAAGAAGTCCAATACAAAAGGCGCCACATCAGCGCCTGAAAGACGACCAAAGAACCCTTGACAACATCAAGAGAGACTATAGAAAATACCGCCGTGCTGGAAAATCTAGAAAGAAAG
Organism: Semisulcospira habei; assembly: GCA_036245525.1. Lineage (NCBI taxonomy): Eukaryota > Metazoa > Mollusca > Gastropoda > Semisulcospiridae > Semisulcospira > Semisulcospira habei. Next base: position 85,220,511 of record BTPG01000001.1, read on the forward strand.
CGAAAAGTTACAACAAAGTTGTGCACTGGCCAATATTTGATGTCCCCGTTACTCAGGTAGCTCCACCGTATCTACACCTACTTCTTGGCATCGTGAAAAAAACATCACACCTTGCTTGAATAAAAATGTCCAGCACTGGACAAAGCCATCGCAAAAAAACTAGCAGAAAATGACACAAGGAATGAGAACACTACACAAAGCACGCAATTTGACACATGCATTGAAGATGTGTCAGATGGATCAACGAAACGTAAATGGAAAAACAGAAGATTGAGGTAATAATAATAATAATAATAAGCGCATTAAATAGGCGCTTTATCCCAATTGAAAATCGGCTCAAAGCGCCGCCGCGAACTGAACCCAACAAGCACGCTCACGTGAATCACGCGCATTCACTCACACACTGAACGTAAACACAGAACTTTCACGTGGTGCTAAGGGCAAGCTCAAGCGAGCTACTGTAGTTTTTGGAAATTCAAAATCGTTTGTATTAGAAATTTGATTAAGTGGACTGAAACTGATACCAAAGTGGAGGGAGAAGAAGAGCCGGAGTACCCGGAGAAAGAACCCCCGACGGTCCGCCCGAATTAACGGTGACACTTACTAGAGGAGAAAAATCCGACGCCGGAACCCGTAATCGAACCTCGCACCTTTAGCATTGGTGGCAGGCGCCTTAACCACTGCGCCACGGACTGAGGTGATAGCAGTTCTCGGTGATCCTGAGAATAATGAGACATTAGTGCAGTTTAACCTAAGACATGAAGAGATGATGTCAAGGGTACATGAACTTGAAAACACAATTGAGAATATGCAAAAGGAAGTGGATTTGCCTTTCCTCAGTGGCTTTGTCACCTCAGTCTTGACCATGCTCTGGAGAAAAAAAAATTTACTTGCAGGCCTGTCATGGGCGATCTTTTGTTGGGAACCACTGTCATCGTTATCTGAGGCCTAATGTGTACAGTGATATCAGTGTTCTCACCAACACAATAAAGATAACAGATGACCACAACCTACACGCAAAAGCAGATGATATATCCTCCAAGTTCAAAACGCTTAATGAACTGTATTCCAAAGTTCACAAGAATGTTTCACATAAACTACCAATCAGAAGGACAGGTGTTGGTATCAAAGAAATCAAAAACAGCATTGACAACTACATGATCTTTAGAACCAACTTTCCAGCAGTAAAGATAATCCCAAAACAGCACACACTTGAGTGCCACTGTGCAGACTTTACCACACAATGGGGCTTTGGACTGGCACTCCATGGTGAGCAGGGAGGCGAAGAGATGCATACAACAATAAACATTCTAAAGCGCAGGACATACGGCTTACAAACGGAAGCAGAGAAGCTCAAATTACTCATGACAGAACACGACACTAGTGTCACCTGTGTTGTACTCAATCGTGCCACCTGTGAAGAAAAGAAAACAGTAAATGGAAGCAAGTGATTGTTATGCTGTTGTTACACACACACATGGTGGCGTTGTTGGTTTTGTTTCTTCAAAAACATTACCGATGACATGACTATAAGGAGTGTCTACTCCTTGCTCGATTCTAGCTTAAGAACCGGTTGTGTCACACAACCCGGGAAGCACTCGGGGATCCCGCAGAGGGACCGAGAGTTGTCTCCCGCTCCTACCCATCAGGCCTGTTCACATGTGAACTCCAGTCACGCTTCTTAGGCTCACGCGTGCAGACGTGTTTTTCTCTAGCCTCTACACTTGGAGCTTTTCGACCGGTCCTACTCTACCGCGCTTCGTTTGTTACCGCCCTCTGGCCTTAGTTCTTCTGCCCTACGTTGGACTACACTTGGTGAACGGTTCGCTTCCACTGACGGCGCCGCTCGTGCAGTGCTTGCCATGGAACCTTCTCCAGCTCGTACCGCGCCGACTGAGAGGTAAGGTAGTTAGAGGGACTCGGCCCGTTGCCCGGGCGGGGCACAGGCTTGAGCAGCGTACTTTTCTTGCTGCCTCTTCGCTGGCGGTTGGTTCGTCTTAGCGGTGGGCTCTGCTTAGCTTTCGCCTGGTTGGCTGAAGAATTTTTTACGCCCTGGTTTGAGCGGGATTTCGCGCCATGACCAGTGGCGGTGAGTGAGTCGCGGCGCCATACCTGCTTATTTGGGCTACCAAGGCTTGCATTCGCCTTGGCAATGTTTTTCCGTTGAATTGTTTGATTTTGTGCTTTCGCCAGGGTGGCCTACGCGGAGCGGTTACCAGGCTGGTACTACGCAGCCGCTATGGTCGGCCCCGATACAGTGCTATGTATGTTTTGTGGGTCAGACGGGCCCTCGCCGTTAGGTCGGGCTCTGGAAGACACCCTCCGAGTGCCTTTGTTTTTGTGTGTTGCAGTGGCCTGCTGGGGACCTGCACACAATGCGGAGGATTTCAGTGGCCGTCGGATACCCATGCAGTCTGCCTCCTCTGCACTGGGTGTGCCTCTGACCACGCATGTGACGTCTGTGCTACCTGGCCGGAGCAGCGCTGGTCTGATCTCTGGAGCTTCTATACTAGAGAGCCCCTAAGCTGGCGGGTGCGGTGAAGATCCCGGAGACGCCCTCCGACGTGCCCCCGGCACCGGACGGACAAGACCTACTCGATCCGACGCGGCGGGCGCCGCTGACATTGCAACGGACCGCTGCTCGAGGTGGGAACTCGTCCGGCAGGTCCACCACAGCGAGTACGCTCACCAGGACACATACGTTGACGAAGCAAAGAACCCGCCTCTCCCTAGAGCCTGGTTTGCAAAGACGCCCTTGGCGCCCTTCGTCTACCTTCGTTCCCCACTAGTCTCGGAGGAAGCCGCAGGGATCCCCTTGCCGGCTAGAAACCCGCCTCTCCTTAGAGCCTGGTTCACAGAGACCTACGCACATTCGTCTGGAGCCTCCGGCTGACGAGGTTCGCACGCACAGGGACTCGGCGCGCCATTTTCGTTCGCCGTCACAGAGACCTACGCGCACTCGGCCGGAGCCCCCTGCTACCGAAGTACGCACGCACCGGGACTCCACTCGTCGCTATCGTTCGCCTTCTCGGGATCGTAGGAGGTCCTCCGCCTCTCGCCGTTCGACAGGTCGGGGTTCCCCGCGGGGTGGACGTGGTTCTCCCACTCGTCGTTCCCCTTTCCGTTCGGAGCCCCGCTCGTCCCGTTCCGCTTCCCGCCGGCCGCCCCCTTCCCCCTGGCCTCTGCCTCGCCTTTCCGCTCCGTCTCGTCGCAGCCGTTCTCCCCGCCGGAGCCCCCCTTCGTCGCGCAGGAGACCCTCGCCACGGCCTTCCTCGCTTCGCTCCCCCCAGCGGAGGGGGTCCTCGTCCTCGTCCGTTCGCCGTCTACCGGTTTCCCGTTCTAGGAGCCCTCGTCGCCCGCCTCGGTCGCCGGTTTCCAGACACGCGGACGGTGATACGCTGAGTTTAGTCGCTGATGATCTCGCGGACTGGCTGCTGGGAGGTCGCAGCCGCTCGCTGGCCCCCTCGTCCTCGGCTTCCTATATCTCCGCTGCTCCCGGACCTGCTTCGGCCCGGATGGACACCCGGCTGGCACTGGACGAGGCTTCCAGGCTCATCGCCGCCGCCCTGCCGGTGGAGGTCTGCCCGGCTTCGCCGCCGGTGAAGAGGAGGATCTCCGCCTTTGTGGATGCGGATAGGACCGTCAAGAGATTCAAATCCCTCCCCCAGCCGCCTAGTTTTTTGGACCTGCGGGACGCCTTCTCGGCTCACCTCCTGTCAGAGACGCGAAACTCGGATTTCTTCACGGAAGGGAGATCGCCCCCCGCTCTCGACATTGCCTTCCAGCAGAGTTGGTACGCCGGTCATTCACAGTCGTTCCTCTGCCCGCTTCCCCCCGTAGACCCTGCCGCTCTGTCCCAAGCTGGAGGTGGTTCCCTACTCAAACGGTCCTTCCCACGTGGATTGGATAGGACGGCGACTCTGGTGCGGAACACGCTCGCCTGCTCTGGGTTCCTGGATTTGCTGACCCAGGCGTTCATCCGGCGTCTGGAGGAAGCTTGGCGACCTGAGCTTTCTCCCCTCCTGGGAGACCTGCTGGTCATGGCTGAGGCTGGAAATCGGGCAGCTTACCACTCGTCGGTTAACGCGATGGCCGCCGCGTCCAACTGCGACCTTTTGCGACGAGACGCTGTCTTACAGTCCTGCTCTGGTATGCCGACCGACCTGTGCACGCAGCTTCGTCGGGCCCCCTTGGGAGGATCGCTGCTTTTTGGTGACACATGGCAGGCGGTGAAGGACGCCAACCCCGACCGTTGGCCTCGCAAGTCTGTCAAGCTTCGCCTCCCCACCGCTCGTGCGGCCCTGGGCCGCTCCTTACGCTCCCGTCGACCTGTCCCCTCCGACCCGTCTGCCCCCCCGCGAGCTGCGCGGCGCCGACGCCCTCTTTTCGGCCGCCCTGGTCCGTCTAGCGCCCCTACCCCCTCCTGGCCCCGGCCCTCCCGCCGCCCCGGGCGCGGGAGGGCCGCCTGACGGATCCCCTGTGCCGCCTCCGCCGACTGTCTTCGGGGCTCCGGTCGGCGGGAGGCTAGCGAGATTCAGCAAGCAGTGGCACTTGCTGTTTCGAGAAGAGCCCTGGGTTTTGGACGTCGTCACCAGGGGTTTGCGGATCTCCTTCCGCTCTCCCCCGCCCTTGTGCTCCGCCCCGCTGTGGACGGAGGTACCATCCGACGACCTCAAGGCCGCCACCCTGCGCGGAGAAGTTGCGGCTCTCCTGGAGAAGCAAGCCACGGAGGTGGTGCAGCGCCCGGACTCGCCCGCCTTTTACAGCCGACTGTTTGTGGTCCCCAAACCCGGCGGCAGGTGGCGCCCTGTCATAGACCTGTCGGCGCTGAACGCCTTCATCGCAGCCCCCTCCTTTCGGATGGAGACGACCAGAGCTCTCCGCGCGGCGGTCCAACCCATGGACTTTGCGGTCAGTCTAGACCTGGCCGACGCCTACCTGCATGTTCCCATGTACGCGACCTCCAGGAAATACCTACGCTTCGCGTTCGAGGGAGTGGTTTACCAGTTCCGCGCCCTACCGTTCGGTCTCAACCTCAGCCCCTGGGTTTTCACCCGCATCATGGACGCGGTAGTCGCCAAGGCAAGGCAGTCGTCTTCCAGCCCGACGTCGAATTATCTCGACGACCTGCTCTTGAGGAATCAAGTGGAAGCCGCTCTTGCCGCGGACAGAGACGCCCTGATGAGGTTGCTGCACCAGTTGGGATTCCTGGTCAACACGGGGAAGTCGGATCTCTCACCGAAGTGCCACTTCATCCATCTCGGCATGGAATTCGTCACGGACCGCAACAGGGTGCTCTTACCAGACGCTCGGATTGTCAAGTTGTCCTCCCTCGCCACGTTGATCGTGCAGCAGAGTACAGCCCCCGCCAGGGTCTGGCTGCAGCTCCTTGGCCTGATCAACGCAGCAGCGGATCTTATCCCCCTCGGTCGCCTATACTCCCGTCCGCTACAGCTTCATCTCCTGCTGCTCTGGCGTCCCTCCTCGGGCGACCTGACCACCATGGTCCCGGTCTCGCCGCTGGTCCTTCCCCATCTCTTACGATGGACCGACAGGACGTGGTTAGCCCAGGGAGTTCCCCTCTCTTCCCCTCCCCCGACCCTCTCCCTCTGTGTCGACGCGAGTCGGGCTGGCTGGGGCGCCCACCTGCTCCCGCAGTTCTCCACGACGTCCGGCCTCTGGCCCCCGGAGTTTGCGGACAAGCACAGCAACTGGCTGGAGCTACAAGCAGTGTGGCAGGCCATCATCGTTTGGGAGGAGCAACTCCGACACCAGCATCTCCTCGTCCTTTCCGACAACTCGACGGTGGTGGCGTACATACAGAAACAGGGAGGAACCCACTCACCCGAGCTGTGCATGCTTCTCTATCGCTTGATGCGCTGGTGCGAGGACCACGACCTTTCACTCGGCGCCCGCCACATTCCCGGACGCCTGAATGTGTTAGCGGACTCGTTGTCCCGGCGTGGACAGATGATTCACACGGAATGGACCCTTCGCCAGGACATTTTCCGTTTGATTTGCTCGCATTGGGAGACCCCCATGGTGGACCTTTTCGCCACGAGGTGGAATCACCAACTTCCCCTCTTCGTGTCCCCAGTCCTGGATCCCCTGGCCTGGGCTGTCGACGCCTTGTCCATCACTTGGGAGGGGCTCATCGCTTACGCCTTTCCCCCGACGGTCCTTGTCCCCAAAGTCCTCCAGAAGCTTCGAGGGACGAATGCGATCCTACTCCTGGTCGCCCCGTTCGCTTGGACCCGCTCCTGGTCCACCGACCTGATCAGCCTCGCCACTCACCCTCCTCTACTGCTCCCCACGCCCCGCACCATGCTCAAGCAGCCGCGTCAGGCGCTGTTCCACCCTTGCCCGGAACGCCTGCTGTTACACGCCTGGAGGTTGTGCGGCAAGCCCTCTCCGCTAGAGGCTTCTCGGGTGCTGCAGTGGAAGCGATCGCTACAGCCCGCAAACCCTCGACTAGGCATGTATACGAGGGAAAGTGGAGGGTGCTCTGTACCTGGTGCAGTGGACGTGGTCTCTCCCCCACCGATTTGACAAACCCCCAGCTTGCGGACTTCTTCCTCTGGCTCTTCGGAGACCAAGGACTGGCCCCTATTACCATCAGGGGATACCTCTTGATGATCGCCGATACCTACCGGCATCTCGGCCGCGCGGATCCCGGCGCTTGCAAGGACCTAGCGGACCTTATGTCGCACCTTGGCCTACAACGTCCTGCCTCGCGTTCGCTACTGCCTCGCTGGGATTTGCCCTGGGTTCTTACCTGGCTTAACTCACCACGTTTCGAACCTCTACCACTAGCCGACCTCGCAGATCTGACACGGAAGACATGCTTCCTGCTGGCGCTCGCCACCGCAGCTCGAGTCAGCGAGCTCCACGCCCTTTCAGCCCGTCCGGCGTGCCTGCAGTTTCGAGCGGATGGTTCCGTCCAGCTGGTGACGGACCCTGCTTTTATCGCCAAGACAAGGTCTCCGCTGACGGCACCACAGGTTATCACCTTAAGACCGTTGCGTGACGCCCGCTTCTCCAAGGAGACCAGACAGCAAGATCCTGTACGAGCCCTGAGGGTGTACTTGCGCCGCACCAAAGCAGTCAGGAGAGGACGCTCACGCCTCTTCCTACCTTTACGACCTAGCAGGAATGACATTACTGCCCAGACAATCTCTTCCTGGCTACGCTGGGTCATCCGCTCAGCCTACGCCGAGCTCTCCCCTCAGGGAGCGAAGAGGTTATGGATTCGGGCGCACGAAGTACGAGCTATGGCCACAAGCGTCGCCTTTGACAGGAACTGCGCTGTCAAGGACATCGTGGCTGCGGTGGGCTGGCGGTCGGAATCCACTTTCGCCCGCTTCTACCTACGGGATCTGGCGGGGCAGCGAGACAACCTCGCCCGTTTGGGAGCAATCACGGCGGCACAACACGTCCTCCGGGCGCCGCAGGCGCCGTAGGTACGCACCCTTTAGGGACTATAGAGGGTCCGAGGAGAGGAGGGGGTCATGATCCTAGAAAAACCCTCTAGAGGTGCGGCACCCTCCTCCTGTTCGGCATTCTCCTTATAGTCATGTCATCGGTAATGTTTTTGAAGAAACAAATTCATTTTTCTTTAAAAGGTATTTTTTCGAAAAATACTTACCGATGACATGACTCGAAGGACCCTCCCACCTGCCCCGCTTGCCGCAGGTGAGCCTAACTTCGTGACTGGAGTTCACACGTGAACAGGCCTGATGGGTAGGAGCGGGAGACAACTCTCGGTCCCTCTGCGGGATCCCCGAGTGCTTCCCGGGTTGTGTGACACAACCGGTTCTTAGGCTAGAATCGAGCAAGGAGTAGACACTCCTTATAGTCATATCATCGGTAAGTATTTTTCGAAAAAATACCTTTTAAAGAAAAATGAATTTTTTGTGTGTTTTTTTTTTTTTCACATCATCGGATTTTTGTCGGACAATTAAGCTAATCTTTTTTTTTTCTTAATCACCAAGTTGGTCGCAGTTGCTGTCAGAGGAGGTTTTGGTGTGCCAAGCAGACTGATGTGCATAGTTGTATTGAATTTCTTTATTCTGTGCAGCTTTGGTGGTCCGTTCATGTTCAAAGCAGACTTTTCCAGATTAACTCATTCAGCCCGACACATGTATTTCCCAAATTTTGGAGGCGTCATCGAACGACTATGCACCTGTTGCAGCAGATGGATCAACCATGATAATTCAAGGGTAGTGCCAGATAAGCTAATCTGGCACTACCCTTGAATTATCATGGTCGACCCATCTCCTGCTGTAGTGCGTCAGGGCTGAATGGGTTAAACATTTTCTTCCTGAGAAACTATCCAAGAGTGAGATCATCTTGTTTAACACACAACAGTTTTCTTTAACCCATTTAATCCCGTGGCTGCATTTCCCAAATTTTGGAGGTGTCATCTAACGACTGAGTGCCAGTTGTAGTAGATGGATTAACCATGATAATTCAAGGGCTGTGCTAGATTAGCTTTGCGCCTGATGTCGCCAAGCTAATCTGGCACTACCCTTGAATTACCCTCTCCTGCTGTAGGGCGTTGGGGTAAAGCTGAAAGTAGTACCCAAAGAACTGTGTGTCCAGTGTTGAAATTGTAACTGCAAGTCCAGCGGTGTAATCCTATAGACAGATCCGTGCTGCTGTTTTGTGCCTGTAAGAGTACTGGCACTAACATTGACCTCATTATCACCCTCCGCTCTCCGGCCCCTTTCACGTTATTTCTGATCTGGTAAGTCATACTTACTCTAGGCATGTTACTTCTAGCACATGCAAGTCCGTTTTGATGTAGTTTGTATCGTATTTGTGTTATTAATGTTGGAACTACATCTATTTTTTGAGAAAACTCAACACAGACTGTGAAATCCGTTCTTTTCTCTTTATTTCCAACTTATCCTGCTGGCTATTGGTTTGTCAAAACTATAGTGTGTTTTGTGTCAGTGTGTTGGGCAGAATGTCCACTTTTAAGCAAACAAAGTTTTGCATCACACATTTGAACGGTAAATAAGAAAGTCTTGTAAAACAAAAGGCAGTCATTTTCCCTGCTGCACTGCGCTTATCAGGAAGCCAGCTTATCAGCCCAACCTAACAGCTGGGAGTCTAGCTGCCTCAGCGCGTGCGCACCAGCTGTGACCCAGTTTCTTGGCTCGCCTGGAACAAACTAAGTGTGCAGTACTAGCGCTGGGTCAAACAACCGTGTTCTGCATGGCTCTGTTTGTGACCCAATAAAGGCTGAAATCAGCCTAAGCACCTTTTGCTCATTAGATATGCACATGAGAGCCAGAAACCTGTCTGTCGCTGTCAGCGAAAGTAATATGCACTGCAGTAAACTGCCAAATCAGATAAGAATCGGACAATGACAAATGTGCATATTACTATGACCTGTAATACCATTTGTGTTCTTTGACGGATGACACAATGACTGTTGCTTCTCCACCCCCACCCTATCCTGGTAGGTGCATCCAGAAACGGATGTTTGGATTTAGAAGGCTGACCTGATACTGGTCAGCCTCAGTATTACACGCATCAGAATATTGTGAAATTGTCATAACGCAATCAGGTCTTTGGCTCCAAAGTAGACATCAAATGGGCTGAAAGTTCTCTTGCCAACTCCGTCCTTAATTGGCCTGTGCACAGCTATGCATGGGCCAACTAAGTCTTGTGTCAACCAGATGGCTATTTGCTTACTGTGTGTTCTTCCTTTATAAGCCTATGTAAGTTTAGCACCATATTAACAAGAAATGCCAATAATGTGGTTTAACTTTATAGCTCACATGTATCACTATATAATGAGTCTGACCTGTATTATTTGAATTCTGTGGGCATACTTTGACATGCAACACATTTACCGCCTTGTGTGTGTAGCCACCGGTACTGTTTACAGTACCAGTGGCTACATGCGCAAAGGGATTAACCATTGTTTTCACCTGACAGGTACGACCTGACACTGTTGTTGAGGTGTGGAAAGATGGGTGGGAGAAGGAGATGGCCAACGTGACAAGTCAAGGCTACAAGACACTGCTCGCTTCATGCTGGTATCTAAATTACATTAGCTATGGTTCGGACTGGACTAACTACTACATCTGTGACCCACAGCACTTCAATGGCAAGATATTTTCATATATTTGTAGTGAGATAGACCTGGAATTTGTGTGATGTATTAGTGTATGTCACTTGACCTATTACATATTGAGGCTATTTATTTCAAGCAATAGTGCATCAGGATGAAAAGAGTTAATATGTGACTTATTACTGTATGAAAATCTCTGACTTATGGGAGTTGTTCTCTTAAGACATCACACTTCTGGAGACAGATTGACCATGATAGTTCAAGGGTGCCGACAGAACAGCTAGGTGCCTGAAGGCACTGAGCTAATCAGGCACCACCCTTGAACAGACTATCATGGTCAGTCTCTCGCCTGTTGTATAGTAGAACCTATTTTCAGCAACCACCATGCTCTCACAAGAAAATTTCAATCTTGAAGGGCAGATAGTGTAACCTGTCATTAAAGACCATCATTTTAGTGGCTACAACCGCCCAAATGATGGTCTTCAGTAACAGATGATCTCACATGAGTGTGGTCACTCAAACAAGGTTCTGCTGTATTGTGTGTGTGTTTTTTGTGTCAGGGCTGCATGGGTTTATTCCATACGTTTTGTCCATACAGGGACAGATGAACAGAAAGACTTGGTGATGGGTGGTGAGCTGGCAATGTGGGGAGAATACGTTGACAACACCAATGTTCTCTCACGACTCTGGTGGGTGCTTTGACTAAATGTCTTGTGCGTCCGTTGAAATGTATGCAATGGTAGAAACTTGTGCTTCTGGTGTACTGTGCAGAATTATTGAAACTTGTGTTGGAGAAAGGAGCTTGAATGCTGTGAAAACCAGAAGAGAGAAGAGCCAAAAAGATGTATTCAGTCAGTGGCGCTTGGCTCTTTGTTAACCTTTTTAGCCCTTGGACCCTGCAGCAGGAGATGGATTCATCAAGGTCTTCAGGCGCCAAGCTCATCTGGCACGACCCTTGAATTATCATGATCAATCCATCTCCTGCAACTGGTACATAGTCGTTAGGCAACACCTCCAAAATTTGAGAAATGGGACCTTGGGGCTAAAAGGGTTAAGAGAAGTAGAAAAAATTGTGATTGAAAACTTACCTATTTTCTGTGCGCAGCTAGCTGTGGCTGGCATGGGCATGTCGACCTTTGCTCACAGAGGCAATGATGGTAACCCAGGGCTTTCATCTGAGCACTTTTGTCTTTATCAGTGTAGGCCAAACAGTTGGTTTTCAGTTTATCTTTTACATGTTTTCAGTCAAGTTTTATGCATTATTACTCCGAGAAACATTGACATATTGTGTTGAACTTTGAACAGGCCGCGTGCATCAGCAGTAGCAGAGAGACTGTGGAGCTCCAAAGACGTGAACATGCCGCAGATAGCTGAGGCCAGACTGGAAGAACATCGCTGTCGCATGATCAGGTAACAATATTAACCCCTTCACAGCCGTGGAAAGAAGTGAACACGACCCAACTGCAAGGGACATAGAGCCTCATGAGCCCCCGCGACTGCGGGGGCTCATGAGGATCTATGCCTCTTGCAGAGACCGATGTGTGTCCATGTTCCTTGGACGGTGTTGGCTTTTGGTCGTTGGAGTGAATGAAGATTTCAGAAACAAAACTGTACGTATAGCTTACGTGCAGTTGCAGTGAAGGGTTAATAATACAGTAACTTCAGATATAACAGATCACCAGGGGACCCTATTTTCTTGTTGTTATGCTGACTTCCATTAAAAACGTGAAAAGTGTCTGTAAGTGTACCCGCAAACAAAGAGCCACCCTGACAGCAAAACAAGAAATTTTTATTTGTTGCTTACTTCAGATGTTCAGCCTACTGTCTGAGCTACCTTCACACAAAAATTGGATGAGTTATCATCCATGGCTACCTTGGAGGACACTGGGTTTCAATAGTGGTGAAAATAAGCAAAACTGGACACACTCTGGGAAGCAAGTTTCCTGTGATATGTTTTAACACAATTTGTGTGGATTGCTTGATGTTATTAACTGCCTCAAACGAAATTTGACTCGAAAAATTCATTAGAGAATCAGAACTTCCGGTGCACATCATTTTCTTAATAAATCTTAGTTGATTTAATGTGAATTACTTTAAAAACATTTTCTTTTTTTTTGCTCCAGTGACTGACACAGAGATACAGAGATAAAGAACACACCCTAACCTAAAAATAAAGAACTTTTTTATTTTCATGTTTGTAGGTCATGTTGATTATTTAGGTGCCTTTGACAAACGAAAAGTAGGTCAAGACCAAACAGGCCAGATTTTCATGCACACCGACTCTGGTGACACTGCACATTGGTTGGTTTTCAGCTGTTTCCTATGCAGATGCTCCCCATTTCACTTTCAATATCCTGTGATGGTTGTGTCACTGATGACGTCATATGTCATCGATGTGCGATTTTTAAGACTAAACATTCTATTTGCACACGACATACCACTGTCTTCATAAAACATTTTCTAATAAATGACATCAAAATAACCCAGATTAAAGCATATTTACGAAGAAAAGTGCTATGGTGAAAAATTTGCGTTTTTAATGGAAGTCGATATATAAGCGAAGTTTGTTATAAGGGAAATGATTTACATAGAAGGGGTGCTATCCGGTAAAAAGGTGTTGTTTTATCTGACTTTTGTTACGGGTATATCTGACCATGTTATAAGCAGAGTGCCAGTAGACTGTACAACCAGTAAAGCAGCATTGTCACTGCATGTCCGTCTTTCCCCTACCCTGTTGACCTTCAAAACAAATTTGAAGACCCATCTTTTCCAGGTAGCATATCAAGATTAGCTTAGTCTGGATGTGCTGCCTGGAAATGTTGGTTGTTTCCCCCATGTAGTTAGGCTGTGTGTGTGTGTGTGTGTGTGTGTGTGTGTGTGTGTGTGTGTGTTTCGTGTTAGGAATGCGCCTACATGGTGCGAGCAGATGTTTATTTAAAGAGTGAGTGCGTTCTAATTTTTTCTCCTTTTTAATTTTTATTTTTTATTTATTTTTTATGTGCTGTAAAGCGCTCCGAGCTTGCTGTTCGTGGGGAAGGGCGCTATATAAAAACTATGTATTATTATTATTATTATTATTATTGTTGCATAACTCATCACAGGTTGGCACAAGTGTGGCTCGATCCTGCACTGCACTTCTCTTTGACATTGGTTATTGTCTACTGAGCAGCAACCTGCTAACAGAGTTGTGTGGTTCAGAATCATGTACCTTTGTTAGGTGAAAGAGAAACCTTTTATCTATCTTATTTAACCTGTTGGCTGTCAGCGTTGTTTGTCACGATGTTTCCCACAAGATTAATCGCTTCAAAAACCACTAATGACAGAGGGTTAAGTATAAGTATTTTGCTGGTCTATGAGTTTAAACCTGACTGTTCCTGTAGTAAGGTCCAAAGTCACAAACTAGCACACAATTTTAGACAAGAAAATCACAGACAAAATTAAGAAACACACAGTTAAATTGTCTTTTCTAAGTGTATATCTTTCTTTGATTTGATATTCTTTGCATTTTACACACTTGGCAGTCAGCTTTTTTTGGAATGGATTTTGTTCTAGACGAGGAATTCCTGCTGAGCCTGTCTCAGGTCCTGGGGTCTGTCGGCAGGAGTACGAAGGATGGTAAATTTTTTACCACTGCGTTACCTGTTCAGCTGTAGTGTCATTTCCCTTCACCCCAACAAGTCAGCCTCATTTATTCCAGTCATCGGAGATGGATCAACCGTGATAATGTATGGGTAGTGCTGGAGTAGAAGTGCCAAGATTATCATGCAGATACTACCGTTGCACTATCACAGTCAGTTCATCTCCTGCCTTAACCCCTTGTCCATGCAGCTAGCGGTACTGTTTACAGTACCAACAGCTGCATGCACAAGGGGGTTAAATGTGAGGGTTGAATGAGAACATGCTGCAAGACTTGAACAGCGAGAGAGTTCCATGGGATATTGGTCGTACTTGATGCCATATTTAAGCAGTGATTGCAAGGCATCTCTGCACAGGTTTCACTTAATTGACTTTCATTTTTTTGTTGTTGATGTTGACATACACTTGGTGTAGTTTTTGTGATTATTTTGTCTCGGATGATGTGCCGTTTGTACTTTTGTGCCCCAAAAATTGCTTTTTTTTTTTTACACAGTGCATCTTAAATTATTTGTTTAACCCAATAACTGCAACTGATCAAACTTCTTGGTGAAAAGGAGGTGTAGCGGGGCATTTTTTCCTCTGGTATTGTCAGTAACAGTCAAGGGCTTTATTGATCCTCTTGTGCATGCAGCCACTGGTACTGTAAACAGCACCATTGACTACATGCACAATAGAGTTAATTATAATTTGTCTTGAATGAAGCTTGGCACCATTGAAATCAGAACATATCAGACATCGGCTACTGTTATTTTGTCTCTAAGTCCTACCTCAGTGCCTTCCACTTGTTAACTATCTAATCTGTTAGTGTCACTTCTAATTTTTCAGCCCAGAAATACAAAAAGAAGATTCAAGGGTGGTGCCTGAATAGCTTGGCGCCTTTGGGCACCAAACTATTCCAGCTCCACCCTTGAACTATCATGGTCAATCCTTAAGCTGAACTGTAACATAGTCCTCAGAGGACACCTATTTGACCGCAGGGCTTGGTGTGTAAAAGGGAGGTTGTAAGCACAAAATGTACTGATTACAATTATTTTATAATTATGTGGTCGCTCATGCAGACAGCTAGAGACAAAAGTTTATCAGTGGTGTCCCAAGTGTTTCTTGTGATAGACAATGATTTTGTAAATACCTTGTCTGATTGTTGCTGCAAGGAAGGACAGGCTAATTTAGCTTTATGCTTATACTTAATCAAAACGTGTATACACAAAGTCCACATTTGTGCCATATAGAAGGCAACAAATTAGTAGTCCCTATCACAGAGTAATATGTGTGTACAAACAATACTTGTCTTCACATGACTTGATCTGCATTAGCATTTACGTGAATTTTTTGTAATGCCACTTACATGTACATCTATATCTAGTAAATAAAATGTCCTAGAGTCGATGTCAGCTGTAGCTGGCCTGCACAGTCATGTGCTAGCCAACTCGGGCCAAGATTGGCCCAAGGACCTGTTGTTTACTGGGTAGTTTTATTGCTATTGTATACATTGTACCTTTTTTTTTAATGCGCACAAAGATAGTTTAGTACCATTCCTTTTAATTGTATATTTACTACATGTGAAAATGAAGTAAATGAAAAGATGCAGTGTTAAAATGATTGATTGGACAGTGTCATATACCAAACTAATAGTATAATTTGAAAGAAAAACAGAAGATAGTGGTAGAAAACCCTTTTAAATAGAAACAAGGGTTTTAAAAGTTTTTTTTACCAATATCTTCTGTTTTTCTTTCACATGAAACCCTAGCGGCAACAGTTTTACTAAATAATAGTATAATTTGTTTTCACTTGTACCAGGATTTAAATAGTTTGTTAGTTATAACTTGTAGGTTTGGTACTGATATAAAAGACCTATGTTATTATTAATACACTAGCAGATATTTGTTATCCAGCTCAAGAGAATTAGCAGCATCCATTTAGTGTGAAGTTTTTTTTAAACAATTAATGGTTGTATTTAATGCACATCTTATGGTAATGTTTCAAAATACCATTCCAAACCAATTATATCTTGCAGAATAAAGTTTTGAATGCATCATTGTTTATGTTTTGTCACTTGTGGAAGAAAGATTATACGTTTTTGCCGTTGCCTCGCGCGAAGAGCGCTGCTGACAGACAAAGATTTAACACATGCGAGATGTGCTCCAGAGGGGTCTAAACCATGCACAAACCTGAAAAACCCACACTAACCTCACAAACCTTACGAAAGTATGTAAAAGCAAACAAAACAAACACCATGATAAGTATGTGTGTGTGTGTCTGCTTCTGTTCAACCATGTGTTCGTTTGTCCAAAATCGAAATAAATGTCATTCCACATATTGACAATGTCGGTGTTTCTCCAGGTTTTTTTGTGTATGGTTCTGTGAACCGGTATATGTGTGTGTTTGTCAGTGTACATGCAAGTTTGTGTGTGTGTTAGTGTAGCTTAGTTGGTATACCTCGCTCTGTAGAGGTTGGTAATACCTTGCCCTGTTTTCTGCCGTGTTTACTCTAAAGTCGAAGCGAATTACTTGAAAAGACTCTATTAAAGTAGAGCTTTTCGGGCTGGGGGAAATATCTAAAGCGATTGCTGCAGTGCACGCAGGTCACAAATTGATGTCAACAGTAAGATGCACTCTATATTGTTTTAATTTCATCGGATATGCTAATTTACATAAACCAATGAAAAAATAATACGCTTGAGGCATATTTCCGGCCACATCTAAAACCCAACAAATGGACATCTGCTAAAATTGTGACAAAATATCTACTGAGTTTGTTCAGTTTGAGGTTTTAGGCGGATGGTTGCTTTGAGGATTGAAAACTGCTCTGGAATCACAGTGCCTCGTGTGCCTTTCGTTTCCTCCCATGTATTCTGACTTCATACACGATAGCCGTGCGCACGCGATCGCATTTGCATTTAGTCAAAGCACCACTCGTCAAGCCCCTATGCCAGTTTGCTTCCAGGCAGTTAAGCTGTTCGTCTGAGAACTGAACACGTATAACTGCTCGGACAGACAGCTGAACACATGCTCAGCTGTAGTACACCAACACATACACTAGCTCACACACACACTGACAAACATGAAATGAATGTACACAAGTCTACACACAAAAACGTGGATAGAAACACCGACACTGGCTAACATTTGTACATGTGGATTGGCATTCATTTTGATTTCTGACGGACAAGCACGTGGTTGATTGGAAGGTGACACACAAACGCATGCTTATCCTGGTGTTTGTTTTTTGTGTGTTTTTTTAGTTTTTGAGTGTGTGTACAGTTTTGTCTAGGTTTGTGCGGATTCGTAAAGGTCTGGACGATCCCGCTAAATGAGGGACTTCTAACCATACAAATTATTTTTGTTTGTTCGAATTGATCAGATAGCAAATGTGCTTAAATCTTAATGTCACATATGATACATTAAATAAACAAAAAAAGCATTTGAAAGTCATTCATCAAATTTCGCTGTATTTCCCATTCCTACTTTTACAATTGGTTAGACTTTTCCACTTCCGGCTTTTCGATCGGTCAGGTAGCAAGGACACGGGGGTCGTGAAAGAAAAAAGATCATGTTTAGGATTGTCCAGAGAACGTCCTCTGCTTTGCGTTGTGTCGCAAAGCAGAGCATGCGTCAACCAGCTGTCAGTGAGTATCGTAAACAAGCATGTCTAATTTGATTTGACCTTATTCTTACCATGTAAATTGCCCCTTCTCCATGCCGGGACAGTTAGGCCTGGGAGTGGGAGTAACAGGCGTCACGTAGCCAGGTTAATGTACGATGATCACGTTACCAAAGTGCGTATGCGTCGGATTAATGTAAATAATATCGAGAAACTTTACTAATACAAGTTACTTACTGTATAGTCAGTTATCCTGAGCACCATGTAGATACGCAAACCGAGTGCACTTATCTCAGGTTACTTTACTAATTCTCTTAGTCTTAACTAGTCTTATTAAAAGTCTTACCTAAGTCTTTCCGCTAAGACTCAAATTAGTTTGTCATTGGAATGGACAGCTTCACAAAAATCCATTCCAGTTGCTCTACAGTCTGTCTTGTACTAGTAGAAACATAGATAAGTACTGATTGCAAAGCTGCATGTGTACTCCCATGCAATTTATATGTAGCAAGAGTACAAGAGGCTGCAGTGGGGTGAGGTTTGTGTCATCATGTATGTAACCTTTAAAATTTGTAGCAGTGTAAACATTCACATGAATTTGATGTAGCTATATAGGCACAAAGTCATTCTTTTTTCTTTCGTGTTTCAGATTCTAAATAACTGGACTTTTTTTCCTCAAGATTTTACCATGCCTAGGATGGATGGCATGTCAGATTTTGTCCAAGTACAGAGAATTTTAAGTTAACAGAAAGCCTGTATTTAGTTATTACTATGATACTTATTCATTGCTTGTGCTGATATTTGATAACAGAACTTTAAGTTTATTTCAATTTCAACCAGTTTGACTGTGAATGTATGATCACTCAAAACTGCTAGTCATATTACATTTTATTAGTAATACTGTCAAGTTAAATCCCAATTCTCTTATTCGGATCCTCTGTTCTCATCAGCAGCCATTGGACTGCGGTTTAAGCATGGCGTCCAGGAATCTGCAGAGCAGTTTGACGCAAGATACGAAGCATTTTTTAACCGCCCAGACATTGATGGTTGGGAAATCAGAAAAGCCATGAATGACTTGCAGGTAAACTTATGAATGTATGGGTGAACTGAAAATGCTTTTGTTTGTTTGCTCAGTAAAAAAAATATTTATTTAATTTTTCATGCTGAGACTGAGAGATGAAAAATAAACACATTTGTTGACTTTAGTCACCTGTCCACATTTTTATGGTACAGTAAAATCTGTGTAAGGTGACCATCCAGGTAGAATTCCAGGTAACAAAAAGAAGACCATGGGACCCAAAAATGGGTGGTCTGCTTACACAAATGGTTATCTGCCAGGTTTGACTTGAGTGGAACTTCACTGCTTTGTGCATGCAGTCAGCATACTGTAAACAGTACTGTGGCTGTGTGCACAAGGGAATTAATGAGGCAACATATCTTCCACAGTAATTTGAGTAAACAAAAGAAGTGATTACTTTAGAATGCTACTTGCTGCTTTACACTGTGTGTGCCACCGTAAGAATTTGTTCCAGGGTTGATGAAATATCATGCACCCTATCCTGTGCAGGACTACTAGTCTGGAGAAAAAAATTCACATAAGGGATTATGTTTAAGTATAACAACTGTGAACTAGTTATGTAGTTTGACTTGAAAGGCGGAAACGTGTATTCATCTTGTCTGCAGCGACTTCTGCTCAGTTTGAACTGCTGCCTTTCACCTCCCCGGGTGGCTGGCCTTGACTGTACAGGTGACTTACTCAGGCTTCAGCTACAGTGAACCACACATGGGCGACAGTCTTCAGTCTTGGGACTAATTCAGCTTTTTTCATAATCCCAGAAAGTTTTTCATAATGCCAGAACATGCCTTCAACCTGTTCCATTTGCAAGAGGCATACAGTCTCATGAGCCCCTGTATTCACAGGGGCTCGTGAGAATTTGTCTCTTGCTGGCCATGGGTCATACTTAGCCCATAGACTGTTTACGGTCATTTCGATTTTTCACATGGGTCACCCATGAGAACAGCATTAGGGGTAAGTAAGAATGATTAGATTTTAAAGTACTTGAGTATATGCATTTTTGTATCAACTATTGGATATTTTCCTTAGGGTGAGGATCTTGTGCCAGAGCCAAAAATCATCATTGCTGCCATGAAGGCATGCCGAAGGGTCAACGACTACGCATTAGCTGTCCGATACTTGGAGGCTGTCAAGGTCAGTTTCAAGCACCATCTGTGTTAACCCATTTAGCCTCAGCACTCTACAGTAGGAGATGGAATGACCATGATAATTCAAGGATAGTGCCAGATTAGCTTGACACCTTCAGGCACCAAGCTAATCTGGCACTGCCCTTGAATTGTTATGGTCAGTCCATTCCTTGCAACTGGTACAGTCGTTACGCAACACCTCCAAAATTTGGAAATGCGTCCGTGGGGTAAATGGGTTAAACTAGCACACCTCGCCCCACCCTGCAATAAAAACAATGTAAGCAGCGTCCCACCCTAATGGGAACCCGCATGGGGTTAAATGTGATATTTGCAATGATAGTACTTTCAATGTATCGTCTTTGGACACTTTTGAGATATCCTATCACAGCACATTAGCTCATGGGAATGTCCTGTACTGTCGGGTGTAAAATGAAGGGGGAAGTAATGTAACTGACTATGGGGTGCAGGAGAAGTGCGGTGGTCGGCTGGCGGAGATCTGGCCGTACATCCGACAGGAGGTCAAACCCACCCTGGAGGAGCTGGGCATCTTGACACCAGAGGAGATGGGCTACGACAAGCCAGAGCTGGCTCTCAAGGATGTATACGACATGTAGATCCCTAACTGTGTAAGTGACACACATTTCTTTCCATTTCATGTGATGTTTTGTGTAACGGTGTTAAGATTATCATTTACATATGTCGGGTCCATGTCCCCCCCATGTAAAGCAAGTCAGATGGCTAAGCAATTTGTTGCCAACCTTTGAACATTGGGAACAGCAGTACGTTTGATTGCTTTATGAAGAAAATTCATAGCACAAGTACCCTTCAAACCCTGTCAGAATTCCCACTTTGAGGGCTCATTTGCTCATATGCAATAGTAAAAATGGCGTGAGATTTTTCAAGCAACTGGCCGAAATTCTACTTTTCTAAGAAAGGTCATGACTGTCTAAACAACACAGATTCAAGTTGATAAGAATTGTTCATATGAGCACTAGGCCTGAAATCTCATCCAGGGGCTCATGAGAAGACATTTGGTTGTAAGCATTTTAAATTACGATTTCATCTCGTGCCTGTTAAAGGTAGGTCTATGCTCAGAGCCGTTTGTGTTGATCACCAGTGGTAAGCTTTAAGCATGACATTTTCTCAGTGACTTTTTATGCCACTTATTTTAAACTTGGTCAAAGAATATTTTATAGGGAAACGTCTCTCAAAGGCCAAGTTCACATGTAAATATGTACATGGCTTTAGATTGTCTCTAGGTGCCAAGCCCTTCTGGCGCCACCTTTGATCTGGCATGGCCCATCCACATCTTGTTACTTGTAGGGTGTATGGACTAAACTGGTAAGCAATGTATCAGAGTGTATAACAGTACCATTGGCTGCAATCACAAAGAGGTTAACTGCTTCACTGCCAGTGTATGCAGATTGTGTTTCTGAAATCTTTATTAACCCTTATCATTCGGAATACACCAGTGTGAAATAAGTTGGACTAAAATAGTTGAAGGGTAGTGCCCTAGGCACCAAGCTATTCTGGCACCACCCTTGAACTAAAGCCATTGGTCTGTATCCTTATCTGTAAGTACTATTGTAGCTTGCATATGGCAGTGTACAATGTGAAGCTTTTAGCCTCAGTATGATGGGGGTTAATTCAACACCAGAGACCCCAAGCCGTCCAAGGATCATGGATACAGTGGTTTTAGCAATAGGCATGCATACTCATGTGCCCCGTAAGTGGGGAGCTCATGAGGATCCATGTCTTGCAGTTGGATTGTGTTCAGTTTTTCTTGGCAGTGAAGGGGTTAATATCTCTTACATTTTTTTGCTTGCGTGCAGGTGCAAGTTGAAGGTAGATGCTATACAAGTGGGGCCCTACACACTTCAGTTAGGACAGTGATTGGACTAGCTGGAATCATTACTACGTGATGATAGACGTTTGCATGAAGAGGAATGTGACGCCATCGTTTTTTGTTGTAAATAACTAATTAAAAGCAACAACATTCATCCGTGTTGAGTCAATATGAATAAATTTTATTATGGTCTACTCCCTGTTTGTGAGTGCTTAGCTAAAATACACAGCATGAAGTACAAGTCACAACACATTTGTGGCAAAGACTTTTGTGCTGTATATTTGAGACAGTTTCATGTGCTGTCGGTGCCCTAAAATGTACTGTGTGCTATGTTTGATGCTACCAGGCAAACACGCACAAATAAATGCAGCCATGTTCAGCCATGCCCAAATGATACAGAAAATGTTATTCGTAAAGTTGTAACAATGCATGTATTGTCAACAATTAAGGTAAGCATCTGTACCATAAATGCATCATCCATCCGAATAGGCACCAATATCACAAGAAAACAGCACTTAACTCATTGTGTCTGGTCATTGTGTAGCTTGACATGTGACCTGAATTTGATGAAGTATACTGGGAAAACAAAAACGTGTACAGCAAAATAACTTAAACAATGTAGAAGAATAATTGTCATAGAGATCGCAAATCAAACTAACTGCTGCAGCAAACTGCATGAATAGATCTTGTTTTCATGTAGAGTTATTGACTATCAAAGTTAACAATGTGAAAAACATACTTCGCAGTAACTGAACCTTCGTTTGCCCTGTGATCAATGCAGTCAGCATAGGTTGGCCGTTGTGTACTGAATGTTATGAAGAACACGCAGAGTATGTTCCAAGAGTTCAAGTAAGACGATAAGCTTAACTCATTCAGCCCGGCGCACGTATTTCCCAAATTTTGGAGGCGTCATCCAACGACTATGCACCTGTTGCAGGAGATGGATCCACCATAATTCAAGGGCAGTGCCAGATTAGCTCGAAGCCAAGCTAATCTGGCACTACCCTTGAATTATCATGGTCGACCCATCTCCTGCTGTAGTGCTTCGGGGCTGAATGGGTTAACCGATTCAGGAAATGCTATTATTAGAAAATTCTTAATTTCGAGACGAAGCAGATTCCTTTGTTTTTTCAAAATACATTACCGATGGCATTACTATCTGGGAATACACTCTATTGCCTATAGATTTCAGCAAAATTGTGTGTAGCACACAACTGGGGAGGAGACACCGGGGATCCAAGCACTATGACCCCGGGTGGCCTCCCCTTACTACCCTATCCCGGCGAGCACAGGGCGACCTCGTCAGTTTCACTCATAGCTCGACCGGGGACGGTCGAGTTTTTGCCTTTCTCCGTTCTACGGGTTTCAGTGGTTTTTGACTGTGGGCTTGAATTGGGAGTCTTCGATTCAGCCCTGGACTCACTACTTTCGTGGTTTTTCCTTTGACAATTGGACTCATTGTGACCTGTGCGCCGACCGGTTTTACCGGCTCTGACTTGTGAGTTCACCCTTGGCTTGGCCTTGGGGTTCGACGACGCACGTGACTTGTGCCCGGCTGGTTTGTGCAAGGTGGACTTCTTCGCCGGCGTAGCTGGTTTAGGGCCTTATGGCTTCTTCTGTGACGAAGACTTGCCGCCGTGCGGGGACTTCCAGTGGCCGGTTGATGCACTCGACTCTTGCTTGCCGTGTTCGGGCTGTGCCGCTTCGGACGGAACGTGTGATGGTGGCGCCGCTTGGACGGAAGACCGGTGTTCGCGCAGGTGGGACTTCTTCAGGCGTGACCGGTCCCCTCGCCCGCTTCGGTCTCCACGGGATCCTCCACGGGTGGACGTACTTCCCTCGGCGCATCGGGCTTTCCGGCCCACAGGTAAGTCCCCTTCTTGTACCGTTACCTCGCAGGTTCTCCCTCCCCTCTCCGAGTCTTCGGAGCAGGGTAGGCGAGTTTCGGAGTCACGCTCCCCACGCTCTGCTTCGTTAGCGCGTGGCTTGAGCCCATTTTGGTTCCCACCCCCCGCTCTGCTTCGGGCGAGCGGTCTGGGAGAGATGAGCGTTCGTCGGCCACCCCCGGCTCTAGGTCTCCGGAGCGGGGACGGGTGACGGAACGCAAGCATAAGCAAGAGAGTAAACGTGATAAGAAATGCTCTCGCTCACGCACCGAGGCTTCGGCACGTGACTCGAGACCGTTAGTAATGCTGCCTCCCCGCTCTGTATTTTCCGAACGGGCAAGGCATGCTTCGCTTTCTTCCCCCCCCCCGCCCGCCCCGTCTCGCCTGGGCGGGCCCGGGGTGTGGTTGACTCTCGCCCCCCACGCTCCGAGGAGTCGGAGCGGGGGTCGCGTGCACATAATGGTCCCCTCCCCGCTTCGCTTCGCCTGAGCGGGCTTGGCGTGACCGTAGACTGTCCCCCCCCCCGTCTCGTATCGACCGGACGGGCCCGGTGTGACTTGGACCCTCCCCCCCCCCCCCCCTCGCTCCGAGGCTTCGGAGCTGGGGCAGCGGGCTCATAAATCGTCCCCTCCCCGCTCCGCCTTTCCTGAGCGGGCTTGGCGTGACCCTAGACTGTCCCCCCCCCGCCTCGTATCGACCAGGCGGGCCCGGTGTGACATCGCGCGTCCTCCACGGTCCGACACATCGGACGGGGGGCCGCGTGCCCGGTATTTGTCCCCTCCCCGCTCCGCCTTTCCTGAGCGGGCTAGGGGAGACTATTGGCGGTCCCCCCCCCCCCCCCCCTCGCACCGGTTCTCCCGGGCGGGCCAGGGGTGACCAGGCCACTTCCTCGGTATTCCGATCGCGGTTTGTCGCTCACGTCGGCTGCCGCGTGCGGATCCCGACTTCGAGGTGGACCGTCGCTTTGCCACGGTCCCTCCGTCGCCGCGGCGCGCCTCTTTGCGTGCGTCGCGGGCGGCTGCGTCTACCTCGCGCGCGGCGGTGCGGCACTCTCGTAGCCGCTCGCCCCTTTCGTCTTTGCCGCGAGAAGATCAGTTTGGAACGGACGTCCTCAGCCTTCATCCGTCGGACTCGGCCTCGGCGATCTTCTTGCAGGACTCGGCGGCGGGTTCTCCTTCCCGCCTTTTTTCCGCTGTCGCGTCGGCCTCCGCCTCGTCAGACGTTGCCGGCCCTTCGCTCGGATCACAGTCGGTCCACGCTATGGGTGAGGCTTCAAGGCTTATCGCCAAGTCCCTACCGCCCGACGTCTGTCCGCCTTCGCCTCCTCCGAAGAGACAGGCTTCGGCCATGGTCGACGCGCAGAGGCAAGTCCAGCGCCGCAAGTCCCTCCCGCAAGCCGGCTTCCGGGACCTCACCGATGCTTCTCCGCCCAGCTGCGTAACGACGCTTTCGGCGACACGGGATACTTTACCGCCGCTCGATCGCCGGTGGGAAACAACTTAAGCTTCCGCCAGGCCTAGTACGCTGGACACTCCCAAGCCTTCGCCTTACCTTTTCCAGCGGTGGATGTGGCGGCCTTACTACAGGCGGGCGGCCGCAGGCTCGTCCAGAACTCGTGGCCTCGGCCTCTCGACAGGATCGCCTCCTTAGCGCGGATCTCGCTGGCGTGCTCGGGTTTGGAACTGGCTACCCAGGCAGCACTGCAGTGCCTACAGGATACGTGGGACCTGGAGGCTCAGTCCCCGCTTCGTGACGTGCGGTCCATCCTGATAGCGGCCAACCGGTCCGCCTACCATTCTTCCGCCACCGCCAGGGCAGCGGCTGCCAAATGCGACCTCTGGAGGAGGGATACCCTTTTGCGCCTCTGCTCGGACCTTCCCTTGTCAGTGAAGACCCAGCTCCGTCACGCCCCCTTAGGGGGTCCTCAGCTGTTCGGCGACACTTGGCACACCTTTAAGGAATCTTCCAAGGACTTGTGGCCCAAGCCTGCATCTAACCCAGCCTCGACCCGCTTTCGCGCCCCCCGCACGGCGGGGGTCGTGCCCAGAGGTCTTTCAGGCCCTCCTTCTCTACAGTCGGATCTTCACGAGGTCGGGCCCGTCCATTCCAGGCTACTCAGGCCGGCCCCGCCCCTCGCCCTTCTTGGCCCCGCGGTGCCCGTAGATCGGGCCGCGGTCGGGCTCTTTGACTCGCCCCCGCCTCCGCCCCCGCCTCATTAATCGGGCCTCCCGTCGGCGGGCGGCTGTCGCTCTTCAGCGATCTTGGAGATCGCTGTTCCCGGACGACCCCTGGATTCTTTCCACCGTTACCGCAGGCCTGCAACTTCGTTCCTGTCGCCTCCGCCTCTTCGCTGAGCACCCTTGTGGACCCAGGAACCGCTAGACGGCACACAGGCGGACGCTCTGCGCGGGGAAGTGGCGACCCTCCTCACCAAAGCGGCGACAGAGGTGGTTTTGCGGCAGGACTCTCCGGCGTTCTACAGCCGACTCTTCTAGCTCCCAAACCAGGCGGCAAGTGGCGTCCAGTTATCGACTTATCAGCTTGGCCTCGATTCAGGATGCTTATCAGCTTGGCCTCGATCCAGGATGCTTATCAGCTTGGCCTCGATCCAGGATGCTTGGCCCCTCGATTCAGGATGGAGACGGCCAGGACACTCCGTGCGGCCCTCCGGCCGATGGACTTTGCGATCCGCCTCGATCTGTCAGACGCCTATCTGCACGTCCCGATTCATCCGTCGTTTCGCCGGTACCTTCGGTTTGACTTGGGGGGATCGTCTACCAGTTCTGCGCCCTTCCTTTCGGCCTCAACATCAGTCCGTGGGTGTTTACAAGACTGTTCGACGCCGTGATAGCCAATTTCCGTCAGCGCTCCTTGAGCCCGGCTTCCAATTACTTGGACGACCTTCTACTGCGCAACTTGGTCTCCGCAGCCCTCCAGACGGACAGGGATGCCCTGCTTTCCCTTCTGCGTCGTCTAGGTTTCCTACTCATTGGGGAAATCCGTTCTTCTCCCTCTCGACGGTTTCTACATCGGGGGATGGAATTCCTGACCGACCTCAACCTTGCCCGCCTGCCTCTGGCCAGGCGACAGAAGATAGTCGACTTAGCGACTTCGATGGGGATGGGATCCTCCTTCACCGCCAGGGTCTGGCTTCAACTCCTGGGCCTCCTCAGGGCGGCTGCGGACCTGCTTCCCTTGGGCAGACTTTATGCTCGGCCTCTCCAGCTACGTCTCCTTCTTCACTGGCGACCCTCGGGCGCTCTGTTGGATCTAGTACCTGTCACGCCTCGGGCTCGTCCTCACCTCGAGAGGTGGGCGGACCTCGCTTGGCTGGCTTCGGGGGTGCCCTACACTCCCCGCCGCCTCGGTGGTCTCTCTGTACAGAGGCGAGCCAGGCCGGCTGGGGCGCGCACCTGTTACCGGATTTCTCTCGGCCTCGGGCGTTGGCTTCGGGAGCTGTTCGGGAATCACGTCAACTGGCTGGAGCTGAAGGCAGTTGGATTGGCATTCGACGTTGGCAGGAGACCTTGGCCAATCAGGACGTCCTCGTGCTCTCCGACAACTCGACGGTGGTGGCTTACATACAGAATCAGGGTGGCACTCACTCGCCCTCCCTTTGCGTTCTTTGGTGCCACCTCAACGTGAAGGCGGACGCCCTGTCTCGTCGCGGACAGTTGCTCCACACGGAGCGGTCCCTACGCCCGGATATTTTTCGCCTGCTCTGCTCTCACTGGGAAACGCCGCTAGTGGATCTGTTTGCCACCAGATGAAGCAGCCAGCTCCCGGTCTACGTCTCGCCAGTCCTGGATCCACTCGCTTGGGCAGTGGACGCGCTCCCCATTCCTTGGGTCGGCCGGATTGCTTACGCCTACCCCCCGGCAGTCCTCGTTCCGAAGGTACTGCGGAAGCTTCTGGGATGCTCGGCGGTCCTCCTGCTGGTGGCCCCCTTCAACTGGACCAAGAGCTGGACCACGGACCTCCTCGCGCTTGCGACGGACCCTCCTCTGGAGCTTCCTACCCCTTCCACGATGCTCAAGCAGCCCCGTCAGCGGCTTTTCCATCCGTGCCTCGTACGCCTCCGCCTACACGCTTGGAGGTTGTCCGGCACGCCCGCGCCGCTAGAGGTTCTCGGATGCAGCAGTGGCGGCAATTGCAGCAGCCCGCAGACTCTCTACAAGGAAGGTGTACGAAGGCAAGTGGAGGGTCTTTCAGACCTGGTGCACCTCCCATGGGCACCCTCCCACTAACCTAGCCTCCCACCAACTGGCGGAGTTCTTCCTGTGGCTCTTCGACGACCGGGGCTTAGCCCCGGTCGCCATCAAGGGCTACCGCGCTATGTTCGCGGACATCTACCGTCACCGGTGTCTTCCGGACCCAGGCGCCTGCAAGGATCTGTCGAATTTCTGGCTCACTTTGAACTCCGACGTCCGGTTTCACGTTCCCTAGTACCCCGGTGGGATCTTGCCTGGGTACTGACGTGGTTGAATACGGACCGGTTGAGCCCCTCCCCTTGGCTCGGTTCTCAGACTTGACCCGGAAAACCTGTTTCCTTCGGGCTCTCGTTACAGCGTCCCGAGTCAGCGAGCTTCACGCGCTCTCGATGCTCCCAGCCTGTTTGCGGTTCGTTCCGACGGCTCTGCGCAGAGGCTCTCCGATCCGTCCTTCCTGGCCAAGAACCGCCGCCTGCGGCGGCTCCTCAGGTGCTAACGATACGGCCCCTCTGTGGAGCGGACCTCTCCCCTGGATCGCGGCAACAGGACCCAGTGCGGGCGCTAAAGATTTACCTGCGCCGCTCTCAGCCGCAGCGCCGGGGGCGCTCGCGCCTCTTCTTACCTTGTCCGCGGGCAGACGCCACATCTCGGCCCAGATCGTGTCATCCTGGCTGCGGTGGGTGATTAGGTCAGACTACCTAGACCTCTCCCCACGCGGCGCTGAGCCTTTACAAATCCGGGCGCATGAAGTGAGCGCAGTAGCCACCAGTCTAGCCCTGGACCGCAACTGCTCGGTCAAAGATATTTTGGCAGCGGGTGGCCGGCGCTCAGACTCCACTTTCGCACGCTTCTACCTTAAAAGACCTATCCGGCTGACGTGACTCCCTGGCACGGGTGGGCGACATCTCCGCGGCCCAGCACTCCCTCCGAGCGCTGCTGGCGTCTTAGGCACATCATAGCTGAAATCGTCGGGAGTTCTCTCTCGAGGGGGCCGGCGGAGTGGTCGGGTTGTGGTTAGATACGGCACCCTCCGCCTGTTCGCCATTCTCCCAGATAGTAATGCCATCGGTAATGTATTTTGAAAAAACAAATGAATTTTTTTTCTAAAATGTATTTTTTTGAAAAATACTTACCGATGGCATTACTCGAATGGCCCTCCCTCCTGCCCCGCTTGCCTCTTGTGGCTATGTGTGAAACTGACGAGGTCGCCCTGTGCTCGCCGGGATAGGGTAGTAAGGGGAGGCCACCCGGGGTCATAGTGCTTGGATCCCCGGTGTCTCCTCCCCAGTTGTGTGCTACACACAATTTTGCTGAAATCTATAGGCAATAGAGTGTATTCCCAGATAGTAATGCCATCGGTAAGTATTTTTCAAAAAAATACATTTTAGAAAAAAAATTCATTTTTTTTCGGAAAGCACAGTGCAGCTCATCTCTGTGCAGAAAACGCAGACAAGACACTGAATATTGGCATTTGCACATACCTTTTACTGTTAAGTCCATATTTATTTGAAATTGTCATCAAAATGGTTGATGGTGCGTACATAATCATCGAAGTAAATCTTTTGCACACCCTTGTGCGGAACAGCAAAACCATGGTGGTGGTCGGTGTGTTACAATGGGCATAGACTTAAGAAAAACTGACTGCAATCAGCTGGTCCTTGTTTACATAAAGTTGAAAGAAGTGGAAGACTATGTCCTACCGCTACACATTTTGTCATTCGTCAGCATGCACACTTTGACACAAAACAGCGCTAGTCCTGCATGTATGGTCAAGGTTTTCACGCAGCACATCAATCGGTAAAATAATATCCAAACACTACTGTGCCCTGAAACTTGAAATTCACCTGTTCATTTGTAGAGCACATTTACCTTTTCCTCCTGATACACTTTTGCTTTAAATAAATTTGACTGATAGTTCAAGGGTGGTGCTAGCTATTTTGGCACCACCCTTGAACTAAAATGGTTGATCTAGTAGCCTTCATAAGATAATAAGCAAATGTTAAACATTCGACCTCAGGAAGTTATGGGTTAAATAGCCATTAATTTTTGGCTCACGTGCGAAGCAAAAGTGAGCATGTTCTGGGCCAGCGGTAGTCCGTCCATCATCTGCCATGAACTTAAACGTTGGCATTTTCTCAGAGACTATTTAACTTAATCCACAGTCTTCAAACTTGGCCAAAGGATACTTTGTGGCAAAACCTTTCTAAACATACAAATTTTATATATATATACCTCTCTCAAAGGTCAAGGGGGATCAGGAAGTAGGTCAAACATAGCCATATTTTGACAAAATTTGTTGTTCCTCAAGTACTGTTCATAATTTCAAACCTAAACTTGGTACAAAGATACCCGATGGGAAAACCTGTCTATGTATACTAATTTGGATGACCCCTCAGAAAGGTCAAGTGTCGCAAGAGATCAGAAAATAGGTTTAAAAAAAAGCCACATTTGGACAAAAGATGTTTTTTTCTCAAATACTATTCATAACTTCAGACTTGAACTAGATACAGAGATACCTGATGGTAAGGCCTTCCAATACATACTCATTTGGATGCCCCCTCTGAAAGGTCAAGGGTCACAATAAATCAGGAAATGGGTCACAAATAGGTATTTCTTGAGAATTTTTTTTCTCCAATACAAATATTTACAACTTCAAACCCAGACTTGGTCCAAAGATACCTTACGGTAAGACCTTTGTATAAATGCTAATTTGGATGACCGTTCAGAACGGTCGAGGGTAACAAGAAATCGGCAAATGTGAAAAAAAGTACAATTTTAGCTTTTTTTTTCCAGCACCTTTGCAAACTTTTCAACCAGATCTGGCAGAAAGGTAGCTGGTTCACTACTCGTATGGGAGATTGACCCCTATCTCCCTCTCTGACTCGGCCAAGAACCTCGGCGTTATCGATTCCTCTCTTTTCGTGACCAGCTTTGTCTCCGCCACTGCCCGGGCATGCTATTTCCACCTCCGTTGCATCGGTCAGATCAGAAAATACCTCGCCACCAAAGCTGCAACCAAACTTGCTGTCTCTCTCATCTTATGTGGCATCGACTATTACAACTCCCTCCTTTCCGGCCTTCCTCACGCTACCACTTTCACTCTCCAGCGCGTCCAGAATAATGCTGCCTGCCTCGTCCTCAGAAAGAAGAAATCCGACCACATCACTCCCCTGCTCAAAGTCTTTCACTGGCTCCCCATCCCCCCCCCCCCCAACGCATCCAATACCAGATTCTGTCTCTCTGCTACAAATCCCTTAAGTACGCTCCTGCCTATCTCTCCAACTTACTTCACCCCTACACTCCTTCACGCTGCCTCCGACCCTCTCCGCCTCCACATCCCCTGCACCAAACTCAGCCCTTTCGGACCCCGCTCCTCCTCTGTCTACGGTCCATCCACCTGGAACACTCTCCCACTCTCTCTCCGTCAGAAACGCTCTCTTCTCCTTCCAGTCCTCTCTCAAAACGCACCTCTTTCAACAGTTCTAGCACTATAACGCCATCGCGCTCCCCACCCTAAGCCGACTGTCATAATGTATTTGTGGTACACGTCATTGTCAAAAGCGTGCGCGAGTTGTGAGTGCGTGTGAGTTATAATTATTATAAGATAAGCGCATTATAAATACCGTAATTATTATTATGAAGTGTGAAAAATGCATACATTTCAAGAAAACATTGCAGGTACAAAAGCCAACCCTTCACTCATGTTTGAACTTAACTGGATCTTTCATGCATGTGAGCATTGAGGGATTTGCCATTCTTGTTTATTTAAAACACTGTATGTGATACAGTTTTGTTCCTTGTGGGGATTTTTTTTTTTTTTTCGTGTTTGGGGCTGAGTGAGAGGGGCACATGATTGATGTGTTTAACTCATTCAGTCCCAACACACCCCAGCAAGATGTGAATCGACCATGATAGTTCAATGGTGGTGCCAGAATAGCTTGGCGTCTATAGGCGCCAAGCTGTTCTGGCACCATCCTTGACCTATCATGGCCAATCTGTCTCCTGCAATGCACTGCAGTCCTCAGAGGACAACTCCAAAACGTGGGTATTTCATACCTGGGACACAATGGGTTAAACACAGCAAAATGTTGGTCTGTTAATCTGTTTGAACAATGCCTGAAACTAAAATTCAAACAGCCAGCCAGTCTATTCACTGATCATGAACAGGGTGGGAATGAATGAAGCTACAGTTACTGTGAAGTCTGTTTTTCAAGTTTTCAACTTTGTCAAAAACTTGAGCAAAACATGCTATATTCATGTCGTTCAAGAGTTTGTCCGAAGATGATGTTCGTAAGATCATGACAAAATGCGCTGCTAAGACGTGTGACCTAGATCCCATCCCTACCCAACTTCTCTTTGATTGTATTGACAGTCCTCCCTACCATCACTTCCCTGGTCAATGACTCTGTCCTCTGGAATTTTCCCTGCTGTTTACAAATCAGCCATCGTCAAACCCCTGCTTAAAAAGCCCAGTCTTGACCCTGAAAATCTGAAAAACTTCAGGCCTGTCTCAAATCTGCCCTTCCTATCCAAGCTCTTTGAAAGGATTCTTCTCTCCCAGCTTCTTGACCACGTGAATGCTCACAGTCTTCTTCCTGTTTGCCAGTCGGCGTATCGGCCCGGGCACTCCACTGAGACTGCTCTCCTCAAGATTGTAAATGACATGCTTAAAACAATTGATGTCTCTGTTCTAGCCTTGCTCGATCTGACAGCCGCCTTCGATACAATAGACCATGAGATCCTACTGCATCGACTTCATTCCACGTTTGGCATCACGGGTAGTGTCCTATCCTGGTTCAGATCTTACCTGACTGATCGTCACCAGACTGTTGTCATTAACAGTCGAGTCCTTCTCTACTGCGTTTTGGGGTCCGCCAGGGCTGTCCTAGGCCCCATTTTCTTCATTCTCTACATCCAGCCTCTTTCCAGTGTAATTGAGAGATTCTCGGTTTCCCACCATGGCCTCGCCGATGACTCCCAGCTGTACGAACGCGCTACTCCCGACCAAGTCCCTAGTCAGCCATCCTAAGCCTTCAGAACTGTATCTGTGATGTCAAAGAGTACGGAACGCAAGCTGGATGTCTTCCAGAACAAGTGCCTGCGACGGATCATGAAGGTCTTCTGGCCAAACATGATTACAAACGAGGAACTACGGAAGAGAGCAGGCGCAGACAGCATCGCTGAAACCATCGCCACACGGAGATGGAGATGGCTAGGCCACGTTTGCAGAATGTCACCTGACTCATTACCAAGGGTGGCACAGAGATGGACACCACAGGGGAAGAGAAACCGTGGGCGACCAAAGGAGACGTGGTGCCGAACCGTGGAGCGAGAGCTCAAGAACAGAGGCCTTACTCTGCAAACAGCACCCAAAATAGCAGCTGACAGACAAAAGTGGCGCTCCCTTGCCGTCGCCTCAAGCACCAGACGGCGCAGAGAGGACTGAATGAATGAATGAATGATGTCAAAGAGTGGATGTCATGAAACAAACTTCAACGTAATGATGATAAAGCTGAGTCTCTTATAATCAAACCCCCCCAGATATTGACCAGTTCACTTTCCCTCCCCACGTCCATGGCCATAGGAACCAGCATCATCAATTTCTCACACACCGCCAAGAATCTTGGAGTAACCCTGGACGAAACACTGTCCATGAACCAACAGATTGTCAACACCTGTCACACAGCCTACATGGAGCTCCGTCCCATTTCTTCTATCAGACACTATTTGACCATCGAAGCCACAAAAACTCTCATCTGTGCATTTGTTCTTTCCAAGCTGGACTATTGTAATTCACTGTATGCAGGTTGTCCCAAATATCAGATTGACAGGCTTCAAAAAGTTCAAAATTCTGCTGCGAGGCTCGTCACCAAACAGTGCAAAACTGATCATATTACATCTGTACTTAAATCCCTCCACTGGCTCCCTGTGGCTGCAAGAATTCAGTATAAACTTTCTTCTGTCTGCTTCAGCTGCATTTCCACATCAAGCCCCCCGTACCTGTCCTCTCTCCTGCAGCTGTACACTCCCTCAAGACAATTCAGATCCTCTGCTAACAGCCGCATTTTGCCCGTATCAAGTCTTTTGGCCTGCGGTCTTTTTCATATCTTGGGCCGCTGTACTGGAACGAACGCCCATCCCATGTCCGTCATAGTGCTTCAAAAGACGTTTTTAAATCTGCGCTAAAAACACACCTTTTCCAACTCCATTACCCCACTGATTAATCATTGACTGCCGAGGATTCTGTTGTAGTTTTGCTGTGGTACCTGGTATGTGTGCGTGTAATATTGTTTACAGTTTTCTGTAATTGTATTTTTGAAATTTGTAAGGCGCCTAGAGCTCTACCTGAGGTTAGGTGCCATAGAAATCATTATTATATTATTATTTTGTTTGCCGTGTCTCGTAGTTGGGACTTGTGATCTGTGAGCGACATTAAGCATTATTCTTCTACAATGTTTGGTTATTTTGCTGTACACGTTTGAATCGTGCACAGTTTATTTTTTTGCTCATTATAGATGCCGAGTGCATGACTAAATCCATGCACACACTGCTAAAATAAATTTCACTACTGTAAGCAGATATATATTCAGATAGCAAAACACCTTGCACACGCTGCCAAACTAAATTTCACTACCATAAACAGATGATTACTCTGACAGAAAAACACTGAACAACTGTCACCACTTTTCACATCACAATTTAAACAAGGCAAAGCCCTTATGGCTCACGTGTATGACCGACCGATCCACGTGACCTTTTCGACTCCGACTTTTCTGACATGTCACGGAAATGAGCAAGTGTCTTTAACAGCAAAATCCACATTTTCTCAAAATTTATGCATTTTTCACACATTAACAATCCTGCATCACCCTTGACCTTTCCGATGGGTCAACAAATTAGACTGAATGAGAAAAACTACAATTCTTACCAAAATTGGCACTTTTCACATACTTGCTGACCTCTTGTGACCCTTAACCATTCCAAGGGATCATCCAAAGTAGTTTGTTTTCATCACTACATCACACAACCAGTCACGGTAGCGCAAACCGCACTACGTGACCGTAATACAAAAACCCTTGTAGCGAAAAATGGCAGACGTTTTGTAGCTCTCTTTGTGATGCATCTTGGATGCGAGTTTTGTTCTATAAAAATCACCAAAAACGTTCTAAAGTAAAAAGTTACTTAATATTGTTCAAAACAACAAGCACACTCAGTGTGGGAGACGGCAACATCATGAAATATTTTAAATTACGTCATAAGTCTATTATGTATAAATGCATATTCCTTTGACGCAGGTGTGGCACGATCCAGGTTGGAAGATGTCTTCTTGATTTCTTTTACGAAAATAGTGGAGGAATGAAAACAAATACGTTATTGGTAGCAGGGGCTTGCTGCCCGGACCCTTGTAGGCCTGAGGGAGGTCAAAGGAACCATTGTACCCCTCAGGCCTTTTGGGTACAATGGTTCCTTTAACCTCCCTCAGGCCTAGAAGGGTCCATGTAGCAAACCCATGCTACCAATAACTTATAATGCATAGATAGGTCTTACCATTAGAGTTTCATACCGGTACAAAAATCTGTACCGGTATTCAAAAAGTATTTTTAGGTAATACCAATTTTTTCCCCAGTATATCAGCGCCGCAACACGACGAGTTGTGGCACAGATTCTCTTTCACCCCCCTCCCCCCAACACTGCACGTTTCTAAATATAAAAACCTTGTGCTAATCATCCCTTTCAAAACTAAATGTATGCTGCTGAGTATGTGTCAGAAACATCAACTCATCTCAAACTTTTTTTTTGCAATAACAAACCCATTGAAAATGTTGCAGAGCATCGACTGTTGGGCGTCACAGGTAGTACGCACAGTGCTGATCTTCCCGATTCAGTGATGGTGGGCGAGAGCACCATCTCCTTTTCTAGCTCGGCCCTTTAACTTATGTTGAACTCAGAAGGATCAGCACTGTTTGACATCTGTTGACTGTAGAAGTGACTAAGACACTTGTTATACCCCTTGTGTTGTCCTGCATCTACACTCCTGCAATGCTCCGTTGTCTGGTACTCTGCAAAACCTACTTGACCAACTCCAAAGAGTTATGAACTGTGATGCGTGACCGATTTTTTGGGTACCAAACCGTAAACACATTAAACCTCTTCT
The DNA here is from genome assembly GCA_036245525.1 of Semisulcospira habei. Lineage (NCBI taxonomy): Eukaryota > Metazoa > Mollusca > Gastropoda > Semisulcospiridae > Semisulcospira > Semisulcospira habei. The sequence goes on from BTPG01000001.1 coordinate 85,256,129, forward strand.
AGTTGATTTGCATTGGCTGCCAGGTATGTACAGAATCCAGTACAAAGTCTTTGTGATCTGTTACAACATTATCTCTGGTTCTGCCCCGCCATACCTCTGATCTAGTCCAGCTTTACACAGTCACGTTGCTCTGCTTCAGATACCCACATCATCTGCATCCCCAGACCTAAAACGAAGACTCGGGGCTATCGTGCTTTTTCATATTTTGGCCCCGTTACATGGAAATCACTCCTAGTTGATGTGCGCCACGTGCCATCACTTTCCGTTTTTAAAGCAAAACTTAAAACTCATTTTTTTCTCCCTGGCTTATATCTAAGGACATTTTCCACCTGTTCCACATGACTGTATTACAATCGTGTTTGTGTGTCTAGCATTATGTTGTTTTCAGTTGTAATTTTTGGCTCATGTGTGAAGCAAAAGTGAGTATGTTTTGGGCCAGTGGTCCGTGGTAAACTTTAACGTTGGCATTGTCTCGAAGACTATAAAAGCCAGTCTTCAAACTTGGCCCAAGGATACTTTGTGGCAAGTCCTTTCTAAACATACCAATTTGGGTGACCTCTCACAAAGGTCAAGGTCACAGGGGATAAGGAAATAAGTTAACAAGAAGGGCAAAGCCCATATGGCTCATGTATATCGACCGATCCACACGTGTGACATAATGTTTCTTGTCAATATGGCTATTTTTAACCTATTTCCTGAGCTCTTGTGACCCTTGACCTTTCGAGGGGTCATGCAAATTACTATGCATAGACAGGTCTTACCATCAGGTATCTCTGTAGCAAGTTTGGGTTTGAAGTTGTGAATAGTATTTGCGAAAAAACATTTTTTGGTAAAAATATGGTCATTTTGGACCTATTTCTTGGCCTCTTGTGACCCTTGACCTATCCAAGGGATCAACCAAATTAGTGTGCATATAAAGGTCTTACCATCAGGTGTCTATGTACCAAGTTTGGGTTTGAAGTTGTCAATAGTATTTGAGAAAAAAGAAATTATGTCCCAAAACAGCTATTTTTCATATATTACTTGAGCTGCTGTGACCTTGACCTTTGTGAGAGGTCACTGAAATTGGTATGTTTAGAAAAAAGGTCTTGCCACAAAGTATCCTTGGGCCAAATTTATAGACTGTAGCTTGAATAGTCTCCGAGAAAATGCCAACGTTAAAGTTTACCATGGACGATGACAGACAGACGACCACTGGCCCAGAACATACTCACTTTTGCTTCGCACGTGAGCCCAAAATAGCTATATTTTGACATAATTTATTTTTTTCTCAAATACTATTTACAACTTAAAGCCCAAACTTGGTACAAAGACACCTGATGATAAGACCTTTCTATGCATACTAATTTGGTTGATCCCTCAGAATGGCCAAGGGTCACAAGAGCTCAGGAAATAGGTTTTAAAAAAATAGCCATATTTTGACAAAAGATGTTTTTTCTCAAATACTATTCACAACTTCAAACCCAAATTTGGTACAGAGATACCTGATGGTAAGACCTATCCATGCATACTAATTTGGATGACCCTCGGAAAGGTCAAGGATCACAAGAGCTCAGGAAATAGGTCCAAAATAGCCATATTTTGACAAAAGATGTTTTTTTCTCAATTACTATTCACAACTTCAAACCCAAACTTGATACAGAGATACCTGATGGTAAGACCTGTCCATGCATACTAATTTGGATGACCCCTCAGAAAGGTCAAGGGTCACAAAAGCTCGAGTAAAAAAAACCAAACAAACATATTTTGACAAGAAATGTTTTTTCGCAATTACTATTCACAACTTCAAACCCAAATTTGGTACAGAGATCCCTAGGAAAGGTCAAGAGTCACAAGAGCTCCAGAAAAAGGTTTTAAAAAAAAATAGCCATATTTTGACAAAAGATGTTTTTTTCTCAAATACTATTCACAACTTTAAACCCAAACTTGCTACAGAGATACCTGATGGTAAGACCTATTTATGCATACTAATTTGGTTGACCCCTCAGATAGGTCACGGGTCATGAGAGGCTGGCAAACGTGTCTAAAATGCCAATTTTTTAAAATAAAATTGTATGTATTAACTATTATTAACATTTTTGCAATTTTTTCAATCAAATTTAAAGGCAGCTGATGATAAGACCCTATCTTATGCATACTAAGTTAGTTGACTCATCGCAAGGGTCACGGGGGGTTGACAGATGTGTGAAAATGAGAGAACGGATTTTGCTGGTGCAGAAGACATCCCTTTACTTATTGTCACAAAGTTCACACATATGTAAATCGGTCATACATGACATTATTATTAGTAGTAGTAGACAATCAGTTTAAATGGGAGTCCCACATAAACAAACCATGATAAACTATTACTTGAAGTGTATTTCTGCCGACTGAATTCAATATCAACTGTCATAAACTATTCTTTTAGGTTTGTGTAAACTTTGTTAAATAGTTGCATGCATACATTTTACGAAGTAAGAGAACACCATGTAAGATAGGCAAATGTTGTTTATCCTTCAATAAAAGTTTCGTCTCTTTCTCTCCTTTGAACACACACATAATTAAGAGGGCTGAAGGGTGGGGCATGATCTGCCTGGCGCCACCCCAGTCAGTTGCTCACCTTCAACTTTAATGGTTGATCTATGCACCGCAATTTGTACATATCAAACAAGTTGGAAACCTGAGGTACTAATAAGCTAAACAAAAGTACATCTTAGAAAACAGCTCACACTAGTTGCCGCTGGCCCTCTGCCCATGTTACCGGTAACTCTATCGCTGTACCATGTCTGAGTTTGAAGTTGAAAATAGTATTCAAGAAAAATGAATTTTTCTCTAAATGTATTTTTTCGTAAAATACTTACCGATGCCATTACTACAAGGAACCATCCTACAGCTTACATAATTTTAGCCAAAAACTTACGATGTGTACCTATAGAGCCAGGGGATGCAACCTAGGGGTGCCGTGACCCAGTACCCCGAGTAGCCTCCCGTCTCACCTCATACGGGCAACTGCCCTGTGCAGACACGCCAGTTTATTTGCTTAGCTGACTAGCGGCAAGCGGGGCAGGTGGGAGGGCCATCCGAGTAATGGCATCATTAAGTATTTTTCAAAAAAATACATTTTAGAGAAAAATTCATTTGTTTCCTCAAAAACATTACTGATGCCATTACTACAAGGAAGAATAGCGAAAAGGAGGCGGGTAACCCAGTAACCCAACAAGCCAGCTAGACCCGCCCTCCCCGGAGCAAACTCCCGATAATTTTAGCTAAAGGTTACCCACGGCACCAGAGGCGCCGGGAGGGAGTGTTGCGCCGCCGCGATGTCCCCCACCAGGGTCAGGTTCTCTCGCTGGCCTGCCAGGTTTTGGAGGTAGAATCGGGTGAAGCTCGACTCAGTCTGCCAACCCACGGCCGCCACATTGTCTCAGACAGCACAGTTGCAGTCGAAGGCGACGCTTGCAGCCATGGCTCTGACCTCGTGCGCCCCGATGTATAGTCGCTTGGCAGCGTCGGGGCAGAGGTCCTGGTAGACGGAGCGTATCACCCATCGGAGCCAGAACGGAATCGTCTGGGCCAAGATGTCAGGTCTACCTGGGGACAGAGGGAGGAAAAACAAGGTGGGCGTGTCACCTGTGGAGCGGCTTGGTTCGGCGCAGGTACACGCGTAAGGCTCTCACCAGGTCCAGTTGTCTGGCTTCCCGGTTCAGGCTTATCCCCGTCGGTGGCCATATGGCGATCACCTGGGGGGCGGTCAATGGGACTGGTTCTTGGCCAGGAAGGCTGGGTCCATCAGTAGCTGCACAGAGCCGTCCGTCCTGAACTGCAGCAGGAGGGGTGCGCCGAAGGCGTGTGCAGCTCACTCACTCTGGAGGCCATGGCAAGGGCGAGAAGAAGCAGGTCTTCTGCATTACGTTGGCCACCAGGTCAGCGATGTCTTTGCACTTGCCAGGGTCCAATCAGTAGGAGCGAGGTGTCGGTCGCCGCACCAAGACTCCAGGATTCACCACGTTCCTTCATAGCCTCGAAGGATCGAGGGTCTGCGGCCTGCGATAGCTTCCACCGCTGCACTCGAGAAGCCTCTAGCGGCTAGGGCATGCCCCACCATCTCCAGGCGTGTAGTAGGAGTCGCTCGGGACAGGAAGGTATAGCACCTGCCGTGGTTGCTTGAGCATCGAGCGTGGTGTGGGGAGCCACAGACGGGGCCCCGTGGCGAGGATCAGAAGGTCGGTGGTCCCAGACTTGGTCCAGCAGAACGGTGCCACTAGCAGCAGAATCACATTGCATCCCTTGAGCTTGAGCAGGACCTTGGGGACCAGGACCGTGGGAGGGTAGGCATATGTGACGAGACCTTCCCAGGAGCGCAGCGACTGCCCAGGCTAGGGGGTCCAGCATGGGTGAGACGAAGAGGGGCAGCTGGCGGTTCCACCTTGTCGCGCATAGGTTGATCAGGGGAGTTCCCCACGCTGTACAGATCTGAAAGATGTCCAGATCTTCGCACCACCGGAGGAGCTGGTAGAGAAGAATGCAGAGGGTGGGGGAGCGAGTCCCGCCCTGCTTCTGGGTGTAGGAGACCACGGCGGAGTTGTCGGAAAGGACGAGCAGATCCTGGCGTCCGAGAGCCGTCCCAGGCGAAGAGGGCTTGCCAACCCGCGCGCAGCTCCAATCAGTTGATGTGCTAGTCCGCAAGATCCATGGTCCAGCTGCCGAAAGCGGTGGGGAACGTCGGCAGCAGGTGCACGCCCCAGCCGGTGCGGCTGGCGTTGACGCAGAGGGACAACTGGGGGTGGGGGGGCGGAGAGTAGAGAGGCATTCCGGTCGCGAGCCATTAGGATCCGCCCAACGGAGGAGGTCCGGGAGGGGCAGCGAAAGCACTGGTACTCGAGTCTTGAGGTAGCCAGCCGAGAGTCGCCAGTGAAGTAGGGGCAGTTGAAGCAGACGAGAATAAAGATGGCCAAGGGGGAGTAGGTCCGCTGCCGCACTCATCAGGCCCAGGAGCTGAAACCACACTCTGGTGGAGACCAACTCCTGTTGAAACACTAGCCGAGCCAGGTTCGCCAACTTCTGTATCCGCGGTTCCGATAGTCTGACCAGGTTGAGGTCGGTCCAGAACTCCAAGCCCAGGTGAATGAAGCGACGGGACGGGGCGAGGTTCGACTTGCCCATGTGGACTAAGAAGCCGAGAGGTCTCGTAGGTAGAAACGGGCGAAGGTGGAATTTGTTCGCCACCCAACGGCCGCCACAATATCCCGCACCGCACAGTTGCGGTCGAGGGCAAGACTCACAGATACCGCCCGAACCTCATGCGCTCGAATGCAAAGTCTCTGTGCCACGTCCAGTGAGAGTTCTTCATAAGCAGAGATGATCCTGTAGATCCACGAGGATATAGTCTGCGCTGAAATATCATCCCTGCCGCATCTCAGGGGAAGAAAGAGTCGTTTCTGGCCCCGTCGGAAGGGCCGCGAACGACACAGATAGATCCGCATGGCCCGTACAGGGTCTTGTTGTCGGGATTCCCAAGAAAGGTCAAAACCCTTAAGTGGGCGGAGGGTCATGATCTGAGGGAAGCCTATTCTTGGCGAGAAAGGAAGGGTTCGTCATTAACTGGACGGAGCCATCCGCACGAAATTGGAGGCATGATGGGTCCACTGATAATGCATGCAGCTCGCTGACTCTGGCAGCCGAAGCGAGAGTGAGTAGGAAACAGGTCTCCCTGGTGACGTCAGCTGTAGTGGCTAAGGGCAAAGGTTCAAAGCGGTCCGAATTAAGCCAAGTGAGGATCCTGGCCAGGTCCCAGCGCGGAAGTAACGAACGCTGAACAGGTCGCTGTAACTCGAAGTGGGCAAGGAGGTTGGCGAGGTCTTTGCACACATCCATATCTGGTCAGCCCAAATGTCGGTAGGTATCTGCGACCATAGAGAGATATCCCCGGATGGTGATAGGGGCCAAGTTTTGTTCGTCAAAGAGCCACAAGAAGAACTCTGCTAACTGGGGTGTAGACAAGGCCGTTGGAGACAGGTGTCTGGAGAGGCACCAGGACTGCAGGACTCTCCACTTGCCCTCATATATCCTCCTGGTGGAAGCCCTGCGGGCTGCAGCGATAGCCTCCATTGCTGCACGAGAGAAGCCTCTGGCGGTGAGGGCTGACCGCACAACCTCCAGGAGCCGCTCTGGACATGGGTGGAAGAGAGCTTGTCGTGATTGTTTCAGCATTGTGCATGGTGTGGGTAACAGCAGAGGAGCGTCCGTGGCGAGGCTCACCAGGTCGGTTGTCCAGCTGTGTGCCCAGCTGAAGGGGGGCTTCAAGGAAGAGGATCGTGTTCGAGCCTTGGAGTTTGAGCAACACCTTGGGAACAAGGATGACCGGGGGATAAGCATAGGCTATCAGGCCGTCCCAAGAGATCGACAGGGCGTCCCTGCCCAGGCGAGAGGGTCTAGAACGGGTGAGACAAAGAGGGGAAGTTGTGTGTTCCACCGTGTCGCGAAAAAGTAGACCATTGGTGTCTCCCAGCGGATGCTGATCAGCCAGAAGATCTCTGGTTTGAGGGTCCATTCGGTATGAAGCAGCTGACCACGGCGAGAGAGTCCGCAAGCACGTTGAGGTGACCCAGAATGTGGTGCGCCCGGAGAGAGATGTGTCGATCCCGGCACCAGAGGAACAGCTGGTAGAGAAGCATGCAGAGAGACGGAGAGCGCGTCCCGCCTTGTCTTTGGATGTACGATACCACAGTGGAATTGTCGGACAGAATCAAGATCTCATTGTGATGGAGACGAGTCTCCCAATGAGTCGGAGCCAGCCAAACTGCTTTCAACTCTAGCCAGTTGATGTGTCTGTTCTGTAAGGATGGTGGACACTGGCCCGAGACCTCTTTGAAATCTTACACCCCAGCCGGATAGGCTCACATCTGTGCAGAGTGAAAGCCGAGGAGGTTGGGAGGAAATGGGCACTCCCAACGCGAGCCAGGTCAGATCCGTCCACCGAAGTAGGTGTGACTGGATCAAGGGGGCCGAAAGGTCGTTTGAGTAAGGTCGCCAATGGAAAAGGAGATGGAGCTGAAGAAGCCGAGAGTACAGGCGACCGAGGGGAAGGAGGTCGGCTGCCGCACTGATGAGTCCCAGTAACTGAAGCCAGATCCTGGCAGGGCACGACTCGGAACGCGACACCTGGTGAGTGGCCGCAGCCAGTTTCTGAACGCGAGAGGCCGTTAGTCTCATAGTGTTGCGGTCGGTCAGAAACTCCATTCCGAAATGGATGAAGGTACGGGAGGGTGTGAAATCCGACTTCTCTTGGTGGACCATAAATCCCAATCTCCGAAAAAGAGTCAGTAGAGCGTCCCGGTCCGTCTCCAGAGACTGGGGGTTCTGATTGCGGAGCAAGAGGTCGTCTAGGTAATTGGAGGTTGGGCTGGATGAGGACTGTCGGGCCCGAGAGATCAACGCATCCATAATGCGCGGAAAGACCCAAGGGCTGATGTTGAGGCCGAAGGGGAGAACCCGAAACTGGTAGACGACTCCGCTGAAGGCGAAACGTAGGAAACGGCGAGACGCTGGGTGAATGGGAACATGGAGGTAAGCATCGGAAAGGTCGAGGCTGACCGCAAAGTCAAAAGGAGGCACCGCTAACCACACGGCCCACGCTGTCTCCATGCGAAATGAACCGGTTTAGAGCCGATAGGTCGATGACCAGATGCCACTAACTACCGGGCTTTGGAACCAGGAAGAGGCGGCTGTAGAATGCTGGCGAGTCGAGCCAAGAGACCACCTCCGTCGCAGCCTTCTGAAGTAGAGAAGCAATCTCCTGACGCAGAGCCAAAGTCTTGATCGGGTCAGAACACGAGTCCACACAGGAGAGCGGCGGAGAGGGGGCGGTTGGAGAAACGAAATATGGAGTCCGTCTGAGATAGTGGAGAGCACCCAAGCATCGTCCGGCAGTAGCGACCACCACTCGTCGATGTGCCAGGTGAGCCTCCCGCCGGCGGGGTGCTCCGTGGTCGTCTGCAGTGAAGGTAGAGGGTGATAGTCACTGGGCCCGTCCCCGCCCAAACCTCCTGTAGGGGCGGGGAAACGAGGGGGCCGAAGAGGGGGGAGAGCGAGAACGGCCGGAGAAGACAGGATGTCCAGGTCTAGAGGTTCCCCGGGAGGGTTGCAGGGTGGGTCTGAAGTTCCGCAGAGGACGACCTACGGCCCTGCTGGAAGACTGAAAGCGGTGGGAGGCCGCAGGGGGGAGGGGGGTGCGAGGCCAAAGGTCTTTGGTAGACTCCTTCACTGACTGCCAGGTAGGGACAAACAGAAGAGCACCACTGAGGGGGGCCTGTCACAGCTGGGACTTCACAGAAGTGGGAATGCTGACACATCGCTGGAGGACGCCGTCCCGCCGCATAAGGTCACAGTTGGGGGCTGCCGCTAAAGCGTTTGTCAAAGCATGGTACACTGCCCGATTAGCCGTCACCACGATGGAGTGTAAAGCGCTCAGGGGATCAGAGGCCTCAGGAGAATCCCAGAAATCTTCAATATGTCGTACCACAGCCTGTGTGGCTAACTCCCAAAAACCCAACATGGCTAGAGAATTCCGAATTAGGGTAGTCTTGTGTAGGCCAGCGGGAGTAGACCGACCCACCGCGGCCTTACCACCAAACTGCGCCTCTGCTGCGGGATCCACCATCGGGAGGGGGCACAGGAAGGACTGGTTGTGTCCTGCGTACCAGTGCTGTCGGAACTTAATCTCCACATCCGCAGGCCAGCGGCGGTTGGAAAAGAAGCCAACGTCCGGCAAATTGCCCTGTTGTAAATGAACGTCCGACAAATTGCCCTGTTGTAAATGAGCGTTAAAAGCATCAGTGAGGTCCCGAAAGCAGGTGGGCTGAGGGAGGGTCTTAAAACGTTTGGACTGATGCAAGGTGTCGACCGAAGCTGAAGCCTTCCGTTTCAAGGGAGGAGAGGGGGGGGGGGGCAAGCTTCCGGAGGAAGAGCGGCCGAAATCAGGTGGGCCGCTTTGTCGAGGGCTCGGCAGTAATCTATGCCCAAGGCAAGGTGGGGGGAAGAGGGCGATAAGCTACGAGAGAGGAGGGGGAAGCCACCGCAGGGGTGGGCGAGGGAGTCGCAGGGGAGAGAGGGCGAGCTGGGGGACTCGAAAGCAGAGACTGCGGCTTGAGGAACACGGAAGCAGAATCTGCGGGGTGTAGGCTAAGCGCCTCGTCTCGATCCCCCCATAAGGATCCGCCAGGCGAAGGGGGGGGGGGGGGGGGGAAATCGGAACTCCATGGGCAAAGAGGGATCGAGCAGGCGCGACTGGAAAGCTAGACGCGGGCACACGGACCACTCTCAGGGCTGAAAGGCCCGAAGGGTGGGGGGCAGAACAAGCACTCACCTGAGAACGTGACTGTAACGTGCTTGAGCAGGCGTCTCTGGAGAGAGAGCTGCAGCTGGAAGAACGACCGCGTAACGTCACTGTCCGAAGCGGACTAGCGGTGAAAAGTTGAGAAGGATGAGTGCGCTGTGTACGATCATCCACGCGAAAGCGTCTGAAAGAAACAGTGACGGAGTCACCCGCCGCCAGTGGCTGTAACGCCGGACAAGAGGTGCTCGACTGAGTCAAGGGCCCCAGAGTTTTACTATTCATGGGGTGTGACTCGGGAGAGGTCACGGATGAGTGTGGCAAGGGCCCCAGAGTCTTACTACTCATGGGGTGCGACTCGGTAGAGGTCACAGAGGATTGAGTCAAAGGCCCCAGAGTCTTACTGCTCATGGGGTGTGACTCTTTGGAGGCCGCAGGTGGGACCCCATGCCGCGCCTGGGAATGCCTCTGATTTGGTGAAATGGCCCGGGTCTCCAGTGGGCTAGAGGCAGTAGGGAGGGGCCGTCCCGATCGCGGTAAATCCCGACTCCCAGTAGAGTGGTAGGGGACTAGCGACGGGCGAGCGCTGAGGTCCGAGGTAGGAAATATCTGGTTCGAAGAAAAGCCCACAATATCTGATGATGCTCGTTTGTGGGTTGCCGAATGACCGAAAGTTACAGCAAGGGATGTCGCACTGGCGGCAGAGGGGCACAAAGCGGCCGGCGAGAGGCTAAGTAAGCGAGGAGCCGCAGGCCAATTGTGATTATAAAAATCCCAGAGTTGTGACCAATGTCGCTCTTTCCACGAAGAGCAGGCATGGCACAGTCGGGAAGAAGAACATCCAGAGCATGGTAAACATAAAACATATGAATCAATCGGGTACTGAAAACCCAAGCAGCGCGGGCATGTACGTAATTGCGAACTGCAACAGAAACGGGAACCGTGAAAAGATAGGCCGCTTCCCGTCCATCTCATTTTTGCCGTTAGTTGCACCAAAAGCAAAAACGGTAAAACGACCGGGAGAAAACCCGAAAACAAAAACAACAAAGGGCGTATGAGAAAATCGAAAGCAGCTTAACGCCGCCCTATGTGCTAAGAAAAACATATTTTTCTTTAAAATAAGTTTTTTTGAAAAATACTTACCGATGGTATTACAACTAGGAAATGTTTCTTAGCTAGTCTAATTTTAGCCCAAAAATTGTTGTGTACGATAATGGCCATGATGGCAGGAGAGGGGCGCCATAGGTTAGGCGGAAACCCGGTAGCCTCCCTTCCGGTTCAACCACGCATGTGCTCAGTGCTCAAATCACCAGTCAGTTTCTTAGCGGAGCAGCGGCGAGCGGGGCAGGTGGGAGGGACCTTCGAGTAATACCATCGGTAAGTATTTTTCAAAAAAACTTATTTTAAAGAAAAATACGTTTGTTTTCTCAAAACACATTACCGATGGTATTACAACTAGGAAGAATCCCGAAAAGGAGGTGGGTGCCGCTAACCGCCCCAACCCCTGCCATCGAAGCTACTAGAAGAGTCCACCCCAAGCAACCTCCCTCTAATTTTAGTGAAGATACTTACGGCGCCTAGGGCGCCGGGAGGGAGTGTTGCGCCGCCACGATGTCTCCCACCAGCGCTAGGTTCTGCCGCTGGCTGGAGAGGTCCCTCAGGTAGAAGCGAGCGAAGGTGTTCTCTGTTCGCCAGCCCACAGCCGCCACGATGTCCTTGACCGCACAGTTGCGTTCGAATGCGAGGCTCGTGGCCATGGCTCTGATCTCGTGCGCCCTGATCCTCATGCGTTTTGCTGCATCAGGGGCGAGTTCCTGGTAGGCGGATCGTATCACCCACCGAAGCCAGGAGGATATAGTCTGGGCTGAGATGTCGTTTCTACCTGGGGACAGAGGAAGAAAAAGGCGGGTGCGTCCCCTGCGGAGGGGCTTGGTCCGGCGCAGGTACACACGTAACGCTCGAACTGGGTCCTGTTGCCGGGACTCTCGATCGGAGCGTGGTTCTCTGAGAGGTAGTATGGTGACCAGTTGTGGTGCCACTAGTGGAGATCTGGTCTTGGCTAGGAAGGTCGGGTCGGGAAGCAGCTGCACCGAACCGTCCGTCCGGAACTGTAAACAGTTGGGGCGAGTAGAGAGGGCGTGCAGCTCACTGACTCTGGAGGCTGAGGCGAGGGCTAGTAAGAAGCAGGTCTTCCGCGTCACGTCCGGTAGTCTCGCCAGCTGTAACGGCTCAAAGCGGGCCGAGTTGAGCCAAGTAAGGACCCAAGGTAGGTCCCAACGTGGCAGCAGTGTACGTAGAGCGGGACGATGCAGACCGAAATGGCCCATCAGATCGGCGAGGTCCTTGCAGGCGCCCGGGTCGGGACGTCCTAGATGCCTGTAAGTATCAGCGATCATGGCCAAGTAACCTCGAATGGTGATGGGAGCTAAACGCTGGTCGTGAAAAAGCCAGAGGAAGAAATCCGCCAGCTGAGGGACTGTCAACTCGGTGGGGGAGAGGCGTCTGTCGTCACACCAGGTGCTGAGAACTCTCCACTTGCCCTCGTAAACTCGTCTGGTCGAGGCTCTGCGGGCTGTAGCGATCGCGTCCACTGCCGCACCTGAGAAGCCTCTAGCGGAGAGGGCTTGCCGGACAACCTCCAGGCGTGGAGGAGGAGACGTTCTGGACAAGGATGGTACAGCGTCTGCTGCGGTTGCTTGAGCATCGTTCGTGGAGTGGGTAGCTGTAGTGGGGGGGTCGTCGCCAGATTCAGGAGGTCGGTCGTCCACGACCTGGTCCAACAAAACGGGGCCACCAGAAACAGGATAGTGTTGCTGCCCCTGAGCTTGAGAAGAACCTTGGGGATGAGGACCGTGGGTGGGTAGGCGTAGGCGACCAGTCCATCCCAGGAGATGGAGAGGGCGTCCACTGCCCAGGCCAAGGGGTCTGGAATCGGCGAGACGAACAGAGGGAGTTGGCGATTCCATCTCGTGGCAAATAGGTCGATCATGGGAGACTCCCAGGTAGCGCCGATCATCCGAAAGATGTCTGGACGCAGTGACCACTCGGTGTGCAGTAGCTGACCGCGACGGGAGAGGGAGTCGGCCAGCACATTCAAGTGGCCCGGGATATGTCGAGCACGGAGAGAAATGTCCCGATCCTCGCACCACCGGAGCACTTGGTACAGGAGGATGCAGAGAGATGGGGAGCGGGTACCGCCCTGCTTCTGGATGTAGGCGACGACCGTAGAGTTGTCCGACAACACCAGTAGCTCCCGGTGAAGCAGGCGAGCTTCCCACACACGAAGGGCTTGCCAGACGGCTTCCAGTTCCAACCAGTTGATGTGTCGGTCCCGGAGATCCAGGTCCCACCGGCCGGAGGCCGTCTCGAAGGAGGGTAGAAGGTGTGCTCCCCAACCGGAGAGGCTCGCGTCTACGCAGATGGAGAGGGAGGGCGGTGGCGAGAACAGCGGCACTCCTGTTGCGAGCCAGAGGGGGTCCGCCCAGCGTAGAAGGTGAGGACGGAGCAACGACGGAATCGGAACCGGAGACTCTACGTCGGAGGTCGACGGACGCCAGTGTAGCAGAAGGTGCAACTGTAGCGGCCGGGAGTAGAGACGTCCTAACGGAATAAGGTCTGCTGCCGCGCTCATCAGCCCCAGCAACTGAAGCCACTGCCTGGCGGGAATCGAAGACTTCTGGGATACCTGCCGAGCTAGTTCCGCCAGCTTCTGAATGCGGGGTTCGGGTAGCCGGACGATATTGCGGTCGGTGTAGAACTCCATGCCTAGGTGGACGAAATGGCGTGACGGCACGAGGTCGGACTTGCCGAAGTTGACTATGAAGCCCAGCGTCTTGAGGAGCTGAAGCAAGGCATCCCGGTCCACCTCCAAGGTGGCAGAGGTCTGATTCTTCAGGAGCAGGTCGTCCAGGTAGTTGGACGTGGGGCTCGTGGAGGTCCGACGGGCTTTGGCTACCACTGCGTCCATGATGCGTGTGAAGACCCATGGGCTGAGGTTGAGGCCGAAGGGAAGTGCGCGGAACTGGTATACCACACCCTCGAAGGCGAAGCGTAGATAGCGTCTGGACGCTGGGTGCATGGGCACGTGAAGGTAAGCATCCGCGAGGTCCAGGCTGATTGCAAAGTCGAGGGGTTGCACCGAGGCACGCAGGGCCCGAGCTGTCTCCATGCGAAAGCGTGGAGCTACTATAAACTTGTTGAGCGCGGACAGGTCGATCACAGGACGCCACTTGCCGCCCGGCTTGGGAACTACAAACAGCCGGCTGTAGAAAGCTGGGGAGTCGAGACGCGTCACCACCTCTGTCGCTGCTTTCTGAAGTAGGGCGGTCACCTCGTTGCGCAGAGCGTCTGCCTTGAGCTGGTCTGTCGGAACCAAGGTCCACGCCGGAGTACGTTGCAGTGGGGGCGGGGACCGAAAGGAGATCCGCAGACCGAGGGAGATGGTTGAAAGAATCCAGGGGTCGTCCGGGAACAGCGCCCGCCAGGCGGCGCTGTGCCGTGCGAGCCTCCCGCCGACCGGAGGTCCCAGCGCGGTCGACGGAGCCCGAAGGTGGAGAACATCAGAAGGCCCTTCCCCGCCCGGGGCGTCGGGCAGGCTTGGGCCAGGTCCTGGGAACGGGGGCCGAAGAGGATCCTGCAGTGGGACAGGTACGGGGGAAGGCAGGGGGCCTGGGGGGGAGACGTCCACCTCTGGTGTAAGGCCGGGAAACGGGTCTAGCCGCCCGCAGGGGGCGACCCTGGGTCCTGCGGGTATGTTGAAAGGGAGTAGGTACTGTACGACTTGGCCAGGTGTCCTTGTTTGCCTCTTTAACCGCTAACCAAGTGGGGCCAAAGAGAAGTTCTCCGCCAAGGGGCGCCTGACGAAGTTGGAGCTTTAGGTCATTGGGGAGAGGGCAGGAGCGGAGGAGGAAATCCCGACGCAAAAGGTCACAGTTGGCCGCCGCAGCCATAGCGTTGACACAGGTGTGGTAGGAGGCCCGGTTACCAGAGACGGCCAGGGCTAGCAGATCCCCCAGCAGCGGCGTAAGGGACGGATGCCAAGCCTCCTCTACGCGACGAACCATGGCTTGCGTCAGAAGGTCAAGAAATCCCGCGGAGGCTAAGGCGTTGCGTATGAGATTACCTGTCTGATCGATTCCTGGAAGCAGAGGGGTCCGTGCCGGAATCGCCGCCAGGGCCCAAGCAGCTGGGTCCGGTTTGGGTAGTGCGCAGGTAAAGCTCTGAGTATGTCCCGCGTACCAAGATTGTCGAAAGAACATGTGTAGGTCCGCCGGCCACTTAGAGTCATTGAAGAATCCAGCGGCGCCCAAGTGTCCCTGTGCGAGTCGAGCCGAGAACGCGTCCCGTAGGCTGCTGAAACCCGGAGGTTGAGGAAGAGTTTTAAAAGTCTTGGTATGGAGTTCCGCATCTACATAGGCCGCGGCCTTCTTCTTCGCAGGCGGAGAAGGAGGACAGTCTTCCGGCGGCAGGCACGCCGAGATGATGCGAGCTGCCTCGTCCAGGGCACGCAGAGTCTCCAACCTGTGTCCCACTGCTGACGGATGTTGTTCCTGCTCATCTTGATCCACGTCAGGGGGCGCCGGGATAGAGTGCGCGGGGCTGTCGTCCCGAAGTAAAACCGAAACTGAGTCCTCAGGCGCAAGGCTGAGCGCGTCATCCTCTAATTGCAGAGCGAGGTGGGAGGGGCCGGTTCGTGCTAAGAGTGTGGGCCCAGCCTCCGCGACGAGCCGGGATGTGACCGAGGCCTTGGCCGGAGAAGGTCTCACGGAGCGGTGACGCCACGAACGGACCGGGGAGGTTACTTGAGACCCAGAGCGAGAACGATGGGCGTAGCGTCGAGGCGACCTCCTACCCCGCGGGGAGGGCTCACGGCGGGAGCGGGGACTCCTAGAACGGGATTGGCGGCGGCAGCGTCGACTGCCTCTGGACGACGACGGCCTGGAGTGTGGAGTAGACGATTGGCGCGCTCTCCGAGTAGAATGTCTCACATCTGGAGAATGCGGTCTGGACCGACGCACCACTTGCGGAGATCCGACCCCGGACACCGTCCGCGATGGCCTACTGGTACAGGAAGATCTGGAGTCATGCCTATGCCGCGGTGACCTGTCCCTGGAGGGTGAACGATGGCGAGAAGAGCGGGAGACCGTCCGGTGCTTCTGCTCTCTGGAACGAGGTGAGTAACGGTCCGTACCTGAACGCCGAACTCTGTCGATGCGTGGAGGAGGAGTATCCTTCTGCTGGGAAGCGGGCATCTCCTGTGCCGAGACCGCTACCGGAACTGAAGCCTGTACCTGTACTTTGTCTCGCGCCGAAAGGATCGGCGGAACCGGACAGCGTGCACTAGTCGGGTCTGTACCTGCTGCCGGTGTAGTAGAACGAGCAAGCGACCGAAGTCGCGATGGAGACCGTTCTAACGTCTGATAAGCACCACTAGTCGGGTCTGTGGTGATTACCGGCGTGTCTATATTGTTCCAGGAAGAGGGCCTGACTGAAACTTCAGTACTAGTTTCTGCTACCGGACAGCGCGCACTAGTCGGGTCTGTGTTCGCTGCCGGCCCAGGAGGACGGGCTCGCGGTGTAAGTCGCGGCGTAGACTGTCCTCTCACCAGGTAATACCCACTAGTCGGGTCTGTGGTTCTTACCGGTGTATGGCCCTGTATACGTGCTGGCATCGGAAGTGCACGGTAGAAACCCCATAGCTGATTCCATTGTTCTTCCCGCCAGGGGGCGCAGACCAGGCACGGTTGGGAAGATGTACAGGTTGAACAGGGCAGGCACACCTCGTGTCCATCGCTCGGCCACTGGAATTGTCCACATCTGATACAGGTGCGGACTTGCCAACTGCAACACAAAACAGAACAATCTATGTGAAGGTAATCGAACCTGCCGCAGCCGGCAGGCAACGAAACGCGCGAAACGAACGAAGGAGATACGGCGTATGCTGGCGTGCGGCGCTCAAACCCTCCCTGAGCGCCGTACGGAAGCAGTGACCGAGATTATACCTCGCCATGTTTGGGAAAGGAAAGGAACGAAGAGCGGTGTCAGCGGTGAAGCCCGAGGCCGTCCTATCAAGGCGCCAACCCGCTCCGACCGGCCACGAAGGGACCGGTGCCAGGCGCAGAGACGACAGTCACACGAGAAGACCAGGAACGCGCCGTCCGCCACCGAACCAGGCCTTCCCCGAGGTAGGCCAAGGACGAACCCCAAGGGCACCAGAAGTTGAAGGCGACCGGCCGACAGTGAGCACAGCTCACCAGCGTTGTTAGGAAGTCCTCTCGAAACAACGCACACACGAAAGCGTCCCAGCCCAAAGGCCACAATCCCTCTCACACAGTTAGAATGTCGAAGTAGTGAACGAAAGCCAACGAATGAAGGAGCCACAGGCGTACACAACCTCACGCGACTAGCGAAGAAACTGACTGGTGATTTGAGCACTGAGCACATGCGTGGTTGAACCGGAAGGGAGGCTACCGGGTTTCCGCCTAACCTATGGCGCCCCTCTCCTGCCATCATGGCCATTATCGTACACAACAATTTTTGGGCTAAAATTAGACTAGCTAAGAAACATTTCCTAGTTGTAATACCATCGGTAATGTGTTTTGAGAAAACAAAACGGTGCCAAAATGGGAACCGCTTCGAGTCAGATCAAAACCGTTAAAAATGGCCGGCTCATGTATAACTATAACCTGAGACCTTACCTCATGTCCAATACGAAAAGGGAAAAGATTGCCGGTCAACTCCCAACAGATGCCGTAAGGATAAGAATCAATGCAGGATGGCTAATCGCACACATGAAGAAATCCAGAAAACACAGAAAATCGAGAAAACACACGGAGAACACGAGATAAACATAAGCCGAAACCGGAATGTCCGTTCCCGAGGCAGCTAAGCGTATGACTGGTAGCTAGGCCCAAAGGGCCTTATGGGAAGGGAGGAGAGGTCACTCTGGGAGTTATATAAAACGACGACTCCCCGAGTCGCCTCCCTGGTTGTGTTGCTTACACAACGCAGACATAGGCTGAAATCGGTAGCTAGACGTATCTTCCCATCAGTAATGCCATCGGTAATGTTTTTGAGGAAACAAAAGCACCTATCATCCCAGTAGCCCTTTCTACAGCTGACCGCCTCTCAATGGGGATGGCACGCGCCGCCAGCATCAGTTGCTAATGATGCGTTTGCCAGTGCTTATAAAAAGCCTGGGCCTTCCTACAGGGACGCTTGTTATCATATGTATAGGCGAAAAGAGGGACTATGGTGCACCAGAAGTTGCGTGTTGTTTTTATTTATTTATGCATTTATTGCGCTGAGCATGGTGCTAGCATGGAGTGGATGCGCATAACAAGTGGACAACATCATTATCATCAAGAAACGACCGGTCGTGGCTGCTACGCCACGTCACGAGTGCACCCGCGCACGCAAAACTCCGATGAGTAAGCAAAAAAAAAATCACAACAGTGATGCCGCCACCCAGCGCTGGTCGCTGGCACACACCGAGAGCTTACCGAGCCATCTCGCAGAGGCTGGGGGGAGGGGAAAATCTGACACGCAGAAAGCGGGAGCACCACACCAAGGAGCCGGGGCCGCACACGTCAAGCAAGGGCGCCGAGTCCGCGACGAAAGTCCCAGAGGCTGGTAAACACGCAAACTTGTCCGATGGCACCCAGAGAAGAACCACAGAAGTAACAACAGTTCAAGGCACCCGAGTGCAACAATACACAGCCGAGAACCGAGGCTCCAAGTCGCAGGTACAACCGGCGCAGAACACTACCAGCTGTAAGGAAACTGCAGAGGGCAAATGCACGTCTGCACTTCACATCCTTACGTGCGTACAGATAGCACCAGAAGAAGAAGCACACAAGTAACAACAGTTCAAGGGCTCCAAGGCAATACACAGCTGGGAACCAAGTCTCTAAGTCGAAGGTACAACTGCTGCAGAACCATACACAGCCGTAGGCTAAACACTGCAGCAGGCTAACACATGTCTTTACTCTGTAAGCTAAAGGAATAAACTGGCGTGTCTGCACAGGGCAGTTACCCGTATGGGGTGGGACGGGAGGTACTGGGTCACGACACCCCTAGGTTGCCTCCCCTGGCCTTATAGGTACACATCGCAAGTGTTGGCTAAAATTATCTAAGATATAGGATGGTTCCTTGTAGTAATGGCATCGGTAAAGTTTTTGAGGAAACAAAACAGTTTTTTGTCAAAATATGGCTTTTTTAAAACCTATATCTGGATCACCCCATGACCCCTGACCTTTGTGATGGGTCAGCTACATTAGTATGCACAAATGTTGATAAAAACTACAATTCTATCACACTTGACCTTTCTGAGGGGTCATCCAAATAAGTATGCATAGATAGGTCTTATCATCGAGTATCTCTGTGCCAAGTTTGGGTTCCAAGTTGAAAATAATACTTCAGAGAAAAATTTCTGGTCAAAATATGGCTATTTTTTTACCAAATTCTAGACCCTCTGTGACCTTGACCTTTGAGAGAGGTCACTGAAATTGGTATGTTTAGAAAGGTCTTGTCACAATGTCCTTCGGCCAAGTTTGAAGTCTATGTCGTGAAAAATCTCAGAGAAACTACCAACGTTAAAGTTTACGACAGATGGATGGCCCAATACATACTTTTGCTATCGCACGAGCCAAATAACTTTGAACATTGTGTTGCTTGGCCTTAAATGATCATGTTCCTGTAGCAGCTGGTTTTAGACCATTAAAATCTGGTTATAGGATTCTGTCTGTTATGATCTGCCATACACCATACAAAAACCAACACATAAGCAAGCAAACTAATATACAAGTACACCATGTTATGTAAAAAGAACATGCAAACTAGCTGCCCTTGTGAATGTGCCCTAAACCCCGTCGACTCAATCAGTACCAGCTTCACACACAAATACGCCCTGACAATAATTGTCATCAACATCTGTTGTATATTGCAAAAGATACAAAAATCAATATATTTCACAGGTATCACAACAAAAAATTGAAACAGCAACTTGTTCAACTAATTTCATCTTTCCCCCTCATGCTCAGTTTCCTCAAATACCTCACATATCACTCAGACATCAGTTGTTTAAACTGTCAGAACATGTCAAAGTCAATCATCAAATCCTTAAAACAACAAACAAATGAACAAGCTAGACAATTAACCCTTTGGCTCTTAATGTTTTTGTTGCGATGATCCCTGCTGGAACCGTCACAACAACAAAAAGCTACTGACAGCCCAAGGCTTAAAATAATGTTCATCATCTTTTGCCTTTTGTGTCATAACTTTGCTGAATTAGCTATAACACTGACAATCAATGGCTCACACTGGCACAAAATATTAAAACAGTGTTCATCCTCTTTCTACCTTCACAGATTCACCAGGACCCCCTGTGCATGCATCTACCAATGTTATAAACAGGACAGTACCAATGGCCACATGAGCATGGAGGTTAACCAACCAAGGGCTCATACAGTCAAACAATCCACACAGCGTCCTTCAGTTTTTGCCCTTCCACATTCACTAATGATCAAACAATCAATGGCTTAGCCAAGCACAAACTATTCACACGGGTTTAGATTTTTACAATTTGCAAACAAGGGCTCATTCAAAGAAATAACCAATGTAGAAAAAAACACTTTCTGAAAGACAAGCACAAAACAATATTCTGTTCTGTGTTTGTCCTTTCAAAACATGTTTCTTTCCTTGGTATTTTCTTTCATTTTACACACTTGACAGCCACCTCTTTTGGACATGGATTTAATGACTCGTACAGACACGAACAGCACTATGTTCATCAGCTTTTGCCTTTTCTCATTCGTTGCCTGGCCCCTGCTGCTCCACCTTTCCTGTGAGTGTTGTGTGTCTGTCCGTCATCACCTGAGGGTCCTGCAGCTTGTGACGGTTTGTTCCCACCCATCTCTGTGAATCACAAGAGCCCAGTAACCAAAGAGTGTAAGGCTGACATCAGCCAAAGCTGGCCTGCACACAGCTGTGCTGCACAGGCCAACTGCGAATGTTGGCCATGTGACCTTTGTTGAAAATATAGCAGTGGCTCGTAGAGTAATGTGGTTGCTTTTTAAATAACAACAAAATAGAAACATGCACATTTCAGCCTCCAAAATTGTTGTGTGTTGCTACACAACCAGGGACGTAACTCTAGCAAGCAGCTACCCAATCCCCTGAGTGACCTCCCTATCCTCCGAATAGCCTCCCTTTTCAATCTCGCGAGAGTCCGTTATTACCAGTTCTATACTTAGCTGCCATTTTGTTCGGTTCAGTTATTTCGGTCTCAGTGTTTCCTCGTCTTCTTCGTTCTTTCTTGTTGGTTTAGATCTTCTCCCGATGGTCAGGTAAGGCCTCGGACATTGTCTCGTGTTGCAGTAGCCAACTCCGAACTTGTCCCGCCTGCGGCGACTTCCAGTGGCCGACGGATTTACATATTATATGCCTTCCTTGTTCGGGCTGCGTTTCTGATAACAAAAAGCGCTACATGCTCCGTTTGGGAAGAGGACTGTTGGTCACAGATGTGGAGTTTTTATCGTCACCAGCGCCCCATCCCTTTTTCTGTGGCTCTGGTTCCACCAGCCCCTCCCAACTCGGCCGCAGTTGCTGGTTCGTCCAGGCACTCTCGGTCCCCAAACTCCGTTCGCTCCCTTACACTGCACTCCCGCTCACAGGTGACGGGACCCTTGCAGTTATCTTCTCCTATCCCCCCGGCCAAGGCGACAGATGCTGTCCCTTCTGCTGTGGGAGGTAAGTGCTTTTCCGATCCATTACATTCTCGCTCTATGGAGCGCCGTTTACTATCAATCCCGCGTCACTCGCGGCTACTTTCCCCTCTCCCTTGGGGGATGGGACACCGGCACCCGAAAGACCCTGGCGCGGTTACCGATCAGCCAGGTGTGGCCTTGCCCACCTGCACCTTTGCGCCTCAGTGTCGCCATAGGTCGTCACACCACGACTCTTTGCACGGCGCTGCGGGGATTCCGGTGTCCCCTTGTGCACCGGCTCCGAGCCGGTCACCACACATCTATCAATCAGATGAGCATACCTCTCGGCGCCGATCTCGCCGCTCTCGTCTGGATTCCCCTTCCTCCCGGGACGTTCAATCTCATGGTCGCCCTCGGAAACAGACAGAATTTGACCACCCTGTTCCATGCGATTTGTCGGTCGCGTGTTGGCCGCGGCGCTCCCCTCTCGGATGGGTTGATTTGCATCCTTCTGTTCTGCCTTCCCCTCTGCGCCACAGCCGAGATCATCTTGTCCCGGGACGGGAGCGGTCCCGTTCGTGGGTTTCTTCCCGCGACATTGCGCACCGTCGACCGCTTCCGGAGAACAGACACCACAGTCCCTCCCCTGTGAGGCGTCGGTCTTCTCCTTTTTCCTCTTCTGCTTCCTCCGTGGGCAGTCCATACACTCGGGGACTTTGCGCAGACACTTCTCGTCCACCTCGGCCAGGGTGACGGATGCCATCCCTTCGGCCGCGGATTGTGATGTGTCGGGCGAAATCTTACGCCCCTGCTCCCTCGGGCGTCTTTCACAGCCAGCCCCGCGCACCCGGCCTTTGAAGACGGGTCTCTCGCGGCGGTACCCTCATCTCCCTCTGGGGAGGAGACATCGGCCCCCGGCTGTCCCTGGCGCAGCTCCAGACCAGCCAGGCGTGATATTGCCTAATTGCGTCTTTATGCCACCGCGTCGCCATATGTCGTCACATCACGACTTGTTGCTCGGCGCCTTGGGGCTCCCACTGTCTCTTAGCGCCCTGGCTGGAAGCCAGTCTCCACGTACACGTATTACATAGGGTACGTTCTCTCGGTGTCCATCTCACCACTCAGATCGGATAACTTCTCCTTCAACACCCACTCCTCAGGACATACCACTTCGGGGTCATACACACGTGCGGTCCAGCTACCGCCGTGATCCCCGGGCTTTTCTTCCGCCTTCTGTCCCGTCTTACACCGAGCGCTCAGACCCGCATCTACCGGCCAGGAATGGGCCTATTCGTGCTTTGCCACCTATGGATAACAGGTTTGAGAGCTCGGTCCCCCCTCATATGAGAATGAAAATTTAACCGTGGTCCTGAAATCGACACCCTTTCTTATATATTGTATGAATAAAATGTCTCCCTATAGCATAGGACCGTTGTTGTTGGTTCTTACTCTCATTTTACACTATTTTTAACCTCGCTGCGTTTGGTACGCCCTGGGCCAAGCACAATATTAGATTGCTACATCTTTCCCACCTTATCGGATTGGTATATGCTATAGGCCCTGGGCCTCGAACTAAAATATAGGGCAAGGCCACACCTGGCTGATCGGTAACCGCGCCAGAGTCTTTTGGGTGCCGGTGTCCCATCCCCCGAGGGAGAGGGGAAAGTAGCCGCGAGTGCCCCGTCTCCGTAGAGCAGGTGCGTGGGACTGATAGACGCCGCGAGTGACCCGTCTCCGTAGAGCGGGTGCGCGGGATTGATAGTAAACGGCGCTCCATAGAGTGAGAATGTAATGGATCGGAAACTCAGGGGATTGGGTAGCTGCTTGCTAGAGTTACGTCCCTGGTTGTGTAGCAACACACAACAATTTTGGGGGCTGAAATTGACAGGCTAAGTATGTCTTCCTATCAGTAATACCATCAGTAACGTTTTTGAAGAAACAACAGGATTGTGCATCAGGTACAAATAGAAGTGCATGCATGTACTGGTATCACAATCATATTCAAACCTAAAATCATGTAATACAAATCTGTGATTAAATAACGAAACATAGGAAAAGAGGTAAAATTACAAGATTTTAGTTTAGATGGCAAATGCCAGCTTGCTATTTCTTTATGTGTTAATAGTTTTTATAATACAAGTATCCCTGTAGCCAAAACTGATGGAAATGTGACAAAAATCATTGCACGGCTCACCTTCAAGCAGATCAATTGGTGCATCTAGAAGAGATGCTCTCTGAGAATCAATCATATATCTGAAGGAAGAAATAATTATGCATGAACCATAAAAATAAATTGGCAACAGCCATAACAAAATCTTCACCGATTCACTGTGTGCAACATTTTCTTTTGAAACTGTGTACACATTTACATGAGGTGAAGAACATCTGAAAAATGTTCTTCACCTAAATATGCCATACCTAGAAATCATGAAGTCAGACCACATTGTTCATGTCTTGAAGTGTTGCTTAATTTACTTGTGAAGAAGACAAACATTTCAAAGCTCCCTCAGGTCAACACTAGTCTTACTGGCCTGCACACAGATGTGCACAGGCAAGCAAAGACTGACATCGCCCCCACGGACTTGCTATGTAACCATGTCTGCCTTAACCCCATAGCCACATTTCCAAACTTTTGGAGTCGTTGTCTAATGACTATATACCAGTTGTAGGAGATGGATTGATCATGATAATTCAAGGGTAGTGCCAGATGAGCTTGGTGCCATCAGGCGCCAAGCTCATCTGGCACTACCCTTGAATTATCATGATCAATCCATCTCCTACTGCTGGGCCCCAGGGCTAATGGGTTAAATCTGATATGCTGTACTGCACAATATTAAAGCTGACCTGCATGTTTGACATGTTATCAAAAATTGGCTACAATGCACAATAAATACTGGTAGAATGCTTGTAACAGTACCCTCCAGCATGCAGCCACCAGTGCTGTAAATAGTACTGGTGAATGCATGCACAAGGGTATTTGTTTCCTCAAAACACATTACCGATGGTATTACTAATAGGAAACGTTACCTAGCTAGCCTAATATAATTTTAGCCAAAATTTGGTTGTGTCCGTATAAGGGAGTGTTGGCAGGTGAGGGGCACCATAGTACAGGCAGTAACCCGAGTAGCCTCCCTTACGCCCCATTCGGGTACGAACTCACCCGATATGCCCCAGTTTAGTCCTTAGCTAGACTGTAGACGGTTGTGTCCGTTCTTTGCTCTTGGATTTGCTGTGTGGATGTGACCGGTCGACTTGTGACTTGTTTGAACTGTTCTTGCTTCGTTAGGATCTTGACTAAGCGGCTGGTGCTCGGGTGGAGCTCACTTGGATTGTACTACTTGTAGCTCACTCGCGTGGTGCCTGGTGCTGTTTGAACTTGAACTGTGCCCTGTACTTGGCCTTAGCGTGCCGATGGACAGTCTTGACCGGGCTGGTGACTGTGAGTCCTGTGGTGCCTCATGTTGTCACTTCAACCGGCATGGGTTTGCTTCTCGCACTGTCATGGCCAGGTAAAATCTCGTGACTGCCCTCGACCGGCGCTCTAGGGAAGGGAAGAGCGCCGGGCGTCGGCACTCTCTGTGCACTTGATCAAGTTCGTTCTCACCCTCATGAGCGTAATTGATGGTGCGCGGCCTCGGTGGCCACACTCGCTCGTTCTTCATTTTGGCCTCTATGTTGCAGTTACCAGGTTCATACCTGCACGCAATGTGGCGATTTTCAGTGGCCCTGTGACGAGCATGCAGTCTACCTGCCCTGTTCTGGCAGTGAGTCAACGCACCCCTGTGCTGGAAGAGAGATGGTCCCAGCTGTGGGGATTCTACCACTGTGAACACCCGACACCTATCAGAGAGCGGCCTTCAGTTCCCGCTCAGAGTACCACGATGGGGCATAGTAAATTTCCCATAAACGTGATGAATCGGACCAGTAGGACGGCTAATGCGCAGAATACCACAGATGGGGCTATTAAGTTACCCATGGCTGTGACGAATTGGACCAGTACAACTACCACTGTGCAGAATACCATGGATGGGGCACTCACAAACCAGATAGGTGAGGCTTGCGCTGGCAGAATTGTACAACAAACCAAGGGGAATTACTCAGTGCTGGACAGACAAACAGTTAGATCCCCTGCCCCCTCCTATCAGGCACCCAATTGCCAGCCCACAGAGAAATACGCAGGTATAGAATAAGACGATCATTTGCATCTTCAAAAAAGATGCATCAGGTCTCTTATATAACCCATGTCTTTCTCCGGAACTTAGGAAGTAGGCAGGGGAAACATACATACACAAACACGAACACGAAACCTTCGTGTTTGTGTATGTATGTTTCCCCTGCCTACTTCCTAAGTTCCGGAGAAAGACATGGATTATATAAGAGACCTGATGCATCTTTTTTGAAGATGCAAATGATCGTCTTAGTCTATACCTGCATATTTCTCTGTGGGCTGGCGATTGGGTGCCTGATAGGAGGGGGCAGGGGATCTAACTGTTCGTCTGTCCAGCGCTGAGTAATTCCCCTTGGTTTGTTGTACATGGATGGGGCTTTTAAGTCACCCATGACCTTGAGGAATTGGACCGATCCTACTACTTCCGGGCAGACGTTGGCACCCGAATTTATGACGATCTTAGCCCCGGGCCAGACGGCGGAACGCAGCCTGGACAGAAAAATTAATTTTTCTCTAAAATGTATTTTTTTGAAAAATACTTACCGATGACATGACTGTCCGGAAATAGTCTACATGCTTACCAATTTCAGCCTAAGACCCAAAGGGTCCCACCCAGGAGGCTCTCGGGGATCCCTAACAGGGACGAGAGTAGCCTCCCTTGCCCATCCGGTCACGTGCCAGGTGGAGCCTCCTTTAGCCAGTTGTCTACGGAGTTACCAGCGGCAAGCGGGGAGGGGGGAGGGACCTCCGAGTCATGTCATCGGTAAGTATTTTTCGAAAAAATACATTTTAGAGAAAAATTAATTTGTTTCCTCAAAACACATTACCGATGACATGACTGTCCGGAAGAATGGCAAAGAGGAGGAGGGTGCCGCAGAATCCACCCCACTGCAGCCACAATGTCCTTAACGGCGCAGTTGCGGTCCAAGGCCAGACTAGCGGCCATAGCGCGAACTTCGTGGGCTCGTATCCTGAGGGCCTCTGCTCTCTGTGGGGAAAGGTCGCAATAGGCGGACCGAATAACCCAGCGGAGCCAAGAGGAGATCGTTTGGGCGGAGATGTCAGTTCTGCCGGCGGAGAGAGGCAAAAAGAGGCGAGTCCGTCCCCTCCGTACGGACTTGGAGCGCCGCAGGTAGATACGGAGTGCCCGCACCGGATCTTGCTGCCGAGTCTCCCGCGGAAGGTCGGGACCTTTAAGCGGGCGAATAGCGATGACCTGAGGCGCCGTCAAGGGAGATCTAGTTTTGGCGAGAAAGGAAGGATCCGGGAGGAGCTGAACGGAGCCGTCCACTCGGAACTGCAGGCAGGACGGGCGAGACGAGAGCGCGTGGAGCTCACTGACGCGGGCTGCCGTGGCGAGGGCCACCAGGAAGCAGGTCTTTCGAGTGACGTCCGCAAAGCTGGCCAGATGGAGCGGTTCAAAGCGGTCCGAATTCAGCCAGGTGAGGACCCAGGGCAGGTCCCAGCGTGGAACGAGGGAGCGGGAAACCAGACGCTGCAAGCCGAAATGTGCCATAAGGTCGGCCAGGTCCTTGCAGGTCCCCGGGTCGGGACGGCCGAGGTGACGGTAGGTGTCGGCAATCATGGAGAGATAGCCACGGATCGTGATGGGAGCCAAACCTTGGTCTTGGAAGAGCCAGAGGAAGAAGTCCGCGAGCTGAGGGGTCGTCAGGTCGACGGGGGAGAGACGACGGACGGAGCACCAGGCACGAAGCACTCGCCACTTTCCCTCGTAGACACGTCTGGTGGAAGGTCTGCGGGCTGAAGCGATAGCGTCCACTGCCGCACTCGAGAAGCCTCTAGCGGAGAGGGCGTGCCGCACAATCTCCAGGCGTGTAGGAGAAGTCTCTCGGGGCAGGGGTGGAAGAGTGGCTGGCGGGGTTGCTCGAGCATCGAGCGAGGGGTGGGAAGTGGGAGGGGCGGATCCGTGGCGAGACTGAGCAGGTCGGTGGTCCACGATCTGTCCCAGGAGAACGGGGCCACCAGGAGAAGGACTGCGTTGCACCCCCGGAGCTTGAGCAGGACTTTGGGGACCAGGACCGTCGGAGGGTAGGCGTAGGCAACGAGAACGTCCCAAGGGATCGAGAGCGCATCGACCGCCCAGGCCAGCGGGTCGGGAATCGGGGAGACGAAGAGGGAAGCTGGTGGTTCCACCTGGTGGCGAAGAGGTCGACCAGAGGAGTCTCCCAATGCTCGCAGATCAGGCGGAAGATGTCCCGGCGCAGGGTCCATTCTGTGTGAAGAAGCTGGCCCCGCCGTGAGAGTGAGTCTGCCAGAACGTTCAGGTGACCTGGAATGTGACGGGCTCGGAGGGAAATGCCGCGGTCCTCGCACCAGCGAAGGAGTCGGTAGAGGAGGATGCAGAGATCGGGGGAGCGGGTCCCCCCCTGCTTCTGTATGTAAGCGACGACCGTGGAGTTGTCGGAGAGGACGAGGAGGTCCTGGGTCCGAAGATCGGATTCCCACGCGCGGAGGGCCTGCCAAACTGCATTCAGCTCCAGCCAGTTGATGTGCCGCGACGCTAGGTCCTCGTTCCAGCGGCCGGCCGCGTAGCGAAAACTCGGGAGAAGGTGAGCGCCCCAACCGGAGAGGCTGGCGTCGACGCAGAGAGAGAGACGGGGCAGAGGTGAGGACAGGGGAATCCCGGAGCCGAGCCAAGAAACGTCCGTCCAGCGAAGCAGATGGGGCCGCAGCACAGGAGAAACCGGCACCAGGGTGGAGAGATCACCGGAGGACGGTCTCCAGTGGAGGAGAAGGTGTAATTGAAGAGGACGAGAGTACAGATGACCGAGGGGAAGGAGATCCGCCGCCGCACTCATCAGGCCAAGGAGCTGGAGCCACACCCTGGCGGGGACAGCTGCTTCCTGGGCTACCAACCGGGCGAGATCGGCGAGTTTCTGGATCCGAGGCTCGGGTAGACGCACTAGGTTGCGGTCGGTCAGAAACTGCATCCCCAGGTGCACGAAGTGGCGAGAGGGAGTGAGGTCGGACTTGCCCGCGTTGACCAGGAAGCCGAGGCGAGACAACAGGAGGAGAAGATAATCTCTGTCCAGGCGGAGAGAGGTCACCGACTGGTTCCGCAGAAGGAGGTCGTCCAAGTAGTTGGAGATCGGGCTGGAGGAAGAACGTCGGGCTCTGGCTACCACCGCGTTCATGATCCGCGTGAAGACCCATGGGCTGAGGTTGAGGCCGAAGGGGAGGGCCCGAAACTGGAAGACAGTCCCGTCGATGGCAAAGCGGAGGTACCGGCGCGAGGCTGGATGGATCGGAACGTGCAGATAGGCATCGGACAGGTCCAGGCTGACGGCAAAGTCCATGGGCTGAACGGAGGCGCGAAGGGACCGGGCTGTTTCCATCCGGAAGGCCGGGGCGGCGATGAACCGGTTCAGGGCGGAGAGATCGATGATCGGCCTCCACTTGCCTCCAGGCTTGGGGACTACGAACAGTCGGCTGTAGAAGGCGGGAGTGTCGGGGAGAGCGACGACCTCTGTAGCCGCTTTCCCGAGAAGTGCAGCGACTTCTCCGCGAAGGGCATCGGCTTTGGGCGGATCCGCCGGGATCTCGGTCCACAGAGGAGAGCGCCGAAGCGGAGGCGGGGAACGGAAGGAGATGAGAAGACCTTCGGAGATGACAGAGAGGATCCACGGGTCGTCCGGGAACAGGGAGCACCAGACGTCTCCGTGCAGGGCAAGCCTCCCGCCGACGGGGGACCTGGAAGCGGACGGCGGGGGCGGCGGCGGGCGGTAGTCAGGGGGCCCTCCCACGCCCAGGGCGGCGGGCGGGCTTGGGCCAGGCCGGAACGGCTGGGCGGGCGGGGCGGGCGGGGCGGGCGCGGCCAGGCCCTGGCGCACGAGGGGAGGGGCGAGAACGGGAGGCCGAGGCGGAAGCTGGGGCCGTGGAGGTGGGTCTGACGAACCGCAGGGCTCGACCCAAGGCCTTGCGGGCTTGCGGAAAGCGAGACGAGGGAGCGCTGGGCCAACGGTCCTTGTTGGCTTCCTTCAGGGCCTGCCAGGAAGGGCCGAAGAGGAGAGGAGCGCCGACTGGAGCCCGGCGGAGCTGCGATCTCACATCAGGGGGAAGACCCGGGCAGGACTGGAGCACCGCATCACGCCGCATCAGATCGCAGTTGGCGGCGGCTGTCATGGCGTTGACGGAAGAGTGGTAGGCCACTCGATTGGCTGCAACTGCCAAGGAGTGCAGGTCCGACAGCAGTGGAGGAGCGGAAGGAAGCCAGGCCGCTTCGATACGGTTGATGAAGGCTTGCGTAAGCAGCTCCAGGAAACCGGAACAAGCGAGAGCGTTGCGGACGAGGCAGGCAGTACGGTCCAATCCTCGAGGCAGAACGCGCTTGAGCTGGGAAGCGCCGCCGGCGAGCACTAGGGCAGGCGGATCCACGGGAGGCAGAGGGCATGAGAAGGACTGCGAGTGGCCGGCGTACCAGGCCTGCCGAAAGGCGATGTCAACACCTGAAGGCCAGCGACAATCGGTGAAGAAGTCCGAGGCCGGCGCGGCGTCTCGCTGGAGATGCGCAGAAAGGGCGTCTGACAGGTCGCGGAAGGAAGGCGGCTGGGGAAGCGACTTGAATTTCTTCACCTGACGCGCAGCGTCCACAAAGGCGGCCGCTTTCCTCTTCAGTGGCGGGGAAGGAGGGCACGCATCCGCGGGCAGGCAGGCCGCTATGAGCCGGGCGGCGTCGTCCAAGGCACGGAGAGTCTCGCCACGAGGGGAGGCCAGGGTAGCTGGAGACGCCGGGTCCTCCCCGAGCGAGGGGGAAGGACTGCCAGACCCCAGGAAGGCCGAAACAGAGTCCTCCGGCAGCAGGCTTAATGTCTCTCCATCGCTGGCAGGAGGGGGGTGGGGAGGCGCCCGAAGCACAGGGGGCAGAGCGGCGCACACAGGGGGCGGAGGGAGAGCCGAAGGGCTAGGCTGCCGACGCCGAGAGGAAGAGGAAGGCGAAGGGTGCGAAGAGCGAAGCGAGCGCCGGTCCCGATGGGAGCGACTACGCCTAGAACGAGGTGGCGCCCTGACGTCTCTATGACACCTACGAGGGGAGCGCGGGGAGCGGCGCCGAGAGGACCAGCGGTGTGGCGAACGACTGCGCCGACGGTAAGTATAGGAAGAAGCCGAACGTGACGACGAAGGATGCCGGGGGCTACGAATCCTATCGCCACGACGGGGGCTAAGCCGACGATCCCAAGAGCGGCACGTGGAAGAACGGGAGCGGTCTGTCCTGTCGCGCGCCGGCGGACGAGGAGACGAGTGACGCGGCGCCCGGGGCTCACGGGGAGCACGTAACGGGCTATGCGACTGGTCATAGAAGTTTTCGGCTGTAGAAGGGGGGGCCATACGGCCCACACGTCTAGGAACCGGCGACAGGGGTCGCAGTGCACGGGGCTCCTTCACAAGGAGCGGGGCACGACTAGACGGAGAGTCCGAAAGGCCGATGCGTCTGCGAAGAGGCGACAGCGGTCGCGGTGCTCGGGGCTCCTTCTCGAGGAGCGGGGCACGAATAGACGAAGAGGCCGCGCCTGTACCCACAGGCGACAGCGGACGCCGTGCACGGAGCTCCTTCACACGGAGCGGGGCACGAGTGGATGGAGAGGCCAAAGGATCCAAGGGTGTACTCACAGGCGACAGCGGTCGAGGTGCACGGGGCTCCTTCACGAGGAGCGGGGCACGCAAAGACGAAGGGGCCGAACGGCCAACGCTTGACCTCACAGGCGACAGCGGAAGCAGTGCACGGAACTCCTTCTCAAGGAGCGGGGCACCAGTAGACGGAGAGGCCGAAGGACCCACGTGAGTACTCACAGGCGGCAGCAGTCGAGGTGCACGGGGCTCTATCGCAAGGAGCGGGGCACCATTCTCATGGAGGGGGGCACTAAGCCGGCTAGGCGACTTGCCAGGGGTGTCAGCGGGCAAGGGCGGTGCGGACACCGTAGCAGCAATAGTCTTACCGAGAAGACGAGGCGTGCGTATCTCCACGTCCGAGGGGGGGAGCTGGACCGGGTCCCGGCGAGCTGTGACAGGTCGGTCCCGCCGGTAGAACCTCCAAAGCTCCGACCAACGAACCTCCGGCCACGAAGCGCAGACAGAGCAGGGGAGGTCCGAGGAGCAGCCGGAACACGGGAGACAGTACTTATGCCGGTCACTCGGCCACTGAAAGTCGCCGCACAGGGGACAGGTGCGCACAAGATCACTGCAACACAAACCAAAAGGTGAGAGGCGACCGGTGGCGGGAACTAACCCGCCAAATACTTTCTCCAAACGAGAGTAACGACCGAAGCACACGCCGAAACGCGGAAGAAACAAAACAGGTCGAGACGAGACCGCCGTCCAGCCCAGCCGGGCGAGACGAAGGACACGGCCGAGACGTTACCTTTCCATGGCGGCGCCGAAGCGCAAACCACCGTGAACGACGAGAAGACGCAGTAAGGCCCCAGGCCCGGCAACAGCACGAGGTGCAGACGAGGGCTGGTAGCAGGAAGGCCACGCTAGAAGAGGAAGCCGAGAAGCTAGGCGAAGGCAGAGCGAACGGCCGGTCGAAGTGTACAAGTCTACGAAGGGTCAGAGGCTGTGAAAACGCGTGCGAACGCTAGCAGCGAAGTAGACAACTGGCTAAAGGAGGCTCCGGGGAGATGATTCTGTATTCAGGTCATGAAGAGGAGAATGCCCCCCATACAGAAGGAGTAGCACTCATGCTGTCACCAGTGGCACAGAGAGCGCTGATGGGCTGGGAACCTCTTGGGCCAAGAATTATAACAGCAGCCTTTAGAACCAAGAAAAATCTCAAGCTGAACGTCATCCAGTGTTATGCGCCCACCAATGACAGTGACGAGGAAGAGAAACAAGAGTTCTACGACCGACTCCAGAGTGCCGTGGACAAATGTGCGGAGCGAGACATCACCATCGTCATGGGCGATTTTTATTGCCAAAATAGGGGAGGACAACACCGGATACGAAGAGGTGATGGGGAGACAGGGACTAGGCTCGGAGATGAGTGAGAACGGGGAGAGGTTTGTAGACTTTTGTGCTCTAAACCGACTTGTCATTGGAGGCAGCATCTTCCCACACAGAAGAATACACAAAGCAACTTGGGTCTCACCTGACCATACAACAGAGAACCAAATAGACCATATCTGCATTAGCAAGAAATTCAGAAGATCCCTTCAAGATGTTCGAGTGAGGAGGGGAGCAGATGTCGCCTCAGACCACCATCTGCTTACCTTAAGAATGAAGCTCAAGCTAAAGAAAAGCCGCACAGAGACAAGAAGAAGACAGCGCTATAATGTAGGCCTCCTGAGAGAAACTGGAGTTAGAGAAGAGTTCAAACTGGTGCTGTCCAACCGGTTTCAAGCGCTACAGGAGCTAGTAAATGAAGAGGAGGCGGTCACCACAGAGCAGCAGTGGAAGGCAGTTAGAGAGGCGCTGAACTCAACCTGCAAAGACACTGTAGGGTTCAGGAAACACCACCACAAGGACTGGCTGTCGGCACAGACCTTGAAGAAGATAGAAGCGAGGAAGCAGAAGAAAGCAGCGGTCAACAACAGTCGAACGAGAGCAGCCAAAGTAAGGGCACAGGGGGAATACTCGGAAGCCAACCGCGAGGTGAAGAGGAGTATCAGGGCAGACAAGAGGGCCTACACAGAAAGCCTGGCAGCAGAGGCAGAAAAGGCAGCAGGCAGCGGCAACATGAAACAGCTCTACGACATTACCAGAAGATTGTCGGGTAAGTATGGCCATACAGAAAGACCAGTAAAAGACAAAGAAGGCAAGCCTATTGCAGACAGAGCAGACCAACTCGACAGATGGGCCGAGTATTTTGAAGAGTTACTGAACAGACCTAGCCCACCCGACCCCCCCAACATCCAGCCGGCAGAGACTGACCTACCCATCAGCTGTGACAGACCCAGCCGGGAAGAGATCAGAAAAGCAGTGGCATTTTTGAAGAATGGCAAAGCAGCAGGGCCAGATGGCATCCCAGCAGAGTCTCTGAAAGCAGACCTAGAGACAACAGTTGAGATGCTGTACCCACTGTTTGGAAAGATCTGGGAAGAGGAGGTGATGCCGGCTGACTGGAAGGAGGGGTACCTAATCAAGCTTCCCAAGAAAGGCGACCTCAGCAAGTGTTCCAACTACAGAGGAATCACCTTGCTGTCAGTACCAGGAAAGGTCTTCAACAGGATCATCCTAGAAAGAATGAAGAGCTCCGTTGACCCCCAGCTGAGAGACCAGCAAGCAGGATTCAGGAAGAACCGATCATGTACAGACCAGATCGCCACTCTCCGCATCATCGTGGAACAGTCTCTGGAGTGGAGCTCCCCGTTGTACGTCAACTTTGTGGATTACAAGAAAGCATTTGACAGCGTGGACCGAGAGACTCTGTGGAAACTCCTACGACACTACGGTGTACCCACAAAGCTCGTCCGCCTGATCAAGAGCAGCTATGATGGCATGACATGTCGCGTGATCCACGAAGGGCAGTTCACCAGAGAGCTCCAGGTCAGAACTGGTGTCAGGCAGGGGTGTCTGCTGTCTCCGTTCCTCTTCCTACTGGCCATAGACTGGGTCATGAAGATGACCACAGAGCACAGACGAAGTGGAATACAGTGGACACTGTGGACACAGCTTGACGACCTCGATTTTGCAGACGACTTGGCATTACTGTCCCACACTCATCAACAAATGCAGGACAAGACCACGAGGCTTGCTGACATCTCGTCCCAAGTGGGCCTCACCATTCACAAACAGAAAACAAAGACAATGAGGCTGAACGCAACCAGGGAAGAACCAGTCTTGCTTGCTGGCACCCCGTTGGAGGAGGTGGAGTCCTTCACATATCTCGGGAGCATCATAGACAAAAAAGGTGGCACTGATGCAGATGTCAGAGCACGAATCGGTAAAGCTAGAGCAGCCTTTCTCCAGTTGAAAAAAGTATGGAGTTCCAGAGAGCTGTCACAACACACCAAAGTCCGGATTTTCAACTCCAATGTAAAATCAGTTCTCCTATATGGAGCAGAGACATGGAGATTGACAAAAACCACAGTCAACAGAGTACAGACCTTCATGAACAGTTGCCTTAGAAGAATTTTGAAAATCCACTGGCCAGAGAAGATCAGCAACGTCAGACTCTGGGAGAGAACAGAGCAGATAACAGCAGAGAATGAAATTGGGCGAAGAAGATGGGGATGGATCGGTCACAGTCTGAGAAAGCCAGCTTCCAGTATCACTAGGCAGGCATTGTCATGGAACCCCCAGGGAAAGAGGAAAAGAGGTAGGCCGAGAAACTCCTGGTGTCGAGACCTCCAAGCAGACATCAAGAGACTGGGAACCACCTGGAGTAGAATCGAAGGAGAAGCACAAGACAGGAGTTGCTGGAGGTCTCTCGTCGACGGCCTATACCCGGGTAGGGGTGACAGGCGTAAGTAAGTAAGTAAAGGAGGCTCCACCTGGCACGTGACCGGATGGGCAAGGGAGGCTACTCTCGTCCCTGTTAGGGATCCCCAAGAGCCTCCTGGGTGGGACCCTTTGGGTCTTAGGCTGAAATTGGTAAGCATGTAGACTATTTCCGGACAGTCATGTCATCGGTAATGTGTTTTGAGGAAACAAAAGGTGTCATGCTTGGAGTGTCGGGAAGACAGACACGAGGCACACTCACGACGGGATACCGCCACTAGGCACTAGGGACGAATGCTCGGCTTCTCGATCGCAGGTCGGTGATGAGCGTCCACGACCAGACAAGCTCCC
Organism: Semisulcospira habei; assembly: GCA_036245525.1. Taxonomy (NCBI): domain Eukaryota; kingdom Metazoa; phylum Mollusca; class Gastropoda; family Semisulcospiridae; genus Semisulcospira; species Semisulcospira habei. The sequence continues at coordinate 85,291,056 of BTPG01000001.1, forward strand.
TACACGTATAGGCGCCAGCTCCCGATACAGGTTAGACAGGCATGAACCTGCTGCATCCAGGAATCGCGAGTACCGCAGGACTGCTGCACGTTCCACAGGTCAGTGATGTTGTGCCACGCCCACTCACCCCGATCATGGAGACGAGACCTGTATGCAGTTTGGAAGGAAGAAGTGGCATGCGCGGTGCTTCATTCAGAGAGGCACGACGTGCACACACGACAGGATCCCGTTCCTAGAGACGATGAACGCTCGGCTTCCCGATCGCAGGTCAGTGACGAGCTTCCACGGGCCAGTTCAACTTCTACCGGGAAGATGCCAGTACATGCCCTTACGGCGGTCTTAGCCCCGGATCAGACGGCGGAAAGCAGAAGCGGAAAGACGGTGGCACGCACAGTGCTTCGGGCAGAGAGGCATGAGGCGAACTCACGTCGGGATCTCGCCTCCATCTAGACTACCGAGCTGCCACTACCGGGCCAAGGTCAGCACTCGTGCCATCGATGGTCAAAGCCCCGGACCAGACGCTCCACGGCCAGATGAACGGACGGAACAGAAGAGCGCGCGCTCGCTGCGCAGAGCCACGTGGCACAAGCCTAGCGCACGCCGGGACCCGAAACTCGTCAGGTCTCCATACGTTCGGCATCCCACTCACAGGTCAGTGACGAGTCTCCACGACCGGACAACTGACTGAAAGGAAGAGTGCTCCCTCCCTGCACAGGGTACGGGGTGCGACACTCAACGCACGCCGGGACCACGAGCCGCGTCTGCTCGACGAACGTTCGGCATATCACTCCCTGGTCAGCAACGAGCACGACCCTGGCACATGCTGGGACCGAGAGTCCCATAGGATCTACGAGCGTTCAGCATCACGCGCCCAGGTTGGGGAGAAGGTGGCACGACCGCGCCTTCGGCTGTATGGAAGAGAGCACACTCACCGCACAAGGGAACCACGAGCCGATCGTGCGACGGGCCCACGCGTCCCGTCTACCACATGTGACGTAAGCAGGGCAGAAGGACCACTGGGGGTTGGAAGAACCAAGCGGACCCCCGCCTCTTACCAGTATCGCCGGCGACGTTGCCTCACCCTGGACGTGCCTTCCACGGAGATCGGAAGACTTCAACACCCAGGTGTACTATGCCTTGTTCCTGGCACACCTCCTTGGAGGCCCCTAGGAGGAGTGCGTGGGGGGTTCTAGGCTGGTGTTCATATGTTAACGCGCTTACAGTGGGCAGGTAAGTTAGCGCTGTAGAGATGTGCCATTTTTCTCTTTCTAGCTTCGGCGACCGACGCCAGATTCCTGCCGGCGCTAGGGGGTCGTTTCACTTGGTTCCGTGTTCTTGCGCGGCAACCTACTGACTCAGGATTTCATTACACGCTGCGAGGCTCGGAGTCGCCCCCCCGCTCGCCGCAGATTCGGACCTCCTGGCCTGCCGGGCGCCACCTACTACGCGGCGTACCTTGCCTTGCTCGTCGCCTTGCCGGCTACTTCTCCGGGGGAACGGGTGCTTCATGAGGCCACCTGCACTACTGCCACCTGCACTACTGCCTCGACCTCCTGATCGCTGGTACCGACTACAACAGTCGACTCGCGCTCCTGCCAGTTGGGTGTCTTGTGCTTCCACTTCGACAGCCCTAGATGTTGTTAGGGCGGAACTGGACGGAGCCTCCTGAGAGCAGTATGATTCAGCGCGTCCCCAGACAACCTGTCGCCATCCATGGCCTCCGGGGGTTCAACCGCCATGGTTCGTCGTGGTGGGCAGAACTAGACGGGTGCTTCCGGGCTACTCGTTGACTTCTCCAACCGATCTTCCCTAGCGATAGAGGTCAGAGCCCCCTTGATGACAGCTCGAGTTATCTTTGAATTCCCTCGACAGGCCCGGCTTCTGGGTCTACGCGAGCACATCTGACTTCACGCCTCCTTGGGATGGAGTCTCGCTCAGTTTTCACGTATGGCTATCTCCGGAGCGGCGAATTCTGCGAATGATGCACTCAGTGCGACAGGTTTTTCTAGAGTAGGAGCCCTCCATGGACCGGTGTACCGCAGCAGGCCCTCTTTCCTTTGATGCTTCAGTGTCTTCTGCTTCGGCGGCTCTGGTTTTCCCCGGATGATGTTCTACAGATGACCGCCATCTCCTTCGCTGGGCGGTTCTCGCGACGGGAGAGTATATCTGTGCGCCTTCACTCCTGTGGTCCCTTCGCCGTCGCAAGTCTCGCCAACAGGGGAGTTCACCTGATTACGAGAGACTATTCAGCCTCCTAGGGATCCAGCTTCGGGTTTGTTGGCGATGTCTGGACCTTCTCACCGACTCCAACAGCACCGCAGTCTTCACCCTTTTCCAGCGGGGCGGGCCGCGGTTCCTCGTCCATCCTCCTCGCCCAGTGGCCGGTGGTGCTGGATTGAGACTTCGCTTCCCAGCCGAGAATCTTCAGGGACTTCCGCAGGACATGCCGATGCCTCTCTGCTTCGCCTTCCCTGTTCATCTCCGCAGCCCGGAGCGGCCGTCACCCTCCACCTCATGAGAAGACCTCTCGTCCAGCCGACCTACGGTGCTGTCCAAGCCCCTCCTCCGGTTCAAGGTTGCGACGCGGACCTGGGCCTAGTGTATTCGTGCTGCGGTTTATGCTGGTGGGCTGCCAGCGTCCTGACCTTTGACGGACCACCAAGTCTACAGCCCGAGACCTCTTCTCCCACGCCTTGACGTTACGCAGCAAGCCTTTGCCGCGAGAGGTTCTCCATGTGGCTGTGGTACCTTTCGTACGGTTTGGACGCTCGACCGGATGAGCCTGCGACAGGAGGGACGTGTCCTGGGTGGCTGTTGGACCGTTTGACGCATCTTCCTTGGGGATCGGGCGATTCCTCGGCGGTGATCTTCGTTCTCCAGCTCTCCCCCATCTTCCTTAGCATCACTGCGGTTAGGGGCTACTGGACCAGGGTCGGTGATGAGGACCACCCCAGATCAACCGACTCAGGTACAGGCAGCCAAGTGTTGTGCCAGACCCTCACGACGTGGGAGTCTCACCGTTGGCGCCAGGAACTCCTAGTCTTGGCCAACATCCCCACTGTCGTCCCCTGCATCCAGGAACAGGGCGGGACCCACCATCACTCGCTTGCATCCTTCTCCACCAGGCGTTCTGCTGGGGCGAGGATCGGGGCATCGCACTTCGTGCAAGACATTTCCCGAGCATCTGAATGTTGTAGCCGACTCTCCCCTGCGTTGCAGCCAGCTTCGCCACACCGGGTGGACACTCTGGCCAGACATCTTCCAGAAGACTGAGACCAATTGGGAGACTCCCATGCTCGACCTCTTCGCGACAAGGTGGAACCTCCTCTCCACGCACAAGAAAAGCTCAAGCAACCGCGACAGGCGCTGTACCAGGGACTTGGCGCGGCAAGCCCTCACCAGTAGAGGCTTTCCAGGGCGGCGGTGGATGCTATCGCTTCCACATGCAGACCCTCGACCAGACGAGTTCCGAGGGATGTGGCGAGCGCTAGGCGACTGGTGTGGCGACATCTTCTCCTTCCACATGAATTGATGGTGCCCCAGCTGGCGGGGTTCTTCCTTGGCTCTTCACCACCAGCGTCGTCTGGCGCCAATCACCTTTTGGGGCTACCTCGCCATGATCGCCGACACCTACCGGCAGGGGGGCCAGCCCGATCCTGGTAGCTGCAAAGACCTCGCCGATCTGATGGCCCACTTTGGTCTGCAATGCCCGACCCTGCGTTCTCTGGTACTGAGATGGGACCTACCTTGGGTGCTTCCGGTGGCTCAACTCAAGACCGTTTTGAACCTCTTCTGTTGGCGAGCATGCCGGACGTGACGCGGAAGACATGCTTCCTCTTGGCTCAGTGAACTTCACGCGCTGTCGACACGCCCAGATTGCTTGCAGTTCCGGATGGATGGCTCCATGCAACTGCTACCTGAACAGATCTTTCTGGCCAAGACGCGGGCGCCTTTGGCTTCCCCACAGATGATGACCAAGCCACTGCGCAGAGGACGCACCCGCCTGTTTCTCCCTCTGTCCCCAGGTAGATGTGACATCTCAGCCCAGACCATCTCCTCCTGGCTCCGATGGGCGATTCGCTCTGCCTACTAGGATCTCGCCCCTGATGCAGCCAAACGTATGAACATCAGGGCACATGAGATCAGAGCCATGGCCGCAAGTCTCGCATTCGACTGCTCTGTCAAGGACATTGTGGTGGCCGTGGGATGGCGATATGAGACTACCCTTGCCCGCTTCTACCTGAGGGACCTCTCCACCCAGCGGCAGAACCTTTCGCTGGTGGGAGACATAGCAGCAGCGCAACACTCCCTCCCGGGGCCATAGGCGCCATAGTTATCTTAGCTAAAATTATCGGGAGTTTGCCTCAGGAAGGCGGGTCTGAGGGCCAGTGTCTTGGTTAGGGGCACTATAGCGGCACCCACCTCCTCTTCGGAATTCTTCCTATTAGTAATACCATCGGTAATGTGTTTTGAGGAAACAAATGAATTTTTCTTTAAAATGAATTTTTTCGAAAAATACTTACCGATGGTATTACTCGAAGGTCCCTCCCACCTGCCCCGCTTGCCGCCAGTTCGCTAAGAAACTAAACTGAGGCATATCGTGTGAGTTCATACCCGGATGAGGCGTAAGGGAGGCTACTCGGGTTACTGCCTGTACTATGGTGCCTCTCACCTGCCAACACTCCCTTATACGGACACAACCAAATTTTGCCTAAAATTAGGCTAGCTAGGTAACATTTCCTATTAGTAATACCATCGGTAAGTATTTTTCGAAAAATTTCATTTAAAAGAAAAATTCATTTTTACAGTACTGACGGCTGCACCCAAGAGGGGGTTAGCCTATTAAAGGTCAAAAGTTTGACATTTAAAGTTGTCCAATGAAGGCTACATTTCACTTAAGAAGGTAGACTGACCATGACAGTTCCAAGGGTGGTGCCAGGACAGCTGGTGCCTCTGGGCACCATGCTGTACTGACACTCAGGGGTCAAAATCTTCCACTTTTCCGAGGATATCAGCGTTAATTAAAAAAAATCCGTTGTTTAAAAAAAGGCAATTCCGCGTGGAAAAAAAATAAAACGTAAAAAAATCAGAAACGGTCGTGGTTCTTAAACGGCGCAGGTCCACAAGTTGTCAGATTCGTTTATCGTTAACTTTAGGCAAGCTTCGTTCTTCCAAGATGGCGTCTAGCGATGCAGGACATTGTTGCTCGCGGCTAAACTTTTAATGAAACGGGAGTGAGAAAGAAATGGAGATGGGAGTGGTGTGAAAAATCGGTGAAAGTCAAGTCGAACCCTGACATGTTTGAACGGATATAAGAGCACATTCTAAAGCTGGAGTTGGTGGAAGTGAGCATAGGCCTGCCAACATTGCGTACCACGATTCTTCGCGCCTACCCCCCCCCCCCCCCCTCCCCGCTTGAGTTTTTGGCCCCTGGAATCAATGTCTCGCTTGCTAAACCCCCCCCCCCCACCCCCGTTGTTTCCGCTTTTTCCCCCAGCACGTGTTTTGACCCCTGGACACTACCCTTGAGCAGTCATGGTCAAATTCATCTCAGGTTATTGTGCAATATACCAAAAAGAGTTAAAAAGCAGCAAAACAATTTGATTAACTAACCTGTATGCCTTTGAAATCCCAAATCCTATCAATGCAAATGCTGATATCAGCAACACCTGGACTACCGTATGCTGAAAAAACAAAGCAAAGTTAACCCATTCAGCCCTTACGCACTACAGCAGGAGATGGGTCGACCATGATAATTTAAGGGTAGTGCCAGATAAGCTTGGCGCCTGTCGGCGCCAAGCTCATCTGGCACTGCCCTTGAATTATCATGGTCGAACCATCTCCTGCAACTGGCGCATAGTCATTAGATGACGCCTCCAACATTTGGGAAATACGGCCATCGGGCTGAATGAGTTAAATGAATCTGAGATGCATGAATATTTCTAACAGATCAACACTTGCAGGAGCTCATGAGGATCTTTACCACCTAACACAATGAGCTCTAAGGTACAAACTTAACTATGAAAGTTGTCCTCCGATGACTGTATTGTGAGCAGTTCAGGAGTCTGACAGCTCAAGAGTGGCAGCACTCTTATACTGTCTTGGTCAAGCAATATCTTGTTGCACCGTTTCATGGATGCATGGTTTAACTCATTTGAGACATGCCGCCTCCAGGATACGCACTTATGCTGCGTATCTGGAGGCGGCACGTCCTGAATGAGTTAAAGATGGTCCTTGGTGAAGAAACTGTACTGATACTTACTGACCCATTTAGCAGTGACAAACTACAGCAGGAGACAGATTGACCATGATAATTCAAGGGTTGTGCCAGATCAGCTTGGCACCATGCTAATCTGGCACTACCAGACCTGCCTACCCTTTACATTTGAAATGTGTAGTGTTCCAGACCAAATGTGTAGTTTTTCAGGCAAATGAGTAGTTTCAGCCGAAACTTGACAAGGTTAATTGTGGCACGCCACTCACACACACACACACACACACTATATATATATATATATATATATATATATATATATATATATATATATATATATATATATATATATATATATATATATATATATATATATATATATATATATATATATATATATATATATATATATGTGTGTGTGTGTGTGTGTGTGTGTGTGACGTTTGGTGTCGGCAGACAAATTTTGACCAACTTCTACCGGGCAGATATTGAAAGTATTTTTATCTTCTCCCTGACCGTTTGGTTTGGCAGCACCACACAGAAAGAGCGATCCGAATTAAAAAGAGTAGTAAAAGCTGCATCGAAAATCATAGGTATTTGGAGTCCTCTTCCATGAAAGAATGCTAAAATAAAAAGGCTAGATCCACCCTCCAAGATGATTCCCACCCAGCCCACCAGTTGTTTGAGATGCTGCCATCCGAGTGCCGTTATAGAGCGATTGGAACACGCACGATTCGTTTTAAAAACAGTTTTTATGCAACCACTCTCCAGACTTTTAATGATGCAAACAAACGTCAAACCTAACCCATCCGTCCCACCGTTTTCCTGTATACATGTAATGTATATACAGTATTGCCCAGCTACATCAAGCGACATGTTTTATTATTACGATATGTTCTCTGTGATTTGTGTCACTGTGAAATCATGTTTATTGCCTTTACGATTAGACCACAATAGTTCAAGGCATGCAAGTGTATAGGACTCGAGTGAATGTGTGTGTATGTGTGTGTGCCGTGCACGTGAGCAGCTTAACTATATTTTGATGTAGTAAAACTGTTACCGCTAGGTTTTCATATATATGAATGAAAAACAGAAGATAGTGGTGGAAAACCCTTTAAAATAGAAACAAGGGACGATGTTTCGGATCAAAGATCCTTCTTCAGGTGACATGCAGTGTGGTTGCTGACAAGGGTGTGTGACAGATGCTAAGGTGTGAGATGCGCGAAGTGAACTGTAAACAAGATGATCGCATAGGTTAGTGTCACGTTTGTAAGCGACCAGCGGAGGCTCAGGAAATATGTCTTTCATTACTGTGTCATTTTGAATGATGTGGAAGTTTCTGAGGAGAATGTTTTTGATTGGGATGTTGTGAGGATGATACGTGATACACAGGACTGGCCGGTCATCGGCAGCACTGCGAGTTTTCTCCCGCAAAGCTTCACTTCTGCTTGTGGCCTCATCTTTAGAACGAGCGGTGTTGACGATGTATTAAGGGTATCCCTGGTGTGAGAAGAAAGTGGCAATGGTTTCTCTCGTGTTCTTTTCTGTTCTACGTGTCGTTTGTTTCCATGTCACCTGAAGAAGGATCTTTGATCCGAAACGTCGTTCCTGGTTTCTAATTTAAAGGGTTTTCCACCACTATCTTCTGTTGTTTTTTTGTGTTTTTTTTTTTTTTTTTTTTTAAATATTTTGATGGTAAATGTGGATTTCTGATACGTATGTAGTGTACATATTAAATCCATGATCTCTGCAATTAATTGTTTAGAAATATTGTTTCGAGATTCAGTTTCAAAATTAGGTGTCACATTGTGTTCCATCATCGAATCTATCGGTTCATTTAGCCTGAATTTAAAAAAAAAATGATTAGTTTAGATATCTCAACGCAGTACCTGCGGTTTGCCAGCTCAGTAATACAACGAAAGAGAAAAACTGAGCTGCATGAGCTTATGAAAATCTATGCCTTTTGTAGATGGAAGGCCGTGGATAAAAGCAAATAATTCCACAGTGGCTTACTCATCCAGGGAATCTAAAAAGGTGTAAAGTAGGCCTGCAAAATGCACAGATTCCCATCAGCCAATTCAATATCTGGGGGTTCATGGTGATCTATGTCAATTGCAGTCGTAATGGTCTGACCAAGACACTGTTTCCAGGCAAAATGAGGAGGGGGACAGAAAAGAATGGTAAAGTGTTGTATCGGTAATGGTCCACTGCACAAGATAAACATTGGGCTATGGGCACCAGCTTGAGTTTTCTGACCTCAGCCCGAGGTCAGGGGGTATCGGATTTCACTGAAATTTCAGAGATTCCAGTGGCCTGATGCACACACACTCATGGAACACCGCGGGCAGTAACACAGGCTGAACGGATCGGCGCGACTGATAAAAATTTTTTGGTTCAGAACGCAAGTTGAAATTAAAAATTATTGTGAAACAGAATTACGTAGTTGGACTCAGAATTGCGTAGTTACGTAGTTGGTTAAAAAATGCGTAGTTTTCTATGGCCAAAACGTAGTGTAGGCAGGTCTGCACTACCCTTGAATTATCCTGATCCATCTCCTGCATCTGGTACATAATCGCTATGCAAAACATCTAAAACTTTGGAAATGCAGCCTTGGGGTTAAATAGGCTAACTAACCCTTCAGCTGTGGGTAGCACTGTTTATCCATGTGACTCCTGCAAGGAATCACCTGGATAAAAAGCACTACTGACAGCCAAGGGTGATGACCAGTACGACACAGATTGTGTGTACAGTATTTCATTGACTCAATAAAACATGGATAGAAATTAGGTTGACGCAAGTCATGAAGCAACAAAAACAATGACAAACAGATAACAGGGTTTATTTTGGGAACGTGCCCTGCGCCAATTGACGCACTGAGCCTCATGTTTGCTCATTGCTTTTCCAGGGTGCGTGACATCAGGCACATCCTTTTTACATGCACGCGCTCCAGCCGTAATAGTATGTTTATTTCTTGCACAACTCTATAATCGATGCTTGAAACAAACCACCTAACCACAACTGGCTTAGACTGAAACTGAAAAAGGTACCCAGACAATTCGATCGGTAACATTTGACTGCTAATTTCAGCCCCAAATCCCAGTATGTAATGACGCCACACAAGAGTATGGCAGACAGTTCACGACCTTTCATACACAATGACCGGCTGCCAACTTCACGCGTACAGAAAATTCATTTTTCTCTAAAAGGTATTTTTTCGAAAAATACTTACCGATGACATGACTTTATGGAAATGTCTACTACTAGCTCAATTTTAGCCTACTCACCCGTTGTGTGCCCACACAACCCGGGAGGCACTCGGGGAACCCCCCCTAGAGGGGCCGAGAGTTGTCTCCCGTTTCCCGCCTTACCGGCTCCGGTCACGAGACCGGCCAGTTTTTTGTGATACTTCGCTCGAAAGCGGCAAGCGGGGCAGGAGGGAGGGTCCTCCGAGTCATGTCATCGGTAAGTATTTTTCTAAAAAATACCTTTTAGAGAAAAATGAATTTGTTTCCTCAAAAACATTACCGATGACATGACTTTATGGAAGAATTGCGATGAGGAGGAGGGTGCCGCGCAACTCTTAATGGTAACAGCGCCGTCCTCCCAGTCGCAACCTCCCGACAATTTTAGCGAAGTGCATACCTACGGCGCCAGTGGCGCCGGGAGGGAGTGTTGCGCCGCGGCGATGTCCCCCACTAGTGCGAGATTCTCTCTTTGGCCTGCCAGGTCCCTGAGGTAGAAGTGGGCGAATACAGATTCAGTCTGCCAGCCCACGGCTGCCACGATGTCCTTGACAGCGCAGTTTCGGTCAAATGCGAGGCTCGTGGCCATGGTTCGTACCTCATGTGCGCGAATGTGCAGCCTCATGTGCGCGAATGGTGCAGACCAGCGAGGTCTGGGGAGGAGGGGCGGCCAGGGGAACTCCCGACGCTAGCCAAGAGTGGTCAGTCCACCGACGAAGATGAGGCAGCAGCATCTGGGGCACCGGAACCAACGTCGTTAAGTCGCCTGACGACGGGCGCCAATGGAGTAGGAGATGCAGCTGGATCGGCCGGGAGTAGAGACGACCTAGGGGGATAAGGTCCGCCGCGGCGTTCAGCAGGCCCAAAAGCTGGAGCCAGACTCTGGCGGGGGCCACATCCTGTCGTGCTAACTGACCGGCTAGGTCCGCAATCTTCTGGATCCGAGGGGCTGGGAGGCGCACCGTGTTGAGGTCGGTCGCAATTCCATGCCCAGGTGCACGAAGCGGTGGGACGGAGAGAGATCCGACTTGCCGTCGTTCACTAGGAAGCCCAAGTGTGCCAGAAGCCGTAGCAGCGCATCCCTGTCCGACGTGAGCGAGGTCTCTGACTGGTTGTGTAGGAGGAGGTCGTCTAGGTAATTCGACGTCGGACTGGAGGAGGACTGTCGGGCCTTGGCGACTACGGCGTCCATCAGCCGGGTGAACACCCAGGGGCTGAGGTTGAGACCGAACGGGAGCGCGCGAAACTGGTATACCACACCGTCGATCGCAAAGCGGAGGAACTTCCTGGAGGCCTGGTGCATCGGGACATGCAGGTACGCATCTGAAAGGTCCAGGCTGACTGCGAAGTCCAGAGGCTGGACCACGGCTCTCAGGGCTCGTGCAGTCTCCATCCGGAAGGAGGGGGCCGTAATGTACTTGTTCAGGGCCGAGAGATCGATCACCGGTCGCCATCTCCTTCCAGGCTTCGGAACGACGAACAAGCGGCTGTAGAAGGCTGGGGAGTAGGGGACGCGTACCACCTCCGTGGCGGCTTTCCTCAGGAGGGAGGAGACCTCTCCCCGAAGAGCGGAGGCCTTCAACGGATCGCTGGGGATCTCGGTCCAAAGGGGGAAGCGACGCAAAGGAGGCGGGCTGCGAAAGGCGATCCGGAGGCTGGCTGAGACGGTATCGTCGGGAAAGAGTGTGAGCCAATTTCCGCTGAAAAAGGCTAGCCTCCCACCGACCGGAGACCCCGAAGTGGTCGGTGGGGGCAAGGCTGGGGGGCAGTCAGGCAGCCCGCCCGCGACCCGGTCGCCGGGCGGGACGGGGCCAGGTGGGGGCACGGGCCCTGGAGGGTCTAGGACGGCCAAAGGCGGGGGCCTGCTCAGGGGCCGAAGCAGGGGCTGCCGCAGCAGAGGGTCTAACCGACCGCGAGGTGCGACCCCTAGCCTGGCGGGAGGACGGAAAGCGGCGGGGAGGAGGAGCACTCACAGGCCAGCGGTCGGGGTTGGAGACTCGAACGGAGGACCAGGTGTCGCCGAAAAGCAGGGGGCCACCCAGCGGAGCACGACGAAGCTGCGCACGCAGGTCAGGTGGTAACCCTCGGCAGGCAAGCAGAAGAGCGTCTCAACACATCAGGTCACAGTTTGCGGAGGCCGCCATAGCGTTAACGGACGAGTGGTAGGCGGCTCGGTTGGCGACTTCCGCTAAGACGAGTAAATCCCCAAGGAGAGGCGTGATTGAAGGATGCCATGCGTCTTCCACACGACGAACCAGGGCTTGAGTGAGCAGCTCCAGGAACCCAGCGCAGGCTAAGGTGTTCCGCACCAGAGACGCAGTCAAATCCAGGCCACGAGGGAAGGAACGGCGAAGGAGGGCGGAGCCGCCAGCTTGCGACACGGCCGGGGGGTCGATCGCAGGAAGAGGGATGGCGAAAGCCTGGGAATGACCGGCATACCAATCCCGACGGAAGGCGATGTCCAGGCCAGCCGGCCAGCGACGATCAGAGAAGAACACCGGCTCTCGAGACGCGGGAAGTTGCAGGTGCGCTGAAAAGACATCTCGCAGCTCCTTAAATCCAGGCGGCTGGGGAAGCGACTTGAACCTCTTCACCTGACGCTCGGCATCCACAAAGGCCGAGACCTTCCTCTTCAGGGGGGGAGAGGCTGGGCAGGAGTCCGCTGGCAGAGTGGCTGCGATGATCCTGGCGGCTTCATCCAAGGCTAGGAGGGTCTCCGCCCGGGACGACGACGGAAGGGTCGAGGGGACATCATCACCGACGTCGGAGGGCGAAAGGGAGCGAGCATCCTCCTCCAACAGGGCTGAGACGGAGTCTTCGGGCAGCAAGCTGAGGGCTTCTTCGTCCAGGGGGTGGCGAGAAGGCGGGAGAGGCACCAAGGAAGGTCGAAGCTTGGGCGGGGGCGCATCTTGAACCTCACGGGAAGCCCGGGAACGAGCCGGCAGCGACGACGGAGGCGGGGATCGCCGAGGCGAACGCGGGAAGGAGTGAGGAGGGGTCCTGTCCGGTGCGCGGGAACGACGTCTGGGTGAAGTACGGCGGACAACCGAAGAGGAGTGCCGATCACGGGAAGAAGGTCGACGATGGCGGTGACGCGGCGAACGCATCGAACGGTGCGAAGGCGAGCGTGACCGAGCGCGCGACGAGGAGTGACGGGGGGAGCGGCGATGCTCCCGGCGGGGGGAATGATCCTTCCGGCGGCGCTCGCGGGACGAGCGCAAGTGTCTAGCACTGACGGTGGAACGGGAAAGGTCGGGGGCGCGACTGTGTCGCGTAAGTTGAGGCTGACGTCTCTCCTGGCCGGACTCAATGAGAAGGGCTCTATGCCGGTGTACAGATCCTCCGGAAGGATCAGCGGGCTTATCGTGGAGAGAGAGAGGAGCAAGGCCAGTCAACGTGGGACGGCTCGTGGCGAACTGCTGCAGGCCGGGCTCAGTGAGGCGGGCGCTTTGCCGGCAAACAGACCCTCCGGAAGGGTCAGCGGGCGTGGCAGCAGTGGCAGTCCTCTGGTCAGCGAACAACGCAGGTTCCCGACGATCAATCCGTTCCAAGAGGCCGAGGCGAGGAAGAGCGGTCGTTACCACAGGGGCGACGTCAACAGGAGTGGGACGAGAGATAGCAGACGGAGGTCGCTCTCGCCGGTAAAAACTCCAGAGGTCAGACCAACGGATCTCCGGCCAGGTCGCACAGACATCGCAGAGATGGTCCGAGGCGCAGCCCGAGCAGGGGAGGCCGACCGCATGGTCGTCCGTCGGCCACTTGAAGTCGCCGCATTGAGCGCAGGTAAGCATTTGGTTCCTGCAACAGACAAAGAGCACAAGGTCGCAAAGGTGGACAAGGGAGCCTAGCCCCACACGAAGGTACTCCAAGCGCCGAGACCACCGGCACGTAAATAGTGGCTACAGTCTCCCAGAGCTAAAGGGCCTTTAAGGTAGACGAACGGAGTGTGAGTGCCCGAAGGCCCTACGAGAACAGAAACCCTAGTCTACAAGGCAACGGCTTCTCGTAACCGTGAAAACACCAAAGGAGAGAAAGGCGACGTCCCTCGAGGAGACTCGTAAAAAGGTCGTGCAAGGCGCCGAAGCGTAAGCTCAACAACTGGCGCCCACGTAGTAGCAAAGCCGAAAGGAAAGCCCAACGGAAGCCGGCTCTCGGCCCGAGGGCCGGCTGTGGGAAACTACCACTACCTTACCTCCGAGACGAATCGGGAACAGGGGGAAGGGTAGTCATACACCTCCACAGCCTAGAGGAGAGCAGCAGAACGACGTCAGTAGAGGCAGGGCAACAAGAAGGCAGGTCAGCGCTAGGAGGCGCAGAGCACACGAAGAGGCAAACGAGCGTAGGCAAGAGAAGGACCGGTCGTAGCGGCGCGAGAGCAAGTCCAGACACGTCTTCTCTGTACGAGCGAAGTAGCAAAACTGGCCGGTCTCGTGACCGGAGCCGGTAAGGCGGGAAACGGGAGACAACTCTCGGCCCCTCTAGGGGGGGTTCCCCGAGTGCCTCCCGGGTTGTGTGGGCACACAACGGGTGAGTAGGCTAAAACTGAGCTAGTAGTAGACATTTCCATAAAGTCATGTCATCGGTAATGTTTTTGAGGAAACAAACAACTATGACCATGAATATTAGAGTGGCTTTACTACTGTGTTGCAAAATGTTGCCTACACTTTGACGTCACACATGCGAGGTCACTAGACAGCGCGATTTTGCTCGAACGTTCTGGTTTATTCTCAGCGAATCTACGCATCACAAAAATCGACCGCTATTCTCCTTGCGACTTTGCTAGAAACTTCCGGACTGATCTTAGCGTATCATAACAAAGCCAATTCCACTCTACATGCGAACGATAAAGAATCTTACTAAAAAGGTACGTGATTCATAATCATGATAGCTTAACACATTCTACCCCAGACACACCACAGCAAGATAAGGAGATAAGCTATTCTGGCATCACCCTTGAACTATCATGGTCGATCTGCGTTCTGCACTGCAATGCAGTCTTCAGAGGACAATGGCAAAATTTGGGGATTTCGGTGATGGGGTAGAATGAGTTAAATAAATATCGGATCGTTTCCTACAATCAATAATGCACGCTCTCACGAAACAACACAACCACAATCGTAACACGCAGGTATATTTTCAACACCCAGACAGGGTCCAGTTGATGGTACTCCCAGGACTGGTCCATCACCTTGAGCGGGCAGACGGTCAACACCTGGGGTGCGGCCGCTGGGGGCTGGTTCTTGGCCAGAAACGTTGGATCAGTGAGGAACAGTACCAAACCATCGGCCCTGAACTGGAGACAGGAGGGTCGCACTGTGAAGGCATGGATCTCGCTCACCCTGGACGCCGTGGTGAGGGCGAGAAGTAGGCAGGTCTTCCTGGTTAGGTCACCGAGCCGCGCTAGGGGTAGCGGCTCGAACCACTCCGAGTTGAGCCAGGTTAGCACCCATGACAAGTCCCAGCGAGGGATCAGCGAGCGGGAAACCGGCTGCTGAAGATTCAGGTGCGCCATCAGATCCGAGTCTGGCCGGCCCAGGTGTCGATACATGTCTTCAACCATCGCCAGGTAACCTCTGATGGTGATGGGGGCCAGTTTCTGCTTGGAGAAGAGCCACAGGAAGAACTCGGCCAGCTGGGGGGTAGTCAGGTCCGTGGGGAAGAGCCGCTCGGCTGCGCACCAGGACTGGAGGACCCGCCACATTCCCTCGCAGATGTTACGGGTAGAGACTCTGCGAGCCGCTGCGGTCACTTCCACCGCTGCACCCAAGACGCCTCTTGCGGCGATCTTCGCAGGCCTGCCGGACAATCTCCAAGCGTGCAGTAGCAGCCGCTCCGGGCACGGGTGAAACAGCTTGAGCATCATACGAGGCGTGGGGAGCCTCAGCGGAGGGTCCGTGGCGAGGCTCATCAGGTCGGTAGTCCAGCTCTTGGTCCAGCTGAATGACGTCAAAAGAAGCAGAACCATGTTGCTGCCCATGAGCTTCTGGAGCACCTTTGGTACCAGGACGGAGGGAGAGAATGCGTATGCTAACAGCCCGTCCCAAGGGATGGAGAGCGTGTCTACGGCCCAGGCTAGTGGATCCGGAATAATTGATTGATTGATTGTACATTGCTTAACGTCCCGACAGCAACAAGGCTTTCTCAGGACGTGCCTGCACTGCTTGTGAAAAAAAATGCATTTTTCTTTAAAAGGTATTTTTTCGAAAAATACTTACCGATGACATGACAAAGTGGGAGTGTCTACTACTTTGCTCAATTCTAGCCTAAGAACCCGTTGTGTTACCACACAACCCGGGAGGCACTCGGGGAACCCCCAGAGGGGCCGAGAGTTGTCTCCCGCTCCTGCCCCCAGCCGGTACTGAGTCACGTGTGACTAGCCAGTTAGATACTTAGGCGCCACAGCGGCAAGCGGGGCAGGTGGGAGGGTCCTCCAGGTCATGTCATCGGTAAGTATTTTTCGAAAAAATACCTTTTAAAGAAAAATGCATTTATTTCTTCAAAAACATTACCGATGACATGACAAAGTGGGAGAATACCGAATAGGAGGAGGGTGCCGCACCGTAACCACGGGCCGAAGACCGTCCTTCCATCGGGACTCCCATCACCTAGCTAGGTGCGTACCTACGGCGCCCTAGGCGCCGGGAGGGAGTGTTGTGCCACAGTGATGTCCCCCACCAGGGCCAGGTCGTCACGCTGGCCAGCCAGATCCCGTAAGTAGAAACGTGAGAAGGTAGATTCTGTGCGCCAGCCCACCGCTGCCACGATGTCCTTGACCGCGCAGTTCCGGTCGAAAGCGACGCTCGTGGCCATGGCGCGTACCTCATGAGCCCGTATCTTCAGTGTCTTTGCCCCCTGCGGGGAGAGGTCCCTGTAGGCCGAACGTATGACCCAACGCAGCCAGGAGGAGATGGTTTGGGCTGAGATATCAGATCTGCCTGGCTTCAGTGGCAGGAAGAGGCGGGAACGTCCTCTTCGGATAGGTTTGGTCCGGCGCAGGTAGATACGTAGGGCTCGCACGGGATCTTGGTGCCTAGTCTCCAACGGGGAGTTGGGCCCTCTCAGCGGCCGTAAAGTGATGAGCTGTGGTGGGGACAATGGGGACCTGGTTTTGGCGACAAAGGCAGGGTCCGTGAGAAGCTGAACCGACCTGTCGGCTCGAAACTGCAGGCAATCCTGGCGCGTTGAAAGTGCGTGTAGCTCACTAACGCGGGAAGCCGTGGCGAGAGCCAAGAGGAAGCAGGTCTTGCGAGTCAAGTCTGGTAGGCGGGCGAGATGAAGAGGCTCAAAGCGGGGAGAGTTCAGCCAGGTCAGTACCCACGGGAGATTCCAGCGCGGAACAAGCGAACGGTGAGTAGGGCGTTGTAGGCTGAAATTAGACATAAGGTCGGCGAGGTCCTTAGAGGAGCCAGGGTCTGAGCGGCCAAGGTGTCTGTAAGTGTCCGCAATCATCGATAAGTAGCCCCTGATGGTAATAGGCGCCAACTCTAGGTCCTCGAAAAGCCATAGGAGGAAGTCCGCGAGCTGGGGTTCAGTCAAATCGGTGGGGGAGAGACGCCGGTCGTGACACCAGGAGCAGAAGACTCGCCATTTCCCCTCGTAGACCCGCCGGGTGGAGGGTTTGCGGGCTGCAGCGATAGCCTCCACTGCTGCACCCGAGAAGCCTCTAGCGGTGAGGGCTTGCCGCACAACCTCCAGGCGTGTAGTAGCAGGCGCTCCGGACACGGGTGGAAAAGGGCCTGCCGAGGTTGCTTGAGCATCGTGCGGGGGGTGGGGAGTCGCAGAGGGGGAGACGTGGCGAGGCTGAGGAGGTCGGTGGTCCAGGGACGAGACCACGCGAAAGGGGCTACCAGGAGGAGGACCGCGTTGCACCCGCGAAGTTTGGTCAGGACCTTCGGGACGAGGACTGTAGGGGGGTAGGCGTAAGCTATGAGCCCTTCCCACGAGATCGAAAGAGCATCGACTGCCCAGGCCGAGGGGTCCGGGATCGGGGAGACGAAAAGGGGAAGTTGATGATTCCACCTTGTGGCGAAGAGATCCACTAACGGTGTCTCCCAATAGGCGCAGATCATCCGGAATATGTCCTGTCGTAGGGTCCACTCCGTATGCAGAAGTTGGCCGCGGCGTGAGAGGGAGTCCGCCAGAACATTTAGTTTGCCCGGGATGTGTCGAGCTAGGAGGGCAATGTCGTGGTCCTCGCACCACCGCATCAATCTGAAGAGGAGCATGCACAGGTCGGGGGATCTGGTGCCGCCCTGTCTCTGGATGTATGCCACCACTGTCGCGTTGTCCGAAAGGACAAGAAGCTGTTGGTGCCGGAGTTGGTCTTCCCAAACGAGGAGGGCTTGCCAGACCGCCTGCATCTCCAGCCAGTTGATGTGCCTGTCCGCGAAAGCTGGAGGCCAGGGGCCGGAGGCGGTGATGAACTGAGGGAGCAGGTGGGCTCCCCACCCTGATTGACTCGCGTCGACACAGAGGGACAGGTGAGGGGGAGGAGAGTGGAGGGGGACTCCCGAAGACAACCACGCCGTGTCGGTCCAGCGGAGAAGGTGGGGACGAACCAAGGGGGACACGGGGACCGGGGTGTCGAGCGTGCCTGAGGAGGGTCTCCACAAAAGCAGGAGGTGCAGCTGCAGGGGTCGGGAGTAGAGGCGGCCGAGGTGGAGTAAATCCGCCGCCGCATTGGTGAGACCAAGGAGTTGGAGCCAAACTCTGGCGGTAGCCGCCTCCTGCTGGGCCAACTGGGAAGCGAGAGAGACCAACTTCCGGACCCGGGGACCCGGGAGGCGAACGATGTTGCGGTCGGTGGCGAACTCCATGCCAAGGTGAACAAAGTGGCGTGACGGCGTAAGGTCGGACTTGCCCACGTTGAGGAGGAACCCCAGACGAGACAGAAGTCGTATCAGCGAGTCCCTGTCGGCCACCAAGGAGGTCTCGACTTGGTTTCTCAGAAGGAGATCGTCGAGGTAATTGGAGATAGGGCTGGCTGACGCCTGGCGGGCCTTGGCCATCACCGCATCCATGAGACGTGTGAAAATCCAGGGGCTGAGGTTGAGGCCGAAGGGCATGGAGCGAAACTGGTACACTGTCCCGTCGTACGCGAAGCGTAGGTACCTCCTGGTAGCGGGATGCACGGGGACATGGAGATAGGCATCCGATAAATCCAAACTGATGGCGAAATCCATCAGCCGTACGGCCGCGCGGAGAGCCCGGGCCGTCTCCATCCGGAAGGAAGGGGCCACGATGAAAGAGTTCAGCGCGGAAAGGTCGATCACCGGTCGCCACCTGCCTCCTGGCTTGGGAACAACGAAGAGACGGCTGTAGAAGCCCGGAGACTCCGTTCGCCGCACTATCTCCGTCGCGTCTTTTCTTAGAAGAGTGAGGACCTCTCCGCGTAAGGCGCGTTCCTTGAGAGGATCTGAGGGAACCTTGGTCCACATCGGGGTAGATCGCAACGGCGGGGGGGCCCGGAAGGAGACCCGAAGGCCCTCGGTGACGGTGCCCAAAATCCAGGGGTCGTCTGGGAACAGCCGGAACCACTCCTGGCTGAACCGAGCTAGCCTCCCGCCGACTGGAGGACCCGGGACGGTCGGCGGGGGCTGAAGCGGGGAGGAGTCAAACGGCCCGCCCGCGCCCAGGGCGACGGGCGGGACGGGGCCAGGAGGGGATGGGGGCGGGGGCGCTAGTCTGGCCGGGGCGCCCGAAGGCTTGACGACGGAGACGAAGGGCCTGCGCCCGGGCGGTGGAGGAAGAAGCGGGAAAGGGTCTGGAGGACCGCAGGGAGCGACCCGGGGCCTTGCGGGTTGACGGAAAGCGCTGGAGGGTAGACTTGCGTGGCCAGCGGTCGGAGTTGGAGTCCTTGACCGACTGCCAGGTGTCCCCGAAGAGCAAGGGGCCTCCGAGGGGGGCACGACGAAGAAGCGTCCTCAGGTCCATAGGCATCCCGTGGCACGCCTGCAAAACAGCATCCCTGCGCATCAAGTCACAGTTTGCAGCCGCCGCCATCGCGTTAACCGACGAGTGGTACGCCGCACGGTTAGCTGCTTCTCCCAGGACAAGAAGGTCTCCGAGGAGGGGGGTCAAGGAGGGGTGCCAAGAATCCTCCACACGATGGATGAGAGCTTGTGTCAGAAGTTCCAGGAACCCAGAGCAAGCCAGCGTGTTCCTCACCAGGCCAGCTGTCTTCTCCAGGCCGTTCGGAAGAGCGCGCCGCAGCACCGAAGTCCCACCTGCTTGTACCACAGCGGCGGGGTCCACGGGGGGTAGAGGGCAGAGGAAGGCTTGGGAGTGACCAGCGTACCAAGCTTGCCGAAAGGCGATGTCCAGTCCAGGAGGCCATCTCCGGTCCGAGAAGAAATCCGAGTCTCGCGTCGCCGAAGATAGGTGCGCGGAGAAGGCTTCACCGAGAGCCCGAAAGCCAGGGGGCTGCGGAAGGGACTTGAACCTCTTGACCTGCTTGCCTGCATCCACGAACGCTGAGACCTTCCTCTTGAGCGGCGGCGACGGAGGGCAGTCCTCGCTGGGAAGAGTGGCGGCAATCAGGCGGGCTACCTCGTCTAGTACCAGGAGGGTCTCTGTACGGGAAGAAGAAGGCAGCCTCCGCGAGGGGGAAGAGTCCGAGAGGGAGGAGCCCGGAGAGGGCGACTGGCTGAGACCTCCTAGCAGAGCTGATATGGAGCCGTCCGGAAGAAGACTCAATGTCTCGTCATCCCGAACTCGGACCGCCGTAGAAGTCCGAGGAAGCCGGGGGCTCCGAGCGCGTCCTCGCCGAGGGGCAGAAACGGCGGTGGAAGGCGAAGGGAGGGAAGAGGGGCGAGGCGACGAGTGACGAAGCGGGGGGCGGGAGCAACGCGAAAGGTGAGGATGGTGGGGAGAACGAGGGCGGGGAGGCGACCGTGCACGACGGGGAGGCCGAGGGGACGCCCGAGGGCGGGAGGAGCGAGAAGAGCGAGAGTCAAAGCGGGAAGAGGGACGTGGCGAGCGAGAGGACGCAGCAGAACGGCGCGGCCGGTGATCCTTACGCCGATGGGAAGAAAGATCCCTCTTGTATTCGTGAGCCGTAGAGCGAGAGCGTCGATCCGATCTTGAGCGCCGAGAAGAATCCACATCGTGCCGTGATCGAGTACGCGTGCGTGAGTGTCTCCGCGAACCGAGCTCTATGGCGAGGTGGGCTCGCTGCCGGCGAGGAGACTCCGCGTAGGAGCCAGCCGGCTTACTAGGAGACGAGCGGGGATTGGCACTGGACCAAGGACGGATTGGGGCACGTCCCTCCGCACCGAGCTCCGTGTCGGTGCGGGCTCTCTGTCTGTCATAAGGCTTGCTCTTGGTGCGTTCCCTCCTGGGAACCACCGCATCAATCAACCCACTCCGCGTACTGGAAGGTCGTGTACGGCGGGGAGACTTTTCCACACGGTCGTCGGGGACCCTGGAGGCGAGGGTAACGGGGGCGCTGGCCGGAACATCCGCCGATCTGGAATCCGTCACCGACGCCGGGCGCTCACGACAGTAAAACAACCAGAGCTGAGACCACAGTCTTTCAGTCCAGGCAGCGCACACCTCGCACGAATGTTCTGACGTACAACCCGTACATGGTAGACAGACCTTGTGTACGTCCAAGGGCCACTTGAATCCTCCACATTGTGTGCAATTCATCAGTAGGGCACTGAAACATACAAAGCAAATGCAGGCACGTGTGCGTGCGCCGTGTGACCCGGTCCGCTAAAGGCGGGTTTACCACTACAAGAACAACAGAGCTATCCCCGAAAGGGCCTGGGGCTAACACGCTACAGCGAAGTATCAGGAGTCGCTCGCAGCAAAGTGCGGGAGTGCGAGGGCTCCCGTTAAGCTAAGAACATGCGAGTCGCTCAACCCCCAAGCAACAGGGCAGTACACGCTAAAGGTCGGGGGTGAGTACAACTCACTTACTCCGTCAGGCGAGGGAAAATGGCGGCAGCCCAGGGGTTCCGCCAAAGCTACGAGTATCGCCCGAATTCTACTCGCCCCCCTCTCCGTAAAGCCCGTCTCTGCCATACAGCCCGACAGTCCCAGGGACTGTCCCGCCGACACAAAAGCCGCTCCGTCCGGTACCCAGCCCAGGACCGGCCCGAGGGCGCAACTAACTACTTTACCTCTCTACCGAAGCGGGAACGGGGGGAGAAACGTCCATGCCAGCGAAAAGCCGGGCAGGCGAAGAAGCCGTCCGAAACGAGAGTCCGCCGAGCCGAAGGAGGGCGCAAGGAAGGCAGCGCGCAGCGAAGAAGGAGTACACCGGCAACCAAGAGGCGCGAATGGCCGGTCGACAACGGGAGGCTAGAGAGACACGTCCGACGGTCACGAGCCTAAGTAGCTAACTGGCTAGTCACACGTGACTCAGTACCGGCTGGGGGCAGGAGCGGGAGACAACTCTCGGCCCCTCTGGGGGTTCCCCGAGTGCCTCCCGGGTTGTGTGGTAACACAACGGGTTCTTAGGCTAGAATTGAGCAAAGTAGTAGACACTCCCACTTTGTCATGTCATCGGTAATGTTTTTGAAGAAATAAAAAACTAAACAGAAAATTGAATGTATGTCGCCAGCCGGTCAAATATGTTAAATAAACCTACAACATGGGGCCTAAATAAAGCTAAGACCATTTAGCAACACACATCCAATATCAAGAGCTACAGGCAGTGCAGACAGTAGGGAGAGTTTTAAAAAGGCAAATACAGGTGAATGGACAAAGGGTAGACAGAAACACATGCCCCCAGAATAGAGAGAAAAACCCACCCTGTGGGGCTGACCAGGTTGACCCTGGGAACTAAAAAATACAGGATCCGGAATAGAGAAGATGAAGAGTGGAAGCTGCCTGTTCCACCTCATGGTGAAGAGGTTGATCATGGGCATCTACCAGCGCACACAGAGTAGCTGGAAGATGTCCAGGCGCAGGGACCACTCTGTGCGGAGAAGTTGGCCGCAAAGTGAGAGGGAGTCCACGAGGACGTTCAGGTGGCCCGGGATGTGCCATGCTTGAAGCGTGATGCCCTGATCTCTGCACCACAGGAGGACCTGGTACAGAAGGATGCAGAGGGAGGGAGAGTGCATCCCGCCCTGGTTCTGTATGTAGGGCACAACCGTCGAGTTGTCAGAGAGAACCAGGATCTCCTGTTGAACGAGGCGATTTTCCCAGGCGACAAGCACTAACCACACGGCCTTCAGCTCCAGCCAGTTGATGTGTCTGTCTGCGTGGTCCCGCAGCCAGCTGCCCAAGGTTGTGACGAACTCCGGCAGCAGGTGTGCTCCCCAGCCAGAGAGGCTCGTGTCTGTGCAGATGGAGTTTAGTTTAGTTATTTGGGTTTAACGCCGAGCAGGCGACTAAGGCCATCTCACGGTGGGATGGGTAAAAATCTGGTCAGCCAGACCAAAAGCAAGGTCTTAAGACAAGATGTAAATATAGATTTAAAATGTCAGGCTAAAATGTCGCACGTCTTTAAAATTCATTTTTCTCTAAAAGGTATTTTTTCGAAAAATACTTACCGATGACATGACTTTATGGAAGTGTCTACTACTTACCCAATTCTAGCCTAAGAACCCATTGTGTTAACACACAACCTGGGAGGCACTCGGGGAAACCCCGAGGGGGGCCGAGAGTAGTCTCCCGTTACTGCCCATCCGGTTCCGAGTCACAAGGTGACTAACCAGTTAGGATACTTAGCTCACCAGCGGCAAGCAGGGCAGGTGGGAGGGTCGTCCGAGTCATGTCATCGGTAAGTATTTTTCGAAAAAAATACCTTTTAGAGAAAAATTTGTTTCTTCAAAAACATTACCGATGACATGACTTTATGGAAGAACGACCCTAGTTAGGAGTATACCTACGGCGCCTGTGGCGCTGGGAGGGAGTGTTGCGCCGCAGTTACGTCCCCCACTAGGGTGAGGTCGTCTCGCTGGCCTGCCAGATCCCGGTGGTAGAAGCGGGCGAAGGAAGATTCTGCCCACCAGCCCACAGCAGCCACGATGTGGAAGACAGTGCAGTTCCGGTCGAACGCGACGCCTGTGGCCATGGCGCGTACCTCGTATCTTTAGCCTCTTTGCTCCCTGCGGGGAGAGGTCCTGGTAGGTGGACTGTACAACTCAGCCAGGAAGAGATCGTCTGGGCTGTAGTCAGTCAGTTCTGCTGGGCTTAAGGCATACGAGGCGGAAGCGTCCGCTACGGATGGCTTCGGTTCGGCGTAGGTACATGCGCAGGGCTGGCACAGGATCTTGTTGCCTGGTCTCATGGGGGAGGTTCGTCCCTCTCAGTGGCGGAAGGTGAACACCTGTGGCGCAGTCGAGGAGACCTGGTCCTGGCAATGAAGGCAGGAGCTGTAAGAAAACCATCTGCTCGAAACGACAGGCAGGCAGGGCGCTCTGACTGCGCGTGTAGCTCGCTAACTCGGGCCGCCGTGGCAAGCGACAACAGGAAGCATGACGTACGAGTCACATCCGCACAGCGGGCCAAGGCAGCGGTTTGAACCAGGCAGAAGTCAGCTAAGCCAGTACCCAGGGTAGGTCCCAGCGAGGAAGGTGCACACGGGGCACTGGACGCTGCAGGCCGAAGAGAGTCATAAAGCCGGCGACGTCTCTAGAGGCGCCGGGGTCCGGGCGGCTGAGGTGCCGGGAGGCGTTGGCAATCAGGACAAGTACCCCCTGATGGGAACGGGGCCAAGGCTTGGTCTCCGAAGTGCCTGAGGAAGAAGTCCGCAAGCTGGGGGCTAGTGAGGTCGGAGGGGGCGAGGCAAAGGTCGTCGCACCAGGAGCACAGTACTCGCCATCCTCCCTCGTAGGCGCGTCGCGTCGAGGGTTTGCAGGCGGTAGCGATAGCGTCCACTGCTGCACTCGTGAAGACTCTGCGGCGAGGGCTTGCCACACAACCTCCAGCGTGAAGGAGTAGGCGCTCCGCGCACGGGTGGGACAGCGAGGTCGCAGTTGTTTGAGCATGGAGCAGGGTGCGGGAAGCAGCAGTGGGGAGACCGTGGCGAAGCTGAGAAGTTCGGTGGTCCAGGACCGGTTCCAAGAGAACGGGGCGACCAGAAGGACGACCGCATGGCACCCCTGAAGCTGGAGGAGAACTGTGGGTATGCATAAGCGAGGAGTCCGTCCCACGGGACAGAAAGGCGTCGACTTCCCAGGCCAGAGGGGCCGGGATCAGGGAGACAAAAGGAGAAGCTGGCGATTCCACCTCATGGCGAACAGGTCGACCATGGGCGTCTCCTAACGCGCGCAGATCATCCGAACATGTCCTGGCGTAAGGTCCATTCCGTGTGTAGCAACTTGCCGCGACAAGAGCGTGAGTCGGCCAAGACATTCGGTCGGAATGTAGCGGTCTTCGCACCAGCGCATCAGATGGTAGAGGAGCATGTACAGGTCGGAGGAGCGCGTCCCGCCCTGGTTCTGGATGTACGCCACCACTGCCGCGTAGTCAGAGAGGACTAGCAGTTCCTGGTGACGAAGTTGTTCCTCCCACGCGATGAGGGCTTGCCAGACTGCTTGCAGCTTCAACCCCATGATGAGCTTGTCTGCGAAACTCCGGAGACCAGGGGCCGACCGTCGTGAGGAACCCGCAGTAGTAGGAGGGTTCCCGCACTAGCAAGACACACAGGAAGAGTCGAGGAGGCGGAGCGATCAGGGGGACTCCCGAAGCGAGCCACGACCTGTCAGTCTAATGCAGGAGAAGGGGCGAATCAACGGAGACACGGGCACCATGGCGGTCAGGTCTCCTAGGAGAGGCAGAGAGGCAGGAGGTGCAGCTGAAGCGGCCGGGCGTAGAGACGACCGAGGGGGAGTAGATCCGCCGCTGCAGGGAACAACCAAGGAGCTGAAGCTGGCGGAGGCGGCGTCCTGCTGGGCTACCAGGCCGGCTAGGTGGCGAACTTAGGATCCGTGGCTCCGACAACACACCCTGTTGAGGTCGGTGGCGAACTCCATGCCAAGAGGGACGAAGCGACGAGAGGGAGGGAGGTTCGATGTACCGGCGTTGACTAGGAACCCCAACCGTGACAGCCGTACCAGTGCATCCCTGTCCGATGTCCTGTGGCCTCCAACTGGAAGCGCAAGAGGAGGTCGTTGAGGTAGTATGACGTCGGGCCGGAAGACGGCTGCCGCGCTGAGGTCACCACTGCCTCCACGATGCGGTTGAGGGCCCAAGGGCTGAGGTGAAGACCGAACGGCGGCGCCCGAACTGGTTACTACTCCGTCGCTGGCGAACTGGAGAAACTTCCTGAACGCCGAGCGTAAAGGGACCTGGAGAAGGGTCGAAAAGTCAAGACCGATCGCGTAGTTCATGAGCTGAACAGCGGGGCCAGAGTCTGCAGGGCGAGAGCCATGGTCTAGCGGGCGGCTAGAAGCGATGTGGAGGTGACTGCAAGGACAATGGAGGTGTATCCTTCGATCTGCCCGGTCGCACCGAAGGGCAGCAGTGTAGATGAGTGCAGGGGAGACGGACCTTGTGGTTATCCGAGGGTCACTGGAACCCTCAGCATAGTGTGCAGGTCATCAAAAGGCCACTGCAACACGCACAACCTGAAGACACGCGGGCGAGGGCCTGTGGGACCCCGTCCTGGTAAGGCGAGCCTTCACAACACAAAAAGGCACAAAACAACAAGGTATAAACTTGTCAGTAAGCATCTGGGCTTGCAAAATCCATCCCCGAAAGTTAGTGTGCGCGGGCACAGGGGCAGATCGTCGAGGTAGTCGGATGTCAGGCTCGAGGAAACCCGCCTGGCCTGACGACTACCGCATCCATAAACTGAGTAAAACCCACGGGCTGAGGTTGAGACCAAAGGCGAGAACCCGAACCGGAAGACGACGCCGGCAAAGGCAAGCGAAGGTAATGATGCGAAGCGGGATGTAAGGAACATGAGCAATGCGTCGGAGAGGTCGAGGCTGACCGCAAACCGACTGTTCCATCCAGAAGGAGGGCGCGAGGTCTATGATCTGGCGCCACGTGCAGCCGGGCTTTGGGATAACGAAAAGCCGGCTGCAGAATGCTGGTGAGACGTGGCGAACCACCACCTCTGAGGCCGTCTTCCGAAAAAGCGTTGCAATTCCTCTTGAAGCGCACCCGCCTTGTCTCGATTGGAAGGACTGTAAGTTCACAGTGGTGAACGTCTCAACGGAGTGGGACTCACGAGATATGGAGCCCCTCCGAGACCGCGTGAAGAAACCAAGGGACCTCCGCCAGCAGCAAACGCCACGCGGCGCTGTGCAAAGAAGGCCTCCTGACTGGAGGCCCTGGAGGGGTCGGCGGGGCAGCGTCGGCGGAAGAAGGTCTGAAGTACCGAAATGCGCGCTCCCTGTCCCCGCGCTGGGCCGGGGGTCGCGAAGGGAGCGAACTAGGGGCGATGGATCCAAGGTCCTAATTGAATCTCGACCCGATGCCGAGTAGGACCAAGGGAAAGGTACCCCCAAAGGAAGCATGGCGCAGCCGAGCGACGGAGGTCGCAGGGACGTTGGACGGCCCTTCACCACGGCATGCCGTCTCAAGGTCGCAACCGCGGCGGCCGCCAAGAATTCGTCACAACGTAGAGAACTGCGTGAAGCTGTGATGGTGAAGGATGGAATGTCGCGAAGATGAGACTCATCTGGCCACTCCCAAATTCCTCCATACTTCTCACCGCCGCCTGAGAAGGCAAGACCAAGAAACTGCACATGCCAGAATATGTGCGAGGGTGGCAGTTTTCTCCAGACCGGGAGGAAAATTAATTTTTCTCTAAAATGTATTTTTTCGAAAAATACTTACCGATGCCATTACTACAATGGAACAATCTATAGCTTGCGTAATTTTAGCCCAAAAACTTACGATGTGTACCTTTAGAGCCAGGGGAGGCCACCAGGGGTGCCGTGACCTGGTACCCGGGTAGCCTCCCTTCCCACCCCATGTGGGTAACTGCCAGCACAGCCAAGCCAAACCAGTTCTTTCGTTTAGGTGGCTAGCGGCGAGCGGGGAAGGTGGGAGGGCCGTCCGAGTAATGGCATCATTAAGTATTTTTTTAAAAAATACATTTTAGAGAAAAATTAATTTGTTTCTTCAAAAACATTACTGATGCCATTACTACAATGGAGAATAGCAAAGAGGAGGAGGGTGCCGCGTAACCCAGTGACTGACTGAGCTAGCCAGCCCCGTCCTCCCTGGCGCAAGCTCCCGGTAATTTTAGCTAAAGGATTACCAACGGCACCGAAGGTGCCGGGAGGGAGTGTTGCGCCGCCTCAATGTCCCCCACCAGGGCCAGGTTGTCTCGCTGGCCAACAGGTTACGGAGGTAGAACTGGGTGAAGGTCGACTCGGTCTGCCAGCCTACGGCAGCCAGACTGCCTCGGACAGCGCAGTTGTGGTCGGGTGCGGCGCTAGCAGCCGTGGCTCTGACCTCGTGGTACCGGCAGTGTAGTCGCTTGGCAGCGTCAGGGCAGAGGTCCTGGTAGGCGGAGCGTATCACCCATCTTAGCCAGGAAGAGATCGTCTGGGCTGAGATGTCTTGTCTACCTGGGGACAGAGAGAGAAAGAGGCGGGTGCGTTCCTGGCGGAGCGGCGTGGTTGGGCGTAGGTACATGCGTAAGGCTCACACCGGGTCCTGTTGTCTGACTTCCTTGTTGGGGTCGATCGGCTTCAGCAATTGTACAGTGATCACCCGGGGGGCTGCCAACGGGGACTGGTTCTTGGCCAAGAAGGCCGGGTCCGTTAGTAGCTGCACGGAGCCATCCGACCTGCACTACAAGCAGGCGGGCGTGCGGAGAGCGCAGGCAGCTCACTCACTCTGGAGGCTGTGGCTACGGCGAGCAGAAGCAAGTCTTCGCGTAGCGTCGACCAGGCTTGCTAGGGGAAGTGGCTCGAAACGCTAGCGTTCAGCCAGGTGAGTACCCAGGATAAGTCCCAGCGAGGGATCAAGGAGCGGAGGGCAGGTCGCTGTATGCCGAAGCGGGCCAGAAGGTCAGCGAGGTCCTTACACTTGCCGGGGTCCGCTCGGCCCAGGTGCCGGTAAGCGTCGGCAATCAAAGTGAGGTAGCCCCTGAAGGTGATTGGTGCCAAGTGCTGTTTGGCGAAGAGCCAGAGGAAGAACTCGGCCAGTAGTAAGGAAGTCAGATTGGTAGGGGAGAGGCGACGGAGGTTGCACCAGGCTCCCAGTACTCTCCACTCTCCCTCGTAGACACGCAGGGTCGAGGGTCCGCGGCCTGAAGCGATAGCTGCCACTGCCTCACTCGAGAAACTCTAGCGGCGAGGGCTTGCCGCCCAATCTCCAAGCGTGTAGCAGGAGTCCCTCAGAGCACAGATGGTAGAGCGCCTGGCACGGTAGCTTGAGCATCGGGCGAGGAGAGAAAAGCCGCAGTGAAGGGCCCATGGCAAGGTTCAGGAGGTCGGTGGTGCAGGATCTGGTCCAGCAGAACGGCGCCACCAGCCACAGGATCGCATTGCATCCCTTGCGCTAGAGAAGCACCCTGGGGACAAGGACTGAGGGAGGGTAAGCGGAAGCGCAGGGGCCGTCCCAGGGAAGGGGGAGCGCATCGACCGCCCAGACTAGGGGGTCCGGGACGGGCGAGATGAGGGGGAATTGGCGGTACCACCCTGTCGCAAAGAACGATAAGGGGGGATCTCCCACGTGGCGCAGAACATCTGGAAGAAGTCCGGGCGAAGCGCCCACTCAGTGTGGAGAAGCTGGGAGAGGGAGTCCGCGAGGACATGCAGGAGGCCGGGGAAGTATCTTGCTCAGAGAGAGACGCGGCGATCCTCACACCCACGGAGGCGCTGGAAGAAAAAAGCAGAGGAAGGGGAGCGGGTCCCGTCCTGCTTTTGTATGTAGGACATGACAGCTGAGTCGTAGGAAAGACGCTCAGGTCCTGATGTCCGAGAGTCGGTTCCCAAGCGAGGAGAGCTTGCCGTATCGCCTGTAACTCCAACCAGTTGAAAAGCTTGACCGCAAGGACCAGTGGCCAGCTGCCGGAAGCCGTGGCACGTCGGCAGCAGGTGTGCACCCCAGCCGGAGCGGCTGGCGTCGATGCAAGGGACAACTGGGAGGCGAAAGAGAGGGACTCCAGACGCAAGCCAGGCAGGGTCTACCCAGCGGGGGAGGAGTGGGAAGAGCAAGGGAGGAACCGGAACGGGAGCCTCTATGTCTCTGGTCGAGGGCGCCAGGAAGGAGAAGATGAAGTTGAAGCGGGCGCGAGTAGAGCCGACCAAGGGACTACCCACGCATCCTTGTTATGTCCCTGTATGAGGCACGTGCCTCCGGTCTTGCGTCGCACGTGAAAATATAGTGTTATTGTTATTTTGGGCTTTTCGTCTCCCCTGACCTGAATGAACGTCTTGCCCAGGTCATCAGGAAGGGCAGGGGCGGAACAGTCCAGATAAAGATCTCCACACTCGACCGGTTCGTTCCTGTGGTCTGTGTCTCTCCAGATTACATTGTAGCCCCCTCTAGCCTGGAGCAGGTGCAGGTAGCGGTGATAAAGGGCTGTTCGCCAGCGCTTGAGAGTGATGACGCCTGTGGGGCCATTACTGTAGAACCGTGTTTGCTGGCCGCACGCAGTATCCTTTAGCACCGGCTTATCTCTCTTGAAGGGGATGGTTGGGGTGGTGGGGGCGGTGGTGGGGCATTGCGTCACGATACTCAAGGGGAGGGATGAAGACTGAGATGCCATCGCGACTCAGACTTCCTGGTATGCTGTAACCTGGCACTCAACACCGTCGTCAGAGACTTAACCCATATCATACTGAGGTTTCAAAATGTACACTGCCATATGCAGGCTACATTATAGCACTTACAGATAAGGATATAGACCAATGGCTTTAGTTCAAGGGTGGTGCCAGAATAGCTTGGCGCCTAGAGGCGCCTTGCTTTTCTGGCACTACCCTTGAACTATTTTAG
Organism: Semisulcospira habei; assembly: GCA_036245525.1. Classification (NCBI taxonomy): domain Eukaryota; kingdom Metazoa; phylum Mollusca; class Gastropoda; family Semisulcospiridae; genus Semisulcospira; species Semisulcospira habei. The sequence continues at coordinate 85,321,374 of BTPG01000001.1, forward strand.
TCAAACGTATTTCACACACTGGTGTATTCCGAAGGATAAGGGTTAAACACAGGGGTGGGTGTGGAGGGCAGTGGGATCAGCAAACATTATGGCACCCATCAGGAAGTGCCAACGTGTCTACAAGGCTGTCTGGAGTGGAGTCAGGTGTGGAGATGGAGATGATACAGCAATTTATCACAGAGTCAGTAACGTAGTCCAGAGTCAGTAAGCTGAAAAACAAACATTGGCCTCCTAAATCTATGGTAATAGGTACTTGTTCCCGACGCACTGGCAACAGGGGGTTCACCAACGAACTGCATTAACCACAAGCTGACAACGATGTGATTTTTGCAACAGTAGAAGTCAGAATAAAATACACGTCAACTCACAACCACACTTTTTAAGCGTTGATTTCAATGTTAATTAAAGAGTTTAAGGTTACCTCGTACGAAGATGCTGGCATCAGATACAGCCAGGAGTCCACACTGTCCCAGTACGATACAAACAATAGGAGATATGAAGTATGTCCACGTGTACACTTGAATATTTCACAATACCGCAACCGCGACACCACAATATTCCAGCGTTGATTTCAATGTTAATTAAAGAGTTTAAGGTTACCTCGTACGAAGATGCTGGCATCAGATACAGCCAGGAATCCACACTGTCCCAGTACGACACAAACAATAGGTGATATGAAGTATGTCCATGTGTACACTTGAATATTTCACAATACCGCAACCGCGACACCACAATACTCCATACTACTCACAGACAGTAGAATAAAAATCACAGGTCACAAAATCTTACAGAATAAACTTAATATTCACAGTTCTCTGAAAAAAAACCAACAAACAGAAAACGGACTCTGTTTCAGTATCCTCCATGCAATGACTAGGGCGTCACGGTTGGCTGCATGGCGGAGAGAAGACTGACACGTCTTACTCCGCCGACGGCTGAAACAGATATACCTCTTGCCGTTGGGTAGTGTTCAACAGCCGTAGATAGCACAGCAGAGGGCTAAGCGAACACGTCTATCAGGGATGGGAATTGGCCATGGCAAAAAACTCTGAAAACTTCGGCACCATCCACTGACTAACGTCAACTTTGCGAATGCTTGTGCCCGCGCGTTTTTTCAAAGTCTGAACTTTCTCACCCACTACAGTCTTAGCCGCTCCAACGCCACCCGAGTCCCTGAAATTTCAGGAAAATCCGATACCCCCTGACCGCAGGGTGAAGTCACAAAACTCATCAAACTGGTGCCAACAGCCCAATGTTTATCTTGTGCAGTTGACTGTCACCCATACAACACTTCACTTTTCTGTCCCCTCTAGGGTTCATTTTGCCTGGAAACAGTGTCCAGATCAGTACAACTGCAATTGACACAGATCATGACCCCCCCCCCCCCCCCCCCCCCCCCTGAGATTGTGGATGCATACCTAGCTTTTAATACCCTACCAGCCTCGTTTGTATCTTAAAGTTAGGATGTTATTCAGTACTGGTTAAAGTGTGGACTAAAACTAAAAGATGTAGTTTCACATACTATATGAAACCCAGTGTGTGGGCAGATAAATTTGGAGTTCTGATAGGTATGTAGTGTACATATTAAATTCCACGATCTCTCGAAATATTGTTCAATGTTTCAAAATTTAGCCTGAATTTTTCACTAAAAAAAATATTAGTTCAGATATCTCAACGCACTACCTCTACCTGCGGTTTGCCAGCTGAGTAATATAACAAAAGAAAAAGACAGAGCTGGTTCTCAGGGACGGACAGTGCCGCTGGACTGCTGGCTGGTGCTAAGAGGGGAAAAGGAGGGTCCTGAACAAACACGATGCCGTCATCGGCAAGCACTGGGCAGCCAGAAACTAGCGGTTTTTCGGACAGCTTGGCCGCACTCACCCACCCACCACACCACCCCTTGGCGTTGGACCTACGACTGTTTAACTTTACTTCGGCCGATATCCAGTCCAATTTCCACTTCTTACGACTGCTTGAATCGTCAAATTTACCGCCACGATTCACAAGACGAGTCACGCCGCCGCAAGCCATGTTGATCAACACAATGAAAGTACGTACTACACCGCAAGAATGGCTTCTTTCTGAGCGCGTCTGCCCGCCTCTTTACTGCGCAGCGCGCGGCGCACTGAGCGGTGACCAGTGAGTGCCGCGAACGCAGCCTGCCGCGTCATAGCCTGCCCGCGGAGGAAAACCGGTGCTTTGCTCGTTTTGCTACCCACGATATTTTTTCGCGGAGACGCCTTTTCAATTTCGCGGACAAATTTCCTTCCCCCGCGGAATCCCGCGTTTTCGCGGACAATTCCCATCCCTGGTCTATATGCTGCAAGCTAAAGGAAAGAACTGGTTTGGCTTGGCTGCGCTGGCAGTTACCCACGTGGGGTGTGAAGGGAGGCTACACGGGTACCAGGTCACGGCACCCCTGGTGGCCTCCCCTGGCTCTAAAGGTACACATCGTAAGTTTTGGGGCTAAAATTACGCAAGCTATAGGTTGTTCCATTGTAGTAATGGCATCGGTAATATTTTTGAAGAAACAAACAAATGGCCAGGCAAACTAGAAAAGGTCCCGCGTACCATGCCTGCTGAAACTTGACAACGACGCCGGAGGGCCACTGCGTGTCGGCGAAGAGCCACGATCACGGGAGCTTGCCTAGGGCGAGGCGATCGTAAACGACTCCACCAGAACCGAAATCCCAGAGGCTGAGGCCAAGACTTGCAACGCTTCGCTTGTAGAGGAACAACCACCGCAGCTGCGGGTGTCCTCTTGAGAGGGGGAGACGGAAGGCAGTTCTCCAAGGAAAGAGATGCGAACAAACACGCTGCCTCGTCAGAGCACGCAAAGTGTCAGTCGCCCCCAACAGACCCCCTGGTGCATCCAAGACCAGAGCGTAAGAGGGTTAGGATCCGGTGAAAAATGGCGGGATCAGAATCCTCTGGAAGCTGAGAATGTCATCAACCCCAACACAGGAGAGACTGTAACTCTGTCCCGAAGTGGAGAATCAGCATCCGAACATCGGCGCGGCGAGCTAAGGAAGGTGGAAGCTAGCAGAACGCACGCGCTGTCAGGAACTGGGCACTACTGTAGTGCTAGCCGGGGCTCCTACAAGTGTAAGGAGGAAGCTCCGAAGAAAGGCCGAGGGGAAGCATCTGACCGAAGCGCCGAGGGCCCCTACCGAGGGCTGCGTGAATGGTTGGGACGAACAAAGCCCGAGGGGCGCAAGGGGACCGGCTACGGCCGGGAGCCCTGACAGCGCTGGGGGAAGGAGACCGACGTCACAGGGATGGGCTCCTTTCGAGGTGGCACGGGAAAGGCGCGCCAGTCCGAAGACAGAATCTGCAAGGGCGAGCAAAGGCTGACGGACGGTGTCGACGGAAGCTAGCGAAGGTGGGAGGGAGTCCCGCGTGCCCTATCTCTCGGCCACCCCTTGCAGAGGACCATGCGAGACTGGCAAAGGTCTCTCGGCCACCCCTTGCGAAGGGCCATGCGAGACGGATTGGACTCTACCGGCCATTACTGAGAGAGGGCAACGGTACCGAGTCTGTCAAGCGTGTCAACGGGAAGCTAGCGAAGGCGGGTGGGAGGCCCGCGTGCCCTGTCTCTCGGACTGGCAAGGGTCTCTCGGCCACTCCTTGCGAAGGGCCATGCGAGATGGAAAGGACTCTACCGGCCATCAAGGGGCAACGGTACCGAGTCCGTCAAGCGTGTCGATGGAAGCTAGTGAAGGCGGGAGGGAGTCCCGTGCGCCGCGTCTCTCGACCACCCCTTGCGAAGGGCCATGCGAGACGGATTGGACTCTACCGGTTATCACTGTGAGAGGGCAACGGTACAGAGTCCAACAAGCGCCGAGGAGAGGGCCCCACTATCTCCAAAGTCGCCCGCCGGTGCGGAGATAGGAAGGGGACGGAGGCTACCGGAAGGACAAAGCTACACACTGACCTGTCTTTCCCCATCGGCGTGGTAGCTTCCGAAGACCCAGTGCGGCGACACTGAAAGATTCCCACAGCTGCGACCATTTGCGTTCCTTTCAAGCTGCACAAACTGCGCAGAAACGAGCAAAGGAGCAGCCGGAACAAAGAAGACACAGCGTATGGTTGTCCGTAACATAGCCTTTGCAACGCAAACAGGTGCGAAGCTGTACACTGCAACACAAAGCAGATGCCATTCAGAAACATGTGGGCCGTACATGAAAGGCCCGTGAACAGTACTCACGACCGGTCGAGGGCTAAGCCCGCAAACGAACAAAAAAATTCCAAGGGAGGTGCCGATGAGAAGTGAACTGCCCGTTTACTCGTAGGCATAACCCGAGGCCTTACCTCGTCATCCTGTTTAAGCCACTAAGTGGAAGAGAGAAGAGAAATACATCCAAAACGAGAGAGGCTGAAGCCGGTGACTGTCCTGTGCGGAGCAAAGGGTATGACCGGGGGTAAGTTACGGCGCATGACCGGATAGAGGGAGGTGAGACTACCCGGTCACTTGGTTACAACTCTCTCTCTCGCTTACGCCCCTTGTTGGGTAGGTATACACAAGGGTGCTTAGGCTGAAATCGGTAAGTAAAGGGGTATATTCCATACAGTAATGCCATCGGTAATGGATTTTGAGGAAACAAAAAGCCAAGCATGTCATGACAGGTAGGCATGAAACCAGTGTCTGGCACAGAAAAATTAACGAACCTTGTCCTCGTTCCTGCTCGAACCGGCGCCCCGCCCGGGAGCTGGCCGAGGGCGAAGCCAGCTACCTTACCTTTCCGCCGGAGCAGGAAGGGGGAAGAAACGTCCATAACACCCACAGGAACACGGGCGAAGTCCCAGTAAAGCTCACCGAGCAGCCCAAAACCCAAGAAGCAGGAGAGGGCAGCAGCTAACGATGAGGGGACCAGCCGAGCCAGACAGGGCACAGGTAGGGACGCCGAAGCAGAAGTCGAACAAGAAGCCAAGAGTCAGGAAGACCGGAGAACCGGTCGAAGATGCAAAGTCCGTAGGCTAGAGCAAACACGTCTGAACGGCGTGAGCCTAAGTAGACTAACTGGTTAGTCACCTTGTGACTCGGAACCGGATGGGCAGTAACGGGAGACTACTCTCGGCCCCCCTCAGGGTTCCCCGAGTGCCTCCCGGGTTGTGTGGTAACACAACGGGTTCTTAGGCTAGAATTGGGTAAGTAGTAGGCACTTCCATAAAGTCATGTCATCAGTAATGTTTTTGAAGAAACAAAGAAACGTCTACAGACTCTCAAAAATCGTGCAGATGGAGAGCTGGGGCAGTGGGGAGGAGAGTGGAACCCCCAATGCTAACCAGGACCTGTCCGTCCACCGCTGGAGATGAGACCTGTCCAAAGGCGACACAGGGACCAGGGCCACCAGATCACTGCAGGACGGGCGACAGTGGAGGAGCAGATGCAGCTGGATCGGGCGAGAGTAGAGCTTGCTGAGGGGTAGGAGGTCCGCCGCTGCGCTTAGGAGACCCTGCAGTTGGAGCCAGACCCTGGCCAGTAGAGATTCCGCGTGAGACACTTGGAGCGCCAGCCCTGCTACCTTCTGAATTTGCCCTTTGGGAGCCGCACCCAGGTGAGGTTGGTCAGGAACTCCATGCCTAGGTGAATAAACCTGCGCGAAAGTGTGAGATCGGACTTACCTCCGTTGACCAGGAATCCGAGCTGGCAGAGCAGGGTCGGCAAGGCATCCCTGTCCTCCTCTAAGGCTGTTGCCATTTAGTTCTGGAGGAGCAGATCGTCCAGATAGTTGGAAGTTGGGCTCGAGGCCATCTGTCGGAACCTGGAGACGACCCGTTAATAATCCTGGTGAAAACCCACGGGCTGAGGTTGAGTCTGAAGGGCACAGCCTGAAACTGGTATACTACTCCACGGAAGGCGAAGCGAAGATATCGACGGGACGCCGGGTGCACGGATACGTGTAGATACGCGTCCGCGAGGTCAAGGCTCACGGTGAAGTCCTGGGGTTGCACCTCCGCCCTTAAGGCTCTGGCTGTCTCCATCCGGAAGCGAGGGGGCCGAAATGTACCTGTTTAGCGCCGAGAGTTCGATGACCGGACGCCACATGCTGCCGGGCTTGGGCACGAGGAAGAGACAGCTGTAGAAGGCTGGGGAGTCGAGACACGAGACTGCTTCCGTGGCCTCCTTCCGGAGCAGAGAAACTGCCTTGTCGTGAAGTGCTTCTGCCTTGCACTGATCCCCTGGCACCTGAGTCCACAGGGGGAGTGTCGCAAAAGAGGGGGAGCCTGGAAAAGAGATCCTCAGTCTCTCTGAGATGGTCGAGAGAATCCAAGGGTTGTCCTGAAACAGCAGGCACCACACGCCGCTGTGGTGAGCTAGCTTCCCGCCGACTGGAGACCCTACAGGAATCGCCGGGGAGACAGGAGACAAGTCAGCAGGCCTGGCCGCGCCTGGGCCTCCAGGCGCCTCTGGTCCAGGCAGGGGTGGGTGCGGGGAAAGCGCGTGAGAGGGGGGGACGGAACGCACCGCGGCCTCTAAAAAGGTAATCCACTGAGCACAACACCAAGCACCACACAAAGTTCACCACATAAAATCCAACAGTAATTCCACCATACACAGTCGAAGCGAAGCAGGTTAAATACAACCGGTCTTGGTGAGCTAAGCGTAAAGACTGGCGGGAAGCTGCCAAGCACGCGACCGGATAGGGATGCAGGGGAGGCAACTCAGGGTTTCTTGGTAACGACTCCCTAGTCACCTCCCTGGTTGTGTGGTTATACACAACAGATTTTTTTGGCTGAATCGGTAAGCTAAGTGTACCTTCCTATTAGTAATGCCATCGGTAAGAGTTTTGAGGAAACAAATACCAACGCTAAAGTTTACCATGTATGACAGATGACGGCGGACGGATGACCACTGGCCCAGAACATCGACTCACTTTTGCTTCACACATGAGCCAACATTACTGGCCTCCCCTGAGGGTATTAATAACAACAACAAAAAAGAAATCTTCACAGGCAGTGTAGGAGAGGGAGCGATGAACTGGTCAGCCAGCACAACTAGTAAACCAATGCCTGCCCCACTTGCTGCGAAAATATATGGTTGACGAGCCGCCACTGAAAATGAAAGGAAAAATGAATTTTTCTCTAAAAGGTATTTTAAAAAAAAAAACTTACCGATGCCATTCCTACAATGGAACAATATATAGCTTACATAATTTTAGCCCAAAAACTTATGATGTGTACCCTTAGGGCCAGGGGAGGCCACATAGGGGTGTCGTGACCTAGCACCCGAGGTAGCCTCCCCTCCCACCCCATACGGGTAACTGCGAGAGCAGCCAAACCAGTTTTCTTCTTTAGTCGCCAGCGGCGAGCGGGGCAGGTGGGAGGGCCATTCGAGTAATGGCATTGGTAAGTATTTTTCGTAGGTACACACGTAAGGCTCTCACCGGGTCGTGCTGTCTGATTTCCCTGTTGGGGCCGACCGTCTTCAGCAGTCGCACAGTGATCACCGGGGGGGAGGGGGGGGGGCCGTCAACAGAGACCGAGTCTTGGCCAAGAATGCCGGATCCGCCAGCAGCTGCACGAAGCCATCCGACCTGAACTGCAGACAGGCAGGGCGCGCAGAGAGCGCATGCAGCTCATTCACTCTGTGGCAAGGGCGAGGAGAAAGCAAGTCTTTTGCATCACGTCGGCCAGGCTTGCTAGGGGAAGCGGCTCGAAACACTTGGAGTTCAGCCAGGTGAGAACCCAGGACAGATCCCAGCGTGGGATCAGGGAGCAGAGGGCAGGCCGTTGTATGCCGCAGTGGGCCATAAGGTCAGCGAGATCTTTACACTTGCCGGGGTCCGCTCGGCCCAAGTGACGGTAATTGTCCGCAATCATGGTGAGGTAGCCCCTGATGGTGATTGGTGCCAAGTGCTGTTCGGCGAAAGCCAGTGGAAGAACTCGGCAAGTTGGGGGGGGAGGTCAGATCGGTAGGGGAGAGGTGACGGAGGTCGCACCAGGCTCCAGGTACTCTCCATTTTCCCTCGTAGACTCACAGGGTCGAAGGTCTGCGGCCTGCAGCGATAGCTGCCACTGCCTCACTCAAAAAACCTCTAGTGGCGAAGGCACGCCGCACAATCTCCAAGCATGAAGGAGTCGCTCGGGGCACGGATGGTAAAGCGGCTGGCGTGGTTGCTTGAGCATCGTGCGAGGGGTGGGTAGCCGCAGCGGGGGGCCAGTGGCGAGGTTGAGGAGGTCGGTGGTCCAAGACTTGGTCCAGCAAAACAGCGCCACTAGCAACAGGGTCGCGTTGCATCCCTCGAGTTTGAGAAGGACCTTGGGGACCAGGACGGTGGGAGGGTAGGCATAAGCGCAGAGGCCGTCCCAGGGGATGGAGAGCACGTCGACCACCCAGACTAGAGGGTCTGAATGGGGGAGACGAAGAGGGGAAGCTGGTGGTTCCACCTCGTCGCAAAGAGGTCGATAAGCGGGGTTTCCCATGTGGCGCAGATCATCTGAAAGATGTCTGGGCGAAGTGCCCAATCGGAATGGAGTAGCTGACCACGTCTTGAGAAGGAGTCCGCGAGGACGTTCAGGTGTCCCGGGATACGTCTCGCTCGGAGGGAAATGCCGCGATCCTCGCACCAATGGAAGAGCCGGTAAAGAAGCAAGCAGAGGGAAGGGGGGCGAGTCCCGCCCTGCTTCTGTATGTAGGACACTATCATGGAGTTGTCGGAAGGACGAGCAGCTCCTGGCGTCCAAGAGTCGTTTCCCACGCGAGTAGGGCTTGCCAAACCGCCTGCAGCTCCAACCAGTTGGTATGCTTGACCGCGAGGTCCAGTGGCCAGCAGCCGGAAGCCCTGGCAAACGATGGCAGCAGGTGTGCGCCCCAGCCGGAGCGGCTGGCGTCGACGCAAAGGGACAACCAGGGGGGAGGAGGAAGGAGTGGGACTCCGGTCGCGAGCCAGACGGGGTCCGCCCAGCGGAGGAGGTGTGGTAGGAGCAAGGGAAGGACCGGAACGGGAGCCTTGACGTCACCAGTCAAAGGGCGCCAGTGAAGAAGCCAATGGAGCTGAAGCAGGCGTGAGTAGAGGCAGCCAAGAGGAAGGAGATCTGCAGACGCACTCATCAGGCCCAGGAGCTGTAACCAGACTTTGGCAGGGACTGCCTCCTCCCGAGAACCTAGGCGTGCCAGGTTCGCCAACGTCTGAAACCGCGGTTCCGGGAGTCTCAGCCGGTTAAGTTCGATCAAGAACTCCCAGCCGAAGTGGACAAAGCGGCGGGACGGGGCGAGGTCCGACTCACCCAAGTTGACCATGCAGCCAAGGTTGTCGAGGAAGTCCAGCCATGCATCTTGGTCCGTCTCCAGGGCTCCTCTGCCCAGGGCGCGCAGACATCACAGGGGCGGCCGGAGGCAGAACTGGAGCAGGGGAGGCACCACATGCGTTTCACTCGGCCACTGAAAGGTGCCCCCACGTGTGCAGGAGCGAACTTGTCATTGCAACATATAAGTGAAAACACACAAGCCACGTGACGGGCGCAACCATTTCCTTAAATCATCCAAGGAACAGACCAGTATCTCAAAGATATTAAGCATAGCGTGGCGCCAAGCCTAGGCCTCTGGGGTAAAGGCTCGGCACACTCTCACTGTGCCACTCTGCTGCACCAGGACCCCCTAAGGATCTTCCCACTGCGAATCGAACCCGGTCCTCACGCATTCAGCACGCGAGACATACGCTCGGACTAAGGCATCTATAGAATTCGCTACAACAAACGAAACTTAAAGAGCGGCTGCCACCTGGCGCCTTTGGTGCCAGTCGCTGGCAAACACCGAGACCCGGGTCTGACGCGATTCAGTCTGCATGCTTTGCACTTGGACTAAAGCGCCTATAATTGTCGCTATGCGTAAATGAAACTTCAAAGCGACGCAGCCGACCGGCGCCAAAGTCGCTGGTCGCTGGCCACACTGAGACCCGGTGCTGACGAGTCTCAATCTGCGTGAAAAACGTTAGGACTAAAGCGCCTATAAAATTCGCCAAGAGCAAGCAAAAAATTCCAAGAGTGAAACCGCCGCCCAGCGCCAAGGGCGCCGGTCGCTGGCAAACACTGAGACCTTACCTGGCCCTCCCCAAGAGGGCAGGGAAAGGGAGAACCTGCAACGAAGCAGGAGGGGGCGAAACCGAGGGTCAAGGGGCCGCACACGACGGGTAAGCGGACTGAGGCATGGCGTCGAGTCTGCGACGCAGGTCCCAGACATCCGGCCAAGCGCGAACTTGTCCGAGTGAAACCGAGGAAGTAGCACGCAGGAACAAAAAACGGCGCCGAGGCCAGGCAGGGCACGCCATCCAATAGCGCTTGGTGTTCCCAGGCAATCACCCATCGTTGCTTAACGTTGGTGATGAGACGAGAGCCAGTGTATTCAACGTGGTATGGCCGTTGGCGAAGGCAGTTAGAGAGGCACTGAACTCAACCTGCAAAGACACTGTAGGGTTCAGGAAACACCACCACAAGGACTGGCTGTCGGCACAGACCTTGAAGAAGATAGAAGCGAGGAAGCAGAAGAAAGCAGCGGTCAACAACAGTCGCACGAGAGCAGCCAAAGTAAGGGCACAGGGGGAATACTCGGAAGCCAACCGCGAGGTGAAGAGGAGTATCAGAGCAGACAAGAGGGCCTACACAGAAAGCCTGGCAGCAGAGGCAGAAAAGGCAGCAGGCAGCGGCAACATGAAACAGCTCTACGACATTACCAGAAGATTGTCGGGTAAGTATGGCCATACAGAAAGACCAGTAAAAGACAAAGAAGGCAAGCCTATTGCAGACAGAGCAGACCAACTCGACAGATGGGCCGAGTATTTTGAAGAGTTACTGAACAGACCTAGCCCACCCGACCCCCCCGACATCCAGCCGGCAGAGACTGACCTACCCATCAGCTGTGACAGACCCAGCCGGGAAGAGATCAGAAAAGCAGTGGCATTTTTGAAGAATGGCAAAGCAGCAGGGCCAGATGGCATCCCAGCGGAGTCTCTGAAAGCAGACCTAGAGACAACAGTTGAGATGCTGTACCCACTGTTTGGAAAGATCTGGGAAGAGGAGGTGATGCCGGCTGACTGGAAGGAGGGGTACCTAATCAAGCTTCCCAAGAAAGGCGACCTCAGCAAGTGTTCCAACTACAGAGGAATCACCTTGCTGTCAGTACCAGGAAAGGTCTTCAACAGGATCATCCTAGAAAGAATGAAGAGCTCCGTTGACCCCCAGCTGAGAGACCAGCAAGCAGGATTCAGGAAGAACCGATCATGTACAGACCAGATCGCCACTCTCCGCATCATCGTGGAACAGTCTCTGGAGTGGAGCTCCCCGCTGTACGTCAACTTTGTGGATTATGAGAAAGCATTTGACAGTGTGGACCGAGAGACTCTGTGGAAACTCCTACGACACTACGGTGTACCCACAAAGCTCGTCCGCCTGATCAAGAGCAGCTATGATGGCATGACATGTCGCGTGATCCACGAAGGGCAGTTCACCAGAGAGCTCCAGGTCAGAACTGGTGTCAGGCAGGGGTGTCTGCTGTCTCCGTTCCTCTTCCTACTGGCCATAGACTGGGTCATGAAGATGACCACAGAGCACAGACGAAGTGGAATACAGTGGACACTGTGGACACAGCTTGACGACCTCGATTTTGCAGACGACTTGGCATTACTGTCCCACACTCATGAACAAATGCAGGACAAGACCACGAGGCTTGCTGACATCTCGTCCCAAGTGGGCCTCACCATTCACAAACAGAAAACAAAGACAATGAGGCTGAACGCAACCAGGGAAGAACCAGTCTTGCTTGCTGGCACCCCGTTGGAGGAGGTGGAGTCCTTCACCTATCTCGGGAGCATCATAGACAAAAAAGGCGGCACTGATGCAGATGTCAGAGCACGAATCGGTAAAGCCAGAGCAGCCTTTCTCCAGTTGAAAAAAGTATGGAGTTCCAGAGAGCTGTCACAACACACCAAAGTCCGGATTTTCAACTCCAATGTAAAAACAGTTCTCCTATATGGAGCAGAGACATGGAGATTGACAAAAACCACAGTCAACAGAGTACAGACCTTCATGAACAGTTGCCTTAGAAGAATTCTGAAAATCCACTGGCCAGAGAAGATCAGCAACGTCAGACTCTGGGAGAGAACAGAGCAGATAACAGCAGAGAATGAAATTGGGCGAAGAAGATGGGGATGGATCGGTCACAGTCTGAGAAAGCCAGCTTCCAGTATCACTAGGCAGGCATTGTCATGGAACCCCCAGGGAAAGAGGAAAAGAGGTAGGCCAAGAAACTCCTGGCGTCGAGACCTCCAAGCAGACATCAAGAGACTGGGAACCACCTGGAGTAGAATCGAAGGAGAAGCACAGGACAGGAGTTGCTGGAGGTCTCTCGTCGACGGCCTATACCCGGGTAGGGGTGACAGGCGTAAGTAAGTAAGTAATGGCCGTTGGCTGACCAGTGTCTACGAAGAGAACCACCGGTGTAGAACATGCAAAGAAGGGCCCACAAGAGACAACAGTCCAAGGGCCCCGAGGCCCGGCCCAACACAGCCGGGAACAAGTCTCTAAGTCGAAGGCAACAACCAGTGCTGCACACAAGTCAGGCACACAAATGACAACAGTCCAAGGGCCCCGAGGCCAGGCTACGAGCACACAGCCGGGAACAAGTCTCTAAGTCGCAGGTACAACCGGTGCAGATCATACACAGCCTGTAGGGTAAACACTGCAGCAGGCTAACACACGTCTTACGCTGTAAGCTAAAGGAGAAAACTGGTTTGGCTGCTCTCGCAGTTACCCGTATGGGGTGGGAGGGGAGGCTACCTCGGGTGCTAGGTCACGGCACCCCTAGGTGGCCTCCCCTGGCCCTAAGGGTACACGTCGTAAGTTTTTGGGCTAAAATTATGTAAGCTATAGGTTGTTCCATTGTAGTAATGGCATCGGTAATGTTTTTAAAGAAACAAAAGATAGTGATGTTTGACAGGTTTGTAGTTTTCTATTCAAAAGTGAATGTTTCTTTATCACTCACACTAACACAATATCCACACTGTTTCTTTATCACACACACTAACACAATCTCCATACTGTTCTTTATCACACACACTAACACATTCTCCATGCCTCATCTGGCAACATTCAATGTGACACATCCAGATATATGTGGACAAGGCATCCTAAGGCAACACATCTAGAATGTGTTCAGGCAGCAAATATGCAAACCAGCGAAGTCCATGCTACAAAGACAACTAAATAACACCTTGTAGCATACCTCATTATTATCCTGAGGATGAAATCGGCAATTATTTCATCAAAAACATTACCGATGACATGACAAATGGGAGTGTCTACTACTTGCTCAATTCTAGCCTACGAACCCGTTGTGTTATCACACAACCCGGGAGGCACTCGGGGAACCCCCAGAGGGGCCAAGAGTTGTCTCCCAATCCTGCCTATTCATGGACGTTTCTTCCCCCGTTCCCACTCCGGCGGAGAGGTATGGTAGTTAGTTGCACACTCGGCCGGTTCCCGGGCGGGGTACCAGCCCGAGCCTTTGGGCTTTCTGCTTTTATGCTACTTCGCCTGTTGAACTGTTGGGGAATTTGTTGCGCTGGGACTCTTAGCTTGGCGGGGCCCTGGCGCCCTCGACCTTCCCCCTGTTTGGTTGGGTGGGAAATACGTTTTTACTTCTTCCCCTGGTAGCTTATGAGGGGCCTTCTGTGTTGCGGCGCTTGCGTTCTTAGCTTGGCGCGGGCCCTCGTGTTCGCGCTTCGTCGCTCCCGCTAGTTAGCGGCGCCGGCTCTTGACTTAACGATCAGTCCCCTGCTTCGCTTGTGTATTGGTGTGTTTGCGTGGGGTTCCCTCTCTCACTAGCGGCGGGAGACCCTAGCCCTTGTGGCGCAGCCCTATGATTCTGATTGTTATTGCTGTACGCCCGCCTTGATAGGACGGGCCCCATTGGTCTCGCCCACGTGCCATCAGCTGTTTTGTATGTTGCAGTGGCCTCTTGATGACATGCACACAGTGTGGAGGATTCCAGTGGCCCTCGGATTCGCACAAGGTCTGCCTACCATGTGTCGGATGTACCTCTGAGCATTCGTGTGACGTCTGCGCCAGCTGGCCTGAACTCCGCTGGTCCCAACTTTGGAGTTTTTACCGACGCGAACGCCCGACACCTGTGACTGTTTCCAGACCTGATGACGTACCGGCTATTGTTTCCGGTTCTCCGGCCACTCAAGTCTCCGACGTCCCTAGCGTAAGGAGATCGCCACGTCGGACACAGCAAGGTAGTGTGTGGAGTGGGGAGATCGAGGCGTTTGTTCCCAGGAGGGAACGCGCTTGGACCAATCCTTACGCCAGGCAGAGAACCCACGCTACAGAGCTCGGTTCGGAGAGACGTGCTTCGCGCCGTCCATGGTCAGCCGATCCCCACTCGTCTTCTAGGAAGGCCTTGGGCTCCTACGTGGAGTCTCCTCGGCCGCAGCGAACCCATCTTGCCACAGAGCTCGGTTCGCGGAGACAGACTAAAACGCACACCACGTCTCGGCACGGCTCGGAATCTGCTCTTCGCTTGAAATCGGACCGTCGCTCTCGCTCTCCTTCGCGAGAGCGTAATAGGGATCAGGTTTCTCTTCGTCATAAGGAACGCGGACCTCCTCGCTCTTCGGCTTCGTTGCGATCTTCCAACGTTCCCCGCCGGCAGTCTCGTTCTTTCTGTTCCCCTTCCCCTCGCCCAGCCTCTCCCCCTCCTCCTCTTTCCCGTCGGCCTTGGTCTCCTGCCCGCAGTTGCTCTTCTCATGATCGCCACAGATCCCGCTCCCCTCGTTCTCCGCTTCGTCACCTCGGGCGTCGTTCTCCGCCTCGACCGTCGGCTGCCGCTATTGCCCCTCGTAGTCGTCGAGTTGTCCACTCTCGGAGTCCCGGTCACTGTCGTTCTTCGCCTGTCCCCCGCTTGGTCGACGACGAGTCTTTGAGCCTTCTTCCAGATGATTCCATCTCGGTGCTCCTCGGAGCTCTCAGCCGCTCTCCTTCGCCTCTCTCACCTTCGGATTCGTCGACGGCCCACGGGTTACCTTCTTCCTCCCGCACGGATACTCTTCTGGCCCTCGACGAGATCGCACGACTCATCTCCGCCACTCTTCCGGCAGAGGACTGCCCTCCGTCCCCCCCTCTCAAGAGGAAGCCCTCCGCCTTTGTGGACGCGGGGGTAAACAAGTGAAGAGATTTAAGACCCTCCCTCAGACCCCCGGCTTTTGTGACCTTCGGGATGCCTTTTCGGCGCATCTGTTGACTAATTCCCGGGACAGCAATTTCTTCACGAACCACAAGTGGCCTCCTGGTCTCGACATCTACTTTCGCCAGCATTGGTACGCCGGACATTCCCAGGCCTTCCTCTGCCCTCTCCCACCTGTGGACCCAGCCGCCGTGGTACAGGCTGGGGGTGCGTCCGTCCTTAAGCGCGCTCTTCCGACCGGATTGGATAAGACTGCTTCTCTCGTTAGGAACTCTCTCGCCTGTGCGGGCTTCATGGAGCTTCTTACGCAAGCCTTCCTCTGTCGGATTGAAGATTCTTGGCACCCTTCCTTGACTCCCCTCCTCGGAGATCTCCTCGTCCTGGCGGAAGCGGCCAACCGCGCGGCTTACCATTCATCAGTCAACGCTATCGCTGCGGCCTCCAATTGCGATCTGTTACGCCGGGATGCCGTTTTGCAGTCCTGCCGTGGGATGCCACCGGACCTGAAGGTTCAGCTTCGTCGTGCCCCCTTGGGGGGCCCTCTACTCTTTGGCGACACCTGGCAAGCGGTGAAGGAATCTAACTCGGACCGGTGGCCGCGCAAGACTGTCCCACAGCGCTTTCAGTCAACCCGCAAGGCCGTGGGTCGCTCCCTGCGGACCGCCAGACCCTTCGCCCCGACTTCGGCCGCCCAGCTACAAGCCCTCCGTCGCTGTCGCCCTGCTTTCGGACGCCCCGGCCAGGTTAGCGCCCCCGCCCGTCACCCTGGGCGCGGGCGGGCTCCCTGACTCCGCCCCTCCTCCGCCTCCGCCGACCGTCCCGGGTCCTCCAGTCAGCGGGAGGCTCGCTCTGTTCAGCAAGGAGTGGCGCTTGCTGTTTCCAGACGACCCCTGGATATTGGACACTGTCACCACAGGCCTGCGGATCTCCTTTCGCTCCCCTCCGCCTCTGCGCTCTGCTCCGGTGTGGACCGAGATCCCCACAGACTCCCTCAAGGAGTGCGCCCTGCGTGGAGAAGTCGACGCTCTCTTAAGGAAGGACGCCACAGAAGTAGTGCTCCGCACAGGCTCTCCGGGGTTTTACAGTCGTCTTTTTGTCGTTCCCAAGCCCGGCGGCAAGTGGCGTCCAGTAATCGACCTTTCAGCCCTAAACCGCTTCATTCTGGCCCCTTCCTTACACATGGAGACGGCCCGGGCCCTACGAACTTCCGTTCAGCCGATGGACTACGCAATCAGCCTAGATCTATCCGATGCCTACCTCCATGTTCCCATACATCCGTCTGCCAAGAGGTATCTGCGCTTCGCCTTCGATGGGACAGTGTACCAGTTTTGCGCTCTTCCCTTCGGCCTCAGCCTAAGCCCCTGGGTCTTCACCCGCATTATGGATGCAGTGATGGCCAAGGCGCGACAGTCATCGTCCAGCCCAATGTCCAACTATCTCGACGATCTCTTCCTGCAGAACCGCGTAGAGACCTCCTTGGAAGTGGACAGGGATACGCTGATGCGTCTGTTGTCGCGGCTGGGTTTTCTCCTCAACGTTGGAAAGTCGGACCTCACGCCCTTGCGTCGCTTCGTGGATCTCAGCATGGATTTCGCCACCGACCTCAATGTGGTTCGCCTCCCAGATCCCCGCATTCGGAAGTTGTCCTCCCTCGCCAACCAGTTAGCTCAGCAGGAAGCAGCTCCCGCCAGAGTTTGGCTTCTACTCCTCGGTCTAATCAACGCAGCGGCGGAGCTTCTTCCTCTAGGTCGCCTCTACGCCCGTCTGCTTCAACTGCACCTCCTGCTCCTCTGGAGACCTTCCTCGGGCGACCTCGCCACCCCGGTCCCGGTGTCTCCCTTGGTTCGCCATCTTCTGCGCTGGACCGACACTGCTTGGTTGGCCTCGGGAGTTCCCCTGTCCTCCCCTCCCCCGCATCTCTCCCTGTGTGTCGACGCAAGTCTGTCTGGGTGGGGAGCCCACCTACTTCCTCAGTTCCTCACGACGTCCGGCCTCTGGCCTCCGGAATTTGCGGACAAGCACATCAATTGGTTGGAGCTGCAGGCAGTCTGGCAAGCCCTCGTGTGGGAACCAACAGCTTCTCGTCCTCTCCGACAACACGACAGTGGTAGCCTACATCCAGAGACAGGGCGGCACTCGCTCCCCCGACCTGTGCATGCTCCTCTACCGTTTGATGCGCTGGGCCAAAGACCGCAACATCTCCCTCCTTGCGCGACACATTCCCGGCCATCTGAATGTTTTAGCGGACTCTCTCTCCCGATGCAGCCAGCTGCTTCACACGGAATGGACCTTACGCCAGGATATCTTCCGGATGATCTGCGCCCATTGGGAGACCCCGTTAGTCGATCTTTTCGCCACGAGGTGGAACCACCAGCTTCCCATTTTCGTCTCCCCGATTCCGGACCCCCTGGCCTGGGCGGTCGATGCCCTCTCGATTCCCTGGGACGGTCTCATCGCTTATGCGTACCCCCCGACAGTCCTCGTCCCCAAAGTCCTCCGCAAGCTTCGGGAGTGCAACGCGGTCCTGCTTCTGGTCGCCCCCTTCGTCTGGTCCCGTTCCTGGACAACAGACCTTCTCAGCCTTGCCACGGCTCCTCCCCTGCGCCTCCCCACGCCCCGCACTATGCTCAAGCAACCGCGGCAGACACTGTTCCACCAGTGTCCGGAGCGCCTGCTACTACAAGCCTGGAGGTTGTGCGGCAAGCCCTCTCCTCTAGAGGCTTCTCACATGCAGCAGTGGAGGCGATCGCTGCAGCCCGCAAACCATCTACCCGGCGTGTATACAAAGGAAAGTGGCGCGTTTTGTGCTCCTGGTGCGACGTCCGTCGACTCTCGCCCACCGATTTGACTAACCCCCAGCTCGCGGACTTCTTCCTGTGGCTCTTCGTGGACCAAGGTTTGGCTCCGATTACCATCAGGGGCTACTTGTCCATGATCGCCGACACTTACCGACACCTCGGCTTCCCGGACCCTGGCGCATGCAAAGACCTCGCCCACCTCATGTCCAATTTCAGCCTACAGCGTCCAACTCACCGTTCACTCATTCCTCGCTGGGACCTACCTTGGGTGCTGACTTGGCTGAACTCGCCCCGCTTCGAGCCCCTAGCTCTCGCCCGACTGGCGGATGTTACACGCAAGACCTGCTTCCTCCTGGCTTTGGCCACGGCGTCCAGGGTTAGCGAGCTACACGCTCTTTCCGCCCGGCCGGACTGCCTACAGCTTCGGGCGGATCGTTCCGTACAACTTCTGACGGACCCTGCCTTCATTGCCAAGACCAGGTCTCCTCTGACTGCCTCACAGGTCATCACCTTGCAGCCCCTAGGAGGGCCTGACTGTTCCCAGGAGACTCGACAACAAGATCCCATGCGAGCCCTCCGTGTGTACCTGCGTCGTACCAAAGCTATCCGAAGAGGTCGCTCCCGCCTCTTCCTGCCCCTACAACCTGGCAAAACTGATATCACAGCCCAGACGATCTCTTCCTGGCTGCGCTGGGTTATACGATCTGCCTACATGGACCTCTCCCCGCTGGTAGCGAAGAGAATGAAGATACGGGCACACAAAGTACGCGCCATGACCACGAGCGTCGCGTTCGATCGGAACTGCGCTGTCAAGGACATCGTGGCAGCGGTGGGCTGGCGAGCAGAATCTACCTTCACTCGCTGAACTACCTTCGGGATATGGCAGGCCAGCGAGACAACCTCGCTTTGGTGGGGAACATTACGGTGGCACAGCACTCCCTCCCGGCGCCGCAGGCGCCATAAGTACGCACCTAGCTCGCTAGTTGGGAGTTGGCAATGGGAGGACGGTCAGGATAGCCGGTAGTTTCTGGTGCGGCACCCTCCTCCTATTCGTTATTCTCCCATTTGTCATGTCATCGGTAATGTTTTTGATGAAATAAATGCATTTTTCTTTAAAAGGTATTTTTTCGAAAAATACTTACCGATGACATGACTCGGAGGACCCTTCCGCCTGCCCCGCTTGCCGCTGGTGAGCCTAGTATCTGACTCGCGAGTCACGCGACTCGGAACCGGATAGGCAGGATCGGGAGACAACTCTTGGCCCCTCTGGGGGTTCCCCGAGTGCCTCCCGGGTTGTGTGATAACACAACGGGTTTGTAGGCTAGAATTGAGCAAGTAGTAGACACTCCCATTCGTCATGTCATCAGCAAGTATTTTTCGAAAAAATACCTTTTAAAGAAAAATGCATTTTTTTAAAGATATCTTCTGATGTCTGCGTCACAGTTCTGGAGAAAGACTGTTCATGGGTGGTGTCGGCATAGCTTGGTGCCTGTAGGCGCCAAGCTATTCCAAAACCACCCTTAAAACTATCATGGTCGATCCACATCCTATCATAGCTTGTCAGGGCTTTATGGGATACCAAAGATAGACCTTTTTTAATAGCAAAAAGTCATTGAGCCCACTTCAGGTACAGTTGGCCCAGGCATTGCTGAACACAGACCAAGTGGCCGATGTCAGCTGCTGACTGTTTGCTTATTAGGCACAGACAGCTTGTGTGCATGATTACCCGCTGTTGTCATAATAGATATTGCAGGCGGTATTTCTGGTGACTGTACCTCGTTTTTCTTTGACCATCTCTTTGTTTGTCTTGCTGATGGCTGTTTGGATTGACTCGTCTGTCGGGTCCAAAATCATGGCTTGCTGCACCAATATAGAGGTCAAATTAGAAATGATATGTGTTAATACAGAATACATTATGTCGACAGCATATCTCAAAGTCAAACATAACGCAGACAATTCTCTGGCATCTTATGTGGATAACCCATGAGCAGAAGGTCTTCGAGCTGACGTGATCCTCAGATGACCCATGCACAACAGTGTCATATTTCAGTTGATGGACCTTTTGCTTACTAGGTGTCCTTTTTGTACACAAAGCCTGTGTAGCTATACACATTAACATGACAGCTAACATCATGGTCCGAATTTATGCCTCCTTGTGATGTACTAAGACTGACCTGTATGTTACTCACCTTGTATGACATCAGGGCCATCCCATAATGACCAGCCTTAAACTCAACCTCTCCTTTGCGAAAAAAGCCCTGAACAAACACAAAATAAGAATCCAATTAATACCAATGGTTATAATTTATACATTATGTTAAGAAGTAAATAACAAATTATAAGGGATCCATAGTGGTTCGGTGACAGCTCCAAAATTTGGGAAATGTGGCCATGGGTACGTCAAAATGGGTTCATTTGCTGACCTTGGGCCAGCTGGGTGCGAGTTTGATGGTTTGGTTTGCATCCTGCAGTGCCAGGTAGAATTGATCAAGCCTGAGGAAGGCCAGGGAACGGTTGCTGTACAGCAGGTGGTTGTTGGGGTCCATTTTCACTGCGTGTGTGTAATGCAGTACTGCTTCTGCTGGACTCCCTTTCTTCAGTGCAACATTCCCTTGCTCCTTCAGCTGCTCAACCTAAAATCACAGACATTCAATGACAAGTACATTTTAACACTTCAAACCCTTACATCAAGTTCCAATTTGGAGGGTTTCCTCTGATGACTATACATTACAGTTTGGGAACAGATCGACCAGTTGCATAACATATTACATTCAACATCATTATTACATATTATATATTTTATTTATTCTTATCCAACATCCAACCAAAGGAAAATGCTAACCAATAAAGCCCTGACATGCTATGACAGGATGTGGGTCGACCATAATAGTTCAAGGTTGCGTCAAGCTAGTCTGACACCACCACCTGACAACTACATGTGACTATCATGCAGACAAATAATATCAACAAAACGGATAATTTCATCCTCAGCATGTAATGAGTCAGTATATCCTGGTACAACCGCTGAGCCATCATGTTTGCCCAATATCTTGTGCTATGTCAGAGATGAAAACAGACAAACAATACAACTGCTGCAGTTCTACTATATAGTACTTTATATAGTAGAGATACAGCTGGCCAACCAGTGAGCTAAATGGATTAACCTTTAACTGTCGGTAGCACTTTTGTCAAGGTGATTCCAGCAGGAATAAACAGACCATATAATAAATACAAAAAGATGGGTTGTAAAAAGGCTTTACAGCTTACATGTTGACCCCCCCCCCCCCCCCTCTACTACTACTACTTCTAGGAATCACCTGACAAAAATGCTAGCAACAACCACACAACTTTTTTTTCTTCTCAATAATGTCCAAATGTTACGTTTGTGGTCGTGTTATTCGTTTGAGAGCAGCCCCCATGTGTATGTTAATCATAGGAAAGATCCGATATTCGTTTGAGTTATTTTGGATAAGAATTATGTACCTTTTTAGTAGGATTTATTTTCTTTTGCAGGGAGAATTGTGATCGATTTTTGTTGCGATGCGTATTTTCGCTACAATTTTATAAAGTTTGACCTATACTACAATACAATACACAATACAATACAATAAGACTGTATTAATCCCTCATGGAGAAATTCACTGTCTGCCCATACAACACATGGTATCATCATTCACTCATTGAAATAATTAAATAACCCATAACACTCAATTAAAGAGATGAACTGTAACAGACGTAACACTCTTGGCATCAGAAACACTTATGGTGGATTCCCCCTGTGCTTCTGGTGTCAGTAATGTTGCAGTGAACTACTGAAGTGAAAGGGCTAGTACTAAAGAACTAAAAAATGTTGACAGACACTATCTACTGATATTACTGTTGAAAAGGGTAACAGCCTGAGGGACAAAAGAGTTGGCATAACGTGATGTACTACTTTTGGGTACTTGAAGTCTGCCACTTCGCTCGATACGTCTGCTGTCAAATTCATATCTAAGTGGATGTGTTTTGTCATCAAGAATGTCAGCCAGTTTGTTTGTAATCCGTCTGTTGTACAGTGTGTCCAAAGTATCCTGTGCCCTACCAATCACCCCACCCCCTTTCTGGATTACTTTGTTAAGACGATCTTGATCTCTTTTACATAATTTCTACCCCAGCACGTCAGTCCAAAAGTTAGAACGCTAACAATACTGGAGCAGTAAAACATCTGTAAAAGCTGAGCACTTACATGAAATGATCTGAGCTTTCTCAAACAGTAAAGATGGGTATGCGTTTTTTTCACAATACCATCTGTGTTTTGTTTCCAGTTGAGTGCGTTGTCAAAAAAAACAAAAAAACTAAATACTTGTAGGACTCTACACGCCCAACTTCTGTTCCCTTCATGGCAACAAGATTGGGATGAAGTTTGTTTTTCCTGAAATATATGACCATCTCTTTTGTTTTGCCAACATGTAATTCAAGATAGTTTCTATCGCACCACTCTACAAATTCGTCGATCTCCTGTTGATAGTGTCCGTCATCCTCATCTGTAATCTGACCTGTCAGTGCCCTGTTGTCAGCGTATTTGTCCATTACACAGTTGTCATGAGTGGGCTCTACAGTCTGCTGTGTATAAAGAAAACAAAAAAAGGCGACAGGACAGTCCCATGTGGTGCACTGGTAAAAAGTACATCTGAGATTACATCCGAACTTATTCCGACATACTGTGAGCGGTTAACTATGATAGTCCAAAACCCAAAGAATGGTAGAGGCATTTATGTTCATGTGAACTAGTTTGCAAGTATGTGTGGCTGAATGGTGTTAAAAGCAGATGAAAAATCATAGAACATCAGTCGAATGGAGGCTCCTGTTTTTTCTAAATGAGAGTAGATGCTGTTTACAACATGGAAAATGGCATCGTCAACACCTATTTGCCTTCTGTAAGCAAACTGAAAGGGATCCATAAAATCAAAAACCTGTATTTTAAAATGTGAAAGAACACTAACAGCCCTCTCAAAAACGTTCATGACACACGAGGTAAGAGCAACTGGTTTTAAACCATTCATCACAGATACAGTTTGCTTTTTTGGCACGGGGACAATACAATCTGAGGTCTTCCACGAACAGGGAACGACACACTGGGTAAGTGACATGTTAAAAATATAGCAAAGAATTTGGTACAGTTGTTCAGCGCATAATTTTAACACATTTGATCTAACACTATTTGGCCCAGATGCTTGGTTTGGGTTGGTATGTTTAAGTACGCTAAGCACCTCCTCCTCAGTCACCACAATCACTTCACTTTGCATGTGTACTAGACTGGAAGATTTGAGCAGGCTTGCGATCTTTCTAGTGACCCCAGATATGACATCAAAGTTGTTGGCTACATTTCGTAACATTTTATTGAATGTGCCTAGATGATAGTTGAAGGTTGTAGTTAGTTCTAGAGTGTTCTTTTTAATGAACACTAATATTATAGTAATACGTTTTGGTTACGTTTTCTTTTCTGATTGGTTGTGTTGTGTGAATTTGCTGGATTGTTCTAGAAATCAGTAATAGTATAAAAGACGGTGTTGAGACGCAGTGTATCAGAATTGTGGATGCATTGTACAAGACCAACATGTGGATACATTTGTGGACGCATTGTGTTGAGGATGCATTGTGAAAATAAAATATTGTTCGAACTGTTACTCCAGTGTGGTCTACAACCTTGTGCCACGTGTGATGAGTTGCAGCTGAGTGAAGTTTCTTTACAAGAACCCTACGTGTGTGCGTCTTGTGTGATTGTATCATACTATGACGACCACGTAACACGAGACCATATTTAAAGGGATCATTTTTCCCGCAGTAAGTGTTTCTACTAGCATATCTGATGTCAGTGACATGCAACATCCTACCCTTCACTTCACACACACCTCCCCCCCCCCCCCCCTGACAAATTTTATAGTGGTATACAGTACAACCCAGTGTGTAGTGGAGGTTTTTGTTCACAAGTTAAGTGTACAAAATGGTTAAGTGTACAAAATGGCTGCAAGTCTGAAAATGCGCTTTCTCTGTGCACATGATTCTTGGACTTGTTCTTGGTCCTGTTTCAACACTGAAGATAGCAAAGGAACTTAAAATTATTCTGAAGAAGACCTTGATGATTCTGCTGATGAAAACTGGACACTAGAACCAGAAAATTCCAAAAAGAGGCCTCAAACTGATTCGAAAAATGTTTTTCTTTTTCACTGACCATGTTCGTGTCACATACAGCAACATACACTCCACATATATATTGTAAACATTATAAAGGTTGTGTATGTAATCTGTCAACGTTACAATCATAACACAACATTTGAAGTAAATGTTTGGATTAGTTTCTGAGATACAAGCAATTAAAGAGACCCACTAATCAGCAGTTCACACAGCTGAGCAAAAATATGGCGCTGGCAACAGAAGTTTCGATATAAATTTGGAGGTGAAAAAGATAATGACGGCACATACCCGTTGACTGGCCGTTTAGAAACTGTTGTGTCTAGGGAACTTCTAGGATGTTCTGTGCAAAGCAAGGTAAAACATTTTTAAACAAGTCGACGGTTTTATGCTAACAAAGCGCTTTCAAACTAATTTCAACAATGCCTTTCAAAAGAAAGGACTATCTCATAGCCTATGCAGCTCGGTTTACCTGACTTTTCATCCTGATCCGAACTAACTTTCCTCCTTTGATAACACCAAGCCAGACGAATTTTAGAACTTCCGTTGTGTATCATGCGACTTAACGGACAGTTCAACTTTTATACATCATTTCATGACGTCATAACAGATAGCCAATCAATGCTTGTAAATATTATATTTACGTCATAAAACTTGCGTTGTATTTACATTTTTTGTTTTTGCTTTCCTCAAGAACGGAAGTAGCAGACGCACACGTGTTTATGTTGTCATTAGAAGGAGTCCTTGAATTAACGTTAATGAGATATGTAGACATATTTATGAAAAGCAACAGTTTTTCAAGAGAGATTGCATTGTTTAAAAATACAGATCACAATGATGTTAAAAAGGCTTCTTATAAAAGGCCAGTTTGTGTTTCGTGACTGTGTCTGCAGGGAAAATATTGCTATTACTTTTAGTAACTCTTGTACACACACCGCCGGTGTAAAAAACACAGTGTTCGCTTTGTCGTCGGGTCATGGTCGATGTGGTGTGGCAGTGATCCGCGTGTCAGGACCTGAGTGTTCGGAAGCGGTCAAGTCTCTGTGTCAAAAACCAGCCCTGCCCGCGCCACGACAGGCGGTCTTACGTCGGTTGTTCGACCCCCAGACAAAGGAGGTTCTAGACAAGGGGCTTGTACTGTGGTTTCCAGGTCAGATGCATTCACATACTGGTACTCCCTATTAACCCATATCATACTGAAGCTAAAAGCTTCAAATTTGTACACTGCCATATGCAAGCTACCTTATAGTACTTACAGATAAGGATATATTATACCAATGGCTTTAGTTCAAGAGTGGTGCCAGAATAGCTTGGCGCCTAGGGGTGCCAAACTATTCTGGCACTACCCTTGAACTATTTTAGTGAAACTTATTTCACACACTGGTGTATTCTGAATGATAAGGGTTAAGCAAAGGCCCTTATACTGATGGTCTGTGTGCTGCCACTTAAGTTCCTCATCCCGACATCCGTCATTGACCCAAGGACCAAAGACACCCAACGTTGGCCTGAGGACCATTTGCTTACCCATAAGATTCTGTGCTGTTTTTTTTTTGTTGTTTTTTTGTTGTTGTTGTTTGTTTGTTTGTTTGTTTTTGGGGGTGGGGTGGGGGGGGGGAGGGGAGCTCAGGTGCAGAGCAAAAGTGTGTCTATGTTCTGGCCCATTCATCGTCTGTCCGTCAGCCACGGTAAACTTTAACTTTGGTGTTTTCTCAGGAACTATTCAAGCCACAGCTAGTCTTCAAACTTGGCCCAAGGATGCTTTGTAGCAAGACCTTTCTAAACATACCAATTTGAGTGACCTCACTTAAGGTCATGGGCTCAAGAAATAGGTCAACAATGGCCACATTTGACACAATTTATATTTCTCAAATATTTATATTCATAACTTCAAACCCAAACTTGGTACAAATTAAATAAAGATAGCTGGTGGTAAAATCCTTTTATGCATACTAATTTGGTCGACCCCCTTAAAAAAGTCAAGGGTCACAAGAGATCACGAAATAGGTCATAAATACTAATAGCCATTTTAAAACTTTTTTTCCTCCTTCAAATACTACTTACAACTTCCATTGTAAACCTGGTAGAGAGATACCTGATGGTGAGACCTTCTTGTGGAAAGGTGAAGGGTCAAAAGAGATCAGGAAATAGATTTTAACTTCAAACTCAAACCTGGTACATAGATACCTGATGGTAAGATCTTCCTATGCATTATACTAATTTGGATGACCCCCTTCAGACCCCTAGCTAGCACGTTTCAGCATGGTGGGAATGGCGGGTGCCCCTCCTCCTCCTTTTCCCCGCCACGCAGCCCCCTGCTGTCTGTACACTGCCCGTCCTGCTGTCTGTACGCTGCCCATCTGCTGCCCATCCGCTGCCCGTACGCTGCCCGTCCACTGCACTCCCTCTCGGCCTCCTTAGCACCCTGGCAATGTGGTGTCACCCCTCGTCAGCATTATGGTTGGCAATCACTGTAAAGCTGACCACTGACCGCCTGGCCTTTTTGGCACCTGCATCTCCGCTCCACTACACTAAGCACGGCCATCTGCTAGAGGCATAGACTTCTCATGGGCGCTCGACGCCTGCATATAAAATGTACAGCTGGAAAAAAGAGGCTCATGACAATCTATACCTCTTGCTGAGCACTATATATCCGCTGAGACTTGACGACTGAGAGAGTGACACGCTGTTTTTACTAACAAGGTAACAAAAGAGGCGATTGGAAATGGCAGCTGACTATACAGATACCTGGTCTATTGTCTCTCTCCACCACACAAAAGAGCAATTAGCAGCTGTTATCATTCCAGGACACAGGTGACTTGTCTTCGGAGTGTTAGCTTGGATCATTAGTGCTTTGTGTAAATAAACTTGGCAGGGTCTCTTTATTATAGGTCCGTATGGTATTACATTCAGTCCCTCCCATTTGCAAGAGAGATAGATTCTCATACACCACGACAGTCACAGGGGCTCATTACAGTGTAAATCGCTTGCAAGAATAGATTCATTCCTCTGCGTTCCTATGGTCTCATGAGTCTGATAATAGATGCTGCGCTGCAAGGTCAAGGTTGGTCCTCTGGAAGATAGCGACGGGGAGCTGCACACTGATGATGAGGAACAAGCGGACATCTTGAACAAATTCTTTGCATCAGTTTTCACGGTGGAGGGCAATGGTGACAGACCGGAACCCCAATGTAAGTTTACGGGCTTACCAGAGGAAAGACTGGTACATGTGATCTTTACAGAGGACATAGTCCTCAAGAAGTTGCAAAACCTGAACGCTAGCAAGGCGCCAGGGGTTGACGAAATTTCTCCAGCCGTACTGGTGGGAGCAGCAGAATCCATAGCATATCCCCTGTCACTGATCTTTCAGGCTTCCTTGGACACCGGAGAGGTGCCAGTGGGGTGGAAAGAGGCAAATGTTGTGCCGATATTCAAAAAGGGTGCAAAATGTATAGCAGGAAACTACAGGCCGGTATCGCTGACTTCTCAGGTTGGGAAAGTCTTTGAAAGTGTTGTGCGGGATTTTCTGAACAATCACCTTGAGAGGCATCAGCTGATCCGAGGCAGCCAACATGGTTTCTCAAAAGGAAAGTCCTGCCTGACAAACCTGCTCGTCTTCCTGGAGGACATGACACGCATGCTGGACGAAGGGAAAGATGTAGACGTCATCTACCTTGACTATGCCAAGGCGTTCGACAAGGTCCCTCACAAACGGCTTATGGACAAGCTGAAAGCACACGGTGTAGACGGAAAAGTGCTGCAGTGGATGGAAGAATGGCTACGTGGCAGGAAGCAGAGAGTTGTGGTCAACGGACAAGCTTCTCCATGGGTAGATGTGACGAGCGGAGTTCCACAAGGATCCATTTTGGGGCCGACCTTGTTCCTGGTGTTCATTAATGACTTGGAGGATGATATGCTGACCAGCGTTCTAAAGTTTGCTGATGACACTAAGATCTACGGCGAATTCTCCGACCCAGCGGGGAGCGACAAACTACAGCATGACCTTAAGGTAGCAGAAAGATGGTCAGAGAGGTGGCTGATGCAGTATAACGTGGACAAGTGTAAGACTCTGCATGCAGGCCGTAAAAACACTTGTCAGGTTTACACGCTGGGAGGACAAGAACTTGGAGCAGTGGAGGAAGAAAGGGACCTAGGCGTCATCATGCACAGGTCACTGTCGGTCAGTCGCCAGTGCTGCGTGGCAGCAAAACGAGCCAACAGAGCAGTGGGGCAGATCATGCGAACAGTTACAGCCAGAACTAGAGAAGTTATTGTCCCACTCTACAAAACAATTGTACGACCACATTTAGAGTACTGTATCCAAGCATGGCGACCTTACCTCAAAAAAGACATCGCAGAGTTGGAAAAGGTGCAGAGGAGAGCTACAAGATCGATTACAGGGATTGGTCACCTGCCGTATGAGGAGAGACTGGCCTTTTGCAATTTGCAGAAATTGGAAGAAAGGAGAGACAGGGGAGATCTCATCGAGACTTTCAAGATCATAAAGGGACTTGAAAAAGTTTCTGCGGACATATTTTTTACTTCATACCAGTCATCATTTTACCATAGAGGTCACAGCAGCAAACTGTTTAAAGGGAGGTCCAGACTGAATCTTAGAAAAAAAATTTTTTCCTAAAGAGTTGTGAACCCATGGAATGCTCTGAAACAAACAATTGTCGAAGCTGAAACTGTCAACCAGTTCAAGAACCGCCATGATAAAGAGACAGTTAAGGGGGTTAAAATAAGTTCTCAAACTTCCTACCCCGTCGGCCGCGCTCAGTGGCCACTCAGGTAAATTCAGGTAAATTCAGGTAAATTCAGATGCAGATTGTTGTGATATTGGGCCTTGATCACACATAGTGCCCAAATTGAATAGAAAACATCAGCGTCTAAACAGCTTAACCTTACACTGTGGATTTGAGACGTGTGATTCGTCTGCTCTGGCTTATAAAATCCTTTAGCTGTTCAGGTGTCAGGACTTTTTCAGTTACCTAATAACAAATTAATTAACAAAATCATTACAAAATGCAGTAATGTTCTTTCTTTCTCTCTCTCTCTCTCTCTCTCTCTCTCTCTCTCTCTCTCTCTCTCTCTCTCTCTCTCTCTCTCTCTCTCTCCCCCCCCCCCCCTCTCTCTCTCTCTCTCCCTCTCAATCTCTTCAATCTCTCTCTCTTTCTCTCACACACACACACACATACACACACACACCGGCACACACACACACACACCGGCACACACACACACACACCGGCACACACACACACACACACACAAAATTACATACACGCGCACCGCACGCTCGTAGTCATACATCGAATTGAGTCCAGAAATAACATGCACTGTTGATTAAAAGAAATGGATGCCAATACGTCAAATAATGCTGCATAATAGTGCATTGGTCTTGTGATCACAGGATACTTGCTGGTACAGTCTGGTGTCAGTAATAATAAAAACGGTTCAGTGATCATACCCTTACTGATCAAAGCAGACACCGCCTTTCGCTTCCGCCGATCACCATTAACAAAACATCATAATCGTCTCAGCATTTTACTTCTGATTGCTGTTAATGGCAAGCTAAAAGCAACACAATTCTTGAAAAGGCTCATTAATCCTCCAACCCGCCATCTGTGCTGCGGCAACACGCTGTGACAGATCAATGTTAAATTCATCTTTTCTTTGCAAGATCAGAGCCATCAAAGAAACGGCGCCGTCAGCTTTTGGTTTGCCTATAAAATTTACTGACAGACCCTGGGACACGCAAATGGACTGTCGTTATCTCACTTGATTGTTGTGCAACTGGAGAATACGGATCACTGTTCTCGGATTTACATATCTTCTGTGTCACTGATACAGAAAGAAATGCACAAAGATGTCCCATGTCAAGGGACACAATCATTGAACATGAAAGAGTTAATAGATAGATTACCTTCCCCTTTTTCTTTTTTTTTTATTTAATTTTTTTTTTTAGTATCGTGCCCTTTTTAAAGTGTGAAGTGAGCTGATGCCCTTTTTGACCTGGCCAGCGCCCTGCCCCTCTGAGTTTCTAGCTAGGGGTCTGCCCTTGGTCACAAGAGATCAGGAAATAGGTCACTAATAGCCATTTTTGGACAATTTTTTTTTTCTTCTGAAATTCTTCTGTCTTAAACCTGGTACACAGATACCTTGCAGTAATACCTTCCTTTGCAAGCTTAAATGGACAACCCCTTGGAAAGGTCAAAGGTCACAAGAAATCAGCAAATGATGTGAACAATGTATATTTTTGGTAAATTTTAGTTTTACAATGTATATATTTTGGTAGAATTGTTGTTTTTATCAAGATTTTTGCCAAACCTTTAAACCAAATTTAGCATATTACGGTAGCTGATGATAAGACTTTTCTATGTATACTAATTTGGTTCACTACTCACAAAGGTCAAGGGTCATGGGAGGTTGACAACAATGAAAAATGTGTAAATGTTGAGAATACATGGATTCTCAGGTACCTTTCCTTATAACATATGAACACTTGCTTATTTCAGTGACCTGTCAGAAAGGTCAGGTCACAAAGGTTAGATTAATTGTGTTGATTGGTCATGTACGTGAGCCTTTTGGCTTTGCCATTCTTGTGTTGTCAGCCAATTGAATTTACATATGTTTACTATAACGCTCTGCCATTTAGATCATAAAGGTGACTGCCAAGCGTGTAAAATGCAAAGAAGTACCCAACGGAGAAAGAAACACCCTTAGAAAAAACAGTTACAACACAATTTATTGATATTTCGGGAAAGTATCCTTTTTCAAAATAGACAAACAAACAAATAGAGAGATCAGTTGCCATTTATCTTCATTTATCATTCAACGATAAATGAAGATAAGTAGCGACTGATCTCTCTATATTTTATTTGTCTATTTTAAAAAAAGGGTATTTACCCAAAATATTAATAAATTGTGTTATAACTGTCTTTTCTAAGTGTGTTTCTTTCTCTGTTTGGTACTTCTTCAACCTGCCATTTGAAACTGTATGTAAAACTCTGCATGTGCCCAATTGCAGTGGTAAAAATTTGTAAATATGTGATGGCATTTGCAACAGCTAATACAAGACTGCACTGTCTTATGTGACTCCATTATTATTATTTATGTATTCTCCCCCCCCCCCCCCACCCACCCACCTACCCACCTTAAAAAATATTTAAAAAAAATTAATAATAATAATAATAAATTAATAAATTAAATATATATATAAATAAATAAATACATTTGTATGGCATTTATCCTATGATTGGATGAGAGGATTGCATGCACAGTCACTATAACAGGTACATCATGTACCTTACCTACATTTACATGCTTCATTACCTAGGCTAGCTTTTATCAATTTCTCATTTACTCAATATAATGCATGTGTTCAGGCCCTGGCAGCTTTACTGGAGAGGACTGTGCGGAGTTCCATGTTCATGGGGGGATGGCGGTTGTGACAGCCATGCTGGATGCTATGGGACATCTCCCGGGACTCAAGCCTGCTGAGCCTGGGGACTTCACACGCAGGTGAACTGATGTACTGAGCTACTCCCTTGTGCATGCAGCCACTGGTACTGATATCACATGCAAGGTTCCCCACATCAGTAGCTGTGAAAGTGTCATTGATATAGTATTGCCACTGGCAACACTATATGACACTGTCACAGCTATTGATGCAGGGAACCTTGAATGAGTTCACACGGATCCTGTTTTTTGCCTTTTGTTGGCCCTATTTATATCTGTGTTCTGGAAATAGATGAAACTATTTGACGTTGAATTGCAAAGACATAAGGGTGTCTGCTGCCAATAAAGGGTTTCATGGGGTTCAGTAGGAGTCAGTCCTAAATCAGAATCAGGTCAAAGACAGTAGGATGAGGCCCTTTATGGAGAGGAAAGTCAGTTAATATTAGATAAGTACCTCACACTTTGGACTTAAATGAGGCAAATCCTTTCAGTGTCAACCCACAGAGCTGACAAATGAAATTTCCTCCTCTGCCACCTTATGATATGCTGTCCTAGTGAACCAGACCTGTTCTCTTTCTGCAGAGCGTTTCTCAATGGAAAGATCGGACTGACAGAAGTGGAAGGCCTGGGTGATCTCATCCATGCAGAGACTGCAGCACAGCGTCGACAAGCCTTGCGTCAGATGGAGGGGGATCTGGGGGCGTTATATCGACAGTGGCGAGAACAGATGCTCAAGGTGATGATGTGTGCAGTGAAGGAACTCATCTCACTGCCCAGTGTGCAAAAGCCCGTTGGGCTGACATCAGCCACAGTTGGCCAATGTACTTGTTTCCTCAAAATACATTACCGATGGCATTACTGTTAGGAACCGTTACCTAGCTAGCCTAATTTTAGCCAAAATTTGGTTGTGTACTTATATGGGAGTGTTGGCAGGTGAGGGGCGCCATAGCCTAGGCGGTAACCCGAGTAGCCTCCCTTCCATCCCCATCTGGGCACGCGCCCCTCGGAAGCTCGCCAGTTAGTTTCTTAGCTAGGCTGTAAATGGTTGTGTTCGTATGTCGCTCTTCGGAAGCTACTGTGTGGTGTGATCGGCCGTCTTGTGCCTTGACTTGAACTGTTTTGACCATGTTGGGACTTGGCTGCACTGGATTTGTGTGCTCGCTTCGAGTGTGTTGAGCTCGCTTGGATGTTGTGTTGAGCCTTTCTCGGACTCACGGCTGTGCTGCGTGTGCTCGGACTTGGCGTGCCTGTGGACGGCCTCGACCGGTGGTGGTGACTGGGAGTCCCTTCGGCGCC
Source organism: Semisulcospira habei (assembly GCA_036245525.1). Classification (NCBI taxonomy): domain Eukaryota; kingdom Metazoa; phylum Mollusca; class Gastropoda; family Semisulcospiridae; genus Semisulcospira; species Semisulcospira habei. Next base: position 85,354,278 of record BTPG01000001.1, read on the forward strand.
ATGGGTCGTCGCTTCGACCGGCGTGGGTTGGTTCTCTCACCGTTATGGCAAGGTAAAACCTCGGTTACTGCCCTCGACCAGCGTTCAGGGGAAGGGAGGAGCGCAGGACATCGGCACGCACTGTGCACTTGACTGAGTTTGTTCTCATCTTTGCGCGCGTAGTTATGGGTGCGCGGCCTCGGAGGCCACGCTCACTCGTCCTTAATTGTTACCTCTGTGTTGCAGTTACCAAGTACGTACCTGCATGCACTGCGTTGAATTTCAGTGGCCTAGTGACGAGCATGCCGTCTGTCTGCCCTGTACCGGCTGTGCCTCCACGCATCCCTTTCGCAGTCTGCTCCCCTTGGCTGGAAGAGCGGTGGTCCCAGCTGTGGGGATTCTACCGCTGCGAACGCCCAACACCAAACCGGGAGCGAGAATCGGCCCCCGCTTAAACCACCTCCATGGATGGGTCAAATGGTCTTCCCCTGTTTGTCGAGTCTCGGGCCAGTCGAGCCACTACTGGGCCAACGCCAGCACAAGTACTTATGGCGGACAAGGCCCCAGACCAGACTGAGGAATGCAGGAACAAGAGAAAGAAAGAGACACGCTCGTTGCTCTGGGAAGAGAGGCGCGAGATGAGCGCGCGACGGAATCACGCGCCCCATCTACGCTACGGACGTTCGGCTTCCCGCTCACAGGTCAGTGACGAGTCTCCATGACCGGACAAACTGACAGAGCGGAAAAGCGCTCGCTCGCTGCATAGAGTAACGGGACATATGCCTAGCACACGCTGGGACCACGAGTCTCATCAGATCTCCGAACGTTCGGTGTCCCACTCACAGGTCAGTGACAAGTCTCCATGACTGGACAAACTGACTAAACGGAATAGCGTCCGCTCGCTGCACAAAGTAACGGGGCACGAGCCTGGCGCATGCCGGGACCGGAAACGTTCAGCATCACGCTCCCAGGTCAGTGATGATGTACCACGACCACACGCTCCGGTTGTACGGCAGAGAGCACGCTCGAGACACAGTGTTAAGGGGCGCGAGCTGACCCCACGATGGGACCCTGAGCCCCGACCACGACGCATCCGTTCACCATCCCGACATCAGGTCAGTGAGGTACCGCCACGATCGGACAGATTGCCTGACTAGAGAAGCACCCACTCGCTGCACAGAGACAAGGGGCACGAGCCGAGCGCACGATGGGAACACGTGCTCCGTCAACCTACTAGTATTGATTGGCCACTGCGTTCCTTGTCATTGTTCGAGTTCTCGGGACTGGCCACCGCGACTGCGCTCTACCTCCCAGGACTTGCTTGACAGCCGTCGCCCTAGGTCCTCTTCTAGGAAGGCTGGAGACATGGTGTGCCCTGCTACCTTGGCGCTTTCTTGGACGACTGGACACCGACCTGGCCGAGACTCCCGCTCGAGACTTTCCCGTTCTCCACGTTGCAGCCGCTCCCCTCTTGACCACCAATCTTCTCCTCGCAGTTCGGCCTTTTTGCACAGGATCGCGCGGGACCCCTCTGCGCCCCACTCCTCAAGACTTCGCTCCCGCGGAAGACGACCCCCTCCCAGTGCTGTGTCCACTAGTCGTGTTGCTGCTACCTTTCCTGCGCTTCCCCATCCTTCAGATGAGTTTGCCACCCCCGACCCTTCCCCGCGTTTGGCGGATGATTCCATCAGCTTGGCTCCTGAGGACTCCGTGTCAGCCTTGCTCGGCGATGACGGCACCTCCTCTCCCCGACGTTTGCGTTCTTGAGATGACGTGGGATCGCCTCATGCTACTCTGAGCCATCAAATCGAGACTCTTCGGGCCTTGGACGAAGCTGCTCGCCTCATCGCGTGGTGTCTACCCGCGGAAGACTGCCCTCCTTCCCCCCACCCCCCCCCCACCCCCATCAAGAAGAGACTTTGTTGACTCCGAGCGCCAGGCCAAGCGCTTCAAGTCTCTTCCTCAACCCCCTGGCTTCTGGGACCTGCGCGACGCCTTCTCCACCCACCTCCTGCAGGGCTCCTTGGGCGACGCCGGTTTCTTCTCCAACGCCAGGTGGCCAGCGAACTTGGACATTTCCTTCCGTCAACGGTGGTATGCGGGTCATTCACAGAACTTCGCCTGCCCCCTCCCGGCAGTGGATCCTCCGGCTCTGTCCTGTGATGGTAGCCTTCGTCTGCATAATTTCCTCCTCAGACTTGCACAATTCCCTGGCCTCGGCGGGGTTCCTAGACTTTGTGACGCAAGCCATCGTCCGTCGTGTCGAGGAGGCCTGGAGCCCATCCCTCGCACCTCTTTTGACCAACATCCTCACTTTGACAGTTTCTGGCAACCGGGCAGCGTACCACACCGCTGTCAACGCCATGGCTGCAGCTGCTAACTGTGACCTGATGCGCCGAGATGCCGTACTCCATGTTTGCGCTCTGCTGACCGAGTTGAAGAATCAGCTATGCCGGGCTCTTCTTGGCAGAGAGCTCCTGTTTGGCCCCACCTGGCAGACCGTAAAGGAGGCTAACAAAGACTTGTGGCCCAGCCGCGTCGCTCCAGCCCACTTTCAGGCAGCCCGCAAGGCCGTGGGTTACACCCTGTGGTCCGTCAGACACCCCTTTACCAGACGTGCTTGTCTACCCCCTCGGTCGCTCTCGCACGCTCCCTGCCCCTGCCTCCACTGCCGTCCTTGCCCCTGCTTGGCCTAGACCTGCCCGCCATCCTGGGTGAGGCAGGGCCCACTGACTGCCTCCCTCCGCTGCTCCTGCCGACTGCTCCCGGGTCTCCTGTCAGTGGGAGGCTTGCACCCTGCAGCGACGTTTGGAGATCGCTGCATCCGGATGACCCATGGATCCTTTCGACCGTCTCAGAGGGACTACAGCTCTCCTTCCGGTCGCCCCCCCCCCCCCCCCTGCGCCGATCGCCCCTGTGGACTGTGGTGCCATCAGATCAGCTCAGGGCCGACGCCCTCAGCAGCGAGGTCGCCACTCTACTGCGGAAGAATGCCACAGAGGTGGTGACGCAGCACGAAACTCCAGCCTTCTACAGCCACCTCTTCATGGTTCCCAAGCCGGGCGGAAAGTGGCGCCCCGTCATCGACCTGTCCGCGCTGAACAAGTTCATCATCGCCCCGTGCTTCCGCATGGAGACCACTCGAGCCCTTCGCACCGCAGTGCAGCCCATGGACTTTGCCGTCAGTCTAGACCTGTTGGATGTGTATCTTCACGTCCCCATGCATCCCGCGGCCAGACGCTAGTCTACCAGTTCCGCGCGCTTCCTTTCGGCCTCAGCCCAGCCCATGGGTTTTCACCCGGATCATGGACACCGTCGTAGCCAGGGCCAGGCGGGCGTCTTCCAGTCCCACATCAAACTACCTCAACGATCTTCTCTTGAGGAACCAATCGGATTCCGCCTTGGAGAAGGACCGGGACGCGCTCCTCACTCTGCTAGACAGACTTGGGTTCTTGGTCAACGCGGGCAAGTTCGACCTCATGCCGTATCGCCACTTCATTCACCTGGGGATGGAGTTTCATACCGACCTCAATGAAGTCCAGCTCCCGGAGGCACGTATTCAGAAGTTGGGGAATCTGGCGCGGCAAGTGGCTCAAGAGGACACTATTCCCGCCCGAGTATGGCTTCAACTCCTGGGCCTGATGAGCACCGGGGCAGATCTCCTCCCCCTAGGACGTCTCTGCTGCCATCCGCTGCATCTACTTCTCCATTGGCGACCCTCGAAGGACGACATCAATTCCCTAATCCCGGTGCTCCCGATGCTCCGTCCTCACCTGCTTCGCTGGGGGGATCCCGCCTGGCTCGCTACTTGGGTCCCACTTTACTCACTGCCTCCCCAGCTGTCCCTCTGTGTCGACAGAAGCCTCGCCAGTTGGGGTGCTCACCTGCTCCCGATGTTCTCCACAGCCTCCGGTCTTTGGCCTCCAGACCTCTGGACCTGACACATCAACTGGTTAGAGCTGAAAGCGGTGTGGCAGGCCCTCACGACGTGGGAGTCTCGACTACGGCGCCAGGAGCTCCTAGTCCTGTCTGATAACTCCACCGTCGTCGCCTACATCCAGAAACAGGGCGGGACCCGTTCTCCCTCGCTTTGCATCTTTCTCTACCAGGTGCTCCGCTGGTGCGAGGATCGGGGCATCGCTCTGCGCGCGAGACACATCCCGGGACATCTGAATGTTCTAGCCAACTCTGATCGACCTCTTCGTGACGAGATGGAATCACCAGCTACCGCTATTCATCTCTCTGATTCCAGACCTGCTAGCTTGGTCGGTCGACACCCTCTCCATCCCCTGGGACGGACTTGTCGCTTATGCCTACCCACCGACGGTACTCATTCCCGAAGTCCTCCTCAAGCTCCACGGTTGCAACACGGTCCTGTTCCTTGTGGCCCCTTTCTGCTGGACCAAGTCGTGGACCACAGACCTCTTGAACCTCGCCACGAGCCCCCCTCTGCAGCTTCCCACTCCACGCACGATGCTCCAGCAACCGTGACAGGCGCTGTACCATCCGTGCCCCGAACATCTCCTCCTCCATGCCTGGAGATTGTGCGGCAAGCCCTCTCCATTAGAGGCTTCTCAAGTGCGGCTGTGGATGCTATCGCTACAGCCCGCATAGCCTCAACCAGACGAGTTTACGAGGGAAAGTGGCAAGTGCTGTGCGACTGGTGTGGCGACAACCTCCTCTCCCCCACAGATTTGATGGTGCCCCCTCTGGCGGAGTTCTTCCTTTGGCTCTTCAACGACCAGCTTCTGGCGCCAATTACCATTCGGGGCTACCTAGCCATGATCGCCTACCGGCATTTGGGCAGACCCGACCCTGGTAGCTGCAAAGACCTCACCGATCTGATGGCCCACTTCGGTCTGCAACGCCCAGCCCTTCACTCGCTAGTGACGAGATGGGACTTTCCATGGGTACTTACATGGCGCTTTGAACCTCTCCAGTTGGCGTGGTTACCGGACATGACCTGGAAGACATGCTTCCTGTTGGCCCTCGCCACTGCTTCCAGGGTCAGTGAGCTCCATGCGCTGTCGGCACACCCCTCTTGCATGCAGTTCCGGACAGACGGTTCCGTACAACTGCTGCCTGACCCGACCTTCCTAGCCAAGACTCGGTCTCCTTTGGTCACCCCACAGATGATGACCATTCGACCTTTACGCGTGACAGACTCCACCCGGGAGACCAGACAACAGGACCCGGTGAGAGCCTTACGTTTGTACCTGCGCCGGACCAAGCCGCTGCGCAGGGGATGCACCCGCCTTTGTTTCCTCAAAAACATTACCGATGACATGACTTATTGGAAGTGTCTACTACTTGCTCAATTTTAGCCTAAGAACCCGTTGTGTTACCACACAACCCGGGAGGCACCCGGGGAACCCCCAGAGGGGCCGAGAGTTGTCTCCCGTTCCTGCCCTACCTGTTCCCGGTCACGTGGTAGACCAACCAGTCATTCTACTTCGCTTGCGTGGATAAGACGTGTTTAGTCTTGCTCTTGCCTTGTTGCTTCAACCGGTCTTCTTACCCTGCGCTCGTTGCCATACACTCATACGCTCTCGTGTGCTCCTCGGCCTCTTCTGCCATGCTTGCTGACTGTTTTCCGGCTGTGCTGTTCTCAGGGCCTGGTCTACCGTCATCTCGCCTGTGCCGGCCTTGCTCCGCTCCCCTCCTAGTGCTGTGACGGTGTTATGGAGGCCTCCCCATCCCCGCATCGTCTCAGAGGTAGCTGCCCTCGGCTGACCCCCGGGCCGGGCGCCGGCCATCGGCCGTCTTGGGGCTTCTCTTTTTTACGGCGGGTATCTGTAGAGCTCACCCGACCCTTGGCTTACCTGGGCGGGGCGCTTTGTGCCCTCGTCGTTAGTGCCATTTTGTTTGGCGCCATTTGTTTCCTCAAAACACATTACCAATGACATGACTGTCAGGAATAGTCTACTTGCTTACCAATTTTAGCCTAAGACCCGAAGGGTCTCCCCAGGAGGCTCTCGGGGATCCCTAACAGGGACAGAGTAGCCTCCCCTGCCCATCCGGCCACGTGCTACGTGGTGCATCCTTTAGCCAGTTGTCTACTTCGCTGTTAGCGTACGCACACATTTTTTAGAGCCTACGGACCCGACCTTCACGGAGACTGTGTACGGTGCGACCGTTCCTCACCGACTTGCCTTCTCCTTGCCTTCCGTCTTCCTCTTCCTTGTGTGGCCTCCTTCTTCTCTGCCTGGCCGCTTCTGTGCCTCGTGCGGCTTGCTGGCCCTGGAACCTTCTAGACTTCCATCGCATGCGGTGGTTTGTGCTTCGTCCCTCTGCCATTCTGCCATGGAAAGGTAAAGTCTCGGCCGCTTCCTACATCTCGCCCAGTTGGGCCGGATGTCGGGCTTGGCTCGAGCTACTGTTTGTTTCTCTCCACATTTCACTGTGAGTTTCGCGTGTTTGTTACTTTCGAAGCTTTAAATGGCGGGGTTAGTTACCCGCCGCCGGTCGCCTTTCAGGTATGGGTATGGGTTGCAGTTACCAAGTGCGCCTCTCCCCAGTACGGCGACTTCCAGTGACCTAGTGTTCGGTGCTTGGTGCTTCGTCACTCTGCCGTTCCGCTATGGAAAGGTAAAGTCTCGGCCGCTTCCTACGTCTCGCCCTGCTGGGCCGGACGTCGTGCTTGGCTCGGACTACTGTTTGTTTTCTCTCCGCATTCGCAGTGAGTTTCGCTCGTTACTTAATTTCGGAGCTTTAAATGGCGGGGTTAGTTGCCCGCCACTGGTCGCCTTTCATGTATGGGTATGTGTTGCAGTTACCAAGTGTGCCCCTCCCCAGTACGGTGACTTCCAGTGGCCTGGTATCCGCCACACAGTGTGTCTACCGGGTGCCGGCTGCTCCTCTGTCTTCGGCTGCGCTGGCTGCGCCGCCTGACCGGAGGTTCTTGGTCTCTACTCTGGTGTTTCTACCGGCGAGCGACCCGCGTCTGTCCGCCTTCCTTGGGTCCTACCGCGGCACGGTGGGTTGTTCAAGCTTCCCTCGGACTTGGGATAACTCACGCTTCGCATCCCTGGTAAGTTTGTAACCTATTCGTAGACGCGTTAAGCCCGCTGACTCCTCCGGCGAGTCGCCGAGCCGGCTACGTGCCCCCCTCCTTGAGCCCCGGGCACCGCGACCTTGTCGCCATTAGTTCACGCGTCGGCCTTTCGGCCCAACTTCTAAGCCCGCTGACTCCTCCGGCGAGTCGCCTAGCTGGCTACGTGCCCCCCTCCTTGAGCCCCGGGCACCGCGACCTTGTCGCCTATTACACACAACAACAAAAAAAGTAGACGCTTGGCCTCGCGGCCCCTCCTAAGCCCGCTGACTCCTCCGGCGAGTCGCCAAGCAGGCTATGTGCCCCCCTCCTTGAGCCCCGGGCACCGCGACCTTTGTCGCTAATTAGTTTACGCTTCGCCTTCGGCCCCACTTTCTAAGCCCGCTGACTCCTCCAGCGAGTCGCCAAGCCGGCTATGTGCCCCCCTCCTTGAGCCCCGGGCACTGCGACCTTTGTCGCTAATTAGTTTACGCGTCGGCCTTCGGCCCCTCTTCTAAGCCCGCTGACTCCTCCGGCGAGTCGCCAAGCTGGCTACGTGCCCCCCTCCTTGAGCCCCGGGCACCGCGACCTTTGTCGCCTATTTGTAGACGCGTTGGCCTCGCGGCCCCTCCTAAGCCTGCTGACTCCTCCGGCGAGTTGCCAAGCCGGCTACGTGCCCCCGCCTTGAGCCCTGGGCACCGCGACCTTTGTTGCCAATTGGTTCACGCGTCAGCCTTTCGGCCCCAGCCTTTAAGTCCGCTGACTCCTCCGGCGAGTCGTCAAGCCGGCTAGGTGCCCCCCTCCGTGAGCCCCGGGTACCGCCACCTTGTCGCCATTTAGTACACACATCGGCCCTTCGGCCTCAGTCTCTGGGCCCGCTGACTCCTACGGCGAGTCGCCAGGCCGCTGTGTGCCCCCCTCCTGGCGGGCACCGCAACCCTTGTCGCCTGTTGGCACCCTAGTCGGCCTTGTGGCCCTCCTTCCAACCCGCTGACTCCTTCGTCGAGTCGCCCAGCCAGCTACGTGCCCCCTCCTTGAGCCTCGGGCACTGCGTCTGGGTCATCTTTCATACACCTCGGGACTTCGGGCCGATCCCCCAGGCGCCTACGGCCATTCCACGTTGTTTTCACCGGTTCTTGTCTGTTCATCGAAGTTAAGCAACGTCGCGCTCGGTTAGCACTTGGTTGGGTGCCCTCCTGGGTACACCGAGTGCAAGAGGGGATCGACGTCTTAGCCCATCGTCACCTGGATAAACGCGGCGTCCGGCGTTCGTCTCCCGCCAGCTCGACTCCCTCCTGTGTTCCTGTCGGCCTTCGCCTTGTACTCGGCGCAGTCGTTCTTCTCGGGACAGCCGTCTTCTCCGCTCTCAGCGCCCTTCGCCTCCAGCGTCCCCCCGACCCTCTCCAGTGGATGACTCGGCGTCCTGCTGTCCTGTCCCCTCCTCGTGGCGGTTCTCTACGCGCCTTGGGGCGACGAGGCCCTTCTCTTCGCGCTTGCCACTGCTCAGAGGATGCTGCTGCCTTGTAGACGCTGCCCCTTAGGGTAAGTGGCGTGACCTCGGGACGCTCTTCTGCCCCCTCCAGCGAGTTCCGCCGCTGACACGGTCTTCTTCTCTGTTCGCCGCTGGCCTGCTTGTGTCGACATCGCCTTCGGCTCCCTGGTTCGCTGGCCACTCGCTACCCTTCGTGCCCGCTGCCTCCGGTGGTTCCGCCGGCGCTCGGGCTTGCGGCGGCTCTTCCCAGCTCAAGCAGATCTTCCGCGTGGCTTCGGACCCTCCGCCCCCCTAGCCTTCCTTCATTCGTAGCGGACTGGCTCCCTTCCGTGGACTTCCCCCCCTGATGCGATGTCGCAGCTCTACCGTGCTCCTGTGGGTGCCCGTGCCCTTCGGCCCTGCCTGGCAGTCTCCGAAGGAAGCCTTCTAGGCCCTTTGGCCCAGTGCCCCCCTTGTGGACCGAGTTCCCGCCCGTTCGGACCAAGGCCCTCGCCCGTCGCGCGCAGGTCTCCGCTCTTCTTCGGGAAGCTGCGACGGGGCTCGTCGCTCGGCACGACTCACCCGCCTTCTTCTGCTGTTTCTTGTCTCCCCAGCTTGGAGGCAAGTGGAGGCCAATCATCGTTCTCCCCGCCCAGATCCGGTCCTTTGCCGCCTCGTCTTTCTGCATGGAGACAGCCCGGGCCCTTCGCGTCGCCTTCAGCCCATGGACTTTGCCACCAGCCTGGATCTGTCCGATGCTTCTGCGCATCCCCATGCTTCCCGCCCCCCGCCTTTACCTTCGCCTGCCGTCGACGGGACCGTTTCCAGTTCGGGCTCTCCTGTGTGGTCTCTTCCTCAGCCCATGGGTCCTTGCGTGGATCGTGGATGCCGTGGTTGCCAGAGCCCCTCGGTCGGTCTTCCTCCTGTTTTCTCGCCTGGTCGTCCTGGTCAACGCCAACAGTCCGCCCTCTCGCCTCTTGTTCACCTGGGGATGGAGTTTGTGACCGACCACAGCTTGGTGCGTCTTCCCGAGCCTCGGACCCAGAACTCGCCGATCTAGCCCATTGGTAGCTCAGGAAGCGGTGGTCCCCGCCAGAGTGTGGCGCCAGCTCCTCAGCCTGATGAGTGCGGCGGTGGATCTCCTTCCCCTCGGCCGTCTGTACTCCCGTTCCCTCCAACTGCATGTTCTCCTCCACTGGAGACCGTCCTCCGGTGATCTCTCTACCCTGGTGCCGATCTCTCCTATGCTGCGGCCCCATCTGCTTCGCTGGACGCGCATTTCTTGGCTCGGCTCCGGGATCCCCCTGACCTCGCCACTGCCCCGTCTCTCTGCGTCGATGCCAGTCTCAACGGTTGGGGCGCTTACCTTCTTCTGAGTTCGCTCGATGGCCGGCCGCTGGACCACGCACCTGGCTTCGCGGCACATCTACTGGCTGGCACAGAATGCAGTTTGGCAGGCCCTCCGCGCTTGGGAATCCGATCTTCGGGCACAGAACCTCCTTGTCCTCTCCGACACCTCCACAGTTGTGGCTTTCTTACAGAAGCAGGGAGGAACCCGCTCCCCCGACCTCTGCGTCCTCCTCTACCGACTCCTTCGCTGGTGCGAGGACCGCGGCATTTCCCTCCGAGCCCGTCACATTCCAGGTCACCTGAACGTCCTGGCAGACTACCTCTCGCGGCGGGGTCAGCTTCTTCCCACGGAATGGACCCTGCGCCGGGACTTCTTTCGCCTGATCTGCGCTCGTTGGGAGACCCCCCTTATCGATCTCTTCGCCACGAGGTGGATCCACCAACTTCCCCTCTTCGTCTCCCCGATTCCTGACCCCTCTGGCCTGGGCAGTGGATGCGCTTCGATCCCCTGGGACGGACTGGTCGCTTACGCCTACCCTCCGACGGTCCTGGTCCCCAAGTCCTGCTCAAGCTCCAGGGATGCAACGCAGTCCTTCTCCTGGTGGCCCGTTCTCCTGGACCAGATCGTGGACTACCGACCTTCTCAGTCTCGCCACGGACTCGCCTCTCCCTCTTCCCACCCCGCGCACGATGCTCCAGCAGCCCCACCAGCCACTCTTCCACCCCTGCCCCGAGCGACTTCTCCTACATGCATGGCGGTTGTGCGGCAAGCCCTCTCCGCTAGAGGCTTCTCGAGTGCGGCAGTGGACGCTATCGCTTCAGCCCGCAGACCTTCCACCAGACGTGTCTTTTGAGGTTAAGTGGCGGGTGCTTCGCACCTGGTGCTCTGACCGTCGCCTCTCCCCCTCGCGGACTTCTTTCTCTGGCTCTTCCAGGACCAAGGTTTGGCTCCCATCTCGATCCCCGGCTACCTCTCCATGATTGCCGTCACCTCGGCCGTTCCGGCCCCGGTGCCTGCAAGGACCTGGCCGACCTTTGGCGCATTTCGGCTTGCAGTGTCCGGTGCCCCGCTCTCTAGTTCCCGCTGGGGCCCCCCCTGGGTCCTCACCTGGCTGTATTCGGACCTTGGAACCGCTCCTCCTGGCCTGCTTCGCGGACGTGACTCGGATGACCTGCTTCTTGGTGGCCTCGCCGCGGCACCCCGCTTCAGCGAGCTCCATGCACTCTTATCCCGACTTCCTGCCTGCAGTTCCGGGTGGAGGGCTCCGTTCTACTACTCATGGATCCTTCCTTTCTCGCTAAGACTATATCTCCCTGGACGGCGCCTCAGGGCATCACGTTTCGGCCGCTTGATGGGCCCGACCTTCCGCGGGAGACTCGGCAGCAAGTTCCAGTGCGCGCGCCTCATATCTACCTGCGTCGCTCACGTCCGTGCGGAGGGGACGGACTCGTCTCTTTGCCGCTGCTCACCGGCAGAACCGAAATCTCAGCCCAAACGATCTCCTCCTGGCTCCGCTGGGTCTTACGGTCCGCCTATCGCGACCTCTTCCCACTGGGAGCTCAGACACTCAGGATCCGCGCCCTTGAAGCTCGCGTTGTGGCCGCTTGTCTCGCCTTTAACCGCAACGGTGCTGTTAAGGACATGGTGGCTGCCCTGGGATGGCGGGTCGAATCTACCTTCACCCGCTTCTACCTCCGGGACCTGACAGTCCAGTGCGGCAACCTCACTCGGGTGGGCGACATCTCTGCGGCACTACACTCCCTCCAGGCGCCCTCGGCGCCTTAGGTTTGCACTTCGCTAAAATTGTCGGGAGTGTGTGATTAAGAGTGATGGGCCGGTTCGTCCCGAACGAGGTTTCTGAAGGGATTGTGCGGCACCCTCCTCCTTCTCGACATTCTTCCTAACAGTCATGTCATCGGTAATGTGTTTTGAGGAAACAAATTAATTTTTCTCTAAAATGTATTTTTTCGAAAAATACTTACCGATGACATGACTCTGAGGTCCCTCCCTCCTCCCCGCTTGCCGCTAAAGGATGCACCACGTAGCACGTGGCCGGATGGGCAGGGGAGACTACTCTCGTCCCTGTTAGGGATCCCCGAGAGCCTCCTTAGGCTAAAATTGGTAAGCAAGTAGACTATTCCTGACAGTCATGTCATCGGTAAGTATTTTTTCGAAAAAATACATTGTAGAGAAAAATTAATTTTGTTCTTTGGCGCGTGGCGTGCTTGTACCCTTATTGCCCACGCTACTCTTCGCTTGGCAGGTTCCCTTGCCCCCCTGCAAGTTATGGGTAATTGGCTCCGCCGTGTCATGGTACTTACTGTATTGTACTTTGGATATTATGCCCTGTTGCGCCCGACGCTCCTCTTCGCTTGGCTTGGCCCTTGGGGCCCAGATCGTGTAGCGTCTGTGTCGGTCGTTTTATTGTTACTGCGACCACGGGCGCCTCTTCCCGTGCTTGTGTTGTTCCCCCGTACCCGCCTTGGTCGCCCTAGCATGCCTTTTATGTGTTGCAGCGCCCAAGTGCTTACGTGCTCCCGGTGTGGCGACTTCCAGTGGCCGACAGATGACCATGCGGTCTGCCTACCTGGTGCTGGCTACTCCTCAGACCGCCTTTGTGATGTCTGCGCGTCCTGGCCGGAACTACGGTGGTCTCACCTTTGGAGTTTTTGCCGGCGCGAACGCCCACAGCCAGCGATTTTGCGCCCGGCTCTTATGCCATCCCCTGCCGCCTCTTCCCGTCCCGGCCTCACAGAACGGAACTCTCGTCGGGTACACACTGGAACTGCTGACCACGGGACTGCCCCTGCTGCCACGCCCGCTGATCCTTCCATAGGGTCTGTATGCCGGCAGAGTGCCCGCCTCACTGAGCCCGGCCTGCAGCAGCGTGCCTCGAGCCGTCCCTTAGTGACTGGCCATCCTCGTCTGTCTCTCCTCGAGAAGCCCACTGACTCCTCCGAGGGGTCTAGTTGCCGGCAGAGCGCCCGCCTCATTGAGTCCGGCCAGCAGAGATGTCAGCCCCTGCTTGCGCGTTCCAGCTACGCTCCCGACTCCTCCCATTCCACCGCCAGCTCTAGACGCTCTCGCTTCCCCGCCGAGCGCCGTCGGAAGGACCGGTCCACCCACCAGGATCGTCGCCGCTCCTCCGGACCCTCCTCCTGACGTTCGGCTCGCTCGCCTCAACGCTCTCACTGCCGGTCTTCTTCTTCTCCTCGAGGGCGCCCCGCCGGAGGTTCACCTGCGAAGGATCGTCTTCCCCGTCCCCGGCATCGAAGTCGCTCCCCCCATGACAGGCTCCCGCCACGCGCCAGCTCCCGGTCACCTCGTCGCTCTTCACTGCCTTCGTCCCTCCCCCGTCCTCAGCCCGTCCGTTCCCTGGAGGTCCGTGATCTGCGCGCCGGCTCCCTGATGTCTCGTCGGGCCCCTGCTTCCGCAGAACCCCCCTTCGCGCCCGGCCACCCTGTGGACAAGGAGGCCCTGAGTCTGCTCCCCGAGGGCTCCGTTTCGGCCTTGTTTGAGTGGACAGCCACTCCCCCTCGCCCCACGCCTCCGATGAAGCGGAACCCCCCCTAGACTTCCGTCGTCCTCGCGTGCGGAGACGCTCCTAGCTCTCGACGAGGCCGCCAGGATCATCGCGGCGACGCTGCCTGCTGACGCCTGCCCCGCGTCCCCCCCCCCCTCCTCTGAAGAGGAAGGTCTCTGCCTTCGTGGATTCCGAGCGTCAGGTCAAGAGGTTCAAGTCTCCCCCCCCAGCCACCTGGCTTCAGGGACCTGCGGGATGCTTTCTCCGCCCAACTCCACCTCGCCGCCCGCTGCGATCCTGATTTCTTCGCCGACCATCGGTGGCCGGCCGGCCTTGACATCACCTTCTGTCGAGATTGGAATGCAGGCCATTTCCAGGCGTTCTCCATCCCTCTCCCTGTGGTGGATCCTATGGCTTTGACGCAAGCGGGTGGCCTTGCTCTGTTCCGACGTTCCTTCCCCCGCGGCTTGGATAGGATGGCTACCCTTGTCCGGAACGCCTTAGACTGCTCAGGGTTCCTGGAGCTCCTTTCCCAAGCCTTTGACCGTTGCGTGGAGGACGCTTGGCATCCTTTGATCACGCCTCTCCTGGGAGACCTGCTGGCGCTTGCGGAGGTCGCCAACCGGACGGCGTACCATTCGTCAGTCAACACCATGGCGGCTACCGCCAACTGCGACTTAATGCCTTGCTTCAAGCCTGCCATGGGATGCCTCCCGATCTGCGCTCTCAGCTGTGTCGTGCCCCCCTTGGAGGTCCTCTCTTCTTTGGCGACACGTGGGTCTCCGTGAAGGACGCCAACTCTGACCGCTGGCCCCACAACGCTCCTCCCCATCGCTTTCCAGCTGCCCGCCAGGCTGAGTGTCGCGCCTTGTGGACTTTGAGACCCGCCTCCGCCCCAGCGCCCCCTCAGGCCCCCCGGTGGGCCCCCGCCTTCGGCCGCCCTAGACCATTCCGGTCCCGTGCCCCCGCTTGGCCCCAACCCACTCGCTGACCAGGTCGCAGGCAGGCCCCCACTGGCCGCTCTGGGGTCTCCTGTCGGCGGGAGGCTAGCCCTTTACCGCGGGAGTTGGCTCTTGCTGTTTCCTGACAACCCCTGGATTTGCTCCACCATCGCCGACAGTCTCCGGATTGTCTTCCGCTCGCCGCCGCCCCTGCTACATCGTGCCCCCCTCTGGTCCGAGACCCTGAGCAACCCACTCAGGGCCTCCGCCCTGTGCGGAGAGGTCGCATCCTTGCTGCAGAAAGCCGCCACAGAGATAGTTCGGTGCCCAGATTCCCCGGCCTTCTACAGCCGCTTCTTTGTCGTCCCGAAGCCTGGAAGGAGATGGCGCCCCATCATCGATCTCTCGGCGCTGAACCAGTATATCTCGGCCCCAACCTTCGGAAGGAGACCACCCGGGCCCTGGAAGCCGCTGTACAGCCTCTGGGACTTCGCGGTCAGCCTGGACCTGTCCGACGCATATCTTCACATACCGATGCACCAGGCCTCCAGGAGATACCTCCGGTTCGCTATCGACGGCATGGTCTACCAGTTTCGGGCGCTCCCTTTCGGTCTCAACCTCAGCCCTTGGGTGTTCACCCACCTCATGGACGCCGTAGTCGCCAAGGCCCGACAGTCGTTCTCCAGTCTGACATCGAACTACTTAGACGACCTCCTCCTATGCAACCAGTCAGAGGCCGAACTGACGACGGACAGGGATGCACTGCTGCACCTCCTAGCGCGCTTGGGCTTCCTGATCAATGCGGGCAAGTCGGACCTCGATCCTTCGCGCCGTTTCGCACACCTCGGCATGGAGTTTGCTACTGACCTCAACCGTGTGTGCCTACCGCAGCCTTGGATACTGAAGATTGCCGCCCTAGCCGGCCAGTTAGCCCGGGAGGACGCAGCCCCCGCCAGAGTTTGGCTTC
Source organism: Semisulcospira habei (assembly GCA_036245525.1). NCBI lineage: Eukaryota > Metazoa > Mollusca > Gastropoda > Semisulcospiridae > Semisulcospira > Semisulcospira habei. The sequence goes on from BTPG01000001.1 coordinate 85,369,540, forward strand.
AGCTTCTTGGCTTAATGAATGCGGCCGTGGACCTCATTCCCCTCGGTCGTCTTTACTCCCGGCCGCTACAGCTGCATCTCCTGCTGCATTGGTTCCTGTGACTCGGATGCTGCATCCCCATCTCCGACGGTAGGTCAACACCTCGTGGCTCTCTTCGGGTGTTCCCCTAGCCTCTCCTCCCCCTCACTCTGTGTCGACGCAAGCCTGTCTGGGTGGGGTGCTCACCTTCTGCTGAGGTTCCTCTCGACGTCCGGACCCTGGCCTCCGAAACTAGCGCACACTCACATCAACTGGTTGGAGATGCAAGCAGTCTGGTAAGCCCTCAGGGCCTGGGAAGATCACCTCTGTCACCAAGATTTGCTCGTCCTCTCGGACAACACGACGGTGGTGTCTTATATCCATAAACAAGGTGGGACGTGCTCCCCCGATTTGTGCATGCTTCTCTACAGTCTGATGCACTGGTGCGAGGACCGCGGCATCCTCTTTGAGCCCGACACATTCCCGGACACCTGAACGTCTTGGCCGACTCACTCTCTCGGCGTGGCCAGTTCTTGCACACAGAATGGACTCTCCACCAGGACATCTTTCAGATGATCTGCGCCCATTGGGAGACCCCTCTGATTGATCTGTTGGCCACGAGGTGGAATCGCCAGCTTCCCCTCTTCATCTCCCTGATTCCCGACCCCCTTGCCTGGGCTGTCGATGCGCTCTCCATTCCCTGGGACGGTCTCGTCGTGTACGCGTACCCCCCGACCGTGCTCGTTCCCAAAGTCCTCCTCAAGCTTCGGGGATGCAATGCAGTCGTCCTGTTGGTCACACCATTCTCCTGGAACCGCTCCTGGACCACCGACCTCTTCAGCCTCGCCATGGGCCCCCCCCCCCCCCCCCCCCCCTGCTGCTACCTACGCTGAGCACCATACTCAAGCAGCCCCGCCAGCCATTGTTCCACCCGTGCCCAGAACGGCTCCTCCTTCACGCTTGGAGATTGTGTGGCAAGCCCTCTCCACTAGAGGCTTCTCGAGTGCAGCAGTGGAAGCAATCGCTTCTGCCCGCAAACCCTCGACCAGACGAGTCTACAAGGGAAAGTGGCGAGTTCTGTGTTCCTGGTGCGACGACGACCGCCTCTCCCCCACTGAACTGACAAATCCCCAGCTCGCGGACTTCTTCCTCTGGCGCTTTGGAGACCTAGGTTTAGCCCCCATCACCATCAGGGGGTACCTGTCCATGATTGCCGACACGTATCGGCATCTCGGCTGCCCGGACCCTGGCGCCTGCAAAGACCTCGCCGACCTTATGGGTCACTTCGGGGTCACTGCAGGGTCCAGTTCCCCGCTCGCTTATTGCTCGCTGGGACCTACCCTGGGTACTGACGTGGCTTAACTCTGCCCGGTTCGAGCCATTACCATTGGCCCGCTTCGCGGATGTGACTCGCAAGACTTGCTTCCTGTTGGCCCTTGCCACCGCGGCCCAAGTTAGCAAGCTACACGCGCTGTCAGTGCGCCTGGCCTGCCTGCAGTTCAGAGCAGACGGTTTCGTCCATCTCCTCACGGACCCTGCCTTCCTTGCCAAGAACAGGTCTCCTCTGACCGCGCCTCAGGTGATCACCTTACGGCCGCTACGAAACATTGCTTTTCCCCGGGAGACCAGGCAACAAGATCCCATGCGCGCCCTTCACGTTTACCTGCGCCGATCCAAGGCCGTCCGGAGAGGACGCTCACGCTTTTTCCTGCCTTTGAAACCCAGCAGACATGACATAACAGCCCAGGCGATATCTTCCTGGCTTTGCTGGGTCATACGGTCCACCTATCAGGACCTCTCCCTTCAGGGAGCAAAGAGGCTTAAAATACGCGCGCACGAGGTACGCGCCATGGCCACGAGCGTTGCGTTCGACCGGAACTGCGCTGTCAAAGACATTGTGTCAGCCGTGGGCTGGAGGACAGAATCGACCTTCGCCCGCTTCTACCTCTGGGATCTAGCAGGCCAGTGAGACAATCTCGCACTGGTGGGGGACATCGCCGCTGCGCAGCACTCCCTCCAGGCACCACAGGTGCCGTAGGTACGCACTTTGCTAAAATTGTCGGGAGTTTGCGACAGGGAGGATGGCTCTAGGTTGCCCCTTCGGGGAGTTTCATACGCGGCACCCGCCTCCTTATCGCAATTCTTCCAATAAGTCATGTCATCGGTAATGTTTTTGAGGAAACAAATTCATTTTTCTCTAAAAGGTATTTTTTCGAAAAATACTTACCGATGACATGACTCAGAGGACCCTCCCACCTGCCCCGCTTGCCGCTGGCGAGTGAAGTATCTGACTGGTTGGTCTACCACGTGACCGGGAACCGGGCGGGCAGGAACGGGAGACAACTCTCGGCCCCTCTGGGGGTTCCCCGAGTGCCTCCCAGGTTGTGTGGTAACACAACGGGTTCTTATGCTAAAATTGAGCAAGTAGTAGACACTTCCAATAAGTCATGTCATCGGTAAGTATTTTTCGAAAAAATACCTTTGAATTTTTCTCCCTCTGTGCCCAGGTAGAAATGACATCTCAGCCCAGACCATATCCTCCTGGCTCTGATGGGTGATTCACTCCGCCTACCAGGCCCTCACCCCCGATGTGGCCAAATGTATGAACATCAGGGCAAACGAGGTCTGAGCCAAGGCCGCAAGCCTCGCATTCGACCCAACTGCGCTGTCAAAGACATTGTGGCAGCCGTGGGATGGCGAGCTGAGACTACCTTCTCCCGCTTCTACCTGAGGGACCTCTCCGGCCAGCACCAGAACCTTTCGCTGGTGGGAGACATTGCAGCGGCGCAACACTCCCTCCCGGTGCCCTAGGCACCGTAAGTATCTTAGCTAAAATTATCGGGAGGTTGCTTCGGGAGGGCGGGTCTGATGGCCAGTGTTTGGGTTTAGGGGCGTTATAGCGGCACCCGCCTCCTCTTCGTGATTCTTCCTAACAGTAATGCCATCGGTAATGTATTTTGAGGAAACAAATATATTTTTCTTTTGAAATTTTTTTTTTTAAAAATACTTACCGATGGCATTACTTGGATGGCCCTCCCGCCTGCCCCGCTTGCCGCCTGTCCACTAAGAAACTAACTGGCCAGCTTCCGGGGGTCGCGTGCCCGGATGGGGATGGAAGGGAGGCTACTCGGGTTACGGCCTAGGCTATGGCGCCCCTCGCCTGCCAACACTCCCATATACATACACAACCAAATTTTGGCTAAAATTAGGCTAGCTAGGTAACGATTCCTAACAGTAATGCCATCGGTAAGTATTTTTTGAAAAAAATACATTTTATAGAAAAATACATATTTCTGTGGTCTGTCATATAGTCTCGGAGCACACATCATCCAGACGACTTTGGCCACAGTTGGCCTGAGCACAGCCATGCTGGGCCATTGGCAACCGATGATGACCAAATGGGATGTGGCCATTAATGTGTTAGCCACAGAAATATACACAAAAATCCAGATTGAGCAACCGCCAAGAGTGTAAAATGCAAGAAAATAATCACAAACCAGTTAGGTAAGACTAGTGCTGGTAGAACTGTACACATACCAAGGGAAATTACTCAGCGCTGGACAGACAAACAGTTAGATCCACTGCCCCCACCTATCAGGCACCCAGTTAGTAGTGCACCTTCTTGTTTGTGTATTTCTCCTGCCTACTTCCTAAGTTCCAGAAAAAGACATGGGTTATAGGCTTGACCTGATGCATCCTTTTTTTTAGGGATGTAGATGATGACCTTGTTCTATACCTACATATTTTTCTGTGGGCTGGCGATTGGGTGCCTGATAGGCAGGGGCAGGGGATCTAACTGTTTGTCTGTCCAGCGCTGAGTAATTCCCCTTGGTATGTGTAAAGAAAATAACCAACACAGATAGAAACACATTGCTGAAAAACAAGCTCAAACAGTTTACATAATTTAATTAAAATTTAATAAACTCTTGTGTTCTTGGTATTTGGAAGCATGTTTCAATCTTTTTTTTGTAGTTATTTCTTTGCATTTTACACTTTTGATCAGGATTTTTCAAAGTGGACAAACAATGAAGACAGAACTACATGTCTTCTTTGAAAAGGTAACTTTATTGCAAACACTGAATAAATCCAATACCAACAAATAGTCATGAATAAAAGGTGCATGAAAAGCCAATTCATCCATGTAGTCGCTACAAATTATAATCAAACTTTTATTCTGTTCTTGTCACCAGTGTCTGGCTAATGTTGAGGCCTACATAGACTTCAGTGAAGATGAGAACATTGAAGCTGATACAGTTGTCAGGGGTAAGGATAAGTGCTCGGGCAAATGCAGGCTGCACACAGTGTTGAATTGTATTACATACAATTTAGCTGTGGATCACATGTAAATACCTAGCCATTAACCCTTATCATTTGGAACACACCATTGTGTGAAATACGTTTGACTAAAATAGTTCAAGAGTAGTGCCAGAATAGCTTGACGCCTCTAGGCGCCAAGCTATTCTGGCACCACCCTTGAACTAAAGCCATTGGTCTATATCCTTATCTGTTAGTACTATAATGTAGCTTGCATATGGCTGTTCACAAATTTGAAGCTTTTAGCCTCAGTATGATATGGGTTAATCTAGCACAGTTTGAATAACAAATCAAAACCTGCAAAAGCTTAATCAGTTAGGTCCCCTGACAGCAGCCCTTAACCTCAGAATGAAAAATTCTAAACATTGATTGATCGAGAGGCTAAAGCCTGCTGTCGGGGGACTTGTTGACTCGTTTGAGTTGTGTCATGCACGGCTATGTGGCTTTATGCTCTTCTGTGGCACATTTTGAATGAGTTAACCCATTCTGCCCCAAGATTAAAATCCCAAATTTTGGGGTTGGCCTCTTACAATAAATTAAGGAGAGAGGTATTAAGGAGAGAGGTCAACCATGATAGTTCAAGGGTGGTGCCAGAATAGCATGGTGCCTATGGGTGCCAAGCTATTCTGGCGCCACCCTTGAACTATCATGGTTAGTTGATATCTTGCTTTGGTGTGTGGTGGCTACATGACTTAACCTATTAATACAATACAATAAGACTTAATGTTGACCCATCTAGAATTGGCCCCAGCAGTGAGGAAGGTAACATTACTGTGCCTTGGCCCTCGTCCATTAGCTATGAGCCGCTCCTGAAACTGAGGGTGTTTTTGCTGTTAGCCCCTTTACTGCTGAGGAAAACTGAACACAATCCAGCCTAGATCTTGATGAGCCCCTGCAGTTGCGTGGGCTCATGAGGATCAATGCCCCTTGGTGACACCACTTTGCATCCATTTGTTCCTGGGATAGCTGGGGCTCTTTTGCATTTGGAATTACCAGAAACAATCTGTATCAACTGGCAGTAAAAGGGTTAAGTGTATGACTGACCTTTGATTTTCAGCCACAGAGGATCTTCAGCGAATTGTGAAGGAGATGGATCATCACCTGTCAGACGGTCGTCGTGGCCAGAGATTGAGGGACGGCATACATGTTGCCATCATCGGGGAACCCAATGTTGGCAAGAGTAGTCTACTCAATGCTTTGTGTATGTTGACATTCTTCCTTTAGGTAGATTGGGAGTGGAGGATGGGCTTGATGAATTGGTGAAAAGGGTAGCACTTTTTGAAAAACACATAATTTTTGGTATGGCTGTGTATAATAAATGCAGGTGTCCCAGATATAAAAATCTGCAGGGAGAACATATTATCTCAAGATATCTGTACATTTTTTCTGCACAGACTGAAGTTGTTCACTACCTTTCAGCTGCGATTGTTGACCAATCTTCCACCACATGTACCTCGGATGAATCTTGTTCTCTTTGTGTTATTCCATGTTTGCAGGTCAACGCCCGGCAGCCATTGTGTCTCCATTGGCTGGAACAACACGAGACATTGTGGAAACGGGAATCAACTTGGCTGGGTACCCTGTGTTGCTAAGTGACACTGCGGGGCTGAGGGAGGCAAGAGATGTGGTGGAGAGAGAGGGGGTACGCCGAGCTCTAGATAGGTGAGTGCAAGGGGATGGTGCTGTGAGCTTTCAACTGTGAAGGAGTCATGTTCATTTAGAGTATAATTATGTTGGCTAATCACCATATACTTGTTAATTTGTTTTTAAAAATCTATCTGTTCTGAAGCCAACCCCACTGTCTATGATTGAGCATGATAGTACAAGGGTGGTGCCAGAATAGCTTGGTACCTGTAGGCGCAAAGCAAATCTGGCATCACCCTTGAACTATCATGCTTAAATCTGTAATCTGAACTGCACCTGTAATGTTGTCTACAGGGGACAACTCCTACAGCCATGCATGAGCCAACTTCATCCAGTATCAGCCTGAGGATTTTGGGCTTACTATGATTACTTACCTCGCGCTGGGACCATATGGTGTTGAGGCGCGTCCCCTGGGTGGTGGATAGGGGGTCCCTCGCGAGAGGGGTGCACCGAATGAAATAAGGTGCCGTGAACCAACATGGTCTAAGGGAAGGAGACCCGACAGAAAACCCCTGGTCCTCCTAGCAAGGGGGTTGGGCGTGGGGGTAGCTTCCCCACCCTACAAATAAAGAAATAGCTAGACAAACAGCAATTCCTTTCCTGGAGGAGGAATGTTCTTCTAACAGAAGATTTATGACGTAGTATGGTGAAAGCCGGAAGTCTTCGAAAGCCACAAGACCGAGCCGCCTCTCTCTATCCAGGGACACAGTCATGGGCACATGGAATGTCAAGACCATGTACCAGAGCGGCAAGGCCGCCAAGATAGTAGCGGAAATTAAAAAGTACAACCTTGCCCTGCTACGTATCAGTGAAGCCAGATGGATGCAGTCTGGGCATAAAAGGCTGTTAAGTGGGGAGATGATTCTGTATTCAGGTCATGAAGAGGACAATGCCCCCACATACAGAAGGTGTAGCATTCATGCTGTCACCAGCGGCACAGAGAGCGCTGATGGGCTGGGAACCTCTTGGGCCAAGAATTATCACAGCAGTCTTTAGAACCAGGAAAAATATTAAGCTAAACGTCATCCAGTGTTATGCGCCCACTAATGACAGTGACGAGGAAGAGAAACAAGAGTTCTACGACCGACTCCAGAGTGCTGTGGACAAATGTGCGGAGTGAGACATCACCATCGCCATGGGCGATTTTAATGTCAAAATAGGGGAGGACAACACCGGGTACGAAGAGGTGATGGGGAGACAGGGACTAGGGGAGATGAGTGAGAACGGGGAGAGGTTTCTGGACTTTTGTGCTCTAAACAGACTTGTCATTGGAGGCAGCATCTTCCCACACAGAAGAATACACAAAGCAACTTGGGTCTCACCTGACCATACTACAGAGAACCAAATAGACCATATCTGCATTAACAAGAAATTTAGAAGATCCCTCCAAGATGTTCAAGTGAGGAGGGGAGCAGATGTCGCCTCAGACCACCATCTGCTTACCTTAAGAATAAAGCTCAAGTTAAAGAAAAGCCGCACAGAGACAACAAGAAGACAGCGATATAATGTAGGCCTCCTGAGAGACTGGAGTGAGAGAGGAGTTCAGACTGGTGCTGTCCAACCGGTTTTAAGTGCTACAGGAGCTAGTAAATGAAGAGGAGGCGTTCACCACAGAGCAGCAGTGGACGGCAGTTAGAGAGGCGCTGAACTCAACCTGCAAAGACACTGTAGGGTTCAGGAAACAACATCACAAGGACTGGCTGTCGGCACAGACCTTGAAGAAGATAGAAGTGAGGAAACAGAAGAAGGCAGTTGTCAACAACAGTCGCACGAGAGCAGCCAAAGCAAGGGCACAGGAGGAATACTCAGAAGCCAACTGCGAGGTGAAGAGGAGTATCAGGGCAGACAAGAGGGCCTACACAGACAGCCTGGCAGCAGAGGCAGAAAAGGCAGCAGGCAGCGGCAACATGAAATAGCTCTACAACATTACTAAAAGATTGTCGGGCAAGTATGGCCATACAGAAAGATCAGTAAAAGACAAAGACGGCAAGCCTATTGCAGACAGAGCAGACCAACTCGACAGATGGACCGAGTATTTTGAAGAGTTATTGAACAGACCCACCCCACCCGACCCCCCAAACATCCAGCCCGCAGAGACTGACCTACCCATCAGCTGTGACAGACCCAGCCGGGAAGAAATCAGAAGAGGAGTGGCATTTTTGAAAAACGGCAAAGCAGCAGGGCCAGATGGCATACCAGCGGAGGCTCTGAAAGCAGACCTAGAGACAACAGTAGAGCTGCTGTACCCACTGTTTGGAAAGATCTGGGAAGAGGAGGTGATGCCGGCTGACTGGAAGGAAGGGTACCTAATCAAGCTTCCCAAGAAAGGTGACCTCAGCAAGTGTTCCAACTACAGAGGAATCACCTTGCTGTCAGTACCAGGAAAGGTCTTCAACAGGATCATCCTGGAGAGAATGAAGAGCTCTGTCGACCCCCAGCTGAGAGACCAGCAAGCAGGATTCAGGAAAAACCGATCATGTACAGACCAGATCGCCACTCTCTGCATCATCGTGGAACAGTCTCTGGAGTGGAGCTCCCCGCTGTACGTCAACTTTGTGGATTACGAGAAAGCATTTGACAGCATGGACCGAGAGACTTTGTGGAAACTCTAACGACACTACGGTGTACCCACAAAGCTCATCTGCCTGATCAAGAGCAGCTACGATGGCATGACATGTCACGTGATCCACGAAGGGCAGTTTACCAGGGAGCTCCAGGTCAGAACCGGCGTCAGGCAGGGGTGTTTGCTGCCTCCATTCCTCTTCCTACTGGCCATAGACTGGGTCATGAAGAGAACCACTGAGCAGAGAAGAAGCGGAATACAGTGGACACAGCTTGACGACCTCGATTTCGCAGACGACTTGGCTTTACTGTCCCACACTCATCAACAAATGCAGGATAAGACCACGAGGCTTGCTGACATCTCGTCCCGAGTGGGCCTAACCATCCACAAACAGAAAACAAAGACAATGAGGCTGAACGCAACCAGGGAGGAACCAGTCTTGCTTGCTGGCACCCAGTTGGAGGAGGTGGAGTCCTTCACCTATCTCGGGAGCATCATCGAACAAAAAGGCGGCTTTGATGCAGATGTCAGAGCATGAATCGGTAAAGCCAGAGCAGCCTTTCTCCAGTTGAAAAAAGTGTGAAGTTCCAGAGAGCTGTCACAACACACCAAAGTCCGGATTTTCAACTCAAACGTAAAAGCAGTTCTCCTATATGGAGCAGAGACTTGGAGTTTGACAAAAACCACAGTCAACAGAGTACAGATCTTCATAAACAGTTACCTTAGAAGAATCTTGAACATTCACAGTCCAGAGAAGATCAGCAACGTCAGACTCTGGGAGAGAACAGAGCAGATAACAGCAGAGAATAAAATTGGGCGAAGAAGATGGGGATGGATTGGTCACAGTCTGAGAAAGCCAGTTTCCAGTATCACTAGGCAGGCATTGTCATGGAACCCCCCAGGGAAAGAGGAAAAGAGGCAGGCCGAGAAACACCTGGTGTCAAGACCTCCAAGCAGACATCAAGAGACTGGGAACCACCTGGAGTAAAATAGAAGAAGAAGCACAGGACAGGAGTCGCTGGAGGTCTCTCGTCGACGACCTATACCCTGGGAGGGGTGACAGGTGTAAGTAAGTAAGTGTGATTACTTATGAGACCTGCTGGACTGATGGAGATGCTGTCCTCTAGCAGCAGAAGAGGTCACTAGGTGTCAAGTCTACAACCCAGTATGCATAAGATTATAAGCAGGCTTTCCATTAGGATTTAAAATAATCTGTCATTGGGATGAACAGCATGACAAAATATCTGTCCTAGGCACTTTACAGTCTGCTGATTGCAAAGCTGTACATTGCACTAGTACACCAACAGTACAAGGAGGTGTAGTGGTGTGAGGTGCATGTTATCATCCAAAATTTTCAAGAGTGTTAAACTTCTGCACGACTTTACACTTTTTTTTTTCCTCAAGATTTGTCTGTCCTGGTGACGGATGACCTTTCATTTTTTCCGTCCCTGTCAAAATTTGTCTGTCAAATAAGGAGAATATTCTGTTAACGGAAAGCCTGATAGCACTGATGTCAGCGGCAGTTGACCTATGCACTGTTGTGCACAGACCAGCTGCAGCTGACGTCAGCCCCATGGCTTTTTGTATACTGGGAATCGTTCTTTTCTTCATCAGAGCTTTCAAGGCTGACCTTCGAATCCTGGTTCTGGACTCGGCCAATGTTCTGTCCTCAAAACCACCACAGATGGCGTGGTCACAGTTCATACAGGATCACATGACAAGTCTGGGGCTTGGGAACATGTCAGCATCACACTCTGATAATGACTTATTGCACAGATGTGCTAGTTTAGTGGACCACGTGCACTGTGAACAAACAGTTAACCCCTTTGTGCATAAAGCTGATGGTACTGTTTACAGTACCAGCGGCTGCATGCAAAAGGGGGTTAATTCATCAAAGACTTTGAGTTTGACCTCTACAGCTGTGGGGCTCATTGAAGGACAAGCCAAGGTTATTGAAGGACAATTCTGTGTTGACTTGGGAACATTTGAACGTGATTCAGACATGTTGGATGGTGCAATAGTCGTGCTGAACAAGAGTGATTTGTTGTTGGAGGAGGATCGACTGTTGTTGCCGAGTGCAAACGATGCAGGTGTGACTGTGTGTCCGTTATCCTGTGTGAACTTCGATGGACTTGACACATTTGTGGCTGTGCTGGCCGACCGAGTCAAACAGCTGTGAGTACTCATCTGTACTAAAGGGATTAGTAGATTGCTTTTTTGCTGCTATGAGATGGGACAAACTCTGAGAACAAAAGCAGAATATGCCACAATAAGTGTTGGCAGTGTGCTGTCCACTGCAGTAAACTGATGTAATCATAAGAGTTTGATCATCCATGATAGTACAAGGGTGGTGCCAGAATCACTTGGTGCCTACAGGTACCAATTTATTCTAGCACAACCCATGTACTATCATGGTCATTCTTTATCCTTAAGTGTAATGCATTCTTAGAGGACTAAACAGATATATAGGAATTTCAATGTGAGGGCTCAATTTGTTAATTTCTTTCTTTCTTTCCCCTTTTTGTACAACTTCATTGTGCGATGTGGGGAAATGTTGACTACCTTCCCTGGGGAAAGTGTGTCCCCACGGGAGCAGCACCACACTAACTGTGGTATGTAACTTGTTGTTTCTGTTATTTCTGTTGGTGTAGGTGCGGAGACCCTTTGGCTGGGAGCCCCAGCCTGACGCAATCTCGACACCGATCTCACCTGACTCGGTGTCTACACCACCTCAACACCTTTCAGCATCGAGTGGGCTCTGATGACCTGGTGCTAGCAGCAGAGTCACTGAGGTGTGCCATGCGTGAACTGGGATTTGTCACTGGTGCAGTGTCTGTGGAGGATGTGTTGGATGTTGTGTTTAAGGATTTCTGTATTGGCAAATGACAGGAAATGTGTTGACAAATTTCTGCATCATCAAATGACGGGCTGCATGGACACGTGTTACTTTGTGTAATAATTCGACCAAGCAGCGTCGCTTGCAATCAAATGGTTAACCATATGGCTGTTGGTAGCATTTTTGTTGAGGTGATTCCTGTGGAATTGGTGGCAGTTCTGGGGGGGGGGGGGGGGGGGGGGGCTGGACCCCCGCCCCTCCCCTCAGCCCTGGCAATTTTATTTTATTTTATTTTTTTTTTTAGGTGGTGGAGAGTTGGTTAGATGTTGTTTTTTTAGTGGCTGGTTGGTTGTTTTTTTTTAATGGTGTTTGGTTGGTTGTTGAGATTTCTTTTTATCACAGCACGCAGTCTTCTTTAACCTTTCTTGTCCTCTCTTACGTACTGAATCAGTGGGTGGGCCTAATGTGTCGAGACTAGTCAAATAACCTCAGTTCACACTAAATACCTGCACCCCGACATAGTCTTTCAGCCAGAAACAGAGTGTCAAGTGCCCCCGCAATCAAAGGGGCTCATGAAAAGTAGTATCTCTCACTGCGATATCATCAGCATTGCATCCTCACTCTGAGTCAGCAATATGATGCAAGTCCTTGAGTGTTGGTCCACCCCAATTGTGGGCGAGAATTCAGTCCCTGCTGATATAGGGCTCCTCAGTAGAACCATAGAGTTTCAAGCGCCCCTGCAGGCAAAGGTGCCCCTGAAAAGCTATACATCTTGATGTGCTATACACATGTACCAATCTAAGACCGGCAGTCATCAAGGATATGCCTACGACCAATGACACGCCCGGCTGAGGCAATTGTCCAATTAAATGCAAGAGGTCGGCTTTATGGTTGTGGGTAGACCATCTGTTATCACCTGTTAATCAGATAATTGTCCCCGACTGCTGATGCAGCGGAATCTGGTTAAGGATCATTCAACTTCACTGGCCGTCTTTGTCTGCGGCAAGACTAAAGTAACGGATGCCTTAAATTATGTCAGTTCCGGTTCAAGTTAGTTTAGCCTTTTGATGCCAACGTGAATCTTCTCTGGGTTTGACAATCACATTGTAACTGTATTACTGCAACGAATAGGCTCATAGGTAGTGACGATTGCTTTATCTGAAGAAATAAACATTAAAAAAAAGAAAAGAGCTGTGTGCCATTCAGTAGATCCCGGCCATTGTCTTTACAATTTCGTCAAGACTGACAGGTGTTTTAGTGTTGTAGTCGCTTTCTGTTATTTCGTCCCTTTTTGCATTAAAAAAAAAAAAATTTCCATGGTTGTAAAACTATAGTGTGTGTGTGTGTGTACTTAGCTTCAGTATAGTTTAATGACTTGTTTTATAAAAGTAAAGTGTTTGAATGACGTCCATCGTGTTGTGTTGTGCTGTGTGTGTGTGTGCGTGCATGCGTTTGTGTGTGTCCAGGTCCAATGTACTGGAAGGTGGGGGGGGGGGGGGGGGGGGGGGGGGCGGGGGGGGAGAAGGGTCAGCGAGGGTGGGTGGGAGTGGGTTTGTTTCCTCAAAAACATTACCGATGCCATTACAATGGAACAACCTATAGCTAGCGTAATTTTAGCCCAAAAACTTACGATGTGTACCCTTAGAGCCAGGGGAGGCCACCAAGGGTACCGTGGCCTGGTACCCGGGTAGCCTCCCTTCCCACCCTAACAGGTGAGCGCTAGCGCATCCAAGCCAGCCAGTTCTTTCCTTTAGCTTACAGCGTACGGACGTGTCAGCTTAGCCCTCTGCTGTACTACCTTGGCTGTGTATGGTCGGCTTGGTTAGCCTTCTGTGGTTGCTACCTAGCCTGTGCCTTGGAACTTCTGCTCTTGTGTGCCTTTTCGAGGAACGTTTCGTAGTCTCTGCGCCTGTGCTCTTCAGAGACGGAATAGACTTTGTGCGAGCGAGAGAACCGGTTTTCGGGCGTGGAGCCGGCCTTCGCCCCACGTGGGGGCTCTGCCCTGCACCGGTTTTTGAACTGTTACGGCTTGTGCGGTGGCCTCTCGGAGCTTCACTTCGCTTCTCGGGTGTTTCTTCTACTGCGGCCTCTTCGGTCAAGTTCGCCGTTGGCTGCCGGAACTTCGTTGTTCGGCTGGCCTTCCCGTATGCGGGCGCCGCTGCTACTTCTTCTTCGACCTCAGGTGTTTCCTTCCCCTGCCCCTGCAACATGTCCAGGTAAGGTCTTGAGTTTTGCTAGCGCCCGCGCCTCTGGCGACGTGCGCCGGCTTTCTTGCCTTCTTTGCTTGATATACTCGACACAAGTTAGTGGGGATTGGGACGGCGTTATGACGAAGTAAGAAGTGTCGGTGCGCGGTTTCGTCTCGTGGCCTTCCGCTACGACCAGTCGCCTTGTAGTGTCACTTTATGTTGTAGTGGTCAAGTCACCTGCACCAGATGTGGCGACTTCCAGTGGCCGACTGACAAGCATGCCGTTTGCCTCCTCTGCACTGGTTGTTCCTCGAGCCGCACCTGTGATGTCTGCGCTCTCTGGGTGGAGGAACAGTGGGCTCAGCTGTGGAGTTTTTATCGGCGTGACAACAGAAGACCGCCGCCCTCCAGCAGCCACAAGCATGCTTCGGCCAAAGACCCAACACGCACCTACGTCGCCGTTGGGGGACAGCATACAAAGGCTCCCCCCTTGCGCACCCACTCTCTCGAGTCTTGTCCGCAGCGAGTCCGCTCGCCCCGCTCTGTGGAAAACAAACAAGCCCCAACTCTCGACGTTGGGGGATGCCTTTCTCCCGCCTTGCGCACCAGCTCGCTCGAGCCAGGTCCGCAGCGAGCTAGCTCGCCCCGCCTTGCAGAACCCAAGCCTCACAAGACCACCGACGCTGTTGGACGCCATGTTTCTCCGTCGCCTGACCCTCGGCTTCGTCTTTCGACTTCTGACGCTCGTCCCCGAGTTCTCGACCATCTGGATTCTGCTTCTCGGGAGGACCGGTTGCGTCGCAGCCCTCGCCCGCGTTCGCCTTCTAGGCCTGCGTCTTCCCGGCCTCGGACCCGTAGCCCTTCGTCTTCGTCTCGCGCCTCCCGCTACAAGCCTCCTTCGGTCCCTGCTCGTTCTTCGCGTCCGTCTTCGCCCGTTGCTTCGGTTTCCCGGACGTCTCGCCCGCCTCGTCGTTCTTCCCCTCGGCCTGTTGAGGTGCCTTCTTCCGTGCGGCACTCTCCTTCGTTCGTCCGTGCGGCTCTGCGCCCCCGGCCGTCGCCTTCCCCCCTCCCTCCCCGGCGTCCCTCCTCCCGCCGTCCCCGCTCCTGCTCCCCTTCCCGTCTTCGTTCTCGCCACTCCACTTCGCACGGACGCTCCACTCGTCGGTCTCACCGCTCCCGTTCGCGCCATCGCAGCCGCTCGCCTCGGTCTCGTTCCTCCTCGTGGTGGCGCTCGTCTCCTCGCTCCCTTGTGCGTCGGCCTCCTGCTTCGCCCGTCGATGTGCTCAGCATCGCCCTGGAGGAATCTGGCTCGTTTTTGGACCGCTCGACTTCCTCGCGTACTTGCTTGCCGTCGGCTCCCTTGTCGCCTTCCCTACGGACGACCAGGACGGAGACATTCCCTTCGCTTGACGTAGCCGCTCGCCTGATTGCCTCGTGTCTTCCCCTGGACGCCTGTCCCCCGTCGCCGCCTCCCAAGAGGAAGCTCTTGGCCTTTGTGGATGCGGATCGACCCTCCAAGAAGTTTAAGTCCCTCCCTCAGCCACCAGGGTTTCTTGGCCTTTGTGACGCTTTCTCCGCTCTCCTGCTGCAGGGTTCAGGCTCAGACGCTCCCTTCTTCTTCTCCGACGCTCGCTGGCAGGCGGACTTGGATATCGCCTTTCAGCACTGCTGGTATGCCGGACACTCGCAGGCCTTCGCTGCTTCCTTACCCGTGGTGGACCCTGCCGCCCAACAGCAAGCTGGTGGACTGCGTGCCTCCCGCCGTTGCATCTCTCCCGGACTGGAACGGACGGTGGTTCTCGTACGCAACGCCCTCTCCTGCGCGGGTTTCCTCGACCTGACCACGCAAGCGATCGTCAGCCTTCTGGAATGGGATGGACACCTCTTGGTTTCGCCGCTGGTAGGGGATCTCCTCGCCTTGGCTACGGCCGCTAACTGGGCTGCGTATCACGCTTCAGTCAACTCCATGGCCGCTGCCGCGAACTGTGATTTGCTCCGCCGAGATGCCGTGCTTGCCGTCTGCCCCGACATCCTGCAGGATCTACGGAGACAACTACGTCAAGCTCCGCTCGGTGATCCCCTTCTCTTCGGTCCTACCTGGCAGTTGGTGAAAGACGCTAATAAGGAGCTTTGGCCTTCCCACCTCCGTCCGCTTTCAAGCAGCCCGCAAGGCCGTGGGTCGCGCCCTGCGGTCCTCCAGACCCGCCCAGGCCCCGCGCCCCCTGACGTCGCCACCTTCCCCTGCGTCTCCCCGCCGCCCGCCGCGCTGGCCCGCCCCCCGACCCCACCTCTGCCTGGCCCAAGCCCGCCCGCCGCCCAGCGCGGGGCCGGGCCCGGTGACTCTCGCCCTCCTGCGCCCCTGCCGACCGCTCCCGGGTCTCCAGTCGGCGGGAGGCTTGCCATTTACAGCGACGTGTGGCGGTCGCTGTTCCCCGACGACCCGTGGATCCTCGCCACCATCTCCGAGGGCCTCCTGCTCTCCTTTCGGACCCCTCCGCCGCTGCGTCGCAGCCCCGTGTGGACAGCCGCCCCTTCGGATTGTTACAAGGCTGCAGCACTTCGCGAAGAGATCTCCGCTCTGCTGCGAAAGAACGCCACGGAGGTAGTGGAGCGCCACGACTCGCCCGCTTTTTACAGTCACCTCTTTCTCGTCCCCAAGCCCGGCAACAGGTGGCGTCCCATTATCGACCTTTCTGCGCTGAACGCGTTCATCACAGCTCCGTCCTTCCGCATGGAAACCGCCAGAACCCTGTGCGCCGCAGTTCGGCCCATGGACTTCACCGTCAGCCTGGATCTTGCGGATGCTTACCTTCATGTCCCAGTGCACCCGGCTTCCAGACGCTATCTTCGCTTCGCCTTCGACGGCGTCGTTTATCAGTTCCGCGCCCTACCCTTCGGTCTCAACCTCAGCCCATGGGTGTTCACCCGGATCATGGATGGCGTCGTCGCCAAGGCCAGGCGGACTTCGTCGAGTCCTTCCTCGAACTACCTTGACGATCTGCTCCTACGCAACCAGTCGGCACCCGCCCTGGAGACGGATCGAGACGCCTTGCGGGCCCTCCTCGACAGCCTCGGCTTCATCGTCAACCTAGGCAAGTCGGATCTCGTCCTGTCCCGCCGTTCTTGGCCGGCTCTACTCGCGCCCGCTTCAACTCCACCTGCTCCTTCACTGGCGTCCCTCGACCGCCGACATCGAGGCCTCCGTTCCGGTGCTTCCCCTGCTTGTTCCACACCTTCACCGCTGGGCAGACCCTGTCTGGCTCGCGACCGGAGTCCCGCTTCTTACCCCACCCCTGCAGTTGTCCCTGTGCATCGACGCCAGCCGTTCCGGCTGGGGCGCTCACCTTCTGCCGACGTTTATCACGGCCTCCAGCATCTGTCCACAGGAATTTGCGTTCAAGCACATAAACTGGCTGGAGCTACAGGTGGTGTGGCAAGCCCTCCTCGGGTGGGAAACGACTATCGGACAACAGGAGCTCCTCATCCTTTCTGACAACTCCACTGTGGTGTCCTACATTCAGAAGCAGGGCGGGACCCACTCCCCGTCCCTCTGCATTCTTCTTTACTGACTTCTCCGTTGGTGCGAGGATCGCGGCATCTCTCTCCGAGCGAGACACATTCCCGGACACCTGAACGTCCTCGCGGACTCCCTTTTGAGGAGCGGTCAGCTTCTCCACACCGAGTGGACGCTTCGCCCGGACATCTTTCGGATTATCTGCACAGAGTGGGAGACCCCCCTTATCGACCTCTTCGCGACAAGGTGGAACCACCAGCTCCCCTTTTTGTCTTGCTGGTCCCGGACCCCCATAGCCTGGGCGGTCGATGCGCTCTCCATCCCCTGGGACGGTCTCTGTGCTTATGCTTACCCCCCTCAGTCCTAGTACCCAAGGTCCTGCTCAAACTGAAAGGATGCAACGCGATCCTCTTGCTAGTGGCGCCGTTCTGTTGGACCAAGTCCTGGACCACCGACCTCCTGAATCTCACCACGGGACCCCCACCCCTCGCACGATGCTCAAGCAGCCACGGCAGCCGCTCTTCCATCTGTGCCCCGAACGACTGCTACTTCACGCTTGGAGATTGTGCGGCAAGCCCTCGCCACTAGAGGCTTCTCGCGTGAGACAGTGGCAGCTATCGCTTCAGCTCGCAGACCCTCGACCCTGCGAGTCTACGAGGGAAAGTGGAGAGTGCTAGGAACCTGGTGCGCCCTCCATCACCTCTCCCCTACCGATCTGACTTCCCCCCAGTTGGCTGAGTTCTTCCTCTGGCTTTTCGCCGAATAGCACTTGGCACCGATCACCATCAGGGGCTACCTTGCTATGATCGCCGACACTTACCGGCACCTGGGCCGAGCAGACCCCGGCAAGTGTAAAGACCTCGCTGACCTCATGACCACTTCGGCATACAGCGACCAGCCCTCCGCTCCCTGATCCCACGTTGGGACCTACCCTGGGTACTCACCTGGCTGAACACTGAGAGTTTCGAGCCGCTTCTCCTGGCAAGCCTGGCCGACCTCACGCGGAAGACCTGCTTTCTTCTCGCCTTAGCTACAGCCTCCAGAGTGAGTGAGCTGCACGCGCTCTCCGTGCTCTCCGCCTGCCTACAGTTCAGGTCGGATGGATCCGTGCAGCTGCTGACGGAACCGGCCTTCTTGGCCAAGAACCAGTCTCCGTTGACAGCCCCCCAGGTGATCACCATTCGACCGCTGAAGCCGGTCGACCCGAGCAAGGAAGTCGGACAACAGGACCCGGTGAGAGTCTTACGAGTGTATCTGCGTCGAACCAAGCCGCTCCGCCGGGGATGCACCCGCCTTTTTCTTCCTCTGTCCCCAGGTAGACAAGATATCTCAGCCCAGACGATCTCTTCCTGGCTCAGATGGGTGATACGTTCCGCCTACCAGGACCTCTGCCCTGATGCTGCCAAGCGACTTCACATCCGGGCCCACGAGGTCAGAGCCATGGCTGCAAGCCTCGTCTTCGACCGCAACTGCGCTGTTCGAGACATCGTGGCAGCCGTAGGCTGGCGGACCGAGTCTACCTTCACCCGATTCTACCTCCGTAACCTGGCTGGCCACTTTCACCTATCTCGGGAGCATCATAGACAAAAAAGGCGGCACTGATGCAGATGTCAGAGCACGAATCGGTAAAGCCAGAGCAGCCTTTCTCCAGTTGAAAAAAGTGTGGAGTTCCAGAGAGTTGTCACAACACACCAAATCCGGATTTTCAACTCCAATGTAAAAGCAGTTCTCCTATATGGAGCAGAGACATGGAGAGTGACAAAAACCACAGTCAACAGAGTACAGACCTTCATGAACAGTTGCCTTAGAAGAATTTTGAAAATCCACTGGCCTGAGAAGATCAGCAACATCAGACTCTGGGAGAGAACAGAGCAGATAACAGCAGAGAATGAAATTGGACGAAGAAGATGGGGATGGATCGGTCACAGTCTGAGAAAGCCAGCTTCCAGTATCACTAGGCAGGCATTGTCATGGAACCCCCAGGGAAAGAGGAAAAGAGGTAGGCCGAGAAACTCCTGGCGTCGAGACCTCCAAGCAGACATCAAGAGACTGGAGTAGAATCGAAGGAGAAGCACAGGACAGGAGTTGCTGGAGGTCTCCCGTCGACGGCCTATACCCGGGATGGGGTGACAGGCGTAAGTAAGTAAGTAACCTGGCTGGCCAGCGAGACAACCTGGCCCTGGTGGGGGACATTGCGGCGGCGCGACACTCCCTCCCGGCACCCTCGGTGCCGTAGGTAATCCTTTAGCTAAAATTATCGGGAGCGCGCGCCGAGGAGGAAGGGTCTTGCTGGCTCGGTTGGTTACTGAGTTACGCGGCACCCTCCTCCTCTTCGCCATTCTTCATTGTAGTAATGGCATCGGTAATGTTTTTGAGGAAACAAATTAATTTTTCTCTAAAATGTATTTTTTCGAAAAATACTTACCGATGCCATTACTCGGACGGCCCTCCCACCTGCCCCGCTAGCCGCTCCTCAGTTTAATGAAAGAACTGGCTGGCTTGGATGCGCTAGCGCTCACCTGTTAGGGTGGGAAGGGAGGCTACCCGGGTACCAGGCCACGGTACCCTTGGTGGCCTCCCCTGGCTCTAAGGGTACACATCGTAAGTTTTTGGGCTAAAATTACGCTAGCTATAGGTTGTTCCATTGTAGTAATGGCATCGGTAAGTATTTTTCGAAAAAATACATTTTAGAGAAAAATTAATTTTTTGTCGGTGGGGAATTTGGCCCCCCTCTCCCCCCCCCCCCCCCTCTGTCAGGACCCCCCTAGCCCTGGATCCGCCCCTAGGAATCACCTCAACAAAATGTGCTACCAACAGCTGAAGGGTTAATCTATTTAGAGGATGGATTATGTAAACATCCTTTCTCCATGTTGTACCATATGTGAACAAGAAAGGCAAAGCCCTTATGGTTCACATGTATGACCGATCCACACATCTCACAATAAGTAAGGAGATGGCTTCTGCACTAACAAAATCCATGTTTTCTCAAAATTTAATCAGTTTTCACACATCTGTGAAACCCCCATGACCCTTGACCTTTGTGATGAGTTGACAAAATTAGGATACATAACAAGGTCTTATCATCAGCTACCTTTCTGCCAAATTTGATTGAAAAGTTTGCAAAAATGTTGACAATAACTACTGGCATTTTATAGACGTTTGTTGACCTCGTGTGACCGTTGACCTTTCCGAGGGGTCATTCAAATTAGTATGCATAGATAGGTCTTACCATCAGGTATCTCTGTAGCAAGTTTGGGTTTGAAGTTATGAATAGTAATTGCAAAAAAACATTTGTTTCTTCAAAAACATTACCGATGCCATGACTACATGGGGGATTACCTATAGCTTACACAATTTTAGCCAAAAACTTACGATGTGTACCTATTGGGCCAAGGGAGGCCACCTGGAGGTGTCGTGACCCAGCCACGAGTAGCCTCCCGTCCCACCCCATACGGGTTACTGTCTTGCGCCGAGAGACCCCAGTTTATTCCTTTAGCTTGCAGAGTTCAGACGTGTGTCTGTTGGCCTCCTACTTGCGAAGCCTTTGGCTGTGTATGGTTCTCGCCGGTGCTCCTTTGACTTGGACTTAGCCCGGCGGTGTGTGTGTGCCTTTTCCTGGCCTTTCGCCTGGACTGTTTCTTCTGCCTGAGCCTTTCATCAACGGCGCCGGTAACAGTGGGAAGTGTTGTTTCCGGGCCTCGTGGCCCTTTCACTGTTTCTCTCCTGTGCCTTTATGCATCGCTGTGCCTTGGGTTTAACGGCGTGGACACTTGTTACCGGTTGTGCGTGCTTCTTCCAGCTGGCGTTGTGCACCGTGTTCCCTGCGCCCTGAGAGACTTGGTTCCGGCTGGCGGCTCGTAGCCTCGCCGGCGCCATTGGACTGTTGTCCCTTGTGTTAGCGTTAGCCCTCTGCAGTTCCCTACGGCCGTGTCGGGTTTTGCGCCGGTGTTGCCTGCGACTTGAAGCCTCCGTTCCGACGGTGTGTGGCGCTCGGGTGCCTTGAGCTGTTGTTACTTCTGCGGTTCTCTGGACTGCCTTCGGACGAGTTCGTCAGTGTTCCGGTCTTCTGTCGCAGACTCGGCGCCCTTGCCTGACGTGTGCAGCCCCCGGCTCCTTGGTGTGGCGCTCCCGCTTCTGCATGCCAGGTTATTCCCTTCCCCCAGCCTCAGCAGGATGGCTAAGTAAGGTCTCGATGTGTGCCAGCGACCAGCGCCTCTGGCGCCGGGCGGTGGCATCACTGTCGGTGTTTGCGTGCTCGGGTGCACTTGTGACGTGGCGTGGCAGTCACGACCACCCCGTCTTCTTGATGATGGGGTCTATTTGTCTTGCGCACTCATACTAGCATGCACATGTATCCCCTTCTTGTAATCACACTGGTGTATGCCCACTTTTGTTGGTGTTCGCACACCACGTTTTATGGACTTGATGTATACGCTCACTTATGTTTAGTGACACCCAGTGTGCCCGTCGTATTTTTAAGACACACTGGCGATGTCTCTGTCATGCACACCCATGTATCCTGACATGCTAATATCCTTGTTCAGATAATTATATACTCAGTGCTTCTCATACCTTGGACTGGACGAGGGAAGGTTTTCTACTGCACTCCTGTGCACAGCACATTTCATGCTGGCATAACGCTATTATACCATTAATTTCTTTGTGTAGTTAGCCCCTATTCAATAATTTATAGAGAATGACCGCGCACCTTCTGGGGCTCTGTCGTCCTTCTTTTCGCCTTGCATATATGATAACAAGCGTCCCTATAGGAAGGCCCTGGCTTGTTATGGCACTGTCCATAGCAGCTGCGACCGGCGACACGTGCCGTCCCCATTAAGATGCCATATAATGGACTACTGGGACGCTATTTAGGTGCTTGTTCTGATCTGATGTTGCAGTTGTCCAGTCCGCACCAGCACCCGATGTGGCGTTTGCCTGTGGCCAACAGTATGCATGCAGTGTGCCCCTCCTGCTCCTGTTGTGCCTCCGGCCGCACCGGTGATGTCTGCGCGCCCTTGGTAGAGGAGCTGGTCCCAAATGGAGCTGCTTCGGCGAGAACGTCACCTGCCGTCCTGCAGCCTCTCGCATGCCTCGGCCCCTGACCAACGAAGACGCACCCACGCTCTTGTTGGGGGACAGCTTACCAGGGCCCCCCCCCCCCCCCCCCCCCTTGCGCACCCACTCTCTCAAGTCGGATCTGCAGCGAGTCAACTCGCCCTGCCTTGAGGAATACAACGGCTACCAAGCCCTGATGTGGGGGAAACGTACTTCACGCGACTACAACTTGCGTGCTATGACTGTTACTGCCACGGTGTCCGCACCGTCCATGCCCGCTGACTCCTCCGGCGAGTTGCCTAGCCGGCACAGCACCAACCTCCCTAAGCTTGGCCTGTGGCGACCTATGTCGCTCCGTCTGCCCCCCTCCGGCGGTACTGACGTTCCCCCCGCTTCTAAGCCCGCCGACTCCTCCATCGAGTCGCCTAGCCGGCAGTGTGCCCCCCCTCCTTGAGGCCTGGGCACCGCGACCTTGTCACCTCCTCATATTGACCATGGGGATCGGACCGTTTTCCGGACCTCCGGGCGCCACTCCTTGGATCGAATCTGTAGGCCACGTCGCAGAGAGACAGCCCGTCGTTTCACTCCGCTTGGGAGACGTCCTCGCCTTAGCCATACCGCCCCGGCAGCTTACCACGCTTCTGTCAACACCACGCCTGGTACCGCCGAACCTACGCAGACAGCTGCATCTGGCCCCTTCCATGCACCGCTCCACTTCGATCCTTTCTGGCAGACGGTGAAGGATGCGTACAGGGACCTCCGGCCCTCCCGCTTCATCTCCTTGCGGTTTCAGCCACCCGCACGGTCCTGCGTCTCTCCCTGCGGACTGTTGGTTCCTCCCCTCGCCCGCCCTCCAGGCGGGGCTGCCTGCACCTGTCTCCGGACGTGCCCGCCCCCCACCCCCGGCCGCCTCCTACGCCGCCGCCCCTGCGATGCACCCCTGTATGGTCGTCCGCCTCCTCGGACCTGCTCCGGGAAGCTGCGCTTCATGGAGAGATCTCCGCCCTCTTGAGGAAAATTGCCACAGAGCTTGTCGGAGCTGTCTACTTCGCTGTTAGCGTACGCACGTCTTTAGCCTCACGGACCCTTGGACTGTGTATGGTGCTACCGTTCCTCACCGGCCTTCTTCTCCTTGCCTTCCTTGGACCTCTTCCTTGCTTGGCGTCCTTCTTCTCTGCCTAGCCTCGTCGGTACTCGGCGCAGTGTTGGTGTGCCCGGATCCTTCGTTGGACTCCCGTCGCACGCGGTAGTTTGTGCTGTTCCGACCTCTACCGCTTCTGCCATGGAAAGGTAAGGCCTCGGTCTCTACCTGCATCTCACCCGGCGGGGCCGAACGTCGGTTTCGGCCATGAACTTTCTTCTTTCTTGTCGCGTTTCGAATTTCGCTTG
This sequence comes from Semisulcospira habei, assembly GCA_036245525.1. NCBI lineage: Eukaryota > Metazoa > Mollusca > Gastropoda > Semisulcospiridae > Semisulcospira > Semisulcospira habei. Next base: position 85,393,062 of record BTPG01000001.1, read on the forward strand.
TTTCGAATGGCGGGGACTCGTGTACCCCGCTACCGGTCGCCTTTCATGTTTGGTTTGTGTTGCAGCTGCAAAGTGCGCACCTGCCCCCAATGCGGCGACTTTCAGTGGCCTAGTGACCGGCACCCGGTGTGTCTCCCATGTTCCGGCTGTGCCTCCGACCTCGTCTGCGGTGTCTGCTCCACTTGGCCGGAGGAACTTGGTCACAACTTGGAACTTCTACCGGCGCGAGCGTCCGACTCAGTCCGCGACTGTCCTCCTACGTTGGGACCTCCCGCGGCACGCCGGGACTTGATCATGCAACCCTCCTCTGCCTTGGGGAAACGCACATCTTGTGACTACGGCTCGCGGGCTAAGACTGTTTCTGCCACGGTGTCCGCACCGCTCTTGCCCGCCGACTCCTCCGGCGAGTCGCCAAGCTGGCACAGCGCCAACCTCATTGAGCTTGGCCTGCGGCGTCCTATGTTGCCCCGTCTGCCCCCCTCCGGCAGTACTGAGGTTCCCCCCAGCCTCCAAGCCTGCTGACTCCTCCGGCGAGTCGCCAAGCCGGCTAGGTGCCCCCCTCCTTGAGCCCCAGGCACCGCGACCTTTGTCGCCTCATCATAAAGTCTATGGCAGATCCGACCGCCCAGGCGGCTTGGCAAGCCCTCCTCGCATGGGAATCGACTCTCGGATGCCAGGAGCTGCTCGTCCTTCCAACAACTCCACAGTAGTGTCCTACATACAGAAGCAGGGCGGGACCAGCTCCCCTTCCCTCTGCATGCTTCCTTACCTGCTCTTCCGTTGGTGTGAGGATCACAACATCTCCCTCTGCGCGAGACATTTTCCAGGACACCTGAACGTCCTCGCGGACTCCCTATCGAGACATGCTCAGCTACTCCATACCGGATGGTCTCTTCGCCCGGACTTCTGTCGGATGATCTGCGCCTCGTGGGAGATGATCTGCGCCTTTCGACTTCTTGCGACGGGGTGGGTCCACCAGATTCCCCTCCATCTCGCCCTTCCCGGACCCCTAGCCTGGGCGGTCGACGCGCTCTCCATCCCTGGGACGGCTTCTGCACCTATGCCTACCCTCCCACTGCTCTGGTTCCCGAGGTCCTTTCTCACTCGAGGGATGCAACGCGACTTTGTTGCTAGTGGCGCCGTTCTGCTGGACCTATCTTGGACCACCGGCCTCCTTACCTCGCTTGGACCCCCCCGCTGCGGTTACCCACTCCTCGTATGATGCTCAAGCTACCGCGCCAGGTGCTGTCCATCCGTGCCCCGAACGACTCCTTCTCCACGCTTGGAGATTGTGTGGCGTGCCCTCGCTGTTAAGAGGCTTCTCGAGTGAGGCAGTGGCAGCCTTCGCTGCAGCCTGCAGACCCTCGCCCCTGCGAGTCTACGAGGGAAATTGGAGAGTGCTTCCAGCCTGGTGTGACCTCCGTCACCTCCCCCCACCTCCGTTCTGTCCTTCCCCCAGCTTGCCGAGTTCTTCCTCTGGCCTTCGCTGAACAGCGCTTGGCACCTATCACCATCAGGGGCTGCCTTGCAATATTTGCGGACACTTCCTGTCACTTGGGCCGAGCGGTCCCCAGCAAGGGTACAGACCTCGCTGACCTTGGCCCACTTCGGAATACAACGGCCTGCCTTTCGCTCCCTGCTTCCACGCTGGGATCTACCCTGGGTACTCACCTGGTTGAACACTAGCTTTCGAGCCGCTTCCCCTTGCAAGCCTGGCCGACGTGACGCAAAAGACCTGCTTCTCCTCGCCCTTGCCTCAGCCTCCAGGGTGAGTGAGCTGCACGCGCTCTCTGTGCGCCCCACCTGCCTGCAGTCCTGGTCGGATGGTTCTGTGCAGCTATTACCAGACCCGGCCTTCTTGGGCGAGACACGGTCCCCGTTGACAGACCCTCAGGTGCTCACTGTGCGACCTCTGAAGACGGTCAGCCCCAACAGGGAAGTGAAGTCAGACAACAGAACCCGGTGAGAGCATTACGCGTGTACCTACGCCGAACCTAGCCGCTCCACCGGGGACGCCCCCACCTCTTTCTCCCTCTGTCCCCAGGTAGACAAGACATCTCACCCCAGACGATCTCTTCCTGGCTACGATGGGTGATGCGTTCCGCCTACTAAGACCGCTGCCCCAAAGCTGCCAAGCGCCTTCACTTCAGGGCCCACGAGGTCCGAGCCATGGCTGCTAGCGCCGCATTCGACCGCTACTATGCTGTCCGAGACATGGTGGCTGCCGTAGGCTGGCGGACTGAGTCGACCTTCACCCGGTTCTACCTCCTAAACCTGGCTGGCCAGCGAGAGATCCTGGCCCTGGTGGGGGGACATCAAGGCAGCGCAACACTCCCTCCCGGCACCTTCGGTGCCGTTGGTAACCTTTAGCTAAAATTGTCGGGAGTTTGCACTGGGACGGGCGGGTCTGGCTAGCTTGTGGGGTTACAAGTTCTGTGGCACCCCCTTCCTGTTTGCTATTCTCCCATGTAGTCATGGCATCGGTAATGTTTTTGAAGAAACAAATGAATTTTTCTTTAAAATGTATTTTTCGAAAAATACTTAGCGATGCCATGACTCGGATGGCCCTCCCACCTACCCCGCTTGCCGCTCGTCTGCTAAGCGAATAAACTGGGGTCTCTCGGCGCAAGCCAGTTACCCGTATGGGGTGGGACGGGAGGCTACTCGTGGCTGGGTCATGACACCCCCACGTGGCCTCCCTTGGCCCAATAGGTACACATCGTAAGTTTTTGGCAAAATTTGTGTAAGCTATAGGTAATCCCTCATGTAGTCATGGCATCGGTAAGTATTTTTCGAAAAAATACATTTTAAAGAAAAATTCATTTCTTGTCAAAATATGGTGATTTTGGACTAATTTCCTGAGCTCTTGTGACCCTTGACCTTTCTGAGGGATCAACCAAATTACTTACTTACTTACTTACGCCTGTCACCCCTACCCGGGTATAGGCTGTCGACGAGAGACCTCCAGCAACTCCTGTCCTGTGCTTCTCCTTCGATTCTACTCCAGGTGGTTCCCAGTCTCTTGATGTCTGCTTGGAGGTCTCAACGCCAGGAGTTTTTCAGCCTACCTCTTTTCCTCTTTCCCTGGGGGTTCCATGACAATGCCTGCCTAGTGATACTGGAAGCTGGCTTTCTCAGACTGTGACCGATCCATCCCCATCTTCTTCGCCCAATTTCATTCTCTGCTGTTATCTGCTCTGTTCTCTCCCAGAGTCTGACGTTGCTGATCTTCTCTGGCCAGTGGATTTTCAAAATTCTTCTAAGGCAACTGTTCATGAAGGTCTGTACTCTGTTGACTGTGGTTTTTGTCAATCTCCATGTCTCTGCTCCATATAGGAGAACTGCTTTTACATTGGAGTTGAAAATCCGGACTTTGGTGTGTTGTGACAGCTCTCTGGAACTCCACACTTTTTTCAACTGGAGAAAGGCTGCTCTGGCTTTACCGATTCGTGCTCTGACATCTGCATCAGTGCCGCCTTTTTTGTCTATGATGCTCCCGAGATAGGTGAAGGACTCCACCTCCTCCAACGGGGTGCCAGCAAGCAAGACTAGTTCTTCCCTGGTTGCGTTCAGCCTCATTGTCTTTGTTTTCTGTTTGTGAATGGTGAGGCCCACTTGGGACGAGATGTCAGCAAGCCTCGTGGTCTTGTCCTGCATTTGTTGATGAGTGTGGGACAGTAATGCCAAGTCGTCTGCAAAATCGAGGTCGTCAAGCTGTGTCCACAGTGTCCACTGTATTCCACTTCGTCTGTGCTCTGTGGTCATCTTCATGACCCAGTCTATGGCCAGTAGGAAGAGGAACGGAGACAGCAGACACCCCTGCCTGACACCAGTTCTGACCTGGAGCTCTCTGGTGAACTGCCCTTCGTGGATCACGCGACATGTCATGCCATCATAGCTCCTCTTGATCAGGCGGACAAGCTTTGTGGGTACACCGTAGTGTCGTAGGAGTTTCCACAGAGTCTCTCGGTCCACGCTGTCAAATGCTTTCTCATAATCCACAAAGTTGACGTACAGCGGGGAGCTCCACTCCAGAGACTGTTCCACGATGATGCAGAGAGTGGCGATCTGGTCTGTACATGATCGGTTCTTCCTGAATCCTGCTTGCTGGTCTCTCAGCTGGGGGTCAACGGAGCTCCTCATTCTCTCTAGGATGATCCTGTTGAAGACCTTTCCTGGTACTGACAGCAAGGTGATTCCTCTGTAGTTGGAACACTTGCTGAGGTCGCCTTTCTTGGGAAGCTTGATTAGGTACCCCTCCTTCCAGTCAGCTGGCATCACCTCCTCTTCCCAGATCTTTCCAAACAGTGGGTACAGCATCTCAACTGTTGTCTCTAGGTCTGCTTTCAGAGACTCCGCTGGGATGCCATCTGGCCCTGCTGCTTTGCCATTCTTCAAAAATGCCACTGCTTTTCTGATCTCTTCCCGGCTGGGTCTGTCACAGCTGATGGGTAGGTCGGTCTCTGCCGGCTGGATGTCGGGGGGGTCGGGTTGGCTAGGTCTGTTCAGTAACTCTTCAAAATACTCGGCCCATCTGTCGAGTTGGTCTGCTCTGTCTGCAATAGGCTTGCCTTCCTTGTCTTTTACTGGTCTTTCTGTATGGCCATACTTACCCGACAATCTTCTGGTAATGTCGTAGAGCTGTTTCATGTTGTCGCTGCCTGCTGCCTTTTCTGCCTCTGCTGCCAGGCTGTCTGTGTAGGCCCTATTGTCTGCCCTGATACTCCTCTTCACCTCGCGGTTGGCTTCCGAGTATTCCCCCTGTGCCCTTACTTTGGCTGCTCTCGTGCGACTGTTGTTGACCGCTGCTTTCTTCTGCTTCCTCGCTTCTATCTTCTTCAAGGTCTGTGCCGACAGCCAGTCCTTGTGGTGGTGTTTCCTGAACCCTACAGTGTCTTTGCAGGTTGAGTTCAGCGCCTCTCTAACTGCCTTCCACTGCTGCTCTGTGGTGACCGCCTCCTCTTCATTTACTAGCTCCTGTAGCGCTTGAAACCGGTTGGACAGCACCAGTTTGAACTCTTCTCTAACTCCAGTTTCTCTCAGTAGGCCTACATTATAGCGCTGTCTTCTTGTTGTCTCTGTGCGGCTTTTCTTTAGCTTGAGCTTCATTCTTAAGGTAAGCAGATGGTGGTCTGAGGTGACATCTGCTCCCCTCCTCACTCGAACATCTTGAAGGGATCTTCTAAATTTCTTGCTAATGCAGATATGGTCTATTTGGTTCTCTGTTGTATTGTCAGGCGAGACCCAAGTTGCTTTGCGTATTCTTCTGTGTGGGAAGATGCTGCCTCCAATGACAAGTCGGTTTAGAGCACAAAAGTCTACAAACCTCTCCCCGTTCTCACTCATCTCCGAGCCTAGTCCCTGTCTCCCCATCACCTCTTCGTATCCGGTGTTGTCCTCCCCTATTTTGGCATTAAAATCGCCCATGACGATGGTGATGTCTCGCTCCGCACATTTGTCCACGGCACTCTGGAGTCGGTCGTAGAACTCTTGTTTCTCTTCCTCGTCACTGTCATTGGTGGGCGCATAACACTGGATGACGTTCAGCTTGAGCTTTTTCTTGGTTCTAAAGGCTGCTGTTATAATTCTTGGCCCAAGAGGTTCCCAGCCCATCAGCGCTCTCTGTGCCACTGGTGACAGCATGAGTGGATCAACCAAATTAGTAGGTGTGTAAAGGTCTTGCCATCAGGTATCTGTGTACAAATTTTGGGTTTGAAGTTATGACTAGTATTTGAGAAAAAATAAATTATGTCCCAAAATATCTATTTTTGATTTATTTCCTGATATCCTGTGACCTTGACCTTTGCGAGAGGTCACTGAAATTGGTATGTTTAGAAATGTCTTGCCACAAAGTATCCTTGGGCCAAGTTTGAAGACTGTAGCTTGAATAGTCTCCGAGAAAATGTCAACGTTCAAGTTTACCACGGAAGGCAGACGGACGGACGACCACTGGCCCAGAACATACTCACTTTTGCTTCACACGAGTCAAAAATGAAGGCCAATGGACATCCCTCAAATTGTGTTTTTGTATTTTTGAACAATAATTACTGGAGTTGATTATTCACTCACGTTCATGCTCTCTCTTATGTTATCCTCGCATCATTGTAACAAGACACAAGGGTATACAAAACGTATTTAGTTTATTCCCTCAATAATAAAAACATCTGTGACAAATGGTCAAAATCCAAAAGGCTACCAAGTAACTTGCAAAACCTTTATGTACAAAAGAACCCAACAAGCCGAGATCTTTCCTGAAAATGACAACCCCTCATCTCTCTCCCTTCCCCCTTAACCACCCTCAAAAAAAAAAAAAAAAAAAAAAAAAAAAAAAAAAAAAAAAAAGGAGAAAAGAACAGCAGCAAAAAACAACACAAAAAACGTACAGATTTTCAGGAAAAATCACAGCCAACAAGCCAGTATACACTGGCGCACAGACACAACCATGTCAAAACGCCAATTTTGGACCCAACAGCTTTGGGCCATAAGGTCCAAAATCACAAATCAGCACACAAGTATTGGACTAAGTCCCAAAGAGCATGATGTGGATACAGAAAAGGCAGAAAAGGAAACAAAAACGGTGATTAAATGCAGGTAATAATGGTTAACTAGAAAATAAATCCTTCCTCTACATCAAGTGTACTTCCGCAGCTTCATGGTTAGCATTCTGGCGAGCAGCTGGTCTTCAGGCTGACATCGGCCTTAGCTGGCCTGTACAGTCAGCCAACGTTGGATGGCTCTGTGCAGGCCATCTAAGGCCGCTGTCAACCCAAGGACCCTTGGCTTACTGTACCATCTACTGAGCAGCAGATACAACCCAGTAAGCGGAATACCCTCCGACCAACGTCAGCTGTGTGGCTGATGGCGGCCATAGGGCCTTTGCTTACTGGGAGGTGCAGGAGGTGGACTGATGCAGCTCAGCTCAAGCACAGTGGCTGATAAGCTCACCACCTCTTCACATACATCATCAGGCACTATGGTTGAACAATCACTGTTGCTCCACATCCAGCAGTTGACACAAGAAGTGAAAAAGATAAAGTCTACACAACCAGGAGTTACATCCAGGCTTGTAACACCATACATGAGGACACACACAGCACATTGCTAAACCCACTGAAAAGCATGGTGGCGTCAAAGTAAAACAGATTTGCCAAAAATAAATGAAAAAGGATCATAAACCCTGTTGATCATATTTTGTTGTCTGCAATGTAAATGTATAATTGCAGTACTAATAGACCAAGCGCATGGGAAATAACGACCATCCTCTAATGTTATAAATTTGCTTTATTAACTCGTTCATGGCCAGCCGCATCTGGATGCTCAGCGTATGCAGCGCATCCAGATGCAGCTGGTCACGAATGATTTAACCTGTATACATGCTCGGCTATCATTTTTCTTTCTTTCTTTTGCTGGTTGTTATCTTCATATCCTATTAAGAGTTGAAATGTTTAATAACCTTAAAATTATGCAGCACAAACACCCGTATGACCGATCACCTGTTATTTAGGTGGCTGTAACCAATAAAATGATGGTCTTTGATGACTGGTGACACTTTTTGCACTCAGACATCTGATGAGACCGCATGTCCCAGGACTATTTCTTTCTTTGCAGAAAAGAAAGGTGCATGTTTGCTCAAAACAGGTTGAACTGCACATGTTTGTTAACTTCTGTCCTCTTAGTTACCAGTAATTCTAAACAAGTTTCCATCAATCTGCAGTTGGAAAAAAGACTGCGTTCTAACCACACAGTAGCCGAGCGTAAAACAAGCAGACACACTATTGTAGTTACAGTCCCTCAACCAGCCTCGTTCATTGGCAAGAGACCTACATTCTCATGAGCCACTCAGCTGCTGGGGATCATGAGAATGTATGCCTCTTGCCGAGCAAGACGGGCTGTAATCTGAGGGTGGCATTCTGCATTCTGTGTGCAATCATTATACTAGAACATTGTTTGTTTACTATTCATAACTTTTGATGATCAGGAATTGTCAAAATTGTGCTACAGTGCTAGGCAGTGGCATTTATACAGATCGACAAGTCTAAGATTAACCCTTTCACTGCAAAAGAATGGAAAATGTATTTTTCTTTAAAATGTATTTTTTTAAAAAATACTTACCGATGACATTACCGTATGGAATCATGTCTACGCTAGCCTAATTTTAGCAAATTTGTTGTGTACATATAGGGCAGTGTTAGCAGGTGAGGGGCGCCATAGCTAGGCAGTAACCCGAGTAGTCTCTCCTTCATCCCCATACGGGTATGCGCCTTACCATGAGCACTCAGTTTAGTTTCTGAGCGGACCAGCGGCCAGCGGGGTAGGTGGGAGGGTCATCCGAGTAATGTCATCGTTAAGTTTTTTTTTTTTAAAATACATTTTAAAGAAAAATACATCTGTTTTCTCAAAACACATTACCGATGACATTACCGTATGGAAGAATTACGAAGAGGATGTGGGCGCCGCTATAACGCCCCTAACCCGCAAATACAGGCAACTAGGCCCGCCCTCCCTAAGCAACCTCCCGATAATTTTAGCGAAGATACTAAGGCGCCTAGGGCGCCGGGAGGGAGTGTTGCGCCACTACGATGTCTCCCACCAGCGAAAGGTTCTGGCGCTGGCTGGAGAGGTCCCTCAGGTAGAATCTGCTCGCCATCCCACCGCCGCCACAATGTCCTTGACCACGCAGTTGCGGTCGAATGCGAGGCTAGCAGCCATGGCTCTGACCTTGTGCGCCCTGATGTGCATTCGTTTGGCTGTATCAAGGGAGAGATCTTGGTAGGCGGAGTGTATCATCCATCGGAGCCAGGAGGATATCGTCTGAGCCGAAATGTCCTTTCTACCTGGGGACAGAGGGAGGAAAAGGCAGATGCGTCCCCTGCGTAGCGGCTTGGTCTGGCGCAGGTAAATGCGTAGAGCTCTCACCGGGTCCTGTTGTTGGGACACACGGGTGGAGTCTGAGTCTCGCAAAGGTTGACTGGAGACCACCTGAGCAGCAGTCGAAGGAGATCGAGTCTTGGCGAGAAACGCCGGATCGGGGAGCAGATAAACCGAGCCGTCCGCCCGGAACTGCAAACATGCTGGCCGCGCCGAAAAGGCGTGTAGCTCACTGACCCTGGAAGCGGAGGCGAGAGCCAGTGGGAAGCAGGTTTTCCACGTCACGTCTGGCAGCCGCGCCAACTTGATCGGTTCGAAGCAGGCGGAATTGAGCCAAGTAAGCACCCACGGAAGGTCCCAGCGCGGTACCAGTGAGCGAAGAGCGGGCCGAAATGCGCCATCAGGTCGGAGAGGTCCTTGCAGGCACCCGGGTCGGGACGTCCCAAATGCCAATACATGTCTGCGATCATGGCCAGATAACCCCGAATGGTGATCGGCGCCAAGCGCTGGTCGGTAAACAGCCAGAGGAAGAAGTCCGCCAGCTGGGGAACTGTCAGATCTGTGGGGGAGAGGCGCTTGTCACCACACCAGACGCACAGGATGCGCCACTTGCTGTCATACACTCGTCTGGTCGAGGGTCTGCGAGCCATAGCGATAGCCTCCACTGCCACACTTGAGAAGCCTCTAGAGGCGAGGGCCTGCTGCACAATCTCCAGGCGTGGAAGAGGAGACGCTCGGGGCACAGGTGGAAAAGTGCCTGCCGGGGCTGCTTGAGCATCGTGTGAGGCGTGGGAAGCCGCAGCGGGGGGCCCATGGCGAGGTTCAGGAGGTCTGTGGTCCACGACTTGGTCCAGCAAAGAGGAGCCACCAGGAACAGGATCGCGTTGCATCCCCGGAGCTTGAGGAGGACTTTGGGGATGAGCACTGTTGGGGGCTAGGCGTAGGCAACAAAGCTGTCCCAAGGGATGGAGAGAGCGTCGACTGCCCAAGCAAGCGGGTCCAGAATTGGTGAGATGAAGACCAGCAGCTGGTGGTTGCATGTCGTCGCGAACAGATCGACCATGGGGGCCTCCCATGCTGCTCCGATCATCCGGAAGATGTCCGGGTGAAGCGTCCACTCAGTGTGAAGTAGCTGACCGCGACGCGAGAGGGAGTCCACGAGAACATTCAGATGGCCGGGGATGTGACGCGCGCGGAGAGTGATGTTCCGATCCTCGCACCAACAGAGCACCCGGTAGAGTAGCATGCAGATCGAGGGAGAGCAAGTCCCCCCCTGCTTCTGGATGTAGGCGACGACCGTGGAGTTGTCCGAGAGAACCAGCAGCTCTTGTTGTCGCAGCCGTGTTTCCCAGGCGAGCAGGGCTTGCCAGACCGCCTTCAACTCCAACCAGTTGATGTGCTGCGCCAGCAGATCCGGGGGCCAGATGCCGGAGGCTGTGGAGAACTCCGGTAGCAGGTGAGTGCCCCAACCGGGGAGACTTGCGTCGACGCACAGGGACAGTCGGGGAGGCAGAGAGTAGAGGGGAACAAAGTGGTGACCTCGCTACGCTGGGCGTCGGCTCTGAGCTGGTCCGTCGGGATAGCTGTCCACACGAACGGCGCAGAGGAGGTGGGGACTGAAAGGAGAGCTGGAGTCCCTCGGAGACGGTGGATAGGATCCAAGGGTCATCTGACAGCAGCGACTGCCACACATCTCTGCGGGAGGCAAGCCGCCCGCCGACCGGAGATCCGGGAATGGACTGTGGGGGCGGAAGAAGGAAGTCAGTGGGCCCAGCCCCGCCCCACCCAGGGCAACGGGCGATCCGGGGACAGGCGGGGGTAGGGCCAGGAGGCGGGCGGGCACGACCAAAGGCAGGGGGCGGGGGGGGGGGGGGGGGGGGGCAGTCGACCACGGACCGTGAAGGAGCGCCAGGAGGGTCTACCGGGCCGCAGGGCTCGACCCAAGGCCTTGTGGGCTGTCGGAAAGCTGGCGGGGGGGGGGGGGGGGGGGGGGGGGGCGGGCTGGCCTGGTTCATCCTTGACCGACTGCCAAGTCAGGCCAAACAGAAGGGAGCCTGTCGAAGCTGCTTCGTCACGTCAGCCGGGAGGGCACAATCGCTTAGGAGGGCATCCCGACGCATCAGGTCGCAGTTGACTGCGGCAGCCATAGCGTTGACTGAGGTGTGGTATGCCACACGATTGGCAGAAACGGCCAGGGCCAAAAGATCCCCAAGGAGCGGCGTAAGAGAAGGCTGGCAGGCCTCCTCGACCCGTCAAACCAAGGCAAGAGCACTGCGAATCAGGGAGGCTGTCCTGTCGATGCCGAGCGAAGGTAGCCGAAGCCAGGAGACACCAACCAGGGCAAGCATGGGGGGGAGGGGGGGGGGTCCACTTCCGGAAGCGGGCAGGAGAAGGCTTGCGAGTGACCGGAGTACCACCACTGTCGGAAGGAGATGGCCAAGTCCGCTGGCCACTTGGAGTCATAGAAGAAGCCATTATTGCCCAAGGCGTCCTGCTGCAGATGCGCCGAGAAGGCGTCGCGCAGATCGCGGAAACCAGGAGGCTGAGGAAGGGACTTGAAACGTTTCGTGTGACGCTCAGCATCCACAAAGGCCAATGCTCTCCTCTTGAGTGGAGGGGATGGCAAGCAATCTTCCGGGGGAAGGCATGTGGAGATAAGGCGAGCCGCCTCATCCAAGGCCCGTAGTGTCTCCAACCTAGGTCCCGTGAGGGTCGGTAGCAACAAGGAGTCGTCCCGCGAGGAAGAGCGCCTGGGATCCGCCGCCTCGGCATCCCCAAGGAGTGCCGACACAGAATCCTCCGGGGCCAAGCTGAGGAAGTTGTCATCGGGAGGGGTGCAGGGGAGCGACGAGGGAGCAACTCCACACTACGACGGGGGGCGGAGGAGACGGAAGTAGCATCCCGCAGAGAGGCAGAGGCGCGGGGGTGGTGGGGGTCCACTCCCGAGAGCGACGTCGGGAGGAGGGATCCCGCTCTGAGCGCGGAACGAGGAAGCCGCGTCCAACGTGTCGGTAGAACGCGAGCGACGGCGGTCGCGACGGCTACGAGAGTCAGTCCAAGGACGCAAAGATCTATCTCGGGAGCGAGAACGGCTCCTTGGCCTGCTGTTCCCTTGTCTGCCGAGTGGGGGGGTAGGCAGGGCGTGTTATCTTTAGGAGGGCGAGACCCGTCAACAGCACCTGACAGGCGGCACCCTAAACATTCTGAGTCCAGTCCAGACTCCCGGTACTTCACGACGGTCCGGGGGCTGGCAGGCCGACATGCATGTAAACGGCTCTCTGTCAGACTTGATGTGACGGACGTACAGCAGATGCCACGCTGTTCCCTGGGCCAGCACAGTCAGGTAGGCGGGTCGTGCATGTGCTTTGTGGAACAGGCATCAAAGTCTTACATCGCTCCCCACGCTGACACGTCGTCCGTGCAAAAAACGAGTGTCCGAGACAACCGTAGCAGAAGGTGTCGACCGTCCCCCAGCCGCCACTGGAGGAATACGCGCCGAGGCAAGCATGGAGGCCGTGGAAGCGGTAGAAGGAGTCTGTTCCCGGGCCGGTGACGGGCGTTCAGGCGATAGAAGTTTCACAGTTGCGACCACATCTCTTCTTGCCAGGGGGCGCAGACCGTGCAGGTACAAGTGGAGGCACAGCTGGAACATGGCAGGCAGACGGTATGCTGGTCACTCGGCCACTGAAAGTCGCCACATCTCGGACAGGTGCGCACTTGCCAACTGCAAAACAGAATGAACAGTGAAGGCAGACGAACGTGGCACCACGAGGCCACGCAACACTTGAGTACGAGCAAAGCGAACGCGAAGTCGAAAGCCATGGCACTGCCGCCGCCCGGCGCTCTACATTATCCCCCCCAGAGTGCCAGTCACTGGCAGAACTGAGATGTTACCTCGTCATGACGAAAAACTCTGATACCATGCAGAGGCAGAGAGAGAGCCCTCGGCAGAGAAGGGGCGAGGCCGCAAAGACGCCGGACACACCGCCGCACAGGCACGCGGGAGGAAGTCCACGGAGGCCGGCGCGTCGCTGAATCCCCCAAGGAGCCCCGACGAAAGCCATGTCCAGTTTTCACTCCAGGACAGCTCACAAAGGCAGCTCAACAAGGCACTACCCGTCCCAGAATGGGACAAGTGACCGCGGCGACGAAGGTAAGAAGACCGGTCGCACCGTACAAGTCCAAGCACAATGAAGAAGCACAATGAAAAAGCGCACAGCCCATACACAACCGTCCTAGGCTAGCGAAGAAACTTAACTGGGTGCTCACGGTAAGGCGCGTACCCGTAAGGGGATGAAGGGGAGACTACTCGGGTTACTGCCTAGCTATGGCGCCCCTCACCTGCCAACACTGCCCTATACGTACACAACAAATTTTGGCTAAAATTAGGCTAGCGTAGACATGATTCCATACGGTAATGTCATCAGTAATGTGTTTTGAGAAAACAAATGTCGTCTCTGAAAGCAGGCAGAATGTGAATAGCGACAGTCAGCGGCAAAGGAACTTAGGAGCGCCTACATTTGCTAGGCTCATGAGGTTCTTCGCCTCTTGCAGTTGGGCAATGTTCCAACTTTTCCAGTAGTGAAGGAGTTAACATTATTTGACAAGATAATGTGTCTATGTCTCTCTATTTCTCCCTTTACTCTCTCACACAAGCACACCTAAGGCACACAAATGTTTGTAATTTGCCTACCATACCAAAACATGAATGCATAACAACACTGATGATTTAGCGAATTAAACACAGACGTTTTGTTTTACCTTAACCCATATAATACTGAGACTAAAAGCTTCAAATTTGTACACTGCCATATGCAAGCTACATTATAGTACTTACTGATAAGGATAGAGACCAATGGCTTTAGTTCAAGGTTAGTACCAGAATAGCGTGGTGCCTATTTCCTGAGCTCTTGTGACCCTTGGCCTTTCCGAAGGGTCATCCAAATTAGTATGCATTGATAGGTCTTACCATCAAGTATCAGGTAGCAAGTTTGGGTTTGGAGTTGTGAATAGTATTGAGAAAAAACATCTTCTGTCAAAATATGGCGATTTTGGACCTATTTCTCGAGCTCTTGTGACCCTTGACCTTTCCGTGGGATTAACCAAATTAGTATGCATAGAAAGGTCTTACCATCAGGTATCTTTGTACCAAGTTTGTAAAAATATGACTATTTTAGACCTATTTCCTGAGCTCTTGTAACCCTTGACCTTTCCAAGGGATCAACCAAATTAATGTGTGTATAAAGGTCTTATCATCAGGTATCTTTGTATCAAGTTTGGGTTTGATGTTGTGAATAGTATTAGAGAACAAAAAAATAATGTCCAACAATAGCTATTTTTTATATATTTCCTGATCCCCTGTGACCTTGACCTTTGTGAGAGGTCACTGAAATTGATTAGTTAAGAAAGGTCTTGCCACAAAGTATCCTTGGGCCAACTTTGAAGACTGTAGCTTGAATAGTCACTGAGAAAATGCCAACGTTAAAGTTTACCATGGACAACGGACGGACAACCACTGGCTCAGAACATACTCACTTTTGCTTCGCATGTGAGCCAAAAATTATATAGTTTCTTGTTCAGAACAGGTGGGGTCACTTGTAAAAGTAAAAAAAATAAGACAATAAACAGCAACATTCTCACATCAAAATAAAGAAACATTAAAAAAACTACAACACAAGACCATTCTACTGTTTTCATAAATTAGTGAATCAATCCAGACCAAAAAGGTGACTGCCAAGCGTGTAAGATGCAAAGAAGTACCCAACGGAGAAAGAAACACGCTTAGAAAAGACGGGTACAACACAATTTATTAATATTTCGGGTAAATACCCTTTGTCAAAATAGACAAACAAACAAACATAGAGATTAGCCGCTACTTATCTTCAATGGCAGAAGGAATGTGGGCAACACATTCCTTCTGCCATTGAAGATAAGTAGCGGCTAATCTCTATGTTTGTTTGTTTGTCTATTTTGACAAAGGGTATTTACCCGAAATATTAATAAATTGTGTTGTACCCGTCTTTTCTAAGCGTGTTTCTTTCTCCGTTGGGTACTTCTTTGCATAAATTAGTGGTAGAATGACTATTATGCCATTAGTTGTTAGCAAGTGTAAGTATATTTCACAGTTTGTTCTCCCTTCTACACGGCAGTTTCTACATATCTTAAAGAAAAACGGTCATAAATCAGAACATTGTATAGAAAAACACTCAAAACAATATCACACAAGGCTCAAATAACTGCCAACAGCTCATTCCTGTAAAAATAATAAGTTATGTAATCCCCTTAATCCTGCAGTCACAGATAGTTTCTAGTCGTTGTGGCTGCGGACACAAGAGGTTAATATCGCCCTGTTCACCTGTAGTTAAAACCACACAAAAACCCACCCATGCTCAATCCCACACCTCTCCTTCCCTTTAACTGAAACGATAATCCCCCAAAAGCAACAAATATGCAGAAATTAAACCAATGACAGGATATCCAAATAGTTTAACAAAACATATCGCATGATGAAAAATTAAGGGTGAACTTGCCAAATTATGAATACCATTTGTGTGTGTGACAACGTAAAAGTGGTATGCACACTTTCAGTTTATATCACAAAATATTTTGTTCATCTGGATGATCTCACACCGGCAGTGTGCTAAATGACACTGGTATAGTCTGCAGGAAAAATGGAAATTGTGTTCTGCTACTGACCAAAATGAGAGAGACATCGTGCCTTCCAGACTAAAAGTGATACACACACACTACTAGTATATGGAATGTTTACTTATTCAAACATCATCTTATTTGGTGTACAGCAGCACCTGTTTTGAGTGACCACCCCTCCTGAGCGATTACCGGTCATTAAAAGACATGTAGGTAGCTCTAGACATGTGACACAGACTTTCTGCTCCTTTAACACATTATACCCCAGAACCGAAATCCCCAAATTTTGAAGTTGCCATCTGAAGGACTGTATTACAATTCTAGAGACAGATTGAGCATGATAGTTCAAGGGTGGTGCCAGAATAGCTTGGCGTCCATGGGCGCCAAGCTATTTTAGCACCACCCTTGAACTATCATGCTTGATCCCTGACTTGCTGTGGTGTGTTGGGGCTGAATGCGTTAAGACTTCTCTTATGAAAGTACCCGTCGTCTGAGCACTTGCAAAACAAAATGGTTGCTCCAAACAGGTACAATGGAAGCAAAATAGGAGCAGGGACAATTTTCACCCACAAGTTCACATTCATATGGGAAATATCAAACCAAAAAACAACCCCTTGCGTCCAGTGTCATAATAAAGTAGTATGATGATTAATATGCCCTGCAATAGAGTAAGTACAATAAAGATAAAAGTTTTATTAAAACCCACATGAATTGTAAACACACATACCCTCACACACCCTGTGTAGTAAATGTCGAAATATGTTAAGGACGTGAACACTGTATTGGCCAACACTGACAATACTATATAGTCATTACCTTCAGTCATTTTCAGAAAAACCGACTGTAATGCAGTTGAACTCTGACAACACAAAATTCTGATTAAGCCTCTTAACCCCACGGCTGCATTTTCAAACTTTTGGAGGCGTTGTCTAAGACTATGTACCAACTGTATGAGTTGGATTGATCATAATTCAATGGTAATGCCAGATATGCTTGGCACCTTCGGGTGCCGAGCTCATCTGGCACTACCCCTTGAATTATCATGATCAATCCACCTCCTGCTGCAGGGTCCCATGGCTAAATGGGTTAACATGAACAGAGGTTGGTTTCCTTGCAACCAGTTTTCTTTAGTTCCTAATCTCATCTTGAATCTTGAATCTGCTCAGTACAAACATGTGTTAATAAGAAGTGGTTCGGGGCATCCCCTGGAGTTCTTCTGATCAGGAGTCAACCATAATACATTTTAACTATCTAATATTGTTTTTGTTGTACAGGGAAATGACTCATATTACATGTTCATACATATGTGTCAGTTCAAGTATGTACCAATGAAAAATCACAAATCATCATGTAACAAAACTAAACATCATGAACGAAAATATGCAAAATTTACATGCACAGCTATCAACAGACCTGCCAACCCCTACACGGCTATGGGAGTAGTATTTGGGACAAGTGGTAGTAGTTTTGGAGAGTCAAGAGTAGTTTCCGTGAGGGCCGAAAAATCAAACAGTGGGGGAGGGGGGGGGGGGGGATAGGCGGCGAACCTTCCTTACTTCTTGAGCGCCATAAAATCAAACGGTGGGGGGAAGGGGGGGGTGGGGGTGTAGGCTTAATCGGATATCGAGAAACGTGCAGCAGAACGCTACACTAAATTTTAATCTCCACGGTTTGGTCCGCTGACGATGACAAGTATCGGCAATTCAAAGCAAAACCACATCCTCGAAACACACATGACTAGACAGAAAAATTCACTGACTTGTATCACTCCAGTGTGTACGGCCGGCCGATAAACAGGCCATTGCATCATATAGTGTGCGATGTCAAACACATCTTTACACATCGATTCCGGCTCCTTTCTTTTCAGCATGGTTCAGACCGTCGTTTATCTGACGCATTTTCTGAATAAAATGATGCACGCTGGGAAACCCGGAAGTTCGCTCCGCTCATTCTCATTGGCCCTAACCGCATGTTCTTACCGACTACAAACCGAAAACAACACAAAAAAGATTTTTGGGGTATATTTTTTTCTTAAGCGTAGAATTTCATCAATGACCGTAGTAGCGTAGTATTGGAAACGTTGGCGTAGGAAAATACGGCGAAAGCGTAGTGGTTGGCAGGTCTGTATCAACCGTTTTTCTAAATTTTAAAAAGTTGACGGAAAGACCAGATATAATCAAATTTGGGGGTGCGATCACAGTACCCAGGAAATTCTTTGTAGGTATAATGTACCCAAACAATTTTGATGAAGAACAATCTGCACAAGTTTCAGAAATACAGCACAATGCATTTCAAGCGGCCACACACTCACTTGAGATCACCTGTCATTAAAGACCATCATTTAGGTGGTTAAAGCCACCTACATGATGGTCCTAAAAGACAGGTTACATTGTTTACCCTTTAAGACTTCTTGAGAGAATGCCAATCTATTAACCCACATATGAGGTTAAAAGCGTCAAATTTGTACACTGCCATTTGCAAGCTACATTATAGAACTCGCAGATAAGGATATAGACCAATGGCTTTAGTTTAAGGCTGGTGCCAGAATAGCTTGGCGCTTAGAGGTGCCAAGCTATTCTGGCACTACCCTTGAACTATTTTAGTCAAACTTATTTCACACACTGGTGTATTCCAAATGATAAAACTTATTTCACACACTGGTGTATTCCAAATGATAAAACTTATTTCACACACTGGTGTATTCCAAATGATAAAACTTATTTCACACACTGGTGTATTCCAAATGATAAGGGTTAAGACACTTCCTTGCAAAAAAAAGGTTGCTGTTAAATACAGGTTTTACAGTGCTCCTTTGCAAAAATGTAACCTCAGTACGTTACAACAGGAGATAAAAAATGACAGTTTAATGGTGGTGCCAGAATAGCTTGGTGCCTCTAGGTGCCAAGTTATTCTGGCACCCCCTCTTGGCTTGACTTCGCGAACGAAGATTTTATAGGAGTTGCCCACGACGTCTGCAGGCTTGTTCGTGGCTGCGGAGGCCAATCCGAGACAGGCAGGTTCGACCGCAGTGGCTGCAGGGGAAGGTATGGCCAGGGTTCTGAGCTGCGGCATCTCTGTTTTTTCTCCTGAGCCGCTTGTCCTTAAGGCTAGATCTGTGAGAGTCCTCAAAGGAGACAGCTGCCTTGTAAATGGTGGAGCGCCAGGTGTCACGGTCGGCAGCAAGTGAAGACCACTGGTGGTGGTCGATTTGGCAGGCACTAAGTGACTTCTTGAGACAGTCTTTGTATCTCTTCTTTGGTGCCCCTCTGTCACGGTGTCCAGTAGCAAGCTCGCCGAACAGGGTGATCTTTGGTAGGCGATGATCCTCCATCCTGGAGACATGCCCCGCCCAGCGGAGCTGTGTCCGCAGCAGCAAAGCCTCGATGCTCACAGTTTCAGCCTGTTCAAGGACCTCGACGTTGGTGACATAGTCACTCCAGTGAATGTCCAGGATGGTACGCAGGCAGCGCTGGTGGAAGTGTTCGAGGAGTCGTAGTTGGCTGCGGTAGAGGGCCCAGGACTCGGAACCATACAGCAGGGTGGTGAGGACCACAGCTCTGTACACGCTGATCTTGGTGCCTGTTTTCAGCTGTTGATTGTGCCACACCCGCTTGAAAAGTCGCCCGAAAGCGCTGTTCGCTTTTGCCAGCCTGCTGTCAAGCTCCTTGTCCAGCTTGGCGTCCGACGTGATAATGCAGCCAAGGTAAGTAAACTGGTGCACTGACTTTAGTTCAGACTCGCCAATGGTGATGTGAGGAGGGCGATACACTGTCTTGGGTGCCGGCTGATGGAGGACCTCTGTCTTTTTCAGACTGACCTCGAGTCCAAAGAGCTGGGCAGCATCTGCGAAGCAAGACGTGATGCGCTGCAGGGCTCTCTCTGTGTGTGCAACGAGGGCAGCATCATCAGCAAAAAGCAGTTCACGAATCAGTTGGTCTAGGGTTTTCGTGTGGGCCTGCAGTCGTCTGAGGTTGAACAGGCTGCCATCGAGACGATACCTGATGTACACTGCATCGTCATCATCGAGGTCCACTGTGGCCTGCTTCAACATCATGCTAAAAAAGATGGTGAAGAGGGTCGGTGCCAGCACGCAGCCCTGCTTTACGCCGTTGAGAATAGGGAATGGTTCTGAGAGATCATTGTTGAGTCTGACCTGGCCTTGCTGGTCCTCGTGTAGCTGGACAATCATGTTGAGGAACTTTGGGGGACAGCCAAGTCGCTCCAGGATCTGCCACATGCCTTGCCTGCTCACAGTGTCGAACGCTTTTGTTAGGTCGACAAATGTTACGTACAGCCCTTTGTTCTGCTCGCGGCACTTCTCCTGTAGCTGTCTCAGCACAAAGACCATATCGGTGGTGCTCCTGTTTGCTCTGAAGCCACACTGGCCCTCTGGGAGTTGGTCTTCAGCGATGGCAGGTACCAGCCGATTCAGGAGCAGCCTTGCAAGGATTTTCCCAGCAATGGACAGCAGGGTAATTCCCCGATAGTTGGAACAGTCAGACTTCTCGCCTTTGTTCTTGTACAGGGTGATAACGACTGCATCACGGAGATCTTTTGGTAGTGTTCCTTCCTCCCAGCAGCAGAGAAAGAGGTCATGGAGCTTGTTGTGCAGTGCTGTGCCTCCATGTTTCCAGATCTCTGGCGGTATTCCATCAATGCCTGCTGCTTTGCCACTCTTGAGCTGGTGGATGGCTGTGAGGGTCTCTTCAGCGGTGGGCGGTTCGTCCAATTCAACCTTTACTGGGAGGTGTGGGATTTGTAGGACGACTGCTTCTTGAACAGTGCGCTCAGCGCTGAAGAGGCTCTGAAAGTATTCCGACCAGCGGTTCAAGATGGAGGTATTATCTGTGAGGAGTGCCTGGCCATTCGCGCTTCGCAGGGGACTTTGTACCAGGAGCCTGGGGCCATACACTGCTTTCAGTGCTTCGTAGAAGCCCCTGTAGTCACCATTGTCAGCACAAAGCTGGGTCCTCTGTGCAAGTCTGGTCCACCACTCATTCTGGAGATCTCTGAGCTTGCGCTGGAGACTGCTGCACACGAGGCGGAAGGCAGACTTCTTCACAGGGCAGGAAGGCTGGGCTAGGTGGGCCTGATGGGCGGCTCTTTTTTTTGCTAGGTGTTCCTGGATCTCTACATCGTTTTCGTCAAACCAGTCTTTGTTCTTCTTTCTGGCGAAACCCAAGACTTCTGCAGAGGATTTTGCAATAGCAGTTTTCAGTTGTTCCCAAAGTGTTTCAGGGGAGGAGTCTACTGGGTCCGCTGTGTCTTTGAGCCTGCACCACCCTTCAACTATCATGGTTGATTTGTCAGCTGAACTGCAATCTAGTCTTCACAAGACAACTTAAAATCACTGAGTATGAAAAGCTTGAAGCATTAAAAAGAAAATAGTTTATTAGCAATGACCCTAACATCAGCGACACAAAAAACGCTTATTTTTGACAGTTCAGTTATACTTTCCTCCAAATACTGTCATGGACGTAAATTATCTGTAGGAATACATGAATGGTTTACTTTTAAATGGGACAAACAGAAAGATTTTCAGAAACAAATGGTAACGTGTTATGATGCATATGCATAGAGGAAATATCGGCATTCCCACCTCATAGCAGCCCAGTTCAAACTACAGTACATGTAGTGGAGCAGCAATCACCTTGCAGAAAGTATTGAAAGCAGGATAGTGGATATGGCAGAACCTGTTTGGAGTGACAAGAGATCACCTGTCATTAAAGACAGGTTATAGCCACCTAAATGATGGTCTTTAACCCATTTAGCCCCGAGTCCCTGCAGCAGGAGATGGATTGACCATGATAATTCAAGGGTAATGCCAGATTAGTTTGGCGCCTTCAGGCGCCAAACTAATCTGGCACTACCCTTGAATTATCATGGTCAATCCATCTCCTGCAAATGGCACACCTCCCAAATTTGATAAATGGGACCTTAGGGATAAAAGGGTTAATGATGGTGACACCTTTCTGCACTTCAAGACTCTTTACAGCATTTTTGTTGCAAAAAAAGGTGGCTGCTGAAAACAGGGTCTACTGTTCACTGAAAATGACATCAGTATGTCAGTCAAAAGCTCTGGGGCCAGTTGCACGAGTGAGCTTAGTCCTGCACCAGCCACTAAGCAAGGTGCGCTGCTATAGCGGCGCACCTTGCTTGGTGGCTGGTGCAGGACTGAGCTCGCTCATGCAACTGGCCCCTGGTGAGTGACATTTAATTCTTTTTCCCCAGTGTGATACAGCCTAATCCTGCCAATTTGCTATCAATACATTCTTCAAGGTAAGTGCTGTTCTAACTTCAACATGCAATGGAAGAATCCGCAAAAATAATCCACGCTTCCACAGCAGATGTAGTTAAGTAGACAAATATTGTTTTCCAAAAAGAAACGGACAAATATTTGAAAAAGAAACATAGTAAAAGAGACAAATATTGGTTTGAAAAAGAGATCCCTTATTAACCCGCTGAGCCCTGGCAAACTGCCACAGGGCATGGAAGGACCATGATAGTTCAAGGATGGTGCCAGAATAGTTTGGCACAAACAGGCACCAAGCTATTCTGACACCACCCCTTGAACTGTCAAGGCTGATTCTCCAAAATACAAACTATGTGTGGCATCATCGCTTGTGATCGAACCCCTACACATTTGAGGGCTCATGAGAATCAACCCTTTGGAGATGGCTATGAAATTCTCAGCACTCGGCAGCAATGCTCACTGATCAAAAGTTCATTAAAGAATGTCAATTTTTGAGGAGCACTTCACAGATGAAAGCTGACATTCATTAATAAATTTTTCTGTAATTGACATTCTACAATGCAAGGATGTTTTAACATATTTTGTTCAATGTGCTTGTTCTAGAATATCCATTAACATCCGAGATGCCTTTCTGGACAGAAAGGCTGGATTAAAAAAATATTTGTTCCATCTATCTTTTCAAGGATAACAATTTACAGCCATAATAGAAAAGGCAGATTCAATATACATGTATGTTATATATATATGTTGTTAAGGTATTTGTTCCATTTGTTCAAAAATAACGATCAGAATCTGCAGTGTGTTTTCTTGTCAGAAAAAGTGCATTCTAATCAAATATTTTGTTTATTCCCCTGCAGCCAGTAATGTCCATTTTGCTGTTGTTTCCATGTGCAGGACACAGTAAAGCTGTATTCTGTGAAGACTCACTTTATGCTGGTCTGAAGCCTGTTTCTGAAGCCTGCTTCAATCATGTTACTATATCTCCAGTCAGTTCCACCTGTTCCACAATCTTACTGGCCATCTCCCTGCCAACACAGAAATATCATCATTACACACTTTTGTTATGGCAAGTATTTAGAACTTCTACTTACCTGCTGCCACTAAGATTTAACCCAATAAACCCCATGGTCGCATTTCCCAAATTTTGGAGTGTCACATAATGACCATGTATGAGCAGCAGGAGATGGGTTGACCATGATAATTTAAGGATAGTGCCAGATCAGATTGGCACCTGATGGCGCCAAATTCATCTGGCAATACCAATGAATTATTATAGTTGATACATCACCTGCTGTAGTGTGTTGGGGCTAAATGAGTTAATATCTGACACTAGGTCAAAGTTACATCAATGCAATTCTTGATGTTAAAAAATGGATACAAAAACTATATGTTAATGACAATGTTTTTTTCTACCCCTTGACTGCTACTGATGACACTGTTCTGCAAGAAGACGCAAAGACGAACAGTATTGTCAGTATTAGTCAAGCAGTTAGACAAATCGTATTAACCCTTTGCGTGACGGTAGCGGTTTTTGTTGCGATGATTCATGCAGGAATCATCGTGACAAACCACTACCGACACAGAAAGAGTTAAGGTACATGCATCAACACAGCTGTTTAGCTCTCCTAAACTTACACTGAAGTAATATAAGACACATGACTCAAACAGATATTAGACAAACAGAAATTAGACAAGAAAGAGAATACATGTAATTTAATTATACAATCATAGTGCAAGACTCAAAGTGAAAGGGTGCAAAATGTACATTCATCAAACAAATGCAATGAGTAAGCGGGGTATACATACATAATCACTTGCCTTTCTACATTCATTTGTAAAAGGAACTGATTCTCATCCACCCATGCAAGAGGAATAAATCCTCATGGGCCCCTGCAGATTGCAGGGACCCATGAAAATGTATTTCTCTTGCTAGCAAAGACTGACTTCACTTGCAATCTCAGAGTTAGATTTTATTGAATATTTGAGTGAATTGTCTGACTGTATATTGTGGGTACACTACACCAATACATGTTGAAAGACATGAAAATAAACTACGTTGAAATTAAAAAAATGGAAAAAAAGAACATCAAAGAAAAGTATCAAATTGTGTTAACAAACAATTCATGTCAATTCTCTGTGCAGGTTGGGTCAACACTACTACACACTGCATATCATGCCAAGGAAAACCATTAGTTCAAGCACAATTGTCTTTACAGGACAAAAAAAAAAAAAAAAATCCAAACAAACAAATATTCAAATGCTGGCAAATATGCACACCCCATATGCTAAAACACACTTAGAAGTACAAATCTACACACACATACACACACCACAGCAGCTCACACGCAACACACCTAAACATTCTAAATGCACTGTTAACTATATATTCCTATCTTGTTGCACAGTCCAAATCTAAACTAACATTCCAATTCTTTATTTTGCACAAAACTACAGCACATGACGGCCAACTCATCAGGCACGAAATAATAACTTATCTACAGCCTCTAGTTTGGTGATGGAGTGAGAGACATATAATAGTGCCAGTAATAAAACGAGGTTTCTGTTATAGGTCGAATAAATAGATTTTTGTTACTTTTTATTATAGGTCGGTCTCAGTACAGCAGAACCTGTTTTGAGTGACCAATCTTATGAGAGATCACCAGTCACTGAAGACCATCACTTAAAGGGTTGTAGCAAACCTAAATGATGGTCTTTAATAACAGGTTTCATTTTTTGCCCGTCAAGACTTCTCTTAAGAGAGCTGTCTACTTCAGACCACATTTTGAATGAAAAAAAAAAGGTGTACAGTGTACCATGGAATCAGCTTTAACATAGGTCTCTGGCTCCCAAAGGGACGCTCTGTGAGCACAAGATCGTTAGACTCATGTCAGCCTACCTTAACCCATTTAGCCCCAGCACACTACAACACACTGACCATGATAATTCAAGGGTAGCGCCAGATTAGCTTGGCAAAACCCTTGAATTACCATAATCGATCCATCTCCTGCAACTATATCCGTTAGGCGACACCTCCAAAATTTGAGAAATGACACTTTGGTTAGTCTGTTGACTACAGCTGACAACAGCCAAGGTAGTTTCCCCTCCCCCCCCCCCCCCCCTCTCCCCCCCAAGCTTATTGAAAGTCAGCAAAACTGAAACTTTTATGCATTTAACTCATTCAGCCCTGACACAACGCAGCAAGACATGGATCTAGCGTGACAGTTCAAGGGTGGTCCCAGAATAGTTTGGCGCCCATAGGCGCCAAGCTATTCTGGCACCACCCATGAACTATTACGCTCAATCTGTCTCCAGAAGTGCAATACAGACTTCAGACGTCAATTTCAAAATTTGAGGATTTGATCCTGAGGCAGAATGAGTTAACACTGTACAAGCTGAGGCTTCCTGGTTACCCCACCTTACGTAATTTCTTGTGTCACTGCGTCCTCTTAAAATCTACATACATAATCCCACTGTGCACGAGGCATAGACTCTTATAAGCCTCTGCACCCTTAGGTGGCAGGGGTCATGAGAGTTTATGCCTGTGCATAAAAATTCCCACCATCCAAATCTGTTATGACGAAGGAAAATATGTGTGTTAAACAAGCCACAATTGTTAGAAACTTACTTTCTGACCACCCATTGGCAAGACGGCCTCTTTCACATCTCCATTTGTCTGTGCTAATCTGAAAGACTCGGGCAACTGTTTGTCAAGCTCAAGACCCTGCATGAGATTTTCGAGCTGCACTCCTTGGTTTGTTTCTGCAGCCTGATCCGTGTTTGTGACAATGTTCTGGGAGCTTGCATTGGCAACTTGTGACTTGGGGATTTGGGGAACTGATGTGATATTCTGCAGAAGTGAGGGTGATACGCAAGATGCAAGAGGGAAATAAGCAAACAGGCACCAAAAACAAAGTCATTTAAAGCTCTGCTGCAATGTTTAAAGCGAAAGTAAGCACTAGTGTGTTTTAAGTGAGACTACAGTATAAAATGAACACTAAAAAAGCACAAAAATAAAACAGGATAAGCATAAAAGCATGGGTGAAAATTGGCAAAGAAAAGACAAAATTCCATAAACTAAAAATGCATCTGAAGGAAATGACCACAGCTTTACAACGGAACCCTTTCTTGCAATAATAGCGACAAGAGAAATTTTATTTTTAGATAGCGGGAATAGCCACCAAAATGCCAGACCTGCTTATCTGTCAATTATCACCCATTTAAATGACACATATTTCATTTATGATAAATACATGTATATATATGGTAACAGGAATTTACAATACATTTAAACCTGTTTTGATCAGTCACCTTTTTTTGCAGGAAAATAGTGGTCTTAAAAGACATGCTCTCACCAGAGAAGCCCTGACAGGCAAGAAATATAACCCGTCATTAGATTAAACACCACCATTTATGCAGCCACAGCTACCTTAATGACAGTCTTTAATGACATGTGATCTCCTCTACTCTGGAACATATGTCTTATGCACCTTGTTGGATTGTTTAAACACATATGTTCCAGAGTAGAGATCACAGTGCAGAAAGAGACAGAATGCTATGCTGTCTACTACAGCAGAACCTGTTTTGAGTGACCATCATTATGAGACATCACCTGTCATTAAAGACCATCATTTAGGTGGCTGTAGATGGCTTTTATGACAGGTGACACTTTTCACCCTTCAAGATGTCTCTTGACAAAGCACCTGTATGTTAGATCATTTAACTCTTGCAAAAAAGGTGACTGCTCAAAACATGCACTATTGTACCAGGAAAAGCTCATTAGCAACAATGTTTCCATCCATGTCAACAAGTCCCAATGTTTGTTCCTGACACCAAAGGGTCAATGTAATGTTATTTAATCTGAAACTGTTTTAACCACAGGCTGAAACTTTGTTGATGCTAATGTTTGCGGTAGGCACGTTAGCACAGGGTCCCGCCCCATTAGTGTAGCATCTAATAATAATAATAATGGCAACTTATATAGCGCTTATCCTTAAATAAGCTCCAAGCGCTTTACAAATAAAGAGTGGGAGTGGAGGGGGTCATAAAACCAAAGAAACAACGGATTCTACAATACACACTCGCGCGCGCTCACGCACACACACAGGTGCATAATGACAAAGAACTGAGCTACATTGGGGTATTGAACAGGTGGTTCTTAAGGGCAGATTTAAAGACAGTGAATGAGGAAGAATGTCTGAGGTAGGGAGTTCCAGACAACAGGTCCAACGTGCGCAAAACAACGGTCACATCTGGTTTTGTATTTGTGGGAGGCCAGCTAAGAGGGCATTGCAGTAATCAATGCGGGACAAGACTAAGGAGACGACCAGTTTGGTGGTAGCTTCAGTAGTGAGGTAATGACGGATAGAACTGATGCGTCTTAATTCCAGAAAAGCAAGTTTGCAGACATGATTTACATGCTCCTTCATTTGAAGATCTTAATCAAGAAAAACGCCAAGATTGCGAACTGAATCAGAAAATGGAATAGGTGCGTCACAAATGTGCATAGAGTCAGGAGAATTGGGCAGCAGTCGAGAGGCACCGACAAGAAGAGCTTCCGTCTTGGACTCGTTTAACTGAAGTTTATTTTCACACATCCAGGACTTAACACCTGAGATACAGTTCTGAACATCTGAAATAGCCTGACTGGAGCTGTTTGGAGGTGCAGATTTCCGAAGTTGTGTATCATCCGCATACATGTGATGATTGGTTGAATGCGATGCGATAACCTGAGACAGAGGCTGAGTGTACAGCGTAAATAGAATGGGGCCCAGGACAGAGCCCTGGGGGACACCAAACTCTAGTGCAGCAGCTTCAGAAAGAATGTTCTTGACAGAGACGTTGATCTGACGGGAAGACAGATAAGAGTGAAACCAGGTGAGAGCTTTACCAGAAATACCAAAGTAGTTTTCTAGATGTTGGAGCAAGATGGAGTGGTCAATGGTGTCAAACGCAGCTGATAGGTCGAACAGGGCAAGAACTGAGATCTGGTTTTCATCATAGGCACTTAGGAGGCCATTAACGACACAGAGGAGAGCAGTTTCAGTACTGTGCCCGGCACGGTAAGCAGACTGAAGCGGATGGACGAGATTGTTTGACTGTAGATATTTAGTGAGCTGTGTCAGTACGACTCGCTCAAGAACTATGGACAGAAAGGGTAGGTTTGAAACAGGGCGATAGTTTTGTAGCTGGTTGGGGTCAAGATTCGACTTTTTCACGAGAGGTTTGACAACGGCTGATTTGAATTCTGACGGAAAGACGCCTGACTCAAGGGACTGATTTATGATTTTGGTGATGGTGGGCAGAAGAATTCTGATGTTTTCAAAAACCAGCTCACAACTACAAGGGTTAACTCATTCATGACCAGACACACACAGTTATGCAACAAAAAGCCAAGGAAGAAAGCCAGTCTTTTCCATAGGCAAGAGGCAAGGATTTTTATGAGCCCCTGCAGCGACAGGGGCTCATGAAAATCTGTGCCTTTTGATGATAGTTATATTGGCTCTTGTTCATTTACTTGCATTTTGTCACATACAGCTCTCTGTCTCAACATATTGCGGTTCCTGGGGTCCATAAAATGGGACCGCAATATATCCCTCTGCAATGTACTCTGAGTTTGGGTCTTTGGGAAGTGGGACAAGGGGGGGGGGGGGGGGGGGGGGGAGGGTGTTGGAAAGGAGGAACAAAAGGAAACCGCTACTACTAACATATGCCTCATGGCAGTTATGAACCTGCTAGTCTACGAGAGGGGTTGAATGGAGGACCCTCCCAGTCTTATAATGGTCCTTTCACTTCCAAGGTTGAACACATTCACAGCTCACGCTCATTCCAGCACATACACTGACCATGACAGCTCCTGAATATGGTCAACACACAGCTGCTGGCGCCTCTCAAGGGATGCAAGACCTCGGCCTCTGGCACACAACGCAAAATCGTCAACAAACAGAACATTCAGTCATCCTTGACAGCCTTTACTATGATATTTATCTTGATATTAAACACAACAGGTGATAGGACACTGCCTTGTGGGACACCCATCTCCTTCTGATAGGAGTCGGACAGGGTGGAACCCACTCAGATTCTAAAAGTATGGATCGATAGAAAATTTTCAATAAAAATGGGCAAATGCCCCTTAAAACCCATATATTCAAGTCAGCCATGATACCGTATTTCCATGTGGTATCATAAGCCTTCTCTAAATCAAAGAAAACGGCAATCAGGTGGTCAGTCGTGCAGTGGGATTGCTTGAAACCACACTAGAGGTCTGTAATGAGACCCTGTAACTCTTAACTGCCACACCAGGTGGGGGTTAACCAGGCACTCCATTGTTTTGCACATACAAGAAGTTAAGGCACTCAGCCGGTAGTTGCCTGGGTTGGAAAGGTCCTTACCCGGCTTAGAAATAGATACTATCACAGCCTCACGCCAAGAGGATGGAAAAAAAGCCTTGAAGCCTCCCACATTGAACAGATCATCCGAACGATGTCCGGACGTAGCGCCCACTCGGTGTGGAGAAGCTGTCCGCGCCTTGAGAGGGAGTCTGCGAGGACATTCAGGTGACCCGGGATATGTCTCGCTTGGAGAGAGATGCCACGATCTTCGCACCACCTGAGTAGCTGGTAGAGAAGAATGTAGAGGGAAGGGGAGCGCATGCCACCCTGCTTCTGGATGTAGGACACAACCGTGGAGTTGTTGGACAGGACGAGCAGCTCCTGGCGACCGAGAGTCGGTTCCCAAGCGAGGAGGACTTGCCAAACCGCCTGTAGCTCTAGCCAGTTGATATGTTTGTCTGAGAGGTCCGAGGGCCAGCTGCTGGAAACAGTGGCGAACGTCAGCAGCAGGTGCGCGCCCCAGCCGGAGCAGCTGGCGTCGACGCAGAGGGACAACTGGGGGGAGGGGGGGGGGGGGGGAGGGGGGCCGGGGTGTAAAAGGGAACTCCAGTGGCGAGCCAGACGGGATCAGCCCAATGGCGGAGGTGCGGGAGCAGCATGAGGGGTACCGGGACGGGAGTTAGTTAATTATTTGGGTTTAACGCCGGGACGGAAGCCTCGATGTCACCCGCCGAGAGTCGCCAGTGAAGAAGCAGGTGCAGTTGAAGCGGACGAGAGTAGAGACGGCCCAGGGGAAGAAGGTCCGCTGCCGCACTCATCAGTCCCAGGAGCTGTAACCACACTCTGGCGGAGACTGCCTCCTGCTGCAACACTAAGCAAGCCAGGTTCGTGAGCTTCTGTATCCGCGGTTCCGGAAGTCTCACCAGGTTGAGGTCGGTAAGGAACTCCATGCCCAGGTGAACGAAGCGCGGGGACGGGGGGAGGTCCGACTTTCCCACATTGACTAAGAAGCCGAGTCTGTTGAGAAGCGACAGCAACACGTCTCGGTCCGTCTCCAACGCAGCCGCCGACTGGTTGCGTAGGAGCAGATCGGCGAGGTAATTCGAAGATGGGCTTGAGGCAGTCCGTCTGGCCTTGGCGACAACGCTGTCCATGATGCGGGTGATAACCCAGGGGCTGAGGTTGAGACCGAAGGGGAGAGTGCGGAACTGGTAGACTATGCCATCGAAGGCAAAGCGCAGATAGTGTCTGGAGGCCGGGTGAACGGGGACGTGAAGGTAGGCGTCCGAGAGGTCCATGCTGACGGCAAAGTCCATAGGTCCCACCGAGGCGCGAAGGGCTCTGGCGGTCTCCATGCGGAAGGATGGCGCAGAGATGAACCTGTTCAGGGCTGAGAGGTTGATGATCGGGCGACACTAGCCTCTGGACTTGGGGACCAGGAAGAGGTGACTGTAGAAGGCGGGGGAGTCGGGACGCGTAACTACCTCTGTGGCATTCTTCTGCAACAGGGCGGAGATCTCCCCACGAAGCGCCGCTTCCTTGAGCCGGACATCCACACGGGGCTGCGCCGCAGGGGCAACGGCGTCCAGAAGGAGAGCAGGAGGCCCTTGGAAACGGTGGAGAGGATCCACGGGTCGTCCGGCAGCAGCGACTGCCACATGTCGCTGCGAAGGGCAAGCCACCCGCTGACAGGGGACCCGGGTGCAGTCGGCGGGGGCAAGGCGGGGAGGGAGTTACCGGGCCCTACCCCGCCCCAGGCGGGCTTGGGCCAGGCGGGGGCGGGCACGGGGTTGGGGAGCGGGCGGGAACAACCATGGCAGGGGCTCGGGGACGCAGGCGAGCACGCCGGGAGGGCGGGCGAGAGGAGGGTCTAATGGTCCGCAGGGCATGACCCACGGCCTTGCGGGCGACTCGAAAGCCGGCGGAGATGGCGCGTGAAGGCCAGAGGTCCTTGTTAGCGTCCTTCATGGTCTGTCAGGTAGGACCGAAGAGGAGTGGAGCACCGATGGGGGCCTGTCGCAGCTGTCTCTGTAAATCCTGCGGAATGTCGGGGCAGATGGAAAGGACGGCATCCCGGCGAAGCAGGTCGCAATTCGTGGCAACGGCCATGGCGTTGACAGAAGCGTGGTAAGCAGCTCAGAGGCCATGGCCAAGGCGAGAATATCCCCCAACAGCAGCGAGATCGACGAATGCCAGGCATCCTCCACTTGAGAGACGACAGCTTGCATGGCCATGTTGAGGAATCCAGCACAGGCGAGGGCCTTGCGGATGATGGTCGCGGTCCGCTCTAGACCGGGCGAGATGCAACGGCACGCAGCGCGAGATCCTCCTGCGTGAAGCAGAGCCAGCGGGTCCACTGCTGGGAGGGCTAGCGAAGCTCTGCGAGTGCCCGGCATACCAACTCTGCTGAAAGGCGATATCGAGGTCAGCCGGTCAACAGGCGCCAGAAAAGAAGACCACGTTGGGGCCCGAGCCCTGCTGCAGGAGGGTGGAGAAGGCGTCGCAAAGACCGAGGAACCCAGGTTTGAGGCAGGGACTTGAACTTCTTGGGTGGGTGATCTTCATCCACAACGGCCAAAAGCTTCCTCTTGGGGGGCGGAGAGGGGGGGGCAGGCTTCCAGAGGAAGAAATGAGGCGACCAGATGCGCGGCCTCATCCAGGGAGCAAAGGGTCTCCGCCCTAGTCCGAAGCGTCGGGGAGGAAGGAGGCTGGGGCGAGTGGGGGTGTGTGGAAGCGGAACGGTCAAGGAGTGCATAGGCGGAATCTCCCGGGGAGATGCTGAGGGCGTCATCATATACGGTTAGTTAGTTAGTTAGTGGGCAAAGCGGGAGGACAACGCGTAGGGGGCAAAGGTGGCGGGCGCCACCGCGACGAGGAGCGAGTCCGAGGAGAGCGGCTGCGGAGGCGCGAGCAGGAGCAGCGAGACCGAAGGGGCGAGCGTCCACGAGGCGAGGAGCGGTGACAGCGTGATGGGGAGGGAGAGCGGGGGCGGCGGGGGGAGACCGTCGGGGAGGGAGGGTCGGAAGATTCAGGCCGCGAAGCAGGAGAGGGGGCAGGACGGATGACAGAAGAGGCCACAGAAGAGGACACGCGATGAGAGGAAGGGTGATCCTCCAAAGCCCGCGGGTGAGTCCGAAGGTGCAGGCAGGGAGAAGCAGGCCGAGATGTCGGGCCCGAAGAGCGAGAAGAAACCGAAGAGGGGGCGAGCAAAGACACTGGGGGTCCGGGACTGAAGGTCCGCGGGGCTGCTGGCAGGAGTCCACAGTTCGGGAAGAAAGGCGTCGGCGAGGGTTCCGATCACGCGAACGGGCATCCAAGGGTCCAGCGGCTGCGTCCGGCCTGTCGCGTTCCAGGGGCCGCCTGTCGTGGGCCGCAAGACAATGCCGCAGGTCCGGCGTCGGGATGACGCATGGTCTACTTGGCTCTCTTGACTTGCGAGGCTTGGGTTCCGCAAAGCAGGGCGAGCTAGCTCGCTGCAGGCCAGGCTCTAGGGAGCTGGCGCGCAAGGGGGGAATACGTCCCCCAACGTCAGGGCTTGGTAGCCGTTAGTTTTCCGCAAAGCGGGGCGAGCGGACTCGCTGCGGACCAGACTCGGGCGAGTGGGTGCGCAAGGGGGGATCCCTGGTAAGCTGTCCAACAGCGGAGAGGGTGTGTCCTGGTCGGTGTGGGGCCGAGGCATGCGGGAGGCTGCGGGACGGCATCGGTCGTTCACGCTGATAAAAGCTCCAGAGCTGGGATCACTGTTCTTCTACCCAGGGCACGCAAACTTGACAGGTGCGGCCGGAGGCACAACCGGAGCAGGGGAGGCAAATCACATGTGTATCACTCAGCCACTGGAAATCGCCACAACGGGTGCAGGTGCGGACTTGACAACTACAACATATAGGCAGGAATAAAGGCGACCAGTCGTGGCTGAAGGACCACGTGACGAGCGCCACCGAGCACAAACCGCCGCGAGAGAAAACGAAAGATAAGAGTGATGCCGCCGCCTGGTGCCAAAGGCGTCGGTCGCTGACAAACACCAAGACCTTACCTGGCCATCTCGAGGAGGGTGGGGGGAAGGAGACCTGACATGGGAAAAACGGGGCGCCAACGGGTCTAGGGACTCATCCCACGACAGGCAAGGCGCTGAGGCAGCGACGAAGGCGCAAAGGACTGGCCACGTGCGAACTTGTACCGAGGGCACCAAGCAGGAGGCACAGGAAGCAACAGTTCAAGGGCTCCAAGGCCCAACACAACACAGAGCCAGTAACAAGAGTCCAAGTCGAAGAACCACCGACGCAGTGACGCACAAGGCACAGAAGTAATAACAGTCCAAGGGCCACGAGGCCCGGCACAACACACCACCGGGAACAAGAGTCTAAGACAACGGAAACAACCGGCGCCGTACACGAAGAAAAAGCACAGAAGTGAGAACAGTCCAAGGCTCAAAGGCCAGGCAAGGCACACACAGCCAGGTTTAACAAGTCCGAAGTTTTAAGAAAACCGGCCAGAACCATACACAGCCGAAGCCTTCACACAGTAGTAGGCTAACAGAACACACGTCTGAACTCCGTAAGCTAAAGGAATAAACTGGCGTGTCTGCACAGGGCAATTACCTGTATGGGGTGGGACGGGAGGCTACTCGGGTACTGGGTCACGGCACCCCTAGATAGCCTCCCTTGGCCCAATAGGTAGGTACACATCGTAAGTTTTTGGCTAAAATTATGTAAGCTATAGGTTAATCCCATGTAGTAATGGCATCAGTAATGTTTTTGAGGAAACAAAAACAGAAGGGGGCCGGCTTTCGGGCCTCCTGACTCTTCGGAGATGAGGGGAGTGGAGTTGCCGCAGCACCAGCCACGACAATTTCCACTCCCTCCATCTTCTCCTCCAGTGCAGCAAATTTGTTTTGAAGGGGGACTTCTGTGTCACCATTCTGGATCCATGTGCACAACGGACCCACGAGTTTCTTTGTTGTCTGGCTCTGGGCAGCGTTCTTGCTGCTAGAATTAGCAGCCTTAGAAGGCTGACCAGATCCAGAAGCCTTTGCAATGGTTGGTTGTACATTGCTTAACGTTACGACATCAACAAGACTTTCTCAGGACGTGCCTGCAGTGCTTGTGAAAAAAACACAATATTGAATGTATGTCGCCAGCCGGTTTAATACACTAAATAAACCCAAGACCATTTAGCAACACACATCCAATATCAAGAGCTACAGCTACAGTAGGGAGAATTTAAAAAAGGAGAATACAGGTGAATGGACCAAAGGTAGACAGAAACACATGCCCCAGAATAGAGAGGAAAACCCACTCTGTGGGGCTGACCAGGGGAACTAAAAAATAGTTAACCCCACCCAAGTCCTGCAGGGCAGACCCGGGTGGGGACCTTTGCAACGGACAGACTGACAGGTGTGGGTGGGGGCTGAGGCTTAGGGGCAGCAGAGGGCGATGCTACCGGACCGGGAGCGTCCGCCTTCTGTGTTGACTGGTTCCTCGTCACCACTGGAGGAGGATGACTCTCCAAGGGGTTGGTGTTTGACAACTAAAGTCTTTAGTGGGGCGATTGCCCGCCACCACCGCACTGAATGTAAACGAAGTGTTTGAGCTGTTGGGAGCAGCTGTAGTTACACTGGTGCTGTCGACAAGCTTTTTGGCCTCCACAAAGGATAGCGCCTTCTCCACACGCACCTGCTGAATCTTGCACTCAGAAATCTGCGCCCCCTGCAATTCACACACAGGGGGGTGGCAGTACAGGACTCAGCAGAGTGTCCAGGCTTACTACAGCGAGCGCATGAGGCCTCTGCCTGGTGGCATGTCTTCTGCCCATGGCGGTGCTTTTGGCACTTAAATTACCGGAGATGGACATACTGTTTAACTTTTAGCGAGTAGTATCCTCCCCAGATAGAAGTAGGAGGGGTGGGGGTGCCGAATGTCAGGATGATGGTAGGGAGACGGATCTCTCTACCACCTCGCTTGGTAGCGAAGTGCCGGACATAGGTCACCCATTGTGACTTCAAGCTCTTAACAAGTTCCTCATCAGACAGTTCCGCCAACACTTGATCCTTGCTCACACCTCTGGAAGAGTTCATCGTCTTGTGGGGCAAAACCTCCACCAGAGTGTCACCGATGGAAGAGAGCCTCAGTAGCCTGTTGGAGTGTGCCCTGGTGTGGCACTCCACCAACAAGACACCAGACCTGAGGCTCTGAGCATCAGGTCTGCCGACACGGCTCCTGAGGGTCTCCACCACCAGGCAAAGATGCAACCTGGAGACAGGCTTCTCTGGTACCTTGCTATATACGACGAGGAAGCGAGGCCAGATGGCCGAAGCCCGAGGCATCGTTTCCTCCCAGTCTAAGTTGCTGTCATGTTCAAAGGTAGTGTTTAGGTGTTGTTTTTTAACAGTCTTAATTTTTTGGTTTTGTGCCATAACCAATATCATGAAGGAATTCATCCCCCGGGGGTCCCCGTCCACCACCGAGGCCAACAAAGGAACGTACATGTCAGCGGGTCTCCAGTTGACGCATGATGGAGACTCCCTGAAAGATATACTCAGGGGGTTATGTCCGATTGTACCGTCTGAGCCACTGCCTTCTATCACGCTGTTGAATGCAGCGGAATACTGGTGTAAAGCACCTAATCAGCAACAGAGGCTAAAGTGTGGTGCTCCATATATCAACCCGCATATAGCATATCAACAGTGGGATAGGGCTTGACGTGACAAGAGCCAATTGACTAGGCTGGTTGACTATCCTCCCGTTTAAGTAGAACTAGAAGTTAAGGCCAAAGTGGAGTGTTGGCACCAGTGAGCCGCAACCCAAAGGGAACCTCAGCCACCAGGATCCTCCTCTCCCACAACATGGGTCTCCAAGCAGGGCAAACACTTGGGATTCAAAGGACTAACAACTAATGAGTATTTTTAAGGACCAATCCAACATGGTAAGACCTCGGTTAGCACAGCTCCTTAAAAAACCAAACCCATGAAAAATGAATTTTTCTCTAAAATGTATTTTTTTCGAAAAATACTTACCGATGACATTACTGTTAGGGACGTGTCTTAGCTAGAACAATTTTAGCCAAAATTGGTTGTGTACCTGTAAGGCAGGGGAGGCAACAAGGGGCACCCTATCCTAGGCCGTATCCCAAGTAGCCTCCCTTCCATCCCCATCTGGGCAATCGCTCACCGGATTCCCGCCAGTCTGTCTGTTTACTTAGCTGACTAGCGGCAAGCGGGGCAGGTGGGAGGGTCCTTCGAGTAATGTCATCGGTAAGTATTTTTCGGAAAAAAATACATTTTAGAGAAAAATTCATTCGTTTCCTCAAAATACATTACCGATGACATTACCGTTAGGGAGAATAGCGAATAGGAGGTGGGTGCCGCGTAGGACACCATTAATCCCTGAATACCGTCAATGAGACCCGCCCTCCCGTCTGCCTGGGGGCTAGACCCGACAGCGCCTGCTGAGCGTAACCTCCCTTTCACAGTCTCGCCAGGCCCAGAGTACTTAACGGCCCTAGGGCTAGGAGCCGGTATTACGTGTAGGTCATAACCCGAAGGTCTGGAGAGTCGCAATCCAGTGCGTGTAGGACTCCTGTCTGCCTGGGGGCTAGACCTGATAGCGCCTGCTGAGCGTAACCTCCCTTTCACAGTCTCGCCAGGCCCAGAGTACTTAACAGCCCTGGGGCTAGGAGCCGGTATAGCGCGCTGGTCATATCCTGAAGGTCTGGAGAGTCGCAATCCAGTAGCCGCGCCGATCCCCGATCCAGCTAGGGCGGGGAGGCAGGTCGAGTCAGCACATTGTGGGCCAGTCTCTAAACGGTCTCTCACATCCGATCGGCAGCTGGCACGCCATCTGTCCGAAGCTCTAGCCTCGGAACCGTCCACCATAGCCTGTGTCATCTGAGTGTCCACCTTTAGGGGCAAACGTCTCACCGCATCCACCGAGTCGGTATGGGGACATAGGCCGGAACTTGCTCTCAGGCTGCCTTTGGTCTTTTGCGGCGATAAAAGACCCATAGTTGTGACCACTGTTCCTCCTGCCAGGGGGTGCAGGTAGCACAAGGTTTAGTGGAGGCGCAGCCGGAACAGGGCAAGCATACGGCATGTTGGTCACTCAGCCATTGAAAGTTTCCACAACACGTGCAGGAGTGTACTTGCAAACTGCAAACATAGTGCACAATGAGATGAGGTCGAGCATGGCTCTCCGACGCCACGCAACCACGTATGTGAGGTAATGGCGAAATGAACACAAGCCAAATGCATGGGTGTGCTGATGCCCAGCGCTCTAACTCCCCCGCCCCCCCCCCCCACCCCTCCCCCCCAGAGCGCCGGTTGAGGGCGGCAACCACGTCTTTACCTTGCCATGTCAGGGCGTAGACCGGCCCAGTCAAGGTACCCTTGTGTCATAGAGGCGAAGCCCTCAGCACCCGTAGTAGAGGACGCTCAACGCCGACGCCAAGCTTGAACCGTGAACAGCACTGCACCTGGAAGCAAGTGCAAGTCCAAGTCGCCAGCACCACAAGTACACGGAAATCCTCACATGCTCCTAATGAAGTTAATTCCCAGCTAGCACAGTGAACAGTGTAACTTAGGCTAGCACAGAGCACACGGAAGCAATCCAAAGTGAAGCAACCGGTCACACCGTACACAGCCCAAGTGCAGAAGAGTAGGTACACAACCGTCCAAGGCTAGCTAAAAAACAGACTGGCGGGAATCTTGTGAGTGATTGCCCGGATGGGGATGGAAGGGAGGCTACTCGGGATACGGCCTAGGATAGGGCACCTTTTGTTGCCTCACCTGCCTTACAGGTACACAACCAATTTTGGCTAAAATTGTGCTAGCTAAGACACGTCCCTAACAGTAATGTCATCGGTAATGTATTTTGAGGAAACAAAGACTGAACAACATATCTGCTGACATCAAGTCCTAATCCTGGACAAAGATGGCACCCTTTCGCTATGCTATTGTCTTCTTGATATCTAGATCTTCATATGGCACTGTAGGCGTTAGGGACCAACAGAAGTTATGAGTCTTCCTAACTAG
The DNA here is from genome assembly GCA_036245525.1 of Semisulcospira habei. Classification (NCBI taxonomy): domain Eukaryota; kingdom Metazoa; phylum Mollusca; class Gastropoda; family Semisulcospiridae; genus Semisulcospira; species Semisulcospira habei. Next base: position 85,431,184 of record BTPG01000001.1, read on the forward strand.
TAAATCTACATCTATGTTATGGTATGAAGGGGATGATCACGTGTTCAGTGATACACTGACCAGTCCTGGTAATTGATGTCTATAGATTCTGACACCAGCACAGCGCATCACTTTTGTTTAGCTGTGAGATGTCACACACCTATTGCCGACACATCGCATGACTGGCCATCGCTTGCCAGATGCAGCCAGTGAGTGTCTCATGGCCATCCAGCATCCTCAACAGTGAACAACTTCCACCAGAGACAAACCTTCAGCATTCATTGTACTGTCACAGGACCCTTCATGCATGTGTGTTCATGTGGAGGAGGTCGTTGAGGATTCATTATCAATCTAGTCTCACCTCAGGAGTGGAGTGTGATAACACTCTTTCATTTTATATCGGTTCGGCGCTTACACTAGTTACAGTCCTAATCATCTGCATCTTAATATGGAGGAGGTCATTCTGAGTTTAGTTTGTAGTGAGGTGTGCCTGTGGTAAGGGGAGGGGGGGGGGAGGTGTCATGAGGGGGCTTTGGGTAGATGATAAATATTTATTGCGTTTCACTGGTGTCCATGGTCGGTCCAATTTATTTTCGGGATCCAAGGTCCGGGATCCCCCCCCCCCCCCCCACCCCGCAATATATATAGGATCATAATATAACGAATCGAGATATATCAAGTCAGAGCTCTATTTGTATGCAGTACTCCTCAAATGAGTAAATACAACAAAAGGTAAGAAGCACACAGTTTTCTAGGTGCTAGACATTATGCATGGGAGATGGACTGACCACGATGGCTCAAGGATATATCACCTGAACAACCAGAAACCTTCAGAAATGCACAGGTCATCAGGCACTGCATTCAAGCCAACATGATCATTCCCACTCCCTTGAGTGCCGTAAAAGCGAGTGTCTAGCGAGCAGAAAGTCAGCTGATTATCAGCCAATGGACCTTTTGCTTACTGGGTTGTAAGCCAGTGAGCAAAAGGTCCCTGCGCTGACATAGTTCAACCCAAAGTGAACAGGTGAGACTTGCTATCAACATATCCATGCGCGCTGTATAGTCAAATCTAGTCAACTAGCATGCTCCAAGCAAGGGTGAGAGAGATGTTATGACCATGCACAATCCACTCTAGCCGACTACAGTGCTCCAGGTGACCCTGTGTTAGCCGACATTTATGTGAGTCGACATTTAGTAAATATACCTCTACGTTGTTGTCCTCCTCCCTGTGTCGCTCGTAATCTTCAAGGTCATCCTCCGCATCCTTCCCCTCCTCCTCCCTGTCTTGATCCCCAACACCGTCGTTGCCGGCGAGAGGGATGCCATTGTCCTTGCCATCAAAGTCGCCTACCACAGGTGCAGCACCACCGTCATTCTTGCTGAGGTCCTGCAGCTGCTGCTGGAGATGGCCATCTCCCAGATTGTCTTCCGCACCATGATTGGCTGCTGCTTGTTTGTCCATCTCGTCTTCTGGCACATCCGCTCCGTTCACGTCTTCCTGAGCCAAGTTGTTGCTGTTGTCCTCAGAAACAACAGGGTGTTGAGGGAGGTTCTGAGCCACAATCTCCTGATGATTACCAGTGCTGTCACTCAGGCGCTTAGGTGGATTGCTGATGTAGTTAAAGTTGTTGTTTGCACCATTAATGGCATCTTTGAAGTTGTTTGCTGCGCTGAGGTTCTGAATGAGCTCATTAGTGCCGGGAAAGCGGTTAGGGTTAGCGGGGTTTTGCATATCGTTGAAGGGAGGTTGCACCTGGTACTGTTGCTGTTCAACAATCAGGCTGTTACCTCTGTCACCTACACCACCACCAAAACCCCCTGCATGCTGACCAAACTGGCCCACATCCACCATCTGCTGCATCTGTACCACGTTATGGTCTTGCCCCACTACCTGTTGCAGTTGCTGATGCTGTTGTTGGTCAGCACCAGCCGGTTGTGCTGCCTCCTGCTGTGGCTGAAGAGGTTGCTGTCCACCTGAGCACAATCAAACTGCATCAAGCTACATTGCCATAATTCCACACCTCTCTCATATGCTATATGTATTGAGCTAGCAAGATGCATAAATCATAGATGCACTTGCAGGAGCTCATGAAGATTTGTGCACTTTGCAGACAGCCTGTACACAACCAAATAATGTAGAGCTACATTGCCACAATTTTATCACGAGTGTTTAGTTCAACCAATAAAATGACCATGAACTCCTTAACCCATTATTGCCCACCGTCCCATTTTTGGGACGCAACTTATTTTAATTACTGTATCTAAGTCCGTGTGTCACTGTGACTCAGCAGCCTATTGTGTTAATCAGGGGACATCACTGCATCCAGGCATTGTTTTTGTTTGAGTACTTTCCCTTCACACTAGCAGTGAGAGCTGCCATTTGCAGAAAAAAGCTGGTGCCTGCAGCATCAACATGGCAACCAAGAAAAGGTAAGGATTACTTTTTTTACATTACACTTTTATATATAACACTAAGAACAAAACCTAGAGACTATACTGTTATCTGGATATGTTTTTGTCAGTTTGATGATAGCTTGAATATGTACTGATCTGTATATGTTAGAGTTACCGTCCCAAAAATGGGACGGTGGGCACGAGAGGGGAGGGGTTTTTGCTTATACTACATACACTGTTTTTTTCTGCTTTTGTCCAGGATTTTTACTGTTCATGAAGTGGTATCAATGCTGGAAGATGATGCTAACTTTGAAGAAGCTGACATCTTTATTGAACCCCCTCCTACAAATGAAGACACCGATGAAGACAGCGGAGACGAAGATGAAGATGGTACTGTCTCCAACCTAAACAGAAACCAGCTGCAGGCTCCTGCTACTGTCACTATCCGGAGACAGGGTGAAAAAGTGTCCTATGATGAGATGGAGGAATCTGCTGATGTATCAGAGAATATCAGTGCTCCTATTCAGAGTGCTCCTGCTGCCACAGGGACAGTGCAAGATGCATCTGGGGATTCAGAATCCTTGGAGTCAGACGATGCAGCACCTATCCCTTCTACATCCATGGGGAGAAAAAGAAAAGTAACACGGCCTGCAGCAACTAAAGCTCCATCTTCAAAGAAAGCAGCAATAAATCAGCGAAAGTGGAGAAATACAGATCTGTCAAATAGGCAAAAGCAACGCTTTTCCTGGAACAAGACAGATGTTGACCTGTCGAAAATGCCTTCTTCTCCAGTTGATCTGTTTGAGTGCTTCTTTGACAAAGAAATCCTTGAAACCTTTGCTGATTTTAGCAACATATATGCACGGTCCAAGGGCAACTTGACATTTTCAACCACACCTGAAGAGATCCAGACCTTTCTTGCCATTCTACTCCTGTCTGGATACAGTCCTGTGCCCAGGAGACGAATGTATTGGTCTTCAGATGAGGATGTGGGGAAGGATGCTGTTCAGTCTGCTATGTCAAGAAACCGCTTTGAAGAAATGCTGCGGTATTTCCATGTCAGTGATAACGCACATCTGGATGCTGCTGACAAGATGAGCAAAGTTCGGCCGTTGCTGACACACATGAATGAAAAGTTTCTGACCTTCAAAGCTGTCCAGACACAAAATCTCAGTATCGATGAGTCGATGGTGCCTTATTATGGACGGCACAGCAAACAATTCATACGAGGCAAACCAATCAGGTTTGGTTATAAGATGTGGATGCTGAGCACGCCTCTGAGCTATGTCGTCCAGTTTGAGCCCTATCAAGGTGCAAGAGGACGCCAAACTGAATACCCAGGACTTGGAATGGGGGGTTTGGTTGTTGTTGATCTCATTGCAGAGCTGCAAGAAGAAGAGGGCAGCTCATACCATCTCACGTTTGACAATTTGTTCACAAGCCTGCAGCTGGGATGTTTTGACAGAGAAAAACATTGCATGCACAGGAACGATACGTGCAAATCGCCTTCAGGATTGCCCTTTGAGGGATGTAAACGAGATGAAGAAGACACCAAGGGGAACCTATGACCATGCAACCAACACAAAGACTGGCCTCACTGTTCTTCGGTGGAATGACAACATCGTCAATATTGTTTTAAACAATGTAGGAGTGCATCCACTTCAGACAGCCAAGAGATGGTCAAGGGCTGAATCAAAGCAAGTCACCATTCCTCAACCTTTCATGATCCGCCATTACAACAACACTATGGGCGGTGTGGACCGCACAGACCAGAATGTGGCAAAGTACAGAACGGTCATTCGCTACAAGAAGTGGTGGTGGCCCATCTTTGCCTATTGTCTGGACCTCAGTATCCAACAAGCCTGGCACCTCTACAGGAACACAGATGTAGCGAAAGACAACCCTTTGGACCTTCTCCTTATCCGCAGGAGCGTTGTCAGAGTCTATCTTGCACGAGCTGGTCATGCAGGGCCTGGTCGTCCAAGAGGATTTGTATCTCTTGACAAGCGTGTCCCAACAGAGGTCAGGTTTGACCGTGTTGACCATCTTGTTCAAAGTTGACCTACACAACTGAGATGTGCATCATGCGGGAAGAAGACTAAGCGCCGCTGTGCTAAGTGCAAGGTTGGCCTCCACGACAAATGCTTCCAGCAGTACCATACTCACTGAAACTCTTAACAGCTTATGTGGTGCTAAAATCACCTAAGACAGTGACAGCTGGACATCACAAACAAATTGACAAAATTGAAACTGTCCTCTACTTGCAATTGTTTCTTCTTTTTTTTCCCCTTCTTTTAATAGTTATGATTTTCTTGTTTTCTAAAGATACCTAAAAGCAATTTAAATCAAAATATTGTTTTGTTGTGTTTACTTTGTTTTCACCTCAATTATTACATTTTCTTTCAATAAAAGTTTACTAGTTTCAGTATTTTGGTTCTTGTGTTCACTCTTTGAAAAATGAAAAACCCCTACCCATTCCTGCCCACCGTCCCATTTTTGGGACATCTACATTTTATTGTCTAAATGATAAATTTCAAAGTTTTAATCAAAATTTGATCAACACATGTCCATTGTAGACAATTATCCATAATATAAACTAATTAAAGCCCTGACACTGGCCATGCTCGAAGAAAAGTATCCCCAGGAAGCATGGATACGGGCATACACTGATGGATCAGCCACAGATGCAGTTCAGGATGGAGGGGCTGGGGTGTACATTCAGTACCCAAACGGAAAATGGCAGGCAGAGGCAGTACCAACAGGCCTTCACTGCACAAATTACAGAGCTGAGGTGGAAGCCCTGGTCCACGCAGCTAACACCCTTAGTGGCACTGCAGACCCTGATGCCCAGATTGTCTTCCTTACTGATGCCATGTCTGTCCTTGAGGCAGCAACAGCAAGCAAACTGCCACGTCTACAAGAGGCACTGCAAAACATTAAGTGCACCAGACTGGTGCTGCAGTGGATCCCTTCACACTGTGGCATCTACGGCAATGAAGAAGCTGACAGAATGGCAAAAGCGGGCGCAGAGAAAGAACAAGATGAAAATGGAGTCAGCTTCACAGAGATGAAGACCATCATTAAGTCTGTGTACAGACCACCACAACGGCCCATAGACAGTTACCATCAGCTGTCCAGACAAGAGCAGGTGACCATCTTTCGTCTGAGGACCGGGCACAACCGACTCAATTTCCACCTGCACAGATGCTTCCACCTCGTGCCATCTCCCCTGTGCCCTTGTGGAGAAGCAGAGCAGACCACAGAGCACATCCTCCAGGACTGTGGGAACCACCAGCCGCTGAGGGAGGAGATATGGCCGAAGCCCGCCACTCTACAAGAGAAACTGTACGGGCCTGTGGAGGCACTGCAGAAGACCACAGATTTCATTTTGAGAGCCAAACTCCAAGTGTGACGGCGTTCGAGAAGAAGAAGAAGATATAAACTAATTTGCACTTTGAAAAAAAATTTGGGCATTAGTGGGTTAAGCCAGAAGGACTAAATAATCAATTTTTTGTAGATATCCTATATCACAGTTCTGGAGACACATCGACCATGATATTTCAAGGTTGGTGTCAGAATAGCTTGGCACCTAGAGGCGCTAAGCTATTCTGACACCAACTTTGAAATATCATGGTCGATCCACATCCTGTTGTCATCTTTCAGGGCTTTATGGGTTCAAACTCACACTGTTATCTGTCAAACCGAGCACTGATAATTGATTTTGAGTAACAGGTCAGGCATAACTTAAACTATACAAGCAACATCGTGCACTCCTGATTACAAATACAAGTATGTTTGTCCATAGTTTAAGTTTTCTTTTCCTATTACCATTCACAAAATAATGATTTCAACAGGTGACATAAATAATGCAAATTTATGTCTGTTAAAAGTATTATAACTCACCTGCCAGCTGCTCCCCTTCTTTCCTGCAATGATCAAATCAGACAATGAGACCTAAAGAATTTCCTTTTTTAACTGTATGTTACGTTTGTGGTTGTTATTCTTTTTAGGGCATGTGTGTGTTGATCACAGGAAAGATCCAGTGTTCAGTTGAGTTATTTTACATAAGAATAATGTACCTTTTTAGTATGATGCGTTTTCTTTTGCTTGGAGAAATTGTGATTGTTTTTTGTGCGTGTGTGACTAGACGTATTTACGTAATGCACCTAGATTTTAGTGGAAGATTGTAGATAGATCTAGAGTGTTCTTTTTAATGAATATTAATGAGTTTGGTTATGTTTTCTTTTCCGAGGGGTTGAGATGTGTAATTTGCGGGATTGTTCTGGAAATCTGTAGTAGTATAAAATGAAATTTTCTTTAAAATGAATTTTTTTGAAAAATACTTACCGATGGTATTACTGTTAGGAATGTTACCTAGCTAGCCTAATTTTAGCCAAAATTTGGTTGTGTCCTTATAAGGGAGTGTTGGCAGGAGAGGGGCGCCATAGACCAGGCCATAACCCGAGTAGCCTCCCCTTAGTCCCATCCGGTACGAGAATACCTCAGTTTAGTTTCTTAGCGAACTGGTGGCAAGCGGGGCAGGTGGGAGGGACCTTCGAGTAATACCATCGGTAAGTATTTTTCCGAAAAATTCATTTTAAAGAAAAATTCATTTGTTTTCTCAAAACACATTACCGATGGTATTACTGTTAGGAAGAATCCCGAAGAGGAGGTGGGTGCCGCTATAGCGCCCCTAATGCCAACGACACCGCCCTCAGGCCCACCCTCCCGCAGCAAACTCCCAATAATTTTAGCTAAGATATCTGCGGCGCCTAAGGCGCTGGGAGGGAGTGTTACGCTGCTGCGATGTCTCCCACCAGCGAGAGGTTCTGGCGCTGGGCGGAGAGGTCCCTCAGGTAGAAGCGGGCAAATGTGGTCTCAGTTCGCCAACCCACAGCTGCCCCAAAGTCCTTGACTGTGCAGTTGCGGTCGAAGTGAGACCTGCAGCCATGGCTCTGACCTCATGTGCCCTGATGTTCATACGTTAGGCTGCATCTGGGGCGAGGTCCTGGTAGGCCGAGCGAATCACCCAACGGATCCAGGTGGAGATGGTCTGGGCTGAGATGTCACGTCTACCTGGAGACAAAAGGAGAAACAGGCGGGTACGTCCTCTGCGCTGAGGCTTGGTCCGGCGCAGGTACACACGTAAGGCTCTCACCAGGTTCTGTAGTCTGGTCTCCCGGGTGGAGTCTGTCACGCGTGAAGGGCGAATAGCCATCATCTGTGAGGCCGCCAAAGGAGACCACGTCTTGGCCAGGAAGATGGTTCAGGTAGCAGTTGCACGGAGCCGTCCGTCCGGCACTGCAAGCAAACTGGGTGTGTCAACAGCGCGTGAAGTTCACTGACCCTGGAGGCTGAAGCTAGGGCCGACAGGGAGCACGCCTTCCGAGTTACATCCGACAAGTGCGCCAACTGCAGAGGTTCAAACGGACGGAGTTGAGCCACGTAAGCACGCATGGTAGACCCATCTTGGCACGAGCGAATGCAGAGCCGGGCGTTGCCGAGCTGATGTGACCAACAGATTTGCGAGGTCTTGCAGCTACCAGGGTCGGACCAGCGCAAGCACCGGTAGGTGTTGGCGATCATGGCTAGGTAGCCCCGAATGGTAATCGGAGCCAGTCCCTGGTCGTTGAATAGCCAGCCAGAGGAAGTACTCCGCCAGCTGGGGCTTCGTCAAGTCCGTGGGGAGAGAAGGTTGTCGCCACACCCGTCACACCGCGCTCGTCATCTCCCCTCGTAACTCGTCTGGTTGAGGGTCTGCGGGCTGTCGTGATAGCATCCACTGCCGCACTAGGAAAGCCTCTGCGGTAGAGGGCTTGCCGCATGATCTCCAGGTGTGGAGGAGGAGATGTTCTGGGCATGGCTGGTACGGCGGCTGTCGCGGTTGCTTGAGCATCGTGCATGGAGTGGGGAGCTGCAGAGGAGGGCACGTGGGGAAGAGATGACGAGGCGCACCGGGCCAGGAAAATGCCCACCTACCTTCGTAGCCGACGAGCGGCTCTCCTCGTGGCAGCAGCCTGCGCTACTACCATATCCGCCGCAAGCCTCTAGCAAGAGGGATTGTCGGACAACCACGTGTATAACCTCAGAATTTTGAATCTTGATGGAGAGCAGGGAAGCTGGAAGATCTGGCCATAGCGACGACTCCAAGCGCAGCTGGCCTCAAGAGGACTAGCATCTCCCATGTGTACGTCAATCTTCTCCAGAACCAGCCGTATCGCTTCCTCTCCAAGCAGATGAAGTGTCAGGGTGAAAGGCAATCCACAGGCGTGCCAGCATTCCTAACAGTCAACCCAAAGTAAGGCTCTGAGGGTTGCTCCTACTCTGCACTGCTCCCAATCTACTGGGAGTCCTACTCAAACAGGACGGCCACGAACTCCATTCTCGATGGGATCCGCGCGAAGAAACCACATAGGACCTGTCCCGTAGCATAAGCAGCATAGTCGACGGCGAATCGCGCGCAGAAACCCCAGCCTACCGCCACGCCTGCCAACTGGTTTCGACGTCGGACCTCCAGCTGTCACAAAGTCCTGGAGACACACCGCTGCCCTTAGAACTCTGTCCGTCTCCAAACTGCCGCGACGCCGAGGAACTTGTGCCGAGTGGACAGGTCGAAGATCAGCCGCCATATCCGCCGGCTAAGGTATGAGAAGGGTCAACTGTACTGTCACGGAAACGGAGCGCGGGACCACCTCTAAGGTTACGACTGTAAGGTCTTGCCATGCTGTCGCCACGACTCAACTCCCGGTACTCGCGCCCCTGGCTGCATGGTTCCACAGCGTCGCAGAACCCCGTTCACCCCAGCGAGATGCGGAACAGGAAGGCTCTTGTTCCATCCTCGTCAGACCAATGGCTGCGCCCTGCCTGCACCAGCGCGAACAACGGGTCGGTGGGAGTGAATCCATCTGCTCCGGTCAGGCACCGCAGAACGCCGGAACTCCAAGTTGTCTCCACGCAGCCACGCGAACCACCTCCGCTAGGTCCCGAAGCTGTCGGCTTAGGAGAAGACTTGTAGTGCTTGGTCGCTGCAGAGTGAAGACCAAGCCAATGTGATGCCAGAGGGCAGCACTCTGCCGGGAGAAGGATGCGAAGAGACGACACGTCTCGTCCCAGCAGGTGCGTAATCTGAACTGCATCTGCTAACACGATGGAGAGCGATGTCGGCCCACGCAGTGATGTCGGTCGGACCAGTCCTCACCCCGACACCTAGTCCTACGAAGGTAGACTGCTTACTTCCTAGCCAACCGCTGCACGCCGGGGAGAGGCTGCCACTGTCGTTCCCGGGACCGCGCCGTCGGTGTCACAGAACGTCGCCTCCATCCCTTGGCTGCCAGCCGACTAGTTCCGGCGCAGAGGACGAACTGTGCCTCCACGGAAGAGTGGTCACTGCCAATCCAGTCCGACGGTCCGCGCGGACTGCCGGCACATCCTGCATCAGTGTTCCTGGAAGACTGCTACGTCCAGCGCTGTCAGCAGCGTGACGCGGCTGTGCCACCAGTCCTCGTAGCCTCCTTGACGGTCTGCCAGGGGGGCAAAAGGGAGTACTCCACCGAGCGGGTCCCTGCGTAGCTGATTCTTCAACTCGGTCGGCAGCGAGCAAGCGTGCCGGATGGTATCTCGATGCAGCAGATCGCAGATGGTAGTCGCAGCCAAGGCGGTGACAGCGGTGTGGTAAGGGTCCCTGTTGCCGGAACAGCCAAGGCGAGGATGTCGGCTAAGCGGTGAGATATGTATTTTTCTTCAAAATGAATTTTTTTGAAAAATTCATTTTTCTCTGAAAGGTATTTTTTCGAAAAATACTTACCGATGACATGACTTTATGGAAGTGTCTACTTACTTGCTCAATTTTAGCCTAAGAATCCGTTGTGTGACAACACAACCCGGGAGGCGCTCGAGGAACCCTCGAGGGGCCGAGAGTTGTCTCCCGTTCCTGCCCTACCGGTTCCTGGTCATGTAGTAGACCAACCAGTCAGATACTTCGCTCACCCGCGGCAAGCGGGGCAGGTGGGAGGGTCCTCCGAGTCATGTCATCGGTAAGTATTTTTCGAACAAATACCTTTTAGAGAAAAATGAATTTGTTTCCTCAAAAACGTTACTGATGACATGACTTTATGGAAGAATTGCGTTAAGGAGGCGGGTGCTGCGCATAAACCTCCCCGAAGGCGCCGTCCTCCCTGTCGCAACCTCCTGACAATTTTAGCGAAGTATGATCGTACTGCGCCCGTGGCGCTGGGAGGGAGTGTTGCGCAGCGGCGGTGACTCCCAACAGAGCGAGATTGTCTCGCTGGCCTTCCAGGTCCCGTGGGTAGAACGGGCGAAGGTTGATTCTGTCCTCCAGCCCACGGCTGCCACAACAAGGGGACCAGTCACTAGGGTATGGCTCGAGGCGCGCCGCTGTAGGCCGGGCTCAGTGAGGCGGGCACTCTACCGGCAAACACACCCTACGGAAGGATCAGCGGGCGCCGTCCTATGGTCAGCCGTTCTCAGACAGCAGAGGTAGATCCCGGAGGTAGAAGCGGGTGAGTGTCGATTCTGCCTTGAGCGCATGGTTGCCACGATGTCTATGACAGCGCAGTTTTGGTTGAACGTGACGCTCGTGGCCATGGCTCGTACCTCATGTGCGCATATTCCAAGCCTCTTAGCGCCGTGTGAGGAGAAGTCCTGCTAGGCGGACGGTATGACCCAGCGTAGTCAGGAAGATACCGTCCAGGCTGTAATGTCCTGTCTGCCGGGTCTCAAGGTAGGAAGAAGCGTGAGCATCCGCTCCGGATGGCTGGTATCGGTGCAGGTAACGCAAGGGCACGCATGGGATCTCGTTGCCTGGTCTGCTGGAGAAGGCAATGTTTCCTAGCAGCCGAAAGGTGATAACCAGAGGTGCGGTCAGAGGAGACCTGTCCTTGGCATGGGAGGCAGGGTCCAAGAGGAGTTAGCTCCCTGTGGGGAGCAGTTCTGGTAGGATGACCGCATGGCGCTGTGTAGCCCGGCAGAGTTCGTCTGGGCTGTTAAGTCAGTTCTGCCGGCGTTAACGGCAGAGAGAGGCGTGAGCGTCCTCACCGGATGGCACAATTCGGTGTAGGTACATGCAAAGGGCTCGCACAGGACCTTGTTGCCTTGTCTCCTGGGAGAAGTCCGTCCCTTTCAGCGGCCGTAAGGTGAACACGTGTGGCATGGTCAAGGGAGACCTGGTCTTTGGCAATGAAGGCAGGGTCCATAAGCAGCTGTATGGAACCATCCGCTCGAACTGCAGGCAGGCAGGTGCGCTGACAGCACGTGTAGCTCGCTAACTCAGGCCGCCGTGGCAAGTGCCAACAGGAAGCAAGTCTTACGAGTCACATCCGCAAAGAGGGCCAAGGAAGCGGTTCGAATCGGGCAGAATTCAGTCAAGTCAGTACCCAGGGTAGGTCCCAGCGAGGAATGAGCGAACGGGGCACTGGACGCTGCAGGCCGAAGGGAGACATAAGGTCGGTGATGCCGTACAGGCGCGGCGGTCCGGGCGGCCGAAGAGCCAGAAGGAGTAGGCAATCATGGCCCAGCACCCCCTGGTGGGTATCAGGGCCCATCCTTGGTCTCCGAAGAGTTAGAGGAAGAAGTCCGCGAGCTGGGGGTTAGGTCGGAGGGGGCGAAACGATGGTCGTCGCACGAGGAGCAAAGTACTCACCATCCATAGACGCATCGTGTCGAGGGTTAGCGGGCTGTAGCGATAGCTTCTACTGCTGCACTTGAGACGCCTCTAGCGTCGAGGGCTTGCGGCACAAACTCCAAGCGTGAAGGAGTAGGCGCTCCGGGCATGGGAGGAACCGCGAAGTCGCTGATGCTTGAGCATCGTGTGGGAAGCAGCAGTGGGGGTCCGTGGCGAGGCTGAGGAGGTCAGTGGTCCAGGACTGGTTCCAAGAGAACCGGGTGACCAGAAGGACAACCGCATTGCATCCCCGACACTTGAGGACTTTCGGGACGATGACTGTCGGGGGGGGGTACGGGTATGCGAAGAGTCCAACCCACGGGATGGACAGAGCGACGACTGCCCAGGCCAGAGGGTCTGGGATCGGGGAGACAAAAAGGGGAAGCTGATGACTCCACCTCGTGGCGAACAGGTCGACCATTGGCGTCTCCCACTGTGCACAGATCAACCGGAAGATGTCCGGGTGGACGGTCCCCTCCGTGTGTAGCGACTGGCCACGTCGGGAGCGTGAGTCGGGAAGACATTCAGACGGCCGGGGCTGTGTCGAGCATGGATGGAAAGGTTGCGTTCCTCGCACCAGCGCATCAGACGGCAGAGGAGCATGCATAGGACGGGTGAGCATGTCCCACCCTGTTCCTGGAAGTACGCCACCAGCGACGCGTTGTCAGAGAGGACGAGCAGTTCCCGGTGACTGAGTTGTTCCTCCCACGCGAAGAGGGCTTGCCAGACTGCCTGCAGCTCCAACCAGTTGATGTGCTTGTCCACGAACTCCGGAGGCCAGGGGCCGGACGTCGTGAGGAACCGCGGTAGCAAGTGGGATCCCCCAACCAGCAAGACTTGTATCGACACCCAGGGAGAGATGAGGAGGCGGAGCGGACAGGGGGACTTCCGAAGCAAGCCACGACGTGCCCGACCAACGCAGTAGGTGGGGGGTGGAACAACGGGGACCCGGGTACCCTGGCGGTCAGATCGCCTGAGTAGGGACGCTACAGAAGCCGGAGAAGCAGCTGTAGTGGCCGGGCGCAGAGACGACCAAGGGGGAGTAGATCCGCCACGGCATGATCAACCAAGGAGCTGAAGCCCGCCTCTGGCAGAGGCTGCATCCTGCTGGGCTACCTGGACGGCTAGGGTGGCCAAGCCCAAGATCCGCGGCTCCGGCTAACTCACCCTGTAGAGGTGGGTGGCGAACTCCATACCAAAACGGACAAGGCGACGCGAGGGGGCGAAGGAACGACGTCAGCGACGAGGCGACAAAGGTGGGCGCGCGGCGGAAGACCGTCCTAGGGGGGCGACTGCGAAGCTGGGAGCGGGGGGGACGAACCGTGGTAGGCGATCCATGGAAGCGAACCTGAGCGGGACGCCATCGAGGGGAAGACAACCGGCGACGAGAGCATCGAGGCGAGAGCGCCGAAGATGGGGAGGGCGAGCGCGACGAAGCGTGACGCCCAGGCGACCCTAGGGAGCGGGCCGGTCCTTCCGACGGCGCTCGCCGGGCGGAGGCGAGCGTCTTCTTCTTCTTGTCATTCGCAGTGGGCTTATACAGTCAGACCAGCACCGGCGGTGAATGACGTCGTTTTCGCCAGGTCTTCTCGACTGCCGTAGAGTTAGGTCTGCAGTGAAATTGGCGATGGCCACACTTCCTTTCTTTCATCGTCCAGTAGAAGCGAGCGTCTAGCGCTGGTGGTGGAACGGGAGGAGTCGGGAGCGTGGCTAGTCCGTGCACGCTGTGGCTGACGTCTCTGCTGGCCGGGCTCAATGAGGCGGGCTCAATGAGGCGGGCGCTCTGCCGGCAACCAGACCCCTCGGAGGATTCAGAGGGCTTGTCGAGGCGAGACAGGTGAGGACGGCCAGTCAACGTGGGACGGCTCGTGGCACCCTGCTGCAGGCCGGGCTCAGCGAGGCGGGCACTCTGCCGGCATAGAGATCCTACGGAAGGATCAGCGGACGTGGCAGCAGGGGCAGTCCTGTGGTCAGCAGTTCCGGTGTTACCCGACAAAAGAGGACGGCCAGTCAACGTGGGACGGCTGCAGGCCGGGCTCAATGAGGCGGGCACTCTGCCAGCATACAGATCCTATGGAAGGATCAGCGGGCGTGGCAGCAGGGGCAGTCCTGTGGTCAGCAGTTCCAGAGTGTCCCCGACTAGAGATCCGTTCCGTAAGGCAAAGACGGGAAAGCGGTTGCTACGTGAGGCGGCAGGGGACGGCACAAGGGCCGGACACAAGGCAGCTGGTAAGGCTCCAGGTGAGACCACCGTAGCTCCGGCTGGGAAGTGCAGACCTCCCGAAGACGGTCCGAGGGGCAGCCGGCACAGGGAAGCAGACCGCATGGTCAACTGTCGGCCAATGGGAGACGCCACATCGGGAGCAGAATCAGCTTAGCGCACTAAAGCACATTTCAAATACAATGCTTTGAAATTCCAAAACTGCAGTATCTCACTTAAGGCTAGCCCCTTAGCCCCCGTGAATGTACTGTGTGACGTGCAGTGAGTGAGCGAATGCGTGTGGTACACGTGAGAGTGCACGTGGGACCACTAAGCGGCGGCGCTATGAGCCGATCTCCAAACCGGGTAAAAGCGCCTATTTAATGCGCTTGTTATTATTATATATTAAAATTAACTTATTAACCTTGGCGCTGCCACACAAACAAGGCATGCTAGGCGACCATGAGGGTCGCCAAAACCGCCAAAAACGACCGACGCAGCCGCTACAGGGTCCCCAGGGCCAAGGCATTCTCTTCTGTTCCCTTTTATTTTTTTTTATTTTTTTTTAAACTTTAGGGCTTAACGTAAATTGTCCACCACGAAGGTGGTTTCAAAGAGGGGACCGAAAAGTTTCTGAACACATTAAGACCCAAGCTGGATTCGAACCCGGTACCTTTCACTCAAGAGGTGAACCCCTTTTACCACTGAGCCAACCAGCTCCCCAGCGAAGAGAAGCGTCGGGCGCACAAAGGTACAATATCAGTAGTACAACCCCGTAAACGGTGCTAAAGCGGGGGGCCAGATACCCGTAAACTGCAGAGGGGCAAAGGAACCTGCCAAGCTAAGAGTAACGTGGGCAATTAATAGTACAAGCAAACCACACGCCAAAGAACAAAATGGCGCCGAGCCCAGAAGCTAACCAAGCATTAACGGCGAAGGCACAAGGAGACCGCCCAGGTAAGCCAAGGGTCGGGTGAGTCCTGGAGATACCCGACGAACGCAGTAAAACGAGAAGCCCCGAAACGGCTGGCGCCCGACCCGGGGGCCAGTCGAGGGCAGCTACCGCTACCTTACCTCCGAGACGAAGCGGGGACAGGGGCCACCATAACACCGCCACAACACCTGGAGGGGAGCGGAGCCAGGCCGGCACAGGCGAAAGGGTGGAAGACCAGGCCACAAGGACAGCAAAGCCGGTAACAAGCCAGAAGGCACGGAAGAAAAGGCCGAGGAGTACACGAGGGTGTACGGAAACGCACGTAGGAAAGAAGACCGGTCGAAGTCACCGTCCGAGAGCAAGGCTAAACACATCTTATCCACGCGAGCGAAGTAGACCGACTGGTTGGTCTACTACATGACCGGGAACCGGTAGGGCAGGAATGGGAGACCACTCTCGGCCCCTCGAGGGTTCCCCGAGTGCCTCCTGGGTTGTGTTGTCACACAACGGATTCTTAGGCTAAAATTGAGCAAGTAAGTAGACACTCCCATAAAATCATGTCATGGGTAATGTTTTTGAGGAAACAAATACTTACCGATGGTATTACTATTAGGGATGGTTTCTTAGCTAGTCTAATTTTAGCCCAAAATTGTTGTGTACGAGTATGGTCATGATTACAGGTGAGGGGCGCCATAGCCTAGGCGGAAGCCCAGGTAGCCTCCCTTCCGGTCCAACCACGCATGCGCTCAGCGCTCAATACTTCAGTTTCTTGGCGGACCAGTGGCAAGCGGGGCAGGTGGGAGGGACCTTCAAGTAATACCATCGGTAAGTATTTTTTTTTTTAAATTCATTTTAAAGAAAAATACATTTGTTTTCTCAAAACACATTACCGATGGTATTACTATTAGGAAGAATCCTGAAGAGGAGGCAGGTGCTGCTATAACGCCCTTACCCATGCCATCGAGGCTGCTAGAGCCGTCCTCCCCAAGCAACCTCCCTCCAATTTTAGCAAAGATACTTAGGGCGCTTAGGGCGCCGGGAGGGAGTGTTGCGCCGCCATGATGTCCCCCACCAGTGAAGGGTTCTGGCGCTGGTCGTAAAGGCCCCTCAGGTAGAAGCGTGCGAAGGTGGTCTCCGCTCGCCAGCCCACAGCCGCCAAAATGTCTTGACAGCACAGTTGAGGTCAAATGCTAGGCTTGCAGCCATGGCTCTGATCTCGTGTGCCTTGATGTGCATGCGTTTGGCTGTATCAGGGGCGAGTTCCTGGTAGGCAGATCGTATCGCCCACCTAAGCCAGGAGGAAATCGTCTGGGCTGAGGTGTCATGTCTACCTGGGGACAGAGGGAGAAATAGGCGGGTGCGTCCCCTGCGTAGCGGCTTGGTCCGGCACAGGTACACACGTAAGGCTCGCACGGGGTCCTGTTGCCTGGACTCACGGGTGGAACCTGGTCTCTTAATGGTTGTATGGTGACCAATTGAGGGACAGCCAAAGGAGATCTGGTCTTGGCTAGGATTGATTGATTGATAGCCAGGGTAGTGACGTGTTGCAGAGATTCCGAAACTTTGTCCAGGTCCACTCCGGCCGCCTGCAGATGAGGTCGGACACGGAAGGAAAGTGGACGGACAGCTCCCGGATGGGCATCGTAAATCTCTGCAAACGACGGGTTAAAAACACAATCATAGGCAGGATTTTCTGGATGGGCCTTCAGCTTCAGAACGTAGCTGAGCATGAGGCGGATGCGGCGGAGCCTGAGAGAAGGCTCCCCTGCAACATTTGTCTTTAGGGCTTGTTAGTCTGGCATATGGACTGAGTTTCCAATAATGAGTAAAATATTTTGAGCCAGACTTGATTAAGGTGTGTATCCGTACGATTGATTGATTGATTGTACATTGCTTAACAGGAGATAGAATACTGCCCTGCGGGACACCCATCTCCTGTTCAAAGGAGTCGGAGAGGGTGGAGCCCACACGGACATGGAACGACCTGTTGGACAAAAAATTGTGAATAAAAACGGGCAGATGCCCTTTAAAACCCATGTCCGACAAATCAGACATTATACCATGCTTCCAGGTAGTGTCATATGCCTTTTCAAGATCAAAGAAAATTGCATAGACATGCTGCTTGTTGACAAAAGCATCTCGGATAAAAGACTCAAAGCGGACTAGATGGTCAGTTTCGCTCGTAGAGTATTTAAGCCGGTCAGTGCCAGAGCGGGAAGTCTTTGTCCTAAGAGTCGCCCCACTGACAGTATAGCTACTACCACTCTGAGCCATCACTGAGCTTATCTTCAACCGTATCTCCACTGGGGGATATCCGTAAGTTATGTTCTTGTTACATTGTGCCTTGATGAATGATGTTATTCTATCGACGGGCTGTTTATTGGAACTGATGAAGAGTTTACGAGCTAGCTTGTCGGTTTTGCCCTGTGTCTGACAGTCGGCCATTAGCAGCCTTTCTTTTGATACGATCTCAACAAGTTTCTTCGCTACTTTGTTTTGGAAAACCTTGTTCCCATTTCGCCTGATGTCTAGGTGCTAGTTTCCTTTGCTGTCGAGTAACATATTTTCAGTGCCAGATTATCCACTGAATTTATGACTCTTGTGGCTGGTCAACTGAAAGTTGAAGGAAGAGAGAGGCAGGACTGAGTGATCAATTCGGTGCAGTATGATGCACACTTTCATTCCGCTTTGCTGGCTCTGTGCCAAGTTTGTTTGTGGCACTCCGAGTTTATGAAGGAGGTATTTAGATCTGTAGTTTAGACTCTAACCAGGGCAAAACAACAGGACAGCTATTGTTATGCTCGTTTGATTGTTCTACAGACTTGTACTGATCGAAGATGCTTTCAGTGCTTGTTTTGCTTGATTCATTTGTTGGTTTGATTTGCCATCGAATGTTTGTTTTGAGATATGATTTTGATACGTTATTTGTATTGTGTGCTTGATGCATTTTATTTCATGTTTAATTGGGCTTTCTTGCCGCCGATATCCTTTCTTACCTTGTCGTGCTTAGTTCCGCGTGAATTCCACTCTCAGGCAATACGTGCGACGTCACGAGGTGCTAAAATAGACAGCCATCTTGGTCTGACCTTTGACCCACTATTTGTCGTCTGCTTGTTTACATTGGGTCGAGCAGAGTAACGCGACCGATGTCTACCTTTTCAAATTTAGTGTATGATCGGCAGTGTTTGATTATAACGTTAAATACATTCAACTAACTAGCCACGGCTTTTATTTTTGATCGGTTACAACAAGTGGCAACACTTGCTGATTTTCTGGGTAGTCGGTTGCCCACTTCCGTGAAATAATCCTTTTCTCTACAGATTAAGGATCGGTCACAGTCTGAGAAAGCCAGCTTCCAGTATCACTAGGCAGGCATTGTCATGGAACCCCCAGGGAAAGAGGAAAAGAGGTAGGCCGAGAAACTCCTGGCGTCGAGACCTCCAAGCGGACATCAAGAGACTGGGAACCACCTGGGGTAGAATCGAGGGAGAAGCACAGGACAGGAGTTGCTGGAGGTCTCTCGTCGACGGCCTATACCCGGGTAGGGGTGACAGGCGTAAGTAAGTAAGTAAGCTACGGATTAAGTGCATAGTAGTTATCAGAGAGTTTGACATGTGCGCACATGGCGCCCCTTATAGGTATACTATGTGACTGGGATTAAAGGCACCGGCAGCCTGTTTTAGTAAAAGTTCTTAGGGTCCGGATCCACACTCTTGATGTCACGATAATTGTTCATGTTTTAAGATGCAGATTTCTTCTCTCTCTCTCTCTCTCTCTCTTTCACATGTTGTGTCGGTCTGGGATTCTGCATTATATGGCCTAGTGTCGTTTGGTCCGGGATTGCAGAT
Organism: Semisulcospira habei; assembly: GCA_036245525.1. NCBI lineage: Eukaryota > Metazoa > Mollusca > Gastropoda > Semisulcospiridae > Semisulcospira > Semisulcospira habei. The sequence goes on from BTPG01000001.1 coordinate 85,450,218, forward strand.
TGACACAGTGTTTGGCCATTATGCGTCACTTAGTAATTCCAGTGTAGTGTTTGTCTGTGATTTTGCATCCTGCGGCCTGTGTCGTTGGGTCCGGAATCGCAGACCGACACATGAGCTTATAGCGTGCTAGGTTGTGCGACATCTAAGTTATACTGCATTCTATGGCTGGGTGCCATTGGGTCCGGAATCACAGGAACAACACACAGTATTTCCTGTGGGCCACTAGTTGTGTATGACGCATTATTCTTTTCTTTCCTTTTCACTGTCCTTGCCTTGAACATTCTGTTTGTCTATAATATATTGTTCGACATATTTTTTGATTTGTTTATTGAGGTTGCTTTGCTTTGCATGTTGATGCCCGTTTGCATTAGGTCTATATTGTTGCCTTTTGCATAGACTTAGGTCACTACGTTTGCACATGCAAGTAAGCCACAACCTACACTTAAGTTTTCTGCCTATCTCCTCCTTTGTTCTGTGTTACACACACTGAATGAGAGTAACTATTGATTGAAGTATGTGACATCTCTTCCCACTTGATTGTGCCCAAGGAATGTATGTGATGGGTTGTGTATATAGCTAGGTCTGAGTAGGGATGTTATGTATGAACGCGGTGTGAATGCTAGTAAGTAGTATGACTGTGCGCGCGCAAATGTCCCTGTACCTAGTGTACCCATTGTATGAATGATCGAGAGTCTGTGTGCGGCTGTGGAACCAGAAGTATAACGTGCGTTTGTTTGTACGTTTGTTTGTAAGTGATGCGAGTGCATGCTACCTAGTTTGCCTGTATGTGTCGTTAGGTGCGTATGATTGTGGTTGCGGTGTGACTGTAACAAAAGTGACCAAAAGGACTGTTGTGTGTATGTTACCTTATATATCTAGGGAAGACTATATATATATATATATATATATATATATATATATATATATATATATATATATATATATATATATATATATATATATATATATATATATATATATATATATATATATATATATAAATGGTTGCACCTGCTATATGTCGTGTTGTAGTTGTCTCCCATTTCACTACACGTTCCGTTATTGCTACAGTTAGTGTTCATATGATTTGCTTACACTATGGTCATGATGCCTTAAAAGCCCCGACTTGCATGCTGATTTCATGCTTCGTTGCCATTTAATATCATGATGTGTGGTATGTTTGATCATATATCTTTGATGATTATGTGACGCCTTATATTGATCTTTTGGCTTTAATTACAAATTAGTGACAGCCTGATGCTTCGGCCTTAGTTATGACTCGAATTAATAAGTTGGTTTCTTTTAGTGAATATGATATTTGTATGATGCAACTTTCTGGCACCAATTCTGATAATGTTGTATTTGTCCTAGGTGCTGTTTTTCTGCTATTTGATAAACGACAAATAAAGTACGTCAACGCGACCTCTGCTTCGGCTTCTTATATTCCCCAACCTAATTCACCCACAAACACCGGGTGCACACAAGTTCACAATACACAAGGCTTGCATCCTAAAGCACATAGATATGCCCTCACATACACACTCATACCTGACCTGTGACCGAGAAGCCGACCGGTCGTCTCTAGGGGCAGGATCCCGCCGCGAGTGAGTCTTGTGTCTCTCTTCCCAAAGACCGAGCGTGGCATCCTCTGTCAAGTCTGCATTCCTCCGGCTGACCCGGGGCTAAGATCGTCGTATGGTTGGGTGCCGACGTCTGCCCGGAAGTAGTAGGATCAGTACGTTTCGTCACGGTCATGGGTTTAACTTTGAAGCCCCAGCCGCGGAATTGTGCGCTGTGGAAGCTGTCCTGCTCCAATTCGTCACAGTCATGGGTAACTTACTAGCCCCAGCTGCGGTATCTGCGCATCATTCGTCCTACTGGCCCGATTCATCACGGTCAAGGGAAATGTACTGGGTCCCACCGTGGCACTCTGAGCGGGAACTGGCGACCACTCTCTGATGGGTGTCGGGCATTCAAGGCGGTAGAATTCCCACAGCTGGGACCATCTCTCTTCCAGCCAGGGGGAGCAAACAGCACAGGGATGCGTTGACTCAAAGCCAGGACAGGGCAAGAAGACCGCATGCTCGTCACAGAGCCACTGAAAATCGTCACATAGCGTGCAGGTACATACCTGGTAACTGCAACATGGAGGCCATAATGAAGAACAAACGAGCGTGGCCACCGAGGCCGCGCACCAAAAATTCCGCGCGTGATGGAGAGAACGAAACAAACGAGTGCACAGGGCGTTCCGACGCTCGGCGCTCTACCCTTCCCCTGAGCGCCGGTCGAGGGCATTCACCGAGATTTTACCTGGCCATAACGGAGTGAGGAGCAACCCCAAGCCTGTTGAAGCGACATACTGAGGCGCACCGGACTCACAGTCACCCCCTGGTTCCAAGTCGTCACAGGCACGCCAGGCAGGGCATGTTGGAGTCGAAACAGCGCTAGGCACAAGCCGAAAGGGCTCCCAGCCCACACCATCCGAGTGAGCACCAAGTCACAGGTCCGCTCAGTCCAAAACAGAGCAGCAAGGTCACGAGACGACCGGGCACAGACCGCGTGAGCTCCAAGTCAAGTTCAAAACAGTCCCAGGCACAAACACTCGAGTAAGCTCCAAGCCAGCACAACTGAGTGAACCAGAACAGAAAGGTAAAGTCACAAGATGACCGGTCACAACCACACCATAGGAATCGAAGAGCGAAGTACAAACACAATCGTCTACAGGCTAGCTAAGAACTAAACTGAGGTATGATGGGTATTCTCGTACCGGATGGGACTAAGGGGAGGCTACTCAGGTTATGGCCTGGTCTATGGCACCCCTCTCCTGCCAACACTCCCTTATACGGACACAACCAAATTTTGGCTAAAATTGGGCTAGCTAGGTAACATTCCTAACAGTAATACCATCGGTAATGTGTTTAGAGAAAACAAAGAGGGTGTTAGGAAGTATGTGCATGAACTGTATGGGAGACACAGTGTATCAAAGTGTGGATGCATTGTGAGAGATAGTGTATCAAAGCGTGGGTGCATTGTATAAGAGACAGCGTATCAAAGTGTGGATGCATTTGTGAGAGATAGTGCATTGCAAGAATAAAATACTTTTGAAACTGTTACTCCAGTGTGGTCAACAACCTGGTGCCATGTGTGACAAGTTGCAACTGAGTGAAGATTTTCTACAAGAACCCTACGTGAGTGTGTCTGGTGTGATTGCATCATATTATGACGATGGCTACCACGTAACACTGCATAATGATTACTATATGCATACAATGTGAATACTTTGTGCAGATATGGGAAGGACGAATTGATTGATTGATTGTACATTGCTTAACGTCCCGACAGCAACAAGGCTTTCTCAGGACGTGCCTGCACTGCTTGTGAAAAAAAAAAAACACAAAAAAACCCCAGAACATTGAATGTATGTCGCCAGCCGGTCAAATACGTTAAATAAACCTAACACATGGGGCCTAAATAAAGCTAAGACCATTTAGCAACACACATCCAATATCAAGAGCTACAGGCAGTGCAGACAGTAGGGAGAGTTTTAAAAAGGCAAATACAGGTGAATGGACAAAGGGTAGACAGAAACACATGCCCCAGAATAGAGAGAAAAACCCACCCTGTGGGGCTGACCAGGGTGACCCTGGGAACTAAAAAATACCTAACCCCACCCAAGTCAACTTCAGTAAAAACAAAATCTAGTAGTAAGGAAAAAAATAAATATGCAATACATGTCTTTTATCTTTTGAATTTGTTAAATAATACCATGAAATTGAAAAAGGTTTAAATCCAAAATTGCAGATGTGAAGAGGTGTAAAGAGATGTACTATTAGTACTACCAGCTGCTGTTTACTCACAGTTCCAAGAGATCGCTGGCCACCTGGGAGAGGTCAACGTTGGCCTGCTTGAGCGCGTTGATGATGGGGGATTTCCCTACACCCTTTGTCACAGCAGCTATCACCTCTCTAATGGGATCTTTGCAGGCACTAAATACACAAGCAGTCATAAACAAACACCAATCAACATCTAGTGTGTTAGTTTTAACCAGTTGTTAACTCCTTGGCTGCTTCTGACAACACCCCTCAGCATAAAAACGTGTAGCTATGCTTCTTTTTGGCCAAGCAGTATCGTCCACATCAGTCAAGAGGTTAAAGTAAGAGAGAGAAGAATAGAGATCCGAAAGACAATGAAATCAATAATGCCGCACTGATCATTAAAATCTCGCCATTTTTAATAATAAAATTATTGACCCCCATTACGTCCCCGTTATTACCAAATCAACCCTGTTAATTTGAAAAAGTGGTGATCATGATCGATGCGACATTATTGATCTGATTATCTTACGGATCTCTATTGTTCTATCTCTATAACTATTGTCTCTGTGAACACCTAAACATTTACCTGTCTAAGTGATTCCAAGTAGAACTTAATACGTTACTAACAAGTTGCAACTAACTTTTAAGAACCTGCAGAGGTAACCTTAAAGTTAGTTGCCATAAGAACTTATTAATTACTTACCATAAGAACTTATTAATTACTTACTGTAAGTTCTTAATAAGTTCTTACAAGAACTTGACTCCAGTCCCACGATACTGAGACAGATTTGACAAGATACAAGGACAAAAAAATAACTTTTTTTTCAGTAGTACTCTGGTGGTGGAGCGGATGGGGCTAAATAATCAGGCACAAGTGGTGTAAATGACGTGTCATCTCTCTGCGAAGCATATGACAAAAATATTGATTACCAAATCTGATTTTTATTTGCTTAAAAGAAGTCCTTGAAGTTTTTCCGTGGTTTCCTTTACACCAATCTGTTTTCCCATCTCTAAAAAACTGGCCTTTAGTTCTTCAACATTTATGGGGGATTGACTGCGCATTTTTTTTTTATTTCTGACTTCTGTTCCTTGTAATTGTTCAAACCATCCTGCACTCTCTTAAATTCTTCATCGCTAATAAAATTGTCCTCCAAAGATTTACTGATAATAAGTTTTATACTACTCAGCGTCGCACCAGCGAGCGTACTCAACGCTTCATGTCTTATACCGTCTTTTACATCTGGAGTATGTTGCCTCTTCACTTTCCAAATATTTAATTGCTTCTGTAATATTTAATAAACGGAATGCGTCTGCCTGTAATGTTTTATCTGATGCAATTGGCACATGCTGATCAGGCGTCACAAGTGTAACAGTATCAGTCGTCGATAGTTGTGGATACAAGTTTACCATTATTTTTACTGACAACTATTTTTTATTTAATCAGTGATTACATTTAGCAACTCGTCAAAAGTATACAATTTGCTGGCATAATAAAACAAAACAAGATCAATGTGTTCTAGTTTTATGAAATTTAGAAAAACAAAAGTTATTTTGTCGACCAATATCTTGACAGCGGGAACACTGCTCAAAACCTCAAAAACATCTACATTTTTTTCTAATAGCAATAAAAACTTTTGTTGACTCTGTCAATGTTTCATCCCATGTAAGCTTTATTACCTGTGCAATATTTGCCTCTTTGGCAGAAGAAGAAATAGATCTCATGATAATTTCAAATACTATTGTCGTGTCTCTTGCAATGGCAAAGTTTGCTGGTACAAACACAATTTTTGCATCTGTTCTATTTTTTCTATGTGTAAGAAGATACCGTCTTCTCTCATACTCCTGTACTTTCAGTTTATTTCTGCTATTGTTGTCTTGTGCAAAACTTGGAACAAGGCTTACAATCAAAGGTCCAGAGTTAACAACTTTCCTAAACACTAAGGCGCCTTCATCATCAGTGTATACATAAGGACTAATAAATTCCAACTTTATGTTTGGCGCAAGCGGTGGCAGTGCAGGCACAGGAGAAACTACCCACTTATTACCCACATGTATTAAGTTGTAGGGCACATTATTTACAGGCGGAGTAGGAACAGTGACATCACGCAGCTGACCAAGTTTAGGAATCGGTCTCTCTGTTCCGTCTTTCATGTCATCTATTACTTTTCGCTTGTACCTACCAAAAGAATCAAGTTCAAAACCATACACTTCGCCCACCTCTCCCTCTTTCTCAAAATCCTGGACATCCGCCAAATCTTTAAACTCTGTTACTGGACACGCGACTGGTATCATTCTCGGCTCTGGACCAGCACTCATTTTTTATAAACAAAAATAAAATTATTTAACTTCCAACACAACACTAAAATCATGCATTACAAGTGGTTTGTCATCTTGATTAGTTACAGATATACACAGTGACTCAAAGAAACTGGAACCTAATTTCTTAAACTGTAAATTAAGAAATCTAGCAACCACACTTTCACAATAGGGAGCAGTTCCAGTCGGTAAGCATCTCAACAAAGTTGGTTTTCCATTGTGAACATTTTCAGTTGTGTTTAGTTCTTTTAAATAAACATTTAGCACTGTGTGTACTGACAAATGAACAGGATATCTTCCAATTATTTTGTTCTTTTTTGGGCTTTAATTTTAATCCTAAGTCCAATCTTCATCACCACTAACAGCTAAAATACCAATATCCCATATGGTTAAAAAAACCAAGTAGTATTAAAAGTTTGTCTGTTAATATAAGCTGACTATCTTTGGGAAATTCCAATGTAACAAGCAAGTTAGCCGGATTTAAAGTTGCTTTAATTTTATACCCTCGCGCTGGGACCATATGGCGTTGAGGCGCGTCCCCTGGGTGGTGGATAGGGGGTCCCTCGTGAGAGGGGTGCACCGAATGAAATAAGGTGCCGTGAACCAACATGGTCTAAGGGAAGGTGACCCCGACAGAAAACCCCTGGTCCTCCTAGTAAGGGGGTTGGGCGTGGGGGTAGCTTCACCACCCTGCAAAAAAGGAAATAGCTACAAAAACGCAGACGAAAAGACTAACAGTAATTCCTTTCCTGGAGGAGGAAGGTTCTTCTACCAGAAGACTTATGACGTCCTGTGGTGAAAGCCGGAAGTCTTCGGAAGCCACAGGACCGAGCCGCCTCTCTATCCAGGGATACAACCATGGGCACATGGAATGTCAAGACCATGTACCAGAGCGGCAAGGCCGCCCAGATAGCAGCGGAAATGCAAAAGTACAACCTATCAGTGAAGCCAGATGGACGCAGTCTGGCCAGAAAAGGCTGTTAAGTGGGGAGATGATTCTGTATTCAGGTCATGAAGAGGAGAATGCCCCCCATACAGAAGGTGTAGCATTCATGCTGTCACCAGTGGCACAGAGAGCGCTGATGGGCTGGGAACCTCTTGGGCCAAGAATCACAGCAGCCTTTAGAACCAAGAAAAAGCTCAAGCTGAACGTCATCCAGTGTTATGCGCCCACTAATGACAGGGACGAGGAAGAGAAACAAGAGTTCTACGACCGACTCCAGAGTGCCTTGGACAAATGTGTGGAGCGAGACATCACCATTGTCATGGGCAATTTTAATGCCAAAATAGGGGAGGACAACACCGGATACGAAGAGGTGATGGGGAGACAGGGACTAGGCTCGGAGATGAGTGAGAACGGGGAGAGGTTTGTAGAATTTTGTGCTCTAAACCACTTGTCATTGGAGGCAGCATCTTCCCACACAGAAGGATACACAAAGCAACTTGGGTCTCACCTGACCATACAACAGAGAACCAAATAGACCATATCTGCATTAGCAAGAAATTTAGAAAATCCCTTCAAGATGTTCGAGTGAGGAGGGGAGCAGATGTCGCCTCCGACCACCATCTGCTTACCTTAAGAATGAAGCTCAAGCTAAATAAAAGCCGCACAGAGACAACAAGAAGACAGCGCTATAATGTAGGCTTCCTGAGAGAAACTGTTAGAGAAGAGTTCAAACTGGTGCTGTCCAACCGGTTTCAAGAGCTACAGGAGCTAGTAAATGAAGAGGAGGCGGTCACCACAGAGCAGCAGTGGAAGGCAGAGAGGCGCTGAACTCAACCTGCAAAGACATTGTAGGGTTCAGGAAACACCATCACAAGGACTGGCTGTCGGCACAGACCTTGAAGAAGATAGAAGTGAGGAAGCAGAAGAAAACAGTTGTCAACAACAGTCGCACGAGAGCAGCCAAAGTAAGGGCACAGGGGGAATACTCAGAAGCCAACCGCGAGGTGAAGAGGAGTATCAGGGCAGACAAGAGGGCCTACACAGACAGCCTGGCAGCAGAGGCAGAAAAGGCAGCAGGCAGCGGCAACATGAAACAGCTCTATGACATTACCAGAAGATTGTCAGGCAAGTATGGCCATACAGAAAGACCAGTAAAAGACAAAGAAGGCAAGCCTATTGCAGACAGAGCAGACCAACTCGACAGATGGGCCGAGTATTTTGAAGAGTTACTGAACAGACCTAGCCCACCCGACCCCCCAGACATCCAGCCGGCAGAGACCGACCTACCAATCAGCTGTGACAGACCCAGCCGGGAAGAGATCAGAAGAGCAGTGGCATTTTTGAAGAACGGCAAAGCAGCAGGCCCAGATGGCATCCCAGCGGAGTCTCTGAAAGCAGACCTAGAGACAACAGTGGAGATGCTGTACCCAATGTTTGGAAAGATCTGGGAAGAGGAGGTGATGCCGGCTGACTGGAAGGAGGGGTACCTAATCAAGCTTCCCAAGAAAGGCGACCTCAGCAAGTGTTCCAACTACAGAGGAATCACCTTGCTGTCAGTACCAGGAAAGGTCTTTAACAGGATCATCCTAGAGAGAATGAAGAGCTCCGTTGACCCCCAGCTGAGAGACCAGCAAGCAGGATTCAGGAAGAACCGATCATGTACAGACCAGATCGCCACTCTCCGCATCATCGTGGAACAGTCTCTGGAGTGGAGCTCCCCGCTGTACGTCAACTTTGTGGATTGCGAGAAAGCATTTGACAGTGTGGACCAAGAGACTTTGTGGAAACTCCTACGACACTACGGTGTACCCACAAAGCTCGTCCGCCTGATCAAGAGCAGCTACGATGGCATGACATATCGCGTGATCCACGAAGGGCAGTTCACCAGGGAGCTCCAGGTCAGAACTGGTGTCAGGCAGGGGTGTCTGCTGTCTCTGTTCCTCTTCCTACTGGCCATAGACTGGGTCATGAAGATGACCACAGGGCACAGACGAAGTGGAATACAGTGGACACTGTGGACACAGCTTGACAACCTTGATTTTGCAGACGACTTGGCATTACTGTCCCACACTCATCAACAAATGCAGGACAAGACCACGAGGCTTGCTGACATCTCGTCCCAAGTGGGCCTCACCATTCACAAACAGAAAACAAAGACAATGAGGCTGAACGCAACCAGGGAAGAACCAGTCTTGCTTGCTGGCACCCCGTTGGAGGAGGTGGAGTCCTTCACCTATCTCGGGAGCATCATAGACAAAAAAGGCGGCACTGATGCAGATGTCAGAGCACGAATCGGTAAAGCCAGAGCAGCCTTTCTCCAGTTGAAAAAAGTGTGGAGTTCCAGAGAGCTGTCACAACACACCAAAGTCCGGATTTTCAACTCCAATGTAAAAGCAGTTCTCCTATATGGAGCAGAGACTTGGATTGATTGATTGTACATTGCTTAACGTCCCGACAGCAACAAAGCTTTCTCAGGACGTGCCTGCACTGCTTGTGAAAAAAAAAAAACTAAGCAGAACATTGAATGTATGTCGCAAGCCGGTCAAATACATTAAATAAACCTAACACATGGGGCCTAAATAAAGCTAAGACCATTTAGCAACACACATCCAATATCAAGAGCTACAGGCAGTGCAGACAGTAGGGAAAGTTTTAAAAAGGCAAATAAAGGTGAATGGACAAAGGGTAGACAGAAACACATGCCCCAGAATAGAGAGAAAAACCCACCCTGTGGGGCTGACCAGGGTGACCCTGGGAACTAAAAAATACCTAACCCCACCCAAGTCCCCTAGGGCAGACCCGGGTGGGGTGCAGAGACTTGGAGATTGACAAAAACCACAGTCAACAGAGTACAGACCTTCATGAACAGTTGTCTTAGAAGAATTTTGAAAATCCACTGGCCAGAGATTGATTGATTGATTGTACATTGCTTAACGTCCCGACAGCAACAAGGCTTTCTCAGGACGTGCCTGCACTGCTTGTGAAAAAAAAATAAACAGAACATTGAATGTATGTCGCCAGCCGGTCAAATACATTAAATAAACCTAACACATGGGGCCTAAATAAAGCTAAGACCATTAAGCAACACACATCCAATATCAAGAGCTACAGGCAGTGCAGACAGTAGGGAGAGTTTTAAAAAGGCAAATACAGGTGAATGGACAAAGGGTAGACAGAAACACATGCCCCAGAATAGAGAGAAAAACCCACCCTGTGGGGCTGACCAGGGTGACCCTGGGAACTAAAAAATACCTAACCCCACCCAAGTCCCCCAGGGCAGACCCGGGTGGGGAACTGGCCAGAGAAGATCAGCAACGTCAGACTCTGGGAGAGAACAGAGCAGATAACAGCAGAGAATGAAATTGGGCGAAGAAGATGGGGATGGATCGGTCACAGTCTGAGAAAGCCAGCTTCCAGTATCACTAGGCAGGCATTGTCATGGAACCCCCAGGGAAAGAGGAAAAGAGGCAGGCCAAGAAACACCTGGCGTCGAGACCTCCAAGCAGACATCAAGAGACTGGGAACCACCTGGAGTAGAATCGAAGAATTGATTGATTGATTGATTGTACATTGCTTAACGTCCCGACAGCAACAAGGCTTTCTCAGGACGTGCCTGCACTGCTTGTGAAAAAAACAACTAAACAGAACATTGAATGTATGTCGCCAGCCGGTCAAATACATTAAATAAACCTAACACATGGGGCCTAAATAAAGCTAAGACCATTTAGCAACACACATCCAATATCAAGAGCTACAGGCAGTGCAGACAGTAGGGAGAGTTTTAAAAAGGCAAATACAGGTGAATGGACAAAGGGTAGACAGAAACACATGCCCCAGAATAGAGAGAAAAACCCACCCTGTGGGGCTGACCAGGGTGACCCTGGGAATCGAAGAAGAAGCACAGGACAGGAGTTGCTGGAGGTCTCTCGTCGACGGCCTATACCCGGGTAGGGGTGACAGGCTTAAGTAAGTAAGTAAATCTTTTGGGTCAGTGGGGGCTGGTGGACCAGGTGGTGCTGGACCACTACCACCACCACCAACCACACCGCCAGAGACAACAAACACAACAGTACTGACAATAAATCCAAGAGCTGTAATTAAACTTGCAATTGTTATACCCTGTTCTCTGAAAAGTGTTTTCAATCTCTCAGCCAATGTTGTGTCTTCGTGAAGTATTTTTTGAATAGTTTCCCTAATCCTGTTGACCTGTGTTTTTAGTTTTTCTCTTCCAATACTAATCACTTCTAACCTTCCTGATCTTTCTATCTGCAAATCATTTAATCTGTGTTGTATTCTTTCTTTCATTTCTGTGTCAAGATTCCCATTGTCTGCTGTAGCCAGTTTTTCTTTTTCTATGTGTTTATCAAGCTCACCTAGTTTGGCAACATTGTTTACCATTTCACCTCTTATTGACTGCAGTAATTTATCCAAGCCTATAATCTCCCGCATTGACAAAGGTGGGTCGTCTATTGTTTTCATAGCGTCATTTATTTGACCTTCAGTAAATGAGGTTTCTTCTATCACTGTTTGCTATTTCTGGCAGGCTTGTTACTGCTGCCATTTCAATATCTTGTCCCATTGGTAATCTTGTTTGCATGTCGTGAAGAGCACTAACAATTCGAAGCGTTAACTTTTTACTAGTACCAACACCAAGGTAACGCTGCAGTGCTGCCTCACCACCTACATCAGTTTTGATTGTACTTAAAGCTCTAAACTTAGGACTATTTTTATGTGTTAGATACACTTTCCCTCTGTATGTATTTACAAATAAGTGACCTTTATATCATATTCAAACTGATTAGGATCTATTACATCTGGGCGAGCACCAACACTATCATAAAATGAGTTTACTTTGTGTTTCAACAGTTCGTGATACATAGGAGAAGTATTTCCCATTCCCCGTCATATCTGTCATATCTGTGATACTAGTATCTGAGACATCCATTTCAAATTCATCATGATTAAATCCTCCCGCTGCCATCATTTTTATTAATTTAATATTTTTTATTGTGCATAATAAAATGACATCATCTTACGGATCGAAGTTAGACCCATATAGAAAACTACGTGAGCCTCTTGGTGTTAAAGGCACAAGGCAATCAATCGTCATCACAAACAATCCAAGTACCATAGACCAGAACCAAACACAGTCAAGTTTCCGAACCTAGGTCCCAGTGACGTTATTGTTCCTGGCACTGCACGCCTTGCTTTTAATATTGAACTATCATCAGACGCAGATGTAAACAGAACACTAGTTAACAATCTAGGCAGAGCAATTGTTAGAACTATTAAAGTAAAACTTGAAGGACAGGAAGTGTTTAGTCTTGACGATGCTGATGTGTTCTACTGTTACAAAGATCTTTGGCTCACAAGAAAAGAACGAGAAGATCGTATTTATCAAGGCATACAGTCAGATAACATTACCAAACTTCGAATCGATGCCAGAGATAAAACAACCACTGCAGCCAAAGACGTTATAATGGCAGAAACATATGGAACCAGATTTTACATTCCACTTGAGTTTGAAATCCTCACAGCGCATTTACCTTATTACCAAGGAGCACTGAATGACCGTCTAAGTTTTGAACTAACCTTCAATGACTACTCCAAAGTTATTAAATCATCTGATCTCAATGCAACATATAAGATCTCTAACATTTCTTTGGAATATGAAATTGTCACACACACTGAATTAGCTAGACTCATTCAAAGTCAGTACCAGTCAAGACTTCCAATTTATTATGACAGGGTGATTAGACATAGTTTAATGCATAAAGACAAAAGCGACCCGATGTGGAACATAAACTTGAACACACCTGCCAGGTCACTGAAAGGCATACTTATGTTGTTTGTTGAACCGGTGGGCCCATACAAAAGGGATTCAGATAAATTCTACAATCCAAAGATTACACATTAGTCTTGTACAATCGAAGGGCATCCAAATCAAGTGTACGCTTCTGGAATGCAACCTTATCAACACTATGACGAGATCACAAAATATTTTGCGGGTGGAAGACTTAGAGATAAACCTGCAAACATTGTGTGTAAAGATCTACATCTGTATGATGTTAGGATCAGACAATACCTGACAAATAAGTATGCACTTTGGTTAGACCTGCGTAGTACAGATGATGACTACCTACATGGGTCAGGTCGAACTGTTGAAAACAGCAGTGACGGAATTACAATCCAGATAAAAAAAAGACTGAAAAAGCTGAAGCCATTAACATATATTTATATCTGATTTATGATGCACAACTCAATATTGCAGAAAGCAGACTAAGTGGACACTTGTATTAAATTATATTCTATATTAAAATGAACTTGCTGACACTTGACCCACACTGTGGCTTATTTTGTGGCGCGACAGGGTGCGGAAAAACTGAATTTGTACTGGATCTATTACAAACAAGATAAATCCACCATTTCGAAAACATTGTAGTATTTTGTCCTACGATCAAACACAACAAAGCTTATCACAACCGTTTATTCATTTGGAATGACAGCAACATTTATTTAGTCGACCCTGAGAAAAAACTGAATGAATACCTACAATATTTTTACAAACAATTTGAAGGACAGCCAACTTTGTTTATAGTTGATGATTGCTCTGCAGAGAAAGAAATTGTCAAGAAAAGAAACACTTTAGCAGAACTTGCCTTCAGTGGCAGACACGCAAACATAAGTGTATGAATTCTCACTCAAAAATATAATCCTGTAATGAAAGATTTTCGAGAACAGTTAAAGTTTATCTGTTTGTTTTACTGTAAGTATCGTGACAGCTTTGAAGACTGTCTCAGAGAAAATGATGTTATCCCAAATAAACATGAACGAGACATTGTGAAAAATAAACTGACATCAACTAAGCATCTAAAGCTTATTTTAAAGATGGATCAGCCCACAGGGTATGGGTTAGTGAATTAATTTATACTTTTGTTTGTCCATAAAAAAATGACAGACGGACAAATCATACAATATTGGCCTATTGGTGAAATCATAGATATTACATACTACTTTAAAGATGTTAAATATTTATACGGGCTTTATAATAAAGTGGCACCAGGAAATTTATTTATAACACCAGTAACACTGTACATGTCAGGTAATATAACTTTGGGTGTCGATAATCCATTTAGACCAACAATAATAAAAAAAATAACTGTTGATATTAAGACACAAACTTTTACTGTTAATGAATATTACAGTGGCTGGTTTAATGCAGTGTATAGTGGAATAGTGAAAGAACTAAACCAAACAAATTTGTATTTGTCCAGTGTTACAGTTAATAAAATGGTATTACACATACATAGTCAGCGTTAATGTTTTTTATATTATTATTTTGTCAGACAAATAAAAATGACGGACAATGCTCAAAGCCCATCAGGCTTGACAAGCCAATCAGGTTTAAGAAACGTGTTTCACACAACAGACTTGCCTATATCTAATAGTAACAATGTCTATGAATCAATAGAAAACTCTTTTTCGGTCATACAAGATAATCTTCTAATAGGCAGTGTAAAGATTCAGGTTGTTGCGAAAATAGAATTTACTAGAGTAGATGGTGAAGTGATTGTATCATATATCTCGACAAGAGAACACACAGTTAACACAAGAAGGGAATTGGAGAACGTGTTTAGAGACAGACTATTACCAGACTTTCTCGAAGCAATTGACAAAGCTAGAATGAAGGGGTCTGGTTGGCACGAAGGTCATGTGCATGAACTACAATTAAAACAGTCAAGGTATCATCCTATATTAGGTAAATCATGGCTGCCACTGCCAACTGAGGTTGCAAACAAAAAGGCTGTAGTCAATATACAAAACAATGACCACTATTGTTTCATGTGGTGTATGCTTGCTAAACTACACTTTGTAAAATCAAAACCGGAACGTGTATCTATCTACACCAAATTTGTAAACGAGCTCAAATCTAGTTTTATTGATTTCCCTGTTAAAATAGAGGACATAGATTTGTTTGAAAAACTAAATCCTGGTATATCTGTAAATGTGTATGTGTGGGATAATGACTCTGTTGACAAGTTACAACCCATTAGAATATCACCACTTGCCCCAACCTACGGACAGTCAGAAAATAAACATGTTGACATGTTGCTAATTGGTGATGGAGATAACTTTCACTACACAATTATCAGGAGTATGTCACGACTAATTCATGGGCATACAACAAAACACAATGGCAAACAAGAAGTGTGTAAAAGATGTTTACAAAGGTTCTCCTCTATAAACATAGCGCACAAACATGTTTTACACTGCAGGTCAGCTGATGACATTCAAACAGTACTTAAGTATCCAGATCCCGGTAGTCAAGTGTGTTTTAAGAATTATAAGAATCAGCAAAAGCTGCCGTTTGTAGTGTATGCTGATTTTGAATCACTGGTTGTACCATATGAGGGTCCTGTTCCAGAGTCATTACCAAAGACTATAAAGTTGAGTGACCAAGTGGTGTGTTCTTTTGGATACATTCTTGATAGGTCAGACGGACAGCATTCAGAACCTGTTATCTACAGAGGGGAAAATGCAGCATGTCTTGTTTTTAACAGAAATGAGACATTTGTATAGTCAGGTAGTACAATATCTCACAACATGTCAGATGCCTTTGGTGATGACAGAAGAAGACAAACTGAATTTTAATACAGCTGTGACATGTTGGATTTGTGAACAACCTCTGGGTGGTGATAAAGTTCGTGACCACGATCACATAACTGGGCGTTACAGAGGTGCTGCACATAACAATTGTAACTTGTTATTAAAAATAGATCCTAAGAAATACAAACTGCCTATCTTTTTTCACAATCTAAAGGGATATGATTCACACATTATCATGCGTGCTGTGGATGAATCGTACAGAAACATAAGTTGTATTGCGCAGACAACTGAAAAATACTTGACTTTTAGATTGGACAACAAATTAGCATTTTATGACTCAATGCAACATTTGTCTTTAGGGCTTGTTAGTCTGGCATATGGACTGAGTTTCCAATAATGAGTAAAATATTTTGAGCCAGACTTGATTAAGGTGTGTATCCGTACGATTGATTGATTGATTGTACATTGCTTAACGTCCCGACAGCAACAAGGCTTTCTCAGGACGTGCCTGCACTGCTTGTGAAAAAAAATAAACAGAACATTGAATGTATGTCGCCAGCCGGTCAAATACATTAAATAAACCTAACACATGGGGCCTAAATAAAGCTAAGACCATTTAGCAACATACATCCAATATCAAGAGCTACAGGCAGTGCAGACAGTAGGGAGAGTTTTAAAAAGGCAAATACAGGTGAATGGACAAAGGGTAGACAGAAACACATGCCCCAGAATAGAGAGAAAAACCCACCCTGTGGGGCCGACCAGGGTGACCCTGGGAACTAAAAAATACCTAACCCCACCCAAGTCCCCCAGGGCAGACCCGGGTGGGGTGGTCTTGGCTAGGAAGGCCGGGTCGGGTAGCAGTTGAACCGAACCGTCCATCCGGAACTGCAACAGGCGTGGCATGCTGAAAGGGTGTGCAGCTCGCTGACCCTGGAGGCTGACGCAAGGGCCATAAGGAAGCAAGTCTTCCGCGTCACGTCTGGTAGTCTCGCCAACTGGATCGGCTCGAAGCGGGCCGAGTTGAGCCAAGTAAGCACCCAAGGCAGGGAGCGAAGAGTGGGATGTTGTAGACCGAAGTGGGCCATCAGGTCGGCAAGGTCTTTGCAGGAACCCGGGTCGGGTCATCCCAGATGCTGGTACGTGACAGCGAACATGGCCAGGTAACCGCTGATGGTGATGGCCGCTAACCGCTGGTCGTTGAACAGCGAGAGGAAGAATCCGCCAGCTGAAGAACTGTCAATTGATGGGGGAGAGGCGTCTGTCGTGACACCAGGAGCATAGTACTCTCCACTTGTCTTCGTAGACTCGTCTGGTCGAGGTTCTGCGGGCTGTAGCTATCGCGTCCACTGCCGCACCTGAGAAGCCTCTAGCGGTGAGAGCTTGCCGGACAACCTCCAGGCGTGGGTGGAGGAGTTGACGCTCTGGGCACGGGTGGTACAGCGCCTGCCGTGGTTGCTAGAGCATTGTGCGTGGGGTGGGGAGCGGCAGCGAGGGGGCTGTGGCGAGGTTCAGGAGGTCAGTCGTCCAGGACTTGGTCCAGCAGAACGGTGCCACCAGGAACAGGATCACGTAGCACCCTCTGAGCTTCAGTAGGACCATGGGGACGAGCACCGTCGGTGGGTAGGAGTAGGCGACCAGACCGTCCCAAGGGATGGAGTGAGCGACGACTGCCAGGCAAGAGGGTCTGGAATGGGCGAGATGAAGAGAGAGAGAGCTGGCGATTCCATCTCGTGGCGAAGAGGTCGATCATGGGTGTCTCCCAGGCTGCGCTGATCATTCGAAAAATGTCTGCACGCAGCGAACACTCGGTAGGAGAAGCTGACCGCGCCGGGAGAGGGAGTCGGCTAGCACATTCAGATGACCCGGAATGTGAGGCGCGCGGAGAGTGATGTCCCGATCCTCGCACCACCGGAGCACCTGGTCGAGGAGAATGCAGAGGGAGGGAGAGCGGGTCCCGTCTTGCTTTTGGATGTAGACGACGACCGTGGAGTTGTCCAACAGCACCAGTACCTCCTGATGTAGTAGGCGAGATTCCCACGCAAGGAGGTCTTGCCAGACCACCTTCAGCTCCGGCCAGTTGATGTGTTGGGATGGCAAATCCAGGGGCCCCAGGCCGGAGGCAGTCTCGAACAACGGTAGTAGGTGTGCGACCCAACCGGAGTGGGTTGCGTCGAAGCAGAGGGCTTTCGGACTTGCTCACATTTACCAGGAAGCCGAGGCTGTCGAGGAGATCTAGAAGTGCATCTCGGAACTTCTCCAAGGAGGCCTCCAACCCGTTCCGCACGCTAAGATCATGTAGGCAGGTCGACGTGGGAGACAAGACGTCCATCTGGTCTTGTCTAGTAAGGTGTCCATAATCCGGGTGAACACACAGTGGCTGCGGTTGACACCGAAGGAAAGCGCGCGACACAGGTGGACCACGCCGTCGAAGGGGAAGCGGAGGTGACGCTTGTAGACGGGTTGCCTGGGGACGAGCAGAATGCATCCGACAGGTCTAGGTTGACGGCCAAGTCCGTAGGCTGCACTGCGGCGCGACGGCTCGGGTGGTCTCCACGCGGAAGTACGGGGCGGCGATGAGCGCACGCGGAGTCTGTCATAGAGGCTTCCTAATCGGTCGGGAGGTCGAGGACGCAGCACATGAGGCATCCCAAAGCACCAGTACCCAAGAAGTGGCAGCAGGCAAGATGTCAACCGAGGAGTGGTACGCAGTGCGGTTGGCGGTGACCGGGAAGCCAGGATGTCCCCTAACTGTGGCGAGTGGAGGACGTCTGCGAACCTCGCTGCGCGGAAGAAGTCCCATAGAGGCTTGGGCATGGGTAGTCCAGCGCCGTCTTTTCAGGCCGACGCACGACGTCCTGGGACCGGAGATACTTCATCTCAAACCCTGGGGCCCGGAGGGACCCTGTGTCGTCCGGCGAAGCTACAAAGAGAATTAAAAACGATCATTATCATCATCATCATCATCATCATCAGTCCCTTGCCCGAACTGGGCGTTGGGGGGACTGAAAGGCAGCAGCAACAGACAGTGCTCTCCACTGAGTTCTATTTTGGGCGGTGGCAAGCAAGTCTGACATCTCGAGTTCGGTCCATTCTTTTATGTTTGCGACCCAACTCTTTCTCTGACGACCTCGCCGACGACTTCCTTCGAGAGTGCCTTGGAGGATAGTCTTGGACAAGGTGTTGTGTCGGGTCACGTGGCCAAACCAAGCAAGCTTGCGCCGTTTCACGGTTGCCAGAAGGGGTTCATGTGGGCCCACCAGGGAAATGACGATGCTCCGTACATATTCGTTGGTCTTGTGCTCGCGGTACGAGATGCGGAGCAACTTCCTCAGGCACTTGTTCTCAAAGGCCTGGATTTTCTTTTCTGAGTCTGCAAGCAGTGTCCAAGTCTCACAGCCGTAGAGTAGAATAGACACTATGAGGGACTTGTAAAGCCTGTACTTGATGGTGAAGCTGATGGAGTTACTTCGCCATATCCTGTCCAGCCTGGCCATTGCGGATGTTGCTGTACCTATCCTGATACGGATCTCTGCTATGCAACTACCGTCTTTGGACAGGGTGGCTCCCAAGTACTTGAAGCTATTGACCTCTTCTAGCTTTTGGCCATTCATGTGAATGTTGCTGCTGCTGTCGCTTGTGGTGTTGATCATCACTTTGCTTTTATCCGTACTGATCTCCATGCCATAAGACCCTGCGCTACTTGAAAGTTTGTCTGTCAGGTTTTGGAGCTCACTATTGCTGCCTGCCATGAGGTCAATGTCGTCTGCGAATCGAAGATTGCACAGGGATCTGCCACCAATAGAGATTGAAGTATGGTGGTCGTGGAGGGTTTCCTGCATGATCTTCTCCAGGAATATGTTGAAAAGGACAGGAGAGAGCAGGCATCCTTGACGGACACCGATCGTCGTCCTGAAGAACTCGCCTGACTGATTGTTAAGTAGAACCGCGCTGCAGGCGTTCTTGTAAAGCGCTTCTATCATTTGGATCAGTCCCTCCTCTATGTTGAACGATCTCATGACTTGCCAGAGTCCGTCGTGCCAGACGCGATCAAATGCTTTCCTGAAATCAATGAAGTTGTGGTAGAGTTCGCGCTGATGCTGCAGATGTTTCTCGATCAGGACGCGGCAGTTGAAAATCTGCTCTACAGTGCTTCTTCCAACTCTGAAGCCAGCCTGTTCTTCTGCCAGCAGTTCCTCGGCGAAAGTTTTGAGGCGGTTGAGAATGATTCTAAGCATTACTTTGCTAGGGTGACTTATCAGACTGATAGTTCTGTAGTTCTGGCACTGTTTCAGGTTTCCTTTCTTGGGGAGCGGGATCACTAGAGACTGTGTCCATTCTACTGGCCATTTCTTTTGCTCCCAGATCTTTGGACTGCGACGTAGACACCCTTGCTGGAAATATAAAAGAGGTGTTACTTTCTACAGCAGAAGAAGTGCTGCGGAAGCAGAGGAAGCGCAAACAGCCCTGGGTCACCGATGACATCCTCGATCTCTGTGATGAGAGGAGAGCCAGGAAGAAAAAGAGAGGCCAAGACCTCACATCAGCAAACAAGTACAGACTTGTCAACAAGAAGATCAGGAAGAGGATGAAAGAAGCCAAAGAAGATTGGATTGAAGACCAGTGTTGTAGCGTGGAAGAGGGCATGGCAAATGGCAACAGCAAGAAGGCTTATGAAACGCTAAGGACCCTCACCAAGACTCAACAGCGAACAGCCACAGTCATCGAAGACAGCAGCGGCCAACTCCTTACGGAAAACACTGCTGTACTAAACAGATGGACTGAGTACTGCCGAGACTTGTATAACTACAAGGCTGAGCCAGACACCAGCATCCTCCAAAACAACCAGGCTGGGGCCAGGAAGGCTGAAGACCTGCCAGTGTTAGCTGAAGAGGTGGAAGCAGCCGTACGCGGCCTGAAGGGAGGAAAGTCTCCAGGTGTAGACAACGTACCTGCTGAACTGTTGAAACATGGAGGAGAAGTAACAACGAAGGTCCTCACTACACTCTGTCAAAAGATCATTATCATACAGCGCTTTAACTTACCTCCCAGGCTCTAAGCGCTTTACAATGTGTAAACACAACCAAAACTATCGCGGCAATTGCCCACAAAAAACTCTACTAGAGGCTGCGAGAAATCAGGAGACTGAACAGGCGGAGAGGCGGATGCGCAACTCCTTGTGGGCCAGTCTCCAAGTACGGCGAGCGGCCGCACACTGGTCCTGTAGTCCCACCCGGGGCGCGGGTGCTTGTCACTGACCTTGGGGTGGAACAACCTGCTGGACTTTCCAAGAGCTTGGATGGCTATACTCCTGTTTGAAGGCAGGTCGAGGGTGACGGCTGGCATCCCCGTCACGGGAAGCAGTCCGCAAAAATGGCGGCCTGTCTGGTGAGCGCGACGGCCCTCAAGTTACGTGAGTCCGCTCGGTCCTTCTAACACCCAGAGGCCCGTCCGCACGGAAGGGTGGGCGGGCGATCAACCTTGTCGTGAGCCCAGCTCGTCCCTCAACTTATATCCGACGAGCGGGAGCACGATAGTCCCACAGTCTTGTCCGGTCGTGGGCGCCCGTCACTGCCATAGGAGCGGGACGCTGAACGTCAGTGCTGGACCTGTGTGGCCGGGAGGCAGGTCATGCAAGGACGGAGTGGCCAGACTCAACTGGCTACTCTCAGTCCTGAATGAGCAGGCGTGAATCGGCCAAGTCCTAGGAGTGGTAACCCAAAGTGAGGCTGGGCTTGTAGGTCCGAATGGCCCGCGAGCGCCCCCTGGTCCAGCAGACTCATCCCACCGAGGATAATTGTCACAGGCCGAGGTCAGGACGTCAAGTATATGCTGGCTCATCCCCCGTGTGAGGCGACCTGTCCCGTAAGCGTGAAGAAGGTCGGGGCACGGGAGTCCACTCGGAACTCCTAACGCCAAGCAATGTAGCACAAACGGGGGTGAGGTGGGATGATAACTCCTTCATTTCTGTGGCCCCCAGGGAACCTGTCACTGACTTTGGCCGGGGCGCCGAACATCCATGGAATAGGGCTGCAAAGGAAGGGTAGGCGAGGCGAGCAATCACCGAGGCTGAGCTCGTAGTACTCTATGTGCCGAGCATGCGGTCCAGTAGTCCAATCCTGTCCATGGTAACAGCAAGGTCCCTAGGCTGGACACCGTATGCCTGCTGGGCTGAAGTGTCCAATCGGGAAGAAGGTGGGTCGAGCTCGCTCGTTGTCGAGTTCACCTAACTCGCTGATCCGAAGAGCGGTTGCTGAATGGTCTAGCAGTCTCGACGGAACGCAGCGTGTCGACTACTGCTTCCTGTGGAAGCGGGGGAGTGCATCCGGCGTGCGCGCTCATCTGGGTGCGGTCTCGGAACATCCTGTCTGGAGTGCTGCGTTCTTGCCCTAGGAGTGTTGCCAGAGCTGTCCTCTCGGGTCTGTACCTGCTACCGGCGATGGAGCTTGCTCTCGTAGCTTATCTCTCGCCAAACACTCGGCATCTCTCGCCAAACACTCGGCATAACTGGGAAGGAACCACTCGGGAAGGTCCTGTCCGGAGCGCTGACCTCTTGCGTTAGGAGTGCAATGAGGACGAGGCTCCACCTTCTTAGAAGCAGCAACGTCGGGGCTGAGACAGCTACCGGTGCTGAAGCCTGTCCTGTGTCATACCTAGTGTCAATGAAGTCGGCGGAACCGGGCAGAGGCCACTAGGCAGGTCTGTGGGAGCTGCTGGCGATAGAGAACGGGCTCGCGACCAAAGTCGCGGCGTTGAGAGTTCTGTCGCCTGGTAAGAGCCACTAGTGGGGTCTGTTGGGATTACTGGCGCGTCATCCTTGTGCCGAGAAGGGGGTCTGTCTCGAGGCATAGCTCGGATCTGCGACCGGACAGTGGCCACTAGGCGGGTCTGTGGGAGCTGCCGGTGCAAGAGTTCGGGCTTGCGGCCTAACTGCGGCGTTGACGGAACTGACACCTGGTAATAGCCACTAGTCGGGTCTGTGGGGCTTACCGTTGTTGAACCCCTTATCCGTGCTGGTGTCGGCCGTTCGCAGCGGTAAAAGCTCCATAGCTGGGACCACTGCTCTTCCAGCCAGGGGGCGCAGACCAGGCATGGGTACGAGGAGATGCAGGCTTATTTTTTTTTTTTTTCTCCTTATCTCTCTTCTCTTCTCAAATAGCATGTCCGTCACTCGGTCATAGGAACTGTCCACATCGTGCAGGTGCGGACTTGCCAACTGCAAACTAAATTGCACAAATGAAATGCAATCAAGCGTGCCCCCGAATACGAACCGCGTAAACGAACGAAGAAAAGTTCACGGCGTATGCCGATGCACGGCGCTCTACCCTTTCCCTTGAGCGCCGGACAGAGGCAAAAATCAAGGTTTTACCTTGCCAAAACGAAGAAGCAGGGGAACCCACAAAGGTCGCAGACCAACCAGTGCACCTCGGTGAAGCCCAACAGCAATGGCGGCGGAGGCAGGCCGTTCACCGCAGTCCACGGTCCGTGAGAGAAGACCACGCAGGCGTCGCTGGCACGACCGGTCCTCGAAGCGGGAAACACCACCAACACCCAGGAAATGTCCAAGCCTAACCGGCCATCCCCTCTTCCTACTGGCCATAGACTGGGTCATGAAGATGACCACAGAGCACAGACGAAGTGGAATACAGTGGACACTGTGGACACAGCTTGACGACCTTGATTTTGCAGACGACTTGGCATTACTGTCCCACACTCATCAACAAATGCAGGACAAGACCACGCGGCTTGCTGACATCTCGTCCCAAGTGGGCCTCACCATTCACAAACAGAAAACAAAGACAATGAGGCTGAACGCAACCAGAGAAGAACCAGTCTTGCTTGCTGGCACCCCGTTGGAGGAGGTGGAGTCCTTCACCTATCTCGGGAGCATCATAGACAAAAAAGGCGGCACTGATGCAGATGTCAGAGCACGAATCGGTAAAGCCAGAGCAGCCTTTCTCCAGTTGAAAAAAGTGTGGAGTTCCAGAGAGCTGTCACAACACACCAAAGTCCGGATTTTCAACTCCAATGTAAAAGCAGTTCTCCTATATGGAGCAGAGACGTGGAGATTGACGAAAACCACAGTCAACAGAGTACAGACCTTCATGAACAGTTGCCTTAGAAGAATTTTGAAAATCCACTGGCCAGAGAAGATCAGCAACGTCAGACTCTGGGAGAGAACAGAGCAGATAACAGCAGAGAATGAAATTGGGCGAAGAAGATGGGGATGGATCGGTCACAGTCTGAGAAAGCCAGCTTCCAGTATCACTAGGCAGGCATTGTCATGGAACCCCCAGGGAAAGAGGAAAAGAGGTAGGCCGAGAAACTCCTGGCGTCGAGACCTCCAAGCAGACATCAAGAGACTGGGAACCACCTGGAGTAGAATCGAAGGAGAAGCACAGGACAGGAGTTGCTGGAGGTCTCTCGTCGACGGCCTATACCCGGGTAGGGGTGACAGGCGTAAGTAAGTAAGTAAGTAACCGGCCATCCGAGGCTAGCAGTAGAGTGACGGCAAAAGCTCAGGACACCCAAAGGGCGTAACACACTATGGCCCGAACGGCCTCGAGGCGCATGAGCACAGTTCACAAGTCGCCGCTGTCTCGTCAGGTCTAAGGCACAAACACCAACGAGGAAAGTCCCACATGAAGCGTACAAGCCTAAAACAAGGCAAAGCGTAGGGTAACACCTCCAACAACACACGACGACTGGTTACCACAACTTTACATAGTCTGAAGCTACAGCCAGAGACACACAACCTTTCACTATCTAGCAAAGAAACTGACTGAAGTATTGAGCGCTGAGCACATGCGTGGTTGGACCGGAAGGGAGGCTACCTGGGCTTCCGCCTAGGCTATGGCACCCCTCACCTGCCATCATGACCATACTCGTACACAACAATTTTGGGCTAAAATTAGACTAGCTAAGATTAAGAAACAGGCATGGGAATTAGAAAAGTGAAAAAAGTCTGAAACTAGGGGGGTCTGGGGGCAAGACAGGAAGCGAGCATGAAAAGAGTGCATTCAGTGTTGTATTGCCCGCTTGCACGGTACAGTAACGACTGCGTTACAGCCACAATAGGTGACACGTAACTCTAGCGGGCGGCATATCACTTGAACGAATGCCTCGCAGTGTACAATGACCGGTGCTCAGTTACTTTTTGCACCCCAATTTTTTTTGGGACGGACAATTTTTTTTTTTTTTTTTGCAGCTGAGCAATATCATTTCGGTGGAAATTTGCCTTTAGGCAGACAATTCCCATGCCTGAAGAAACCATTCCTAATAGTAATACCATCGGTAATGTGTTTTGAGAAAACAAAGTAGGAATCCATGCCTCCTCAATGCAGCGGACGATGGCCTGCGTCAGGAGGTCCAGGAACCCTGCTGAGGCCGGGAATAGCGGAAGAGGGAAGCGGTCGCGCAAGACCAGGAGTAGAATCACGACATCAAAGAGAACCAGCACAGGACAGCGCCGGGGGGGTCCACCGCCAGGAGTGGGCAGGCGAAGCTCTGCGAACGTTCTGTGTACCACCTCCGCCGGAAGGCCAAGACAGGTCCGGCAGTCACCTGTTGTCAGCGAAGAAGCCGGTGTCTCCCAAGGCGCCCTGAAGCGGGTGAGAGGAGAAGGCGTCGCGTAGGTCCCGGCACCCGGTCGGTTGAGGAAGAAACTTGAAATGCTTGGGCTGTCACTCGGAGTTCACGAAGGCCGAAGCTCTCTTCTTGGCAGGGGGAGAAGGCGGCCAGTCTTCCTCGGGAAGACAACGCGATGAGGGGGGGCTGCCACGTCCAAGGCCCGAAGAGTCTCCATCCTTTGACCGAACGTAGCTGGCGGCGAAGCATCACATCTCGAGACTGCGAGCGTAGCGAAGTGGAGGCGCCATAATCACCCAGCCACGCCAAAACGAAGTCTTCTGGGGCCAAGCTGATAGAGTCATCCGTCACGCACGAGGGAGGAAAGGAGGCGTCTAACTGTTCCGAACGACTGGTGAACGCCGGGCAGCGGCGGTCCGACGAGAAGCAAAAACAGCGCTTGTCTTCCTCTGTGGCCAAAGCACGAGTGGGGACGAGCCGGGGTCCTGTAAGAAGAAGCCGAACTGCTAGGGCAGACCGGCAGTCCCGAGGGGAGCGGCTGCGGCGTGGAGAACGGAAGGTCTCGAACAGGCGTCTCGGAGCTTCAGCGTCTCGTCGAAACAGCACGGGCCGAGGGGGGGGGGGGGGAACGTACCTTGGTGACGAAGGCCTAGCGTGACTGCTGTCGCGCAAAGTCCAGGAGGAAGAGCGTCGTCTCAGAGGCCGGTCCCATGAACTCGAACGACGACGAAGAGTCTTAGGGACGCCGGTCTTCCCATCGCATAGCGACCCAAAGGCACTGGGACGTAACTGCATGCTCCTCGTGTCCCTGGTCTCTGTTTAGGGAGCGTGCGCTTCTGGAGTCAGGAGAACTGACTGATCGTGGCCGAGGGCGGGGAACGGGGTCCCATCGTGGGGTCATCTCTCGCCTCTCAGCACTGCGTCTGGAGCGGCTCTCGTCTCCATGATCAGGGCGCGAGGCGCGGCCCATCATCACTGACCTGGGATCTTGGCGTGGGACGTGCAGCAGCCAGGTGGTACTTGTGGTCCCTGCATGCAGTAGGTTCATGCCTGTCTAACTCGTGTCGGGAGCTGGCGCCGACGCGTGTAGGGAGCTTGCCTGGGCATGGGCGCCCATAATACAATAATAATAATAATAAAAATGTATATTTTTAAAATGCCTATACTTTGAAAGAAAAGCTCTAGGCGCCGTACAATGACATACTAACATACTGTAACCGGCTGACGCGGTCCCTCCAGCTGAGACGCTATGATGTGTTTTTTTTATTTTCCTTTACCCTCTGGCAAGTCTCTTAGCCTTCGCGCTACCCACGCTTAGCCAGGGGCCGCAACCCAGCAACAAGTCAGTCAGCTAGTCATTTTGTAGTACTTTGAAAGTTGTGCGAGGCAGCCCATGTTCTAGCCTCTATAACTTTTTAACGGCTTTACCGATCGAGAATCCGTAACTCACATCAGTTTCCTCATGCAACTCCCCTTCTATTCATATGCTTTGTATTTAGTGATTTTATGACCACTATAGTTCAATTAGCGATTTTCTTACTTTTACAAATTTCAGTGAGCTCTCCTAGCCCATTTTAGAATTTAATAATAAATTCCTAGGACTTCCCTCTAAAATATAGTTTATGGTAGCTTGTAGCTATTCACATTTCCTGTCTTTTGCTTCAAACCCGAAGCCTTTGTGATAAGTAATTATTGAGTTATGGCTCTTTTTGTAGTACCTAAGAAGCACAGATTTACCTATTTTTCAGTCTGTCTGGAACCGTTTCTTGGTCCGCGCCGTGTTGCTTCCTTTGCGGTTCGCTCGTAGTTAGTTAGTTATTTGGGTTTAACGCCGAGCAGGCGACTAAGGCCATCTCACGGCGGGATGGGTAAAAATCTGGTCAGCCAGACTAAAAGCAAGGTCTTAAGACAAGATGTAAATATAGATTAAAAATCTCAGGCTAAAATGTCGCACATGTCTGGAAAAGAAACGTCTACAGACTCTCAAAAAGGGCAAATAAAAAATTCACATAGTCTATGAATGCTCAGATCTTGTTAAAAATATTGCATTCTCTCAAAAAATTGAAGATTTTGTCCGGGGGAACATCCCGGAACAAAACCTCCAAGGAGTCTGCTGTGAAGTGTTTATATCTGGTGTCAATTAGGTCAGCACAATACAGCAAAAAGTGTCGAACAGAAAACTGCTCATCACAGGCAAAACACCATGGACGCTCATCCTGTTTAAGTAAGTAAGAGTGCGTAACATATGTGTGCCCGATGTGGAGCCGAGTAAGGACAGTCTCCTCACGGCGGCTGCCGCAGCGGAAAGGTAGACTGTCAGACAACTTAGGAAGAGCTTCATGAAGCTTGTTCCCTTCCTCTTTGTCCCACTCGGACTGCCACTCGCGGGCTATGTACGCACTAATAACAGGTTTAAAATCACTATAGACAGTCTGTGTGTCAGGGACAGGGTCACTGCGGGCACTGTTGGCAGCAGAATCTGCGATTCTGTTGCCTTCGATGCCCACATGGCCTGGGACCCAAATAAAAATGATGTCATAATAGTCCTTCATCAAGTCCGCGTAGAGCTCTCTAATCTGCACCAGCAGTGGATGGTCTGTTCCCGCGCCCTGAAGGGCCTGCAGGGCAGAAAGAGAGTCAGACAGAATCAGGAAGTTCCTTTCCCGAGACTGATAGGCATGCTTGAGTGCCAGCAGAATTGCCTGCAGTTCTGCACTAAATACAGAGAAATGGTCAGGGAGACGGAGCTTAAATGGGCGGTTAGGCTGGCGAGAGGACACTGCAGCCGCAGCCACCCTCCCATCCTCAGACTTGGACCCATCCGTATAAAGACAATACCAGGAAAAATTGAAAGGAGTTCATTGAGGCTCTGTTGGTATATGGCTGGTGGAGTACAATCCTTCTTGTGGGCGATCAAGTCCAGCAAGATGTCAGGAACTGGTAGTAGCCAGGGTGGAGTGACGTGTTGCAGAGATTCCGAAACTTTGTCCAGGTCCACTCCGGCCGCCTGCAGATGAGGTCGGACAGCTCCTGGATGGGCATCGTAAATCTCTGCAAACGATGGGTTAAAAACACAATCATAGGCAGGATTGTCTGGATGGGCCTTCAGCTTCAGAACGTAGCTGAGCATGAGGCGGATGTGGCGGAGCCCAAGAGAAGGCTCCCCTGCCTCTGCATACAGACTAGGAACTGGAGATGTCCTGAAGGCTCCCAGACATATGTGCAGACCTTGATGGTGAATTGTGTTCAGATGCTGTAGAACAGACTTGGAAGCCGAGCCATATACCACAGAGCCATAATCCAGTTTGGATCGAACAAGGGCCCGGTACAGTCGAAGTAAGACAATGCGGTCTGCACCCCAGTCAGTACGACCAACGACATGAAGAATGTCGAGGGCCTTCTGACAAGAGGTTCTAAGGTAGTTAACATGGTTGCAGAAGGTCAATCTTTTGTCAAAGATGACCCCCAAAAACTTTGCCTCTTCGGCCACCTTAATTGGCACTCCAGCAATGCTCAGGCTAGGTTCTGGAAAAAATTTCGTCTGGTTAGTAAAATGCACACAGACTGTCTTGGAGGGCGAGAACCTGAATCCATTGAGAGATACCTACCCCTGGATGCGATCAACGCACAGCTGCAAGCGCCTCTCAAGGGACGCAAGTCCTCGACCTCGTGCACACAAAGCAAAGTCATCCACAAACAAAGAGCATTCAGAATCATCCTTGACGGCCTTTACAATGTTATTTATTTTAATGCTAAATAAAACAGGAGATAGAATACTGCCCTGCGGGACACCCATCTCCTGTTCAAAGGAGTCGGAGAGGGTGGAGCCCACACGGACATGGAACGACCTGTTGGACAAAAAATTGTGAATAAAAACGGGCAGATGCCCTTAAAAACCCATGTCCGACAAATCAGACATTATACCATGCTTCCAAGTAGTGTCATATGCCTTTTCAAGATCAAAGAAAATTGCATAGACATGCTGCTTGTTGACAAAAGCATCTCAGATAAAAGACTCAAAGCGAACTAGATGGTCAGTTGTACTACGGAAGCGCCGGAAACCGCACTGGAGGTCTGTGATGAGACCCTGTGACTCAAGATGTCACACCAGTCGGGCTTTGACCAAGCGTTCCATAGTTTTACATAAACATGATGTCAAAGCTATTGGCCGGTAGTTGCCCGGGTCGGAAGGATCCTTACCCGGCTTGGGAATTGGCACAACTACAGCCTGGCACCAAGATGGCGGAAAAAAAACGGTCATCCAGATATGGTTAAAGGCCTTGAGAAGTACAAGGAGTGAATCCTCAGGCAGATGTGTTAGGAGCTGATAGTGGATGGTATCTAATCCAGCAGCAGAGTCAGTACATTTCTGCATGGCTTGCTGCAATTCTGAAAACGTAAAAGGGGCATTATAGTCTTCCGAGTTATCCGATATAAAATCACAAGTACAAGATTCTCGCTTCTCCTTCTCTCTCTGGAAGAAAGGTGAATAATGCTCTGTTGAAGAATTATGGGCAATGGTGGAGGCAAGCAAATTGGCCACAGCCTTTTTATCTGTGACCAAACTGGCACCATCTCTAAGATGGCCGACAGAAGCCGAGCCACCCCTGCCCCCAATTCTTCGAACAGCCTTCCAGACTTTTTGGGATGGAGTCCTAGAAGATAAAGATGAGACGAAGCGTCTCCAGGAAGCACGGCGTTCACGTTTAAAAATGTAACGGGCTTTCGCCCGCTGTCTTTTAAATGTTAAAATATTTGCTTGCGACGGATTACGAAAAGCACATCGCTGAGCAGATTTGCGCATTGTTTGGGCCTTGCGGCACTCTTCATTGAACCATGGTACTCTCGGCTTCCGAGGGAGTGATGTGGAAGTTCTAGGGATAGTTTCACCTGCTACGTCCAACAAAATAGAAGTAAAACAAGAAACAGGTTCTTCAGCTGACATGACCACCTCCTCTGTAAGACGAGACTGACAGGGGGAGGCGAACAGAGGCCAGTTCGCTTTCTTGAGATTTTAGCGCCCCACCGGTGAATCCTCCTCACAGCTGACCGATGACAGGACTACTGGGAAGTGGTCACTACCACACAGGTCGTCGTGAACCTTCCAGTCAAAGTCCAGCATGAGAGAAGGATGACACACAGTGATTGATTGTTTGTACATTGCTTAACGTCCCGACAGCAACAAGGACACACAGTGAGGTCTAGAACAGAACTAGATCCAGAACCTGAGTTAGAGTATGTAGGTGAGCCATCGTTAAAGACACATAGGTTAAGTTGAGAAAAAACATCTTCTAACATCTGACCTCTGCCATCATAGTGGTCACTACCCCAAAGGTGAGCGTGACCGTTAAAATCCCCCATGAGAATAAAGGGAGGGGACAGTTGATCTACTAAGTTAAAAATATCATTGCTACAGACCCGCAGTGATGGTGGCAGGTAAATACTGCATATGGTTATGGTCTTCTTTAAGGTAACCCGAGCTGCGACAGCCTGAAGACAGGTGTCGATGCTAACGGGGCTACATCAAATTTGGCTGCTAATGAGAAGAGCCGCTCCACCCGAGCGCCTCTCCGAATCAGAGCCTTTATGTATAAACATTAAAACCATTAAAGGACACAGGGTCAGAAGTCTTCAGGTAAGTCTCCTGAAGAGATATTACTGAGGGGTTATCTCTTGGCTTGACTTCGCGAACGAAGATTTTATAGGAGTTGCCCACGACGTCTGCAGGCTTGTTCGTGGCTGCGGAGGCCAATCCGAGACTGGCAGGTTCGACCGCAGTGGCTGCAGGGGAAGGTATGGCCAGGGTTCTGAGCTGCGGCATCTCTGTTTTTTCTCCTGAGCCGCTTGTCCTTAAGGCTAGCTCTGTGAGAGTCCTCAAAGGAGACAGCTGCCTTGTAAATGGTGGAGCGCCAGGTGTCACGGTCCGCAGCAAGCGAAGACCACTGGTGGTGGTCGATTTGGCAGGCACTAAGTGACTTCTTGAGACAGTCTTTGTATCTCTTCTTTGGTGCCCCTCTGTCACTGAGGGGTTATAGAACTTGACTAAAAGACGCAATTCCTCAAAGTTAGCTTGAAAACCACGACAATTCCACTGAAGCAAAGAATCCATGATTAAGTCTTATCTGGGGGTAAGGAGTTTTTCCCCTCTTTTTCCTTTACCTTGGAAGGAGTTGAAGAAACAGAGGGGGGCCGGCTCCCGGGCCTCCTCTGGTTCTTCGGAGAGGAAGGGGGTGGAGCTGCCGCAGCATCAGCAACAACAACTTCCACTCCCTCCATCCGCTCCTCCAGTGCAGCATATTTGTTTTGAAGGGGGACATCTGTGTTCCCCTTCTGGGCCCGTGCGCACAGCGGTCCCATAGATTTCTTAGACTTCTGGTCCTGGGCAGCGTTCCTGCCGCTAGAGTTAGCGGCCTTAGAAGGCTGACCAGAGCCAAAAGCCTTTGGAGTTGACTAACAGGTTTGGGTGGGGGCTGAGGCTTAGGGGCAACAGAAGGCGGCACAACCGGACCGGCAGTGTCCGCCTTCTGCGTTCCCTGGCTCCTTGTCACCACCGGAGGAGGGTTACTCTCCAGGGGCGAGATGAGCCGAGGCTCCGCCCCCAACCAAGAAGTTGGGGTCTGACATGAAAAGTCTTTGGTGGGGCGCTTGCCTGCCACCGCTGCACTAAAAGTATACACTGAGGTGTTAGAGGTTGGGGCAGCCGCAGCTGCACCAGGGCCTTCAACCAGTGTTTTGGCATCCAGAAAGGACAGCCCCTTCTCCACACGCACCTGCTGAATCTTGCACTCGGATATCCAACGAGGGCATTTCTTATCCGAAGCCATATGCGCCCCCTGGCAATTCACACACAGGGGGGTGGCTGTGCAGGACTCGGCAGAGTGTCCGGGCCTAGTGCAACGGGCGCATGAAGCCTCTGCCTGACGGCATGTCTTCTGCCCATGGCCATACTTTTGGCACTTAAAGCACCGGAGGGGAAGAGGGACGTACTTTTTCACTCTCAGGGAGTAGTAACCTCCCCAGATGGTAGTAGGAGGGGTGGGGGTGCCAAACGTCAGGATGATGGTAGGGAGACGGATCTCCCCACCACCTCGCTTGGAAGCGAAGCGCCTGACGCAAGTCACCCCCTGAGACTTAAGGTTCCTTACAAGTTCATCTTCTGACAGTTCTGCCAAAGCTTGATCTTTGATTATGCCTCTTGACGAATTCATAGTTTTGTGGGGTGTGACTTCCACAGGAGTGTCTCCGATGGAAGAGAGCCCCAGCAGCCCGCTGGAGTGTGCCCGAGTACGGCACTCCACCAGCAAGTCACCAGACCTGAGGCGCTGGGCGTCAGGCCTGCCAACACGGCTCCTGAGGGTCTCCCCCACCAGAAAAGGATGCAGCTTGGTAACTGGTTTCTCCTTCACCTTGCTATGGACAATGAGGAAGCGAGGCCATACGGCCGACGCCTGAGGCGTCGCTTCCTCACAGTCTGAATCACTGTCATGTGCAATGTCGGTGTCTATGCGCCATTTCTGTGCTAGTTTTGGTTTTTTTGGTTTTATCCATATTATATTAGTAGAGATATTCATCCCCCGGGGGTCCCCGCCCGCCACCGAGCCCAACAAGGGAAAGTGCAACTGTCGGCGGGTCTCCAGCCGACGCACAATGGAGACTGCCCGAAAGATATACTCAAGGGGGTAAGCCCGATTGAACCGTTTGAGCCACCGCCTTCTATCACACCATTGAATGCAGGGGAATACTGGCGTAAAGCACCTAATCAGCAGCAGAAGCTATAGCATGGTGCTCCGTATAGCAACCCGCATGTCAACAGTGGGATAGGGTTCAACGTGACAAGAGCCGATTGACTAGGCCGGTACGACTAGCCTCCCGTTTAGGTAGAAGTCAAGGCCGAAGTGGAGTGTTGGCACCAGTGAGCCGCAGCCCAAAGGGAACCTCAGCCACCAGGATCCTCTTCTCCCCCGACACGGGTCTCCAAGCACGGCAAACACTTGGGATCCAAAGGACCAAAAAGTCACGAGTATTTTTAAGGACCAATCCAACATGGTACGACCTAGGTTAGCACAGCTCCTTAAAAACCGGACCAGTGAAAAGGCTGAACAACATATCTGCTGACATCAAGTCCTAATCCTGGACAAAGATGGCACCCGTCCGCTAGCCCACTCAGTCAGGGACTGAGCGGACTACCCACCTACGCCACGTGGAGGCCGGTGCCGGGTAGGCTGTCACACCAGTCGGGCTTTGACCAAGCGTTCCATAGTTTTACATAAACATGATGTCAAAGCTATTGGCCGGTAGTTGCCCGGGTCGGAAGGATCCTTACCCGGCTTGGGAATTGGCACAACTACAGCCTGGCACCAAGATGGCGGAAAAAAACGGTCATCCAGATATGGTTAAAGGCCTTGAGAAGTACAAGGAGTGAATCCTCAGGCAGATGTGTTAGGAGCTGATAGTGGATGGTATCTAATCCAGCAGCAGAGTCAGTACATTTCTGCATGGCTTGCTGCAATTCTGAAAACGTAAAAGGGGCATCATAGTCTTCCGAGTTATCCGATATAAAATCACAAGTACAAGATTCTCGCTTCTCCTTCTCTCTCTGGAAGAAAGGTGAATAATGCTCTGTTGAAGAATTATGGGCAATGGTGGAGGCAAGCAAATTGGCCACAGCCTTTTTATCTGTGACCAAACTGGCAGATGGCCGACAGAAGCCGAGCCACCCCTGCCCCCAATTCTTCGAACAGCCTTCCAGACTTTTTGGGATGGAGTCCTAGAAGATAAAGATGAGACGAAGCGTCTCCAGGAAGCACGGCGTTCACGTTTAAAAATGTAACGGGCTTTCGCCCGCTGTCTTTTAAATGTTAAAATATTTGCTTGCGACGGATTACGAAAAGCACATCGCTGAGCAGATTTGCGCATTGTTTGGGCCTTGCGGCACTCTTCATTGAACCATGGTACTCTCGGCTTCCGAGGGAGTGATGTGGAAGTTCTAGGGATAGTTTCACCTGCTACGTCCAACAAAATAGAAGTAAAACAAGAAACAGGTTCTTCAGCTGACATGACCACCTCCTCTGTAAGACGAGACTGACAGGGGGAGGCGAACAGAGGCCAGTTCGCTTTCTTGAGATTTTAGCGCCCCACCGGTGAATCCTCCTCACAGCTGACCGATGACAGGACTACTGGGAAGTGGTCACTACCACACAGGTCGTCGTGAACCTTCCAGTCAAAGTCCAGCATGAGAGAATGATGACACACAGTGATTGATTGATTGTTTGTACATTGCTTAACGTCCCGACAGCAACAAGGACACACAGTGAGGTCTAGAACAGAACTAGATCCAGAACCTGAGTTAGAGTATGTAGGTGAGCCATCGTTAAAGACACATAGGTTAAGTTGAGAAAAAACATCTTCTAACATCTGACCTCTGCCATCATAGTGGTCACTACCCCAAAGGTGAGCGTGACCGTTAAAATCCCCCATGAGAATAAAGGGAGGGGACAGTTGATCTACTAAGTTAAAAATATCATTGCTACAGACCCGCAGTGATGGTGGCAGGTAAATACTGCATATGGTTATGGTCTTCTTTAAGGTAACCCGAGCTGCGACAGCCTGAAGACAGGTGTCGATGCTAACGGGGCTACATCAAATTTGGCTGCTAATGAGAAGAGCCGCTCCACCCGAGCGCCTCTCCGAATCAGAGCCTTTATGTATAACATTAAAACCATTAAAGGACACAGGGTCAGAAGTCTTCAGGTAAGTCTCCTGAAGAGATATTACTGAGGGGTTATAGAACTTGACTAAAAGACGCAATTCCTCAAAGTTAGCTTGAAAACCACGACAATTCCACTGAAGCAAAGAATCCATGATTAAGTCTTATCTGGGGGTAAGGAGTTTTTCCCCTCTTTTTCCTTTACCTTGGAAGGAGTTGAAGAAACAGAGGGGGGCCGGCTCCCGGGCCTCCTCTGGTTCTTCGGATAGGAAGGGGGTGGAGCTGCCGCAGCATCAGCAACAACAACTTCCACTCCCTCCATCCGCTCCTCCAGTGCAGCATATTTGTTTTGAAGGGGGACATCTGTGTTCCCCTTCTGGGCCCGTGCGCACAGCGGTCCCATAGATTTCTTAGACTTCTGGTCCTGGGCAGCGTTCCTGCCGCTAGAGTTAGCGGCCTTAGAAGGCTGACCAGAGCCAAAAGCCTTTGGAGTTGACTAACAGGTTTGGGTGGGGGCTGAGGCTTAGGGGCAACAGAAGGCGGCACAACCGGACCGGCAGTGTCCGCCTTCTGCGTTCCCTGGCTCCTTGTCACCACCGGAGGAGGGTTACTCTCCAGGGGCGAGATGAGCCGAGGCTCCGCCCCCAACCAAGAAGTTGGGGTCTGACATGAAAAGTCTTTGGTGGGGCGCTTGCCTGCCACTGCTGCACTAAAAGTATACACAGAGGTGTTAGAGGTTGGGGCAGCCGCAGCTGCACCAGGGCCTTCAACGTGTTTTTTGGCATCCAGAAAGGACAACCCCTTCTCCACACGCACCTGCTGAATCTTGCACTCGGATATCCAACGAGGGCGTTTCTTATCTGAAGCCATATGCGCCCCCTGGCAATTCACACACAGAGGGGTGGCTGTGCAGGACTCAGCAGAGTGTCCGGGCCTAGTGCAACAGGCGCATGAAGCCTCTGCCTGACGGCATGTCTTCTGCCCATGGCCATACTTTTGGCACTTAAAGCACCGGAGGGGAAGAGGGACGTACTTTTTCACTCTCAGGGAGTAGTAACCTCCCCAGATGGTAGTAGGAGGGGTGGGTTTGATTGTATGATTGTACATTGCTTAACGTCCCGACAGCAACAAGGCTTTCTCAGGACGTGCCTGCACTGCTTGTGAAAAAAAAAAAAAAAAAAAACTAAACAGAACATTGAATGTATGTCGCCAGCCGGTCAAATACGTTAAATAAACCTAAAACATGGGGCCTAAATAAAGCTAAGACCATCTAACAACACACATCCAACATCAAGAGCTACAGGCAGTGCAGACAGTAGGGAGAGTTTTAAAAAGGCAAATACAGGTGAATGGATCTCGGGTAGACAGAAACACATGCCCCAGAATAGAGAGGAAAACTCACCCTGTGGGGCTGACCAGGGTGACCCTGGGAACTAAAAAGTACCTAACCCCACCCAAGTCCCCCAGGGCAGACCCGGGTGGGGGCAGTAGGAGGGGTGGGGGTGCCAAACGTCAGGATGATGGTAGGGAGACGGATCTCCCCACCACCTCACTTGGAAGCAAAGCGCCTGACGTAAGTCACCCCCTGAGACTTAAGGTTCCTTACAAGTTCATCTTCTGACAGTTCTGCCAAAGCTTGATCTTTGATTACGCCTCTTGACGAATTCATAGTTTTGTGGGGTGTGACTTCCACAGGAGTGTCTCCGATGGAAGAGAGCCCCAGTAGCCCACTGGAGTGTGCCCGAGTACGGCACTCCACCAGCAAGTCACCAGACCTGAGGCGCTGGGCGTCAGGCCTGCCAACACGACTCCTGAGGGTCTCCCCCACCAGAAAAGGATGCAGCTTGGTAACTGGTTTCTCCTTCACCTTGCTATGGACAATGAGGAAGCGAGGCCATACGGCCGACGCCTGAGGCGTCGCTTCCTCACAGTCTGAATCACTGTCATGTTCAATGTCCGTGGCCATGTGCCGTTTCTGTGCTAGTTTTGTTTTTTTTGTTTTATCCATATTATATTAGTAGAGATATTCATCCCCCGGGGGTCCCCGCCCGCCACCGAGCCCAACAAGGGAAAGTGCAACTGTCGGCGGGTCTCCAGCTGACGCACAATGGAGACTGCCCGAAAGATATGCTCAAGGGGGTAAGCCCGATTGAACCGTTTGAGCCACCGCCTTCTATCACACCGTTGAATGCAGGGGAATACTGGCGTAAAGCACCTAATCAGCAGCAGAGGCTATAGCAGTGTTGATTCTAGGATTTCAGAAAAGTGAGCCCAAAGGCTCCCTCTAATAAAAAAAGGGAGCCCCTCAAGGTGTAAAAGGAGGCCCTCAAATCGCGTTGCACTGCTTACTTTAAAACGACATATATACACACATTCATACAAACAGTGGATTCCGCTTAACACAAATTTCTGGGGACACGGCGGAAAATCACTTCGTGTTAACCGTATTTCGTGTTAACCAATATGGCCTCAAAATTGATCACGGCCCTCAAGGAGAAAGTGTGTAAGACCGTCGTGTGCGTGAATGAGTACCAGGTTAAAAGTGCACGACATTATCGTACTTTCTATGCATACCTTCAGCTCGCTAGGAAAACACAAGGAAACGTGTACAGCTTGAGTATTTAATGTAAATCCATCAGGTAAAATCCATACTAAGTTACAATCCTCAGGTAAAAGCAACACAGGCTGAAGAACAATCCCGCATCAGTAAAAGGGTTGTGTTGGTACACGAATGATACAACATGAATACAGTACAGAAATGCTAGCCAATGAGAAGACAGATTACAACAGCCGAAGGCTATTCAGCCAATCACACACTAGAGTTCGCTCTGATCTGTCATGTGTATTTCCACAGCGCGAGAGCGACACGTGAATTGGTTTTCTGTGAATGGAATCTGTGTTCGTGTTAAACAGGTGAATAATAGTGAAATTGCCCTGGCTCGACTCAGGCCACACTGCACCAAGACGCTCGAGCAGGCTTTTACGCAGCAGCGGTGTGGCCGCGCTGGTCGTGCAAAAAAGCGTCCAGTTTCTTTTTTCTGCGATTCTTCGGCCGCGCTATCGGTGTTTTTTTTTGCGATTTGGAGCATAATATTGCGAGAAATCGCGCAAAACGCGCTCTAGAATCAACACTGCTATAGCATGGTGCTCCGTATAGCAACCCGCATGTCAACAGTGGGATAGGGCTCAACGTGACAAGAGCCGATTGACTAGGCCGGTACAACTAGCCTCCCGTTTAGGCAGAAGTCAAGGCCAAAGTGGAGTGTTTCAGCCACCAGGATCCTCTTCTCTCCCGACGCGGGTCTCCAAGCACGGCAAACACTTGGGATCCAAAGGACCAAAAGCTCACGAGTATTTTTAAGGACCAATCCAACATGGTACGACCTGGGTTAACACAGCTCCTTAAAAACCGGACCATTGAAAAAGACTGAACAACATATCTGCTGACATCAAGTCCTAATCCTGGACAAAGATGGCACCCGTCTGCTTGCCCACTCAGTCAGGGACTGAGAGGACTACCCACCCACGCCACGTGGAGGCCGGTGCCGGGTAGGCACTTTTATGAAGACATGAAAACAGAGTTACACATGTATGACACGTCTGACTACCCAAAAGACCATCCATTATATAGCACACAAA
This sequence comes from Semisulcospira habei, assembly GCA_036245525.1. Lineage (NCBI taxonomy): Eukaryota > Metazoa > Mollusca > Gastropoda > Semisulcospiridae > Semisulcospira > Semisulcospira habei. Next base: position 85,488,835 of record BTPG01000001.1, read on the forward strand.
ACAAGAAAGTGCCTGGAAAGTTTAAAGACGAACTGAATGGAGTGCCGATAGTTGAGTACGTTGGACTGAGATCAAAAATGTTTTAGTTATTTGGGTTTAACGCCGAGCAGGCGACTAAGGCCATCTCATGGCGGGATGGGTAAAAATCTGGTCAGCCAGACTAAAAGCAAGGTCTTAAGACAAGATGTAAATATAGATTAAAAATCTCAGGCTAAAATGTCGCACATGTCTTTAAAAGAAATGTCTACAGACTCTCAAAAAGGGCAAATAAAAAAGATTCACATAGTCTATGAATGCTCAAATCTTGTTAAAAATATTGCATGCTCGCAAGAAATTGAAGATTTTGTCCGGGGGAACATCCCGGAACAAAACCTTCAAGGAGTCTGCTGTAAAGTGTTTATATCTGGTGTCAATGAGGTCAGCACAATACAGCAAAAAGTGTCGAACAGAAAACTGCTCATCACAGGCAAAACACCATGGACGCTCATCCTGTTTAAGTAAGTAAGAGTGCGTAACATACGTGTGCCCGATGTGGAGCCGAGCAAGGACAGTCTCCTCACGGCGGCTGCCGCAGTGGAAAGGTAGACTGTCAGACAACTTAGGAAGAGCTTCATGAAGCTTGTTCCCTTCCTCTTTGTCCCACTCGAACTGCCACTCGCGGGCCACGTACGCACTAATCACAGGTTTAAAATCACTATAGACAGTCTGTGTGTCAGGGACAGGATCACTGCGGGCACTGTTGGCAGCAGAATCTGCGATTCTGTTGCCTTCGATGCCCACATGGCCTGGGACCCAAATAAAAATGATGTCATAATATTCCTTCATCAAGTCCACGTAGAGCTCTCTAATCTGCACCAGCAGTGGATGGTCTGTTCCCGCGCCCTGAAGGGCCTGCAGGGCAGAAAGAGAGTCAGACAGAATCAGGAAGTTCCTTTCCCGAGACTGATAGGCATGCTTGAGTGCTAGCAGAATGGCCTGCAGTTCTGCACTAAATACAGAGGAATGGTCAGGGAGACGGAGCTTAAATGGGCGTCTAGGATGGCGAGAGGACACTGCAGCCGCAGCCACTCTTCCATCCTCAGACTTGGACCCATCCGTATAAAGACGACAATAGCCAGGAAAAATTGAAAGGAGTTCATTGAGGCTCTGTTGGTATATGGCTGGTGGAGTACAATCCTTCTTGTGGGCAGTCAAGTCCAGCAAGATGTCAGGAACTGGTAGTAGCCAGGGTGGAGTGACGTGTTGCAGAGATTCCGAAACTTTGTCCAGGTCCACTCCGGCCGCCTGCAGATGAGGTCGGACACGGAAGGAAAGTGGACGGACAGCTCCCGGATGGGCATCGTAAATCTCTGCAAACGACGGGTTAAAAACACAATCATAGGCAGGATTTTCTGGATGGGCCTTCAGCTTCAGAACGTAGCTGAGCATGAGGCGGATGCGGCGGAGCCTGAGAGAAGGCTCCCCTGCCTCTGCATACAGACTAGGAACTGGAGATGTCCTGAAGGCTCCCAGACATATGCGCAGACCTTGATGGTGAATTGTGTTCAGACGCTGCAGAACAGACTTGGAAGCCGAGCCATATACCACAGAGCCGTAATCCAGTTTGGACCGAACAATGATTGATTGATTGTACATTGCTTAACGTCCCGACAGCAACAAGGCTTTCTCAGGACGTGCCTGCACTGCTTGTGAAAAAAAATAAATAAACAGAACATTGAATGTATGTCGCCAGCCGGTCAAATACATTAAATAAACCTAACACATGGGGCCTAAATAAAGCTAAGACCATTTAGCAACACACATCCAATATCACGAGCTACAGGCAGTGCAGACAGTAGGGAGAGTTTTAAAAAGGCAAATACAGGTGAATGGACAAAGGGTAGACAGAAACACATGCCCCAGAATAGAGAGAAAAATCCACCCTGTGGGGCTGACCAGGGTGACCCTGGGAACTAAAAAATACCTAACCCCACCCAAGTCCCCCAGGGCAGACCTGGGTGGGGTTGGACCGAACAAGGGCCCGGTACAGTCGAAGTAAGACGATGCGGTCTGCACCCCAGTCAGTACGACCAACGACACGAAGAATGTCGAGGGCCTTCCAACAAGAGGTTCTAAGGTAGTTAACATGGTTGCAGAAGGTCAATCTTTTGTCAAAGATGACCCCCAAAAACTTTGCCTCTTCGGCCACCTTAATTGGCACACCAGCAATGCTCAGGCTATGTTCTGGAAAAAATTTCGTCTGGTTAGTAAAATGCACACAGACTGTCTTGGAGGGCGAGAACCTGAATCCATTGAGAGACACCCACCCCTGGATTCGATCAACACACAGCTGCAAGCGCCTCTCAAGGGACGCAAGTCCTCGACCTCGTGCACACAAAGCAAAGTCGTCCACAAACAAAGAGCATTCAGAATCATCCTTGACGGCCTTTACAATGTTATTTATTTTAATGCTAAATAAAACAGGAGATAGAATACTGCACAGCGGGACACCCATCTCCTGTTCAAAGGAGTCGGAGAGGGTGGAGCCCACACGGACATGGAACGACCTGTTGGACAAAAAATTGTGAATAAAAACGGGCAGATGCCCTTTAAAACCCATGTCCGACAAATCAGACATTATACCATGCTTCCAGGTAGTGTCATACGCCTTTTCAAGATCAAAGAAAATTGCATAGACATGCTGCTTGTTGACAAAAGCATCTCGGATAAAAGACTCAAAGCGGACTAGAGGGTCAGTTGTACTACGGAAGCGCCGGAAACCGCACTGGAGGTCTGTGATGAGACCCTGTGACTCAAGATGCCACACCAGTCGGGCGTTGACCAAGCGTTCCATAGTTTTACATAAACATGATGTCAAAGCTATTGGCAGGTAGTTGCCCGGGTCGGAAGGATCCTTACCCGGCTTGGGAATTGGCACAACCACAGACTGGCGCCAAGATGGCGGAAAATGACCGGTTATCCAGATATGGTTAAAGGCCTTGAGAAGTACAAGGAGTGAATCCTCAGGCAGATGTGTTATGAGCTGATAATGGATGGTATCTAATCCAGCAGCAGAGTCAGTACATTTCTGCAAGGCTTGCTGCAATTCTGAAAACGTAAAAGGGGCATTATAGTCTTCCAAGTTATCCGATATAAAATCACAAGCACAAGATTCTCGCTTCTCCTTCTCTCTCTGGAAGAAAGGTGAATAATGCTCTGTTGAAGAATTATGGGCAATGGTGGAGGCAAGCAAATTGGCCACAGCCTTTTTATCTGTGACCAAACTGGCACCATCTCTATGATGGCCGACAGAAGCCGAGCCACCCCTGCCCCTAATTCTTCGAACAGCCTTCCAGACTTTTTGGGACGGAGTCCTAGAAGATAAAGATGAGACGAAGCGTCTCCAGGAAGCACGGCGTTCACGTTTAAAAATGTAACGGGCTTTCGCCCGCTGTCTTTTAAAGGTTAAAATATTTGCTTGCGACGGATTACGAAAAGCACGTCGCTGAGCAGATTTGCGCATTGTTTGGGCCTTGCGGCACTCTTCATTGAACCATGGTACTCTCGGCTTCCGAGGGAGTGATGTGGAAGTTCTAGGGATGGTTTCACCTGCAACCTCCAACAAAATAGAAGTAAAACAAGAAACAGGTTCTTCAGCTGACATGACCACCTCCTCTGTAAGACGAGACTGACAGAGAGAGGCAAACAGAGACCAGTTAGCTTTCTTGAGATTCCAGCGCCCCACCGGCGAATCCTCCTCACAGCTGACCGATGACAGGACTACTGGGAAGTGGTCACTACCACACAGGTCGTCGTGAACCTTCCAGTCAAAGTCCAGCATGAGAGAAGGATCACACACAGTGAGGTCTAGAACAGAACTAGATCGGAACCTGAGTTAGAGTATGTAGGTGAGCCATCGTTAAAGACACATAGGTTAAGTTGAGAAAAAACATCTTCTAACATCTGACCTCTGCCATCATAGTGGTCACTACCCCAAAGGTGAGCATGACCGTTAAAATCCCCCATGAGAATAAAGGGAGGGGGCAGTTGATCTACTAAGTTAAAAATATCATTGCTACAGACCCGCAGTGATGGTGGCAGGTAAATACTACATATGGTTATGGTCTTTTTTAAGGTAACCCGAGCAGCGACAGCCTGAAGACAGGTGTTGATGCTAACGGGGCTACATAAAATTTGGCTACTAATGAGAAGAGCCGCTCCACCCGAGCGCCTCTCCGAATCAGAGCCTTTATGTATAACATTAAAACCATTAAAAGACACAGGGTCAGAAGTCTTCAGGTAAGTCTCCTGAAGAGATATTACTGAGGGGTTATAGAACTTGACTAAAAGACGTAATTCCTCAAAGTTAGCTCGAAAACCACGACAATTCCACTGAAGCAAAGAGTCCATGATTAAGTCTTATCTGGGGGTAAGGAGTTTTTCCCCCCTTTTTCCTTTACCTTGGAAGGAGTTGAAGAAACAGAGGGGGGCCGGCTCCCGGGCCTCCTCTGGTTCCTCGGAGAGGAAGGGGGTGGAGCTGCCGCAGCATCAGCAACAACAACTTCCACTCCCTCCATCCGCTCCTCCAGTGCAGCATATTTGTTTTGAAGGGGGACATCTGTGTTCCCCTTCTGGGCCCGTGCGCACAGCGGTCCCATAGATTTCTTAGACTTTTGGTCCTGGGCAGCGTTCCTGCCGCTAGAGTTAGCGGCCTTAGAAGGCTGACCAGAGCCAGAAGCCTTTGGAGTTGACTGACTAACAGGTTTGGGTGGGGGCTGAGGCTTAGGGGCAACAGAAGGCGGCACAACAGGACCGGCAGTGTCCGCCTTCTGCGTTCCCTGGCTCCTTGTCACCACCGGAGGAGGGTTACTCTCCAGGGGCGAGATGAGCCGAGGCTCCGCCCCCAACCAAGAAGTTGGGGTCTGACATGAAAAGTCTTTGGTGGGGCGCTTGCCTGCCACCGCTGCACTAAAAGTATACACTGAGGTGTGAGAGGTTGGGGCAGCCGCAGCTGCACCAGGGCCTTCAACCAGTTTTTTGGCATCCAGAAAGGACAGCCCCTTCTCCACACGCACCTGCTGAATCTTGCACTCGGATATCCAACGAGGGCATTTCTTATCCGAAGCCATATGCGCCCCCTGGCAATTCACACACAGGGGGGTGGCTGTGCAGGACTCAGCAGAGTGTCCGGGCCTAGTGCAACGGGCGCATGAAGCCTCTGCCTGACGGCATGTCTTCTGCCCATGGCCATACTTTTGGCACTTAAAGCACCGGAGGGGAAGAGGGACGTACTTTTTCACTCTCAGGGAGTAGTAACCTCCCCAGATGGTAGTAGGAGGGGTGGGGGTGCCAAACGTCAGGATGATGGTAGGGAGACGGATCTCCCCACCACCTCGCTTGGAAGCGAAGCGCCCGACGCAAGTCACCCCCTGAGACTTAAGGTTCCTTACAAGTTCATCTTCTGACAGTTCTGCCAAAGCTTGATCTTTGATTACGCCTCTTGACGAATTCATAGTTTTGTGGGGTGTGACTTCCACAGGAGTGTCTCCGATGGAAGAGAGCCCCAGTAGCCCGCTGGAGTGTGCCCGAGTACGGCACTCCACCAGCAAGTCACCAGACCTGAGGCTCTGGGCGTCAGGCCTGCCAACACGGCTCCTGAGGGTCTCCCCCACCAGAAAAGGATGCAGCTTGGTAACTGGTTTCTCCTTCACCTTGCTATGGACAATGAGGAAGCGAGGCCATACGGCCGACGCCTGAGGCGTCGCTTCCTCACAGTCTGAATCACTGTCATGTGAAATGTCGGTGTCTATGCGCCGTTTCTGTGCTAGTTTTGGTTTTTTGGTTTTATCCATATTATATTAGTAGAGATATTCATCCCCCGGGGGTCCCCGCCCGCCACCGAGCCCAACAAGGGAAAGTGCAACTGTCGGCGGGTCTCCAGCCGACGCACAATGGAGACTGCCCGAAAGATATACTCAAGGGGGTAAGCCCGATTGAACCGTTTGAGCCACCGCCTTCTATCACACCATTGAATGCAGGGGAATACTGGCGTAAAGCACCTAATCAGCAGCAGAAGCTATAGCATGGTGCTCCGTATAGCAACCCGCATGTCAACAGTGGGATAGGGCTCAACGTGACAAGAGCCGATTGACTAGGCCGGTACGACTAGCCTCCCGTTTAGGTAGAAGTCAAGGCCGAAGTGGAGTGTTGGCACCAGTGAGCCGCAGCCCAAAGGGAACCTCGGCCACCAGGATCCTCTTCTCCCCCGACACGGGTCTCCAAGCACGGCAAACACTTGGGATCCAAAGGACCAAAAAGTCACGAGTATTTTTAAGGACCAATCCAACATGGTACGACCTAGGTTAGCACAGCTCCTTAAAAACCGGACCAGTGAAAAGGCTGAACAACATATCTGCTGACATCAAGTCCTAATCCTGGACAAAGATGGCACCCGTCCGCTAGCCCACTCAGTCAGGGACTGAGCGGACTACCCACCTACGCCACGTGGAGGCCGGTGCCGGGTAGGCTCAAAAATGTATTCTATACTGCACCAAAAGGGAAGTCAGTCGAAAGCCAAAGGTATAAAAAAAAACAGCAATTAAAAATAAAGACATTCGTCATGAACATTACAAGCAAGTATTAGATGGGGCATTAATGCCTGATTATCCAAATAAGTCACTGAGATCAAACAAACACAATCTTGAAATGATCCAAACACATAAGAAGTCACTTGCAGTAGGGGACACAAAACATGTGTTTCACAGTAAGGAAAAGGCTTATGCACCTGGACACTACAGGCTCAAGTTATCTAAGGGTATTTGAGACGAGCTTATTAATGAACTGGTTGACGAATTGGTCAAAAGTGAGTAACAGTGTCTGGGGGAATAATCTGTAATTCTTCTCTGACAAATGCCCTCTGTGGGGCTGGTTCAAACAGATAATATATTGTTGCATCGGCACCGGGAATTATTTTTTTTATATTATGAACAGTCGTAGACCAGATGGGGTCGGTTGCTCTACGTCTGACGTCATTCTCGGCCTCACCTGGTTGATATAAATATCTCACTTGTTTTGTAAACAAACTTGTGTCTGGTAGTGGTGTTTTTATTTCTGATCCTGACACCGACGGTATTGATTTCATTTTAATAGCATCCGTGGGTTTTACATGGCCTTCATTATCCATTGCTTTTATAACAGACGGTAATCTTTTAACCCACTCAGTGTTACGCGTGACATGCATGAGTTCTTTTGAATACTGGTAGCTGAAAAGCCTCTCCGATAATTGCTTGTTAAAGTTCTCTACAATTGCCTGTGATCTGTGCACACCTGGAATGCCGCGTCTAACCAGTACGCCATGCTTCGCAAATAACTGGTTAACGGCACCTTTAAATTCAGATCCGTCATCCACTTGAACGAGTCTGGGGAATTTTAAAGGGCCTCGACTATATATCTTTGTTAACACTGTAGCTACTGTGGTAGCAGTTTTGTCAGATATGGGTTCAGCGTCTTTGTATCTTGAAGCAATGTCAATGACAGTCAGTGCGTATTTGTATCGTTTCTTTCTTATTGTATCATGTGGAAGAAACAATAGATCCATTTGATGCATGTCATTTGGTATATTGTTTTCAAAATGAGGATGTGTTATTTATCTTGGCGCAGGTAAGTATATCTGCCAAATTGCTTGTCTTTGTAACCATTGTTTTATTTGATCGAGTGTTACATCCCCGCCCACAGCTGTGTGTAATTTCTGAATAGCAGTTTGTCCTTTCCAGTAACCAATTGGAGAGTAATATATTTTTGATAGTTTAGTCAGTAAAATATACAAATGTCATTCCCACTAGAACAAAGATTATTTCTCCATTTCTTTGTTGTGTGCTTGGTTTGTAGTAATCACTAAGTTTGGGTTTTGGAATGGTCATGTCATTACCCGTGACGAGAAAATACTCACGAATTGCGTCATCTGTATTAGAAAACATATGCTGTGCGTGACCTTCAAGTCTCAGTTTTCATTAATGAAATCAAGTTTCTCTATTCTTTGCTTTTCATAATCCTGCTGGGCTTGTGCTAATTTTTCTGACGCCTCATTATGTCGCTTTAATTCTTCTGCTGATTCTTCTCTACCCATTTTTGAAAAGAGATAGTTTGATCCACTAAAAGCAAGTGCATTGACCATGGCACCACCAATCATAATAGCTATTGTAGCCATATTTTTATTTACATAGAAACATTTTCTGGAATAATTCCCTGCTTGACAAGAAAGTCTTTTGTGGCAATTGACGCTGTTACAACTACAATTAGCTTTGCACTGTCTTCAAAATCCAATCTACTCAGGTCTGCTGATTTCATTTTGAGTAGACTTTTTCCCAGCATAGAGTAAGCTACTGCTAGCCCGCTTATCACAGCAGAGTGATAGACAAGGTTCATCAAGTTCTTTGTGTCGCTCATTTTCTTAGGCAATAAAAATTAAAATATTTTTTTAATTTATTGCATGAAAAAATGGGTCAACGGCTTTGGATGATACTGGTAATGTGGCGACTTCTGGTTTTGTTTTTGGAGTGTCCGATTTTTTGGACACTGTACGAGTCTGTGGCTTGTATTTTTTGTATAATTGGTAACCTACGTAACCAAATCCGACAACAAATCCAGCAACTATATATTTTGCTGTTTCAGGTTTAGACTCAGTTGTTAGTCTTACACTTTGATGAGGGGGTGATTGTGTTAGTCTTGACGGTGCTGGGGCTGATGGTCCTGACTGTAGTGGCACTGGTGTTGTTGATGGTCCTGGCAGTCCTGGCAGCGGGTCAGTTACATGAGCCTTTTCTGTTTGTGCCTGAAGCTGTAATTTTTTTTGTCTGTTATATTCGGCTAATCTTTTTCCAGCCTCAACCCTTCCTGGGCTTTTAGTCTTAGTCACCGTTTGAACCTGTGTCAAGACAGGACCGGGGCTCGGTTGTGGAGTCGTCTGGGTTTCGTTCATTTTCTACTGCAGTAAAATTTATTTTCGAAAAATCAATATGACTCCCAGTAACGAGCAAGGTTACCACAGGTGCAAGGTAATTCCCAAACTTGTAAAACATGACGCATGCTAATTTGCCGATTGAACTTGAAACAATAGGGTTGCTTTCAAGATCGTGTAATAGACTGTCAGTATCTACCGGTAGGAAGTGACTCACTGCTTTTGTGTATAGACAGACAAGAGATCGACTCAAATCACGAGTCATTAGTGAAGCGATGTGATTTTCATATTTAGAATGTAGTTTAATTCCTCAGCAGTGAGGGATTCTATATCTTCTGTCATGTATTGTTTTCCGAGATAAGCTTTTGATTTGCCTGAAACAATAACAGAGAGAAGACACTGTTTTTTCAAGTCTAAGTCTTTGTTTTCTACAGCGCTGATATCATTTAGAAGAAGTAATTCGTCTTGGATCATTTTATAATAAAAAATATTAATTTTTAAAGCTATAATTAAACATATTAAATACGCATTTTAGTGTGTACACACTTTCATAATCAATATATTAACTCTTAATCACCTATAAGAACATACACTGTCTATTCTCCTGTACCTAGAAGATAGTAAGAAAATTACTGAGAAAATGGGTTACTTCACCAAAACGTCTATAACTTTTTTGAATAGACAGATATTTAAGTCTGTTTTTTTTTCTTAGCTGACATATGGATGGATAGTATTTTATGTTGTGGTGGAGTGTAATTTGATACCTGTTTATATTATTTACTGTAATTAATTACAGGTAAATTAACTGAAAAAAATGCACCTTGATTATTTTGATATGACAAACAAAAGACGTAAAACTGAAAAATGTGTCGGTGGGCGAAAATATGAAAGTGTGTGATAGTGGAGTGAGATAATTTTACATTAATGATCACTATTACCAGGCAATCCACTGATAATCCTTCAGGTAATCGAAGTGCACGTATCCCCGTCGGCGGATGTTGCTACAAATTGATCGCCAAGTTCGTCTGTTGGGCGAAAATTTCGAACATTTCAGCAGGGAAATACTGATAAAAATAATCAAGTGGTGTCACTTCCAACTCAAGTGGAGTTGTTGGGCCCACATATCGCGTGAAAGGCTGCAAAAAAGTCTGAAATTGGCCGCTGATGCCAGATAGCATCGCCGCCGCCATCTTGCAGTCGTCGCTTTGGTAAACACTGCTGAAATACTCCGGTATTTTCGTCATCCCAGTCCGACAGATCGCTAGTATGTACACTAGATGTACACTAGACACACTTATGTCACTTCCCTCTGGCTCTGAAACTGGATAATTGCCAATTAACTCCGAAATAGCGGTAAACTCTGGGTCACTGTCGTGTATGTCGCCATGTTTGCAAACACGTGCGTTAGCGAGCAGCCAGGTGCACGGTAAAACTCTCCCAATTCGACACACACAGTGGCTTAGAGCGCATGCCCAGTGTCTAAAGTTAGTTTGACCTTGCCCCCTACGGTATACAATCTCACCTTCTTCACAGAAGAACCCACCAACATATCACATGACTTCTAAATTTAGTACTGAGGACGGGCGTCTATGGGCGCTTTAGGTAAAGACCCGGAGGGCGTTTACGGGCGTTATAGGTGATTAACAGTTAATTAGCTCAGGTGTTATTTTGCTTTAGTCATGAATGGCAATCTTTATTACCGAAGAAAATAAAAGCGATCTGGAAAAAATGAGCGGTGTGGTCAAATGAATTTTCTTTTTATAGCAAAAGTAATTAATTTAAGGTTGTTTAATTATGGTAATTAAAAATGGTGGTTAAGGAAAATAGTTTCTTATCTCGATGGGGTGCTGATAGAGACAATGGTTAGAGAGACAGAAGAAACTGTTTTCCAAAGAATCCACAATCGTTATTGCTGCATTGTTAAACTCAAGTTTTATTTTGAAATCAACAGGGTAATAGAGGAAGACGGAGGCGCTGGTGGGGTCAATGGGAGTTTATTGTCAAAAAAGCCGTGATTATTTTAAACAATGCGGCATTAACGATTGTGGAGTCTTTGGAAAACAGTTTCTTCTCTCTCTAAAGTAATAATAATAATAATAATAATGAGTACTTGTATAGCGCCTAACCTCAGATTAGAGCTCTAGGCGCTTAACAAAAACTAATGTACAAAAAATAATTACAAAAATGGAATTTACAAAAAGTACAAAAACAAAATACAACGCACTCTGTAAACAAGCTATAAAGTCACCATTCAAAAGTGCTACGCTCATGGACTCATACTGGCATTCACACACACACCCACACACACACTACTTTTATAAATAGATAGAGATGACTTTAACATGACAGGTGTGTGACAAAGTCATTTGTAGCTGACAGAAAACATATGGGTCTTTAGGGCACGCTTGAATGCCTCTCTCGAATCCACGTATCTCAGTTCGCGTGGGAGATCATTCCAAACAACTGGGCTCTGGTATCTGAATGACCTCTCACCAAACGACTTTGTTTTGACAAGAGGGATACGTAAAACTCGAGAGTCGGCAGCAGAGCGCAAATTCTGTCTCAAGGGCGTATACAGCTGGAGAAGAGAGGCAAGCTAGTGTGGGCAGGAACAGGTAATACAACTGTGAGTCATGCATGAAATTTTGTACTGAATCCTAGCTGTAACAGGTAACCAGTGTAGGGCAGACAGATGGGGTGTGATATGATCTGATCTAGGGACTCTAAGAATCAACCTGGCAGCTGAGTTTTGAATTTTCTGAAGTTTGCCAATCAGACACTGGGAACAGCCAGCCAAAAGAGCATTGCAATAGTCTAATTTAGACAAAACAAAAGCGCAGACAAGTACTTTAGTTGCTTCAGGTGTCAGATAGTGGCGGACTGAAGCAATACGTCGCAGTTCAGTATAGGCGGATCTGCAAACGTTGTTCACATGAAGGCGCATGGACAGGCTACTATCAAGTGTGACACCCAGATTTTTTACATGGGGGGAGAAGGGGACAGTGGCACCACAGATTTGTAATGACTGGGGGAGTGTCAGCGTCTTCGTCAACCTCGGGGAAGCAATTATCATGGCCTCAGTTTTTCCGTCATTCAACTGTAATTTGTTTGAAGTCATCCACATCTTAGTATCCAAGACGCACTCCTGAAGGATCTCGATTGTGTCCATAATCTGATCAGGTGAACATGAGTCATGGAGTTGAGTATCATCTGCAAATGCATGATGTGATATAGAGAAACGGTTAAAGACACTGGCCAGTGGCTGAACATACAGGGTAAAGAGGACTGGTCCAAGAACTGAACCTTGTGGGACGCCAAAGCGCACCGTGGATGGACTGGATAGTTTATCATTAACAACTATGCACTGAGTTCTGTCCGCCAGATATGATCTAAACCACGATAAAGCAGTTTCATGAATGCCATACACAGAATAGAGACGTTGTAGCAAAATGTCATGGTCAATCGTATCAAAGGCAGCAGATAGGTCTAACAGTGCGAGAACAGATACTTTGCCATCATCAAGAGCCTCGAGGAGGTCATTAAGAATTTTTGCAAGCGCAGTTTCAGTGGAATGACCTGCACGGTAAGCAGTAAAGTATTGCTAGTCAAATACTGATTACCAGGTACTCCAAGCAAACACTACCGGCACTCCCCCCCCCCCCCCCCCCCCCCCCCCCCCCACCCTTGAAGTCGGAGTGCAGTCACGGTACTCCAAGCAAACACTACCGGCACCTACACACACAACTTAAAATCATCTGAAGTTGGATAGCACATACAGGGTAAGCACTTCACATAGTAAATACAAGAAGTGAGGTCAGCTAATTTCATCATCCAGCAGTCTGATGGACATAGGGATAAATGATGACTGACAACGATTTGTCTCGCAGTGAACTGCCGAGCTGATGGTAACAAATAATATTCATCATGCAAAACATGACTGTCATCGGAAACGATGCGACAAGCTTTCCTCACTACCTGCTTCTCGTACAAAGAAGTGAGAGTAAACTGCTGTATGCCGGTAAGCTTGCTGCTAATGTTCACTATTCTCTGCAGTTTGTTCTTGTCCTTCACACTGATGTTTCCAAACCAACAGATAAAAGAAAACGTAAGAATCCCCTGAATAAAATACTTTTAAAACATGGACAAAATGGAACTGTCCATGTTAAAAGAACTCAGCTTTCTGAAGCAATAGAAGAGCTGCTGGCCTTTCTGTTACGCAGTGTCACAGCGACAGTCCCATTTCAGCCTGTCGTCAATTGTCATATATATATATATATATATATATATATATATATATATATATATATATATATATATATATATATATATATATATATATATATATATGTACTTATAAATGGTCCACAATCTACACCCTCTCTCATGTCACATGAACTATTAATAATATTAGTACATGATAAACAAGCCTGTCTGAAAATCAAATGCTCACTTTTTGTCACAGGTGGGAGCCACTTTCTGTTTGTCCGCCTCTAGTGCAACCTTAGCCTGCTGAAGTGCATCTGTGCAATAGAAAACAATATTAAAACATGAATGGTAGCAAAGTCAAAACATTTTCTCATGTGTGCACACATACAGGTCAGCCTGAGTATTATGTACTCCAGTATACTGTGGTATCAGATATAACGTACACGGATCTCTGGCCCCCAACGTGATGCCTGATGAGCAAAAGATACTTGGGCCAATGACAGCCTTAGTGTTTTCTTTTCTTCGCCAGCACTACAATAACACAATCCCAAATAACTCAGTTTCATCTTCTGGGTCAAGTTGCACATAATCTTCAATAGCCAGTACCTGCCTGTCATAGTTCAAAGGGATTTGTTTTGAATTTTTTTTTTTTAAGCCCCATGCAAAAATCTTGCTGCAATACAGAGGGACTGTTGGTTGGCGGTTTCTGGAAAAGTTTCCTGCAACTGGCGGCTCCCAGATACTGCAATATATATATATATTGAGACTGACTAAGTATGTGATAAAACTGATAAAAAGCGCTTGTTAACCCTTTGTGCATGACCCCATGCACAAGGGGCTTAAGGGGATTTAACTTTTGGGTGTTCACTTTTGTAGGGTCATAACTTTTGTAAAACTTAAGACTTTAACTTGGCTCCTATTGAGTTTTGTTTTTTTACCACACATCAAAATCAAGTGTGGCAGGCACACATTTAGCATGCATTGATTTAGCAAACCGAGGAATGCAAAAGGCACCTGTAGATCTTCATGAATCCATGTAGTTAAGGAGGCTCATGAGGATATATATGCCTCTTGCTGTCCTTTATTACAATACTGCACATCTTGTAGAATAAAACTCATGGGAGACAAACATATTTCAAATGCTAGCAACCCAGCTGTGAAACTGATTAACCCCCATGTGTTGATGCATTCATTAACTCTTTCAAGACATGCCGCATCCAGGTTTGCGGTGTAAAGCCGTGAATCCGGATGTGGCACGTCTCAAAACAGTTAATACTGTACAGCCAGTGGCTGCAAGCATGAGGGGGTTAATTTTATTTACTGAGAGTGGAAGCAGATTGTGTTTATTAAAGCAACTGTAAATTCAACATCAAAGATCTGTGACTGTTCAAGGAACATGGATACCAAGTGGTTTCAGCAAGAGGCATCTAGATCCTCATGAGCCCCCACAATTGTGGGGGCTCAAGAGGATTTATACCTCTTGCAGTTGGGTGGTGTTTTCTTCTCAGCAGTGATGGGCCCAATGCAAGCTGTTGCACTGCCAACAGCTGCTCCCCTCCACACAGAAGAAAATTAATGCATGTGACCATTTACTTGCTGTTTCTGTTAACAAAAAATGTAAGTTTCAGCCTATCTGGTACAGCAGTAATGATAGATAACACTACACTGAACATTGTACACACTGTGCTAAATAATATATAAAAATACTCACTGTCAACATTTTGCTTTTCTTGCCGAAGTGCCTCCAGCTGTGTTTGACATTCTTTCTGCAAAACACACAGCAAAGCCTTGTACCAAGGTAGACTGAACTGACCACATATTCTTTTAGCTGTGGTGTGATGTTCTCAGAGTCTGGAGTTGTATAGTGAACACTATATTTACAATCAGAATAAGACATCTAGAACAAGATAGGTCAATGGTGGTGCCAGAATATCTTATTAATGTCACAAATCATGTAACTCAAACATTAATGCTGCTTCTTAATATCCTGCAGTTTTAGTTACTTTGCTAAGTGACTGTGTAGGGCACATTACAGACTTCGGCAAAGCTACTTTGGTCACTTTGGCAAAGCCATGAAAGTCCCTTTGAACTTTTAACGAATCTGCTCAAAGTTGCTTTGGCCTTTGTCGTATCTGATTGGTCGGTCAAACCAAGGCTATTCAAACGAGGGACACTCTAAATGATGAGTAGATCAGCTGCTTTAGGTTTTTCGGTGAAATTACATCTCATTTATTGCTGAGGAATTACCTTTAGTGACTCTTTTGTGATTTGTGGGATACCCAGTGACACAGTTTTAAAGATTCTGTATCCTGGCATAATCCTTCAGGGTTCAAAATTAACAGGGGCGGAATGCCCCAGAAATCAGTGCTCCGCCCCATGCTCAGTTAAAGTTGGTGCCACAGCCGCCCTGTCAAAATTTATAGTCTGTTAGATTACAACTTTTTCCTTCCTGCTATACTATCGTTTTCTGGGTGCTTTTGTTTGTTTTCTCTCCACCACGGGCTTAAATTGGATTGTAATAACAAACGTTTCTCAAAACTTACGCTTAAAATGGGACTGAACCAAAAGCAGACCAAGGGAGGCTACTCGGGAAATATGACATCATTCCTTTTCCTGGAAGCTGACAAGTTTGCGAGCAAAAGATCTTGAAATTTCCCAGAAATGGACAGGGAGTCTGACACCAGTGACAGTGACTTTGAACTGGCTGACAATGACTCATGGCTGAAGTTCAGACTCAGACCAAGATTGAGAGGTAACCAGTTAGACAAGCATCATGTTGTTTTATATAATTGTCCCTCACCTTTAGCTAACTGTGCCTTTTATTCTAATTCTGGAGGGAAGTGGATGTAAGGTGTTGGGAAGGGATGGGTTGGGTTAAAGTAGTGTATAATTGTGCGTGTGTCTGAGAGAGAGTGTGCTGTTGTGCATGCACAGTGAGACCATTGTTTTCCTGAAGAACAGCGCTATAGAGTATAGGGCTTGGGAAGTTCCCAGTGTTGCCTAGAAACGTCGACAGCCGCACCGCCATCTTGAGAGGATACACAAGCCTTCAGATAGTATCTAAGCAGTGTTTCAACACGTTTTTCTTCATGTTTCTTCCTCTTTGGAAACAAACAAAAAAGAGATTATGGTTAACAGTTTCCTACAGTGATGGCAAGACTTGCTGTTATTGCCTATAGCACGTCAGGACTTTCCTGATGAGTGCATGAGTCGCATATCCTCTTAAGATGGCCACCATGACTAACGTGATGACACCAGCTTCCAGAGCCCTATACTATTTATTATTATCATTTTTATGTTGTCTTTCACTGTACATTTGAAGTTCGGTTTAAGATGGATGCAATGTTACAGTAATTTACAGTTAGACATGATGGGCCCTATGTTTTGCTCCTCCGCCCCAGCATTTGCTGTGACTGGGGCCCAAAGCTGAAAAAGTTAATTTTGAAGCCTGTCCTTTAAGTTCTCCCCCCCCCCCCCCCCCCCTCCAAATTGATCCACTTTCTGTTGTGTAGTGTTTCAAGACTAATCGATCATTATCTTAATGTGTCAATCCAAAGGATGAGAAACATTACACAGTGAGGGAGAGGCGTCATTATAGAGTTATATGCAGAACTCCACACCAATCCAGTCTTTCAGGATGGATTTGCAACATTAAAACAAGGTGTATATGCTTTTTCTGTGCCACTCCCTGCGGTAAAACCATATTGGTCAGATAGTACACACTTAAGTTTAATTTATTGCCTTGAAGTCCTACCAAGCCATTGGTCGCAGTTTCGTGGTCCTTCTTGAGCGCCTCCACCTGACCAGTAAGCTCCTGGATAGTAGTGTCTTTTGCCCCGCACATTTTTTGAAGACCTGTAACTCTGCTCGAAGTTTCAGAAAGTTGCGCTGCTAGATCCGCAGCTCGTTTCTCTACCGTCAAGTGTTTGTCCGACACAGCACGGAAGTCTACTTGTACCGACTCGAGTTGTCTTGAAAGTTCTCCATTTTTACTTGACAAATTCCAGTAATTGAAAGCCAAAATACACAAGGCAACCAATAGTCCGATCAAAAGAAAGGGTGGTGATCTGCTTGCTGGACGCATGTTGCCTCTCCCGTTGCCGCTCATAATGCAGGGATGACTTGCTAATGCCGAGATTCGTTTTCGATCGTCTTGTCGACACGTCGTCTGCCAGCTAGTCGAGGGCCCTGAAGGAAGGGTTGGAAAAGGTGGGTCAGGATATGGTTTTGCTGAGGACTTCTTTTATTTCAGTTGGGCAACTGTTGCAACAGGCATAAATAAAATATGCCCAAAAGATGAATGCCAAGCGTGTAAAATGTAAAGAAAATCTGAGCAAAGAAACATGTTTAGAAAGGACGGATAAATTGTAATTGATTGTCATTTTCCTTTTTAAGTTATTTGTTTGTTGCGGGTTAGTTTGTGCATGCACAAAATGACTCCGTCCCCCCCCCCCCCACACACACACACACTCACCCCACCCCCACACCCTGCTTAACTTGCCTCATCACCCCCCCCCCCCCTCCCATATCACCATTCACCTGAGGATTTCGTTATATTGAAAGTGATACTTTTAGTAATAAAATCCTCAGGCAGGGCCGGATCACTTTCATGTTTGGGGGGGGGGGGCAAACAATTTTTTTGAGAAATTAACCACCTGAACAGACACGTAAAGCAGAGTTTTGACTATTTTGAGTATGGCTTTTTTTTTTCCACCAAGGTGAGCAAAGATCATCCTTCAGTGTATCAAAGTTTTATGTTGTATAGTTTTTATGGGGGAAGGGGGGCATGGCCCCCGGCCCCCTCCCCCTCCTGGATCCGGCCCTGTCAGGTGCGTGGGCTGGAGGCCGGGAAAGGGGGCGGCGAGGAGAAGAATTTCAGTCTACCCACCCGCACATTTCTCTCCCGAGGAGTGGCTGCGAGGGGGTCGGGTGAGGGGGGGGGGGGTTCGGGGCAGAAAATGTTAGCTCCCACCCCCATTACCCTCTCCTCACCCGCCCCCATCCTTCCTGCCCGGTTAAAAAAAAAAAATTAAACTCAAAATCGGGGGATGGGGTGGGAGGGGAATAGGTATTTGAAGATCTATGCAAAAAACAAACAAACAACGAAACTGCTCATGATGTTTTTGTTTTGAAGAATCAATAGCTGAGTCATTATTTAGTACTGTCATTAAAAGAAGGAATTGTGATCTAATTAAAACTTAACTAAAGTTTGTGAAAAATTAATTTGCAGCATGTTGTACCAATTTAATTTAATCTGTGGGATTCGTCATTGAACATTTCAAGTAACATCCTAAATCCAAACCAGTGTTCAAATTCTGCCGTTGCCGCCCCTGTCGTTGCTCTTCCACGTCAGAAATCACGTTCAACAAATTTCCTGGCGTAGAAGATGGAGCTGACATTTTGCGAACGTTTGTAAATTCGGACAAACACTTTATGTTGAGGTATTTGTCTGTAGTATAAGAAACTTCAACTATATATAAAAGATACAACTTAAAGATAGATACGGAAGAAGAGAGAGATAGCATGAATAGTCACATGCAATTCTTGGTTAATCAAGTCCATCCACATTTTTGGTCAACTGTGGAGGGAAACGAAAATCGGGTTCGGGGTGTGTGACCTGGCGTGGTTTATGTGCATGTCAAAGAACTATTAAATAAGTATTTAAAGTTAAGAAATTTAAAAAAAAACGGTAATTTATATATGTTCCGCTGATGATGATAATTTTGACTACTTTAGTATTCAGTATGATCGTTTTATGAGGAAACTAGATTGGCCACCTTGCCTGTTTTGCGTCAATTTACCACAAGATACTGAAGATGGGCTGATAAGACTAAGACTAGTATTAAGAGGAGATAACTTCATTACTTTCCGTGCACAAGACCAAGCATATTCATCAATGTACAAAAATATACTAGTGGTGATTTGAAAGACGCACAAGAAAATTGCTTACTACTTTAATATTTGCCCTACAGCTGTCATGGTTAGTCTGTGATAGAAGTAAAACTGCATTATTCACATGCTCACTGAATAGGTGCTGATATTTTTTTCTGTGAAGAGTTAACATCCCACAATTCCTCATATTGACATCCCATTCTGTAGAGGAGTCAGCCTCTTGGATCAGAATTGTGCACAGGAACTTTTGCTCAGACTGGAGGATACCCATTCGGGCACCAATTATATGCAGGTTCAGCATATTTTGATCAGTGCACACAATACTGAGAATAAACCATATGCTAAAGGTGAACATTGTAGGATGTGCACACTACACACAATTAACCCCTTCACTGCTGAGAAAAATATATTGACTACCACCCAAGTGCAATAGGTAAAAAAATAAAAATAATAATATATAGTATTTATATGGCGCATTTCTCATATTTATAATATTTATACTCAATACGCAGGACATAGCCGTGAACTGAACCGAACAAGCACGCTCATGTGAATCACGCGCATTCCCTCACACTGTACATAAACACAGAACATTCACGTGTTGTTAAGGGCAAGCTCAAACAAGCTACTGACATTTTTGGGAATTTAAATCGTTTTTTATATTTTTGAAATTTGATTAAGTGGACTGAAATTAATACCAAATTTGTGGGGGAGGAAAGAGCCGGAGTACCCGGAGAAAGAATCCCCGACAGTATGAGGTATAGATCCTCATGAGCCCGTGCAGTTGGGGGGGCTCATGAGGATCTATGCATCCTGCTGAAACCACTTTGTATCCATGTTCCTTTGACCATTCAGGATCACCAATGATGAATTTACTGTTTTTACAATGATTTCAAAAATACAATTTGCTTCCACTGGAGTAAGGGGTTAACACATTCTACATGAAGGTCTGAAATTCCCAAATTTGAGATTTGTCGTTTGAAGAGTACAGTATAAAGTAATTTTGAAGACAGTTTGACTAGTTTGATAGTTCAGGGATGATGCCAGAATAGCTTGGTGCCCGAAGGCACCAAGCTATTCAGATCTCTTGCTGTAGTGTCAGTACTGAATGTGTTAAAGCCAGAACTCTGGGGGGGGGGGGGGGGGGGGGGGGTAAACACACAGCGCTGGCAACATGAATGCTACACATGCTGATGACTGAGATGTAAATGTAAACTGAGATGTGGTGGGCCTGCATACAGCTTGTATACACTGAATCACCATATCTAATACCACTTTTAACCCTTATCATTCGGAATACACCAGTGCGTGAAATAAGTTTGACTAAAATAGTTCAAGGGTGGTGCCAGAATAGCTTGGTGCCTAGAGGTGCCAAGCTATTCTGGCACCACCCTTGAACTGAAGCCATTGGTCTATATCCTTATCTGTAAGTACTATAATGTAGCTTGCATATGGCAGTGTACAAATTTGAAGCTGTTAGCCTCAGTATGATATGGGTTAAACTATCATGGTTGATCTGTCTCCAGAACTGTCGTGTAGACCTCAAACGATATCTTGACATTAATTTTATCCTCCGGATGTGATGTTAAATGAACATACATTTCTCTGTCAAGGTTCACTGAAAGATCAAGTGATTGCAGTATCCATTGACGTGACAAACAGCATCAGAAAATGACGGACACAACCCCTGTTTCAGACGCAACTCTCAGCACGGGCAACTCGGGACCTGCCATCGCCTCTAACACTGTGGATGTTTCCATGAGCAGCAATGATGATGCAGCACCCAGCATTGTGGCTACTATAATGGAGACCACAGAGAGTCTGTCTTCTTCAGGTAGAAAGTCAATAGAGACCACACTTCAGATGGGAAGAGAGGTGCATTTTGGATTCATTTTAACTCTTTGGCTGTCCACAGCACTTTTGGTCAAGGTGATTCCTTACAGTTATGGGAATCACCTCGACCAAATATGCTGCGGACAACTGATGGGTTAACACATACAGTAGAACCTCCTTTGAACACTGACCGATTTTTAATGATCACCTGCCGTTTCTGGTCACTTTCGCGATGTACGGATGATGTTTACTGTATAAAGTACCTTGATTCTACGGCCACCTGCCGAACACGGCCAACGGTCTGCATATTGGAGCCAGAATGGCAAAAATACCTCAGATTTACAGTTAGTTATTTGGGTTTAACGCCGAGCAGGCAACTAAAGCCATCTCACGGCGGCTCAGATTTACAGCCACGCCCATAAGTGGCATAGTAAAACCGTCACACGCGATGGGTCAAAGAGTGACACCTTGCCAACATCTAGCCAACAGCCACCTACCCAGACAAAGCCCAGGTGTTGTGTCATTACACAATAACAGATGTGTCTTTGGCTCAACAGCTGTGAATGCGGTCAGTAACAAAGGTTACGCTATCTACCCAACTGTGTCCACATATGTTTTTCAAGTCGGTTTACTGTGTGGTCACATAATCTTCCGATGTGACCAAAATTTGACTGCTCTTTCACCCTGGGGGTGAGCTCTGCAAAAACTCCCATGCACCCATTGGAAGGGGCTCATGAGAATTGAGGGCATACGTGCTCAAACGCACGTGTCAGTACCACGGGCCTCCAAATCCATCTTAGCACTCGTACACTATACGGTGTACTGTAGAACAGTGCTGAGATCGACTTGTAGGCCTGTGGACAGACATTCCGACTCATGTGCCCCTGCAGCCAACTGTAATTTTGTTTGTAATTTTCGGAGACTGATGTGTATCCAGAACATTCATTTCTTCAGGAGATCTATGAATTCCACAGCCAGTCAAGAAATCAAAGCATCAAAACTAATTAGTGGCTGCCTGAAATGAATAACTTGTCAGTGTCTGTACACCGACCACAAACCATAAAGTCAGTGCTAATAAATTCCATGCTACACACACGGGTGCTTAGCCGAGGAAAAAAATATTGATAAAAAGGAAAGGGTTACACATAGGCATGAAAAAACGCAACACATTTTGCCTCCACTTGGTAATTATTGGGACAATAAGGTGACGAGATATTGACCCCGGCTCATGTCAGTACCATGCCCTCCTTACACTACTACCTTTCCTATCTGAAAGACAAGAACACGGCGACGACACACATCAACAGGCATTGCTCTTTCTCCCACTGGTGCTAGTACACACAAGCACAATTTTTTTTTCCACCACTAAAGATAACAAAACATTGGCGTCACTAGTGTATGTATCGCGCATCACAGAATCATGAAGAGGCCGGCAGTGGTCCCGTTTTGGTGGTGGCACATCTATAAGTTGTATAAGCGCCTATCCGAGTGTTAAGCATGCTGAGGTCTGTTTTCATCAAACCTCCTGTGAACGGTCACCTGCCATTTTTGGCCACTTTTTCTTTGCAACAAGGGTGTCTGTTCATTGGAGGTTCTGCTGTACACCCATAGCCTTTGTGCACGCGGTCATTGGTAATGTGTACAGATGCTGTGCGATGACTGTGCACAGTAACGGTGGCTGCATGCACTTCACTGCCAGTGGGTGCAGTTTGTGTTTTTGACATCATTGTAAATTCAGTGTCAGAGATCCCCAGCCGTCAAAGGAGCATGGAATCGAGGTGGTGTCAGCAAGGGATACAGATCTTTATGAGCCCCTGCAACTGCTGGAGCTCCTGAGGATCTATACCTCTTGCGGTTGTGTGGTGTTCAATATTGCTTAGCTGTTTGTCTTGCTGTGTTTCAAGCCCTGGAGTAGTTTAACCCTTTTATCCCATCCTCAGGGTCCTGTTTCTCAAATTTTGGCGGTGTTGCCTCACAACTATGTACCAGTTGTAGGAGATTTATTGATCATGATAATTCAAGGGTAGTGCCAGATGAGCTTGGCACCTTCAGGCGCCAAGCTCATCTGGCACAACCCTTGAATTATCATGGTCAGTCCATCCCCTGCTGTAGGGACTCAGGGCTAAATGGGTTAAGAACAAGAGCCCTGCTGAGGTACCCTGTACAGTTCACATAAAAAAGACCATGACCTGTCTACCCTGTCTGTGTTATGATGTGTTTTGAGTAGATTAAATGAAATTGCCTGTGTGTAATTTACAGTGGACTTAGACAGCATGGGTGAACAAAATAAGATGGATGACAGTGCTGCATCACTTGACCAATCACATGACTTGGGGGTGATACAGCGGACGATGGTGGAGGTGTACTTGGAGATGGTGGTCTGTCGGAAAATCACTACTCAACAGATTGATGTCAGCACTGGCAAAATCCTACACAGCGCCTTTACTACTGTATGTATCACAAATACACTTAGAAATTTACCAGTGGCATGGGCAGATATTTTTCATTGGGGGGGGGGGGGGGGGGGGGGGTGTGAGTCTTCCAGCCTGGAAATACATCAAGCTTGTCATTTAAAACGCCATAAAAAGAAGAATTTGTTCTTGGTTGTTTTATACATTTACATGCTTAACCTATTTAGCCCCAACACCCTACTGCAAGAGATGGATCAACCATAATAATTGTAGGGTAGTCCCAGATTAGCTTGGTGTCATCAGTTTAATCTAGCACTACCTTTGGAGTACCATGGTTGATCCATCTCTCCCAGATTAGCTTGGTGTCATCAGTTTAATCTAGCACTACCTTTGGAGTACCATGGTTGATCCATCTCCTGCAATTGGCAGATAGTTGTTGAGTGATTCCTCCAGACTTGGGGAATGCAGCTGTGGGGTTAAGTGGCTAAGCAGTCAGTGTTGGATCTGGAGTCAGTTTTCACTGGATATGGTTGTGTTTGTGTGTCACAGGAGAGGGACCCACCGGCCCTCATGGACATTCACAAAGTAGAGACCACAGAGGACATAGCTACAGACAGCAGACAGTGTGTGAAAGTTATTGACAAGGGTATCAGTAGCACAGCTATGGGTTACAGCGATGTGGTGTCCACCGCAGGGAAAACTGCTGGAACTTTCATCAGTCTGGTTAACCCTCTTCTGCATACTGTAAACAATAGCAGTGGCAGCATGCAAAAGGGTGTTAAACCAGTGTCTATAGGCCAGCATGCTGTGGTCACAGTGGGTAAGGCTGGGGATGCCATGCCCCTCATCAAACAGGAGAACGGATCTGTCACGCTGTCCACAGCTGTCAGTGACTTGGACAGTTCAATACACACTGCTGCTGACCACAGTGAGGATGCGCAGAACGTTGGCGGTTTGGAAAAGGATGGTGAAGAAAATGGACAAACCCGACCAGTGATGGTAAGAAGGCGCGGGAGACCACCAAAAGGTGCAGCATCAGTGAAGTTCAAACGAGAATCCATCATCACTACTCGCAGACAGGCTGCATCAATCACACCAACCACGCCCACTTCAACGGGCGAGGCTACCAGTGATTGGTCACCAAACTCTGCTTCTGAGTCTGTTGTTAAACGTCGAGGGTCAGGTCTACCGGCAAGAGCCATCAAGAAACCGCGTAAATTTGATGATGCTGATGATGATGATGCAGATGATGATGAAGGCAAGGTGGGTGCATGGCCATCATAATTGACTATACTTTTAACCCTTTGGCTGTCTGTAGTGGTTTTTGTCAATATGATTCCTGTGCAGGATTGTTTCCTCAAAAACATTACCAATGACATTACTGTTAGGAAATGCCTCCTAGCTAGCACAATTTCAGCCAACCTAGGAGCGCCGTAACCTAGTAAGTACCCCGAGTAGCCTCCCATCCATCCCCATCCGGTCACGTGCCCACCGGATTCCTGCCAGTCTGTTCTCTTAGCTAGCCGTGAATGGTTGTGTACCTACTCTACTGTGTCTTGGCTGTGTACAGTGTGACCAGTCGTCTTGTGCCTGGGACTTGCTTACCGTGTGCACTGTGCTAGCCTTGGATTATGTGTTCAATGGGCTAGCTTGGAGTTTACCTTCGTTGGTTGTACGTGTGAGAGCTTCCGCGGGACCCTTGTGGTGTTGTGCCCTTGGATTTTTACCGTGTTCACTGTGCTCGCCTTGGATTCCGGGGTTCACTGTGCTAGCTGGGAGCTTACCTTCACTGGTGTTACGTGGGGGGGGCTTCTGTTGGACCTTCGTGGTGGTCCCTCTAACGGTGGTGGTGCGGGGCTTTACCTCTGCAACACGGTTGGTCCCCTTTGGCCTTGTGTCAGGCGCCGGCCTCTCCACCATGGCAAGGTAAAACCTTGGTTGTTGCCCGCGACCGGCGCTCAGGGAAGGGAGAGAGGAGCAACAGCACTGGCCATGGAATTGGCACTGTATACGATATTCGCCTTCGCGCGCGTACGCTTGTTGCGGGGCCTCGGAGAGCCACAGTCGCTCGCCTTTCACTGTTGATTATGTTTTGCAGTTTACAAGTCCGCACCTGCACGTGCTGTGGGGACTTCCAATGGCCGAGTGACGAGCATGCCATTTGCCTACCCTGTTCCGGCTGTGCCTCCACTCACCCGTGCGTTGTCTGTGCCCCCTGGCTGGAAGAGCAGTGATCTCAGCTTTGGGGATTCTATCGCCGTGAACAGCCGACACCAGTCCGAGAGCAGGCACCTGCTACCGCCCCTACCAACTCCATGGTTGGGTCAAGTCATATCCCCCCGGTTGTGGAGACTCGGACTGTATGGGCTATGCCAGGCCTTAACGACCTAGGACATTGGCCGACTTGTGCACCAGCTCGTTCTGTACTGAGAGTATCCAGTATGAGTCTGGCCCGCAACGTACATGCACGACCCGTCTCTCGGCCCGAGCTAGCTCGGGTCCAGACGCGGCTTCTGGAGTACGGCCCTCCAAACCCTTGGGACAAGTCCAGCACAGACGTATGGTGTCCCGCCCCCAAGGTCAGTGACAAGTGCCCGCGGCCGGACAAGACTGCTGGACCAGTGTGCGCCCGCTCGTCAGATAAAGGAAGAGTAAACAAGCCTGGCCCACAGCTCGCTCGCTCACCCTGCCTACCCTCCCGATCGGACAGGATTCATGGTGATAAAAGTTCCGAGTGGAGACCTGTGCCTCGACCTAGTTCGCGCTCATGGGACAGGCCTCCACGCCTACGGACTGCTTCCCGCAACCTGGATGCCCGTCGTCACCCCAGGCCTTCCTCCAGGACTGAGGCAGTCCCCGTCGTTCGTCCAACCATGGCACATCATTCGAAGACTGGACCGTTGCCTCGCTCGGCGTGGCGTGCCTCACCCCGCCGGCATAGACGTTCGTCTTCCCCGGGCTCTACACCAGCCCTGGCAATACTCTCGCTCCAGCCGACGTTGCAGTACTGTCTCTTCGCGGGACTCCGCTTTGGTTCACTCCTCGTGGCACCGTTCACAGACGAGAAGGCTCCCCCCCAGCGCGACTGGCACACGACGTGACGCCGCTAGCGAGACCTCCGCTCACCGTCGTAGAGAAGAGTTGCTTCCCTGCCACTCGCCCGCGCGGCCTGTCGATGATGACGCCCTCAGCTTGGCCCCGGAAGATTCTGTTTTGGCTCTTCTCCGGGATGACAACTCCACAGCTTCCAGGCGCTCGTGCTCTCTGGATGATGCAGGGTCGCAGCCTGCTCCCCTGGGCCATAGGATGGAGACTTTCTGGTCCCTGGACAAGGTGGCACGTCTCATCGCGGCGTGTCTTTCCCCGGAGGACTGCCTGCCTTTTCCCCCGCACAAGAGGAAAGCGTCAGCCTTCGTGGATGCCGATCAGCGGACCAAGCGTTTCAAGTCTCTTCCCCAGCCTCCTGGGTTCCGGGACCTGCGCGACTCGTTCTCTGCTCATCTGCAGCAGAGCTCCTTGGGCAGCTCGGGATTCTTCTCTGACTCAGGTGGCCTGTGGACTTGGATATAGTCTTCCGTCAGCGTTGGTACGCCGGTCACTCGCAAGCCTTCGCCTGCCCCCTCTTGGCGGTGGTTACCCCTGGCACTGTCGCTGGCGGGTACATCTCGCCCCCGGTGTGGACATGACGGCCACCCTCATAGTCATACACAATGCCCTCACCTCGGCGGGATTCCTGGACCTGGTCACGCAAGCTATTGTTCGACGCGTCGAGGATGCTTGGCACCCTTCGATCTCACCGCTGTTGGGGGACATCCTGGCTCTGGCGGTCTCTGGCAATTGCGCGGTGTACCACACCTCTGTCAACGCCATGGCCACTGCCGCTAATTGTGACCTGATGTGTCGGGATGCATTACTGCACGCTTGTGTACTTTTGACCGACTTGAAGAAGCAGCTACGGCAGGCACCGCTGGGCGGAGAGCTCCTTTTCGGCCCTACTTGGCAGTGAAGGACGCGAACCCGGACCTCTGGCCCAACCGCTCCGCTCCCACCTGCTTTCAGGCAGCCTGCAAGGCTTCTGGGTCTCCTGTCGGCGGGAGGCTTGCGCTCCGCAGCGACGTGTGGTGGTCGCTGCTGCCGGACGACCTGTGGAAATCACCATCTCCAAGGGACTTCGGATCTCCTTTCAGTCTCCTCTCCCCCTGCGCCACTCTCCCCTGTGGACCTCAGTGCCGACGGACCACATCAGAGCCGACGCCCTTTGTGGTGAGGTCGCCGCTTTGGTTCAGAAGGCCGCCACGAAGGTGGTAACGCGTCGCGACTCCCCAACCTTCTACAGCTGCCTCTTCTTGGTCTCCAAGCCTGGCGGCAAGTGGCGTCCCATCATCAACCTCTCCACACTGAACAAGTTCATCACCGCCCCGCCCTTCCACATGGAGACTGCACGAGCTCTTCGGGCCGCAGTTCAGCCTATGAACTTTGCCATCAGCCTGGACTTGTCGGATGCGTATCTGCACGTCACCATGCACCCCGCCTCCAGACGTTACCTGCGCTTTGCTTTTGGCGGCGTGCTCTACCAGTTAAGTGTGCTACCCTTCGGCCTCAACTTCAGCCCCTGGGTGTTCACCTGCATCATGGACGCCGTCGTCACCAGAGCCAGACGGACGTCTTCGAGCCCCACGTCGAAATACCTGGACGATCTCCTCTTGCGGAACCAGTCAAAGGCTTCCTTGGAGAAGGACTGAGATGCGCTACTAGACCTGCTCGACTGGCTCGGCTTCCTGGTCAACGTGGGCAAGTCCAACCTCGCGCCATTCTGCCGCTTCGTTCACCTGGGGATGGAGTTTTGCACCGATCTCAACGAGGTGAGGCTTCCGGAGCAACTGATACAGAAGTTGGCGAACCTAGCGCGACAGGTGTCTCAATTGGAAGCGGTCTCCGCCAGAGTGTGGCTTCAGCTCCTGGGCCTGATGAGCGCGGCAGCGGACCTCCTTCCCCTCGTCCGTCTCTACTACCACCCTCTTCAGATACATCTGCTTCTCCCCTGGTGACCCTCGGCTGGCGACCTCGAGTCTCAGGTCCCGGTGCTTCCGATGCTCCTTCCCCATCTTCTACGCAGGGCGGATCCCTACTGGCTCGCAACGGGAGTTCCCCTCTCCTCACCCCCACCCCAATTGTCTCTCAGCATCGACACAAGTCTCTCCAGCTGCCAATGTTCTCCACAGCCTCCGGCGTCTGGCCCCCGGACCTCGCGACCTGGCACATCAAGCCCTCATTGCATGAGAGTCATGTCTGCAACACCAGGAGCTTCTCGTCCTCTCAGACAACTCCACGGTAGTCACCTACATCCAGAAGCAGGGCGGGACGCGCTCCCCCTCCCTCTGCATCCTCCTCTACCAGGTTCTCCGGTGGTACGAAGATCGCAGCATCTCCCTCCGAGCGAGACACATCCTGGGCCATCTGAATGTCCTGACCAACTCCCTTTCGCGACGCGGCCAGCTTCTCCACACTGAGTGGGTGCTCCATCCGGACATCTTTCGGATGATCTGCGCAGCGTGGGAGACCCCCATGATCGACCTCTTCGCGATGAGGTGGAATTGCCAATCCAGACCAAAAAGGTGACTGCCAAGCGTGTGAAATGCAAAGAAGTACCCAACGGAGAAAGAAACACGCTTAGAAAAAACGGTACAACACAATTTATTAATATTTCGGGTAAATACCCTTTGTCAAAATAGACAAACAAACAGAGACATTATTTGCTACTTATCTTCAGATGCAGAAGGAATGTGGCAACTGAAGGTGACGTAAAAAGAAAAAGAAAAGAAAAGGAAAGGAAGAACAAAAGTAAAAATGACGTCAAAGAAAAAAATCGTAAGAGAAAGACTCCGAGAGAAACTAAACACGAGAGACAAGAGTGTGTGTAAGCGCGCGCAGGAGCGAGCAAAAGTAAATGCGCGTGTGTGAGGCAGGGGAGAGAGAGAGAGAAGAGAGACAGCGAGAGAGAGAGAGAGAGGGGGGGAGAGAGAAAGAGAAAGAGAGAGAGAGAGAGAGAACGAACGGGGAGTACCCTTGGGCACGAAGTAGGCTGAGTGTCTAATACACAAAGCCAGCTAAACACCAACCCGAAGGCAAACCTTATATCACCATCGAGTTGAGGACTACCTCGGGGAAAAACGGGAGGACCCCGGGAAAAAAACCCCAGCATTTAGCATGGTACACAACAAGGAATATCAATGAAACAAAGCAAATAATCAAATTCAGTAAGAGAATAATGGTATAAGAGGAGGAATTGCCAGCTACCCCTCGTCGCGTATGCTTACCCACCTACTGTGCTCGTCTCCAAGGTCCTGCTCAAGCTCAAGGGTCCTGTTTCTGGTGGCTCCGTTCTGCTGGACCAAGTCATGGACCACCGACCACCTGAACCTCGCCAGGGGCCACCCCCTGCGGCTCCCCACCCCACGCACGATGCTCAAGCAACCATGGCAGGCGCTGTACCACCCGTGCCCTGAGCGTCTCCCTCTCCAAGCCTGGCATTTGTTGCGGCACGCCCTAGCCACTAGAGGCTTCTCAAGTGCAGCAGTGGAAGCTATCGTTACAGCCCACAGGCCCTCGACCTGACGAGTCTACGAAGGAAAGTGGCGAGTCCTGTGGTCTTGGTGCGATGATCGACACCTCTCCCCCACAGATCTGACTAACCCCCAGCTGGCCGAGTTCTTCCTCTGGCTGTTCGCCGAGCAGCACTTGGCGCCGATCACCATCAGAGGGTACCTGGCCATGATCGCCGACACATACCGCCATTTGGGCCGCCCGGACCCTGGTGGTTGCAAAGATCTCGCCGACCTGATGGCCCACTTTGGCCTCCAGCAGCCTGCCCTCCGCTCGCTGATTCTGCGATGGGACCTACCCTGGGTGCTGACGTGGCTCAACTTGGACCGCTTCGAACCGCTCCCCTTGGCGCGGTTGGGCGACGTGACCCAAAAGACTTGCTTTTCTCCAGGGTCAGCGAACAGCACACGCCACTTCTGCTTGCAGTTCAGAACAGATGGCTCCGTGCACCTCCTGACCGATTCGGCCTTCCTGGCCAAGACCTGGTCGCCGGTGGCCGCCCGAAAGGTGATCACCACTCAGCCGTTACGGGAGCCAAGCTTGGCACAAGAATCCAGACAGCAGGACCCGGTGAGAGCCTTACGAGTGTACCTGCGCCGGATCAAGCCGCTATGCAGGGGACGCTCCCGCCTCTTTTTCCCTCTGTCCCCAGGTAGGACTGACATCTCGGCCCAGACGATATCTTCCTGGCTCCTATGGGTGATACGTTCCGCCTACCAGAACCTCTCCCCTGACGCTGCCAAGCGAATGAATATCAGGGCGCACAAGGTTAGAGCCATGACCGCAAGCCTCGCCTTTGACCGCAACTGCACCGTCAAACACATTGTGGCGGCTGTGGGCTGGCTAGCAGAGTTGACCTTTGCCCGGTTCTACCTGAGGGACCTCTCTGGCCAGCGTGAGAACCTATCGCTGGTGGGAGACATCGCCGCGGCGTAACACTCCCTCCCGGCACCCCAGATGCCGTAGGTGATTCTTAGCTGAAATTGTCAGGAGGTTGCTCCGGGGTGGGCGGGTCTCATTGGCAGTTTTTCAGGGGTTAGGGGCGTTTTACGCGGCACCCATCTCCTATTCTTCCTAACAGTAATGTCATCGATAATGTTTTTGAGGAAATAAATGAATTTTTCTCTAAAATGTATTTTTTCGAAAAATACTTACTGATGACATTACTTGAAGGACCCTCCCACCTGCCCCGCTTGCCGCTAGTCAGCTAAGCGACCAGACTGGCGGCAATCCGGTGGGCACGTGACCGGATGGGGATGGATGGGAGGCTACTCGGGGTACTTACTAGGTTACGACGCCCCTAGGTTGCCTCCCCTGCCCTATAGGTACACAGCCAATTTTTGGCTGAAATTGTGCTAGCTAAGAGGCATTTGCTAACAGTAATGTCATCAGTAAGTATTTTTCGAAAAAATACATTTTAGAGAAAAATTCATTTTTGGGACATAGATGTAAATCATCTTTTCCTGTTATTTTTTTTAAACCATTAATACTTTGGCTGCTGATAGCAATTTTTGTCGAGGTAATAAAAAATGCTTCCAACAACCAAAGGGTTAAAGTTATTGTGTTTGATTTGATTTGACACAGGCGGTGGGGGACAGAGAAGAAGGGTCAGTGGATGATCTACAGCTGTCGGAGGGCCGAGAGATTACAGAGGAGGAAAAAGCGTTGGTGGAAGATATGATCTCCGAC
Organism: Semisulcospira habei; assembly: GCA_036245525.1. Classification (NCBI taxonomy): domain Eukaryota; kingdom Metazoa; phylum Mollusca; class Gastropoda; family Semisulcospiridae; genus Semisulcospira; species Semisulcospira habei. The sequence goes on from BTPG01000001.1 coordinate 85,520,404, forward strand.
TCGACACGTGCATGCTCCAACTGTGGCAAGCAGTTCGCCAGTATCACTAGCTGTGCCAGACACATGGAGCGAGGGATGTGTGGACCACCACAGATGTGCACCCTCTGCCCTAAAGTCTTCAGGTGAGTTGCTGACAGCATCCTGTACAGATTAGCCTCAGTTTGTCCCGATGCCTGAGAGCCATAAAGTCGAACTGCGTTATTCACAATTGTCTTATAGTGTTGAATTTACATAGGTATGTGAATACAAACACTTGGTGACCAAAAGGCCTTTGGCCAATGTCAGTCTTAGCTGGCCCACGCACGCCAACTAAGGCTGACATTGACCCTGGGGTTTCCTTTGACTGGGCATCCCCGTGCATGTTATATCACATACCATGGCATAATGGACCGCATAATACTATGTCTGATCTATACACCATTTGCTGTGCTCCTTCAGTCCTCAAGCCTTGAAGTGACATGCTGTGACTTCAGTAATGTCTCTTCAGTTGTACACTTAGCCCAGAATAATACCTTCCATTTGAGGGACAAAAATCCTACAAAGAAAGAAACATGTTCAGAACGGACAAGTACAACACTGTTTATTAAATTTTCAAAGTTGATATACAGACAAGAATACAATGCATTGCTTACTCTTTCCTTTGTTTCCTCAAAACACATTACCGATGACATGACTGTCTGGAAATAGTCTACTTGCTTACCAATTTTAGCCTAAGACCCAAAGGGTCCCCCCAGGAGGCTCTCGGGGATCCCTAACAGGGACGAGAGTAGCCTCCCCTGCCCATCCGGTCACGTGCCCGGTGGTGTCTCCTTTAGCCAGTTGTCTACTTCGCTGTTAGCGTTCGCACGCGTTTCCACAGCCTCTGACCCTTCGTAGACTTGTACGCTTCAGACCGGCCTTTCCGCTCTGCCTTCGCCTAGCTTCTCGTCTTCTGCTTCTGGCGTGGCCTTCCTTCTCTACCAGCCCTCGTATGCGCCTCGTGCTGCTACCGGGCCTGTGGCCTTGCTGCGTCTTCTCGTCGCTCACGGTGGTTTGCGCTTCGGCGCCGCCATGGAAAGGTAACGTCTCGGCCGTTTCCTTCGTCTCGCCCGGCTGGCCCGGACGTCGGTCTCGTCGCGACCTGTTTTGTTTCTTCCCGCGTTTCGGCTTGAGCTTCACTCGTTTTCTCGTTATCAAGTGCGCACCTGTCCCCTGTGCGGCGACTTTCAGTGGCCCAGTGACCGGCATAAATTCTGTCTTCCGTGTTCCGGCTGCTCCTCGGACCTCCCCTGCACTGTCTGCTCTTCGTGGCCGGAGGTTCGTTGGTCGGAGCTTTGGAGGTTCTACCGGCGCGACCGACCTGTCACAGCTCGCTGGGACCCAGTCCAGCGCCCCCCCCTCGGACGTGGAGATACGCACACCTTGTCTTCTCGGTAAGACTATTGCTGCTACGGTGTCCGCACCGCCCTTGCCCGCTGACTCCTCCAGCGAGTCGCCTAGCCGGCTTAGTGCCCCCCTCCATGAGCCCCGGGCACTGCGACCTCTGTCGCCTGTTAGCAGACGCGTCGGCATTGCGGCCTCTCCGTCTAATGGTGCCCCGCTCCTTGAGAAGGGGCCCTGAGCACTGCGACCGCTGTCGCCTGTTAGCAGACGCGTCGGCATTGCGGCCTCTCCGTCTAATGGTGCCCCGCTCCTTGAGAAGGAGCCCCGAGCACTGCGACCGCTGTCGCCTGTGAGTACACACGTTGGTCCTTTGGCCTCTTCGTCTAATTGTGCCCCGCTCCTTGAGAAGGAGCCCCGAGCACTGCGATCACTGTCGCCTGTGAGTACACGCGTCGGCCTTTTGGCCTCTCCATCCAGTCGTGCCCCGCTCCTTGAGAAGGAGCCCCGTGCACTGCGACCGCTGTCGCCTGTGAGTACACGCGTTGGCCTTTCGGCCCCTTCGTCTATTTGTGCCCCGCTCCTTGAGAAGGAGCCCCAAGCACTGCGACCGCTGTCGCCTGTTTGCAGACGCGTTGGCCTTTCGGCCTCTCCATCTAGTCGTGCCCCGCTCCGGCAGAAGGAGCTCCGAGCACTGCGACCCTTGTCGCCTGGTTCTAGACGTGTCGGCCTTACGGCCCCTCCTTCTAAGCCCGCAGACTTCTACGACCAGTCACATAGCCTGTTACGTGCCCCCCTCCTTGAGCCCCGGGCACCGCGACATTCGTCTCCTCGTCCGCCTGTGCGTGACCGGACAGACCGTTTCCGTTCTTCCAGGCGCCGCTCTAGGGACCGTCGGCTTAGCCCCCGTCGCGTCGATAGGATTCGTAGCCCCCGGCATTCTTCGTCGTCACGCTCAGCTTCTTCCTATGCTTCCCGTCGGCGCAGTCGTTCGCCGCAACCCTGGTCCTCTCGGCGCCGCTCTCCGCGCTCCCCTCGTAGGAATCATAGAGACGTCAGGACTCCGCCTCGTTCTCGGCGTAGTCGATCCCGGGACCGGCGCTCGCTTCGTTCTAAGCATCCTTCGCCTTCCACTTCCCCACGGCGTCGGCAGCCTAGCCCCTCGGCTCTTCCTCCGCCACCTGTGCGCGCCGGTCTGCCACCTGTGCTTCGGGCTTCTCCCCAGCCACCTCCTGCCATCGATGGAGAGACCTTAAGCCTGCTGCTGGAGGACTCTGTTTCGGCCTTCCTTGGGTCCGACAGTCGTTCCCCCTCGCTCGTGGAGGACCCGGCGTCTCCAGCTACCCTGTCCACCCCGCGTGCCGAGACTCTCCGAGCCTTGGACGACGCCGCCCGGCTCATAGCGGCCTGCCTGCCCGCGGATTCGTGCCCTTCTTCCCCGCCACTGAAGAGGAAAGCGGCCGCCTTTGTGGACGCTGCGCGTCAGGTGAAGAGATTCAAGTCGCTTTCCCAGCCGCCTTCCTTCCGCGACCTTTCAGACGCCCTTTCTGCGCATCTCCAGCGAGACGCCGCGCCGGTCTCTGACTTCTTCACCGACCATCGCTGGCCTTCCGAAGTTGACATCGCCTTTCGGCAGGCCTGGTACGCTGGCCACTCGCAGTCCTTCTCATGCCCTCTGCCTCCCATGGATCCGCCTGCCCTAGTGCTCGCCGGCGGCGCTTCCCAGCTCAAGCGTGTCCTGCCTCGAGGTTTGGAACGTACTGCCTCCCTCGTCCGCAACGCTCTCGCTTGTTCCGGTTTCTTGGAGCTGCTAACGCAAGCCTTCATCAACCGTATCGAGGCGGCCTGGCTTCCTTCCGCTTCTCCACTGCTGTCGGACCTTCACTCCCTGGCAGTTGCGGCTAATCGAGCAGCCTACCACTCTTCCGTCAACGCCATGACAGCGGCCGCCAACTGCGATCTGATGCGGCGTGATGCGGTGCTCCTGTCCTGCCCGGGTCTTCCCCCTGATGTGAGATCGCAGCTCCGCCGGGCTCCAGTCGGCGCTCCCCTCCTCTTCGGCCCTTCCTGGCAGGCCCTGAAGGAAGCCAACAAGGACCGTTGGCCCAGCGCTCCCTCGTCTCGCTTTCCGCCAGCCCGCAAGGCCTTGGGTCGAGCCCTGCGGTTCGTCAGACCCTCCTCTACGGCCCCAGCCTCCGCCTCCCGTTCTCGCCCCTCCCTTCGTGTGCCCGGTCCTGGCCGCGCCCGTCCTGCCCGCCCAGCCGTCCCGGCCTGGCTCAAGCCCGCCCGCCGCCCTGGGCGTGGGAGGGCCCCCTGACTCCCGCCCGCCGCCGCCCCCGCCGTCCGCTTCAGGGTCCCCTTTCGGCGGGAGGCTCGCCCTGCACGGAGACGTCTGGCGCTCCCTGTTTCCGGACGACCCGTGGATCCTCTCCATTGTCTCAGACGGTCTTCTCATCTCCTTCCGTTCCCCGCCCCCGCTTCGGCGCTCTCCCCTGTGGACCGAGATCCCTGCAGATCCGCCCAAGGCCATTGCCCTTCGCGGAGAAGTCACTGCTCTTCTCCAGAAAGCCGCTACGGAGGTCGTCGCCTGCCACGACTCCCCCGCCTTCTACAGCCAACTATTCGTAGTCCCCAAGCCTGGAGGCAAGTGGAGGCCGATCATCGATCTCTCCGCCCTGAATCGGTTCATCGCCGCCCCGTCCTTCCAGATGGAGACAGCCAGGTCCCTTCGTGCTGCCGTCCAACCCATGGACTTCGCCGTCAGCCTGGACCTGTCCGATGCCTACCTGCACGTCCCAATCCATCCTGCCTCCCGCCGGTACCTCTGCTTTGCCATCGACGGGACTGTTTTCCAGTTTCGGGCCCTCCCCTTTGGTCTCAACCTCAGTCCGTGGGTGTTTACGCGGATCATGAACGCCGTGGTAGCCCGAGCCCGTCATTCTTCTTCCAGCCCGATCTCCAATTACTTGGACGACCTTCTTCTGCGGAACCAGTCGGTGGCCTCTCTTCTCCTGGACAGGGATGCGCTTCTACTCCTGTTATCTCGCCTCGGCTTCCTGGTCAACGCTGGCAAGTCCGACCTCACTCCCTCTCGCCACTTCGTGCACCTGGGGATGGAGTTTGTGACCGACCGCAACCTAGTGCGTCTTCCCGAGCCTCGGATCCAGAAACTCGCCGATCTCGCCCGTCTGGTAGCTCAGGAAGCGGCTGTCCCCGCCAGGGTGTGGCTCCAGCTCCTCGGCCTGATGAGTGCTGCGGCAGATCTCCTTCCCCTCGGTCGTCTGTACTCTCGTCCTCTTCAATTGCATCTTCTCCTCCACTGGAGACCGTCCTCCGGCGATCTCTCCACCCTGGTGCCGATACCCCCTATGCTGCGGCCCCATCTGCTTCGCTGGACGGACGTTTCTTGGCTCGGCTCCGGGATTCCCCTGACCTCACCACTGCCCCGTCTCTCTCTCTGCGTCGATGCCAGTCTCGCCGGGTGGGGCGCTCACCTTCTCCCGAGTTTTCGCTATGCGGCCGGCCGCTGGAACGAGGACCTGGCTTCGTGGCACATAAACTGGCTGGAGCTGAATGCGGTTTGGCAGGCCCTCCACGCTTGGGAACCCGATCTTCGGACGCAGGACCTCCTTGTCCTCTCCGACAACTCCACGGTCGTCGCTTACATACAGAAGCAGGGAGGGACCCGCTCGCCCGACCTCTGCATCCTTCTCTACCGACTCCTTCGCTGGTGCGAGGACCGCAGCATCTCCCTACGAGCCCGCCACATTCCGGGTCACCTGAACGTTTTGGCAGACTCCCTCTCTCGGCGGGGCCAGCTTCTTCACACAGAATGGACCCTGCGCCGGAACATCTTTCGCCTGATCTGCTAGCGTTGGGAGACTCCCCTTGTCGACCTCTTCGCCACCAGGTGGAACCACCAGCTTCCCCTCTTCGTCTCCCCGATTCCCAACCCACTGGCCTGGGCGGTCGATGCGCTCTCGATCTCTTGGGACGGACTAGTTGCCTACGCCTACCCTCCGACGGTCCTGGTCCCCAAAGTCCTGCTCAAGCTCCGGGGGGTGCAACGCAGTCCTTCTCCTGGTGGCCCCGTTCTCCTGGGACAGATCGTGGACCACTGACCTGCTCAGTCTCGCCACGGATCCGCCCCTTCCACTTCCCACCCCTCGCACGATGCTCAAGCAGCCCCGCCAGCTGCTCTTCCACCCCTGCCCCGAGCGACTTCTCCTACACGCCTGGCGATTGTGCGGCACGCCCTCTCCACTAGAGGCTTCTCGAGTGCGGCAGTGGACGCTATCGCTTCAGCCCGCAGACCTTCCACCAGACGTGTCTACGAGGGAAAGTGGCGAGTGCTTCGTGCCTGGTGCTCTGACCGTCGTCTCTCCCCCGTTGATCTGACGACTCCTCAGCTCGCGGACTTCTTCCTTTGGCTCTTCCATGACCAAGGTTTGGCTCCCATCACGATCCGTGGCTATCTCTCCATGATTGCCGACACCTACCTTCACCTCGGCCGTCCCGACCCTGGTGCCTGCAAGGACCTGGCCGACCTTATGGCGCATTTCGGCTTGCAGCGTCCGGTTTCCCGCTCCCTCGTTCCACGCTGGGACCTCCCCTGGGTCCTCACCTGGCTGAATTCGGACCGTTTCGAACCGCTCCATCTGGCCAGCTTCACGGACGTGACTCGGAAGACCTGCTTCCTGGTGGCCCTCGCCACGGCAGCCCGCGTCAGCGAGCTTCACGCGCTCTCGTCTTGCCCTTCCTGCCTGCAGTTCCGGGTGGATGGCTCCGTTCAGCTTCTCCCGGATCCGTCCTTTCTCGCTAAGACTAGATCTCCCTTGACGGCGCCTCAGGTCATCGCTATTCGCCCGCTTAAGGGGCCCGACCTTCCTCAGGAGACTCGGCAGCAAGATCTGGTGCGTGCACTCCGTATCTACCTGCGTCGCTCCAAGTCCGTATGGAGGGGACGGACTCGTCTCTTTTTGCCTCTGACCGCCGGCAGAACTGACATCTCTGCCCAAACGATCTCCTCCTGGCTCCGCTGGGTAATACGGTCCGCCTATCGCGACCTCTCCCCACAGGGAGCTGAGGCCCTCAGGATACGCGCCCATGAAGTTCGCGCTATGGCCGCAAGTCTCGCCTTTGACCGCAACTGCGCGGTTAAGGACATCGTGGCTGCAGTGGGGTGGCGGGCCGAAACCACCTTTGCCCGCTTCTACCTCCGCGACCTGACAGTCCAGCGCGACAACCTCTCACTGGTGGGCGACATCTCTGCGGCACAGCACTCCCTCCAGGCGCCCCCGGCGCCTTAGGTATGCACTTCGCTAAAATTGTCGGGAGTGTGTGATCAGGAGTGACGGGCCGTCTTCGTCCCTAATGAGGTTTCTGAAAGGGATTGTGCGGCACCCTCCTCCTTTTTGGCATTCTTCCAGACAGTCATGTCATCGGTAATGTGTTTTGAGGAAACAAATTAATTTTTCTCTAAAATGTATTTTTTCGAAAAATACTTACCGATGACATGACTCGGAGGTCCCTCCCTCCTCCCCGCTTGCCGCTGGTAACTCCGTAGACAACTGGCTAAAGGAGACACCACCGGGCACGTGACCGGATGGGCAGGGGAGGCTACTCTCGTCCCTGTTAGGGATCCCTGAGAGCCTCCTGGGGGGACCCTTTGGGTCTTAGGCTAAAATTGGTAAGCAAGTAGACTATTTCCAGACAGTCATGTCATCGGTAAGTATTTTTCGAAAAAATACATTTTAGAGAAAAATTTATTTTTCTTGGGATTTTCTTTGCGTCTTTGCTTCGCTTCTTATGGCTATGAGCCCGTGGCAGCTTTGCAGATTATTTTTTGTTCGTCATTACTTTCTTTCTTTCCTCCAGAGTGAGATTCGCATGTTGACTGTGTACAAAAAATCTAGACCAAAAGGGTCAATGCCAATTGTGTAAAATGCAAAGAAAATATTGAAAAAAGAAAGAAACACTGCAACAATACTATTAAATAAAATGTGTTTCTTAGTTGTCCAGATTTGTATGGATTTTGAAAAAAGAAAGAAACACTGCAACAATACTATTAAATAAAATGTGTTTCTTAGTTGTCCAGATTTGTATGGATTTTCTTTGAATGTTCAGTCTTAGTTGTCTTTTTGTCTGCAGCACAGAGAGAGCGTTGGAGCGCCACATGCAGGGACATCGTGACGAGGATGATAGCGGATCGTACAAGTGTGGAGACTGTAAGCGATGTTACGCCACGCGCGGGGGCTACATGAAACACAAACGACAGGGCACATGCTACAAGCGCGACGAGTTGAACGAGGATGGGACTGTTGGGGACTTCAGGTGTGGGCTGTGTGACACACACTTCAAAACAGACAACCTTCTCAAACTGCACATCTCCAAGGTGAGTACAGTGATTGTTCATCCTATTTTGATTTGTTTCCCTTAAAAAAAAAAATTACCGATGACATTACTATATGGAAGTGTCTACTACTTACTCAATTTCAGCCTAAGAGCCTGTAGTGTTCCTACACATCCAGGGAGGCAACTCAGGGCACTGTAACCAGGGCCGTGTGTCCGGTGCGACCGGTTCTTAGGGCCGGTCGTCTTTGGATTACTGTGTTCCTTTGGACTTTGTGCTCTTGGATTACTGGGGTGCTTTCGCGTGCTTGGATTACTGGTGGTTCCCTCCTCTCTGGATTTATGTGGTTGCGTGTGGGTTCGAATTTTGCTGGGCCTGCTGGGACTTCTTCCCACTGGCGCGTTCTGAGATCTGAGGGTGGTATGGAGGGCCCTCCCACCCCCCCCTTTCCCGCAACTACGGAGAGGTAAGGTATCGGACCTTGCCCTCAGTCGGGCCGGGCGCCGGCTTCGACCAGAGGCACTTCATTTCGCTCGTACATTTGTTTCCTCAAACACATTACCGATGGTATTACTAATAAGAATATTACTAATAGGAATGGTTTCTTACCTCGCGCTGGGACCATATGGCGTTGAGGCGCATCCCCTGTGTGGTGGATAGGGGGGACCCTCGCGAGAGGGGTGCACCGAATGAAATAAGGTCCTGTGAACCAACATGGTCTAAGGGAAGGTGACCCTGACAGAAAACCCCTGGTCCTCCTAGTAAGGGGGTTGGGCATGGGGGGGTAGCTTCCCCCACCCTGCAAAAAAGGAAATAGTTACAAAAACGCCGACAAAAAGACAAACAGTAATTCCTTTCCTGAAGGAGGAAGGTTCTTCTACCAGAAGATTTATGACGTCCTGTGGTAAAAGCCGGAAGTCTTCGGAAGCCACAGGACCGAGCCGCCTCTCTCTATCCAGGGACACAACCATGGGCACATGGAATGTCAAGACAATGTACCAGAGCGGCAAGGCCGCCCAGACAGCAGCGGAAATGCAAAAGTACAACCTTTCCCTGCTAGGTATCGGTGAAGCCAGATGGACGCAGTCTGGTCAGATAAGGCTGTTAAGTGAGGAGATGATTCTGTATTCAGGTCATGAAGAGGAGAATGCCCCCCCCATACAAAAGGAGTAGCATTCATGCTGTCACAGAGCAGATAACAGCAGAGAATGAAATTGGGTGAAGAAGATGGGGATGGATTGGTCACAATCTGAGAAAGCCAGCTTCCAGTATCACTAGGCAGGCATTGTCATGGAACCCCCAGGGAAAGAGGAAAAGAGGCAGGCCGAGAAACACCTGGCGTTGAGACCTCCAAGCAGACATCAAGAGACTGGGAACCACCTGGAGTACAATCGAAGGAGAAGCACAGGACAGGAGTCGCTGGAGGTCTCTCGTCGACGGCCTATACCCGGGGAGGGGTGACAGGCGTAAGAAGAAGAAGAATGGTTTATTAGCTAGACTAATTTTAGCCAAAATTGTTGTATGAGTATGGCCGTGATGGCAGGTGAGGGGCGCCATAGCCTAGGCGGTAACCCGAGTAGCCTCCCTTCCAACCCAACCGCGCAAGTGCCCAGCGGAAGCTCACCAGTCAGTTTCTTTGCTAGACGGTGGAGAGAGAGAACAATAGAGATTTGAAAACCAATCAAATCGATAATGCCGCATCGATCGATAAATCATGCCATTATCAATAATAAACCTATTGACCCCCCATCACCTCCCCACCATCACCAAATCACCCTGTTGATTTTTAAAAAATCGCGACCATGATCAGTGCGGCATTATCGATTTGATTGGTTTTCAATTCTCTATTGTTCTCTCTCTCTAACCATTGTCTTTGTCAACACCTAAACATCTACAAATGTAGACTCATGATTTTAAAATAAAACGACCATGACCATTACACCCTGTTGATTTTAAAATAAACGACCATGACCATTGCAGCAAATGACAACGTAATGTACCCCATGCATGACTATCAGATAAACTGTGTACACACAGTACTCGCCTATGCTTACAATTTCTTTTCATAACACACACCTTTAGAAATTCTAAGTGCAGACAGGTTTCAATTATGGTTAGGTAGTCGTGACTTGACCTCAAGGAGCTAAGTGCAGACAGGTACACGACTCTTTGAATCAGCCCATGTGTGGGCACAGCTAAAAGCCTTTCTCGAGCATAATGGTTTGTTATGATAAAGCCATCCTGTTGACTGCGTCATTCACTTAAAACAGGACTGTGAGTTAAATTTCTGAGCGTTACACCACGTTGCACACAAACACACACGCATAACACATACAGTGGAGTCCGCTTAACACGAATTTCTGGGGACACGGAAAATCACTTCGTGTTAACCGTATTTCGTGTTAACCAATATGGCCTCAAAATTGATCACGGCCCTCAAGGAGAAAGTGTGTAAGACGTGTGCATGAATGAGTACCAGGTTAAAAGTGCACATTATCGTACTTTCTATGCATACCTTCAGCTCGCTAGGAAAACACAAGGAAACGTGTACCGCTCGAGTATTTAATGTAAATCCATCAGGCAAAATCCATACTAAGTTACAATCCTCAGGTAAAAGCAACACAGGCTGAAGTACAATCCTGCATCGGTAAAAGGGTTGTGTTGGTACACGAATGATACAACATGAATACAGTACAGAAATGCTAGCCAATGAGAAGACAGATTACAACAGCCGAAGGCTATTCAGCCAATCACAGACTAGAGTTCGCTCTGATCTGTCATGTTTACTTCCACAGCGCGAGAGCGACACGTGAATTGGTTTTCTGTGAATGGAATCTGTGTTCGTGTTAAACAGGTGAATAATAGTGAAATTGCCCTGGTTGGGAACCGAAACCAGCTTCGTGTAAAGCGAAATTTCGTGTTAAGCATTTCGTGTTATCAGTGATATTTTAATACAGAACAAGAAGGCCGTCGGCTGGGAATGCAAAAACGGTTCGTGTTAACGGGAATTTCGTGTAAAGCGAGTTCGTGTTAACTGGACTCCACTGTACACACTAACAGAAACACAAACACACACACACACACACATGAACACACACACGAACACACACATGAACACATACACACACATACCAACTCTCTCACTTTGTTAATCTCTCTTAATTAGTTCATATGTCCGCGGCCGCAACGTTTCTATGTAGGTGCACACCGCCCGTTGCTACTGGCTTTATCTGTGCATGAAAAGAACACGACACCTCTGCACTGAGAAAAGCAATTACCTGCTTCCATAGATCGATTTAACACAACCAGCACCCTGGCCAAATGGGAGCCAAGTGAAACTTCATATGACACTTTCAGGTTGCTGCGCCATACGCGGCGCCATACGCGGCACCATACGCGACATACGCAGCATGTGCGGCATCATACACAACACCATACGCGGCATCATACGCGGCACCATACACGATATATGTGGCATGTGCGGCACCATACGCGGCATGTGCGGCACCATACGCGGCATGTGCGGCACCATACGCAGCACTGTACACGGCATGTGCGGCGCCATACGTGGCACCATGCGCGGCATGTGCGACACCATACGCGGAACCATACGCGACATGTGCGGCAGCTTGTGTGGCAATGCCATACTCGGCATACACCATAGACTCAAAAAGTTGTAGTCAACCCTCCTCTACCCCTCATCTACCCCTCCTCCACCCCTCCTCCACCCCTCCTCTACCCCTCACACACACACAAACAGACCTATCTCAAAATGCCGGTCACTGTGTCAATACAAAAATCTGGGTCGAAACGAAAATGTAGTTCAAATTTTGGTCACTGGGTCAAAACGAAAATGTAGTTCAAAGTTTGGTCACTGGGCCAAAACGACAAATCTGTGTCATTAGGTCATTTCGGAAATGTAGGTCGTTCTGGAAAAACAGGTCACACTTTAGTTTGAACAGTAGCAAGTTATCTCAAAATGAATTTCTGTTTGCAAAAGCAAAATGAAAAAAAATACCCCCCTGGAAATAGGCTTGCCCGTCAGGCTATTCAATTGGGCGGGCCCATTGAAAGGGGTGATTAAAAAATACCCCTTTCCAGTCCACAGAGTTATGTATTCATATTCTACTATACACCTTTCTTTGCCGCAACCTGTATGTAACGTATGATGCTTCACTTAGCTTTCACTTGACCAGGGCGCTGAGTTAGTTATAATTCAGTGCAAAGCCAATAATTGTCAGTACTGTGTCAGGTATGTTTGCTTTAAGGGACAGGGTCACTGCACATGACACCACAATTGATTCGTAAGACGATTCAAGTCTACTGCCAAGTGAGTGCCAACCGGCACTTGATAATAAACAACATACGTTATGTCTTGACTGAAACGGTATTCATAATATCGAAATGGTGACTTCGAGGTGTGCTAATAGGTTTTAAACAGGGGATTGAATAAAGGTGAAGACAACACGTGACACATTTAATTGTTTTAAGTTACTCTTATCTCAGCGAGTTATAGTTGCAGGGGTTGTCTCTTAATCTGTGAAGCATGCTATTTGTAAACCCACCTGTGAGACGATAATAGCCCTTATACAATTTCACCAGCTGGATCATTTGATATCCCAGCTGGAAAACAGCAGAATTTCAGCACCTGTTGTTACTCTGCTGATCACCACTGTAACCATGCATTATGTCTACTGGGACAGACAAGACCGTCCTTGGGTAAACTTAAAAAGTTACTGACTATATAGCTGAGTGGTGGTAAACGTATGAAGTTACTGTTCATGTAACTTTCTAGAAAAATGTGATTTTGCTTGATAACAAATTTCAAAGTTACCTACAATTTTGTTTTTTGTTTCACTTTTTTTATTTTATTATAAAATGAATCCGGACGAACTTCCTTTGATGAATGATATCAGCGCTGTAGAGAACAAAGACTTAGACTCGAAAAAACAGCATCTTCTCTCTGTAGTTGTTTCAGGCAAATCCAAAGCTTATCTCAGAAAACAGTATACAACAGAAGATAAAGAATCCCTCACGGCTGAGGAGTTAATCAAGCCACTTAAAGGTTACCTCTGCAGGTTCTTAAAAGTTAGTTGCAACTTGTTAATAAGTATGAGTTTCACTTGACACCACTTGGTCAGGTGCATGTTTAGATGTTGACAGAGACAATGGTTAGAGAGAGAGAACAATAGAGAATTGAAAACCAATCAAATCGATAATGCCGCACTGATCATGGTCGCGATTTTTAAAAAAATCAACATGGTGATTTGGTGATGGTGGGGAGGTGATGGGGGGTCAATGGGTTTATTATCGATAATGGCATGATTTATCGATCAATGCGGCATTATTGATTTGATTGGTTTTCAAATCTCTATTGTTCTCTCTCTGGTGGAAGGTTGTGTACGTCTATGACTCTAGCTTCGGACTGTGTAAAGTTGTGGAAACCGGTCGTGGGGTTTTGGTGGAGATGTTACCCTACGCTTTACCTTATGTTAGGCTTGGACGCTTTCTTGTGGGACTTTCTTCGTCGGTGTTCGTGCCTTAGACCTGACGAGACAGCGGCGCCCTGTGAACTGTGCTAACGCGCCTCGAGACTGGTCTGGCCGTAGTGTGTTACGCACTTCGTGTGTCCTGAACTTTCTCCTTCGCTCTACTGCTAGCCTCGGAGTGTCCGGTGTTAGGGTTGGACGCTTTCCTGTGGGAATTTTCCTCGTCGGTCTTTGTGCCTTAGACCTGATGTGACCGTTGCGTCTTGTGAACTGTGCTCATGCGCCTCGGTGCCAGACTGTTTGTGGCGATTTCGCACGTCGTGTGTCCTGAACTTTCTGCTTAGCGCCAGGACTATCTTCAGGGTGTCTGGTGTAGGTGGACGCTTCCTGAATTCCTCGGCGGTGTTCCTAGCGTCTGGAACCAGTCGTACCAGAGGCGCCTGCGTGGACGCCTGTCACGGACCGGGTTTGCGTCGAGCCTGCCTTTAGCCGTGGGTCCTGGACTCCGCGGTGTTCTGGTTGGTCTTCGACCTGTGTTGGTGCCCTGCTTCTTCGGATGGCAAGGTAAAACCTCGGTTACTGCCTATGTCGGGCGCTCAAGGTGGGATAGAGCGCTGGGCGTCGGCATACGCCGTGCACTTAAACTTCGTTCTATACGCGCGGTTTCATATTGCGGGCCCGCTCACTCGCATGTCTTTGTGCAATATGTTTTGCAGTTGGCAAGTCCGCACCTGCACGCAAGGTGGGCAGTTCCAGTGGCCTAGTCATGAGCATGCCATTGCCTGCCCTGTTCCGGATGTGCCTCCACCCAGCTGGACCCAGCTATGGAACTTCTACTGCCGTGAGCGACCGACACCGACACGGGGGAAAGAAGATCCAACACCGGTACGCGCCACAGACCCGTCGAGTGGCCCTTACCGAGTGATAGAGCCTTCAACGCCGCGACTTAGGCCGCGAGCTCATACTCTAGTACTGGCAGCCACCACAGTCCCGTCGAATAGTCTCTGTTCGGTCAAGGATCCTCGAGCACCACGGGCTAGGCCTTGAGACAAGAACCAGTAGCCACCACAGTCCCGTCGAGTGGTCTCTACCCGGCGGTGATGCCCGTGACTGGAAGAGCAGTGGACCCAGCTATGGAGTTTCTACTGCTGCGAATGGCTGACACCAGCACGGAGGAAAGATACAACACCGGTACGCGCCACAGACCCGACGAGTGGCCCTTACCAGGTGGTAGAGCCTTCAACGCTGCGGCCCAGGCCGCAAGCCGGAGCTCTAATACCGGCAGCCACCACAGTCCCATCGAGTGGTCTCTGTTCGGTCAAGGATCCTTGAGCGCCACCAGCTAGGCCTCGAGGCAAAGCAACGGCAGCCATCACGGTCTCGTCGAGTGGCCTCTACTCGATAGTGACGTCTTTTCGGCACGAGAGCAGGACACGAGGGCGAGCTTCCGCACCGGTAGTCGTCACAGACCCGACGAGGGCGGTCTACCAGGTTGTGGAGACTCGCACGCAACTTACTTCACCCCTACACTCCTCCCTGCTCCCCCCGCTCCGCCTCCGGCCCTCTCTGCCTCCACATCCCCCGCACCAAACTCAGCACTTTTGGCCCCCGCTCCTTTTCAGTATACGGGCCTTCCACCTGGAACACTCTCCCACTCTCTCTCCGTCAGAAACACTCTCTCTCCTCCTTCCAGTCCGCCCTCAAAGCTCACCTCTTTCAACAGTTCTAGCACTATACCACCACTCTCCCCACCCCAAGCTGACTGTCGTAATGTATTTCACTATTTGTGGTATGTGAGTCATTGTCTAAAGCGTGCGCATGCGTGCATGAGTTGTGAGTGTGCGCTTAGAGTTATAATTATTATAAGATAAGCGCATTATAAATACCGTAATTATTATTATTTAACAACGGAGGTTGCAGCTTTGGAGCTTTTACTGGCGCGAGCGCCCGACACCGGTAAGCAACCGAACGTCCATCTTGGTGCCCCCCTCCGTGCCCAGAGTAGTGACTAGACGCGCCTGCTCCTACCTTTTGGAACAGACGACACGCTGGACACATGACCACAACTCACACCACAGGACGGCATCTTCCATGGCACCCGCCCAGACAAAGCCCGCTGACTCTTACGGGGAGTCATATAGCCAGCAGAGCGCCCGCCTCACTGAGGCCAGCCTGCAGAGATGCGCTTCGCACCATCCGTTGTCCACTGAAGTCCTGATGTGACTCACATGGAGCAGCCCGCTGACTCTTACGGGGAGTCAAATAGCTGGCACAGCGCCCACCTCACTGAGGCCGGTCTGCAGAGACCTGTGTCCCCTAGTCCGAAGACTACTGGCAGACCTGAGACCTTGCACTATGCCAAAGGCTCCAGACACTCTCATTCTTCTGGCGACGGCCATAGGACGGACCGTGATGCACTACGCGACAGTAGATGCAGCCCCCGACCCTCCTCGTCCTCGTCGCGCTTGACCGCGTCTCGCGCCTCGTTTCCGCGATGGACTCGGCAAGACCTCACTGCAAGAGGCTTCTCGAGTGCAGCAGTGGAAGCAATCGCTACAGCTCGCAGACCCTCAACCAGATGCTCTACGAGGAAAGTGGCGAGTACTACGGTCCTGGTGCCCTGACCAGCAACTCTCCCCCACCGAACTGACTACTCCCCAGCTCGCTGACTTCTTCCTCTGGATGTTTGGCGACCTGGGATTGGCCCCCATCACGATCAGAGGATACCTGTCCATGATTGCGGACACTTACCGTCACCTCGGCCACCCGGACCCCGGTGAATGCAATGACCTCGCTGACCTTATGACACACTTTGGTCTTCAGCGTCCGGTTCCCCGCTCGCTGATTCCACGCTGGGACCTACCCTGGGTACTGACATGACTTAATTCTGACATTCAAACCGCTGTCCTTGGCCCGGTTCAAGGATGTGACATGGAAGACCTGCTTCCTGTTGGCCCTCGCCACAGCCCTGCCTGCCTGCAGTTCCGGACGGATGGTTCCGTGCAGCTGCTCACTGACCCTTCCTTCCTCGCCAAGACTAGGTCTCCTTTGACTGCGCCCCAGGTGATAACCATACGGCTGCTGAAAGATGTGAACTTTCCCCCGGGAGCGCCCTATGCGTATACCTACGCCGCTCCAAGCACGTCCAGCAGGGACGGTCATGCCTCTTTCTGCCATTGGCCCCAGGCAGAACTGACATAACAGCCCAGACGATATCTTCCTGGCTACACTGGGTCATACGGTCTGCCTACCAGGACCTTTCCCCAGAGGGAGCGAAGGGGCTTAAGATCTGCGCACATGAGGTTAGAGCCATGGCCACGAGTGTAGCCTTCGACTGCAACTGTGCTGTCAGATAAATAGTGGCAGCAGTGGGCTGGTGGGCAGAATCAACCTTCACCCGCTTCTACCTCCGGGATCTGGCAGGTCAGCGAGACAACCTCGCACTGGTGGGGGACATCGCCGCAGTGCAACACTCTCTCCTACTGCCGGAGGCTCCGTAGGTACGACTTCGCTGAAATTGTCGGGAGTTTGCAACTGGGAGGATAGCTCTGACTAAAGCTCTTATTCAGGGGGTAACTTGGGTGCGGCACCCTCCTCCTTTTCGCAATTCTTCCATATAGTAATGTCATCGGTAATGTTTTTGAGGAAACAAATGAATTTTTCTCTAAAATGTATTTTTTCGAAAAATACTTACCGATGGCATTACTCGGAGGACCCTCCCACCTGCCCTGCTTGCCACTGTTAAGCTAAGTATTCTGACTGGTTGTCACAACACGTGGCACGTGACCAGATGGGCAGGGGTTACAGTGCCCTGAGTTGCCTCCCTGGTTGTGTAGGAACGCAACAGGTTCTTAGGCTGAAATTGAGTAAGTAGTAGACACTTCCATATAGTAATGTCATCGGTAAGTATTATTCGAAAAAAATACATTTTAGAGAAAAATTCATATTTCATTCAGCCCTTGTGTGCAGGATTCTGTCAGTCGAAACCAATCGGATGAGAGCAGATAACACATTGTGTCCTGAAGTCAAATTTATTATAAAAGAAAAGAAAAGGGGAGACTGCCAGTGCTAATATTTTAGGAAGGTTACAAAGTAAAGTAGGTTATAGCACTGTCAGGGGAGAGAAATGTGCATGATCGACCAGTGATCATAGATCTACTGTGGCCAAAGCACAAAAAAAAAAAAAAAAGAGATAGGAAAGAGAGGGGGCTTCCATATGCATTGCTTTCAGTCACTCTCTTAGCGCCACCTCTCTTTCCTATCTCTTTTTTTTTTTTGAGCTTTGGCCACAGTAGATCTATGATCACTGGTCGATCATGCACATTTCTCTCCCCTGACAGTGCTATAACCTACTTTACTTTGTAACCTTATTGAAATCTAAATTTTGGCGTTTTGGGGACAGATCAACAGTGACCCCTGGCTACAGGTTTGACTCTTCCCTTGCTATTGTCAACACCTCCTGCCTTAACTCATTCAGCCTGACACACGTATTTCCCAAATTTTGGAAGCATCATCTAACGACTATTCACCTGTTGCAGGAGATGGATCGACCATTATAATTCAAGAGCAGTGCCAGATTAGCTTGGTGCCTCGACGCCAAGCTAATCTGGCACTACCCTTGAATTATCATGGTCAACCCATCTCCTGCTGTAGTGTGTCCGGGCTGAATGGGTTAATGATGGCCATTACTGTTTGTCAATGTTATTTGTTTGTTTCCAGAGCCACGAGCCTCAGGACAGCAAGTTTGAGTGTAAAGACTGTGGGCGCGTGTTCTACAGCAAGCAGGGATTCGCCAAACACGAGTCTGCGCGATCATGCACGCAGCCCCTGCGCTGTCTGGTGTGTGGCAAGACGTACTCCAACAAGGCGCGTGAGAGTTTCAAGGTGCACATGAAACACCATGTGGCTGAGGCGGAGGGTATACAGTTCCAGTGTGAGGATTGTGGACGTACCTATCTCACGCAGGAGGCACTTCGCAAACACAAACTGAAACACTCAGGTAGGTTACCTGTATGCTCAAGTAAGCTAACTCAGTAACTGTATGCTCAGGTGTACTTCGCAAACACAAACTCAAACACTTGGGTAGGTTACCTGTATGCTCAAGTAAGCTAACTCAGTAACTGTATGCTCAGGTGTACTTCGCAAACACAAACTCAAACACTCGGGTAGGTTACCTGTATGCTCAAGTAAGCTAACTGTATGCTCAGGTGTACTTCGCAAACACAAACTCAATCACTTCGTTAGGTTACCTCAAGGAAGCTAACTGTATGCTCAGATGTGTTACTGAACCCCTTCCTGCCAGTGGACTGCCAGCAGATTGTGTCTGAAATCTGTATTAATTTAACGCCAACAAGCCAAGGATTGATTGATTGTGCATTGCTTAACGTCCCGACACCAACAAGACTTTCTCATGACGTGCCTGCACTGCTTGTGAAAAAAAAACTAAACAGAATATTGAATGTATCTTGCCAGCCGGTCTAATACGCTAAATAAACCCAAGACCATTTAGCAATGCACATCCAATATCAAAAGCTACAGACAGCGCAGACATTAGGGAGAGTTTAAAAAAGGAAAATACTGGTGAATGGACCAAGGGTAGACAGAAACACATGCTCCAGAATAAAGGGGAAAACCCATCCTGTGGGGCTGACCAGGGTGACCCTGGGAACTAAAAAGTAGTTAACCCCACCCAAGTCCCCCAGGGCAGACCGGGGTTGGGGAACGAGCCCAAGGAACATGGATATGAAGTGTTGTCACCAAGAGGCATATATCCTTATGAGCCCCCCGCAATTCCGGAGGGTGGCGGTGGGGCGGCTCATGAGGAACTGTGTCTCTTGCAGTTGGATAAGTTTAGTTTTTCTCGACATGCAGCTGCCGGTACTGTTCACAATATAGGTGGTTGCATGCACAAGAGGGTCAGACACCCAGGGATGTCACTTGTATGGTAAGGTATGGTACTTGTAGTTGTACACCCAGGTGTGTTACCTGTACTGGACATTCAAGTATGTTATTTGTGCATGTACATATCAGGGGCCTCAAATCTGCACATGCCAAGTGTACAACCTACAGACAAGTGCATATATGCCGGGTCTAGTGTACCATTTAAGATTGAAAAAAATTGTAATCCAATGTATTACCGGTACCTCCATCATGCTTGATTGTATACTACATTGAAACCTTCAATTCTTAAAATCACAAATGATGTATAAGTTTGGTTGGCCCTAAAAATAGTACCTGTCATACTATTCATAGGCATGATTTTCTGCTATCGTACACCAGGGAGACCAGGCATGTTCTGTGCTTTGAATGTTTATGAATTTATATACAGCATATGCATAAGGTTTAGGGTTTACATGAGGACATTTTATGTACAGATTGTGCATGCTGGTTTTCGGCATAAGTGCTTTCCCTGTACTCTGGTAGGCTACTTGTATGCACAGATATATGTCAGATATGAGATGTGCCACATCTGGATACGCGGCATTAGGCCACAGATATGGCTCGTCTGGAATGAGTCAAAATCACTTTGTATATAGTGATCTTGGCCATTACCCTTGTCATGTATGTTTCAGATGTGCGCCCCCACAAGTGCCCAACGTGTCACAAGTCATTTGCCATGCGCTACATGGTACGGGAACACATGCGTACACACAGTGGGGACAAGCCCTTTCTCTGCAGTTTGTGTGGGGCTGCATTTGGCAACCGTGGCCACCTGTATCGACACATCCGCTCACATGACATGGGCACGTTACACAAACGCGGTCGACCTCGCAAAAATGGGCCCATCCTTCTGAAGATTGCAGCCAAGGTAAGATATGATGACAAGCAAATTAATGTTCATGAATTTGTTTGACTTACTTCCCTTCCCAAAATCCCTTGCGCGCCAAGATTTGATTTTGATGACACGTGCATTTTTCAAAACAGAAACGAAAAATATTTTCATACGGCAACATTAACAAGTTCCTTATATGTAGTAGTAATTAAATATTTCTTAGTGTGTACGGATGCTCAAAATTTACATCCTATACACAAACATGAATGAAGAACAGACGCTAGGAAACGTGCGAGTCACTGGACTGACTAGTGAAATAGACAAGATGTCAGCTGGCGATATCGACAAGCTGAGAAAAGGATAAACAAACCTGCTGGCATTTTCCACTATTATGCGTGATCTAGTAATAAGTAGAATTTACTCAGTAACACACACGGTTATACAAAGCACTGGATGTGCTCATAGTCAGACAAAATCTACGCACCTAGTCGACACTTATATTAGGTACTCCAAAGTGATTTTTTAAGTTACATGATCACATTTGTAAATATGTTTTCCAGATAGGTCTCATTTTTCTAATTCCAATGATATCAAGTTGAAAATAATCGGACAATTAGATCAAAAGTTATGAATTAATTTGTTTGGGTTTTTTGCACGTCTTTTGGCGACAGTGAAAATTGAATGATTTGGCATTTTTGGAATTTCACAGAACCAACCTTACAGTGATATCGATACTAAATTCTGCTACAATCAACTCTTTATAGTAATCTGTGACAGCCTAGGTTTTTTCCAGGCTCTTGAACAAGGGCATCATGCTGAAAATGATCCTCAAACTTAGTAAAATCACTGATTTTGATGGCTGAAAATTAACAAACACAAGAAAAATCATATCTTGGGTTGTAATTAAGATAGAAACATCATTTAAACATCACAATGATCAGGATAACGATATCTGAATAATGGAGCAGGACAGACTACAAAAAAAGAGAAATTGTTTTTTGTCATCACCCCCCCCCCCCTCCCCCCCCCTAAAAAAAAATTGACAAACACCACAAAATTGATCACCAGCAATTTCAACTATTTAAATTGTTGGATTATAATTTTAACACTTGCGTGAAATTTGCTTATCTATACAAATCACGGACAAAAACTACACACTGATCTCAAAAAGAAAGTACTTCATCACACTGTAGTAATAGTACAGTAGTAGCAGACGAAAAACAAGCAGGTCACGTAACTTCACAAAAATAACTATATCTCAAAGTCTACGACCGCCAGAAGATAATGACTTAAATATAAACGTACCTTAACATCTTTTATAAAAGTAATAATGTTTAATTCATGCTTTCTTGTTAAAGAGAAAATTATATTCGGTATTTCCGATGATAACCCTACACGCTTTGTTTACCTCGCAAGACAGCACCACTGCTTGCTCAAAAGAAACACTTCGAATAACAATTGAAAAGCAAATCTAAAACCTAGCAATGTACAGATCAATCCAAAAATGATATTACATATCAATATTTTCATCTGAAGTCGGTAGATTGGCTAAATCTGACGATATATATTAGCCGAAGCACATGGTACAACTACAGCCTCGCTATCGTTTGTGCACGCCATTCTCCGAACACGCGTTAGCTCGTACACAGAGGCAGCGTGTGCGCTCTTTTTGCTTCGCGTGCAGAGTCAAAGTAATGAATAAGTACGAAACTTTGCAATAATATAGAAAAATGATTGACAATTTTAGGCATATATTTTTCGCTCCCGTCTGTTTTGTAGAAGAGTGAGAATATTACGTTGAAACTTTTCTACTTGAAATTTGAATACGTTCCCGTGAACGTATACAAAAATAAATTATACGAAAATGAAGGGCTAGCTCTACTCTAACTAACTGGCTAGCTATTTTTAGCCTGTGTTGCTTTGACGCGACACGCGAGGCGATTGAAAAGCCGATGTGTGCTGTGAACAACGTGTGCACGCTGTGCCGCCGCGGCAAGTCATGAACAATAGATACGCCAGTAAAACACGCATAAAGTACTAAACATGTAAAAATAAGCACAGAAACACACATGAACACAAAGAGTAGACACCATACTACAACCCATTATACATTTTATTGATATATGCAGCGTATTTTGGTTAAAATTGGTGATGGAAAATGGGTGAAATTTGGGTCACGCTTAGTCATGCAAAGAAGGTTTGGAGTACCTACTTATATGCAGTCGTCTGCCATTTATGTATTTTGTCTGAACACCGCAATCAGCAGCAAAATGAATGTTTTGGTTTGTTTTGGACTGGGTACATAAATTATATTGAGCAACATTTTGTGACAGATGTGATTACTTGACCCGAATAAAATGTCCTCGTCTTACGACTCGGACATTATGATTTGGGGCTCGTAATCACATCTGCCTGTTATCGGCACTATATCAGGCAAAATGTTGCTCAAGATAATATAATAAAATACACTAAACTGTTTTGTGCATGGAAGGGGGTTTGAAGTGTGTAGCTTTTGTCGTGCATGTTTATTGTTTGCCAGTTGACCAACAGGCAGTCAATTATAGAGTGGACAAAAGCATTGGCAAGGTTGGTTCATT
Source organism: Semisulcospira habei (assembly GCA_036245525.1). Lineage (NCBI taxonomy): Eukaryota > Metazoa > Mollusca > Gastropoda > Semisulcospiridae > Semisulcospira > Semisulcospira habei. Next base: position 85,542,973 of record BTPG01000001.1, read on the forward strand.
GCTTAGTTCAGGGTTGAGCACCAAAGTGATCATAGACGTCCGTAACAGGCAGGTTATGAGGCACAGATGCAGCTATTACCTATGGAGTACAACCTGAACACTGATCAATTCAGGTGCATTGCAACTGTACCACATTGATTTACAAGGACCTTTCAACGAACATACTATGTAGAGCAAGCCTGTCTTTTTCTCTGGGTGATGCATTGGCAAAAATTCACTTGTGGCATTAAACCCATTTAGCTCCAACACCTTGCAGTAGGAGATGCATCGATTGATCATGATACATAGCTGCCAACCCTCACGATTTTGTCGGGAATTTCCCAATTTTTTTTCAATTCCTGATTTTCCGGGGTTTTTTTGTACATTTTTCCCGATTTTCAGATTTTCAAGCTTTGTTTTAAAATTCAAGGCATTTTGGCGTACCGATCAGGGTCAAGCGCCTGTAGTTGAGAGCCTGCCGCTATACTGTACCGCTAAGCTTTCGGAGACCCACAGCCAGTCTTGATTACGCATGCACAGCAAATTTCCATCCATTCTGTGTTTGTTCTGGGTCCTTCAAATTTTCCCTGGTCTGGAGCACATGCTTAGCGATTTTCACAAATCATGCCTCCAAAGAAGCAGAAATAGTTAGTGAAGTTCCATCCAGACTACAAGCTTCGATGAAAGAAGAAAGGGCGAACACTTTGCCTTTCGTAAAATGTGCCGGGCAGACATAAACATCGCTGCGCACTGGCACTGTGTTTGATTATTCAGCCAGAGCAAGGTGTCGCATGAGTACCCCCCCACTCTCTCCCCCCCCCCCCCCCTGACGTTTGACTTTTTGGCCAAGGTAAATGTACAGTTTTTTTAATCTCTTATTATATTTTTATTATAGTGTATAGACTCGGACAGCAACTCATTCCGGAATTTGGTTGCCTCAGGGTTGGCAACTATGATGATAATTCAAGGGTAGTGCCAGATGAACTTGGCGCCTGAAGGCGCCAAGCTCATCTGGCACTACCCTTGAATTATCATGATCAATCCATCTCCTACAACTGGTACATATTTGTTAGACAATGCCTCCAAAAGTTTGGAAATGCGGCCGTGGGGTTAAGATTGCAGATCTGATGGTGTGTGTGTCTGTGTGCATATGAGAGTCCATAGCTGTTGGTACCATGCATGAATTATCATGGTCGATCCAGATCTTTTTGTCAAGGCTGAATGGGTTTCTGTCCATTTGCTTTTTGTATCTGTCCTGCTGTCAGAGTAAGATTGGCTTATCGGTACTAAACACCCCTAAACCCCTAAACTGCAACTGACACCATTTGGCAGAAAAGATGCATAGTTACGCATCTTTTCTACTGAATGGTATCATCAGTGGCAATCAGAGGGGTACACCCTTTTGGCTGTTGGTGGCGATTTTTGTCACGATGATTCCTGCAGGAATCCTCGCAACAAGAGGCACTGCTGACAGCCAAAGAATTTATATTTCATGTTTCAATTGGAATAATCCTGGCTTGTCATTATTACTATTTGTTTATTATCATTATTGTACAGTAATGTTTCTTGCCTTCAGAGTAAGCCTGGAGGAGAGGGTGTGGAGGAGCTGGTAATGTCTGACAGCACCATCAGTGTACTGGAGATGAAGGCCGACCCTGGACACAGCCTGCATGACACAACCCAGTCTGTCATCTCTGGACCCACGTACATCACCGTACAGACTGCTGATGGGGAGGTTAGTTTATTTATTTCATTTTGTTTATCAATCAGTCTTTTTGTCTACCATATTGAAAATATGGTAGACTTTGATGGGGCTGGTTGAAGCACATTCCGAAGCATGCAAATGACGAACATAGGCGGGCACACCAGACTCTGAGTCTAACAGTGAAGTAAGACGATAAAAATTATGTCATGCCTAGCTATGCTAACGACTCTGTTGAACGTTCATATGGCGGGAAGCGCCATGTGTGTGTGTATGTGGACATGAGTATCTCCAGTGTGTGTATACATACAGGTCTGAAACTTAAGGAAGTGCTTTGGACGAGATGTATTTCAGAGAGCCTCCGAGCATATTTTAAATGGTACACTCGTTAAAGAGAAAAATTGCCGTTTATATAAAGTCAGTTTACCCACTATAGAGTCCGTAATCTTCGTTCTATTCACTTGGAATTTTGAATCTATCTAGCTTGGAGACAGACATTAGACGAGTTCATTAGCCAGCTTTGTACCTTTTTCAACCTTTTCAAAAGTAATTCATTATAGAAAAAAATTAAAATTTAAGAATTCTCGACTTCTGTCAGTGACGGTGACGTAAAGGCGCCAAACACGTCAGTGTTACACAATGTTCCTAAATTGTAGCAAGGCACCAGATGTCAGTGTTCTACAATGTTCCTGAATTGACATAGCATTGTGGGACTAGCGATGCCATGATGTGAAGCTTATACTGACGTCATTTTGCTGCTCGTGCCATTCTTCCTCTTCAGAATTCCTGTCGCTGCTCCAGCGGGAAGCGCCATGTGTCCGTCTTTTTGTTTTCTCAAAATACATTCCCGATGACATTAATATTAGGAAGATATGCTTAGCTTACTTAATTTCAGCCTAAGAACCTGTTGTGTTCCTACACAACCAGGCAGGCAACTCAAGGGACTGTAACCAGGGACCCTGAGTAGCCTCCTGTCCCTGCCCATCCATTCACATGCTACATGGTGTCACGCCAGTCGTTTTGCTTAGCTTACTGTGAACGGTAGTGTTCTAGCCTACAGCACCTTTGGCTGTGTACGGTGCGATTGGTTTTCAGCTGGTTTACTTTGGATTCATGGGTTCCTTGGATTACTTGTGGTTCCCCTTCCTACCTTGGACTTACGTGGTTGCGTGTGGATTTTCTGGGATTAGTGTGCCTTCTGGGACTTACCTTCCCACCAGCGCGCTCTGAGGGTAGTATGGAGATCCCCCCCCCCCCCCCCCCACCGTCCCTGCAGCCATGGAGAGGTAAGGCCCATTGTCCAAGCCCTCGGCCGGCCCTTGGCCGGGGGTGCTTCGTGTTGCTCGTAACAATTCGCGTCAAACGCTCGAATTCGTTTGGCGGGGCCTCAGGGAGCCCACGCCCAGTCGCCTTTCACGTCTGATATGTGTTGAAGCTGTCAAGTGCGCACCTGTCCGCAGTGTGGCGACTTCCAATGGCCGAGTGATAACCACAAGGGCACTCTCCGACCACTCTTGCGGTGTATGCACCGCCTGGCCAGAGGAACATTGGTCACAGCTTTGGAGTTTTTACCGGCGCGAGAGCCCGATGCCGGCAAGTGACCGCCCGTCCACCATGGCGCCCCCCTTCGTGCTAGGAGAAGTGACCAGACGCGCCCGCTCCGACCTTGGGGAACGACGACACGTCAGACATGTGACTACAGCTCATTCCCCAGGACGACATCTACCACTGCGCCCTCTCGGACTAAGCCCACTCACTCCTATGGGGAGTCTAGCCGGCAGAGCACCTGCCTCTCGAGGCCGGCCTGCAGCAACCCTCGTTGCATCATCCATCGACCACTGGCAGTCCTGACATTTCCCACATGGATAAGCCCGCACACTCCTACGGGGAGTCTAGCCCGCAGAGCGCCCGCCTCACCGAGGCCGGCCTGCAGAGACCTTTGTCGCCTCGTCCACTGACCACTGGCAGTCCTGACAGTCTCCACACGGATAGGCCTGCTCACTCCTACGGGGAGTCTACCCGGCAAGCGCCCGCTTCAATGACCCAGGACTTTTGGCAGACCTGACAGATCACATGACGCCAGAGACCCTGTGTGCCCCTGCGCTTCAGTTGGCGCTCCCAGGAAGGACTATGATGTGCAGCGCTGCAGCAGACGCAGCCCTCGGCCCTCCTCGTCCTCGTTGCGCTCGACCATGTCTCGCACCTAGAGGCCGTGACCACCCTCCTGTTCATCACGGCACGCCTCGCCTCGCTGGCCCTCACGCCTGTCGCCTTTGACCCCTAGGCGTTTCAGTAGGAGCCTGACCGAGCGGACCCGTCTACCGGGCTCCTGTCATTGCAGTCGCTCCCCCCGGGACAGACGCCCAGCATGTGCCAGCCCCCTATCGCCCCAGCGTGCCTCGTCCCCGTCTTCGCCCCACCTTCGGCAGAGAAGCCTCTGCTCGGCGCAGACAGCCATTCACCCTCACCCCACTCACGTTCTCCGGACGACCCTGCATCTCCTGCGACCAAGGATGGGCAAGTAGCGAGAGTAGCGACTACATTTTGTAGTTTTGCTACTATTTGGAGTAGTTTGTAACAATCCAAACTACATATTTTTAAAAAGTAGTTGTAAAGCAGCGAACTACTAATTTGTCAGTAGCGAAGTAGCGAAAATGTATCTTTCGCTACGCTACTTTCCTTGCCATGTGACTTGCCCATCCCTTTCAGCCAAGACGAAGCGAGTGGCGAAATTGTTGTTTCGCGCGAGATTGATCACTCGCTCAGCGAACGGAAGCATGATTGTGATTGGCTGATAGCAATAGCAAGCCACGTGACTTTCAAAAGCGCGCGCCAGTCATCTCAGTCTTTGTTCTTCAAATCAAGCACAGAACGCACACATTTTTGACCGCAGAAGATGGAGAAACTTCCCACTTTGTTTGAACCGTATCTAGAATTTTTTCATCTCAAAGAAAAGGAGAATGCATTTATATTCAAATGCAAGTACGGATGCAAAGAGTATTTAGCGAGCAAGACGACAGCATCCAATCTTAGAGCTGTTCTTAATTGGACGAACTTTTGATCGGCAAACCTAGATCGGAGAAGATCGGCGATCCTTTGGTTTGTTTCTTAATTGAGGTTGAACGAACCTAGGCGAACTTCAGCAAACCAGGTTTGCCATGGTTCTCTTTCTTAACTGAAGTGCTAGATTCGGCGTACTTACTGTCTGCGAAGGTGTTCAAAATGGCTGCCGCTTCGCGATTTGAACGATGTTTGTTTTTGTACTCCTTGCAGTAGCGACCCCACAAACAGCGCCGCGCCTCCCACAAATCAATAAAAATAGGTCTTGTTCTTCGCACGAGTGAAATATCGCCGTTGGGCATAATTGTTTGTATCAGTGACTGTCTTCTTATCTCCAACGCAGAAGAGGGTAAAAATTTTGACCAATCAGAGAAAAGGTTCGCCTTGCTTTGCTCAAACACATTGTGCGAACCTTTTCCGACAGCGAACTATGGTTTGCCGAGGTTCGTGAACTACTTCGAACTAGGTTCGCCGTATCTTTAGATCATCCAATTAAGAACCAACCTGGTTCGTCCGAGATCGTGAACTCTAGTTCGTCAGAGTTAGCGAACTAAAGTTCGTTTAATTAAGAACATGCTAGGCTTCATCTCAAGGTTTGTTGACTTTTTGAGTTTTCCTATTTTGATTTTCTTACATTGCGAAATGCGTCCGGTTTTATTCTATCGGCATTCACCTGGGATGACAAAAGCTATATTAATTTATTTTCATTTACGGAAAGAATTCCATTTTCTTGTTTAGAGTGCTGAACAGGATATATAGCCTATTAAACATAATGGCGGCTTTCCCCGTATAAATCGGTTTTAAATTTAGTAGGGGAGTTGTCCGAATGAATGCCGATCTATTGTCATCTATTACTAGTATTAGAATGGCTGGGAACACAACAGGTGAATCATCACTCATGCCCTTCGATCACTGTACTTTTTGATACCGAACAGAACACAAAGCTTCGGAATTAATTTATATTACAGAAAAGCCTAGAATAAATGCATGATGTTGGCAATGCCTGGCATACTTCATTTTTTTTTTCATTTATTTATTTTACTTAGCTTAGTCTTTTTGAACACTTACGTTCTGACATTGTGATAAAACGTTTAGACCAAGTTGAATATGGATGGTCTTTGAAGGGGGTAAGTGGGAATAAAAATGATATTTGCTACGCCTATGTATGTTACAAATTTATGAACAAAACAAAGTGGGGAAAATCAAAAGAAAAATAATGATAATAATAATAAATATAATCATAATGATGAAAAAATAGGTAGGCCTAAGTATTGATAGCTATGATTATAATAATTTGAAATAATACTAAAGATATTGTATATTTAAGAAAAGGCTATTTTTGACTTTAAACTTGATTATTTACTTGAACTTCAAAATACTTATCAGTCCCAGTTGTGATTACAGTTTTTAAAAAAGTAGTTTGAAAAGTAGTTAGCTACTTTTTTTAAAGTAGCGTAAAAGTAGCGAACTACATTTCTTCAAAATGTAATTGTAAAGTAGCGAACTACTATTTTATACAAATGTAACTGTAATGTAGCGGACTACTTTTTAAAAGTAGTTTGCCCATCCTTGCCTGCGACCCCCTCGACCCCGTGGGTGGAGACTCTCCATTCCTTGGATGAAGCAGCTCGCCTGATTGCGGCCTGTCTTCCCACGGAGGCCTGCCCGCCGTCCCCTCTGCTCAAGAGGAAAGCCTCCGGCTTCATCGACGCTGGCCGTCAGGTGAAGAGATTCATGTCACTCCCCCAGCCCCCCGGCTTTAGGGACCTCATGGACGCCTTCTCCATGCAGCTCCAGCAGGCCGCTTCCCGTGAGTCCGACTTCTTCTCCGACCATAGGTGGCCAGCCGGCTTCGACATCGCCTTCTGCCAGGACTGGTATGCAGGGCATTCCCAGGCTTTCTCCTGTCCCCTACCCTCAGTGGATCCACCGGCGCTAGTGCAGGCTGGCGGCTCCACACAGATGAAGTGTGGCCTTCCCCGCGACTTGGACAAGACTGCGTCCCTGGTCCATAACACCTTGGCTTGCTCGGGTTTCCTGGAGCTTCTGACCCAAGTTTTCGTCCATCGCATCGAGGACGCCTGGCACCCGTCTATTACGCCTCTCTTGGGAGACCTACTCACCCTGGCAGTGGCAGCGTATCACTCCTCTGTCAATGCCATGGCCGCCGCCTCCAACTGTGACCTGATGCGTCGGGATGCCGTACTACAAGTCTGCCACGGCCTGCCCCCTGACTTGAAGACGCAGCTCCGTTGCGCTCCCGTTGGTGGCTCCCTCCTCTTCGGCCCCTCCTGGCAGGCAGTGAAGGACGCGAACAAGGACCACTGGCCCAGCAGCTCGGCTCCCCCCCCCCCCCCCCACTTTTCAGCAGCCCGCAAGGCCGTGGGTTGTGCCCTGCGGATCTCCAGACCCTCTGCTCCCTTCACCCCCGCTTGCGCCCGGGCCTCCTCTCGGACCCACGCCATCGGCCACTCCCGCCCTGTCCGAGCCGCTGCCCCCGCCTGCCCAGGTCTGCCCGCCGCCTGGGGCATGGGAGGGCCCCCTGACGTCACCCCGCTCCAGCCCCCACCGACCACTTCGGGGTCTCCACTCGGCGGGAGGCTCGCCCTCTGCAGCGAAGTGTGGCGTTCGCTGCTGTCGGACGACCCCTGGGTCCTCACCACCATCTCCGAGGACCTCCTAATCACCTTTCGCTCCCTGCCGCCGCTGCAATGCTCTCCCCTGTGGACCAGGATCCCGCCCAACCAGATCAAGGCCAACGCTCTTCGAGGCGAGGTCGCTGCTCTTCTGCAGAAGGCTGCCACGGAGGTAGTCATGCGGCTCAACTCCCCAGCCTTCTACAGCCGCCTCTTCGTGGTCCCCAAGCCCGGCGGCAAGTGGCGCCCCGTCATCGATCTCTCGGCGCTGAACAGGTACATTGCTGCCCCAGCCTTTCGCATGGAGACAGCCACGGCCCTCAGGGCCGCCATGCAGCCCATGGACTTCGCAGTCACTCTAGACCTGTCCGACGTGTATCTCCACGTTCCCATGCACCTCGCTTCTCGACGTTACCTGCGCTTCGCCTTCGATGGCGTGGTCTACCAGTTTTGGACCCTGCCGTTCGGTCTCAACCTCAGCCCATGGGTCTTCACGTGCATCATGGACGCTGTCATCGCTAAGGCCAGACAGTCGTCCGCCAGTCCGACCTCGAACTATTCGGACGACCTCCTTCTGAGGAACTAGCCGGAGGCCACCCTAGTGATGGACAGAGATGCGCTGCTTGGCTTCCTGGTGAACGCGGGCAAGTCGGATCTCACACCCTCCCTCAGGATTGTGCACCTTGGCATGGAGTTATCGACCGACCTCAACCGAGTGAGACTGCCAGAGCCCCAGATCCATAAGCTGGCTGCCCTGGCCTGCCAGGTGGCCCAAGAAGATGCAGTACTTGCCGGAGTTTGGCTCCAGCTCCTCGACCTGATGAATGCTGCGGCGGATCTCCTTCCACTCGGCCATATGTACTCCCGTCCTCTCCAGTTCCGTCTGCTTCTCCACTGGCGGCCGTCCTCTGGCGGACCACTCCTGGCTCACGTCGGGAGTACCTCTTGCCTCACCACCCCCCCCCCCCCCCCAGCTGTCGCTCTGCATGGATGCAAGTCTCACCGGGTGGGGCGCACGCCTGCTACCAATGTTCCTAACGGCGTCCGGCCACTGGCCACCGGACCTTGCAGACAGCCACATCAACTGGTTGGAACTGAACGCAGTTTGGCAAGCCCTCATCACATGGGAGAATCGCCTCTGACACCAGGAGCTCCTCGTCCTCTCGGACAACTCCACAGTGATCTCCTACATCCATAAGCAGGATGGTATGTGCTCCCCCTCCCTCTGCATTTTCCTCTACCAGGTCCTCCGCTGGTGCGAAGACCGCGGCATCTCCCTCCGAGCGCGACACATCTCGGGATACCTGAACGTCCTAGCTGACTCCCTCTCACAGCGCGGCCAACTCCTCCACACAGAGTGGACCCTGCGACCGGATATCCTTCGGATGATCTGCGCTCATTGGGAGACTCCCATGATCGACCTCTTCGCCACGAGGTGGAATCGTCAACTTCCCCTCTTTGTCTCACCTATTCCAGACCCCCTCGCCTGGGCAGTGGACACACTCTCCATCCCTCGACCTGCTCAGTCTCTTCTGTTTTACTACTCACTAACCAGATAGGTGAGGTTGGCGCTGGTTGATATGTACATTTCCCTTGGGGACTTTCTCAACGCTGGCTGAACGTTTAGTTGGATCCCTTGCCCTTCCCTGTCGGGCGCCCGGTCTCCGGCTCACGGATTGATACGCGGTTTTGGGGCGGGGCGATCGTGTGCATCCTGTGGGGATGTATGTGGTCATCTTGTTGCGTGCCTGTGTGTTTTTCTGTGGGCTGTTGGGTGGGGTGGTGGCTCTGGCTGGTTGTCTTCCGCCCCCACCCCACCCTTTTTTTTTCCTCTCTCTCTCTCTCTATCTCTCTCCCTCTTTCTCTCCCCCCCCCCCCTACCCCCTTTAACACTTCTCTCTAGCCATCATTCTCTACGCTTTTTCCTTTTCCCTTCTTCCCTTCCTCCTTTTCCCCCCCTCCTCCCCCCGTCTCTCTCTCTCTCTCCCCCCCCCCCCCCTTATTTTTTGAGTTACCCTTGAAGACGGTTTCACAACTACCTACTCTCCACTTATACCAATATTCTCTTAATGAATTTGATTATTTGCTTTGTTTTAATGACTTATTACTTGTTGTGTACCGTGCTAAATGCTGTTTTTTTTTTCCCGGGGTCCTCCCGTTTTTCCCCGAGGTAGTCCTCAACTTAACGGTGATATAAAGTTTGCCTTCGGGTTGGTGTTTAGCAGGCTTTGTGTATTAGACACTCAGCCTACTTCGTGCCCAAGGGTACTCCCCGTTCGTTCTCTCTCTCTTTCTCTCTCTCCGTCTCGCTCTCTCTCTCTCTCTCTTTCTCTGGCCTTACCTATACGCCTTTTCTTTTGCTTGCTCCTGCACGTGCTTGCACACACTCTTGTCTCTCGTGTTTAGGTTCTTTTCAAGTCTCTCTCTTACAATTTATTGTTGACGTCATTTTTACTTTTTCCGCACTTTTGTTCTTCCTTTTCTTTTATTTTACGTCACCTCCTTCAATTGCCACATTCCTTCTGCCAATGAAGATAAGTAGCGGCTAATCTCTCTGTTTGTTTGTTTGTCTATTTTGACAAAGGGTATTTACCCGAAATATTAATAAATTGTGTTGTACCCATCTTTTCTAAGCGTATTTCTTTCTCCGTTGGGTACTTCTCTGCTCAGTCTCACCACGGCCCCCCCCCCCCCCCCCCCCCCCCCTGCTGCTGCCCACCCCGCGCACAAAGCTCAAGCAACCCCGCCAGCCGCTGTTCCAGCCGTGCCCAGAGCGGCTTCTCCTTCATGCCTGGAAATTGTGCGGCAAGCCCTCGCTGCTAGAGGCTTCTCGAGTGTAGCGGTGGAGGCTATCGCTACAGCCCGCAGGCCCTCAACCAGGCGCGTCTATGAGGGAAAGTGGCGAGTCCTACGGTCTTGGTGCGCTGACCAGCACCTCTCCCCCACCGAACTGACTACCCCTCAGCTCGCCGAGTTCTTCCTCTGGCTCTTTGGCGAGCAGGCATTAGCTCCCATCACCATCAGAGGTTACCTTCCATGATTGCTGACACTTATCGCCACCTCGGCCATCTGGACCCTGGCTCCTCCAAGGACCTCGCCGACCTTATGGCCCACTTTGGCCTCCAGCGGCCTGTCCCCCGCTTGCTGATCCCACGCTGGGACCTACCCTGGGTGCTTACATGGCTGAATTCAGACCGATTCGAACTGCTCCCCCTGGCCCGGTTCGCGGACGTGACTCGGAAGACCTGCTTCCTGCTAGCACTCGCCATGGTGGCCCGAGTAAGCGAGCTACACGCGCTCTCCACGCGACCTGCCTTCCTGCAGTTCAGGACAGATGGCTCTGCAACTCCTCACTGACCCTTCCTTCCTCGCCAAGACTAGGTCTCCCTTGACCGCGCCCCAGGTGATCACCATTCGGCCGCTGAAAGGAGTGAACTTTCCCCGGGAAACCAGGCAGCAAGATCTGGTATGCGCCCTGTGTGTCTACCTACACCAATCCAAGCCTGTCCGGAGGGGATGGTCCCGCCTCTTTCTGCCATTGTCCCGAGGCAGATCTGATATATCGGCCCAGATGATATCTTCCTGGCTATGCTGGGTCATCCGGTCTGCCTACCAGGACCTCTACCAGAGGGAGCTAAGAGGCTAAGGATCTGCGCACACAAGGTTAGAGCCATGGCCACGAGCGTCGCCTTCGACCGCAACTGTGCCGTCCGAGACATCGTGGCAGCAGTGGGCTGGTGGGCAGAATCAACCTTCGCCTGCTTCTACCTCCGGGATCTGGCAGGCCAGCGAGACAACCTCGCTCTGGTGGGGGACATCGCCGCGGCGCAACACTCCCTCCCGGCGCCGAAAGCAATATACTAATACTTAGCTGAAATTGTCAGGAGTTTGCTCTGGGATGGGTGGGCCTGGCTACGCCCTTATACAGGGGGGGGGGGGGTAGTATGGGCGGCACCCACCTCCTTTTTGCTATTCTTCCTAATAGTAATGTCATCGGGAATGTATTTTGAGGAAACAAATGTATTTTTGTCTAAAATGTATTTTTTCGAAAAATTCTTACCGATGACATTACTCGGAGGACCCTCCCACCTGTCCCACTTACCGCTAGTAAGCTCAGTGTTTCCGACTGGCGTGACACCACTTGGCACGTGACCGGATGGGCAGGGAAGGGAGGCTACTCAGGGTCCCTGGTTACAGTCCCCTGAGTTGCCTCCCTGGTTGTGTAGGAACACAACAGGTTCTTAGGCTGAAATTAAGTAAGCTAAGCATATCTTCCTAATCTTAATGTCATCGGTAAGTATTTTTCGAAAAAATACATTTTAGAGAAAAATACATATTTGTGTGTGCTGGTGTGTTTTGATCAGAGGTTGGGTTAGAGAGGAGGGAAATGGATCAGAAAGATAAGCTTAAAAATATGAACGTGAACTCTGAATGTTCCTAAAAGAAGAAAAAAACGCATGTGAGCTACAAACAATATGGGTGGCTTTGGGATAAAATCCTCATCTTGTATTTATTTCATTTATCTCTCTGACAGTATTTTTGACTATTGACGGGGAGGTGGATTTATTTGTTAATGTATTTTTTTTTATAAATCTATCATTCGGAATACGCCTCTAGACGCCAAGCTATTCTGGCACCACCCTTGAACTAAAGCCATTGGTCTATATCCTTATCTGCAAGTACTATAATGTAGCTTGCATATGGCAGGGTACAAATTTGAAGCTTTTTAGCCTCAGTATGATATGGGTTAACTAACAGACTGTCAGGTAAATATGCAGCACTGGCAGTGCGAGGCTTACATGCTTTTAGACTGGCGTCAGATACTGTGCTCGGCCGGCATGCTGTTTATATATGCTTTTAACTCACTGATGACGTGCACGACTGTTCTTTGTCAGGTGATGGTGGACGGAGAGATTAGCCAGAGCGATGGTCATGGGGAGTTGACAGAGAGTCAGTTACAGCACGTAGTGATGCAGACAGAGGGCATGACGGAGCCCATGGTCATTCAGGTCATCCGCGACTTCGCAGGGGGTGCCACTGTCTACCAGCAGGTGGAGGAGACGCAGGCAGCTGTCGTCAGCGTAGGTCACCAGATCATGGAGCAGACTGTTGTCACGTCATCCCAGTCCACCCCCCAGCGCCATATTGTGCTTACGGCGCCAAGGTCGCAACAAGTGGTACAGTCGGAAGCCACCCAAGCCTTGTATCGACCCACATAACATTGTTGCTAAAGTGGAGCTGACTTGCCTTGTGGTTTTGTGCTGACTTGCCGCATCCTTACTACCATTGTTATACCCCTTGATAGCTGCTGAAGGCACCGTATAGTTATGCGTTGTTCCTGCCGAGTGGTATCATCAGTAACACTACAGTCAAGGGCTTTGCTTGATGATGCCGTTCGGCTTAAAAGATGCATAGTTACTCGTCTATTCTGCTCATCAATAGCAGTCAAGGGATTAACCCCTTCACTGCCAGGGGAGAGCCATCATGATTTGTTTTTTCAAAATACATTACCGATGTCATTACTATATGGAATACACTCTATAGCCTAACGATTTCAGCCTAAAGTTGTGTCCCCTACACAACTGGGGAGGAGACACCGAGGATCCATAAGGAGCAGAGGTGCCTACCTTACGCGCTAGCTCGTAATTTTACGCATTTTCGGCTCAAATTACGCGAGTACGACCAGCTCCTCTAAAATACGCAATTTACAAGTTGGTGGTGGGGGTGGGGGGTGGGGATTGGGGCTAATTTTGGACTGAAGATCGGCCGCTTTATAGGCTCCCAGCCTCTGGAACCAGAGACTATGTCACTGAGCTTTGCGCGTGTGGTCCGCTACGCCGGCACTGTCTAGCCAAGGCAGCAAAAATACTTGCACACAGCGTGCCAAGCGTGCACTGAAACACTGAACTCTGACTCACGGGTAGTAACTAGCGATAGCAGGGGGCTCCACTGCTACAAATGCATGCAACGTGTGCAGAAAGGACTTTGGTGTTGCTTGCAGTGGTGCGTACAAAAGTATGATATTCAAAGACATTTGGAGTCCGCTGGGGCCAAGGCAGTAGTACATCCCAAAGCTGACAAAAGCACTTTTTCGTTAACCCTTTCGGCCCGGCAAACTGCTGTACTGGTTGGCGGTCTCGTATACCGTGCAGCCCGGAAAACCGCTAGAGCGGTGTCAGGTGTTTTATATCGCGCACCCAGTGATACGCGAGCCTCGCCGTGCTTGTGGTGACTTCTCACTGACATATCATGTTTACACTACAGTGAGGGTCCTGACAGTGCGTGTGTACTTTTGTACGTTGTATGCGGTCAGCTTTGCGGCGCTAGCTTGCGTATTATGGTCGAAATGGCGAGTGAAGTGATAAAATTTTGTGTTTGGAGACATGGTTTCAAAAGCAGATAGCTTTGATGTATTGGGACACGTGTGCCCACCTATTGCGTGGCAGCATAACCACGTGTTGGCAGTGTCTGTCAGCTGGAGCGATCGACGGTTGAGGCACTGACAATGGCAATGACGTACAGCTTGATTCTGAAGCTGAATTTGGAGGTTCTAATTGATATTCCATTCCTCTGATGCTACACCTGGGTGCACCTGTAGGTGACTCTGTGGACACTGACACACATTGGTCACACGTGTAGTACATGCATTGTCTTTACAACACTGGTACTTCCATCCAACATCGTTCAATGCCGCTTATTACATGTTGTCTAGACTGTGGATATACCGTACAGTGGCAGGTGTAAACATTGCGGTTGGTGACAAAGTAGGAGACTTACAGTGTATCGGCATACTGGAAATGCATGGACACTAACGTGTCGCAGTAACAGATGCCCTTTTTAGTTACTGATGCATGTCATCTTAAGTAACAGCGATCTGTCATGCACGAAAGACATTTTTGGCTTACGTGCGAAGAAAAAGTGAGTCTGTTCTGAGCCAGCGGTCGTCCGTCCGCCATCGTGCGTAGTAAACTTTAACGTTGGCATTTTCTCGGAGACTATTGAAGCTACAGTCTTCAAACTTGGCCCAAGAGTACTTTGTGGCAAGACCATTCTAAACATGCCAATTTTAGTGACAGTTTCTCACAAAGGTCAAGGTCACAGATGATCAGGAAATATATCAAAAATAGCCATTTTGGGACATAATTTCTTTTTTCTCAAATACTATTCATAACTTCAAACCCAAACTTGGTACAAAGATACCTGATAAAACTTTATATGCACACTAATTTTGTTGATCCCTCGGAAAGTCAAGGGTCACGAGCTCAAGAAAAATGTCCAAAATGACCATATTTTTACAAAAAAGAGAGATTTTTTCCCGCAAATACTATTCACAACTTCAAACCCAAACTTGCTACAGCAATACCGGATATTGTGTGAATAAAATAGCTAATAGTGTGGATAAATGTCTTTATTTTTAATTTGCTTGCTGTGGTGTATTTTTTTCGTTGCGTGTTGTGCTGAAATGATTACACAAAATACACATTTTTAAGCAGCCCATTACACAAAATGGTCTAAGAGGGGTAGGCACCTCTGAAGGAGGGCCCTGGGTAGCCTCCCCTTACCACCCTATCCCAGCAAGCAAAGGGTGAGTTCATGTCAGTTTTCACTCTTAGCTCGACCTGGACGGTCGAGTTTGTGCCTTGCTAACGTGTTGGAAGAAGAATAGACTTTTGTCTTCTTTGGCTACGCTTTTGAACTTTGACTGTTAGGCCTTGGACTTTATTTCACCTCGGACGCAGTTTTCGTTGATGTGTTCTCTTCAACTTTACTGTGTGTTTTGGCGCCATCCGGTTTGACTGGTTTGACTTTCAGTGACCTTCATCCTTGGCGCCGGCTTATGACTTTGCTCCCTCGTGTGTGAGCTCGGTGCTTGAGTGTGTTTCCTCCTGCGGACTGTGCAGCGGACTATGGCTTCTCTTTTGAAGTCCTGCACCCTTTGTGGGAATTTTCAGTGGCCTTCTGACGCCCACGACGCCTGCCTGCCGTGCTCAGGATGCTCTTCAGACAGGATGTGTGCCGTGTGCGCTGAGTGGAGTGAGGACCGGTGGTCTCAGCTGTGGGACTTTTACAGACGTGAACGCCCTGCCCGGACAAGTCAGGCGCCCCAGACTTCTCCGCAGGTTGGTGTCGCACCGTCGGCTTCACGGGCGACACTTCGTTCAGTCGTCCGGGCCGTCCGGCCCGCAGGTAAGTCCCCTTCGTCTACTGTAACCGCTAAGGAACTCCCTTCCCGCTCTGAGTCTTCTGAGCAGGGCAGGCGAGGTTCAGAGTCTCACTCCCCATGCTCCGCTTTGTCGGGGCGCGGCTTGAGCTCCTTGGGTCTCCCACCCACCCCCCGCTCCGGTTCGCCGGAGCAGGCCAGGCCGGCTGAGCGTTCGTCTACGCCCCCTCGCTCCGTTTCTTCCGGCGTGACGAGCGCAAACGCAATAAGAAAGAGAAAAGAAATAGACATAGAGGCTCTCCTTCACGCTCCGAGGCTTCGAAGCGTGACCAGAGACCTGTAGAGGTTTTGCCCACCCGCTCTGATTTTGTCCGAGCGCTAGTCCGGCGTTCTACGTTTACGTCTCCCCCCCCCCCCCCCCCCCCCGCCCCGTTTTGAACAGGTGGGCCCGGTGTGACTCTGGCACGAGAATCCCTCGCCCCGAGGCTTCGGAGCAGGGTCCGTGTGTCCCTTTTCGGTCCCCTCCCCGCTTCGATTCGTCTGAGCGGGCTTGGAGAGACACGTTACCGTTCCCACCCCCCCGCCCCGTTTCGACCAGGCGGGCCCGATGTGACCTTGTTACTCGTCCCCCACGCTCCGAGGCTTCAGAACGGGGGTCGCGCGCCACTATTTTGTCCCCTCCCCGCTCCGCCTTTACTGAGCGGGCTTGGCATGACACTTCTCTGTCCCCCCCCCCCCCCTCCCCCGCCCCGAACTGTCCAGGCGGGCCCGGCGTGACTCTATTTCTCACAGGTGCGCATTCACGGCGAGCGGGTTGGGGGGGGGCCGGGGTTCCCCTACCGCCTCCCCTCTTACAAAAGAGTTCGGAGCGCGGTCTCCGACTCCCTTCCCCTCGTCGTCCATGCGTTTTTCCCGTCACTAGTATCCCCCCCCCCCTCACCTCGCGTTTCGGCGAGTCGGGGGCTTTTGGCCGTGGTTTGACCGCGGTCCCTCCTTCCTCGCGACGGCTCCCCATTGGGGTTTCGCGGGTGGATCTGCCTATCCTTTTTGCACGCCCTCGCCTGCCGCCTTCGGCTTTCCCGCGCTCTCGGAGCCGGTCGCCCCTCGCGGCAGTGCATGATAGGCGGGCGGTGGAGGTAGACCCTGACATTTTAAGTCTGCACCCGATGGATTCGGCGTCCGCCATCTTCCTGCGGGATTCGACCTCGAGCTCTCCCGACCGCTTCTCTACTGTTTCCGCGGCCTCCTCCGCGTCTAATGAGGTCGGCCCTTCGCTCAGCTTACAGATGGATCGTGCTGTGGAAGAGGCCTCCCATCTGATCGCCAACTACCTACCTCCTGACTTATGTCCTCCTTCACCTCCTCTGAAGAGACAGGCATCCGCCATGGTTGATGCGCAGCGGCAGGCTAAGCGTCGCAAGTCTCTCCCTCAGCCAGCCGGTTTCCGGGATCTCATCGATGCTTTCTCAGCCCGACTTCGCCAGGACTCCTTTGGCGACGAGGGTTATTTTGCAGATTCGCATTGGCCTGAGGGGATCAATATGACTTTTTGACAGGCTTGGTACGCTGGCCACCCTCAAGCCTTCGCCGTTCCTCTTTCTTTGGTGGATGCGGCAGCCGTCAACCAGGCGGGTGGGTGCCGGATAGTCCAGAAGGCTTGGCTTCGACCTCTGGACAGAATCGCTTCTCTAGTCCGGAATTCGCTGGCGTGTTCCGGTTTTCTAGAAATGGCAACGCAAGCGGTTCTACATTGCTTGGAGGACACTTGGGACCTGGGAACCGCATCCCCGCTTCAGGACGTGCATTCCATTTTGGTAGCTGCTACAGGGCCGCCTACCATTCCTCAACCAACACTATGGCGGCGGCCGCCAACTGTGACCTTTGGAGGCGTGATTCGCTCCTACGGCTTTGCATGGATCTTCCCAAGACGGTGAAGACGCAGCTCCGCCAGGCTCCTCTCGGCGGTACCCTCCTGTTTGGGGAGACGTGGCAGATGGTAAAGGAGGCTTCCAAGGACCTGTGGCCCCGTCCTGCCTCCACCCACGGTGCTCCTCGCTTTCGCGCGACCCGCCAGGCCGGGGGTCGTGCCCGGCGGTCTGCCAGACCCACTTCGCTTCCAATCGGCAGTGCCCGCGGTAGAGCCTGCCCCCTCCAGGCTCCTCAGTCCTTTCCCGCAGCTCGCTCCTCTTGGTCTCGCGGTGCCCGTAAGTCGGGGCGCAGTCGGGCCCGCTGACTTCACTCTTCTCCGCCCCCATCGACAGTTCTGGGGTCTCTGGTCGGCGGGTGGCTGGCCTTCTACAGCGACCATTGGAAATTCCTGTTCCCAGACGACCCTTGGGTCATCTCAACGGTTTCTTCAGGCCTTCAACTTTCGTTCCAGTCCCCTCCACCTTTGTGCAGGTCCCCCGTGTGGACCCAGACTACGTTCGACCTTTCCCAGGCAGTTGCTCTGCGCGGAGAAATTGCGTCCTTACTCGACAAAGCGGCGACAGAAGTGGTGTCTCGTCAAGATTCGCCGGGGTTCTACAGCCGCCTCTTTCTCGTCCCCAAGCCGGGGGGCAAGTGGCGGCCAGTCATCGACTTGTCGGCCTTAAACAAGTTCATTTCAGCGCCTCACTTTTGGATGGAAACAGCCCGGACTCTCCGCGCAGCCGTCCGGCCGATGGACTTCGCTATCAGCCTCGATCTGTCAGACGCATATCTCCATGTTCTGATTCATCCGTCATCTCGCCGGTATCTCCGATTTGCCTTTGCTGGGGTCGTTTACCAGTTCCGAGCCCTCCCCTTCGGCCTCAACATCAGTCCTTGGGTCTTCACAAGGCTTCTCGACGCGGTGATGGCCCTCTTCCGACAGAGATCTCTGAGTCCGGCATCCAACTACCTGGACGACTTGCTTTTGCGCAATCTGTTCGCCTCGGCGCTCGAGGAGGAGAGAGACGCCCTTCTTTATCTTTTGCGCCGACTTGGGTTCCTCGTCAACTCCGGCAAGTCGGGTCTCACTCCATCGCGCCGGTTTCTACATTTGGGGATGGTATTCCTGACCGACCTCAACCTAGTCCGCCTGCCTTTGGCACGACGGCAGAAGATTTCCGACTTCGCACTGGCCAGAGTCTGGCTTCAACTTCTGGGATTGCTCAGCGCGGCAGCGGACTTGCTACCTCTCGGCAGGCTTTATGCCCGCCCGCTGCAGCTACACTTTCTCCTCCACTGGCGTCCCTCGTCGGGCTTGCTGACGGATCCGGTTCCAGTTACCCCATTGTCCCAGCCACACCTCCAGAGGTGGACGGACCTCGCGTGGTTGGCAACGGGCGTGCCGCTACACTCCCCTCCGCCCCGGTGGTCTCTATGCACCGACGCGAGCCAGTCGGGCTGGGCGCTCACCTACTACCAGACTTTGTCTCGGCCTCAGGCCTCTGGCCCAGGGACCTTGCGGACAAGCAACTGGCTAGAGATGAAAGCGGTGTGGATGGCTCTCGACTTCTGGCAGGGGAAGCTGACCGGCCAAGAGGTCCGTTCTTTCGGACAATTCAACGGTGGTGGCCTACATTCAGAACCAGGGGGGCACGCGCTCGCCCACCTTGTGTATCCTCCTTTACCACCTCCTGCTCTGGTGCAGGGACCGCGCCATTCATCTTCGAGCCCGCCACATTCCCGGTCACCTGAACATGGTCGCAGACGCCCTTTCCCGCCGCGGCCAGCTTCTACACACGGAGTGGTCTCTGCATCCCGACATCTTTCGCATGATTTGCTCACGTTGAGAAACACCTCTAGTCGACCTGTTTGCCACCAGATGGAACAACCAGCTTCCGGTTTTCATCTCCCCAGTCCCGGATCCACTCGCCTGGGTGGTGGATGCGCTCTCCATTCTGTGGGACGGACTGGTTGCGTATGCCTACCCTCCATCGATCCTGGTACCAAAGGTCCTACGGAAGCTGCAGGGATGCTCTGCGATTCTCTTCCTGGTAGCCCCCTTCAATTGGACCAAGAGCTGGACCATGGACTTACTCGCGCTAGCGACGGACCCCCCTCTCGAGTTACCGTCTCCGCCCACGATGCTCAAACAACCCTGCTAGGCTCTCTTCCACCCTTGCCCGGAGTGCCTCCTACACGCCTGGAGGTTATCCGGCGAGCCCTCGCCGCTAGAGGTTTCTTGGATGCGGCGGTGGAGGCGATTGCGGCTGCCCGCAGACAGTCTACGCGGAAGGTGTACGAAGAAAAGTGGAGGGTTTTTCAGTCCTGGTGCGCCGCTCGGCGGCTCCCCCCATCGGATCTTTCTTCCCCCAACTAGCGGACTTCTTCCTCTGGCTCTTCGACAATCAAGGCTTAGCCCCGGTTACCGTTAAGGGTTACCGAGCCATGATCGCAGACACATACCGCCACCTGGGTCTTCCGGATTCAGGCGCTTGCAAGGACCTCTCGGACCTGTTGGCTAACTTCAAGTTACGACGTCCGGTTTCCCGTTCCCTCTTACCTCGGTGGGACCTTGCCTGGGTGCTGACGTGGCTAAATATGAACTGTTTAGAACCCCTGCCTTTGGCATGGTTCTCCAACCTGACCCGGAAAACACTGCCACTGCTTCCCGAGTGAGTGAGCTTCACGCGCTCTCGTTACGTCCTGCATGTCTGCAGTTTCGTTCCGATGGATCTGCGCAGCTACTCACCGACCCGTCTTTTCTGGTCAAGAACCGCCTACCTTCGTCGGCTCCCCAGATGCTGACCGTATGTCCGCTTAGAGGGCCTGACCTTTCCAGTGAGTCGCATCAACAGGATCCGGTTCGGGCACTGAGGATTTACCTGCGTCGCTCTAAGGCGCGACGCTGGGGGCGCTCCCGCCTCTTCCTCCCTCTATCTACAGGCAGGACAGATATCTCGGCCCAGACGGTTTCGTCCTGGTTTCGGTGGGTGATTAGGTCGGCCTATCGGGACCTCTCCCCTGACGGGGATAGACTCTTGCAGATTCGGGCGCATGAAGTAAGAGCAGTTGCCACCAGCGTCGCCCTGGATCGTAACTGCTCCGTTAAGGACATTATTACAGCGGGCGGCTGGCGTGCAGACTCCACCTTCGCTCGCTTCTATCTCCGTGACCTATCCGGCCAGCGTGACTCCCTGGCCCGGGTGGGCGACATCTCCGCGGCCCAGCACTCCCTCCGAGCTCCACATGTGCCTTAGGTACGTCTTAGCTGAAATCGTCGGGAGTGCTCCTTTTGGGCCTGGGGGAGGGGGTTAGTTCTGGGCTTTTAGGGTCGGCACCCTCCTCCTCTTTGATATTCTTCCATATAGTAATGACATCGGTAATGTATTTTGAAAAAACAAATGAATTTTTTTTCTAAAATGTATTTTTTGGAAAAATACTTACCGATGTCATTACTCGGACAGCCCTCCCTCCTGCCCTGTTTGCCTCTTTGGCTAAGTGTGAAAACTGACATGAACTCACCCTTTGCTTGCCGGGATAGGGTGGTAAGGGGAGGCCACCTGGGGCCCTACTTATGGATCCCCGGTGTCTCCTTTCCAGTTGTGTAGGGGACACAACTTTAGGCTGAAATCGTTAGGCTATAGAGTGTATTCCATATAGTAATGACATCGGTAAGTATTTTTCAAAAAAATACATTTTAGAAAAAAAAAATCATTTTTAAAAATCATTATTAATTCAACGTCAAAGCCCAGCCATCGAAGGAATGTGGATACAAAGTAATATCAGCAAGAGGTATAGATCCTCATGAGCCCCTGCGACTGCGGGGGCTCATGAGGATCTATATCTCTTGCAGTTGGGTAGTGTTCAGATGTTCTTGGCACTCGAGGGGTTGAGATAGATAAAGTGAGACTTCATAACCACCCCTCTCATAATCTATAGATTTATTATAATCAACTAGCTATTCAGACAAACCAACTCCAACAAATACAATCAATACCTTTATTACCTAACTATTTTAGTTCCATTTCGGAAATTATTTAAGCATTATTTTTTGATCTATAAAGTGAGACTTCATAACCACCCCTCCCCCAATTAATAGATTTATTATAATCAACTAGCCATTTAGACAAACCCACGCCAACAAATACCATTTGATTCTTTAATTACCTAGCCATTTTAGTTTCATTTCGGAAATCATTTAAGCAGCATTTTTTTTATCCATAATGTGGGTCTTCTGTGTCACCCCTCCCCCAATCAATTGATTTATTCTAATTAGCACAGTAATTAAGCAAGCCCACGTCAACAAAGACAGTCAATACCTTTATTACCTAACCATTTTAGTTCCACTCCAGAAATCATTCAAGCAACGATTTTTTATCAGCTGCCAACCCGCCATTATTAAGGCAGATCCCCCACCCCTGAGTCTAAACAGATTATTTTCTAGTGCACAAGTCATGGGTACAATTATCAAGTTACTGTCTATGTTACTTTTTGGATGTTTTTAAGTAAATTACAGTACATTATAAACCTCTAAGTAACTTTGTAAGTAACTTTGAAGTTAGTTACCATAAGTTCTTTCAAGTGACTTAAAACAAGTTCTTATAAGTGTCTTAAGATAAGTTTTTATAAGTTCTTATAAGTTCTTAACCCAAGTCAATAAGACCCTCGGACAGATTTCTCAAGTTACAAGGACAACAAAAAAACTTTTTTTCTCAGTAGTACTCTGGTGGTGGAGCTGATGGCGTCAAATGAGCAGGCATGACATCTCTTTGCGAAGAGTATGACAAAAATAATGGTTTACCAAAACTGATCGTTAATTGCTTATAAGTTTTTGTACTTTTTTCATAGTTTCTTCTAGGCCTATCTTTTGTTCTAGAAAATATTTCTTTAGCTCTTCAACGTTCACGGGTTTATTACGCATCTTATTTTGTATTTCAGATTTCTGTTGCTTGTAATTGGTCAAATCATCCTGGACTCTCTTAAATTCGTGATCATCAATTTTATTATCTTTCAAAGCCTTACTGATAATAAGTTTCATACTGCTCAGCTTAGCTCCAGCGAGCGTACTCAATGCTTCATGCTTCTGCAACTTCATATGAAATCTTTTGTTAAGGGCCTCCATATCAAAGCATGCCAGGCTTGTGGCAAGGCCAACACCTTCAATAGCAATTCCTATGACACTTCCCACTCCCGTTGCAAACAGAGCTATACCTCCTACAGATAATCCGGCTGAAACCACACCTAGGGCCATTGAAGTGTTGTGTACAGAATTGAAAACCGTTTTATATCGTATTTTGCACCGGGAGTATTTTGCTTGTTCTTCTTCCAAATACTTCAATGCGTCTGTAATATTTATTAAATGAAATGAGTCTGCCTGTAATGTTTCATCACGTTCAGGTGGTATTTGCGGATACAGTGGTGGCATTTTTTGTGGCAAATATTTTTTTTATTAATCTTCTAATTTATTTTGCAACTCTTCAAAGGTATACAATTTGCTAGCGTAATAAAATGAAACAAGATCTATGTGTTCCAGGTTTATGAAACTTAGATAAACTAGAGTTGTTTTATCAATCACTACCTTAACAGCAGGGAGACTACTCGAAACTTCAAAATCTGTATTGATTTTTCTAATAGCAATAACAACCTTTGTTGACTCTGTTACTGAGCTTTCCCACGTAAGTTTGATTCCCTGTGCTATATCTGCTTCTTTCACAGCTTCCACAGATCTCATGGGAATTTCAAAAACTATTGTCGCATCTCTATCTATGGTAAAAATTTGCTGGTACAAACGAAATAGAAGTATCTGTTCTTACTTACTTACTTACTTACGCCTGTCACCCCTACCCGGGTATAGGCCGTCGACGAGAGACCTCCAGCAACTCCTGTCCTGTGCTTCTCCTTCGATTCTACTCCAGGTGGTTCCCAGTCTCTTGATGTCTGCTTGGAAAAAGTATCTGTTCTGCCTTTTCTATTTGTAAGAAAATACCTTCGTTTTCCATACTCTTGAAGTTTCAGTTTTTCTCTGCTATTGGTTTCGGAATAGCTTGGCACAAGACTTACAAGCATTGGCTCAGAGTTAACAACTTTTCTAAATACTAAGGCTCCTTCATCAGTAAAATAAACATAAGG
Source organism: Semisulcospira habei (assembly GCA_036245525.1). Lineage (NCBI taxonomy): Eukaryota > Metazoa > Mollusca > Gastropoda > Semisulcospiridae > Semisulcospira > Semisulcospira habei. The sequence goes on from BTPG01000001.1 coordinate 85,566,551, forward strand.
ACTGATGAAAACAAACTTTATGTCCCATACAATGGGAATAGGTGCAAGCGGAACAGGGGTAGGAATAATTACCCACTTATTAGCCACATGTTTTAAGCTGTAGAGCACATTACTTACAGGAGTAGGAACAGTAACATCACGAAGTTGACTAAGTTTAGGAAACGCGCCATCTTTCACATCTTTAATTGTCTTTCGTTTGTACAATCCAACGGAAACAAGTTCAAGGCCATACACCTCTCTTACCTCACCTTCTTTATCAAAATCTTGCACGTCAGCCAAATCTTTCAACTCTATTGATGGACATGCAACTGGTACAATTCTCGGCTTTGGACCAAGACCGCTCATTTTTTTATTTTGCAAAAATAAAATTATTTAACTTCCAAAACAACATAAAAATCATGCATGACAACTGGTTTGTCATCCTGATTAGTTACATATAAGCACAATGATTCAAAGAAACTGCAGCCCAATTTTTTAAACTGAGAATTAGGAAATCTAACAACTACATTTTCGCAATAAGAAGTAGTTCCAGTCAACACACATTTCAACAATGTCGAAGGCTTTCCATTGTGAAGATTATCAGTAGTGCTTAGTTCTTTTAAATGAACATTTAACACTGTGTGTACTGACAAATGAACAGGATATCTACCAGTTATTTTTAATTTTTTTGGTGATAGTAGACGTCCGTCTGATTGTGACCAATCTTTGTCTAGATGTGTTATTTTTTTACCTAAAAAACCAAGTAATAATAAAAGACTAATTGATAAAGAAAACTGACCACTTTTCGGAAATTCAATTGTAACAAGTAAATTAGCTGGGTTTAAAGTTGCTTTAATTTTAAATTTATTTTGAAGCCATTCAGCTAAAGTACAAAAGTCATAATACCCAGCTTGTAAAATATCGCCCTTTTCTAAACCATCAAGAGTTCCATTACAAAATAATTGTTATTATCATCCGTTACATTAAACCACTTTACTGTATAAAACATTTCATGGATAGCTACAGCCTTGCTACCATCACGATTATCAATCCCATTAGTTAACCACACTGGTTTGCTTGTGTCAAGATTTGATAAAGTTATAAACCTTTTTATTATTGCATAAAAAAAGCATAATGGAATTTAAATCACCAACAATTACCACTGTAAACGCATTTCAATTTAATGTGGATGCCAAGTACAATGTTGTGCCTACTTATGATCAGAAAATAATTCAACTAAATGAGCTCGATATAGCTTTGTCCGAAGCAGATTTATTTCAAGTCAAAGTACCCAACCCTTATGATCATTACCTAAACCCTCCAATAACTGACGATGCTACTGCAAGAAAGTGGTCCTCAAGCCCACTACAGATGTTTCAAAACCAACTTAACTTTGCTATACTATGTTCAACTACAGGCTGTGGCGTTTCTTTTACAGACCATTTGAATCACCCGAACAAACTGATAAAGTCTGTCTATCGTTTCCACACATATTACCAGCTTAGACGTATACTGTCAGAACTGCATACACCACTGCCCACTGAAACAAGTTTTAACCAGTTTAACAATCCCATGGATTTGAAAGCATTTGAACGCATCTGTAATGAATTTAACATCAGTACAAAGTATTCATTCATTCATTCATTCAGTCCTCTCTGCGCCGTCTGGTGCTTGAGGCGACGGCAAGGGAGCGCCACTTTTGTCTGTCAGCTGCTATTTTGGGTGCTGTTTGCAGAGTAAGGCCTCTGTTCTTGAGCTCTCGCTCCACGGTTCGGCGCCACGTCTCCTTTGGTCGCCCACGGTTTCTCTTCCCCTGTGGTGTCCATCTCAGTGCCACCCTTGGTAATGAGTCAGGTGACATTCTGCAAACGTGGCCTAGCCATCTCCATCTCCGTGTGGCGATGGTTTCAGCGATGCTGTCTGCGCCTGCTCTCTTCCGTAGTTCCTCGTTTGTAATCATGTTTGGCCAGAAGACCTTCATGATCCGTCGCAGGCACTTGTTCTGGAAGACATCCAGCTTGCGTTCCGTAGCGGTAGTGGATTTCCAGCATTCTGACCCATATAGAAGGACACTCAGCACGTTGCTCTTAAAAATACGGAGCTTGGTGTGGATGCTCAGGCTTGTGGTCCTCCAGATGGGTTTCAGCATTGCGAAGGCTTGGTTGGCTTTGCTGATTCTTGTGGTGATCTCCCTTGTGCAGTCTCCATCTGTGGTAACCTTGCTGCCCAGGTACGTGAACTCGTCCACCTCTTGCAGAGGTTGGTCATTGATGGTGATTGGGTCGCCCACTATGGTGTTCTTCCTCATGACTTGAGTCTTCCTAATGTTGACCCCGAGACCTATGGAGCTTGCTGACTGTGTCAACTGTTGTGTCTTCTGTTGCATGTCCTGGTTTCTGCTTGCCAGCAGCCCGATATCATCGGCGTAGTCGAGGTCATCCAGCATTGAGGTCAGCGTCCACTGAATTCCCTGCCTCCTTCCCTCTGTGGTGCGGCGCATGATCCAATCAATTGCCATTGAGAATAGGATTGGCGAAAGAATACATCCTTGTTTCACTCCGGTTTCCACCTTAAACGGTTCGGTGAGCTGGTTGTTGTGGACGACTCTGCACTCAAAATTCTTGTACAGGGACCTGATGACGTTGACAAGTTTCTGGGGGATTCCATAGTATCGCAGGATTTTCCAAAGGGAGTCTCGATGCAGACTGTCGAAGGCCTTCTCAAAGTCTACAAAGACCACATAGAGGGATCCATTCCATTCATTAGACTGCTCAAGGATCTGTCTCAGTACGAAAATATGGTCAATGCAGGACTTGCCTTTCCTAAAACCTGCCTGCTCCCGGCGAAGGATGCCATTCACTGCTGTCGTAATGCGTTCAAGGAGAATGCGGCTGAAGATCTTGCTGGTGAGGGATAGTAAGGTGATGCCTCGCCAGTTGTTACAGTTCCCCAGGTCTCCTTTCTTCGGAAGTTTGACGATGGTGCCGGTCTTCCAATCGCTCGGCGCTTCCTCAGTGTCCCAGATCTTTTGAAAAATCTGACAAAGAAGCTGCGGCGTTACCGTATCTTCTACTTTCAGCATCTCGGGGCACACTCCGTCATCGCCAGGTGCCTTCCCGTTCTTCAGCTTTTGAATGGCCTGCTTGACTTCCGCAATAGTAATGTTGCCGAGGTTAATGTCCAGGTCCTCCTCCGCTTCAGGAATGTCAGTGAGGGTTGGTGGGTCTGAGCGGTTCAGGATGGACTCGAAGTGTTGCTTCCATCTCTTCAGCTTCTCTTCCTCTACTGTGACATGAGTTCCATCTTCAGCTCTCACTGGAAGGTCGTGGTGTTGCCTGTAATCGCCCTTCAGCTTCTTGGTGTTCTGGTACACTGTCTTCATGTCTCTCTGTTTTGCAGCTGCCTCCGCTTCTTCTGCCAGCCTTTCTGTGTACATTCTCTTGTCTCTTCTCGCTGATGTCTTCACCGCTTGATCTTTCTCTCTGTATTCTCTTGATATTCTTTCCTTCAGTCTTGGTGATTTGGTATCCAAAAGTTTCTTCTTGATCTGTCTTCTCTCTTCTATGCGAGCCCACGTGTCTTCTGAGATCCACTCTGTCTTCCTGCTCTTTCTGTATCCTAAAACTTCCCCTCCTGTTTCCTTCATGGCTCTGTTGAAATCTTCAATAGTCAGCGCTGTCTCATCTTCCAAAACACTAAATCTATTCCTGAGGGCCAACCTAAACTCTTCTTTCACTTTTGGGTCTTTCAACTTGGCCACGTCGTAGCGCCGATTTCTGGTGTCTCCTATCTTTACTTTCCTAAGCTTCAATGTCACCTTCCCCACCAGAAGACTATGGTCGCTGCCAATGTCAGCATGTCGCATCACTCGCACATCCTGCAGAGAGTGCCTCCAGCGACCATTAATGATGATGTGGTCGATCTGGTTCTGGGTCTTGCCGTCTGGTGATTTCCATGTGAGTTTGTGGATCTCCCTATGCGCAAACAGGGTCCCTCCTATGACTAAGTCATTCTCCTCGCAGAAATTGACCAGCCTCTCCCCGTTGTCGTTGATCACACCCGCTCCATGTCGTCCCATGGTCCTCTTTCTGTCTTCATTGTCGCAGCCGACCTTAGCGTTGAAGTCACCGATCAGCATCAGCACGTCATGTCGAGGGATGTCTTCCAAAACAGCTTGGAGGGCGTCGTAGAATGCATCCTTATCCTCTTCTTCCGCGTCGTCTATCGGTGCGTAGCCCACAACAATAGACAGCTTTGCGTATTTGGAATTCATCCTGACGTACAGCAGGCGCTCGTTCACAGGTTTCCACTGTAGAACGGTGTTGGCCTTGCTCTTATTGATGATGACAGCAACTCCTTCTCGGTGTTCGTTGTCTGTTCTTCCAGACCAGATGATGACTTCTCCGGAGCTCAACCTCTGTCTGCCAGCACCAGTCCATCTTGCTTCTGTTACTCCCATGAGGGTTAGTTTGTGGCGGTTCAGTTCACTTACTGCTTGCGCCAGCTTTCCAGTCTGGTAGAGCGTTCGCACGTTCCAGCATCCAATTCTGATCCATCGTTTTGGCGTCAGGAGTTCCGCTATCGGGGTGGAGACGTCCTTGCGGCTTTGGTCCCCATCCGTCATAAGTCCAGTTTCCTGGTCTGCTTCGCTCCCAGCGCCGGTTGTCGCTTTTTCCCTTGTTGTCGTTTCCGTAGCAAGTTTCTTTTTACAGGGTGGAGTCGCTAGCCCCACGCCTAACCCTCCTCCTTTATCCTGACTTGGGACAGGCAGTTAAGCCCCCAAAGGGGCCTCCCTGGTGGAGTTAGTACAAAGTATGACTTTACACAAAAACTTGATGATCACAAAGGCATGGGAACATTGTATTATGCTATGAGTCACAGACAATACCCACAAGATTACTGGCCTCCCTACTCTTCATTCTCATCAAAATCTGAAGTGTGGTTAGGCTCAATTGAACAGAAACAGTCTAATGCCTGGACCACATTTGTCTTAGACAGGAGTGATGGGTTTACTCAAGCAGGAGTTGAACGCATAAATGAGTCTATCAGAACATATAATAAATAATAATAATAATTACGGTATTTATAATGCGCTTATCTTATCATAATTATAACTCTAAGCGCACACTCACAACTCGCGCACGCATGCGCACGCTTTAGACAATGACTCACGTACCACAAACAGTGAAATACATTACGACGGTCAGCTTGGGGTGGGGAGTGCGGTGATATAGTGCTAAAACTGTTGAAAGAGGTGAGTTTTGAGGGCGGACTGGAAGGAGGAGAGAGAGTGTTTCTGACGGAGAGAGAGTGGGAGAGTGTTCCAGATGGATGGACCGTAGACGGAGAAGGAGCGGGGACCTAAAGTGTTAAGTTTGGTGCGAGGGATGTGGAGGCGGAGAGGGTCGGAGGCAGAGCGGAGGGAGCGGGAAGGTGTGTAGGGGTGAAGTAAGTTGGAGAGATAGGCAGGAGCGCAGTTGTTCAGGGATTTGTAGCAGAGAGACAGAACTTTGTATTGGATGCGTTGGGGGATGTGGAGCCAGTGAAGGAGTTTGAGCAGGGGTGTGATGTGGTCGGATTTTTTCTTTCTGAGGACGAGGCGGGCAGCATTGTTCTGGACGCGTTGGAGAGTGAAGATGGTGGAGTGAGGGAGACCGGAAAGGAGAGAGTTGCAATAGTCGATGCGAGATAAGATGAGAGAGACAGCAAGTTTGGTGGCAGCTTCGGTAGTGAGGTATTTTCTGATCTGACTGATGCGGCGAAGGTGGAAATAGCATGCCTGGGTCGTGGCGGAGACGAAGTTGGTCATGGACAGAGAGGAATCGAGGATGACGCCGAGGTTCTTGGCCGAGTCAGAGAGGGAGATGGGGGTGCTATCGAGTTGAAGGTGGAGAGAGGGAGGGAGCTGGGAGAGTTTTTGGCGAGTGCCTACCAGCATGGCTTCCGTTTTGTCGTCGTTCAGTTTCAGCTTGTTTGCTGTCATCCAGTTTTTCACGTCTTTGTAGCAGTCAGCCGTGCGAGTCAGTAGTGACTGAGTGTTGTCGAGTTTGTCTTTGTCTTGCAGTTGTGAGTCGTCAGCGTAGAGGTGGTGGTGTATGCGGTGAGACTGGATGATGTTGGACAGAGGAGAGGTGTAGAGTGTGAAAAGGACCGGGCCCAGGACGGATCCCTGTGGAACTCCGCAGGAGAGCGTTACCGGGTTGGAAGAGACGCCGTTGATGGTGACGGACTGCTGTCTGTTAGAGAGGTAGGAGAGAAACCAGGAGTGAGCAGAGTCAGTGATGCCGAAGGAGTGGTGGAGTCGGTGGAGGAGGATAGAGTGGTCTATAGTGTCAAAGGCGGCAGAGAGATCGAGTAGTGTAAGAAGGGAGATGTTGCCAGAGTCAGTGGAGAGAAGCAGCTCGTTTAAGATATGTAGAAGGGCTGTTTCAGTGCTGTGATGTTTGCGATAGGCAGACTGGAATGGACTGAGGAGGTTGTTGTCGGTGAGATGGAGGTTGAGCTGGTTGAGAACAACCTTCTCAAGAAGCTTGGACAGGAAAGAGAGATTGGAGACTGGGCGATAGTTCTTGAGTTCGTTTGGGTCGAGGTTGTGTTTTTTGAGGAGAGGACGGACGATGGCGGACTTGAAGATATCAGGGACGGAGCCGTTTTCTAGAGATGCGTTGATGATGTCGGTAATGAAGGGTAGAAGTTTTGGAAGGCCGTCACGGTAGAGAGAAGCTGGGAGGGGGTCAAGTTCGCAGGTTTTGAAGGGCATGGACTTTATGGTCTTGAGGACTTCATCCTGAGAGACGGTGCGGAAGGACGAGAGGGGAGTGCCGGAAAAGGTGGGGTCGGGAGGGCAAGGCGGAGGAGGCAGGGTGTCGAGTGTGTCGCGCAGATTTTGGATTTTGTCTGAAAAATAGGTAGAGAAAGCAGACGGGAGTTCTTCTTTGCTGTGTGTGTTGGGGAGAGGAGAGTCTTTAGAAGTGCCTAGGAGTGTGTTCATGGTGGCGTAGAGGGTTTTGGAAGAGGTGGATTCCAGGATTTGGTTTTGAAGGTGTTTGCGTTTAGATTCGGAGATCATTTTGCAGACTTTGGATCTGGTTGTTTGGAAGATCTGTCTGTGAACGGTGAGGTCAGATGAGCGCCAGAGGCGTTCCGCTTGTCGGCGCTCGCGCTTGGCCTCAGCTATGTCATCAGTGAGCCAGGGGGAGGGGAGTCGGTTGGGTATGGAGCAGGTGGTGACAGGGGCATGGGTGTCTAGAAGTTTTCGAAGGGAGGAATCAAAATGGGATGCAAGATCGGGAGAGGGGGTGGGGTCCGAGAGAAGGTCGACAGCTTCGTTGAAGAAGCTCTCGCGGTTGACAGATTTTAGTTTGCGGCGAGAGACAACGAGCTTGGTTTTTTTCGGGGGAGGTAGATTGAGGGAGACGAGAATAGCGAAGTGGTCAGAGGGAAGCACAGAGGAGGTGTCAGAGTCGAGAAAGAGTTGATCGGAAGTGCGGGTGATGATCCAGTCAAGGGTGTGGCCAAGTCGGTGGGTGGGTTTAGTGATGTGTTGTGTAAGATTGTGGTTTAAAAGTGACGTGCAGAGGCGTTTTGTGTCAGGGTGGTCGGGTTTGTCAAAGTGGAAGTTAAAGTCGCCTAGAAGGATGTGTTTTCCGGGTCGTGTGCTGTAGTGTTCGAGGAGGAGGTCGAACTCGGTGAGGAACATGGAGTTTGTGAGTTTGTTTTGAGAGCTTGGAGGGGGGGGCGATAGATACATGAGAAGATGAGGGACTGGCCAGGGAGTGTTGCTACGGCCTCGACAGATTCAAAGGAGGGATGAGCAAAAGGTAGAGACTGAGAGAAAGAGAGGTGAGCGGAAAGACAGTCCCTGTAGATGATGGCAATGCCACCCCCTCTGAAAGCGCGCGGGAAGGAGGCCAGGCGGTAGCCACTCGGAGTGACGCTGGCGATGATGGGTTCGTCGCCAGCCGAGCGGAGCCACGTTTCGGTGATCACGACAATATCTAGGTCATTGTCTAGAATGAAGTCGGAAATCACGTCAGCTTTGCCATCTTTGCAGACAGACTGGGCATTAAATAGACACAGTTTTAGGTTGGAAGAGACAGCAGAGGGAGAAGAAACGGACGAAGAAGAGGACAGAGGAGAGGGAGGGGGGAGAGAGGATGGAGGGGGGAAAGAGGAGTGAGGGGTGGAGTGGGGAGGAGGAACAGTCGGGGAAGGATAACCGGGTAAGAAAGAGGATGCGAGAGGGGCGGGGTGGGGAGGGGGAGAGGGGGAGGAAGGGGAGTAGAAAAAGACGAGGAAGAGGGATGGGGAGGGTGACGGGGAGGAAAAAGGGGGAGGAGGGGAGGAGGAGAAAGCAGGCGAAGGAGGAGGGGGTGAGGAGAGGAAGGGGGATGAGGGTGGGTGAGTGGGCAGCCGAGGAGGGCATGGAGCAGTGAATGAGGGAGGGAGGAGAAGAAATGGGAGAAGAAGGAAGGAAGGGGGAGGAGGCGGAAGGGGTGGAAGGGCATTGGAAGAGATGAAGAAGTGTGTGGTAGTGTGTGTGTTTGTGCGTCCTGCCTTCTGCTAATTCCGCCCCTGCGGCCTCTCTTGCGCAATCGGATGCCGCGTAAGGCGACTGCAACACTGTCGGCGGCACCAGATGCGGAGTGGGTGGCATGGCGACGTAGAGACAGCAGTTGTTGGCGTGTGTATCTGATGAGCATGATTATTTGTGAGGACAAGAAAGCGAAAGACGGGAAGAGGGTGCAGCAGGGTGTATGAGTAAGTGTGTGTGTGCCGAAGTGTGTGAGCAGTGCGGTAGGGAAGAGACGCAAGGGAGAAAACTGATGTACAGTAGGTGTGTGTGTGTGCGGTGTGTGTGTGTGCGCCGGTCGGTGTGTGTGTGTGTGAGTGTGGTAGGGGAGCGAGGGACACGGACAACAATCAAGCAACAGATGTGGCCACGTAAGGCAGACAGCCTCGCACAGTAAACACTTTACCCACTAGCGCGCAGCACTGACATAGAACAAGGCAGCGAAAAGGCCCGCGGATCAATGCGGACCCACGCTGCGGAAGAGGCAGAGATGGCGGCGTAAACAAATTCAAACAAAAGACTATTCAATACGATACCACTCGAACAGCATCCTCATCCGACAAAAAACAAGCATACAATCCTCATCAGCACACTCTTATACAATACTCAGCAGCTTTCAGCAGACAAAAACACAGTACATCCAAAGAAAAGGCACTAAACACTGAGAGCACAAAAACGTGGCGGTCGACCAAACAAAATGGCGCCCATCCATATGTGTGCACAAGCTCAAACAAAATCAAACATCTTAAACGGTAGTGGGAAATTTGAAGCACAAAAAACAGTTTTTTGCAAACCTAGAAGATTCAATTAACTCAGTTGTTGATCTCCCGTCAAGCATACAGCGCTATCAAGACGTTCTCAGATATGCTAGATCAAAAGTTGACTTTGTAGTTGGCATCGGGTTATACATGTTGCCTTCTGATCTTCAACTCCAAATGGGGACAATAACAAATTATAATAATGAAATAATTGTTGCAGGTAATGATCAGAAATTAGGACTCAACCAATCTGTAAACTTGAGCCCAACAACCACACACCTACAACCAGTAACATCATTACCTGTACAGTCAGTAACGCCAGTAACATCACCTGTACAGCCAGTAACATCACCTGTACAGTCAGTAACACCCCCATCACCAAACACACATGAGTCCGAGAGAACTGCATTGGTAATTGGCCTTACTGGATTAGGAATATTACTTCTTTATCTGTTTCATTAAATATCCTATGATTAACCCTCCTACTGTCACCAAAAAGATCCACACGTGCTCTGCCATAAACCCTACTACCTTTGCTGCTGTACTGATCAACCAACTGACAACACTTCCTATTATGCCAGGCAAAGCATCCATTGCTTTTACAGCCAATGTTTTAAGTAAGTCTGATATATGAGACAGCTGTTTTTTTTTACCCATGTCTGTAAATCTTTTGGGTCTGATGGAACTGGAGGTGTTGGAGGAGCTGAACTACCACCACCTCCGACTACAGCTAACACAAACGTACTGATAATAAATCCAAGAGCAGTAATTAAACTTGCAATTGTGATACCCTGCTCTCTGAAAAGCGTTTTCAATCTCTCAACCAAAGTTGTGTCTTCGTGAAGTATTTTTTGTATAGTTTCTCTAATCCTGTTGACCTGTGTTTTAAGTTTTTCTTTTCCAATTTCAATCACTTCTAGTCGCGCTGATCTTTGTATATACAAATCATTCAATCTGTGTTGTATTTTTTTTTTTTCATTTCTGTGTCATAATTTTCATCATTAGCTTTAGCTAGTTTTTCTTTTTCTCTTTCAATGTGATTATCAAGCTCCCCTAGTTTGGCTACATTATTCACAAGTTCACCTCTTATTGACTGCAGTGTTTTATTCAACCCCATAATTTCCCGCATTGGCAAAGGAGAGTCTTCTATTGTTTTCATAGCCTCATTTATTTGCCCTTCTGTAAATGAAGTTTCTTGTATTACTGTGTTTGCTATTTCTGGCAGGCTTGTTACTTCAGTCATTTCAATTTCTTGTCCACATTCAATGTTCTGTTTAGTGTTTTTTTCACAAGCAGTGAAGGCACGTCCTGAGAAAGCCTTGTTGCTGTCGGGACGTTAAGCAATGTACAATCAATCAATCATTGTCCAGTTGGCAACCTTGTTTGCGCATCATGAAGAGCACTAGCAAGTCTAGGTGGCAACTTTTTACTACCAACACCAAGGTAACGCTGCAGTGCTGCCTCACCACCAACACTAGTTTTAATTGAACTTAAAGCTTTAAACTTAGCGGGATTTTTTATATAAGTCAATTGTACTTTTCCTCTGTCTGTATTTAAATATAAATGGCCCTTGTTATCAAGTTCAAATTGATTAGGATCCAAAACTTCTGGGCGGTCACCAACACTATCATAAAACGAGTTGACTTTGTCTTTTAACAGTTCATGATACATACTAGAAGTATTTACCATTCCAGTTACATCTGTTGCACCAGTATCATAGTTATTCATGGCATCCATTTCAATATCATGACCAAATCCTCCTGCTGCCATTGTTTTTATTAATTTAATTTTTTTATTGTGCATAATAAAAATGGCACAGTCCTATGGATCAAAGTTAGACCCATACAGAAAACTACGTGAACCTCTTGGTGTTAAGGGCATTAGACAATCAATTGTTGTCACTAACAATCCTAGTACTATAGATCCAAACCAAATTCTTACTGTTAAGTTTCCAAACCTAGGCCCCAGTGACGTTATTGTTCCTGGTACTGCTCGTCTTGCATTTAATATTGAACTTTTATCAGACACAGATGACAAAAGAACACTAGTTGACAACCTAGGTAGAGCAATTGTTAAGACCATCAAAGTAAAACTTGAAGGTCAGGAAGTGTTTAGTCTTGATGATGCTGATGTGTTTTACTGTTACAAAGACCTTTGGCTTACACGACAAGAAAGAGAAGACCATGTTTACCAAGTCCTCAAACGTTGCTAAACTTAGAATAGATGCCGCTGACAAATCAACATCTACAAATGAGGACGTTATATTAGCAGAAACATATGGAAATAGATTTTGCATTCCTCTTGAATTTGAAATCCTAACAGCACATTTGCCTTATTACCAAGGAGCACTAAATGACCGTCTGAGTTTCGAGCTAATTTTCAATGACTATTCCAAAGTTATTAAATCAACTGACACAGACGCAACATACAAGATCTCTAACATATCTTTGGAATACGAAATTGTCACACACACTGAACTTGCCAGACTAATTCAAAATCAATATCAGTTAAGACTTCCAATTTATTATGACCGCGTGAAAAGACACAGTACAATACCCAAAGACAAAAGTGAAACAATGTGGAACATAAACCTAAACACACCTGCCAGGTCACTGAAAGGTATACTGATGTTGTTTATTGAACCAAAAAATCCATTCAAAAGAGAGTCAGAAAAGTTTTACAATCCAAAGATAACACATTTATCCTGTACGATTGAAGGTCGTCCAAATTAAGTGTACGCATCTGGCATGCAACCTTATCAACACTATGACGAGATTATAAAGTGGGCGGGTGGGAGACTTAGAGAAAAACCAGCAAACATGGCGTGTAAAGATTTACATCTGTATGACGTAAGGATCAGTCAATACCTGACAGAAAAGTATGCACTGTGGCTAGACCTGCGTAGTACAGACGATGACTACCTTCATGGGTCAGGTCGAACTGTTGAAAATGGTAGTGACGGAATAACAATCCAAATACAAAAAAAGACTGAAACCGCTGGTGCAATAAATATATATTTGTATCTGATTTATGACGCCCAACTCAATATTACAGAAAGCAGACTAAGTGGACACATATATTAATTATATTCTATATTAAAATGAACTTGATGACACTTGACCCACACTGCGGCTTGTTTTGTGGTGCCACAGGCTGTGGAAAAACTGAATTTGTTCTTAATCTCTTACAAACAAGATACATCTATCATTTTGAAAACATTGTGATATTTTGTCCAACGATCAAACACAACAAAGCTTATCACAACCGTTTATTCATTTGGACTGACAGCAACATTTACTTAGTTGATCCTGAAAAGAAACTAAACGACTACCTGCAGTATTTTTACAAGCAATTTGAAGGACAGCCAACCCTGTTCATAGTCGATGACTGCTCTGCAGATAAGGATATTGTTAAGATTAGTTATTTAGTTATTTGGGTTTAACGCCGAGCAGGCGACTAAGGCCATCTCACGGTGGGAATATTGTTAAGAAGAGAAACACACTAGCAAAACTGGCCTTTAGTGGCAGACATGCAAACATCAGTGTATGGATTCTTACTCTAAAATATAATGCTGTACTGAAAGATTTTCATGAACAACTAAAGTTTATCTGTTTGTTTTACTGTAAGGATCATGACAGCTTTGAAGACTGTCTCAGAGAGAACGATGTCATCCCCAATAAACATGAACGAGACTGTGTAAAAAATAAACTGAAATCAACTAAGCATCTAAAGCTTATTTTAAAGACAGATCAGCCCACTGGGTATGGATTAGTAAATTAATTTATACTTATGGTTTGTCTATAAAAAATGATGGACAGACAAGAGCTAGAAATTGATGTTACAGACTACTTTAAAAATATCCAACACTTTGAAGAGATAAGAACACATTACAAAAACCCATTTGCGCTTGCTATAACACCAATGACAGTACCAGCAGTTATATATGTGACATATAATGTGACTTTAGAATATATTGATGAGTTTCCATTTGGAGGGAGCATTGCTGGTAATTTAAAGACAAATACCTTTAAAGTTGATGATGACTGGTTTATAAAAGTGTGTGAACACATGCACCATCAACTAAAAGAACTAAATGTCTGTTTTTTAAGTGTTACACTCAATAAAGTGGTATTACACAAGGTGTAATTTTTTTATATTATTATTTTTGTCTGACAAATAAAAATGACAGAGAACACAATTGATGTTACAGACTTCTTTAGTTATATCCAACACTTTGATCAGTTAAGAAAAGATTTTAAACAGCCGGACATAAAACCATCACCAGCAATGATTTATGTGTCATATCAAATGACTTTGGAAATATTTGAGGAGTTACCATTTGTAGAGTACATACCTGTTGATCTAAAGACACATACCTTTGAAGTTGATGATGACTGGTTTGAGTCAGTGTGTAAACAAATATTAAGACAACTATGTGAACTAAATCTGTTTATTGTAGGAGTTACAGTCAATAAAGTGGTATTACACAAGGTGTAATTTTCTATTTATTATTTTGTCGGACAAATAAAAATGATGGACAATGCCCAAAGCTTAAGAAACGTGTTTCACACAACTGACTTGCCTATATCAAATATTTACAATGTCTATGAATCAATAGAAAGATCTTTTTTAGTCATACAAGATAATCTTCTTTCTGGTAGTGTAAAGATTCAGATTGTTGCTAAAATAGAATTTACCAGGGTAGATGGCGAAGTTATTGTAAAGTATATCTCAACAAGACAGCACACAGTTAATTCGAGAAGAGAACTAGAGAAAGTGTTTAGAGAAAGATTGTTACCAGACTTCCTTGAAGCAATTGACAGAGCAAAAATGCGGGGGTCTGGTTGGCATGAAGGCCGTGTACATGAACTTCAACTAAAGCAGTCAAGATATCATCCTATACTAGGTAAATCATGGATACCATTGCCAAAAGAGGTTGCGGACAAAAAGGCTGTAGTCAATATTCAGAACAATGATAATTTATGTTTCATGTGGTGTGTGCTTGCTAAACTGCATTTTGTAAAAACAAAACCTGAACGTGTATCTAACTATACCAATTTTGTAAATGAGCTCAACTTCAGTGGCATAGATTTTCCTGTTAAGGTAGAAGATATAGATTTGTTTGAAAAACTAAATCCTGGGATATCTGTGAATGTGTATGTATGGGATAATGAGTCTGAGAACAAGTTACAACCAAATAGAGTGTCACCAATTGCCCCAACCTATGGTCAGCCAGAAGATAAACATGTTGACATGTTACTAATAAGCTCAGGTGATAACTTTCACTACACAATTATAAGAAATATGTCAAGACTAATTCACAACCATGTAACAAAACACAATGGAAAACAGGAAGTATGTAAAAGATGCTTACAAAGGTTTTCATCTATTAAACTAGCAGACAAACATGTAAAGAACTGTAAGTCTCCTGATGACATTCAAACAGAACTTAGGTATCCAGATCCTGGTAGCAAAGTATATTTTAAAAACTATGGAAACAAACAAAAGTTGCCATTTGTAGTTTATGCCGATTTTGAATCACTAGTTGTACCATATAAGGGTCCTGTTCCAGAATCATTACCAAAGACTATAAAATTGAGTGATCAAGTGGTGTGTTCTTTCGGATACATTCTTGTTAGGTGAGACGGTGTGCATTCAGAACCTGTTATTTACAGAGGTGAAAATGCAGCAGCTGTGTTTTTAGCAGAAATGAGACAACTGTATAGTCAGGTAGTACAGTATTTGGAAAAGTGTCAGACACCTTTGGTGATGACAGAAGAAGATAAATTAAATTTTGATACAGCAGTGATGTGTTGGATTTGTGAAGAAGCCCTTGATGGTGATAAAGTTTGCTACCATGACCACATAACTGGTCGTTACATAGGTGCTGCACATAACAAATGTAACTTGTTTTTAAAAATAGATCCTAAAAAATATAAACTGCCAATCTTTTTTCACAATCTAAAGGGGTATGATTCACATATTATCATGCAGGCTGTGGATGAGTCTTACACAAACATTAGTTGTATTGCCCAGACAACTGAGAAATACTTGACTTTTAGGTTAGATAAATTAGCATTTTATGACTCAATGCAACATTTGTCTTTAGGGCTTGCTAGTTTGGCAGAAGGACTGACTGAGTATCCAATAACAAGTAAATATTTTGAGCCTGATTTGATTAAAAAAGGAGTCTATCCCTATGAGTACATTGATCAGTGGGTTGTGTTTGAGGAAAGGATGCTGCCACCAAAAGACAAATTTTATTCCACACTTAATGGAAAAGGTATCAGGAATCAGGAATTTATTTAACGTCTTTTCACACATTGGTGATATTAGACAACAAAAAAAAAAAAAAAAATAAAAAGGAAAAAAAAAAAAAAAAGAAAAGATATCAACAACCAAACACACAACTTGCTTGTGAGTATCAAAGAATAGCAATAATTAACATCCAACCACACACACAAATTACTTATTATACTAGTTTACCCACCGGACTATGAATTATTATATGAACTATTGAAATTGCAATATTTCTATGTAAGATGTCATACAAATTGTCTGCTAAGTGATCAACTGTTATGTTATTTTTTTTTCAACAGATTCAGTATAATAGGACATTCACATATTATATGTTTAACAGAGATGGGGCTTAAGCACTCGCATTTGATGTCTTTTGCGAATTTTGTTTTCCAAGAATTTAGTCTTAACTTGTATATCAACGAAGCTGTTTTCCTTGAACAAGGAGGAACATGATAAGCATATTTCGTATCATCTTTGTGAAAAAAACGGTTTAGCACAGAGTACATTTCATGTAGAGATAAATGGTTGAACGTGGATTGAGGGGAGGCATTAGCATAGCCGCAAACAATTATGCCAAAGCCAACAATAAATATCTTAACGACTTTGACCACTCAAAGCCAATGTCATTTATTATGTACTTGGATGCTAATAATTTGTATGGTTTTGCAATGTGTGAATTGTTGCCCTTGAAAAACGTTTGTTTGTATGATTTATCACAGTATGGCATAAAAAAATTAACAAAATATATTATGACTCGTGACCGAAATGATGCAAAGGGTTGGATTTTTGAAGTCGACCTATAGTATCCACACCATCTACATGATTACCACAATGATTATCCCTTAGGGGAGCTGGGTGGCTCGGTGGTAAAAGCGTTTGCCTCCAGACCAAAAGGTCCCGGGTTCGAATCCAGCTTGGGTCAAAATTTGCTCAGACCCTTTTTCGTTGTCCCCGTCTTTGAAAGCACCCTCGTGGTGGACAAAAGACGTTAAGCCCTAAACATTTTTAATGATTATCCCTTAGCTGTTGAGAAAATGAGTATGACGGGTAAAAAAGAATTGATTGATTGATTGTACATTGCTTAACGTCCCGACAGCAACAAGACTTTCTCAGGACGTGCCTGCACTGCTTGTGAAAAAAACCTAAACAGAACATTGAATGTATGTCGTCAGCCGGTCCAATACATTAAATAAACCGAACACATAGGGCCTAAATAAAGCCAAGACCATTTAGCAACACACATCCAATATCAAGAGCTACAGGCAGCGCAGACAGTAGGGAAAGTTTTAAAAAGGCAAATACAGGTGAATGGACAAAGGGTAGACAGAAACACATGCCCCAGAATAGAGGGAAAAACCCACCCTGTGGGGCTGACCAGGGTGACCCTGGGAACAAAAAAGTAGTTAACCCCACCCAAGTCCCCCAGGGCAGACCCGGGTGGGGGGGGGGGGGGTAAAAAAGAAGACTATAAATTTGTGCCAAATCTGAATGACAAATTTAATTACGTTTGCCACTACCACTTGTTACAGTTTTACATCAGACATGGGTTAGTATTAAAGAAAGTTCACAGAGGTATTCAATTTGATCAGAGTGCTTTCATGAAAGATTACATAACGAAGAACACAACATTGTGTGCGAGGGATGGCAACACTGCATTTGACAAAGACTTCTTTAAGCTTATGAACAATGCCTGTTTTGGAAAGACAGTGGAAAATCCTCATCACCGCAAAGATGTGAGACTTGTCACAACTGAATCAGGTGCAATTAAACTTACTGGTAAGCCACAGTACACAGGGTATAAAGAATTTCATCCATCATTGTATGCTGTGACACTCAAAAAAAAGATTGTTAAACTGGACAAACCAGTATTCATTGGTATGGCAATTCTTGAGTTATCAAAATTATTGATGCTTGAATTCTACTATGATTACTTTAAACCAAAGTATCCTGAGTGCCGTCTGCTATACACTGACACAGACTCTATGATCATTGATGTGACTACTAAAGACTTTTATGAAGACATGAAAACAGAACTACATATGTATGACACATCTGATTACTCAAAGGATCACCCTCTGTACAGCACACAAAACAAAAAAGTTCCTTGAAAATTTAAAGATGAACTGAATGGAGTGCCAATATCTGAGTATGTTGGACTGAGATCGAAAATGTATTCTATACTTCACCAAAAGGGTAGTCAGTCAAAAGCCAAAGGAATAAAAAAAACAGCGATTAAAAATAAAGACATTCGTCATGATCATTACAAGGAAGTATTAGATGGAGCATTAATGCCTGATTATCCAAACAAGACACTAAGGTCAAACAAACATAATATTGAAATGATCCAAACACATAAAAAGTCTCTAGCAGTAGGTGATACAAAACGAGTGTTTCACACTAAGGAAAAGGCTTATGCACCTGGACATTACAGGCTCAAGTTATCTGAACAAATAGCAGATAAATTAGTTGATAAACTAATCGATGAATTAGTTGTTAAAATGCGTAACAGTGTCTGGAGGAATAATTTGTAATTCTTCTCTAACAAATGCCCTCTGAGGCACAGGCTCATACAGATAATAAATCGATGCATTAGCGGAAGGAACTATTTTTTTTATATTGTGGACAGACGTAGACCAAATTGGATCAGTTGCCCTGCGCCTGATGTCATTCTTGGCTTCACCGGGTTGATACAAATATCTCACCTGTTTTGTAAACAAGCTTGTGTCAGGTGCTTTTGTTTTTATTTCTGACCCTGACGGTATTGTTTTTAATTTAATAGCATCAACAGGTTTAGGGTGACCCTCATTATTCATTGCTTTTATCACAGACGGTAATCTCTTAACCCACTCAGTGTTACGTGTGTCATGCATGAGTTCCTTAGAATACTGATAGCTGAAAAGTCTCTCCGATAATTGTTTGTTAAAGTTCTCAACAATTGCCTGTGATCTGTGCACGCCTGGTATGCCTCGCCGCACTAGCACTCCATGCTTTGCAAATAACTGATTAACAGCGCCTTTAAATTCAGATCCGTCATCAACCTGCACAAGCCTAGGGTATTTTAAAGGACCACGACTATATATCTTTGTTAACGCAGTGGCCACTGTTACAGCATTTTTGTCAGTTATGGGTTCGGCATCCTTATACCTTGAAGCTATGTCGACAACAGTTAGTGCATACTTGTATCGTTTCTTTTTTATTGTATCATGCGGCAGGAACAGGAGATCCATTTGATGGGTGTCATTAGGGATAGTGTTTACAAAATGAGATCTTGTTATTTTTCTTGGAGCAGGAAGATATATTTGCCAAATTGCTTGTTTTTGTAGCCACTGTTTTATTTGGTCGAGTGTGACATCACCACCCACAGCGGCATGCAATTTTTCTATTGCAGTTTTCCCTTTCCAGTAGCCAATTGGGGAGTAATATATTTTTGATAGTTTAGCGTCTGTCATTTCTTCTAGCAATATAAACTCCTGTAAAATAAACTAATGTCATTCCTACTAGAACAAATATTATTTCTCCATTTCTTTGTTCTGGGCTTGGTTGGTAGTAGTCACTAAGTTTTGGTCGTGGGATAGACATGTCTTCACCCGTGACAAGAAAATATTCTTTTATTGTGTCATCAACGTTTGAAAATGTATGCTGTGCGTGACCCTCAAGTTTTAGTTTTTCATTAATAAAATCAAGTTTCTCAATTCTTTGCTTTTCATAATCTTGTTGAGCTTGAGCTAGTTTTTCAGATGCCTCATTGTGGCGCTTCATTTCTTCTGCCGATTCCTCTTTACTCATTTTTGAAAAGAGAAAGTTTGATCCACTAAAAGCCAATGCGTTAATAACTGCACCACCAATCATGACAGCTATTGTTGCCATACTTTTATTTACGTAGAAATATTTTCTGGAATAATTCCTTGCTTGACTAGAAAATCTTTTGTTGCAATCGATGCTGTTATAACAACTACTAGCTTAGCACTGTCTTCAAAGTCTAATTTACTCAGGTCTGCTGATTTCATTTTGAGAAGACTTTTCCCCAGCATAGAATACGCTACTGATAGTCCACTTATTACAGCAGAGTGATAGACAAGGTTAATTATGTTCTTTGTGTCGCTCATTTTCTTATGCTACAAAAATTAAAATAATAAATTTATTTATTGCATGTAAAATGGGTCCACGGCTTTGGGTGTTACTGGTAATGTGGCGACTACTTCTTTTATTTTTGGAGTGCTTGATTTTTTGGACACTGTTTGAGTCTGTGGTTTGTATTTTTTATATAATTGGTAACCTACGTAACCAAATCTGACAACAAATCCAGCAACTATATAGTTTGTTGTTTCGGGTTTAGACTCAGTTGTTTGTCTCTCACTTTGTTGGGGGTGTGACGGTAGTGACGCTGGTGCTGTTGATGGTGTGTCAGTCTTTTCTGTTAATGCTTGAAGCTGTAATTTCTTTTGTCTGTTATATTCAGCTAATCTTTTCCCAGCCTCTATTCAACCTGGGCTTTTAGTCTTAGTCACTGTTTAAACCTGTGTCAAGACAGGACTCTGATGTGGAGTCGTCTGGGTCTCGTCCATTTTCTTCTAATTTAAAATTTAATTTAGAAAAATCAATATGACTACTAGTAACAAGTAAGGTTACAGCAGGTGCAAGGTAATTCCCAAACTTGTAAAACATAAGGCATGCTAATTTGCCTATTGAACTTGAAACTATGGGGTTGCTTTCAAGATCATGTGACAGACTGTCAGTATCAACAGGTAGGAAGTGACTCACAGCTTTTGTATATAGGCATACAAGAGATCGACTCAAATCGCGTGTCATTAGTGAAGCAACGTGATTTTCATATTTAGAATGAAGTTTGATTAGCTCGTCAGATGTGAGAGACTCTATGTCTTCTACCATGTATTGTTTACCAAGAAAAGCTTTTGATTTTCCAGAAACAACAACAGAAAGAAGGCATTGTTTCTTAAAGTCTAAGTCTTTGTTTTCTACAGCACATATCGCTTAGAAGTAGTAATTCGTCTTGATTCATTTTATAATGTAATATAATAATTTTGCTTAAAAAAGTCAATGAAAACATTACCCCACCCGGGTCTGCCCTGGGGGACTTGGGTGGGGTTAGGTATTTTTTAGTTCCCAGGGTCACCCTGGTCAGCCCCACAGGGTGGGGTTTTCTCTCTATTCTGGGGCATGTGTTTCTGTCTACCCGAGGTCCATTCACCTGTATTTGCCTTTTTTAAACTCTCCCTACTGTCTGCACTGCATGTAGCTCTTGATATTGGATGTGTGTTGCTAAATGGTCTTAGCTTTATTTAGGCCCCATGTGTTAGGTTTATTTAATGTGTTTGACCGGCTGGCGACATACATTCAATGTTCTGTTTAGTTGGTTGTTTTTTTTCACAAGCAGTGCAGGCACGTCCTGAGAAAGCCTTGTTGCTGTCGGGACGTTAAGCAATGTACAATCAATCAATCAATCAATGAAAACATTAATTATTTAGGTGGTGATCTGCCTTAATAATCGCGGGTTGGCTGATAAAAAAATGATTTCTGGACTAAAATGGCTAGGTGATTAAAGCATCGGTTGGCGTGGGTTTGTCTGAATAGCTAGTTGATTATAATAAATCTATAGATTATGAGAGGGGTGGTTATCAGCTGTCACCCTTGAAGTGGCACTTTATCTATCTCTGGAATAAAAATAAAATAGTTAGGTAATAAAGGTATTGATTGTATTTGTTGGAGTTGGTTTGTCTAAATTGCTAGTTGATTATAATAAATCTATAGATTAGGGGAGGGGTGGTTATGAAGTCTCACTTTATAGATAAAAAAATAATGCTTAAATAATTTCCGAAATGGAACTAAAATAGTTAGGTAATAAAGGTATTGATTGTATTTGTTGGAGTTGGTTTGTCTGAATAGGTAGTTGATTATAATAAATCTATAGATTATGAGAGGGGTGGTTATGAAGTCTCACTTTATCTATCTCTGGGGTTAATGGCTCACATTGGAACAGTTTTCAGTCATGTTCATTACTGTTGTGTTGCTAACTGTTCGTTTGCAGCCATACTACACCTTGTCCATTTTTGTGTTGGTTTTCATATTATTGTACCGTGAAAGATACTTGAACATTTTGCAGGCGACCTCACTGCAAACCAAGAATAACAGTTTCTCATTCATAATTGGCTATTTTCGATTTGGCTTAGTATTTTCCTCAATATTTTTAGGTTTTGGGAAACAAGCCAAAATACTTTGGCTATGAAGGAAATAGACATGTATTTTATGTGATGTAAAAGAATTACTAGGGACATTTAAAAAACTTTTTTTTTTTTTTTTTTTTGGGGGGGGGGGGGGAGGAGGGGGGGGGGTCGGGGGGAGGGGGAGGTTGGGCCATCTGCAAGAGTCACAGAGCCTTATGAGCTCCCACAATGAAGGGATATGACACTTGCCTGGCATAACAATGCTTAGTAGTTGCCAGTCAACCTCTAGTGTCCAATGTCATTGCATTGGAAACAACAGAATCTATATTATATGAAAAATAATAAACACAATGCTTCTCTTTTCTACTTCTATAATGATCACAATTGCTTTCATTTGTACAAACTGCTTTAAAATTGCAAGGTATGAACTTTATGAGGCAGCTTTTCATACTCATAATCCTGATGAAAGTGTATGGACTACAGCGCGACGCGTTTATGATCAATGGACTCTTTTGATATTAAACTTCCTCAATGACTGCGCATGTTTGCCTTTGCTTATTGATGCACGGTCTAAGCTTGTGGAGTTTAACCCCTTCCCTGACACTGGGCACAGATTGTTTTTGAAATCATTAACTCATTCGACCCCCACCCGGGTCTGCCCTGGGGGACTTGGGTGGGGTTAGGTACTTTTTAGTTCCCAGGGTCACCCTGGTCAGCCCCACAGGGTGAGTTTTTCTCTCTATTCTGGGGCATGTGTTTCTCTCTACCCGAGGTCCATTCACCTGTATTTGCCTTTTTCAAACTCTCCCTACTGTCTGCAGTGCCTGTAGCTCTTGATATTGGATGTGTGTTGCTAAATGGTCTTAGCTTTATTTAGCCCCATTTGTTAGGTTTATTTAACGTATTTGACCGGCTGGCGACATACATTCAATGTTCTGTTTATTTTTTTTTTCACAAGCAGTGGAGGCACGTCCTGAGAAAGCCTTGTTGCTGTCGGGACGTTAAGCAATGTACAATCAATCAATCAATCAATTAACTCATTCGAGACGCGCCGCCTCCGGATACGCGGCTTAAGTCACGTATCCGAAGGCGGCACGTCTCGAATGAGTTAACTCAATGCCAAAAACCACGTCAAACCTCATCCGTCCTAGGAACATTGGATTCAAAGTGGAGTCAGCAAGAGGCACAGATGCACAAATCCCTGCAACTGCGGGGGACTTGTGAGGATTCACGCCACTTGCATGTAGGTTCTGCTTGTGTTCCAGCACTGAAAGGGTTAAATGATTAACTCATTCAGTCTGGCGCACGTATTTCCCAAATTTTGAAGACGTCATCTGACGACTATGCACCTGTTGCAGGAGACGGATCGACCATGATAATTCAAAGGCAGTGCCATATTAGCTTGGCACCTGTCGGCGCCAAGCTAATCTGGCACTGCTCTTGAATTATCATGGTTGACCCATCTCCTGCTGTAGTGCGTCGGGGCTAACTGGTGTAATGGCACACGTTTGCACCTTGTCCTTCTTAACTGAACACTGTATTGTCAAGCATTGCAGTTTTTGTTGCAAGGCTAATGAAAATTGCAAGAAAAATGTAACGGTCAAATACGTTGCATTCAAAAGTTTTGTAATGTAAAATGACAGTTGCACAATAAATTGAGTATTTCTCTAGACTATTGCCGGTTTCAGAGGTTTTGCACGCATAGGTGGTGTCGAAGATGGTGAAAATACAAAAAAAGTCAATTAGTTTCAATGGTTGGTTGGTTCATTTGGGGTTTAACGCCCACAGTACTGAAATGATAATGGATGGCCCTAACTGGTTGGGTAAAGAGGACAGGGGCAGTTTTTGCCGATGGAGAACGACCTGAACATTGTGCACTGCAGCTGTCCCACATTGATTTACCAAGACCTTTCAATGGACATGTTACATCAAACGAGCCCATCTTTCTGCCTGATTTCGATGTAGCTTCGGAAAAAGTCAATGTAGTTTCCTTAAAAAAACAATATAGTTTTTTTTAAATAGTCAATATTTGTTTGTAAAAAGTCATGTAGTTTCCTAAAAAGTTAATATGGTTTTGAAAAAAGTCAGTATACTTAGGATATTGACTTTTAGGAAAATATGTTGGCTTTTTATGAAACCATACAGACTTTTATTGAAACTATGTTGACTTTATAGGAAAGTACACGGACTTTCTAGGAAGCTATATGGCCTTTAATGGAAACTATACAACTTTTTACGAAAAACATCAATTTTTATTGAAAGTGCATTGACTTACTTTAAAGTGGATTGACTTTTTACTAAACAATATTAACTTATCAAAACTGTATTGACAGCTTTGCATGGGTCAGGGAAAGCTTTCATCAGCCTGAATACCTTTTGTTAACCGGGCACTCACTGGGAGAGAGAACCGTGTTATATCTATATTGGAGCGCACAATACTGAGGCTGACCTGCAAACAATCGCTCACACAATCACACCAAACAAACAGTCTGTGCATCACACAGAAAGAGAGACATAAGAGTACGGTAACAGTACTGTTTTATTTTGATTGTAGGCTATACAACTATTGTAGTACAGAGAGGTAAAAGCCGACTGGTTGTGACTACCATGGTACAAGTTGCACTTGCGTTATTATGTATGCATGGAAAAAGATGAGGCCATAAGTATCCCATCTTCAGTATGGTGGGTATGGACAGGCGAGACAATGGAAAAAAACACCACATACGTTGTATCACTGTGTGCACAGTCCTTCAGTCAGCAATTTCCATCTGTAAAAGGTAAAGTTTCAGTTCATGTATGCTTCTTGCAGACGGGCACTTGCCTAAATTACTTTCAGTTGTACCCTTCACTTTACAGAAGTAACGGCTTTGCTCTTTAATACTTTCCTTAAAGGGGACACAAATTCAACACAACTTAAAACTTAACTCTTTGGCTGTCAGTAGTGGGCTTTGTTGTTATGATCCTTGTGGGGATCATTGTGATGAAAACCACTGCTGACCGCACACAGGTTTAGGAAAGAATTTCTGTACATGGTTGGTTGTCAAGCCACAAATCAGTACAAAAGGCACTTGTGTTGTCATTCATTTTAGTGTTGATTGCCAAAATTAAATGATGTCACAAATGCTTCTGTTTGATGCTCTACTGTGGCAGAACTACAGCTGAGATTGTTTTCAAATCTTGCTTCTAACCAGTTCTGTTGCATTATACTAGAAAACAAATCCTTATGTTGTGTTTTGACTTCAAGTCCCCTTTAACATCCGACAGCAACAAAAACTCCGGAAAGGAATGGGGGCTGACCGAAGACCGTGCTGTAACTGCGACATCTCCCTTTATTAGTGCGGGTATTGTGATTGGCGTACGATACTTAATCCACAAGACATGAGCCGATGAGATGAGGGATGTTGATGACGTCATTGCGTACAACGCGATAGACAATGGCTACAATAATAACCAAAGGGCAGTAATCGGTCAACACGGTTCAGGTTCTCTTCTTGTGCAAAACATTTGGACATCGAAACAGTACATTTTTGTTGGGAACATTTTTAAAACACATGCATGCTAGCCTGCAAGGTACATAGAGGGCTGAGGGGACTGCAGTATACTGGTCAGAGATTTGGGGCATTATAGCCTTCAGGAATATGGGCCAAAATCATAGACCAGGGTGGTTAAAATACAGGGGTGGGGGGTTGAGTTAAAATTGCAAGTAAACCACAATTCTGCTCTCTTGCACATTTTTAGCCTATGTGTGTTTCTCCTGTCCAAGTTTAGATGCAATGCCCATGAGCTTTTCCGTCATTTGCACACTGTACACACAGCTTTTCCATCTCTATAACATGCTGCTGTCTTTTTTTTTTTAGCATCTGCAGAGTTTTAACATTGGATGATGACAGGATGCTTGTAAAGTTGTACCAATGTCAAAGCACCCTGTTTTCCAAAGAAAAATGGCTACAGCCACTGTGTAATCCTGTCTTTGCGTGAGGGAAGCAGGCTTTTGGCTTCTATTTTAACGCAAATACATGGGACAACAATAACCTTGCAAATTTTAGTTAGAATCTGAAATATAAAATGTGCGTACCAATAACAGGGGAATAAAAAACAAAACATTGCATGAAAACAATATTGCACTATGTCAGAAACTTGCTTAAACCCTCCCATGTTTTTTCAAGTAAAAAACGCTAACAGGCTAAATTAGCAAGGGGAGATATAAAAAAAAAATCAGGGACACTGTGAGTGTCCATGGGTCTTATTATCCCCTTGTGCATGCTGACGCAGGTACGGTAAACAGTACTGGGGCCAGTTGCATGAGCGAGCTTAGTCCTGCACTGGCCACTAGGCAAGGTGCGCCGCTAGTGGCGCACCTTGTTTAGTGGTTGTGGCAGGACTAAGCTCGCTCATGCAACTGGCCCCTGGTGTCTGCATGCATAAGAGAGTCAGTGGAGTAGAGGTGTGCACAAATTCATTCCTGAGATGTCCATACTGACAAAGTAATCCATACTGACATTAAAAAATGCACTTTACACTGCAAACTTCAACCCATAAAATACTGAGGCTAAAAGCTTCAAATCTGTACACTGCCATATGCAAGCTACATTATAGTACTTACGGATAGGGATATAGACCAATGGCTTTAGTTCAAGGGTAGTGCCAGAATAGCTTGGCGCCTAGAGGGGCCAAGCTATTCTGGCACTACCCTTGATCTATTTTAGTCAAACTTATTTTACACACTGGTGTATTCCGAATGATAAGGGTTAACTGATACTGATTTGCAGTACGATGTAAGTGAGCAAAAGGTCCACAGGCTGACGTCAGCATTATTCACCCCCTTGGTGCACACAGCCACCAGTACCATGAACACTTGCAATCACACTGTGCTGTGATCAGTGGCACTGGCTGTCTCACTCGCTGCACTGAACTGGTAGCAAATCAAGGGTGATAACCGGAGTGACATGGTGGCTGTGTACACAAGGGGGTTTACTGGCCAGTGCTTGGGTAAAACCTTGATGACGTCGGCCCAAAGACCTTCTGCTTTCCAGGTGTTTGGGTGATAGTGGTGGGACACACATAGAAAACGCCAGTAGCACAATTGTTTAACCTCTGCGCTGCCACTGGTGGCTGAGTTTGTTTCTCAACTCTTCCTTAACTCATTCTACCCCAAGACCACAATCCCCAAATTTTGCCATTGTTCTCTGAAGACTGCATTGCAGTGCAGGACACAGATTGACCATGATAGTTCATGGGTGATGCCAGAATAGCTTGGCGCCCATATGCGCCAAGCTATTCGGGCATCACCCTTGAACTATCATGGTCGATCCTTATCTTGCTGTGATGTGTCTGGGGTAGAATGAGCTAATCCATCGCCAACAACCTCCAGCAATCCAAAAAACATGGATACAAACTGGCCTCAGCAAAAGGTAGATTCTCATGAGCCCCTGCAACTGCCGAGGCTCATGAGGGTCTATGTTTCTTGCAGCTGGGTCGTGTCAATTTTTCTCAGCAGTGAAGGCGTTACAATGACTGACAGCAGTGAGTGCCTACTGCTGTTGTGTGGAAAAGGGGAATGGATTGTACACTGCTTAACGTCCCGACAGCAACAAGGCTTTCTCATGACGTGCCTGCACTGCTTGTGAAAAAATAAAAAATAAACAGAACATTGAATGTATGTCACCAGCCGGTCAAATACGTTAAATAAACCTAACACATGGGGGCCTAAATAAAGCTAAGACCATTTAGCAACACACATCCAATATCAGGGGAAGAACAGCAAAAAAAGGAAATAAGACTGAATAAGGAAAAGCATATAAAGTCAACATGGAATTTTCTGTCTTCATCAGAAATATCTGCTGACAGCTTTAGGGGGAAAGGTGACAAAAGACAAACTGGCCGTACTCTTTGCAACAACTCAAATGAGTCAGACGATAAATTCTGAGTCCTCAAGCGGAAAACCCAGAATTGGCTACATGTCCCACAGGACAAACCATAAAATAAACATGTACACACATAAACAAAACATGCTATATGTGCTGCAAGTACACACACTCTTTGGTACAATACTGTAAACACCTACGCTGTCAAAGTCAACATCAGACACACTGACCACCAAACTGTCTGTTGGTATTTTTAAAACCTTTTTCACTTCATCTTTTGCATACGCGCACAGATCTGCCAATCTCTTACAACAATCTTGTCTTATTTTCTAGTATGTTCACAAAATCTCTCCCCTACAGGCCAGCCTCAGTATTACACGTGCCAGCATTGCATGGAATAGGCTACAATGTGTAAATTCATCTTGCTCCCAAGCAGATACCCAATGTGGACACACTAGCATTGTGTGGAATACACTACAATGTGGACAGTATTGCCCCAGGAAGAAAACAAGACAGCGAGTCCATTTGTATGAAAGTGAGATTTTCATTTCAATGCAATGAAATCCAGCTTTTCACAAAAATGGACTTACTATTTTCCTGGCTCCCAAGTATACTTACGAGCAAAAGAAATACAACATCATGGAAATGTTTCCAATGACTCGAATGATGTCCCATCTCTTTAATGTGACATCATTTGAGTCATCGAAAACACTGGAAGTGTTCCAATGATTCAGATGACATATTTCTTTTGCTGGTCAGTAGTAGAAGTATAGATACCCAATGAGGAAAAGCTCCTCTTGCTGACATGGGAGCTTTCGCTTACTAGATGGTTTTCCCACCTTGCCCTGAGGCTGACCTGTTTTCTTAACCTCTTGACTGCTGGGACACAAACGTCACCTGACTGCAAGAGGCATAGATCCTCATGAGCCCCCGCGACAGCGGGGGCTCACAAGGATCTATGTCTCTTGTTGATCTCATTTATATCTGGGTTGGTGATGTTTTCAGCCATTGCAGTTGTGGCTAAAAGCAGGCAAGGGATTAACTGTTCACTACCACAGTCAACTGCTCGACACATTCAAGGCCTTGGTCCCTACACCCTGACACACTAAGTCCAAACAAACCAGTGCCTGGAGTGTATAAGCGCCAACATTCATTCGTGCCATCTAGTATGATACACCATGCTTGCGATTCAAAATGAAGACTAGCCTACACACTAGGTGATCACACTGAACGGCAAAATATCCTCCACTACACCTGCACGACGGTAACACCAAGCATTGGAAGTTTAGAATGCTGAATTTGAGGACACAAAACAACTGCGTCAAACGAAACTGGATGTACTGGTATTTCAACTGTTAACACCATCAGGTGTGCATCCACCAGAACTGTTCACAAAACTGGTGGACGCATGCGCAAGCAGATTAAAACACTGTGAAAGGTGAGGGTCCTACGTTTGATCTGATGGCCACAAAAGCATTGTACTACAAAAACTGCACAAAAACCAAAGGAAATGATTCTGACAAAACAACCCTAACCCTTTGGCTGTCAGTAGCGCTTTTAGTCAGGATGATTTCTACTGGAGTCATCACGACTAAAGTGCTACCAAACCAAAGGTGAAAACTATCAAGACTGTAAAGAAAGTGTTGCATAGATCATGATTTGAAGTACAGTTTCTCTGAACTTGTAAAAAATACACATCATGGTACCAGTAATTCAAGATACAAAGCGGATACAAAAGTGTGAGTGACGTACGAAACATGTGATAACGGATCAGGTCAAAAAGATTCCACCATCGACAGAGAGAGCGCGCAGAGAAAACTGTACAAAACCATCAGGTGCAAACGCAATACTGAGACGCCCTGAAGGTCAAAATGAGGTCCACAGACAATATAATAAAAATGTACAACAGTTCTCACGGTACACAAATTCAACAGCTCGCAATACAAAATGACCACAAGAACGCACACTTACACAAGTATTAACCCTTTTCATCCTGATACACACTTCTGCTTGAAATTAATTTGACTATGATACTTGGCGCCTCAGACACCAAGCTATTCTGGCACCACCTCTGAACTAAAATGGTTGATCTATCACCTAATCTGCAATGTAACCTTCATAGGACAATAAGCAAATTAAAAGAAAAATCAACCTCAGGATGAAATGGGTTAAAACATGGAAAAAAACAACATAGCTACACACATACATGACCGCAAACAAGTGCATACATTGGAGGTCAGGATTATGCCTGTTAGGTAAATGTTGCCAGACAATGATGCAAGTAGCAGACAGCACTTGTATACTAGACAGCAAGTACCAGATGTGCGTTAGGTGTACACTGAACACTGCACATGACAGTGGTACAAACAGAGTAGATAATGTCTAAAGCACGGCTGTTGATGTTGTGCTACCCTTTGCAGATGTTACCTTCCAGGACTTAACCCATATCATACTGAGGCTTAAAGCTTCAAATTTGACACTGCCATATTCAAGCTACATTATGGCACTTACAGATAAGGATATAGACCAATGGCTTTAGTTCAAGGGTGGTGCCAGAATAGCTTGGCGCCTCTAGTTGCCAAGCTATTCTGGCACCACCCTTGAACTATTTGAGTCAAACTTATTTCACTGGTGTATTCCAAATGATAAGGGTTACACACCAAGACGTATGTCAAACTTCTTTTTTTTTTGGGGGGGGAGACAGCTAACTGGGTTTAACCATTCAACGCCAGAGCACAGTGACCGACACCCAAAAGCAAAAGACATAGATCTTCATCAGCCACTGCAAATGCAGGGGCTCATGAAGAGCTATGCCTCTTGATGGAATCGCTCAGTTCATATGCCTCAGGCAGGCTCGGTCACTAGCAGCGAGACTGATGGTTTCAAAGATATTACTCATAGCATCTGGCAGAGAAGGGGTTAATTTGGGGCGGTGTCATGAAAACACACACACACAACTTTATCAACACTTAATTCCTGGGGAAAATTAGGATCTAACATGACACTTTCCCGTTTTGGTGCCCAAAACCGCCTATAATGACTTGTGCTTCCATGTATTCTGTACATCATATGGGTTTTATTCAACATTAGGATCTAACATAACATTTCCCTGCTTTGGTGCAAAAAAAAACCTCAAATGACTTGTGGTTTCATGTATTTTGTACATTACGTGGGTTTTATTCAACACAAAGGTTCTGAAGTACAGTAGGTCCCATTTCAAGTACACATGCCTCAGGATACAATGTGTTTTTATACGCTTCCTAACAAGGGGCCATTTGCATAATGCTATTGTTGGCATGCAATCTTGTAATGATGCTCTAACACAAGTCACGTACAAAGCTGCATGCCAACACCAGTGGTAAGTAAAGTTAATTTGGCACAAGCCACTAAGCTAGGTGCTCCGCTGTAGCAACTTGCCTGGTGGCTTGTGCCAAATTAAATCACTTGTGCAACTGAGGCAAGGTGTACAGAAAACTACAGTTAAGCGCAATCCGTGGTCAGTATGCAAAACACTACTACGTAAAAAAATGCCTGAGATTCCAATCAAACTGGAAACAAAAATACTGCCCCCCGAAGGCAGTTGTTTAAATTACTTGTGGGCATGAGACACACTTGAGAAGACAGAGACACCCTCAACAAATACAACATCCATCAACTGCTGGTAAACCTTGTGCATGCAGCCACCAGCCAGTTTGTAACAGTGTGTGACTGTACCACTGACAGTGATGCTGGCTGCACGCACAAGGGGGTCAAATCCTTCTCTGCCAGCAAACACAAAGTACACCCATAAAAGCATGGCCAGGTCACCATCAGACTGCCCCATCCGAGGAATGTGGATATAAAGTAGGGCCAACAAGAGACACAGAACATCATGAGCCCCCACATCTGAGGTGGCTCATGAAGTTCTGTGCCTCTTGTGGTTGGATGGTGTTTGCGTTTTTCCCCACAGTGAGGAGGTCCAGCAACATTGTAAGTATTCGTGCCTAGTTCAATATTTACTGACCCTGAACGAAATATACATCGCACTAATGCCAAAAGACCAAGTCAAAAACCCGTCACAGATCCGCTCTTCAAGATCTACGTTCCACATACGTTGAATAATATAATAAATAAGGTAAAGTTAAACCCTGACCTTGACCTTGGCCATGACCCTGCCATTTGTCAACACCCTGAGTACAACTTGTGACTGCTAGACCGCACTACAACATCCATGTGGCTGCTGCAGGAAAATGGCGGCTTAGTCTTTTCCAATAAATAGCAGCACTTCACATGCAAGTTGTCCTTGTCAAAATGCTCTATACGATCACAATATTTCAATTTATCAAAGAATGTCAGCTTAGTGCACTTAGTTCTAATTCATCATCAATACATGTCACAGCAACATGTGGCTTTGTGTCCATAAACAAGGAAATGTAAGAAAGTAAACACTCGGAGTTAAACTAACACAACTAAAATGAAATATCTGACCTTGCATCTTGTGCACACAAGGTCATCAGGCCGACTTCTACAGTCGGCCCACACACAGACATGTGCAGGCCGACTGCAACTGATGTCAGCTGAATGGCCTTGTGCCAACTTAGCTTGTAAGTCTCAGAATAGCACTTATATCAGAATAGCACTTAAATAACTTTATCTGTGTACAAAATGTTTCTCTTACTTCTCAGAAATTCCAGTCCCGTTTTCCCAGCACTTAAATAACTTTATCTGCGTACAAAATGTTTCTCTTACTTCTCAGAAATTCCAGTCCTGTTTTCCCAGCATTTAAATAACTTTATCTGTGTACAAACTGTTTCTCTTACTTATGTTCATCCACGTCTAAGTTATTAGAACTGCCCGTTATCAGTGTATAATGCATTTTACCTTTTGTAATTGAACAGCATTGAACAACTATGTTTTACTGTGGGATAAAATGCTGTGTACTGAATGTACTTTTTCCTGACATCGACAGTAAATTGTTCGTCAGCACTTAATTATTTTACTGGCATCACTGAAAATACATTGTAATTGTTATTTTAAAGCACATTTTCTTTTTCTTTTCTTTTTTTCTAAAGTTCAACTATGCTTTTTTAATACAAAATCAAACTGGCCAGACAAAAACAAATGTGTGCTTTTCACTTTGTATATGTATATCTTGCTACTAGATATGACCACATAACAAATGTAACTACCAGCAACATCCATATGGAGAGCCCAGCGTCACACGTAACAATGCTTGATGTAGATGGCCGTACCAATAGGAGGTATGGTTTTATTAGCATTCAAAAATTATAATGCAAAATCACAAAGTACCACAAAACCCACTAAACCCCCGGTGGGTACAGTCACATGTTCCATGGCAAAAAAAAGAAGAAAAAGATAAAAGTCAACTGAGGCGACGAAATGACTACTTTACGTCAGCAGACAGAGACCACAACTAGTGATGGTGATCCACCAGACTACACATGCACATGGAAGCACAAACACCCACGTCCGCCCGCTGACTGGCTGGGCTACGTTGGATCGTGCGCCAGCTATCTGTTCATCTGTCCCTCTCACACGTACGTACACAGCAAGCAGACAGACTCTCCGACAACACCACATTAAGCACTTGAGGTTTTAGCAACAGGTCACTTGAGTTCGGGATAAAGTTCTTCCTCCCATCCCAGCATGCAAAAGGTCCCCAGGCTGACGTCGGCTGCGCTCACCCGAGGACGTTTTGCACATTGGGCCTGCACCTCACACCCCTTTGATCCTGGTCACTGCTAGGCTTTGCACTCAGACTGTGCAGCGAAGCCACCCTCCCCCCAACCCCCAAGCCTGTAACCCACTGCGGCGGGGTAGGGCATGGCGATGTTAAAGGGAGGTGGCGTGACCACACTGGCAGGGTAGCCGTCTCCATTCACAGCAGCGGGAGAGGTCTGGTGCATGCGCGAGTGGGCATGGGCATTTGCTGTAGGGGGTGGGTGCGAGTGGCCATGAGCGTTAGCATGTGTCGCAGAATCACTGTCATGCTCGTCGAGAGCAGACACCCCATTGTAGGCGCCCTTGGTCCAGTCAGGCGTATAGTTATGTTTGGCTGCCCAGCACAGTTTGCGTCGGTGTCGGGCCTGCAGAAGAGCAAAGGCGATGGAGAAGAGAATGATGGCGCCGATACAGAGGATGATAGCCCATGCCAGATGCTTCATCATATCCGGGTCCAGCAGGTCCCACAGCAGTTTCTTCTCGCAAGCCTCACCTGCTCGTTCGTAGTCACCCCCACACTGGAAACAGTCAGTCGGAGCCGGGCCGCGACATGTCAGGCAGGACGAGTGGCATGGCTTACATACACCCTGAGGACAGAAAACTCAACTGTGGGCACCTATACATTGGAGATAAGGCACAACGGTCACCAGTAAAAGGGTTAAAATCGGTCAGGGTTGGATCGTCAGTCACATTATGGATACAAAATGACGTCTGCAAGAGGCATAGATTCTCATAAACCCCCATAACTGCAGAACCTCATGAGGATCTATGTCTCTTGCAGATGGGTCATTTTTCTAGTGGCAGCAAAGGGTTTAAACTTAGTGATAGTACCTACCATTAGCATGCGGTCAAGCACCGACCATCACAGCATGTAAAGTAATTATGGCCAATCTGTGCTCACATTGTGTGTGTGTATGTCTGTGTGTGTGTGTGTGTTTGTGAGCGTGCGCATTTTGTGTGTGTGTGTGTTGTGAGTCTGCGTGCATGCGGGTATGGAGCCTACCTGAGTGTGTAACAGTGGCTTGGTGGAGTTGGGCTGTATGGGTGATGCGAGGTGCACGGCCTGCACACTGCCATAGTAATGTTCTGGACAGTGGGCCACGCAGTGCTTGTCCATCTTGAAGAACCCTGGCTTGCACTCTGGAACACACACACCAGTCAATGTACATCATGCAGGTTCTGCACACATGTAACATGGGTAACAGTGCAAAAAACTGAAATGACCGAAAAACAGCCCATGCCCCGTAATCCACAGCCAGCAAGAGGCATAAATTCTCTCAAGCCCGTGCAGATGCAAGGGCTCGTGAGACTTCATGCCTCTTGCAGATGGAACAGGTTGGCTGAAGGGCTTGCCTGAACAAAAAGGTTGGCTGAAGGGCTTGCCTGAACAAAAAAGCTGAAATTCATTCTCCAGGACTTGAGGACCATCACCTGCATGCATAGACTAGATATTTTCGTGCAGGCAGCCAACCGCTACTGTTTACAGTATCACACACACACCGTCTACGGCACGGGCGGAGGCGTGCACAAAAACGTTAACCCCTTCACAACTGGGAGAATTCCCACACCACCCAACTGCAATAGGCAGTTCAACCCATTTAACCCCAAGGGCACATTTCCCACCTAACGACCATGCATGTACCAGTTGCAGGAGATGGCTCGACTATGATAATTCAAAGGTAGTGCTAGATTAGCTTGGCACATGATGGTGCCGAGCTAATCTGGCACTACCCTTGAATTATCATGGCTGAGCCATCTCCTGCTGTAGTGTGTCAGGGGTTAACACATTCAGCCCCAGGATCGTGCAGTGGGAGATGGAATGATCATGATAATTCAAGGGTAGTGCCAGATGAGCTTGGCGCATGAAGGCGCCAAGCTCATCTGTCACTATCCTTGCATTATCATAATCAATCCACCTCCTGCAACTGGTATATAGAAGTTCAGTAACACTTCCAAACTTTGGGAAAAGCACCTGTGGGGCTGAAAGCGTTAAATGTGTCCAAGAACCTCGCATACTAGGTCAGATTGTATTGATGCGCTTGCTTTTACTTGAAAGAGGCACTGCTCGACTAGTGTACATTGAGATTTCCAAAAGAATTTGTTTTCCTCCCTACGTCATACGACCAGTCACATTAGCGCAAACCGTACCATGTGACCATGATATAAAAACCCCTGTAGCAAAAAATGGCGGACGTTTTGTAGCCCTCTCGATGAGGCATCTTGGATGCCAGTTTTGTTCTATAAAAGATCGCCAAACGTTCTAAAGTACAAAGTTATTTAGTGTTGTTCGAAACAACAAGCACACTCAGTACTGGAGACAGCAACGTCATGACATATTTTAAATTACGTCATAAGTCTATTATGTATAAAGGTATATTCCTTCGACGTCAGTCATGTCTGGCATGATCCAGGTCGCAAGATGTCTTCTTGATTTCTTTTACGAAAATAGTGAGGAATGAAAACAAATACGTTATTGGTCGGAGGGGTTCGCTGCACGGACCCCTGTAGGCCTTTGGGAGGTCAAAGGAAGCATTGTACCCCTCAGGCCTTAGAACTTCGGGGTACAATGTTTCCTTTGACCTCCCTCAGGCCTACAAGGGTTCGTGTAGCTCCGACCAATAACTTATGTTTTGACCCGTATCATACTGAGGCTACAAGCTTCAAATCTGTACATGGCCATATGCAAGCTACATTAAATTACTTACAGCTAAGGATATAGACCAATGGCTTTAGTTCAAGGGTGCTGCCAGAATAGCTTGGCACCTAGAGGCACCAAGCTATTCTGGCACTACGCTTCAACTATTTTAGTCAAATTTATTTCACGCATGCTTATTTCGAAAGATAACGGTTAAAACAGAGCGTTGGCCAAGATATTTGCAAATGATGTCAAATGTTACATTTCTTAGAAAAAGGGCAGTAACTCATGCCAGACAAAAGGCGCCTACTTCAAATTTATGCGACTTGAAATTTCAATCATTGAGCCTGCTTATGAATTTGAAAGAATTCAGCCACCGTGGGTCATCTTGTAAACTGAAATAATTAAATGTTATATATCGGCCGCCATGAACAAGCAGACATGTCTTATATCAGATGTGTCACTTGAGAATGAATATTTGTTCTTAGCTGAACATCCCGACAGTGACAAAGACTTACTAAGGATGTGCAGAAAGAACGACAACGTATGACTAACATATACAAATGGATAGCACAGGTCTGCTTAGAAACCCAGTTTACCCCAAGGCTGCATTTTCCAAATTTTGGAGGTGTCGCCTAATGACTATGTCTCAGTTGCAGTCGATGGATCGACCATGATAATTCAAAGACAGTGTTAAAATAGCTTGCCGCCATCAGGCGCCAAGCTATTTTAGCACTTTCCTTGAATTATCATGATCATCTGGCACTACCCTTCAATGATCATGGTCGATCCATCTCCTGCTGTGGTGTGTCAGGGTTAATTGGGTCTAGTGCAGAAAGTTAACTGTTATGACATGACAATCACGGCAGGCGTTTCAACGCATCCTGAACCTACACCAGGGGTCAGTTAGGCCATAGTGACATAATCACAAAGAATTAATATACCTTTAACCCATAAAACCCTGAAAGACTACGGCAGTATGTGGATCGACCATGATATTTCAAGGTTGGTGTCAGAATAGCTTGGAGCCTAGAGGCGCCAAGCTATTCTGACACCAACCTTGAAATATCATGGTCGATCTGTCTCCAGAACTGTCTATAAAACTTTGATAATTTTGCCCTCAGGGTGCACGGAGTTAAAGCATGGCTGCCATGTCACCCTGTGAGGACAATAGACAGCGAGATTTTCTTTGTATTACACTCTTGCTGACGTTTGGCAGTCACCCTTTAGCCTTGGATACAGTCTATTAAGAGTCACCCGTGCCATGTTTGACATTAATTCTCACCGACAGACAAGCTGACAACAAAAGGAGCGCAATGCCAACAGGAGTCCTGTACAATGTGGGAAGTCGTTGAACTGTACAGAAGCCCACTAATGCACAGAGAAAGATTCCACAGGCAAAGTATGATGCACACAGCCTGCTGCTACACACCTGTGACCCAGACGCCCAGTGCAGGAAACCTTGACAAGCCAGTAACTGCCAACCAAGTGTAACTCTGCATTGTTGACTTCATGGAGATTTTAGGGTGGGGATGAAAACAGCCCAACCAAAGCGGCTAGGTCTATGACGGGCAGTTACATTACCTGCACTAGCCCCAGGGGTCAGTTGCACGAGCAAGCTTAGTCCTGCACCAGCCACTAAGCAAGGTGCTCCGCTATAGTGGAGCACCTTGCTTAGTGGCTGGTGCAGGAATGAGCTTCCTCATGCTACTGGTCCTTGGTGTCCACTGTCCCATTATGGGAGACTGTTTAGTGCATCAGCTCCACACATGGTACATGTACTCAGCAGGTTGCTTTAGTGCATCATGTACACACCTCTACATTGCATGTTTCATTCACAAACATGGGGAAAGAGTTGCAGACTAGAGGCTGCAGAACAAATCTAAATATCATAACATTCACAAGGCAATATCACAAATCTAAATTGCCTGTCATAACATTCACAAGGCAATATCACAGATCTAAATAGGCTGTCCTAACATTCACAAGGCGATACCACAAATCTATATAGCCTGTCATAACATCCACAAGACAATATCACACGTGGCCAAGATTAAGCCCTTCATTGCTGAGAAAAACTGAGCTCCACCTAACTGGAAAAGGTATAGATCCTCATGAGCCCCCGCAGTTGCAGGGGCTCGTGAGGATTTATGCCTCTTGCCGACGCCATTTTGATGTCCATATTTAACTGGATGGCTGCTGGTCTTTGGTGTTGGACTGACAAAAAAGGCTTCTAGAACAGTTGGCATCCAGTCCGGCACTGAAGGTTTAACCCTTTGTGTGCGACTGATGATACCATTCAGCGGAAGCAGTATCGCCAGTAGCCACTAAGGGGTTAACCCATTACATCTCGAGGCTGATTTGTACAAAAATGTGCTCATTGTCCTGTGAAAGC
Source organism: Semisulcospira habei (assembly GCA_036245525.1). Lineage (NCBI taxonomy): Eukaryota > Metazoa > Mollusca > Gastropoda > Semisulcospiridae > Semisulcospira > Semisulcospira habei. The sequence goes on from BTPG01000001.1 coordinate 85,604,957, forward strand.
CACATTACACATTTAGGAGATACATCAACCATTTTAGTTCAAGGATGGTGCCAGAATAGCTTGTCACCCAAGGTGCCAAGCTATTCTGGCACCACCCTTGAACTATCATCGTCAAACAAATTTCAAGCAGCAATGTATCAGGATGATAAGGGTTAAGAGCAATAGGGCTCGGGAAGTTCCCCGCGTTGCCTAGCCGCGTCAGTCGCCATCTTAAGAGGATACCATAGTCATCAGATAGTAGCGAAAGTGTTTTAAAACGTTTTTCTTCATTTTTCATCCTCTTTGGAAAGAAACAAAAACAGATTTTGGTGAGAGGTTTCCTACAGTGATGACAAGACTTGCTGTTATTGCTTATAGTACGTCAGGACTTTCCTGACATAACAAAAAAAAGCGATTTCCCTATGAGCGCTTAGTCCCGTATCCTCACAAGATAGCCACCACGACTGGCGTGATGACATCAGCTTCCCAAGCCCTATAAGACAAGTACTTCAGACCGATACAAGAAAGAGACAAAAAGTTGACAAGTTCATCACATGGTAAGAATATAACCCTCTGGCTGTTGGTAGTGGTTTTCGTCGCAATGATTCGTGCAGAAATAATTGTGACAAAAACCGCTACCAACATCCAAAGGGTGGAGACAGTGCTACAATACACTCACACGAGGGCCGTGCAATGGTTCTACAGACTGAGGTTAGCACAATGTCAACACTCTACTGTCCTCTTACAAGGTAAGATATACAACAGACTGCGAGTTATCAGGTCAACCCTTTGGTTTCATCGGGAGTCCCTTTTCTGTTGAGGCGATTCCTGCAGGAATCACCGACATAAGTGGTACCGACAGCCGAACGAGTTAACTGGTTACACAAAGTCCTACTTTTTAACCCATTCAGCCCTGACACACTGGAACAGGACATAAACCAACCATGATAGTTCAAGGAAGAAGCAAGAATGGCTTATTTTGGCACAGCCCATGAAATACTCTGCCGTGTGCAGGCAAAAGACAGCAAGTCCATTTTTTGTAAAAAGCAAGATTTCCACTGCATTACAATTAAAATCTTGCTTTCCACAAAAGTGAACTTACTGCCTTTTACATGCTGAGGGCAGTATTTTAACTCGTTCGAGACGAACAGCATCAGAATACGCGGCTTAAGCCGCGTATCCAGATGCTGTTCGTCTCGAGTGAGTTCATCCTATGGCTGTCAGCGGCACTCTTTGTCATGATAATTCCTGTAGGAATCATGACAAAAAGCACCAAAGACAGTAAAAGGTTAGCTGTGCTTAGTATTTCAAAGGGCAACTGCCAAAAATGGCCTCATTTTGTTAACAAATAATACATCAACACAGGCACACATGCTAACTACACAAAACCACATTATACGATCAGTTTGCATCCAGAAGAGAGACAGTTTCTTGCATGTGGCAAGTCAGTTCAAGATTCAGTTGAGGATGTCATACTGTTGGTAGCAAACGCAGACGTTTCACAGAGCAGGCAGTGAGATCAAACCACGAATCATGCGGAGAGGTTGGCTACATATGATAACGTAGTCATGATGCCCACGCAGTATATGCCACTTACCAGTCCACGTCTCTCACAGAACACTCTTCTGCCAATGCTCGGCTCTCTAGGAAACGCTGTACGTCTGTAGGCATGGTGTTTTGTGTGTGTGCATTGTTAACCCTTTTCATCCTGATACACTGTTTCTTTAAATAAATTTGACTATGATAGTTCAAGGGTGGTGTCTGAATTAGTGAATAGCTTGGCGCCTCGGGTGCCAAGCTATTCTGGCACCACCCTTGAAATAAAATGGTTGATCCATCTTCTAATCTGTAATGTAGCCTTCATAAGCCAAATAAGCACATATTAAAAAAAATCCAACCTCAGGATGTTATGGGTTAACTCTTTCAATGCTGAGAAAAAAAGAACACCTCAAAACTCCTATAGGCATAGATCCCCATGAGCCACCACAGCTGTGGGGGGCTTAAGCTGTAACCTCAAGCCTCATTGAAAAAGATAGGCATATGTATTGAATTCCCATCTGTATGTCCGTTTTGAAAAACGTGTTTAACCTTGTGTTGTACTTGTCCTTGTTAACCCATTACATCCTGAAGCTGACTTTGTAAAATTTGCTTATTGTCCTCTGAAGGCTACATTACAGATTTAGGAGATAGAGCAATCGTTTTAGTTCAAGGGTGATGCCAGAATAGCTTGGCACCTAAGGTGCCAAGCTATTCTGGCACCACCCTTGAACTATCATAGTCAACATTTATGTCAAGCAATGGGTGAAAAGGGTTAAGCATGTTAATTTATTTGTTGGCAATTCTTAAATGTTTGTAGACATGTGTTCTACAGCTGCACCTGGAGCCGAAAATTCCTTCCAATTCCAGATTTGTAAAATTGCTGTGATCCTCGAAACAATGCCAGCAGAAAGTGGCCAGTGCATGATGAAATGGGATGACCAGCAACTGATGACCTTGGACAAATGGTACCCGATGACGAAGGTGTGGTGCTTGCAGCAATTCTGGCATCATGACCACCAACATTCTTTGTATCCTACTCAACAGCTGATTAAACAGTTGTGTGTGTGTGTGTTTGTGTGTGTGTGTGCGTGCGTGTGTGTGTGTGTGTGCCAATTGTGAGAGCATGCATGCAGCATAGTTTACATCAGTCAGACATCATCTAACAAAATGACCAACAAAATATGTACATTTGTACACACAAAAACTTGCCCAACTGTGAGCAAAACAAAAAGCGCAAAAAACTCTCATTAAACTAAATGAAGAAAAAAAAATCCAACAAGAAAAACAAACTGAACTGAATGAGCACACAAAACCAACGAGAAAAACTCACTGAACTGAGAAGGAAACCAAAAGTTTTCAAAGACAAACCAAAGTCAAGTAATAAAACTCAGTGTGCAATGTGGCCGTATTTTATTTCAGTGATATGATGTTCTTGAGAGAAATGGACCGAAGGTGTATAAAAAAGAGTAGCACTAACTGTGTTCACAAACCAGCCATCCAGAAAACTCTGTACATCGTTCATTGGGACATCCTGACGACCTCCTGCATACTCATGACATGCAGTCCCACACTAATACTCCGACACAAACTGCAATTACTCTGTGCAGGTACAGCAGAGGCTATTTGGAGCCACCACCCTTATCAGAGATTAACTTTCACTACAGACCTTTAACCCATTTCATCCTGAACCTGAGTTTGAAAAATTTGCTTATTGTCCTATGAAGGCTGCATCACTGATTAGGAGATAGATCAACTGTTTTTTTAGTTCAAGGGTGGTGCCAGCATAGCTTGGCGCCTTGAGGCGCCAAGCTATGCTGGCACCACCCTTGAATTATCAGTTAAATTTCTTTCAAGCAAAGGGTGTATCAGGATGAAAAGGGTTAAATTAATGATATGTGACACTTTCTGCCCTTCAAGACTTCTGATGTGAGAGCCTGTCTTTCTTGCAAAAATGGTGGTTCCTCAAAACAGGTTCCACTGTGTATCTAGCCTGGATCTCTGTGTCGAACCACAAATACAATATACCATCATTAACCCTTTCATTGTCAGAAAAAAGAAATGGCTATCCAACTACAAAAGGCAAAAATCCTCACGAGCCTTTGTAGCCAGATGTGGGGGTGGAAGGTATTCTTTGCCTCTTGTTGGTCCATTGTTATATTAATATCCACATTGCAGTGAAAGAATGAATGATGGGCATCAAATGTAATAAATGTACTAAAAACAACAACAATCAAACAGAGAAGACACACAAAACTGCACACAAAATACAAACTGATCATTAGATTTGTGGAAAAATTTTCCAAAATAGTTAATACCATCAGCCTATCATGAAACATAAGCATGCAACTCTCTTTAACACATTCTAACCATGACCGAAATCCCCACATTTTGAAGTTGCCCTCTGAAGGACTGCATTACAATTCTAGAGACAGATCGAGCAAGACAGTTCAAGGGTGGGGCCAGAATAGCTTGGCACCTCTGGGCGCCAAGCTAATCTGGCCCCACCCTTAAACTATCATGCTTGATCCATGTCTTGCTGTGGTGTGTTGGGGCTGAATGAGTTAAACGTTTTATCGATGCATGCTTTAGACCGCAACATGCCTGAGGGCATTGATCTTGCAGCATACAATTCATGATAGGCTTATGTTAACAATGACTACGAGCTATGTGATTTCATCCTTCATCATTTCTGTAGCACATGGTTCTACTGCTGCTGTGCTACTTCACACAACAGAGGCAATCCGATAAGCAAAAGGTCCTCTAACCAATGTCAATCACTGTTGGCTCGAGCACGGCTGTGTGTGGGTGAACCAACTGTAGCCAATAGGGCTCGGGAAGTTCCCCGCGTTGCTAGGGAGCATCGGCTGCCACACTGCCATCTTGAGAGGACACGCTAGCCTGGCGATAGACTTAAGATAGTAGCGAAGTAGTGTTTCAACACGTTTTTCTTCATGTTTTTTCCTCTTTGGAAACAAACAAAAACGGATTCTGGTTAGCGGTTTCCTACGGTGATGGCAAGACTTGCTGTTATTGCCTGTAGCACGTCAGGACTTTCCTGACAGCAATTTCCCAATGAGCTCATGAGTCAGCGTATCCTCTCAAGATGGCTGCCATAACTAGCGTGATGACGTCAGCTTCCCGAGCATTATATTGGCCCCAGAACCTTTTACTGCGAACGTCTAAAAAAAAACACACAACAATGACTTTGCTGGTATGCTGTGCACAAACATACAGGGAATTCAAAGTAACAGTTGTCAAAATGCCTTGCATCAAAAAGAAACTGCACTTGGCCAAATAAAATCAAGTTCGTGAGTGACAAATCACAAAGACATATGGATGGGAGAAAAAAAAATATACCAGGGCACAAAAAGCCACCAGGCTGACGTTGGTTGCCGTTGGCCCACACGCAACAGCCAACATTGGCCAACATCGGCCTGATAAGTTTAGCACACTGGTAATACATCTTGTACACATACAGCAAGATCCTCTTTCTCACATGCCCCCTGAGATAATAGCATTATAACAACCGGCCATTTATAATGGCCGAAACATCGTAATTTAGACCACAACACTAAATTACCAAAACATAATAAATTACACAAAGGCTACAAGTATTGAGTACAACTCTACATGTTTACTCATTCAGGACGTGCTGCCTCGGATACGCAGCATATGCCGCATATCTGGAGGTGGCACATCTCGAATGACTTAACCTTTATCTGACTGTCAATAGTTCCTGTCAGAATCATTGTGACAAAAAGCGCTATTGACAGCCAAATTAAGGCTAATAAAATTATGCCAACTATGTGACTGTGAAAATATTATGCCAACAATGTGACTGTGGAAATATTATGCAACTCTCATCTTTTGTTTTCCCTGACCTCCAAGACACACAAGATGCGGCAAGCATGTTATTACGAGCAAAAGAAATGCATCATTGGAATTATCAGAAACACCTGAAATCTCGAGTTTCCTGCGAGTCCAATAATGCTTAATATTTTTCTAATTGTCAATATGCAAACCTACAAATTTAGAGTTTACCTTCCACACTGTCACTAACAGCACCAAACCTTCACAAAAGTCTTGCAATGAAAGATCTTGTGCAAAGTATATATAGTTATGTTCATAGTACACCTACATCTTGGCGTTTCATGTCTCCAATTGCGATATGTTTAGTCAACTGTAACTGAGGTTAGCTGGAGTTCCAGAGAGCTGTCACAACACACCAAAGTCCGGATTTTCAACTCCAACGTAAAAGCAGTTCTCCTATATGGAGCAGAGACTTGGAGATTGACAAAAACCACAGTCAACAGAGTACAGATCTTCATAAACAGTTGCCTTAGAAGAATTTTGAAAATCCACTGGCCAGAGAAGATCAGCAACGTCAGACTCTGGGAGAGAACAGAGCAGATAACAGCAGAGAATGAAATTGGGCGAAGAAGATGTGGATGGACTGGTCACAGTCTGAGAAAGCCAGCTTCCAGTATCACTAGGCAGGCATTGTCATGGAACCCCCAGGGAAAGAGGAAAAGAGGCAGGCCGAGAAACACCTGGCGTCGAGACCTCCAAGCAGACATCAAGAGACTTGGAACCACCTGGAGTAAAATCGAAGGAGAAGCACAGGACAGGAGTCGCTGGAGGTCTCTCATTGACGGCCTATACCCGGGGAGGGGTGACAGGGGTAAGAAGAAGAACTGAGGTTAGCGTTGGTGAAACCAGAGCAGAAGCATGTCTACACCGAATGAGAAGTGAGGTGTCAGATGCCACAGTCGAACAGTGGCTGGTAGTAGGATGTCAGTTGGTGTGTGACTGTTACAGGTACACAAGTTAATCCAGTGTGTAAGAGTGATGCTGTTTTAGATAATGTGTGTCGCTGTGAGACTTGTAAACTGTATATATTTCCTTTATTCATTTTCACTTCAACATAATATGATACTTCAGCCAACAGTACAATTAGCCGCAATAAAATGGCTTTAGTCGCCCGCTCGGCGTTGAACCCTAAAATTAAGTAACAGTCCACAGCATTTTCTGGCCTCTTGTGCTAAAAAGTGGTCAACTTGCAGGAAATGGGTACCTATTTATTGGTGAGAAATATTGTGCTCGAAAATGACGCAAAAGGACAAAAGTCGCATAGTAACATGTTCACACCTAGTGTGAGTCCGAGGGATGGGACTATGATAGCCTGATGCAGGCTTGCACATACACAGAATATTTAAAAAAATAATAAATTACTAAATGTATGTTCTGCTGTTTTGAGTTACACACTTTTACCCCTTCACTGCCAGAACAGAGCGAACAATGCACAAGAGGCATAGATCCTCATGAACCCCAACAGTTGTGGGGGCTCATGTGGATCTATACCTCTTGCTGACCCTGCCTTGTATACATGTTTCTTGGACAGCTGAGGTTCTTTGGTGTGGAAAAATACAAAGATTTCAGAAACACAAGCTGCCACCAATGGCAGTAAAGTCATTAACCCATATCATACTGAGGCTAAAAGCTTCAAATTTGCACACTGCCATATGCAAGCCACTTTATAGTACTTACAGATACGGATATAATGGCTTAGTTCAAGGGTGGTGTCAGAATAGCTTGGCGCCTAGAGGCGCCAAGCTATTCTGGCACCACCCTTGAACTAGTTTAGTCAAACTTATTTCACACACTGGTGTATTCCGAATGATAATCATGGTAGCCCTATAACCAGTAGAATAGCAGAGTCAGTGTGACATATATATCAATAAACAAGTTGTGCAGAAAGTCGAACAAGAGTACATACAGCCATAATCAGTCTCTTCATGTATAACGAATCAGATGTTCACACAGGTGTGTTGAAAAGGGTTGAGTCGAGATAATTATTTAGATAGAGCCAGTGTATCTCACTTCACTGTATTAAGCCCTTTGTGCTTGCAAACCACTGGTGCCGTATTACATGATATTGTAAAGAAAAGGCTTCAATATACTGTGATATTATAACTTTCAAATTATGTTTTCCATATTCATTTACCCAGCTTTAGCTGTTGAGACTGGTATGGAAAAAAGTAACGAGACAATACAACATTATAGCATATTGAAGCCTTTTCTTCACAATATCAATTATGTTGCGAATCTTTGATTTAATGCAAAGCTGACAGGAGTGGGAATCTCCTGCTACAAACAGTCGAAGTTGCAGATGACATTATAAGGGAATGAACTCGCCAGAAGGAGACAGTTGTCTCAATTTACCTTTATGGTGGTCTGCTTGAATTGTACATGAACATTGCACAGCTTTTCAAAACATTCACTGGTACTTTAGCTGTCAGAAGTGAACTGACAATGGGATAGATGACCCAATGCGCCAATGAGCAAAAGGCCATCAGGCCGACATTGGCCCACGTAGGTACAGAATTTGAAGTTTATTTTCTATGTTGAAGTTTTCGTCCATAAATCACCAAGACATGACTGTGCAGTAATGGATGACACAGGCAGCCAGAGCCTAAAGTATACTGCACAGGAGGAATTAAGAGTACAATGCACAGGGGAGCACAATATACTTTGGCAGGTTCTGTGAACAACAAACCCAAACCTCGCATTTGGCATGTGATTTCCAAATTCGCAACATTTAGTACTAGTGGCTGCATGCACAAAAGGTCAACTCATTCGTGGCCAGCCGCATCTGGATGCGCGGCTTATGCCGTGCATCCGGATGCGGCTGGCCGCAAACGAGTTAACCCCTTCACTGCCAAGACAAATTAAACATTACCCATCTGCAAGAGGTGTAGATCCTCATGAGCCCACGCAATTGTTGGGCTCATAAGGGTCTCCACCTCTTGCTGCTGCAGTTTGTGGCCATGTTCCTCTGACAGTTGAAGATTTTGGTTGTTGAATGAACACAGATTTCAGAAACAAAACAAAAATGCGTCCACAGGCAGTGAAGGGGTTAACATGCATGTGGAGAACAGCTCCATGGCCACCAATTATGGGCGAGACTTGAGAGTTTTGGTGGTGTCGGCTTCTTAACCAGAAGACTAACTGTTGAAAGACAAGGCCCAGAACAGGCCGTGACAGAATGCAAGAAAATATATTAGAGTTACAATACAAAATGGGTACCTTACTAAAAAGACACAATACCTGACTGTATGGGGTAACCTCCCCTGAATCCTGTAATGGGGCATAAGATGGTGTAACAGCAAAAACATGGGCACAATACTGTGAACAAAGCTCATAAGAATAAATAATTCCAACAAATCAAACAGTGAACTACCTTATCTCTTGGCCAGCAAGAGGCTTAGATACTCATAAGCCCCTGTAGCCGGAATCTACATCTATTGCAGACGGATACAGCAACATTGTAGCAATTGATCGCTGAGCTGACATGCTGCGTCCATTAACAAGATAATTGCACATGGCCACAAATTTCCAATGAAAAACCCAAAACAAACACAATAAATAAATACAAATTATTAAAGTGAACACACAATATGGATGGCAGTGAATTGCTTTGTAAAGTGATCTAAGTCCTTATGAGCTAAAACCCAGTAGGAGTACATTTTGGTGGGATGACTGGGGAGGGGAGTGGAGGGGCAGGGAGTGGAAGAAGTTGTATAAAATTCATGAAAAAAACCCATAAAGGCCATCATGACTAGATTGGAAAAATGCCGATTTTTTCATTTATTTTAGTGGGCTCTCGCTAAAAATATAACTGGACTGTAAAACCAGAGAAAGTATACATACACATATTGTGACAAAAATAAAACACTGAGTGGTCAAATCAACAAATTTCGAGACATACTGCAGACAAAAATTCTGCCATCATCCCATGCCATCAATGATACGATTCATAAGTTGAGTTCATTTTGTGCTTTGTGCACCGAAGATGCAACATTTCCATAAAACCTTCAGCAAGCACCCACCAGTAATGTTCACAGCGCCTTTGCACACACACTGCTCACAGTACTGACAGCTGCATGCACAATGCAAATACCACACTGGTTGTCTAACTTGATTCACTGCTGCACTGCAGCAGTGACTCAAGGGAGACAATCAGTGTGGGGTGCTAAGAGATGACGACAACAATAAATGATGAAGATGATGTTGGCATGAGCCAGGTTTTGGTGATGGAAGTCAGAGTACAAAACTACACAGGTTTAAATAGAATCTGATAGAGAAATACACCCATAGGATGATAGATGCAACGTGACACATAATCATTATGTACATCAGTATCTCACCCAACTGTTGCAAATATATATACATGGGTAGCGCGGCCAGAATCAACAAGATAAAACAACTTGTGCATGCGATGTTCATTTTTGTGTCAGGTTTGTTTTCAATATCTCTTCAGTCGCCGTTTGTTTGCATCTCCACAAAATAGGCATAAATTAATATCAAATGAAAATGTGTCCACCATCGTTACATGTGTGTTTGTGATTCTGTATGCATGTAAACTAGTGTGTGTTGTGTCAGCGTGTGCGTTCAAGCACCTGAAAGTGTGTACATGACTGTGTGTTTGTGCTTGCTTGTGTGTGTTTTGTGTGATGTATGTGCATGTTTGGGTGTGCGCACGCATGTGCATGCATACACGTGCATGCATACACATGTGCCTGATTAAATGTGTGAATATGTGTTTGTGTCGGTGCATGTTGTGAATGTGTTCGTGAGCGTGTTATCACCACATTGCGGACTGGAATGTTCTGTAGAGCGTGGCGAGGGAGAGAGGAAGCAGACACAGACCTATACAGATGCCGTTGGAGGTCACGCCTGCGCAGGTGAAAGTGCGTCCGGCCGCAGAGGATGGCGTGGACACATTCTGCTTCAGCGGATGCTTCTCTGTTCCCATGACAACCAGCGTCCACTCCTTTAGCTCTGCTGCAACACAAACACAGCCAGTCTTATTCTGCCAACAGTCACAACACCCACCTTCTAACCACAGCTGTACAAAACCAGGATGTCTTCCCCCCCCCCCCCCCCCCCCCCCCCCATGTAACCACTGGTATCGCTTGCAGTACCGGTGGCTGCATGTACAGATGGGGTGAACATGCAAATGAAGTCCAAAAGAAACAAACCCAGCAAGCAAAAGGGTCCAGGCGCCAGTATCAGCTTCTGTTGGCTTGCGCACATTTGTGTGCAGGTCAACAAAAGACGATATCGGCCCCAGGACCCTTTAGTCACAGGACAGCTCAGTCTACAGTGTTTCATAATAAGAATGTTTACACGCATCATAAGCCCCAACCAAACATCTTGACAAGTCAAGATATCAATGACTGATAAAGGGCACAAGAAAAATGACTGCTGTGACAAGTTACGAGCATGACGTCTATATGTGTGTATGTGTGAGTGCGCATGTACGAGTAAACAAGAAAAAAATACCCCTGCAAAACTATCTCTAAATAACTAAATACACTGTATGAGTATGCATGAAACAATGATGAAACACAACACAAAATCACAACAGAAGGTATGAGTTTATTTCCAAACAAACCGAAGCTAAACACAAACACTCCAGCTATACACTCTAAACATGCAAAAAACAATCAAAATCAAACTTATAACCCAGTGCACTAAAGGTCATTGGAACGGCTGTGGCCACTGTCGACTTGAGCACAGGTGTGTGCAGGCTGACTGCGACCAACATCGTCCGTATAGCCTTTGCTTCCTGGGTAATGCATAACTTTCTACATGAAAACGTGACAGTATTTGGGATTTTTTCCTCTTTCTATTTGTGAGTGTTGCAAAACGCCTTGAAAAAAGGGCAGAGCTTCATCTCCATTAAAGAGCAGTTGGCAGGGCCTTCAGCTGGCATTTCCTGCTCATACTTTATAGGGCTCGGGAAGCTGACGTCATCACGCTAGTCATGGTGGCCATCTTGAGAGGATACGCCTACTCATGAGCTCATCGGGAAATCGCTGTCAGGACGATGTCAGGAAAGTCCTGACATGCTATAGGCAATAACAGCAAGTCTTGCCATCACCGTAGGAAACCGCTAACCAGAATCTGTTTTTGTTTGTTTCCAAAGAGGAAAAAACATGAATTAAAATGTGTTGAAACACTACTTCGCTACTATCTTAGCATGTCCTCTCAAGATGGCGACTTGGCTGCCGACGCTCCTTAGCAATGCGGGGAACTTCCCGAGCGCTACTAACACGTGCATCCTAGCACAGCCTAGTATCTCATAACAGTTCTCACGTTTCACCTACATGCTAAACTGTACATGGCTGACATCTTTACTGTGTTCATGCGACTGACAACTGCCAATCATACATAGTGAACCAGAAAACTGCTTCTAAGTCCCAAATATTGTCTGAATAGTCTTTGACACATCATCAATTTGAAGCCACAGGTCAAGGCCACCCGACTGCCATCAGGTGATGTGTGTTACACTTGACCGTTGGCGTAGTTTATTCGTGCCTACCCAAATCAGGCTCTGTACAGTTTGTTAGAATGCAAGATGCATCATACTGGAAGGGACTAGCGCTAGATAAATCACGACAACATAGAGTTAGCCTCCGTCATGTACCATTGACTCTTACAGTAGACATACCGAGGAAAAGCACTCAGCGCCGTGACAAACACTTAGATCCCCTGACCCCTTCCCAAAAGGAAAGGGGTCAGGGGATCTAACTGCTTGTTTGTCCAGGACGGAATGGTCTCCTCTAACATGTACAAATCAAAAGAGGCTCACTCGTAAACTGAAGACTTAAGGGTAGCAAAAGGTCCTTGGGCTGGCATCAGCATTCAATGGCCTATGCATGGGCAAACAATGGCTCATTCTGGACCAAGGACCTTTTGCTTACAGGGGAAAAGCAAGACAGGTCAGTGAGAAGGCAATCCCAATTACGCCAGTGACTACAGACTGTAGAATTAATGCACAAATGACCAGCCATGCTGACGACACATAGCAAGCCCATCAGCACACAGGGGATTCATGCAGGGGCAAAATGGCAACAGGCAGGGGGTGGGGCGGGGACTGAGGGACTGGGGCAGGGTGAGTTTGGGTGGGGTGTGGCCATATGCAGAGAGAAGTAGAAGATGATCGAAAGTGGGGTGATGGACTGTGGACATACATATGCCAATGTGGAGCAGATGACAGTGTTCATTCCTAGTGTGAAATTTCCATATTTTGGGAGTTGTCTTTTGAGGCTACATCCATACAGTTCAAGAGAACAGCTGTTACAATGCAAGGGTGGTGATTGTTCACGCCCAAGCTATTCTGGAACCACCCTTGAACTGTCACTGGTGAACACTGGCTGACTCCCTTAACCCATATCATACTAAGGCTAAAAGCTTCAAATGTGTACACCGCCATATGCAAGCTACATTATAGTACTTACAGATAAGGATATAGACCAATGGCTTTAGTTCAAGGGTGGTGCCAGAATAGCTTGGAGCCTAGAGACACCAAGCTATTCTGGCACTACCCTTGAACTATTTTAGTCAAACTTATTTCACACACTGTTGTATTCCGAATGGTATGGGTTAATTCGCTATAGAAGAAAGCGAACTGAGGGAGACAACCAGAGTTTTGCGGGTGCAGCGCATCAGGGTTGAATGGGTTATAAGTGGTATCAAACTGAGAGAACGAGGGCACTGTGGTGATTCAGAGTGAAGAAAGAAAATGGGGTTATGAATGTCGCAAGGGCGCCAGTGAAAGGCCCGTGAAAAAAAGAAACAGGCAAAAAGACCAAAGGAGAAAACAAATGACATTGACACCAGAACAAGGAAACAACTCCACCAAAGGAAGGAAAAAGTGTCCAGTGTCATGTCCAACCAAACAGCCAGACAAGTGAACTCCTCCTGGGCATGAGTGTAAACCACATGTATATACCAATCAAAGAGGCAGATCTGAACATGATCACAGAGTGAAGAAAGAGGACACCTGGTTGGGGTATTTGGTGTATGTGCGTATGTGTACACGTGTGTGCGAGTGCATGCATGTGAGTGTGCAAGAGAGTATATTGTGTACAGCTGCTACTGTAGTGAGGCACACTAGCAAACAGCAGTTTCCAGTACCCGCAACCAAACTACGGAGTGCGATTCACCTGCTCAGCTATGTACAGAGATAAGTGAACTTTCGCACATGCCTACCTGCCTTTCAATACTGCGGACAGCGGCAGCAGCCCGCCATCTGTAAGAATGGAACCCACTATCCATGTAATTAAAACTCACTATCCGTTTAACCCCTTCACTGCTGGAAAATGCTAACACCATCCAACTGCCAGAGACAATTAACTCATGAGCCTCCACATTTGTGGGGACTCATGCAGTTCTTTGCCTCTTGCTGACCCAGTTCATATCCATGTTCCTCATATTGATCGGATTGTTTCTTGTTGAATTTGCCCTCCACCCCCCCCCCCCCCCCCCCCTTTTCCAAGACATTATTTTGCCTCAGCTTGGTTTATGCCGTGACTCATCCCCAGAAGGTAGCTTCAGACATAGGTAAAGATACAACAGGCAAAGGAACACAAAGTGCTGACATCAGGTGTGGACCAGTGCTGACCACACAACAACACTCAGGGGGGAGGGGGAGGGGGGGGGGCTTGAGGCAGGGAGTGCGGGAAGAGGACAGGACAAGCAAGGCACACAGAGACAGGTAGTGAGAGAGGGGTGGAGAGATTAATGAAGCTTGCCTGCTGTTAGTTTTGGGCGTTTCACGTTTCTCGGGAACTGTAGGTTGGAGGAGGGCAGGTTGGATTTTTTGGCTAGCGTTTCATACACACAGGTGTGGGCCGCGGGACTCAAGTGCTGGCTTTTGTGGCGTGCATACGTTGAAGACTTAGATGCAAAAGCCTGGTACACAGGGTCCCAAAAGTAAAAGGAGTCCCAGTTCTTACGGTGAGTGTTGTGCTGCTGGCTTTGGCTCGACCCTTTGCTATTCCAGTCATGCCACTGAGGCTCCCTTTGCTCAGGGGCAGCGGTGGTGGTGGTGGTGGTGGTGGTGGTTGTGGTGGTGGTGGTGGGAGTGTAGGTGGTGGTGTTATAATAGTTAAGGTAGGGGTTAAAAAGAGGCCGTGGCGTGTCGTAGTGCCGCGGCCACTCTCCGTAGCGCCCGTAGTCACGACTGGGACTACGCACGGACGTGGGGCTCTTCCGGGGGTGACTATCGGTGCCATACAGCACCAGCACCCAGTCCCGCAATCTAACAGGCCGAACTGCAAACAGACAGAAAGGGAGACGGACATCAGTGTACACACACATATACACAGTGACAATCTAACAGGCTGAACTGCAAACAGACAGAAAGGGAGACGCACAGCAGTGTACACACACATTCACAGTACACACAACCCAGTGCGCACAACATCAAGCCGATGTCGGCCACCATTGGCCCTTGTGTGTGTGCCAATGGCAGCCGACATGGACTCGACTGCCTTTGCTCACCATACACAGTCTAATGGGGTGAACAGCATTCATTCACCAAGGCACAAGCCCACACGCACACGCATACAAACGGTGCAACACAGTCATGACAAGACATCTGGGATACCGCCACAGCACACTGGCGCCATCAGGGCTTCTGCAATACACACCAACAGACACTGACACAGACACCACAAACATACATATTCAAATTGACAGTCACACTGACATCACAGCCACAAACGCAGAACCTACAGTTAATTGAGTTGTGAAAAAATTTATGAGTAGCATCTCAAGAATTATGTGGTAATAATTACTAAAGCGCTCTCTCTTTATTTTCCTCTGTGCTTGGATAGTTTAGAATGTGAGGTACAAGTCTGTCTCCCTTAACAAGACTCTTTGACCTATCTCCCCTAACATGACTTGTTTACCTCCCTACCTGTGGTGCATATAATCTACACTGAATCAGACATACATGTATGACAGGTGTTCACTCACACACAGTACCTACGCACTATAGAGGAAATGTACATTTGGAAAAGGTCACATGAATAGATCTTTGATATGAAACCCTTAAGTATGGGGGCTCATGAGGATCTACACCTCTTGCTGACACCACTCTTAGTCCATGTTCCTGGGACAGATGTGGCTCTTTGCGGCTGAATTGCAAAAATGATTGCACAATCTGTGTCAGCTGGCAGTGAAAAGGTTAATCCTGCTGTACATACAGCCACAAGTCACTTTTACTTTAGCGGTGGATGCATGCACAAGAGGGTTTAATTTAGGGTTAAAATGGTTCTATCTCCACCCCTGGATCACCTGCTAAGGAGGCCACAATATACAGGACTGACACAACACCAGGGGAAGCCCTGAGCACCACACACACCGTCACAAAACGTGGTCAACAATGCACACGACACACACTGCCAACACACGTGACGAACGGCCAACGCACGTGACAGACGGTTAGCAGTTAGGTCTGGCACAGACCAAGAGAAGACAACACAGCACGTTAGTGACAATATGCAATGCACAACATCTTGTACGCAATACACAGCAAATAGTCAGCACATTTTGTACACCTCAACGTTATGTTTTATGTACACCTCAACCTCAATATTAGACTAAATGGAGTTATACATACTGTCATTGCCAGAGCATGGTAATTGGTATAGCTTTCAATACAATGCACTTACACTTGTATCACCTCTCAATTGTTTGGGGTACAGTTACAAGTTATCTCCATGAAGGGCATGAAATTGTTACAGCATACACATCAAAGGAAATGGACTGGCCAAACCAACAGTTAGATCCCCTGCAAAGGGGATCCAACTGTTGGTTTGTCCAGGGCTGAGTAATTTCCCTTGGTATCTGTACGTATTTAAAGCGCTTGGCGCACCTATTTGGTGTGTGAGTATGAAATTGTTAGCAGTCACCTCAAAAAAACAGAGTTAACTTCAGCAGAAAAAGTCAATGGCTACAGATTGAGTCAGTTAACATAAAAATCAAATACACAAGAAACATACTGACAAGCAAAAGAAATGCGACTTCATTCAAGTCATCGGGAATACTGAAGTGTTTCCGATGACTAGAATAATAACACATTTCTTCTGCTTGTCAATACACCTTCATTGCAACAGTCAACACATACTTTGCAATGTTTACAAGTAAGCATCACTTAAGTGAGTTTATCAGTGAAAACAGACAATAGACGTCAAACCTACATATTAAAGACAGTCGACATACTCAGTATGATCAGCCCTAAAAAAGTAAAATCATGGGACAATATACTTAAGCACCATAAACCTGACACACTATCAAAAACTGTTTTTGCCTTTGATAATGATCAATCCACTTGTAAGTACACTTGTATTGTGATCAGTTATAATGGATACGCTAGTATACGGTGACAAGCTCATGCTAACACAGACAGGCTGCAAGGTAAATGTTTTGTAAGCTACAACGAAGGAGGAGAAAAAAAGGTTGAGGAAGAGAGAAGCGAACAAATGTGACTAACGTCCAAAAGAGAAAGGACTTACTCTCGGAATCGTATGCCGGGTCATTGACAAGTTTCTTTACTCTATAGTTGCCAGCTGAGGACAACAAGGAAATTGTGAATCAGATTAATTTAACCCTATGGCTGTCAGTAGCGCTTTTTGTCATAATGATTCCTGTAGCCCAAAAAGCACTCCCGACAGTCAGATTAATTAATTAATAAACATACCCCCAACCAACTATGGCTGATAACATATGTCAGCCTCTGTGAAAAGTCCTTGGGCCTGTACACGGGCAACTAAGGCTGATGTCAGGCCTGAGGACCTTTTGCTCTCCAGGTATCCCTGTGGAAGCTAGAAACCTGGCTGTGTGCTATACAGCAGAACCTGTTTTAAGCAGCCAACTTTTTTCAAAATACAAAAGTGGTCTTAAAAGACAGGTGTTCTCACAAGAGAAGTCTTGAAGGAAAAGGTGTCGCCTGTCATTAACCCTTTTAGCCCCAGATCCCTACAGCAGGATGATTTGACCATGATAATTCAAGGGTAGTGCCAGATTAGCTTAGCACCTTCAGGTGCCAAGCTAATCTGGCACTACCCTTGAATTATCATGGTCAATCCACCTCCCGCAACTGGTACATAGTCATTCAGTTACACTTCCAAAATTTGGGAAAAGCATCCGTGGGGCTAAGAGGGTTAAAGATCATCACGTAGGAGGCTACAGCCACCTAAATGATGGTCTTCAATGACCAGTGTGTAGCCACCTAAATGATGGTCTTTAATGACCAGTGTGTAGCCACTAAATGATGGTCTTTAATGACCCGGTGATCTCACACAAGGGTGGTCCCTCATAACAGGTTGTAACTGTACATCTGACTTTGCAATCTACTGGTATGCCTAATACTGAGGCTGACCTGTATAAAGCAACTGACAACCAGCCTGTTGAATATCTCCCTCCCCCCTTCTCCTCCCCTCCTTCTCAGCATCAAAGTTACTTCTTTTGTAATTAACCTCCAAGTTTTAAACCACAGAGAAAAATAGTAACATAGTAACACAACTTCACTGTAAGTATATTTACACAAAGTATTAGAAGATTAAAATGGTATCACTATCCAAACATGAGCAACAAACATCAAAGGACTCATGTGAACAAATAGATTACAGATCTAGAAAAAAGAGATGACAACAATGTACACACATCCAGGAGCAGAAGTCTGACAGAGAAGACAAACATTCTAAAACAAATACAAACAGATAAAACTTCATATAGAAAAACACACACAGCCCATCACAAGTCAACCTCAGCAGTTAAATATTTGTGCCAATAAATGCCAAGTCAGGTGCAAGAAGTTTTCATCACTTAGGTTTATATTATGATGATACATGTATATGACCGACTCCATACAAAGGGAGGTTATCACCGATACAAAGAATTTATCAGCACAGGTGGAGGCAGTAACCAAATGGATGTCCTGTTGGCCCATAGGATAATACAATAACTCTCTTTGTGTATGCCACCAACAGTACTTTTACAGGCAACAGGGGGTAACCCCTTGATTGCTACTGATTATCAGAAAAGCTGCATAGTTAACCTTTTGCGTGTCGGCAGCGGTTTTCATCATGGTTCCCATAGGAATCGTCATGACAAAAACCGCTACTGACATGCAAAGGGTTAAGGTGTCTTTTCCACTGAGCGGTATTATCGGTAGCCTTCAAGCGGTTAATGGGATTATGCTGAGGATGATTTGCTAAGCTGTAAAATAAAAAAGTGAAGAAACTTACCACGGACATCGGCTGCTAGAGATCAAGCCAGCACTGACGAGACAAGGCACTAGCAAGGTCAAGGACACTGGCGGAACAAATGCTAGCAAGGTGAAGGACAGAGCTTCTGGCCAGCAAAACATCCAACAGACATGCGCACACGCAGTAATCACATGTCATCTCACACCACACCATGCCAAGCTATTATTGTACTCTCTGTCAGCTGTCACAATCGCAAAATCTATCTTCAGACTCCTCAGCAAGTTTATCTTAGTTGGCGAACATATAAGCTATTGTGGCTGATATTTTTTGGTCTTGGTATTCTCTACAGAAAGTGCATGCATCAGTTTTGTCATAGTTCTAGTAGCTCCAGTGGAAAAGTCACAAATTAATCAACAGTTTATGTTATGGTCTTGTCCACAGCAAGTACATGTAACCACTTTTCAAAGTGCTACTGGCTCCAGTGAAAAAGTCACACATTACCAATGATACTGTGGTAGGCAGTACTTAGCTTGTTGGGGGTCAGGATGAGTTTTACCTGCAAACTGCATGTTCCACCCTACCTCACGTCCTCCTTAATAGGTCTATAAACCTGCACGCTCTCTGCATTCTAGCAGTGATGAGAAGACGCTTGTCATCCACTGAGTTTCCATGAAAAACTTTGGATAAGGATCATTCTCTTTTCAGGCTGACAAACTTTGGAATAGTCTCCCATTTCACCTGTGTCACTGTCCTTCCCTATACTCCTTCAAGACCCAACTGAAAACGCTGTGATTAACTTGCTTTTCAGACCACCATTCCAGCAGACACTGATACACTCTGTCTTTTTAGTCTGCTCCATAATGTGCTGTAACACCCTAGAACATTTCCTGTTTATTTGCATTATTATTATTGTATGGCTTATTTGTGTCCTGTTTGTTGTGTATGTATGTTCGTAAAGCACTTTGAGGCTACTTTGTGGGGATCCTGCACTATATAAGAAACACGATCATATTATTTACATTATTTAAAAACGTTAAGCCTATGGCTGATGGTAGCATGTTTGGTCAAGGTGATTTCTGCAGGAATCACCTGAACCAAACACACTACTGGCAGGCAAAGGGCTAAGTAAGAGTTCAAAGTGTGTAAACAAGTTTTAATTTAATTTTGACCTTTTGAGTGGCATCCCAGTAAGCAGAGGTAATGGGGCCAAAGTCAACTGCAGTGTGCCAACACACAGCCATGCGAGGGCCAATTATGGCCGACATCGACCCCCCCAGAACCTCTTGCATACTGGTATCATGACCATAATGTGCTGCAACATCCTAGTGCAATCAGCTGGTGACAGGTTGAACAGACTAACAGCTCTGAGTCCAATGCACAGTCTGTGATATGGTTTTCAGCATGCGTACATCGTTGTGCTGTACAACTTATCAATCCACGCTAATGAGCACTGTGATAGATAGAAATATACAGTATGTAAAGAATTAAAGAATGACTGAAGCTCAAAGTGAAAGGAAAAACAAGACATTCTGCCGTAAAGTGCACAGCAATACACAGACTTGTTAGGAACAACATTGACACGTAGTTGTCTCCCTTGATTCACTGCCCCAGGATTCACTGTCGCTACTGCAGAGAATCAAGGGAGTCCACCAGTATGAACAACATCAGAAGCTGTATGTCTGGAGACACTGGCACTAATCTGTTATCTTCTCATACTTTCCGCTAATGTGAGTACAGCAGAACCTGTTTTCAGCAACCACTGATTTTGCTAGGAAAAAGCAGTCAACCCATCACATCCTGAGGCTGATTTTGTTTTCAAACTGCTTATTTTCCTATGAGGACTACTAACAGATTAGGACATAGATCAACCATTTTAGTTCAAGGGTGGTGCCAGAATAGCTTGGCGCCTCAGGCGCCAAGCTATTCTGGCACCACCCTTGAACTATCACAGTCAAATTTATTTTAAAATTAGAGCAATAGTGTATCAGGATGAAATGGGTTAACAGACAGATCTGTGCTCTCTCAATAGAAGTCTTCAAGGACAGAAAGTGTCACCTGTCATTAATGATCATCATTCTGGTGGCTATAGCCACCCTCATATTGGTTTACAATGACAGGCAATTTTTCATAAGGGTGGTCACTCAAGGCTGGTTCTGCTGTGTCAAAGTGCTACTAGTAACTGAAAGGTATTAATGTACATGTATTGTATGATTGTTTCTTGAGAATTTGAACTATTTCATGCAAAGCAAACATACACGTGGCCTAATATATGTAGGCCTGCAGTCACATAACCTGCTCTAGACATACTGAAAACAGCCTGCATGTGTGTGTGCATGCGCACGCTCGTGCACACACGTAAAGTAGTGTGAATGTGCACTTGTGTGTGCAACTGTAAGGGAGAAAGGGGCTTTCATTCAAAGACTACAAAGCCAATTACAACCCAGAAAGATTAACCCACTTGTGAGTGCAGCAATCAGTACTGACTACAGTACTGGTGGCTGCATGCATAAGGCAATTAACAAATACAAGACAGAGCAAGACACTGGCAGCATGCTACACAGAGCCAAAGACACCAAGCCACATGAGGATTCCAACACTAAGGTGGACTAAACACATTGACTCAGTCTAAATCAGAAGTTCTAGCCTACTGTTCAGCTTCAACATGCAGGTATACATACATGAAAAAACGTCAGCTTGGCCCTAACCCTTTGGGTGTCCGTAGCGATTTTGGTTGAAATGATTCCTACAGAAATCACTTTGACTAAAATCGCTACTGACAGCCAAAGGGTTAACAAGAAGTTATAGTCTAGCGTCTAACGATATTTTATTTAGACCAGCGGACGTTTTTAGAGCACCTTTATGCGCTGGAACCCAGGCAGCCTACAGTGCAGCCAGACAGACTGACAAACAAGCAGATAATGCTGGAGGGGAAAGCAGCAGACAATTCAGTGAGCGGTACTCACATGAGCTGGCACCATTTTCAATCTCTAGCGTCCACTGCCCCTTGGCGGGCTCACCCCAGTTGTGGGTGGTCATAAAGGCCCAGTTGTTGAAACCCTCTCTGGACGTGTCGCGCGTGCGTTTGGCCAGGAGGGTGGAGCGCGTGAGGGAGGGGGAGGTCAGGAAGATCTGGATCTCTCCGCGTCGCGAGGAGGTCATGGTGATCCGCGCCTGCACGTGTTCTAGATACTTGACGTGATTCACGGTTCCCTCGCATCCGTCGGTGTAGAGTGGCACGATGATCTTCCCATTCATGGGCACAATCCTGGACAGACATTAAACATCAACGTTAAACTGTGCTCCAGGTATCTTAAGCCATTCTTTTGTGATTTGAAAAAAGCAAGATTTCTGTGGTACAACAATGCAAATATCACTTTTCTCCAAAAGGACATGCTGGCTTTTGTCAAATCAAGCAACATTCACTAGCCCTTCACAACAAACATGATTGAAAAACAAGACTAACAAGTCTAAGTCAAATCTGACCAATACTTCCTGAGATATTGCCTGGACAGACACGGCAAACCCAGAAATGGAGAGGAGGGGGAGGTACAGTCAAGGCGACCACATTTAAAGGGCCACCGCCTAAGCAGACCACCCACTTTCGGTCAAATGGTCTGCTTTCAGTTATTTAACCGATGCTAAGAACTTCACGATCCTTTGAATGTGGATGACTTAGGCGCTCATGGTTTTCATATAGGCAATCTGCCGTTTATCCTTATCTGTTGGAGGTGGGTGCCTTAGGCACCCATGGTTCTCATATAGGCAGTCTGCCATTTATTCTGATCTTTTGGATGTGGGCGACTTAGGCGCCCATGGTTGCTCCATAGGAAAACTGCTGTTTAGCCTCATCTGTTTAATGTGGGTGAGTTAGGCGCCCATACTTTTCATATAAACAAACAGCCATTTATCATGATTTGTAAGGTATATGCACCAATCCACCAGTGTGTTGCTTTGTTTCTGTGCCTCGGTGCTTTTGCCAGTCAGTTTGGTTTTCCTGTGGCCGACGTGTACACTCTTTGCAAAACTAACCCTAACCACAGCCAGAAATAATCATGGAAGTTGAATGCAGTGAAATATTCACCTCCAACCCAATGATCGCATACAAAAGACGAAACTTGGACCAGATCTACTCAAAACTAAGCTGTAGCACAACGAAGCCAATTGAGAGAACAAAAACGCCGTTAAAAACGCCATGAAGAAAATATGTAACTCAATGGAATAAACGCAAGCGCCAAACACGAAAGTTTAACCTCACAAACACTAGATTTCAATAACATTATGAAAGTACCCGCGTGTATGTCAGACAACATCCTGAACTAGAACTATCAATCCTAATCCCTATCATATACAGGGGTGGATCAATTACCTCAAGGGAGGGAGGGGGGGGAGGGGGGGGGTGGGGTGGGGTGGGGTTTGTTTTCCAAATTTTTGTTTGGGACCCTCAACCTCATACAAAAGGCCTCCCTGGCACTAGACCTTGGGGGGGGGGGGGGGGGGGGAGGATGAGGAATTCACGTGCGTGTTAAGACTATCACCATTCACCAAAATATCAAACAACAGGGGGAGTGGGGGTTCCAAGCACCCCAAATACGGCCTCTGTTACAGCATTTTACAGAATTTTGGGTCGGGGGATGGAGGTGGGGGTGGGGATGGGGGGGGGGTGTGCGGGGGTGGCAGGGAGGTGCGGGGGTGGGGGTGGGGTGGGTGGGTGGGGGGTGGGGGGGTCCCGGAACCCTTGGAACCCACCACCCCCCAGATCCGGGCCTGATATTTCGGGATAGGTTATAAACGAAGATCGAGATACGTGCAGCGTAACGCAGCATTAAAACAAAGTTTGGTGCAGTGACGATAAAGAGAACTGGCATTTCAAAGCAAAACTCATCTACACACACCTGAACTAGAAATAACAATTCAGACTGACTTGTCATGGGTCGCACTCACTTTTCTAAAGCTGTATATGCCAAAAGCAATTCTACCGGAACTGACATTGCAGATGTTGCAGTGTCACAAAAAATCACAGGTAATCGGAATAATTTTGCAAGATAATGCCGGGCCAGTTACCGTCTGGGATCATCTGAGACATCGTCACTGAAAGCTTCCTTTGTTAGGATACCACGTCTGCTTCTGAAAGTATCAGCCCACACACACACACACACACACACACACACACACACATATTGTGTTGCAAAACGCCATTAGCAACAGTGCGGTTTTGCCTATAAGGATTTCCCTCCAAAATCCAGCCTATGTTCTGTTGTAGGCGTATATGCGGAACGTGTCCTTACATGGTTTGGGCAAGTTATGATCATTTCAAACTTTAGAGGAGACTGTTGTGTGATATACTGAAATTACTGTGCTGGCTTCATAAATATGAACAGCATTCCAAGTGACATTTTTCTCATTCAGTTTCGATTTCTAGTTTAACCTGAGATAAACATCATTAGATTGACCCATGTAAGAACAAGTAGGGAACATAGAGTTACCACAGATAATGACCTCTGAATGAACCAATACCGGTGTTTCAGCAACATCAGTTTCACTAAAGGTCACTAACCCCCAAAGCTGGACTGAAGATGTGCAACTGGTATTTGTCACTCATCACACACACAAACAAACATGCCAATCGTTGAATCGCTGATTCATGCCCAAACTTTGTCAAAGTGTCCAAGTTCAGTAAAAACGTTGCTGGTTATCGGAACTTTAGCAAAAAGCAACTTGATCTAATCGACAGATGATGTGTTGGAAGGAAAGCCTGGGATAAAAGACCATGATAATATAACAGTTACTGTGATGGTCTCTGTCTTAGCTAAACGGCAGTACATTACGATAACCGGGCTAAAATGCCTCTTTCCGTGACCGCTCTTGGCTGTGTTCAGCTGTTCCCAAAAATTTCGTGTTGATTGACTTTTATGGAAACTATTCATCATTCCCGCCAGAGTTTAGCTGGCAATGCTTAACACCGCATTTTGTTCCAACTAAAAGCACCTGTTAGCGATTAGCAGACTCAAACGCATAGAAAACTGCGTGCGGGCTGATATGTTTGCATATAAAATGCAGGTTTTTGTTTGTTTTTATAAGTGCGGTCCACAAGTTGCACAAGCTGTGTCACTCGCATGTGTACGGCCGGCTAAATAAACAGACCATTGCACCATATACTGTACGATGTCAAATGCATCTTGCAGCTGCAGACACTGACCGCAAGTGCTACTGTTATTGTATGGGCGTCTAAGGCGCCCAGGGTCATACAGTGAGAAATAACTACCTCAAGGTCTCTATAATGGCATGGGTGCCTTAGTCACCCACATCCGAAGGATCAGGATGTTCACTTTGTTTGTGTTTGTTTACTTGTTTGTTTACAACTTATTCAGTGTTTTGTTATGGTCATGGACTTATACATGCTTGAGGAATACCTGAAGTTTCATTCAGATGTCGCTAGAAACAAAGAAACTGTGAGCAAAAAGCAGAGTGGGTGCCTTAGTCACCGAGACCATCGGTGAAGGTTAAATGACCGATTACATCCTGAGGCTGAATTTTTTTTTTTAATTGCTTATTGTCCTATAAAGGCTACATTACAGAATACAAGATAGATCAACCATTTTAATTCAAGAGTGGTGACAGAATAGCTTGGCATCTCAGGCACCAAGCTATTCTGGCACCACCCTTGAACTACCATAGTCAAATTTATTTCAAGCAATAATGCATCAGGATGAAAAGGGTTAAGGAGACCACCTGTCTAGGGCAAGCATTTTTGGATAGTCCCTTGGGTGTTCACTTCACACAGGTCTGACTGTACAAAAAGGTGAAAGCCAGTTCCCATTACCTGTTGTGGTCAAGTGAGCGTATTTCACAGATGTGCTGCGCAGGAACTGTGGTCCAGTTTCGTGCCGTGGCAACCATGGCCGACGCATCCATCAGCCCAAAGCCAAAGGAATGGCTGACTGAAATACACACAGGAAAATCAGAACCTAATTCTGACACAAATTCTGGCAATTTCTGAGCTAATGTTCAGACGTAGTGTCAGCTACAAGCAAGGTACTAGTGTTTTCTTATGACTGTGCGCAAACCCTAACAAGTGACGGTTTCTGCAGTATATTTAAATTGGTCACTACACCAAAAGAAGATGAAGCCAAGCAAAACCTGTCAATAATCCATACACTGACAGCAGATAGATTGATCACTGTAGTTCAAGGGTGGTGCCAGAAAAGCTTGGCGCCTGCAGGCACCAAGCTATTCTGGTACTACCCTTGAACTACAGTGGTTAGTCTGTCTCCTGAGCTGTAAGTTGGGCAACTCCCAAATTTGGAAACTATGACTTCGGCTTCAATGTGACAAGGCACAGAAAAGCAACCTACAAGACCAGAACTTGGCTATAAAGATGCTTGAAATGCAGTTTTGTTTCAGGTCTTCAGAATATGCACACACAAAAATGTACAAAAACAACAAGCCTAGAAAGCAACTACAACACAATTTATTAAATGTTCATGTCAAAACCCTTTTTAAAAATAGACATGATGAAAAGAAAACAATCCACTACATATCTTTTTTCCCAGGTGGTAGTCATTTAAACTAGAGAAATATAAGTAGTGCACTGTTTTCTTGTATGTCTATTCTGGTCTGTCTGTCTACTTTGAAGATATGACTATACTTGTCTGCATGTCTACATTAAAAAAGTGATTTAACCTGAAATTTGAATAAATTGTGTTGTAAATGACCTTTGTAATTGTGTTTATTTCTTGGGATTCTCTTTAAAATGTACATGCTTCACAGTCACCTTTCTGGTCAGGATTTCTACCAACGTTTGCCTCATCTCTGGCCAGCACTCAAGATGGCACCGTACCTTCCTTGCCTGCACTAATACAGAATCCAGTGATGGGTGTGTGTATTAGAAACATACCTTTTTTCCCCACACCATTGATGACCCAGTCGACAGCATTGAGGTTGTCTGGTTTGGCTGTCTCTACCACAACATGCTGCATGTCTCGCCACGTCATGGATGGGCTGCAAACACACAATGTACATCCTCATGAGCCCTACCCATATTTTCAGCTCATCTACCAAAGGCATGATGTTTCGCATTCAATAAGCTGTATACAGCAAACAGGAAAGGGGAACTCACTTGGCTTGTAGGGCGAGAGCTATGAGACCAGCAGCCAGTGGAGCGCTGGCAGAAGTACCCGTATGTGATTCTGTGCAGTCTTTACGCAAGTCTGTTGTCACCTGCAATAGAAATACACACACTGCTCCGACAAAAAGTAACCTCTCCAGACACCTTGTAAAGTATGAATTGGCCAAGACCGTTTGTTTATTTTGTCACTTACTGTGCAGGCAAAAAGTAGTGGAGTGGCTGAAGCCACTGCAACTACTTTTTGCCTGCACAGTAAATGAATATTTAACAGAAAATGAAATAAATAGCTTACAAAGCTGAAACAATATATCACACACATGCATGCAAACACACTTTATAAACACTTCATGATCTGTCTCTCCCTTAACCCCCTGACTGCCAAGAAAAAGGAATATGATCCAACTGCAAGAGGCATAGATCCTGGGAACTCTCAGTTGCATGGGCTCATGAGGATCTATGCCTCTTGCTGACAACAAAGCTCTCAAAAGCAGGTCTCCTGCCTCTTCAAGATCATTTCAAATATAACAAAGCAATCTTTATGTTCAAAGTGTGGAAGCGCAAAACACCTGAGTACATCTCCACTTTGTTCTGTAAGTCCGAGTCCAAGATTGGAAACATCAGAAAGCTTTTCATAGCCCCAAAACCAAGGATCGATCTATATAAAACTAGCTTATCCTTCTCAGAGACACTTATCTGGAATGTGCTTCCCGACCATGTAAAACCTGCCTCCTCGCTAGCTCATTTTAAAAAGGGTCTCTGCAAGTATTTCGTGGATCACTCGTAGGGCCTAGGGATGCCTTAACCACTATATGCCTCTTTCTATGCTGGGTCCAATT
The DNA here is from genome assembly GCA_036245525.1 of Semisulcospira habei. Lineage (NCBI taxonomy): Eukaryota > Metazoa > Mollusca > Gastropoda > Semisulcospiridae > Semisulcospira > Semisulcospira habei. Next base: position 85,632,502 of record BTPG01000001.1, read on the forward strand.
TATTCCAAATTAATCCTTCTCATTTATCATTTGGACTACTTAGCTCTGTTTATGTGTGGAGGGGTGCAGGGGGCGGGGAGGTGGGGCTGGGGGGGTGGGGGGTATGTCTGTGAGTCTATGAGTATGTCTGTCTATGTGAACAGTGTTCTCAATTGTTTGCAAATATTATGTTTTACTTATATGTAATATGTACATTTGTAGTTAGTCTTGTAGTGTTAGCAATGGCAGGTTTGTAAAATGGCTGTGTCTATGACGATGTCAATGCCTTAACCGTTGTAAAATAAAGTTTCATTGATTCATTCACCTTGAATACATGTTCCTGGGATGGCTGGGGCCCTTTGGTGTTGAATGAACAAAGATTGCAGAAACACAATCTGCATCAACTGGCAGTGAAGGGGCACACACACACTTATATCAACCCTTAGGCTGCTGGTAACACTTCTTATTGAGGTGACTCCTGCAGGAATCGCCTCCACAAAAGTGTCACCGACAGCCAAACAGTTATCATAAAACCTAAAGCCTTACAATCTGTCTCTCGCCGCCTGAGCCTGAGCTGTATGTGGTGGCCAATGTGGCTGAACACGACTCTGAGTACCAGGGAACGTTGCCGCTCTCAGTGGAACCAGAGATGGACAGGGTGTAGATGCTGTTGGTGTAGCCGTCGCAGTTACAGTTGTCGCCATCACGACCACCATTACCCGATGCCCACACAAAGATGGACCCCAGACCACCACGTCCCTTTGGAACATACACATGAGTTGCATAGAGGACCAAATTCACGTGCCCGTCACCAAATGCAAGGCGATTTCTTGTCAAGTGAGGCAAAGTTATGTTTCTAGAAGCCCAAATGGTGAAAGCAAATTTCAGTGTGCATGCACACACAACACTGTACAGACTGCTGGAAAAAAAGAAAATTCACTTTGGTGGTAGTCTGAATGGCTACTAGGATCCTAGAACATTTGATCCTCCCTTGAGTTGTCTACTTATAACCCTGTTTGGCTCTGTTTCGACAAACCATTCCCCAACGCCCACATGAAGACTTACCCCAAACCTTCCCGACCTGTGGAACACGATATCAATTGTGAAACACAATAACAGCAGCTGCAATATAACCATTTCAGTGAAGCTTTCCTGTGGAAAGCCTGAATAGCCAGTGCATGTGAAAACACTTTCAGCCCTGAGATATTACAACAGAGGTTGATCGACCATAACACTTCAAGGATGGTGCCAGAATAGCTTGGCACCTGGTGGTGCCAAGCCATTTTGGCATCACCCTTGGACTATCGAGGTAGGCCTATTTCCTGTAGACTTCAGAAAACAACTCTCAAATTTGGAAATTTCAATCTTACGGCTCAGAGTGTCAATATCACTGTACCTCAGAATGATGCTGTCAAAGAGCCAACAGGAAGCGTAACCTCTGCTGGCTGTCTAGGACCACATCACTTTCTACTACTACCATAATAGTTCAACAGTGGTGCAAGAATATTATACAGTATTCTGGCGTCACTCTTGAACTACCATGGTCCATGTGTCTGTTGAACTGTGTAAATGGCCACTGTACCTTAGTGATGCCGTCATAGAAAGCCTTGCGTGCCAGTGTGGCGGGCCCGTCCACCGTGCGGCCATCATCGTCGGGCCCCCAGGAGGCGCTGTAAATGTGGATGTGTTGGGGGTTCAAACCTAGTGACTGGGCTTCTACTGAGTCTGTCACATCGCCGTCCAACATACGCACACCTGCACACAACAATACTCACTTGTCAACACAAGTAGCTATTTTAGGTAAGACAGATGCTCTCTCAGGAAGTGCAAAAAGTGTCAACTGTCATTAAAGGCCATCATTTAGGTGGCCACAGCCACCTACATGATGACAGGTGACCTCTAAACAGGTCTAAAAAGTGTGGCTGCTGTAACTGGTTCTGGTGTACATTTATTCATTTTCTTTCCAAGGCAAGGGGCTGGTTCAGTGAAAAAAAGAAAAGGAACAAAAGTCAGACTTCCAAACTAGTCCTCTAGCTGAAGAAAACAAAAATCATCAAGAATACATGAATGGGATTTCAGCTGCACGTCATGACATTTAACCCCTTAACTGCCGGAACACAAAGAACTGAACCCAATTTGATGCAAGGCATAGATCCTCATGGGCTCCCACAACTGTGGCTCATGTGGATGTATGCCTCTTGCTGACACCACTTTGTATCCATGTCCCTCAGATGAAGGAAATTGTTTGGTACTGAATTAACAAAGATTTCATACATAGTCCGAGTCCAGAGGCACGGAAGGGGTTAAACAAATCCTGGTTTATTCTGCTATTATGTAAACTGTGTCTGATGTGGGGTGCATGCATGTTTATGTGTGCGTGCGTGCTCCCTTGCTTGCTTGCACTGACGTGTGCGTCGGGTGGACATGAGTGTCTGCATGCGTTTGTACATACATGCGTGTGGATGTGCCTGTGTACAGAAACATACCCCCAATCCTGGCGTCATATGCCACCCCCACACTGCAGATGTAATTGTCAGCCTGAGCTGCCACTTCCCCTGCACACCGCGTCCCGTGCCTGAAACACAAAATGTCCCAACATACAGATTTACAGCACGGTCTGATGTCAGTTAACCCATTTAGCCCTGAGTCTCTACAGCAGGAGATTGATTGACCATGACAATTCAAGGGTAGTGCCAGATTAGCTTGGCGCCTTCAGGCGCCAAGCTAATCTGGCACTACCCTTGAATTGTCACGGTCAATCCATCCCCAGCAACTGGTACACAGTCATTAGGCAACACCTCCAAAATTTGAGAAATGGGACCTTGGGGCTAAAAGCTGTGGACTGTGAGAACACACAGAGGCAGGCCAAGGTCCAGGGGTGCTAAAATGCCATTAGGGTGCTAAAATTATTTTTAAATTTTTTTTTAAACCTACAGGTATCTAAATACTTTATTGTCCCGTTATGGAGATTTGGTTCTCTTCACAGACATAAAGGCACCATCTTAACCCATGCAGCCTCAAGGCCACCTTTCCTAAATAATATTTTGGAGGTGTCACATAACGATTATGTACCAGTTGCAGGAAATGGACGGACCATGATAATTCAGGGGTAGTGCCTGATTAGCTCAGCTCCTGAAATGCAGGATAGACCATGATAATTCAAGGGTTGTGCCAGATTAGCTTGGTGCCTTCAGGCGCCGAGCCAATCTGGCACTACCCTTAAATTATCATGGTCCATCCATCTCCTGTTGTAGGGCATTGGGGCTAATGGGTTAAAGAAAATTTTCATTTTCTGAGTATTTTTGTGTCTACTTCTGCAACCTAAACATGTTATTTTCAAAATTAGATATTAGTGTAGGAAAGGTTTGCTTGAAGAAATATTAAATTTCTGCTCCCTACTTTAAATACAATACAATACAATACAATAATACTTTATTAATCCCTCATGGGGAAATTCACTGTCTGCCCATACAACACAGTCATGGCGTCATCATTCACTCATTTAAATAATTAAATAACCCATAACTCTCAGGTAAAGAGATGAACTGTAACAGACGTATTGTGTTACCTTTGAACACTCTTGGCATCAGAAACACTTATGGTGGATTCCCCCTGAGCTTCTGGTGTCAGCAATGTTGCAGTGAACTACTGAATGGGATAGTACTAAAGAACTAAAGAATGTTGATAGACACTATCTACTGATATTACTGTTGAAAATGGTAACAGCCAGAGGGCCAAAAGAGTTGGCATAACTACAGATTATGAGATAGATCAACTGTTTTAGTTCAAGGGTGGTGACAGAATAGCTAACCTTTTTCATCCTGATACACCCATTGCTTGAAATAAATTTGACTGATAGTTCAAGGGTGGTGCAAGAAATAATACAAATGTAGGTCTTTCCACTTTTCACCTATGATTTATAGTTCAATGATAGTACCAGATTAGCCTGGTGCCTGCCACTGCGCAAGTTCCTGTCAGGCACTATCCTTGAAATATATAGAGGACAACCCTTGAACTACTCTGAGGGAAACTCCAAAATTAGGAACATTGACCTAACTGCAGAATGATAAATCCTTCAGCTTTTGGTAGATCTTTTTGCCAAGTTATTCTTGGCTTAACCCTTTGGCTGTTGGTACAGGTAGTGTCGAAGTGATTTTTATCACTTTTGAGTTCAACAATTTTGGAAGTCAAAAGGGCTATTTGTCCAGGGAATCCATAAGCCTTTGGCGGTTGGTATCACTGTTTGTGTAAGTGATTCCTTGGTTTAAGCCTTTGACTGTCAGCAGCACTGTCTGTCGAGGTGATTCCTTGGTTTATTTTACTCTCTGGCCGTCGGTATCTCATTTCGTCGAGGTGAATCCTCTCAGTTTCACTCTTTGACTGTCGGATCACCTCGACAACAAGCGCTACCCACAGCCAAAGGGTTAAACTACTGATGTGGTGTTGTGAAAAAGGGCCGCTGTACTGTGTATGCTGGCGGGCATCCAGTCAGTCCGCCTGTACTCCCCTCATTGTGCACACATCACCGTCAGTCAAGTAAAGACAAAAAGTCGCTAAATACCGCCACAATCTCTCCAACAGGTGAGCGCATCGTAAACAGATACTTTACTCCCTGGGTGGGGGAGAAAGAACAGAGATGCCGCAACTCAGAACTCTGGCCATACCTTCCCCTGCAGCCACTGCGGTCGAACCTGCCTGTCCCGGATTGGCCTCCGCAGCCACGAACAAGCCTGCAGACGTCGTGGGCAACTCCTATAAAATCTTCGTTCGCGAAGTCCAGCCAAGAGGGGTGTGGTAACTATGAGATTGGGAGGGGAGGGGGGGGGGGGGGGGTTAGAGCATTCGAAAACTCTTACAGCATAGGCTTTGCTCTAAAGTTGAGGTGGGGATGGAGGGTGGACAGTAAAATGAGGGGAGGGGAGGGGGGGGCGGGGGCAGGGGATGGTGGTGGTGAATGGGGGAGTGTGATGCAGGGGGGGGGGGGGGGGGAGGGGAGGCAAGTGAAGTTGGTGGTGCGGACAATGCAGTGGAAGAACAAGCAGCAACACGTTACTTCACACACTCAAACAAGCATCTCTCTTCTTCTTCAGGGGTAAAAAGCGCAACCCACTAACCCTTTTCATCCTGATACACCCACTGCTTGAAATAAATTTGACATATGGTTCAAGGGTGGTGCAAGAATAGCTTGGTGCCTGCGGCGCCAAGCTATTCTGGCACCACCCTTGAACTAAAACAGTTGATCTATCTCCTAATCAGTAGTGTAGCCTTCAAGGGACAATAAGTAAATTATACAAAATCAGCCTCAGGATGTAATCGGCTAAAAAGAATATTGTCCCACTGTTTGGCTCTCTGTGTGGAGAGGCTGTCTCACTGTGTGACTTTCTTCCACCACATACACGCACGTTTGATATATTATGACAGGTCATCAATGGCATTGAAGTATACTTCGACTGCATACGTATTACATAATCACGTGACCGTCGCCGCTAGAACCAAACAGTCTGTTATGGGCATTGGCCTGATGCCTCCCCGCCTACCCAACAGCCTCTGTGCATGTGTATGTGCGCTGCGGGAGAGGGGAGTGGGAGGGGGAGTAAGTAATAGTGTTTGCGGCTGTGTTGCTGACAAGGGCCCAAACTCGATAAACACTAAGAATCTCACTCACGCCACCACTGACAGGAAAAAAAAAAAACCCTCGTCTTTTCCAGATCAACTCAGATGAACCAAACGCAACGCCGTACCTACAGCCTGCCGTAACTAAGTCAATATACTTGATGCACGCGCAGCGTGTGTGTGTGTGCCTGCGCAGTGCGTGCGTGTAGTGTAACTGAGCGTGCATTCACGCTGTGTGTGCATGTGGCTGTACGTGTGTGAACGTGAGTGCATGTGTGCCGCGTGTCGCTCTGTCAGTGTCTGCGTGTATGTGTGAGTGCGTGCGTGTATGTGTGAGTGCGTGCGTGAATGTGCGCGTGCGTGCGTACGTGTGTGTGTGTGTGTGTTTGTGTGTGTGTGTGTGTGTGTGTGTGTGTGTGTGAGTGTGAGAGAGAGAGAGAGAGAGAGAGAGAGAGAGAGAGAGAGAGAGAGAGAGAGACTGCCATGACGCGGCTCACTGGTTGTCTCCCTCGATTCGCTGCGCTGATTAGAGCAGCGAATTGAGAAAGGCAACCAGTGTGGCCGCGGCTATGGGCGGATTGTGTTGACAGAACAGCTGACCAGATACGATAAGACAATGATAACGAGCCAGTGACCGATCACTGCACTACACTACACGCCCTCCAGCACCCCGCTCTCTACAGCCAACTGCCAGAGCAGTAATTTCACCCTTTGGCTGGCGGAAGTGCTTTTTGTTGAGGTGATTCCTGCAGGAATCACCTCAACAAAAAGCGCTACCGACAGCCAAAGGGTTAACGTCAACGGGGGTGGGGGTTGGGGGCGGGGGCGGGGGCTGACGATCCTTCCACGCATTCGGCCCTCGAATATCCCATATCATACTGAAAAAACTACCAAGTGAGTAGGAATTACAAGCACTGGCAGTCAACCCTTTCGGTCTAGTTTTTTTCATATCATACTGAGGCTAAAAGCTTCAAATTTGTACACTGCCATTATGCAAGCTACATTATAGTACTTACAGATAAGGATATAGATCAATGGCTTTAATTCAAGGTTGGTGCCAGAATAGCTTGGCGCCTGGAGGCGCCAAGCTATTCTGGCACTACCTTTAAACTATTTTAGTCAAACTTATTTCACACACTGGTGTATTCCGAATGATATGGGATATACTATGAATTTTACTGAACTATCACTGAACCCACCCATCCCTTCACCGCCGAATATAAACAGGAGCCGCCGCGGCAACTAAATAGTTTGGACATTCACAACGACGAGTTTTGTCCCCTTGGAAAAATCATGGATTGGGGTCATTTCGGGGTCAGTTTTCCCCAAAGTAAAATTCACAGTATGTTCCGCTCGCTTTAAGTTGAAAGTAAAACATTTGGGAATTAACCTCAAGACTACAATTCTGATCAGGAGACTGATCGACCTTAATAATGCAAGGGTGGTGCCAGAACAGGTTGGTAGTGACAAATTGCCACGGACTGGGTTTGATCGACTAAATCGATATGTATCCCAATCTCCACCAATACTGTTGCCCTATTATAGCAAAATCCAGCATGTTTGTTATCGGGAAATGCGAGATTATCATATGATGAAAATTGTCATCATATAGGCGCAGTATTTTTGCAAAAGTGCTTGCTACTATAGAATTCTGCTCAGTCCACAGAATGAAAAGGGAATGACATTGACAAAATGTACTCCCACGGATAAAGGATCACTAATATTTATATCACACACGCCGTTACTCAGATATAACATAAAATATATTTGTTTTCATCCCTACGTCACAACACAACTTGAATCCCTTTTGCGCAAACCGTACCATGTGACCTCGCTACAAAAACCTTTGTAGCGACTAATGGCGGACTTTTTGTAGCCCTCTTTCTGACGCATCTTGGCTACCAGTTTTGTTACATAAAAGATCACCAAAATGTTCTAAGGTACAAAGTTACTTAGTGTTGTTCGAAACAACAGACACACTACTGGAGACGGCAACGTCATGAAAGATTTTAAATTACATCATGTCTATTGTGTGTAATGCATATTCCTTTGAAGTCAGTCCGCATGTCTGGCGTGATCCAGGTGGGAAGATTTTTCTTAATTTCGGCTTTTACGAAAATCGTGGAGGAATGAAAACAAATTCGTAATTGGTAACAGGGATTTGCTGCGCGGATCCAAACCACGGCTTATAACTTATAGTATCATACAGTGCTTGAGATCTGATGTGTGCAAATAGTAAATAAACAGCCTCAGACCCGCGGCAGAGATTGACACACACTGGTTGTCTCCCTCGATTCGCTACAGCTGATAAGCGGTAGCGATCGAGGAAGACGACCAGTGTAAGATTGCCAGTGTAACCAGAATGGTGCCGGTGCTGTTTCCGCCCGAGGAGATAAGCAGCACAATGAGCATTCTCTCTTTGCATTCTCTATTCTCTCCCTCCCTCTTTCTATCTCACCCGCTGACAGCCCTTGTTAGCATTTATAACGCTCCCGCAACACACGGCACGACTGGCGTCTGACTTTCACATTGAACAATACAAAGGATTTACCATCTGTGCAATAACTGGCTGGTTTCTGCAATAAATGAATGGTTTTACCATTATTTCATTCAGTAACGGGCTCTCTACCTTTGAAACATAAACTGGTTTTATTTACCATTTAATAATACCGTTATTATATAGGCGCTTTTTCTCAATTTTGGGGCAAATCGACTCAAAGCGCCGCGAACTGAAACCCAACACACACACTCACGTAACAGACACGGATTTACGCCATTTAAGACAAACACAGTACAAGACAGACGAAGGGCCAGTTCAGCTACTGAAGTTACAGAGATTTTTGATCGCTTGTATTTGAAATTTGTAAAGTGGCCTGAAACCGTTACCAAAGTGTGGGGGATGGGGTGGGGGGGTGGAAGAACCGGAGTACCCGGAGAAAGAACCCCCGACGGTCCGCCCGAATTAATGGTGACACTTACCAGAGGAGAAAAGTCCGACGCCGGAACCCGTTTTCGAACCTCGCACCTTTGGTAGTGGTGGCAGGCGCCTTAACCACTGCTTCACGGACCGCCTGGCTTTACCATTTGCGCAACAACTGGTTTTAGCATTCTGCAATTGTCTTTATTTGCAACAACTGGCTGGTATAAACAGGTGCTAAAATAACTGCCTTTACCACTGAACCGTAAACCTTGCTTTACCATGTATGCAATATCCGACTTCCTTCTCTGGACCATGAACTGACTTTACCAATTGTGCAATAGCTTATTTTACCACCGAATCATAAACCATTTGTGCAACCAATTCCTTTACCACAGAACCATAACCAGGCTCTACCATATGTACAATGACCACTGGCTCTACCTTATGGGCGATAATTGTCTTTACCCTGAAACACAAACTGGATTTAACAATTGTGCAAAGACTTATTTTACCACCAAACCATAAACTCGCTTTACCATTTGTGCTACAACCTCATTTACCACAGAACCATAACCTGACCGTCTGCCATTTGACAATCACTGATTTACCTTTTGGGCGATAACTGGCTTCACCATTACAACACAAACGCCACATGTCTCTGTCCAACTGCGAAGTCATGACGCGAATATAAACAACAACAACAAAAAAACTTAAATAGGCATAGATCCGCAACCTCCCTGCCCTCTCCCCACCCAAGGCTGCAAGAGCTCATAAGCTTCTACCCCTCTCGCAAGTCCGGTTAACTCATTTGAGACTCGATGCGCTGCATCTGGATACGCGGCGTTTACGCCACGTATCCGGATGAAGCACGACTTGAATAAGCTAACAGTGTTTTTCATTTTCAGTCTTCAAAAGTCTGTGGTAGGTATTTGATTTTCACTTCTGATGCGTTGTTTACTGGTAGCTGTCACAAACGACTGACAATGCTACCGGCTCTACTTGACGCTCCGCCAACACCATCTCTAATTGATCTCTCTCAGCCCGCCAGTTCCCTGCAAACAACAGTTCATCTGGCCGACATCAGACGCGGCCGGCTGACATCGGCCCTGTGAACATCACCGTACTGGGCTACCTCTCCCCCCCCCCCCCCCTTCAACCCCCCCCCCCCCCCACTCTGTTTTCAGTCTCTCGCCTATTCCCTGTCTTCAATCAACACAGATGCTCATGGGCATATACCGCTGCAGGGTCCCACATGAATTCAGGCGTGTTGCTGGTTGTGATTTAGCCCCACGTACATCCTGACACTGAGAAACTATGACGGTTTAACTCCACAACTGTCTTGTTTGTTTCTCCGTCTTCACACACCGCGGCTCAATTCATCCGACTGCTAGAATTTCTCGTTACGAGGTGAGAACCCAGTCAGCGAAAAGTCACTGGGCCGAAGTCGACCGCAGTGCGGTCGACTTCGGCCCTATTACATTTAGCGCACTAGAAAGTAAAATTTTTTTTTAAATTTTTAAAAAAGTTAAAGAAAAATGAGCAGACATGAATTTTCAAAACTTCCCGTCACATCAAACGGCGGGCTAACAAGTCTAGGGCTCAGCTTGCCGCCTTCAAAGTGCGTGTTGTCAACACCTGATACCCGTGTTTGGGCAGGGCAAAGTCAGGCTTCACAAACGGCAAAGTCAGGCTTCATGACTTTTACGCCTCCCCACCGCGTAAGACAGATGGGTTCAATCACACACTACAACTGGAAAGGGAGCGAAAAATAGAGTGAACACTGCCAAAATATAAAGCAGGACAGTGCGATCTGAATGGCCCGGAAACTGGCGGCGAAGAACAAATCTTGATCTACGATGTAATAATATCCATGTTAGACATCCACTGCAGGTACAGTGTAAAAAAATAATATTCATATAGACATCCACTGCAGGGCAGTACAGTGTGGAAAACAGGCGCAAACCTCCGGGCGACCACACAAGGGACTATCCAAAGCGGTCGCCGCAGACAGGTACTCCTTACACATGGTCATCTAAATAACAGAAAGAGGTCCATGTAGCCGAAAATGAGTGGTCTACTTAGACAGGCGGTCGCCTTTTACAGGTGGTCACGTTGACAGGTTTGACTGTACGTGACCCAGGCCGAGTTTCCGTTATCAGAACGAGCACCTTGAAAGATCTCCTCATCAAACGCGTTGCTCTGTCAATGCCGACACTCTCAATCTTACGGACGCACACAACCCGATCAATCAGCGAGACATACAGTTAAGTAACCCCTTCACCTCTGCCGGCAAAATGCGAGCACCAACCAACTGCAAGAGGCAAAGAACCTCATGGGCCCCCGCATCTGCGGGGGCTCATGAGGTTGTTTGCCTCTTGCTGACCCTATTCACATGCCTGTTCTTTGGCTTGATGGAGTTATTCGGTGTTGACACGATTCTGTCGGTGTCCACTAGCAGTGACTGGGTTAATTCACTGATCTGTACATATATGTTTGATGCGCTGGTCATCAGAGTATCACTGTATCAGTTGTGCAGACTAACGAGTCGACGCAATTCCCTGCACCGGGCTTGCAGTTAGGTTCCCTACTTAGCCTGCACGTGACCTTCAGTTAACTGTATCTGGCTGTCAGAAGGCTGAAAGAACAAGCAACATGCGAGTCCAGCGGCTATGGCAAAAGATGGTGACTAGGATACAAAATCTTAACACATTTAGTCCCGAGTCCCTACAGCAGGAGATGGATTGATCATGATAATTCAAGGATAGTGCCAAAATTAGCTTGGCGCATGAAGACGCCAAGCAAATCTGGCACTACCGTTGAATTATCATGGTCAATCAATCTCCTGCAACTGGTATTTATTCATTAGGCAACACCTCCAAAATCTGAGAAATGGGACCTTGGGGCTAAAAGGGTTAAATGATGATGGAGCGCAAAGATACAGAGGTCGACACACGCACACGGACCATTAAAATTAGCCTGCCTCGGACCCAGGCTACTGATGCACTTGTACTGAGATCTATTAACCCAATTATGTGGCAATCTGACAGGTATTGTTTACTGGGGCGGTAGCTGCATGTCCACGGGTGTTAATTAACCACTGACTGCAGAGAAAAACAGCTGCAATACACAGTCATAGGTCCTCATGATCCCCCACCGGCGGTTGCGGGGGGCTCAAGAAGACGTATGCCACTTGCTCTTGAATCCATGTTTCTTGGGGCTCTTTGGTGTTGAATTAACAGAGGCACCAGATATACTGTCTGGATCAACGAACAGTGACGGCGCTAAAGTGTACCAAGAGACAACAGTAGTATCATGGTATGTAGACAGGACTACGCCTGACCACGTAGCGGAAGTAAGGACTACGTCCCGTACGACCCACTAGGCTGCAATTTATGTTTGGATCAGACAAAATGTAGGTCAATATTGTTCATTTTAAGCATCCTCTAGCTGCAAATAGATTGGCGCACCTGTAGCTAGTTGCAGAGGTAAAAAATGTGGCCGCAACCTGTCATAATTTGACGAAATTGGTGAGATTTAAGTGTGCAAAATTTGATCGATCACGTGTCCAATTCGTCAGGCCGTATTCTGCTGCTTAGCTGCGTCTACACTACACTAAATACACGTGTCAACATTCTTGTGGGTTGTACAAATGACAATAAGTGGTTAGATTAGGGAATTTTAGTGTCCTTCAAACTGAAAAAGGTTATCTGATGTTGGGACTTAGCTGTCCAAAAGACAATTAAAGTTGTTCAGAAATGGCCTACGGTGTGAAGGATTTGGGACTATACTGTGCACACGACGATGAAGTAAAACCACACTGATCTTCTGTATAATTAATGAAAGAGCCTCTTTGGGAGCTGTAGGAAGTAAATAAAACTCTAGTTTTGTAATTTCATGCGCATGAAATGCTCTCTCTCTCTTTATGACTTTTCAAGTTGTGGCTACCTTTCCGATTGTCATATTTAAAATGTACTTAAGGACTTAATAAAGACAGACATGAGATAGGCCCACGTGCCTACCCTCTCCATCCTTAAAAAATAAAATTTCAACTCAATTGTGTGTGTGTGTGTGTGTGTGTGTGTGTGTGTGTGTGCGGGCGCGCACGCACACGTGTCACACACACACACACACACATGCACAAACACAAAGCTGAGAGTGAGAAATGAAATGAAATGAAACTTTATTTCTCAAGGATAAATGATTAGGTACATAGGCCTGTTTTCAATCATGTCCTTGCACACACACACACACACACACACACACACACACGCAAGCACTCACACACAATGCCTGGAGAAAAGAGAGGGAGAGAGAGAGAGAGTTAAACACATAAAATATATACAGTAGCCCCTGACATAGGTTGTCACTCGATTGTACAGTCACCTGCTTTGACTGGCCACAGACGAGTTGCACGGACGACAGTTACTACACAAAGTACCTTACTGAACATGGTCAAGGGTCGGCGTATCATGACAAAAACCACGAAACGAAAGAGTAAGGCTAGTCTGGCTAAGTTAGGCTGTCACACATGATGGCAGGTCATTCACCGCTCGCTCCCCCCCCCCCCCCTCCCCCCCACCTATGGTTACACTTACTAAATGTCAGCCGTATCGGTAATGAAAGACCATTTGTTACAGTATGTTATGCGTCATATTGCTTTTGTCTCTCTCTCTCTCTCTGTTTATGATCTTCAGATCCTCACTTGAAACAAACAAACAAAAAAATTAACAATCGATGTAATTGATTGCTGCGCCATTTTTGATGATTGGGACACGAGACTTAGCCGAAAGTAAAACACTAAAAGTGTGACATACAGTCATCATGGCGGCGACACACGGAGCACGTGAAAGACAGCAGAGGCATAAATTAGCCCACGTAAACACTGCAGGTTTTTTTTAACGATCACATAATATATAGATCAAGGGGGACCTAAATAGGAGTTAGTTATTGCATGTGTTAGTCAATGAACATCCATAACAGAAGCCATTGCATGAAACTGACATGACTTGGGTGTAACGTGTGTTGTGTTCATTGTTCCCACAAATGTTTGTTTGATCAGCCTCATATAAAATACTCAACATTCCAGCCGGGGTATTTTAGCAAAGCCAAATGCATTCTGTCATAACAGACACTTTTCCTTTGCCTCTATCATACTTTTTTTCCCGCATGTATCTTTATTACACCTTTTAATGGAATTTCAACTAGTTCAATGACAGTATTGCTGTTCGGCAGCTGTGTCCTACATAGGACGGACGGGCATCACTGGTCCTCATCCATCTCCTTAATCTTTCACATGCTGGCTCCAAGCGCCACACCCTGGCAAACCACCTCTGCCGGTGGGCTAAACCACGTGAGGGGGTGGTGTTCATACTGCACCACTAGGCGGATGAGCTGTTTCTGACAGCCAACGGCTAAAGGACGGAAGAGATCAGGCTTGATCCGACGGCCAAATGTGGGGGAGTAAACCCATCAAATCAGGAGTGGAACCCCGAAGGCTGACAGCTGCCTGTATTCACGCACAGCTGGCAGCTCCTGCAGCCAAACTGGTGTAAAACGTACTGCTATGCATTCATTTGGACTACATCAGCGAGGCCGAGAGGGGGGATCTTGACGACTGGGCATCCCAGGATCTCCATACACTTCGCCCAGGTTTGCGCCCTGGAGTGGTCACACAGACGGACCCAGCAAGCGCATATATTCCATTGTCTTCCGAGACAGAAAGATGCCAACAACAACAAAAATCAGACGGCTACATAATGAGTAAGTGTAACAATTCAACGTAGGCCCAGGGCGCAGCGATTTTTGCAGTGTAGTCCCACATTCTTCACACCATAGGCCATCTCGGCACAACCGCAACCATTCCTGCACATTGTAGTAGCAAACATCAGGCACCCTTTTTAGCTCGAAAGAGACTAAAATTCCCTAATTCAAACACAGAATACCACTTGTACAGCAAGAATGTTGACAAGTGCATTAATAATAATTAATAATTACGGTATTTATAATGCGCTTATCTTATAATAATTATAACTCTAAGCGCGCACTCACAACTCGCACACGCATGCGCACGCTTTAGACAATGACTCACGTAACACAAATAGTGAAGATACATTAGGACGGTCAGCTTGGGCTGGGGAGTGTGGTGATATAGTGCTAGAACTGTTGAAAGAGATGAGTTTTGAGGGCAGACTGGAAGGAGGAGAGCGAGTGTTTCTGACGGAGAGAGAGTGGGAGAGTGTTCCAGGTGGTTGGACCGTATACTGAGAAAGAGCGGGGGCCGAAAGTGCTGAGTTTCGTGCGGGGGATGAGGAGGCGGAGAGGGTCAGAGGCGGAGCGGAGGGAGCGGGGAGGAGTGTAGGGGTGAAGTAAGTTGGAGAGATACGCAGGAGCGTAGTTGTTCAGGGATTTGTAGCAGAGAGACAGAATCTTGTATTGGATGCGTTGGGGGATGGGGAGCCAGTGAAGGAGCTTGAGCAGGGGAGTGATGTGGTCGGATTTTTTCTTTCTGAGGACGAGGCGGGCAGCATTGTTCTGGACGCGCTGGAGAGTGAGAGTGGTGGAGTGAGGAAGGCCAGAAAGGAGAGAGTTGCAGTAGTCGATGCGAGATAAGATGAGAGAGACAGCGAGTTTGGTGGCATTAGTGTAGTGTGGACGCTGTTTTGCAGCAGAATCTGTCCCAACGAATTGGACACGCTATCGATAAAATTTTGCACACCAAAAGGTCATGGAATTCTTCAAATTATGTCAATTTCCCGCCAGCTTTCAAAATTCTGCAAAGACTGAGCTGCAGGCGTGCCAATCTATTTGCAGCTAGCAGATGTTTAAAATGAACAACATCGACTTATATTTTGTCAGATACAAGCATAAATTGCAGCCTAGTGGGTCTTTGGGGACGTAGTCCCGCCTTCCACACCGCAGTCCTGTCTACATACCCTGAGTATTGTACATCTGACCATGCCCCAGGACAGCCTGGCGTGCGAGAGAATGAATGGGTGGCTTTGGGCGAATGATGGTGGCTGGTGTGCCGAGTGATCCCTGATGAGGTCTGTCAGACGGTTGGCACACTGGCTGTCTTCCTCGATTCCCTGCCGCTGTAGCAAATCGAGGGAGACAACCAGTGTGGACAGCCGGAACACAGATAACAGGCTGGTGGACAGCTAACCCTCGGCCCTAGACCTGTTCCTAAACAAACTCCCAGACTTTTTCTTAGTCCGGTCATCGTGACATGCCCACTAGGGCCAGACCAGACCAGACCCATTCGATCGCCTTTCTTCAGAACATTCATGAGATGAAGGTCACAAAAAGCCTCACTTTCGATTCTAAGACATTAAAAGGGATGCTTATTTGATATTGATATAGTTGATGTTATTTTGAGTTTCACGTCATCATTCCAAGACATATGTCGCATTTTGTAACAATAAAGAACATTGCAAAAAATGACTGGCATCCAAAAAATCGCGCCGAGCAAAACAATGAGTGAGGTGAAGCCTCGCTTTCGTTCAATCAGAATAGTGCCGGATCGGCGACTTCTCACAGTCTAAGTATATGGTGTTGTGCGTCACAGTGATGGTGGTTAGCGCTGAAATGTGTCGATTTATTACCTAAATGATGCACCCTCTAATTCATTGAAATTTGTCAACACCGTGATATGCCCACTTAGTAAGATGATGCTGGACCCCGCCCAACATCCCTTGCCTCCACAGGGCAGAGTAGTGGGATTCTCGTGGGTAACTGAGGACTGGTGGACCCCCAACACTGACCGTCACTCACTTGAGTGACGGGTAGTCAGGCGCACAAAGTGCGATAGACAATGTACTGCCAGAACGGGGCGTCACCTATAGACGGCCGGCACCCCACACAGAAGAAAGGAGAGGGCAAGCGAGTGACAGAGAAAGACGTGATAACAGTGTCCCACACTGATTATCTCCTTCGACTGCGGCGATGATCAGCGCTGCAATCGAGGGAGACAACCAGTATGATCATGCCCCTGTCTGTTACACACACTGTAGTGTGGATGTGGAAATCAACAGGCTGTTGTTTTTTTTTCCCTCTCGATGTGTATCAATGCACAGTATTTATTTCTTCTATAAATCACAGGCTGGTTTTTTTTTCTTCTTTTTCTCGATGTGTACCAATGCACAGTATTTATTTCTTCTAGTCACTTTAGAACAATAGACGTTGTCTTGTTCTACAGTGTGAGTGACTCCGGCAACAAATAAATGGTAGAGAAATGCGTTTTCACGAAGTGAATCAATTCACAGTATTTATTTTTTCCAGTCAGACACACAACTTCAATCTGTCCTAAACTGGCGAACTGACTGCTGTTTTATTCTGCTGTTCTTCTTCTTCTCCCTAAACTGGCGCTTTGCTGTGTCTTCCCTTCAAAACCTCTCGGCCCTACAAGTGCTTTGAGCATTCAGTACGGGATAGAGAAATGCGCTCTACAAACGACCAATACAAGGGTCCCTTCCGGCCGTGTTTCCAGTCTGTGCCACGGGAAGTCTTTTGCCCAACTTTCTTTGTATTCACGCTTTCGCTTTGTTGCGTCATATTCCTGTTGTTTTGCCTTTTTGTCGTCAGTTGTCGAAGTAACGTCCGATTTTCGCTTTACATTACGATTAAAGATTGGGAACATCTTCCATTAGCAGACGACAACTCGCGCTTAACTACGCTTAAACAATCGGAGAGCGCATGCGCGATCATGTTCGAAAATACGGATTGGGCCCGCTCTGCATGACGACACACCGGAAGCAATGGCCGTAGCAGCCGACGTATTTCGGTGTTGGTGGCTGGTCAACAATGCCAACTACCTTGTCCTTGATATCTGCCCTTCTCTTTTCTTATTTTTGAGAGCCAACCGGGCACGCTAGACGGCAGATTAGCGTGCCCGAGGTAATTTTTCGTAGCATTTGGCTCGGGGCACGCGCTAATTTCGACCCCTGCAACATGATCATCATCAACATCAGTCACTGTAAAAGAAGACACGGTGTCTTTTACGGTGACTGGAAAATAATGTACATTGATGCACATCGCGTTTTGTTTTTACCACAGCCTGTGGTGGACATGACCATCAGTTGTGCGGACTGTATGGTGTGTTCAGCTGTTGTCGGCCATCTTCACGGTCACCTTCTCCACTTGAACTGAGATGGCAGACACAAACTAAAATCCACAAAAGACATAGACCCTGAATAAAATGCGTGGCACCTGAAGATCTACACGTCTTTACGGCGGACGTTCCGGCTTCTGAGCTGGGCTAGAACTATGGAGAAACTAAAAGCATGCGTAAAGACAGTACGCAACAGACTGGCGGATCATGACTATACACTTCAGCCTGGCCGGTCCACTACAAATGGCGAGTCTCAGTGCTGTAGTGCTGGACTGTGACTAGAACCAGACCTCAGCTAAGCGGTGAGTGAGCTTAAATCCTGCGAAAGCCTAGGAGCACCTTGCTTAGTGGCTTGCACAGAATTTAACTCATTCAGCCCTGACACGCCACAGCAAGATATGGATCGAGCGTGATAGTTCAAGGGTGGTGCCAGAATAGCTTGGCGCCCAAAGGCACCACCCTTGAACTATCATGCTCGATCTGTCTCTTGAATTGCAATGCAGTCCTTCTGAGGGCAACTTCAACATTTGGGGATTTCGGTCCTGGGGTAAAATGTGTTAAGCTCGCTGATGCGACTGGCCCAGGCTTTATGCTTCCTTGACTGGCGACTCCACAAAAAGCAGTGTGCCCCAGTTAAAAAGGCTTCATGCATTAGCAGTTCGCACGTGCACTGCCCTCTAGGACCACACCTCGCGACCACACGGCCTCAGGACATCACACACGAATTCTCCACTCAGCGAAATTACTTCCAGCCGCGGTGCTAGAATCCTGCCTGCCTCCCCAACACCTCCCCCACTAGCTTGAGGTGACACTGGAGTCAGGGTGCGCCACCTATGCAATAGTATTCTTGTTTCTTTAAAAGCGAGCCTGGACAAATTTTCTTTTACTAAAACTACTAAAGTTTAACAAAAATTATGAAGGCTTCGCTTTTACTCATCTAACGACTGCACAAGAGCTGTGCTCCTCAGTCCAATCTCATCAGGCACTGCCACTAACCTATCATGGTCGATCCTCTCTCAGGACTTGCAGTTGTAACAATGCTCAGAGCAGTAGTCGATTACATAAAGTGCTGTTTAGCTCTGTTAATAGCATGGTCACAGCGGGTAAAGAAATTGAGTGGTGGTACATGGTGAGGTCAGGTCGGAGCAAAAGGCGACACTGGGCGATGTGAGTAAGCGGGGGCATTCCCCGGGCAATCAGTAGGGGGTGGGGCGGTGACAGGAAGCGTTGCCTGGGTCATCTCAGGTCAGGCCAGATAAGGGTTTAATTGATTGTACATTGCTTAACGTCCCGACAGCAACGAGGCTTTCTCAGGACGTGCCTGCACTGCTTGTGAAAAAATAAAAAAGAAACAGAACATTGAATGTATGTCGCCAGCCGGTCAAATACGTTAAATAAACCTAACACATGGGCCTAAATAAAGCTAAGACCATTTAGCAACACGCATCCAATATCAAGAGCTACAGGCAGTGCAGACAGTAGGGAGAGTTTTAAAAAGGCAAATACAGGTGAATGGACAAAGGGTAGACAGAAACACATGCCCCAGAATAGAGAGAAAAACCCACCCTGTGGGGCTGACCAGGGTGACCCTGGGAACTAAAAAATACCTAACCCCACCCAAGTCCCCCAGGGCAGACCCGGGTGCCAGATAAGGGGCGGGGAGGGGTAGGGAGGATCCCGAATGGCATAAAATGGACCATCACACTGGGCGGAGCCGGAACGAATTGAGGTAATAATACACATTATTCTTCATCATGATGGTACAGCCCAACAGCTGAAGGAAACCAAACACTGGTTGTCTCCCTCGATTCGCTACCGCTGGTACAGCGGTAGCAAATCGAGGGAGACAATCAGTGTGCTCAAACCCTTCCAGCTACCAGAGGTAAGACTTCTCGTATCTTCCAGCAATAGGCACAGATGCTCTCATGCGTCGCTGCAGATGCAATGAGCTCTCTCTCCGGATAGCTTGCAAGGGCTCATGTGAAGGAACTTGTTTCAGTAAGAGGCATATATCCTCTGGAGCCCATGTGACTGCAGGGGCTCCTGAGGATCTATGCCTCTTGCTGGAAGGTACATCTCTGCTTTTGAGACGGTAATACTGATGAAAACTTGCATGACTCAAGGATTTTAGGTTCATACAGAACCTGTCTTACAGTCTGCCGATGGTATTCAGTTGAGAGAGAGAGAGAGAACAATGAACAATGGTCTTTTTGAGAGAGAGAGAGAGAGAGAGGGAGCCAACTCTTCAGCGAGAGGATGCCAAAATGTTCGGCGCTGGCCTCCCTCATCTGTACGTATCTATATTTATTGAAGAGAGTGTATCTGTATTTATTGAAGAGAGGGATCAAAAAGTATCCTTGCCAACAAAAGAAATGTGATAAATGGTGCAGGATGCCTTCGTTCAAAGATACTATGTAAACTGGTAAATATGTTAACCCTTTATGTTTTGTCACAATGATTCCTGCAAAACCGCTACAGACAGCCAAAGGCTTAATGGACAATATTTTGAAGGAGTTATCGACAAGAGAGAGAGAGAGAGAGAGAGAGAGAGAGATGTAATACTGACTTGTTCTCGTTAGTGTAGTCGTATCTAGGCTGTGGGTCAGGATCGTGTCCGTTGACGTCGTAGCTTGCCTGCTCGTCCTGCACACACAGAAACACGGCGACATCAGACATGCGAGACATTCAAACAGGCTGTTCCGCTGTTCCAGTACACCTACACACACACATTTAACACCAAGGCCACATTTCCCAATGTTGGAGGTGTCACCTAACGACTATGCACCAGATGCAAAATTGGATCGACAATGATAATTCAAGGGTAGTGCCAGATTACCTTGGCGCCTGATGGCGCCAAGCTAATCTGGCACTACCCTTAAATTACCATGGTCGATTCATATCTGCTGTAGTGTTCCAGCAGACCTTTCTACAGCATGTGTACCACAGGCAGACAGAAAACAATAATTAAAAGTCTGGGTTTCTCATTTACTGTGTGAGCAGTACATAGTGAACAATGAACATACATGTACTTAGGACAATGAAAGAAGTAGCAAATCAACATTTCGTAATGTATTGTAGTGTTTCTATCATTTGTGCAGCCCAAATGCTCCTAGCTATTTGTTCTGATACAAGGTATAATCATATACCATAGTGACAAAAGACAATTCACAAACCGATCCCACTCCATTCAACTATCCCCACCCCACCCCCCTTTCGCCCCCACCCCACCCGCACACACACCTTGTCTACAAACATCGGCCCAGGACACCCTGGATGTCTTCCTCGATTTGATACCGCTGTTAAGAATGGAGGGAGACAATCAGTGTGAACGCTCACTGGCATCTAAGAAACACCTCCAACATATTTCTAGAACAACATCGGCAGCATCATCGCCCTAGTTCCCAGTGAGGCGCTACCTATATTTCCCCACCGATCTGACCATCTAGCGGGCCCCTAAAATCTGACAATCTGTCCCGCCCATTGCTGCGACCCGTCAGTCAGGTATCGCGCTGGATCCAGGCCACAAGATACGAAGGCAGTACCCGCGCAGTCTGGTAGAGGTAAGCCTGGACAAAATTGTGTAAACACAGCAAAGGCTACTGGCCCTGTAGCACACTGGTTACCGGCCTCGAACCGCTACGCATTAACAACGCTAACCAGTGTCTCCAAGCAGTTCACAGCACGTGCACATCGGGTATTTTGGCCGGGAGAGAAAAAAAAAAAAAAAAAAAAAAAAAAAAAACCCAACCCACACAACCTTTCCCCTCGCGCTGGGACCATATGGCGTTGAGTCGCGTCCCCTGCGTGGTGGATAGGGGGTCCCTCGTGAGAGGGGTGCACCGAATGAAATAAGGTGCCGTGAACCAACATGGTCTAAGGGAAGGTGACCCCGACAGAAAACCCCTGGTCCTCCTAGTAAGGGGGTTGGGCGTGGGGGTAGCTTCCCCACCCTGCAAAAAAGGAAATAGCTACAAAAACGCCGACGAAAAGACTAACAGTAATTCCTTTCCTGGAGGAGGAAGGTTCTTCTACCAGAAGACTTATGACGTCCTGTGGTGAAAGCCGGAAGTCTTCGGAAGCCACAGGACCGAGCCGCCTCTCTCTATCCAGGGATACAACCATGGGGACATGGAACGTCAATGGAACCCCCAGGGAAAGAGGAAAAGAGGTAGGCCGAGAAACTCCTGGCGTCGAGACCTCCAAGCAGACATCAAGAGACTGGGAACCACCTGGAGTAGAATCGAAGGAGAAGCACAGGACAGGAGTTGCTGGAGGTCTCTCGTCGACGGCCTATACCCGGGTAGGGGTGACAGGCGTAAGTAAGTAAGTACACAACCTTCCCACCCCATTTTACAAACCCGTCCCACCCCATCTCTTGTACGGCGACTGTCATGGCAGTGCACGTTCTGTCAACACGGACCAGTGCTACCTGTTTCCTTTCACTTCTACAGCCAAATGGATCGCATTTGTGCGAGCAATTTGGCTGTAGAAGTGAAAGGACAACCGAGTATACGTTGCGCGCACAGATCACGACATGTGAATCGACAATACTATGACAGCACGATAGTAGCGTTTAAAAATCTTGGCTCTTGGATGGGCCTTAGCAGACCTGGAAAAGCGCCATTCAAATCAGGCACTATACTCTAGCAATCACGGTGGGCTCATATTTTTATCGCTGCCCGTCATGACACAAGTGACCAAGAAAGAAAAAGGAGAGCAGAGGACGTTCACCAAATCAGCACCTGAGATCAAACCAGCCAGCCCCTGAGCCAGGAAAGGAGAGCTATCAAATCAGCACCTGAGAAGGGGCAGGATAGAAACAGAGGGCGGGGACGGAAGATTGCACTTCCAGAACGATCTTGGATAAAACTGAGTGGCAAGTGGCAGAACGAGTTAATCCCATCACTGATAATGGCCGCAGTAATTCAACGCCGAAGAACTTCGTGGGTCCAAGAAACACGGACACAAAACAGGCACAGCATGACGCATAGAACATCATGAGCCCCCCCAAACCTGCGAGGGCTTATAAGGTTCTATGATGATGTCGACTTGTAATGCGCATCCACTCCAAGGTAGCAGAATGCTCAGGGCGCAACAACCAACAACACAACACTTATGCCTCTTGGCTTGCAGTTGAGTGACACTTGACTTTCTCTCAGCAGTGAATGGGTTAATAGCATCCCTTTTTAGTTCAACGAGCGAGAGCGACCCAACATCAACACACGAATACCCCTGTCGCCACCACCTTCTACGAGTATCAGTTCACCATACAGCTTGTGGGAAACCTCTACCCAAAGGTGCATTCATACCCGTCAAGGGGTCCAACGCAACATTAGATCATGGAGTAATGGACCTCTGCATGGTGACCCGGAAGTAAAAGCAACCTGGCTGTCGAAGCAAAGCTTTCACACTCCCCCCACCCCCTCCCGATTCATTTCTTGTAAATAAAGGTATTTAGAACAGATATGAATACTATGGTCATGTAAGTCATGAGATCGTTCAACATAGAGGAGGGACTGATCCAAATGATAGAAGCGCTTTACAAGAACGCCTGCAGCGCGGTTCTACTTAACAATCAGTCAGGCGAGTTCTTCAGGACGACGATCGGTGTCCGTCAAGGATGCCTGCTCTCTCCTGTCCTTTTCAACATATTCCTGGAGAAGATCATGCAGGAAACCCTCCACGACCACCATACTTCAATCTCTATTGGTGGCAGATCCCTGTGCAATCTTCGATTCGCAGACGACATTGACCTCATGGCAGGCAGCAATAGTGAGCTCCAAAACCTGACAGACAAACTTTCAAGTAGCGCAGGGTCTTATGGCATGGAGATCAGTACGGATAAAAGCAAAGTGATGATCAACACCACAAGCGACAGCAGCAGCAACATTCACATGAATGGCCAAAAGCTAGAAGAGGTCAATAGCTTCAAGTACTTGGGAGCCACCCTGTCCAAAGACGGTAGTTGCATAGCAGAGATCCGTATCAGGATAGGTACAGCAACATCCGCAATGGCCAGGCTGGACAGGATATGGCGAAGTAACTCCATCAGCTTCACCATCAAGTACAGGCTTTACAAGTCCCTCATAGTGTCTATTCTACTCTACGGCTGTGAGACTTGGACACTGCTTGCAGACTCAGAAAAGAAAATCCAGGCCTTTGAGAACAAGTGCCTGAGGAAGTTGCTCCGCATCTCGTACCGCGAGCACAAGACCAACGAATATGTACGGAGCATCGTCACTTCCCTGGTGGGCCCACATGAACCCCTTCTGGCAACCGTGAAACGGCGCAAGCTTGCTTGGTTTGGCCACGTGACCCGACACAACACCTTGTCCAAGACTATCCTCCAAGGCACTCTCGAAGGAAGTCGTCGGCGAGGTCGTCAGAGAAAGAGTTGGGTCGCAAACATAAAAGAATGGACCGAACTCGAGATGTCAGACTTGCTTGCCACCGCCCAAAATAGAACTCAGTGGAGAGCACTGTCTGTTGCTGCTGCCTTTCAGTCCCCCCCAACGCCCAGTTCGGGCAAGGGACTGATGATGATGATGATGAATACTATGGACTTAAGTTTGTTTCGGGAAAAAAAAATCTTTTGTGTATAAAGCAGCGAAACATTCTTTACGTGTGGTTCCTTCAACATCTTCTGGAGTGGTTGGCACACCACCACCCACCAGCCTGGCGATAGGCGACGGTCCTCCGGCCTACCACCTGCCTCCTGCACCACCAACCACCCGGCCCCGGCAGTAACATCAGCCAGCTGAGCGACGGAGCGGCAGACAGTCAGCGAGACAACCTCCCCCCCACCCTGGCCCACCCCCCTCGGACGAAATCAACGGAAGTTGGAAGTCCTTGTCCCGTTCAAGTCATCATCATCATTACGTGTGGTAATCTGTCGGCACTACACCTGCGGGAAGTGACGTATTTCAATTAGTGGTAAAAATCAGCACGGGAAAACTCTCTAGCATTCTGGCCTTAGTTGAGCGGAAGCAAAGAGACATACGACGGCACAATGCAACGTGGTCACGTGATTTTCCGTTCAGCAGATCCCTCGGGTCCGCGATGGAGAGAACAGATAGCGTTGCAAATGACCACCGTGTTAACCCATATCATACTGAGGCTAAAAGCTTCAAATTTGTACACTGCCATATGCAAGCTACATTATATTACTTACAGATAAGGATATAGACCAATGGCTTTAGTTCATGGGTGGTGCTAGAATAGCTTGGCGCCTAGAGGCGCCAAGCTATTCTGGCACTACCCTTGAACTATTTTAGTAAAACCTATTGCACACACTGGTGTATTCCGAATGATAAGGGTTAAGGCAGAAGCCAGTATGTCCATTGAGAAAAGCAAGATTTTTTTGTTGTTGCATAACTCTATTACGATTTTCTTTTAATCCACATACTTTCGTTGCCAAATAACGGCAGAATTATGTCTCCCACGATCCCTAAATGACTGTTCTGCATAAAAACCAGGGATCAGTACATGCGTGAGCTCAGTCCTGCGCTAGCCACTAAGCAAGGTGCTCCGCTGCGTGAGCTCAGTCCTGCGCTAGCCACTAAGCAAGGTGCTCCGCTATAGCGGAGCACCTTGCTTATTGGCTGGCGCAGAACTAAGCTCGCTCATGCCACTGACCCCAGGCACAGAAAGGACAATGGGGAACGCACCAGACCTACTCGACACGACCGCTGCTTAAGTCCCCCTGGGAACTGCTGTCAGGGATTACACTGACAAGAAGCGCTGCTCAAAGGCTGGTGGCTTTCCAGCTCCCATATTCATGAGAGTAAATTGTATTAATATATCTGTCAGGGATTACGTTGACAAGAAACACTGACAGCAAAGCCCAGCCGTGCAACCTGCCTTGCTCCCGTAATACGATTATCAATATGGCAGCATAATTATCTGCCGGCGATTACGCCAAAAAGAAGCACTGTTCACGGGCTGATGCCTTCTGTAGTCCCATAGCACATGACAGTATCGATCCCATCTCCCCTACCCCTCCCCCCCCCCCCCCCACACACACACACCTTTTCCCTTTCTAGCATACAGAACCTGTTTTGGACAACCACCTATTTTTCAAAGAAACAAAAAGTCCTAAGAAACAGGTGCTCTTTCAAGTAAAGTCCTGAACGGCAAAAAAATGTCACCTGTCACTAACCCATTCACTGCGAATAAAAATATTGAACATCAACCAACTGCAAGAGGTATAGATCTTCGTGAGTCCCCGCAGGGACGCATGAGGATGTATGCCTCTTGTTGATGCAACTTGGTGACCACGTTCCTAGGGCGGCTGGGGCTCTTTGGCGTTAAATTAACAAAGATTTCGAAGCACAATCTGTCAGTTAAAGGGGTTAAAGGCCATCATTTAGGTCACACTGCCACATAAATGGTCTTTACTGACGGGGTGATTTCATAACAGCGGTCGCTGAGAAAAAGGCCCTGCTGTACTGACTTTCCTTCGGGTAAATACTTACTACACCCCCACCTCTCTCATCGCTCCGAAGTCATACAGACTGATTACCGCCGTGACTGGAAGTGTGTGGCGTGGCACTAGCGGCCGTGACTGAGAGGCTGGGTGCAAGTCCGGTCAAGCAATACAAGGACCGGAAATCAATAAATATCTTGTAACTGTGTCTACAGCCCACATAGCTGGAACGGCTCACATTTGCGGTAAGCCCGGGGACTTGTATGTTAACCACGTCTTCCTCAAACCGTAACCCATTCAGTCCTGACAGTGACGACAAGATATATGCATCGAACATCGTAGTTCAAGGGTGGTGAAAAGACCACGTCAAGCTATGAACTGAACATGACAGTTCAAAGGCGGTGTAAGAGTATGTCAAGATATAGACTGACCATGATAGTTCAAGGGTGGCGAAAGACTATGTCAAGATATGAACCGATCATGATTGTTCAAGGGAGGTGAAAGACTATGTCAGGATATGAATCGACAATGATAGTTCAAGGGTGATAAAAGACTACGACAAGATTGACATGGATGAACCATGACAGTTAAAGGGTGGTGCCGAAATAGCTTGGCGCCTGGAGGCGCCAAGCTATTCCGGCACCACCCTTTAACTGTTACGATCGATCGGTCTCCTGAACTGGTATGTATATTCGTCTGAGGACAGCTCGAAATTTCCACCGTAGACTATAATGTGTGAATCTTCTTCCCTGCGGTACCGCACGATAGGCGCACGCCAATGTCTATTGATTTTGACGAACCTGTTTTTCGTATTTGGCCGTGGTACATGCAGAATGCAATGGTTCACTCCGGCACCAGAAAGATGCCACGGGTGGACCCTTACAGAAGGTCCTATATGGTCTGATACACAATGCAGATGGCGGACCATGCTGTTCCTTCAGCATGTGCGGACCCCGACAACGGTCACGTGAGCAAGTCCATCCCGCAGCACGCATCCACCTTACAACATTTATGCAGGACAAATAATTCTCCAAAGACCTTTCGCTAAAACGTGTTTGGCTGAACGTGTTTTGTCCGCCGCGGAAGTGATTTAAAAGACATGACACCGAAAAAGGGTATGAACAAATTCTGACCCCAGCTGCGTTCGAACCTGCGACGCTTCGGAAGAGAGACGAACGTTCTACCACTTGACTTCCCACCAACTGTTCGTCCTATATAAAACAAGAAACATGTATGCAGGACTAGTACACTGGCATCGGAAAGACCCCCTCCCCCACCCCCCAACCGTCTCTGTGTACATGTACCCAGAAATATCAATGGTGTTCACGTGTAACCTTGCAAGTTATATTTTGGTGCAAAATCATGTTTTGATGCGGCTGCCTCCTTTGACTGTTTCCATGTTCTTTGAAAGAAACTCGAGCATGTAGCTCAACAGGAAACGCTCATAACCACCTTGTGAAGGAACACATATTCTGATTACCCCCCCCCCCCCCCCCCCCCCCCACCATCACCCCTTTACAAAAACACAAATTGTTCGTTACGAGGTTGCACGCGAACACCACTGATGTCTGCAATGCGGGACCATGCACTAAGCCACAATGCTGCCATTACATGACAAAGCCAGTATGTCCATTTTTGAGAAAAGCGAAATTTTCATTATACAACAATGAAAATTTCGCTTTTTCTCAAAAACGGACATACTGGCTTGTGCCATATAACGGTAAAATGCCCATCATATGGGTGACAGCAGGCCGGCTGGTTTGAGGTTTGTATTGATGGTTGCCGCATGGAGAGAGAATGCCAGCACTATGTCCGTCCCTTTGATGTGATGTGGTACCGGGTTCCACACTTCCGTTCCAGCATACCGGGCCACGGACTGTAGTGACTGTGCAGGGAAAACACTAGTGCTTGTCAGACATCCACCGTACAGGGAGACATTACTGTTTCTTCTTCTTCTTCTCGAACGCCGTCACACTTGGAGTTTGGCTCTCAAAATGAAATCTGTGGTCTTCTGTAGCGCCTCCACAGGCCCGTACAGTTTCTCTTGTAGAGTGGCGGGCTTCGGCCATATCTCCTCCCTCAGCGGCTGGTGGTTCCCATAGTCCTGGATGATGTGCTCTGCGGTCTGCTCTGCTTCTCCACAAGGGCACAGGAGAGATGGCACGAGGTGGAAGCGTCTGTGCAGGTGGAAATTGAGTCGGTTGTGCCCGGTCCTCAGACGAAAGATGGTCACCTGCTCTTGTCTGGACAGCTGATGGTAACTGTCTAGGGGCCGTTGTGGTGGTCTGTACACAGACTTAATGATGGTCTTCATCTCTGTGAAGCTGACTCCATTTTCATCTTGTTCTTTCTCTGCGCCCACTTTTGCCATTCTGTCAGCTTCTTCATTGCCGTAGATGCCACAGTGTGAAGGGATCCACTGCAGCACCAAAACATTACTGTTTTATTGTTAGGGATTCGGTACTCTGGGGTTTCTGGATTTCCTACACAGCTGACTAAAATAAATTTGTTTCCCATTTTCCACAGTGTATTTAAAACTGGCTATCGGTAGCCCTTTTTTTTTTTTTTTTTTTTTTTTTTTTGTCGCGATAATTCCTGCACGAATCATCGCGACAAAACCGTTAACAGCAGCCACAGGGTTAACGTCCACGGCACCGGAGTGATAATGGACGGCCCTAAACGGGCCAGAGACAACTACCCCAGTAGCAAAACGTCATCGGGACCACCACGGCCGCAGTCGGCCCGCGCACAGTCGTGTGGGGACCCACTGAACCGTCGTGGGCCCGAGGACCTTTAAATACAGGGTATTGCCTATGGATTACGACTTGAACACAGATCAATCCCAGCGCGAACCAACCGTGCCACTTTCAACGGGCGTGCTATATGAGGCAAGCTCTTCTTTTTCTGCCTGGGCTACACGTAGACATAACGGGCTATTTGATCCACAGTTTTAATCGTACGATGAGGCACGAACAAGAACGTCAGTGAGTGCAACACAATCTCGCACCCACATGCTCCCTTGCGTAAAACACACAGATGCTCATGTGCCTCGAAAGTGGCCGGAGCTGATGAAAACGTTCGGTTAGTTCTTCCTGGAAAGCGATTTCTACTCATAAGAAGTTGAGACCACGGTGCCGAACCTAGCCTGCTAGTGTGATAAGTGTCAGCGCCGCGAAACCCAGCCCCTGAAATGTGTCTAATCACCCCAATCTACAGGAGTGAGATGGTGACGCAATTCCCACGCCTGGCTGTCCAGGTCTCCATAAGCATTGCCTTTATCCGCTCTCCTTTCCTCACCTCCGATAACGCGTAATAATCATCCGACACTCAGTTGCACGAGCGTGCCGAAATCCTACGTAAGCCATCACGCAAGGTGCTTGACTATAGCGGAGCACCGGGCCGTACGTAGTTGCTTACGTAGGGTTTAGGACGGCTCATGCAACAGGCCCCGTATCAGCACAGTTTCCATACTTCTTCTGGCCACATTCTCAACATAACTGGCCTTAGTTCGCTTATCAGCTCCACCAAGTCCGCTTATTTCAACACTTCCACCCCATATCACTATGATTATCTAAGACAGACGAACCAAATCATAGAAAACGGATGGCGTGAACTTGTCAAAACAATGTAAAGCTCTAGCCACCTTTAATGAGAATTCACCTTTCCCAAAACAAAACCAAAAATAAAGTTATATCAACTTTTAAAGCGACCTACTGCATGCCGCAAAGGCTTAACCCAATACACCCTGAGGCTGATTTTATTAAATTTTGCTTATTGTCTTATGAAGGATAATTACAGATTATGTGATAGATGAACCATTTCAGTTCAAGGGTGGTGCCATAATAGCTTGGCGCCTCATGTGATTTTTTTCAAGCAATAGGTGTATCGATATAAAAAGGGTTAACAGATCGTAATGTCTCCTTTGTAAATGTGCTTCACCCCATTTTTACAATAATGCTGGACAAAAGAAGTAAATTAATCTATTACATCCTGAGGCTGATTTTGTTAAAATTTGCTTATTGTCCTATGAAGGCTACATTACAGAGTAAGAGATAGATCAACCATTTTAGTTAGGATGGTGCCAGAATAGCTTGGCGCTTCAGGCACCAAGTTATTCTGGCACAACCTTGAGCTATTGTTGTCAAACTTATTTCAAACAATAGTATATCAGGATGAAAATGGTTAAAATCCGAAGTTTGAAGGAATAAAATGAAATACTTTTCTGATCTTCTTCCCCTCTGTGCGCAGGAGAGTTACTTCCGTTACGAGCAAAGGAAGTAGAAAATCTCTGGTACGTGTGCCTATTCACATGAATTGTGTAGAAAGGGAAAATCTTAGAAACAGCTGAGTCAAGTAAAACATTGATAACCCATTGTGTTGTATCGGCGGATTGTAGCAATCAAAGACAGCCATAGAGCATATCGCTTTCAACAAAAAGATTCATTCTTTCACACGTCCCACAAAGTTAAGGGCACACGTATGTACACATACATGCACGCAGGCACATAGACGCAGGCGCACACACACAATCACACACACTACATCACTCGCTTGTGATTGTGAGCTCTACAAACCAACTGAAAAACCAACCAATCCTCCTTTAACCCTTTTAGCCCTGGGACCCTGCAGAAGGAGATGGATTGATCATGATAATTCAAGGGTAGTGCCCGATAAGCTTGGCGCCTGAAGGCCGTCAGACGAGGCTGAATAGGAAATTACACTGATCAGAGTCTGTACCCATTCAGCCCCGACACCCCACACCAATTGGATTTGATCGATCATGGTAGTTTAAGGGTGGTGCCGAAATAGCTTGGCGCATCCTGGCGCCAAGCTATTCTGGCATCACCCTTTCACTATCACGGTCAGATTTTACAGTTTACTTCTGAACTGTAGTCTGACGGAGGTCAACTCCTAAATCTCCTAATTTCGTCTTGCAGTTGGATCCGATCGACCATCGTAGTTTACGCGTAGTGCTAGAATAGCTTGGCGCCTCCAGGCACCACCAAGCTATTCTGGCATCAGCCTTTCATTATCACGGTCAGATTTTACAGTTTACTTCTGAACTTAGTCTGTCTGAGGTCAACTCCTAAATCTCGTAATTTCGTCTTGCAACTGGATCCGATCGACCATCGTAGTTTAAGGGTAGTGCTAGAATAGCTTGGCGCCTCCAGGCACCACCCTTAAACTATCCAGGTCCGTTTGACAGTTAACCCCCTGAAGTGTTGTCCCTCTTGAGGTCAACTCATAAATCTTGTAATTACGTCTTGCAAGTTGAGGGTTCATTACCCCCAATTCAGTCACTTTTGCACCCTAGAATCTACAAAGCAGGCTGAGAGCTTTGGTTTGATACAAGTTAACCCCTCAAATCTGCGAGAGGCAGGGCCCATGATCAGATATGAAACTCCCAGGAAATGGTAGGTAGGTATTAGGTTAACACTGCTCCACCGTACCGACGTTTGGTCACCGGTCATCCCAGTCCGGCATAACTTACGAGCGTATTTAATGCAGAAAATACCCATCGTCGCCCAAAAGTGAGATTTACAAAAGGAGTAACTCTAACATGAAATACAGATCTAGTTACTGGCCATTCCAGTCAAAGTCTTACTTATTTGCGCATCTACTGCAGAAAATATTCATGGTCATGACGGTTCCCCAAGGGGAGTAACTCTGACATGAAATACAGCATCACGCAGACGACTCAATTACAAAACATCACAGGTCCGGGACGGCGGGCTGTGACGCCCATAACAGTCTTTCAGCGCCCGAAAAAAAACGGGACACAATCCATCTGCAAGAGACATAGATCCTCATGAGCCCCGAGACTGATGATCTATGCCTCTTGCTGACACTACTTCGTATCCAACTTCCTTGGACGGCTGAGGCTCTTCGGCGTTCAATTAACGAAGCTTTCAGAAATACAATCAACGACCAATGTGGCAATGACGGGGTGAAACTGATTTCTGTAGGCTGTCGGGCCAGACGCGCGTTCTGCTGGTTCCATTTCCCTCACTCCCCTGGGGAGCGGACCAGGAAATAGAGCGGGGTTTTGGACAGCAGATCTATCGCTTCTGGTCCCTGTAGATGCCAGCACGGCGACAGGCAGAATATACGGCCAACTTCGCAGTAATATTTAATATAGATACAACAAAGATGTTCAATAGATGTAGCCAGACGGACACACTGGCTGTCTCCCTCGACTCGCTGCCGCTAATCAGCGGTAGTAATCGAGGGACACAACCAGTGTGGTGGCCATCATGAGGCACAGATCTTCATCAGCCGGGTTTGTGAGACTCACTCACCACCACCCAATGAATCCTCTCGGCTGCAGATGGGACACTTTCACCGTTCATTTATTTTCACACTGAACTATTGACACGAAGTCTGAATAAAAATGTAATGCCGGGGAAAAAAACACTCCGGCTCTGTTTAAGTCAGACGCCGTGTGAATGTGCAGCAAGATCTGGCCAATCGTCCGGCGGTCATTTCGGTCATCGAGTCCTGGACAGAAACTACACACATAAAATCCCACATAGACGTCGCTGCGGAATTTTGGCTTAACTCAAAACATAATAATAAAGGAGTTGTGCTAAAATTCCACGAAGACGTCGATGTTCTTTGGCAGCATGGCTATTGTCCTAACTTGTACTTGTTGCCCGCAAGCTTGCACATATAAATATTTATCATGAAAGTCAAGAAACTTGCTGGCTGGTGCCATTTTCCCAACGAACGGATCTAAGGAGATTTAAAAAAAAGTGTGCCTCCCCTGCTTACTCAGGCCCAAACACCAGCATGCACCTACAGATCTCGATGACATGAGCCGTTGGACCACAAAACTCTCCAGGTCCCGACCCCGACCCCCCCCCCCACCCCCCTCCCACCGGATCTATTCGCAAACGAGAGAGAGAGAGAGAGAGAGAGAGAGAGAGAGAGAGAGAGAGAGAGAGAGAGAGAGAGAGAGAGAGAGAGAGAGAGAGAGAGAATGAATCTTTATTTTCCAAGGATAAAAAGATTTAGGTCTGAAGACCTTTCTTCCATCTTATCCTTGCTATCCTTAAACAAACACTCACGCGGCCGTACGCACTGACACACCATAAGCGTCTGTTACGTGTTGAGTCGTAGTCGTAGTATGATTTCACACCAGACGCACGCACGTAAGTTTTTTTTAAAGAAACTTCACTCAGCTGCAACCCGTCACACGTGGCTTAAGGACGTAGACTACACTAGAGTAACAGTCCCAACAATATTTTATTTCAGCGATGCGATCTCCACATAATGCATTCCCAAATGCACCAACACTGATACAATGTCTCCTCTGCAAAATGTCAACACTGGCGACACAATGCGTTTCTCATACAACGTACACCACCGTTACGCTGCGTCTCTCAAAATGTACACCCTGTACGGGCCACGTACCTACGATAAACTGTATGTCCCTACAACTGACAATGTATGACAATGTACAAACGTGCTTCACAGCACAAACTTTTATAGTACCGTCAACAACATTCCAGAATAATCCACCGAATTCACACAACGCAACCAATCAGAACGGAACACGTAACCGAAACTCATAAATATTAAATAAAAATAACTTTCTAGAATAAACTACAATAGTCTACAAAAATTCGACTGCTAATTTCAGCCCCAAATCCCAGTATGTAATGACGTCACACTATGGCAGACCGTTCACGACCTTTCATAAGACACAATGACCGGCTGCTAAATTCACGCGTACAGAAAACAACTATGACCATGATTGATTGATTGATTGTACATTGCTTAACGTCCCGACAGCAACAAGGCTTTCTCAGGACGTGCCTGCACTGCTTGTGAAAAAAACAAATAAACAGAACATTGAATGTATGTCGCCAGCCGGTCAAATACGTTAAATAAACCTAACACATGGGGCCTAAATAAAGCTAAGACCTTTTAGCAACACACATCCAATATCAAGAGCTACAGGCAGTGCAGACAGTAGGGAGAGTTTTAAAAAGGCAAATACAGGTAAATGGACCTCGGGTAGACAGAATCACATGCCCCAGAATAGAGAGAAAAACTCACCCTGTGGGGCTGAAAAGGGTGACCCTGGGAACTAAAAAGTACCTAACCCCACCCAAGTCCCCCAGGGCAGACCCGGGTGGGGATTACTATGACCATGAATATTAGAGTGGCTTTACTACTGTTTTGCAAAATGTTGCCTACACTTTGATGTCACACATACGAGGTCAGTAGATAGAGCGCGATTTTGCTCGAACGTTCTGGTCTATTATCAGCGAATCTACGCATTACAAAAACTCACCGCTCTTCTCCTTGCAACTTTGCTAGAAACTTCCGGACTGATCTTAGCGTATCATAACAAAGCCAATTCCGCTCCCTGCGCGAACGATAGAGAATCTTACTGAAAAGGTACGTGATTCGTAACCATGATAGCTCAAATAAATATCGGATCGTTTCCTACGATCAATACATGCATGCTCTCACGGAACAACACAACCACAATCGTAACAGGGCCCAACAAGGCGGGTCACACTGGTTGCCTCCCTCGATCAGCTGCCGCTCGAAAGCGACAGAAGGGATACAACCAGTGTGTAGACGATTATATAAAATCATAAACACATTTGATACACGTAATGAGATATACATGCGCTACCAACTAACAAATGTACCATAAGGTTAGAAAAAAACAATCAGATTGACAAATTCAAAATACCACGTCATTCCAAGACAAAGGCAGTTTACGCTTGCATTTGTAGCAAATGCTGATGCAGCCGCGTCTTGAAAGCATTTATGGTCATAGAATTTATTTCTTTTGGAAGTCGAGTAAATTCAATTCTTTGGCTGCTGAATATGACAAGGACGATTTAAAAATGTCAAGGCAGGGCCTTGAGAGAAAAATGAAATGAAATGAAACTTTAGTGTTTTTCAATGATATAAAGTTTCATTTCATTTAATTTCATTTGAGAGAGAGAGAGAGGAGAGAGAGAGAGAGAGAGAGGAGAGAGAGAGAGATCATTGCCCCCAGCCCTCATTAGCGTGGTTGTTGGCGGCTTGTCAGCTCCACTCTCCCCTCCTTTCCCCATCAACCACCGCTACCCACACTAAAACACCTACAACACACTGGTACAACACACATGTACGCTTCCTTATTGTTCCACACTGGCTACCTCCCTCGGTCCGACGATCGAATGAGGTAACCAGTGTGGCTCCCTTCCCCCATCCAACGCCATCTACCCGCAAGAAGCAAACACAATGTACTGGTTGTCTCCTTCGATTCGCCGCCGATGAAGTCAGCGGCAGCGAATCGAAGGAGACAACTGATGCGACTTTATTAGCAACAGCGTTTTTCGTGCCAAGGAGCTGGCTGGGAGTTCTCATAGGAAGGATCACAAAGCAACTATACTGAGGAGCAAAAGAAATGCGACATTTTTGACATCATAGGAACACTAAAGTGTTTCTGATGAGTCCAAAAATGTCGCACTTCTTTTGCTCCCTAGTATACATGTAGTCTGTGGTACGATGACACAGTTGACTGAGGCCCCTGACGGCTCCAGGCTGTTGGTGTTCTGAGTGTAATGGTCGGGGAAACACTTTTCGGTGTAACAGCAGAACCTATTTTGAGCGACCACCCATAAGAGAGATCATGGGAAAAGTTAAATGTGGACGTTATGGCGAGGCTCGGCACTCGAGAGACCGTGGCCCCATCACCTCCGCCGTTCACCCCCATTTCCCCAACTCCCCCGCCACTTGCACCTGTAGGTTACGATCAGTGTCAACGCCCGCCCCCTGCCCAGCACCCCGTCACACAATACTGCTGTTCTACACAGCCACTTGCTCCCCGATCACTTTGTGCCAGTGGGACATAAAAATGGAGTAACGAACGAACGAACGATCCACTTGCTGCAGACAGACACGCAAAAATATTTGCACGCGCCGCTACTGCCGGGATTTCCTTCCATTATAAACTTTCACTACAAAAACTACATTTCATTTGAATCTACAGTACCTACCGTTTTCTGTACCGTGTTCAAAACTCGGTTCGAAAATCATTTGCTTTTTCGCAAGAAGGAATACTCTGAACTGTGTAACGATTCACCCGATCAAACGGCTCACTGCTGCGGCCATTTGCAAGCGGATAAGACTTCCGGTTTGTTGACGAAGTAAGCCGTGGACATCGTCGAGGTATAACAGCTACCAAAGACCAGGAACAGGATAGAGCTTCTAAGACCGAAGACATCAATAACACTGGTTACCCAACTCGATCTGCTACGCATGCGTAGCGGATCAAGGGAGGTAACCAGAGTGGTTACATCAACATGGTTACATCAAACATCAACTTTTCATTGGCAAAACTCAATGAGTCACTGACACGCCAGTAGTTCACTTTCAACGACGACGGGGATGTCATGCTCTTAAGTAATAAACTATGGCACATGGCATGACGCCCCATACCGCCGCTTCACCTGGAATCAGGCTACCCGTACTCTCTCTCTCTCCTTCTTCCCACCCACCACCCCTCCCCCCCCCCCTTTTTTTTTTTTAATTCAATTTTATCTTTCACTGACAGCGCATTTTAGGAGCGACAAACTTCCAGCGACGAAATTCATCAGAACCAGATCACCCCTGTACACAAATGATTTTTAACTAGACCATTTTGATTTTTGTTGTTTCCGAAAAGGAACCATTTTTGTTGTTATGATTCACAGTCTACAGTAGAGATAAGCGTTTTCACGATGTGCATCAATGTACTACATTACTTACTTTTTTCCAGTCATTGTAAAACACGAATATTACGGTTTTTGTCTACCGTATTGAAAATACGGTTAGAATTTGAAATAGGCTGGTCGGAGCGCATTCCGGAGCATACACATGACGTTTTTGCGTGCGGGGCAGAAATTATTGCAAAGAAGTAACAAGATAAAAATTACGTCACGTCTAGCTACGCAAACCTTGCTAGAGAACGTCTTTCTGGCGCCAAAGCGTCGCATGTGTGTGTGTGTGTGTGTGTGTGTGTGTGTGTGTGTGTGTGTGTGTGTGTGTGTGTGTGCGCGCGTGCGTGTATGTGACAGTGACTAGAGCCCGCGTTTGAGGACGGACAAGCTTGAAATTTTAGGATATTGTCCCTAAAAGAATTATCTCGAGACATTTTTTTCGATTTTTTTAATTAAGATGCTCGTTGGCGAGATAATGGCCGTTTCACAAAAACCGGTTGAATCACACTGGAGTCCGTAATTTTTCTTATTTTTACTAGATATTTTGCATATAGCTAGATAAA
The DNA here is from genome assembly GCA_036245525.1 of Semisulcospira habei. NCBI lineage: Eukaryota > Metazoa > Mollusca > Gastropoda > Semisulcospiridae > Semisulcospira > Semisulcospira habei. The sequence continues at coordinate 85,669,817 of BTPG01000001.1, forward strand.
AGGGAGAGATTAAATGAGTTCGTTAAGCAGCATTGTAACTCTAGAACGTTTTGAGTGATAATTAAATATTATTTTAAAAATTATATTAATTTTTCACGTTTTGGGGTTTAATTTCACGAATTATATGGGTTAATCTTAAAACAATTGAATCTTTTTTTATGAAAAAAACATTCTTCTCATTAATAATCGCATGAATTTTCGTATACGGTATTTACATAAGCCTACAGTTTGTCTCGGCTGTCGGGTACGATTAGGTCAATTGTGACCTGTATGCCCTAGGTGTCAAAATCGGACAATTTTCTGCACCACTTTTTCGGATTCATTTATAAAACAGCTAACATAACTTTAATTTTTCTTTTACGAAAAAAAACTATCTTCTCATTAATACCAGCATGATTTTTCATAAACAGTGTTTGCACAAACCTGCTGTAAGATTAGGTAAAAAATTGTGACCTGTAAGCCCTAGGCGTGAAATCAGCAAGAAAATTGACAAGTTTGATCCTCTAATACGTCAAATGTTAGTACTGCGATGAGTGATGTATAACATCGAGTCGTCAATATGAAAAGGGCGCCGTGGGACTAATGATGCCATGACGTAAAGCTTGAAGCGACGCCATTTCGCTGCTCGTGCTATCATTCTTCTTTAGAATAGCTATGTTACGCCAGACCACAGAGCTTACGAATGGCAGGAATCGCCGTGTGTCCGTCTTTATTTCTGTGTGCCAGTGTGTGTGGATCAGAGGGTGGGTTAAAGTAGAAGGAGATGGATTCCTGTCGCTTCACGAGCCCACAGAGCGTACTAAGGGCTGGAAGCGCCGTGTGTCGGTCTTTATTTGTGTGCGCCGACGTGTGTCTTGATCAGAGGTTGGCTTAGAGAGGAGGGAAATGGATCAGCACTAATAAGCCTAAAAATATGAACAACTCTGATTGTTCCTAAAAGATAAACGCATGTGAGCTCCAAACAATACGGTAGACTTTGGGATGAGATTCTCATCTTGTTATTTCTTCTGGTACTGTAAACCAAGACAATGTCCACACTGGTTGTCTCCCTCGATTCGCTACCGGTTATCAGCGGTAGTGAATCGAGGGAGACAACCAGTATGAGACAATCTTTGATCTCAGCGCAGTGACCAATGTCCTGTTTTACAGTGAATACTTACTTACTTACGCCTGTCACCCCTACCCGGGTATAGGCAGTCGACGAGAGACCTCCAGCAACTCCTGTCCTGTGCTTCTCCTTCGATTCTACTCCAGGTGGTTCCCAGTCTCTTGATGTCTGCTTGGAGGTCTCGACGCCAGGAGTTTCTCGGCCTACCTCTTTTCCTCTTTCCCTGGGGGTTCCATGACAATGCCTGCCTAGTGATACTGGAAGCTGGCTTTCTCAGACTGTGACCGATCCATACCCATCTTCTTCGCCCAATTTCATTCTCTGCTGTTATCTGCTCGTTTTACAGTGAATGGAAGAAAATAAGTACTGTACATTCATACACAGTGAAAACGCTCTTCTCTGCCCCAAGCCTGTGCTCTAATTTCATTTGAGCGACCTATTTTTATTTCTTTTTTCTTCTCCCTTTTTTTTTTTTTTTCTTCCTGTGTGCGGGTGCCAGCTTTTTGCGCTTGCGCGTGTGTAGGGGTAGGGTCTCCATGTGTCAGCTCAAAGCGCCAGTCTCCCGTCAGACACCCAGTCAAGCGAACACGGGTCTAGTCAGGTAAGCCTAGTACGTATCGAGGTAAAACTGTGCTGCATAGATGGGAGAGGCCGTCGTTAAAGCAGGCAATGCATGGCAAGCTCTGCAGCATTTCACCTGGCATCACCAACATATGGCATATTTTATGCATGACCTGTAATGAATGCTCTACATCTTTTTTATATGAACGGGGATGGTGGTGGTAGGGGGTGGGGGGGGGGGGGTGGGAGGTGAGGAGTACACACACACAGATACTCCAGCGACCACACCATGATTCACTAGCTATGGTACGCACCAAGCACACACGTTTACACACCGATTCTACAGCAAGTCCGTTGGAATCGAAGTGTCACAGTTGCAGTGCGCCTGAATATATCTCTGCTCAGGTCGTAGTCCATTGTCAACAGCTGTCCCTGTCCTCGATAACCCGCCCGGCAGAACCGCCCATTGTCATTCCAGTGCTGTGGACGTTAACTAACTAGCCAACACAAGTGCACACTGGTTGTCTCCCTCAATTCGCTACCGATGAAGCGGTAGCGAATAGAGGGAGACAACCAGTGTGACAGCCACACACATGTGTACAGATCTACACACAGATCTACAGAGTATGACCTAGTAGTACATATAGTACATATACATACGTAGTTTCTCTTGAGGTCGGGGTGGTCCTTTTCTATACCGTCGTCCAATATGGTGACCACCACGCCTTTCCCTGTGTAGCCCTGCTTCCACGCCTGTTTCACGTTCATGTCCAGGCCTCCTCCACGGTTCTGCAACACAGACAAGGCACACGTCTACAGTATAAATACCTCTAACATATACACTTTTTTGCCCCCTGAGCATGAAGTGGATGCACGTTACGAGTACACACCATCATCATCAAACACTCATTGGTACTGGCAGTCAATCGTTTGGCCTCATTCACTGGTGTAACATGCAGCTTTCTGTGTGGCAAATACACGTCAAACTGAACAAACATGGACGTAGGAAATAGGCAAGATATTTGACACACGTCGAAAACAATGTTTTTTCACAATGCACGCTTTCATTTAACTCACTCGTGACGGGTCGCATCCGGATACGCGGCTGTAGCCGCGTATCCGGATGCGACCCGTCTCGAATGAGTTAAGCCCGTGACTGCTACTGACGGTATCGCTCGTCGGAAGGGACGCGTCTTTTCGCTGAACGGTATCATTTGTAGCAGCCAGGGGGTTAAGTTACGTGCCTTCTCCTCCAAACGTTATCGTCAGCAGCAGCAAAGGCGTTAAATACAAACCCATGAAACTCTCAGACCCCCACGGTATCAACATGCATCGATCTGCACTTTCAGTAAAAATCACCCAGATACAACCTATTTTGCTAGTTTCGTCAATATGTTCGTAGTTTTTGACTCCCTACATGTTCGAAACATGCTATGGAAACCTCCCTGGTAAGCTCCCATCAAAATGTACTGGAGGTGGGGAGAAATGTTGGGGGGAGGGGGGGGGGGGATGGGTTGTGAAAAGAATTAGAGTACCCAATAAACAAGCGCTTAACCCGCTTCACAGCCAGTGCGTGTAGATTGTAATCCGCAATGTACATTCAATGTCAAGGTTCCCCAGGAACCAGTTGCATAAGCTTATTCCTACACCAGCCACTTGCTCAGTGGCTGGTGCAGGACTAAGCTCACTCATGCAACTGACCCCAGTACTCAAACGAACATGGTAGTTTTAGTAGTTTTAGCAAGAGGCATAGATCTTCATGAGCCCCGCAAGTGCGGGGGTCATGAACATCTATACCTCTTGCGCAGACGGGGGATGTAAAAATGTTCAAGTCAGTGAACGGGTTAGCAAATGAATTGAGAACTAACAGCCCGGAAATTCCACTAAAGTTTACAGACGGAGATGTAAGCGTAAAAAACCTATCCGATTAGCTGAGAGGTCTGCCTGCTGGAACTGTGCCCAGCGTCCAGAGGAATGGGTAAAACAGAAACAACGATAAATAAATAAATAAACCCACAGATTCACATCAGCCCCTGAAATGACTTTGAGGAGCTGCAGAGGACATCATCGGAGCGGTCAGCTAGCTAACGAACGACAGAACAAGAAGAAAGCCCCTGAAACCGCAATGATTACTGGCAATCTATGGCCGGGACTAGTTGGAGATGCTTTCAGTTATAGTGTGTTCTTCCGGGATATGGGTACCACTGGAAAGGGGCGACCGATACTGTTAAGGAGTGTGTGTCGTTGGTCCATGTGATGGGGAGTGTTTGGAGGAAAACCGATTGGAGTGTTTGGAGAGAGATTGATCTGTACAGTATCTCCACAGACCCATACGCCAAAGCGAGACCCTCCTCCCCAGTACGCCGCTTTCGGGCCCTAGTCGGTCGCAGTGGGCCCGCGCACTGGCCCACTGCAGCCGACTTCGGCCAGATGGCCTTTCGCGTGCTGGGTCTATACACCAGTGCCCCCCTCCTCTCCCCCCCCCTCACCCCTTCCCACACCTCCGCCAAACTCCCCGATGGCTGATGGCAGCGGGTCGGGCAGTGCGATCGTACGACAGACATGAACGCCGTATCCACAACTGGCACAACTTGAGCGATCAAGCAAATCCACTGAAAAAAGACCCTCCTACACACAGGGGAGAACCGAGCAGTACGATGTATTTTGCATTGACAGAACACAAAAGAGAGAAACATCCTACCGACTGCTGCCAATGCATGCGTAGCGGATCATAGCCGAGAGGGGAGGTAACCTGAGTATAGGAAACCACTGGGTCATGACAATGAGCGACAATGATACGCCACCACATGTTGCACACTGGTTGTCACCCTCGACTCGCGGGAGCGAATCGAGGGAGAAAACCAGTGTGCGCATGTTGCACACTTGCTATAGATTCAGACTGTGAAGTCGCATACTCCAGATCACACAAACCTCCTGGATAAGACGCATGATCTCTCTTTTACCCAACAATGATAAGCCAAATAAAACAGATTTTGGCATCACCCTCCCCCCCCCCCCCAATCTCCCTCCTCCCACCCCAACATCTACCAATTCTCCGGCGGGTCATCGTAAACATGTCTCCAAACATCCCCCGAGGCCCGTTCGTTTAGCGGCCGCTGCTGATCCACTTATCTGATTGTCTCCCTTCCTGACACCCATGCCACTCCAGTGCGCGTGTGTGCGTGTGTGCGTGTGTGCGCGCGTGTGTACGTGTGTGTGTGTGTGTGTGTGTGTGTGTGTGTGTGTGTGTGTGTGTGTGTGTGTGTGTGTGTGTGTGTGTGTGTGTGTGTGTGTGACCTACAATTTTCCGAGCACAGACCAAACATGTTACTGCCCAGGGCGTAAACTAAAATGATTTTAGTTTACGCGCTGGGCAGTAACATGTTTGGTCTGAGTGCAAAGAAACATCCTTCCAAACAAAGAAAAAAACACGCCAAGAATGGTCAACTACAACCCTCTTGTCCTTTCTAATCGTGTTTCTTTTTGTGTTGTGAATTCCTATATAATAAAATCCGTCACTGTAAGCACGGTGTTGGACACAGAGTTCTTCTCGGGGCGCCCATGTTGATGTAAAATCGAACGTGACTCTGGACACTATTAGTGAACAGCAAGGCTGTCAAATTTTCTCTCTAACAGCCTCCGTAATACCGCATTCACACTGGCTGTCTCCCACAATTTGCTGCCGCTGATCATCAGCGGCGGCACTGTCGTGGAACCCCCAGGGAAAGAGGAAAAGAGGCAGGCCGAGAAACACCTGGCGTCGAGACCTCCAAGCAGACATCAAGAGACTGGGAACCACCTGGAGTAAAATCGAAGGAGAAGCACAGGACAGGAGCCGCTGGAGGTCTCTCGTCGACGGCCTATACCCTGGGAGGGGTGACAGGCGTAAGTAAGATCATCAGCGGCAGCGAATCGAGGGAGATATCCAGTGCTTTTTTAACTACAAACTGGCCAGCAACAATACACAAATATTGCGCATGACGTTTATGAGCTTACACAGAACTACATTATCGGGGTCCCGGCTGTTTTGTTCTACAGTAACAGACCGACACTGCGTCCAAACATTTGGACGGACACGTTTTGACAACCAATTTGGAGCGTTCCAACACTATAAGCTTAGATGCCGTTTGGAAGCCGGCAGCTGTGCTGTAGCATTGCTAGTCTTGCAATTGTTGTTTTACAATGGTTGCATAGTACAGTAGATTTTTTCAACGCATTACCGAGCAATCACATTTTCTGCAATAAAAAGAAATCGATCTTCACCCTTTTAGCCCCAAAGTTCCCATTTCTCAAATTTTGGAGGTGTTGCCTAACGACTATGTACCAGTTGCAGGAGATGGATCGACCATAATAATTCAAGGGTAGTGCCAGATTAGCTTGGCGCCTGAAGGAGCCAAGCCAATCTGGCACTACTCTTGAATTATCATGGTCAGGCCATCTCCTGCTGTGGGGATCAGGGGCTAAAAGGGTTAAAAAGATAGCTGCCCTTAACAGAAGTCTTGAAGGGCAAAAGAGTCAACTGTCATTAAATACGATCATTTAGTAACAGTAACTACAGCCCCTGAAATGATAGTGTTTAATGACAGGTGATCTCTCATAAGGGTGGTCACTAATGCTGTAATACATTCATGCTTATGATATGTGAGGAACACAATATTACAGGCATATAGCTTAGTATTGAGGAAAAACGTTCACGTGACACCACAAACACTTTTTGCAATACTCTATTTTGGTCCAGCTTTAAAAATTTCTTTTTCTAGCTGATTCTGCTGTTCTAGACTAAAAAATAAGTCTCTATGTTGTGCTGACTTCGAGTCCCCTTTGAAAAGTAACGACGGCATATATCTTTGAAGACAAGCTACAGACAGTAAGACTGCGTGTGAAAGACAAGAAACATCCTAATTAACTTCCTACCCTTCCTGCCACCTACCGCACAGCAGCTTGGAACCCGCATTTCACAAACCTGAACTATAACACTAGACAGCTATTCGCCAGGTGTGGGCAGACTTGGATACATAAAAAAAAAATCCAGCTCACAGGTATTCCACATCGTACACGCAACACCTCCTCTAAAAGGGGGGGGGGGGGGGATTTAAAGAAAAGAAAAAGAGTACAATTTCAAGAGGCACAGATATTCACGTGGCTCTACAGACACACCAGGCTCACGAGGAGCTATGCCTTCAGGTACAGATCCTCATGAGCCACCGTATCTGCAGGGAAAGTACAGCTGTGTTTTATTTGTAAGACACCCCCCCCCCCCCCCACCTTTTTTTTTTTTTTTTTTTTTTTTGCAGGAGCTCTTGACTTGACAAAAGTGGGGTGAGAGTGACGGAAAGAAGTAGCGCGCGTTCGTTGTTGATGAAGCCTTCACTCATTCAGCCAGCAAAGGTCGTCGGGTCGACGCCAGCCGTCGTTGGCCTGCGCGCACCTGCGCGCTGGCCGAAGACGGCGGACGACGGCCCTAGAAGCGTTTGCTTCACGGGCATTCATTCATTCGCTGCCAAGTTGGCGCCTCACCATGTGGCACCGTCTTTACTACAGCATGCAACGCCGCTAGACACAGACCGCGTACAGCGTTCCCCATTACCTGTGACGTCATCGTGCGTTACGTCATCATGCCCTGCTTTATCAGCGTCCCAATAATAACGCCAATATACCGCACTGCCAAAATCAATAACCAGTCCGCTCGCTGACTTCGCAGTTACCACAGGCACAAACTTCTGCCGTTTCACATATCACTGACCCAGATCTCACTTTCTGATTTACCCACCTCCCAACCGGACTGTATGTTCCAACGCGCGCGCGCGCGCACACACACACACACACACACACACACACACACATACACACATACACACGCGCGCGTACAATTACACGTAAAACTGAACGTCGTAGGGAAACTTGTTCGTCAGCATTTTCTCCCACAACAATCAAATACCACAGATGTTCTTGCTTCAGGCAGGTAGTTGACGTGCGCGCACACACACACGCGCGTGCGCGTGCATACATACGCGCGTGCACGCGCTTGTATCATCAGATTGCCTCATTTCCTTGCTGTTGATCATCTGTAATCAAAGTCACCTAAAAAGAATGTGCACACGGTAAACAGCCGCCAGCACACATCCTTTGATCTCTCATTAATATTTTATGTCAGTCAGCAACAAGAGAGAGAGAGAGAGAGAGAGAGAGAGAGAGAGAGAGAGAGAGAGAGAGAGAGAGAGAGAGAGTGTACATTGCTTAACCCATTTAACCCACGGCCTCATTTCGCAAATTTTGGAAGTGTCACCTAACGGCTATGTACCAGTTGCATGAGATGGATCGACCATTTTAATTCAAGGGTAGTGCCAGATTAGCTTGGCTCCTGATGGCGCCAAGCCAATCTGGTACTACTATTGAATTGTCACTGTCGATCCATCTCCTCCTACAATACCTCGGGGTTAAATGGGCTAACGTCCGGACAGAAAGAAGACTTCTCAAGATGCGTGTATGAACGAGAGAGAATGTAACCAAGTGAGGCCGGGGTGGTTAAATAACCAGAGTACCATGCATGTTGGATGTGCGTGCCAAACATTCAAGTCTACCGCACACAAAAGACATCAAGGGCAACCACAAGGAGGGTCTGGCTTCTCCACTGGAATCAAAAATATCTACCAGATCTAGAAGCATCCAAAATAATCACATGATTATTACTACGAGATCACCAAGAATGCCTACTATATCTTGATTCTGAAGAATCTAGTGACAAATATATTTAACAGATCTCCAAGAATATCTGCCAGATCTAGGAGTATAATACAAGATCACAAAGTCAAACCATCTAACAGATCTCCAAGAATAACAAATATATAGAAGAATCTACCAGATCAAGACTACCAGATCTAGAAGAATCTCCATCTACCAGCTCTCCAAGAATCACAGATATATAGACGAATGTATCAGATCAAGAATAACTACCAGAACTATAAGAACCTACACGATCACAAAAATCTACCACATCCATAAGAGTAATTGCTACCGGATCTTGAGGTATCTACGAAATCACAAACCTACCAAATCACCAACAAATAACTATCAGTACCAGATCCAAACGACCGTGGTGAAGACAAAAAACAAGGTGTGGGTGCCATGCTGGCACGAGGAATATGGGCAGAAAACACCTGCTGCTGTTGCCTGAGAAGTGGTCATTTTTTACCTGACGTGAGCAACCGGTAAAGAATGGACTCAGGACTCAAACCTAGTCTCTCTCCAATGGAAGAGCTACTGGAGATACAAGTCGTTCTCACAGGAGTCATATATTCTCAAGATAATCTATGTCTCTTGTTTGAGATAGTGTGTCTTCCAGCAAGAGGCAAGAACCCATGCATCTTCGAAGTCTTCAGACGGCCAGTTGACCATGCATACATACAACCTATACAAGCTGCCAAGCTGACGGCGGGAGGGACGACTGATGTTATTTATCTTGGAGCACACTCAGACACACGGCCCAGCGGCTTCCAACACCTGTTGCTCCCTCGGGAGACCCCGACCTTTTTACTGAGGTATGTGGAAACCTTGATGAGGCCAGCACCAGCACTAATACCTGCAAGGCAGCAAACCCAAACTTACTCAACAATGCCAGGTACGGAGCGTGGCCAGAACACACACTAGCAAACACACGTACTACACACATACCGATGTGCACGCACACAAGTACGCGCATGCACGCACACAAGTACGCGCATACACACACACACACACACTGGTTGTCTCCTTCGAATCGCTGCGCTCATCGGCAGAGAATCGCGGGAGACAACCAGTGTGGCATAACCACACGCGCAAGCTGCAAACAGACACCAAAAGAATAAACACGCCGAGGGCCGATACCTGCAGAAATCAATTCAGGGTGCAGCAGACACCGATATTGCGGCTAGATTTTATCTCTGTCTGTGATCTGTTGCTAGCGGATATCCCTGACGCACGTCCATCCCGGCACAACGCGGCTAATACAAATAAACTACAAATACACCCAGACCCGCATGTCTGTCAGATGTCGAGTAAACACACATCGTACCTGCTTTTTCTAATTTGACCTGGTCAGCTTCACATCCAAATTGTGTGTGGTCTTGCAACTTTACATCCCAAACGATGCATGTCCGTCCATATTTCGACCTGGTCAGCTTTACGTCCCAAACGATGCCTGCCTTACAACGGCCAAGGCAAGGTCCCTACTTTGACCTGGTCTGCTTAACACCGGAACGGTCATACCAAACGGTGCATGGTATAACAGCAGCCATTATAAGGTTTCTATAGGGCTCGGGAAGCAGTCGTGGCGGCCATCTTGTGAGGATACGGGACTAAGCGCTCATAGGGAAATCGCTGTTTTTGTAATGTCAGGAAAGTCCTGACGTACTATAAGCAACAACAGCAAGTCTTGCCATCACTGTAGGAAAGCGCTCACCAGAATCTGTTTTTGCTGGTTTCCAAATAGGAAGAAAAATGAAGACAAACGTGTTTAAACACTACTTCGCTACTATCTCATGACTATGATATCCTCATAAGATGGCGGCTGACGCGCCGACGCTGCTAGGCAACGCGGGGAACTTCCCGAGCTCTATTACAATTTCGACAAGGCCAGCTTCACATCCCAATGGTGCATGTCGTATACAACAGCCAAAGTATGGTGGTCCCTATTTCAAATGGTCACCTTCACGACCGACACGGCGCAAACAATAGCCAAGGTAAGGTTACAGCTTTAAAGGTCGATTTCCCTTTGGAAACTACATTAAAGTTCAGAAGCCATTCAATAAAACAGCTAAAGGGTAGTGCTAAAATAGCTCGACCGCCCCTAGAAGCAGATGGACCAAGATAGATCAAGGGTGGTGCCAGAATAGCTTGGCGCCTGTAGGCGCCAAGCTATTCAGGCATCAACCTTGAACTATCAAGGTCGATTCATACCTTTCAGTAGCGTCAGAGCTGAAAAGGTTAACCCCACTGCGCGAGAACAAAAGTAATTTACGTCGGCAAGATTAGGACTGATGAACGGTCCCTAGAGCGTGTTGACGTAATAGTTGCTTGTTGGTTTAGATGCCGATTGCCGGCTGCTGGATTTCTGATGTCATCTTCAGTTGCAGCGGCCATATCTACACATCGCAACAACAGATGGTCCGGACCGCTCCGTCGCTGCCCAGAAGTCCATCTTATCTTTCCCCCAAACTGAATGCACACCAGCTCAACAATTGTTTGAAACCCAAACCTAACAAAAATTTCCGCCACGCGTGTAAAATGCAACCAAAAAAAAAAAAAAAAATCCTAACAATGAAAGAAACACGTTTAAAAAGGTCAAGTGCAACACAATTTTAATTATAATAAATGTCCGATGGCTTGAAAAATTCAAAGAAAGCACCTTTCAAACCTGCCCTCTCATCTGTTTTTAACTCAGCAACTTGCGCAAAATAAATCGCACGATACTTGTCTTTTCTAAGCGTGTTTCTTGCTTTTTGGGGGGCATTTTCTTTTCAATAAATGCACGACAAAGAGCGAGCACGTATGTACGATGGCTAGAAAACTGCAAAGAAAGCACCTTTCCAACCTGGCCGTTAATCTCTCATGAAATTTAGCAACTCGTGAAAAAACGTTCAGAACAAAAAGCGGTTACACTCCGATCTACTGATTAACTCATTCGAGACAAGCCGTATCCAGATACGCGGCTTAGGTCGCGTGTTCATATGCGGCACGTCACAAAAGAGTTAAACATTAAGAAGATGTGGATAGTTCAAGAGTGGTGCCGCCGCACCTTATAGAGCCTAAAGAGGCACAACGTTACTCTTGGCGGCGCCACCTAAAAACTATTATAGTCGATCGTTTTCCAAAACTGTTCCATACAATCTTTGGCCGAAATTTTGCCGAAAGGCCTCAGTGAGTTAGTTGTAGCAAAGCTAAAGACAGTAAGTACATTTTCGTGAAAAGCGAAATTTTCATTCAAATACATGAAAATCTCGCGGTAACAAAAATGCACTTAGTCACTTGCCAATAGTATGACCTGATGCACCCGTTGCTACTTGACCGTATTTGATTTGAAGATCAGTACTTCAAATGCATGTGTTTAAAATGCCATGAAAGAAGAAATTATATACACTTAATTTTCCTAGAATATACGAATGAAATCTGCAAGCAGCAGCGTATTTTGCTGCACCAATATCTGTTTTCTGAGAATACGCCACTGAACAAATCTGCAAGCGGGCAATGTATTTTGCGAAGATGTCTGCGGGAGGTATGATAAAGAACGGTAAAGACGTGAGATATGGGTGGTTAATGTTCGAAAGATGGGGGAAAAAAGTATATTAAAAAATTAACAAAAAACGTGGGGAGGGGGGTGGGGAGTGCGAAAGAGGTAGGAAGGAGGGTGTCTACAGTGAAGTCAAGGATGGTGCCAGAATAGCTTGGCGCCTAGAAGCGCCAACTGAGCTATTCTGACACCACCTTTGATGGGGTAAAGATGTAAGCAGGAGGGATTTTAACGTGGGCATGAGATGTTCAGGTAAACTTAACATGTTTGGGGGTGTTGGAGAGCCAGGGCCGCGCGGCGATGTTTGGACAGAGGCAGCACCAATCAGCTGCGCCGCTCCAACAACATAGCGGAACCTAGAGTAATTCACTTTATGGTATTGCCAGGACTGCTAGACCGATTCAGACTCAACAAAGACCTCTCAGAACCATTCCCCATTCTCAACGGCGTAAAGCAGGGCTGCGTGCTGGCACCGACCCTCTTCACCATCTTTTTTAGCATGATGTTGAAGCAGGCCACAGTGGACCTCGATGATGACGATGCAGTGTACATCAGGTATCGTCTCGATGGCAGCCTGTTCAACCTCAGACGACTGCAGGCCCACACGAAAACCCTAGACCAACTGATCCGTGAGCTGCTTTTTGCTGATGATGCTGCCCTCGTTGCACACACAGAGAGAGCCCTGCAGCGCATCACGTCCTGCTTCGCAGACGCTGCCCAGCTCTTTGGACTCGAGGTCAGTCTAAAAAAGACAGAGGTCCTCCATCAGCCGGCACCCAAGACAGTGTATCGCCCTCCTCACATCACCATCGGCGAGTCTGAACTAAAGTCAGTGCACCAGTTTACTTACCTTGGCTGCATTATCACGTCGGACGCCAAGCTGGACAAGGAGCTTGACAGCAGGCTGGCAAAAGCGAACAGCGCTTTCGGGCGACTTTTCAAGCGGGTGTGGCACAATCAACAGCTGAAAACAGGCACCAAGATCAGCGTGTACAGAGCTGTGGTCCTCACCACCCTGCTGTATGGTTCCGAGTCCTGGGCCCTCTACCGCAGCCAACTACGACTCCTCGAACGCTTCCACCAGCGCTGCCTGCGTACCATCCTGGGCATTCACTGGAGTGACTATGTCACCAATGTCGAGGTCCTTGAACAGGCTGAAACCGTGAGCATCGAGGCTTTGCTGCTGCGGACACAGCTCCGCTGGGCGGGGCATGTCTCCAGGATGGAGGATCATCGCCTACCAAAGATCACCCTGTTCGGCGAGCTTGCTACTGGACACCGTGACAGAGGGGCACCAAAGAAGAGATACAAAGACTGTCTCAAGAAGTCACTTAGTGCCTGCCAAATCGACCACCACCAGTGGTCTTCGCTTGCTGTGGACCGTGACACCTGGCGCTCCACTATTTACAAGGCAGCTGTCTCCTTTGAGGACTCTCGCAGAGCTAGCCTTAAGGACAAGCGGCTCAGGAGAAAGAACAGAGATGCCGCAACTCAGAACTCTGGCCATACCTTCCCCTGCAGCCACTGCGGTCGAACCTGCCTGTCCCGGATTGGCCTCCGCAGCCACGAACAAGCCTGCAGACGTCGTGGGCAACTCCTATAAAATCTTCGTTCGCGAAGTCCAGCCAAGAGAGGCTAGACCGATTCCAGCCACAGACGTTTACTATTCACCCCTTCCCACCACCCACTCCCTTTTCGTCCACAACTAACTCATACCAGAGTATAGCGTAGCCTCTACTATGCTTTGCTTTTACTCCGCTTTATCTCTGTCTCTACTTCTGGCGGACTGAATGGCACGATTCAGCGCAAACCCTTTGCAAGCTACTGCCACTACACTACACTACACTACACTACACACACACACACACACACACAAACACACACACATATGCAAGCTACTGCCACTACACACACAGACGTTAAGCAATGTACAATCAATCACTACACACACACACACGCATATATAGTGTCATGAGTGCGCAAACTCTGTGCAAGCCACAACAAAACGGGCATCTATTCGCACTAGAGCATAAACATTACGCAAGCCACTACAAAGAAGCACGTCTATTAGCACGAGGGCGTAAATCCTGCAAAAGCCACTACACAAGGTGACGCACTCAACGTAGTGGCATGTGCAGGGTTTACGCTCTCTCAAACAGTGCAAGTCAACGATCGTTACTAGACCATTATTCAGTGTTGGTAAGTTTCACCAATATTGTCTGCACCAACAACTGGTGGTTGGGTACGATCAGACAGGCTATGTTTATCTCAGGAAAAATACAGTCCGATCCACGAACAAAAAGGAAAGCAGTCATCGTTTACAGTGCTAGGTACCTCCGTGCGCTGGATTGTCAGTACTGTATGACGGGAAAATTAGATGACGATGCCAGACCCTGATAAAAACACAATCGTCTACGTCTGTACCACACTGGTTGTCGCCCTCGATTTGCAACCGCTGACAGCAGACACCCGGTGTGCGTCTGTACAAAGCCATAATGATAAAGAAAAAAATGATCTGTCTGTAGAACACGATGACCCATGTCTGTTTTATGGATACCGTCTCACAGCATGTCATCGTCCATGCTGAGCGCGTCCTGATAAGCAGAATATCACGGTCCGAAGTCGGCTGCAGTTGACCCGGACCTGCTGTGGCTGACGTCGGCCCGAGGACCTTTTGCTTACTGGGGTCTCAATGCAACATCCGCCCACGCTTACGGGACTAGTATCTTCTCGGCCATCTTACCTAAAGCTGACCCTGAGCAAGGTCCCTAAAATTAGTCCATGCTATCATCTTTTGCTCTAAGTGACAGCATGGGCCCCGCCCTCTTTACAAAGTCCGCATTCCGGGTAGCTGGTGACAGGGTAGGCCCGGTACCGGACGCCTGTGGCCAGAGACCCTGGTGAGGGAGGCGAGGGGAAGACTGCCGACACGCGACACCCGTCTACGGAGGAAACTAAGACGAAGCACATTCTGCTGACCGCGAAAATGGCACAGCGTCTCTTCTGTGTTTTACGTAAACTTGTTAACTCATTCGAGACGAACTGCATCCGGATACGCGGTTTCAGCCGCGTATCCGGATGCAGTTCGTCTCGAATGAGTTAAGCGTGTTTCTTTCTTAGTTGGGATTTTTTGTTTTGTTTTGGCAGTCACCTCTTTTTAAAACAAAAATATTACAGCGACACGCGCACACGTCCCCGTACGTACGCTCAGTGAATACAAGAAGTATCTTGGGGAAATTGGCTTATGCATGCTGAATCAAACGTCAAAGCCCAACTTTTTCCCTCAAACACTACTCCTGAACACAGCTATTAACCCTTCCAAGTACACTGTACGTACATTTTTGTTTCTGAAATCTTGGTTCATTAAACTACCAAAAGACACCGTCCAAAGAACATGGATACATACTGGTCTCAGCAAGAAGCATAGATTCTTATGAGCCCCCGCATTTGCGGGGCTCATGAGGATCTGTCTCTCGCAGTTGAATCATGTTCACTTTTTTCCTCGGCAGTGAAGGGGCTAAGACCAGATGTGTTTAATATGGGCTTAGTTTGTACTTTTGTTTGAAAGCAGCAAAACATGTTCAAGTTGTGGCATCCTTGTGGCATCCTCGTCGTTTGTTTATAGTTCAAAACAGCACGGAGAAAACCTTCTGGCCAATCGATTATTGGGATGCATGATGCAATCTTTGGTCACGTGATTCCTGGTCGCGCAGACCCGACGGTGCGTAGGGTCTGCGAAGGGAATTCAGCGAGAACAATTCTACCATTAGCTACCGCCGTCCTATGATAAGGTGATACATCAGGACGGGGGCCGGGCACCCGGGGTATGCATGATGGAGACTGCTACCCGAGAGATTAGCCCACATGCCCCACAGTGATCAGTCTGTCATGCCGGGCTCCGCCCCTACACCTCTGTCGCTCTGTCCTTGGCGCCGCGTGTGGTCTCGATACATGTGCCTTTACACAATCTTTTTTTTTTTGGGTTTGTTTTGTTTTGTTTAGTCTTCATATTTTCTCCACAGCCTTGTACATGCACCGGTCGGTACTGTACAGAGCATGACGGTGCAGTAAGACCAGTACATAAAGTCAGTCTGAAACAGGTTGCAGCCCACACTGTCCATGTTAACCCTTTGGCTGTAGGTAGCGCTTTTTTGTTGAGATGCTGATATCACCTCAACAAAATATTCTACCGACAGCAAAAGGGTTAAATATGCTGTTTGTTAACCCCTCCACTGCCAGTGGATGCAGATTGTATTTTTTAAATCATTGTAAATTCATTGACAAATAAACCCAACCGCCAAAAGAACGTGGCTACTTAGTGGTTTGAGCAACTGCGGGGGCTCATGAGGATCTATACCTCTTGCACTTGGGTCATATTGATATATTTCCGCTCTCAATGAGTAAACTGACGTGTTTGTTTGGTTATTTATGTATTATAAAAAAATGGCATTTGAGAAGAAAAGACGCGATCTGTTCCCCTGCCTAACATGACAGAAATTGCTGGCATCAACATGGTGTAATGTTTTGTGCTGGCATCGACACGGGATAATGCTTTGTGCATTATCCCTCATTCTGCCTGGGTTTACGTTACATTGCGTGAGCAGCCCGCCCCTGCGCGATGTTAGAGGTCTGAATGCCAGGAATGACGGGGAAGGCGAGCCGGGTTCTCTTTAATCCTCTGTTTTTTCTTCTGACAATCATTCGGCCTTACATCTACTACACTCACGCATTCTCAGCCTGTCCGTCTGTTTAACGTGCAGGCTGTAAGGGGCTCATGAGAATCCACGCCTGAAAATACTTGTGTCGGCGCTGTTCCGTGGTATCTATGTTCCTCAACAAGGGCGAGAGGAAGAGTAATTCGCCGTGTGGCGTGAGCGATGGTGGTGAAAGCGGAAACCACTTGTCTGTTGAGGGCGGCCCAATTGTATGTCATTTGCACCCAGTCCTTACAACCCAAACACTTGACGACTCGCTGCTTGAAACTCCTTATCTTTCTCTTCCACTCAGGAGCACAGATATAAATAAATAACACACAATCAGCCCTATCCCACCCAGACAAATCCATAAACTACAGACAAAAAATATATACCGATGTATGAGATTTATGAATTTGTTTGTCCTACGATGAATGGTTACCATTGGTATGTCAGCAAAAGGCACAGATCCTCATGAGCTCCTGCGACTGCAGTGGCTCATGAGAATCTATGCCTCTTGCAGACGGAAGGGTCTGCGTGCTACATACAGCTCTTTGTAAAATGTACAGCTAATCGCGAGCTACGGCAGGAAAAACAAATTGCATGCTCTCCCGTTCTACAATAATTACAGGTATAGCTTTCTTCACTCCATTCCCATTCACAACGCTCTTCTTGCATTCACGCAAAGCTTTTTTTCTTCTCTCTCGTATGAGCGTGCGTCCTGCCCACACGTGCCGTGATCCCCCCCCCCCCCACCCCCACCCCCCTAAAAAAAAAAAGAAAAAAAAGAGGCCACCCGCACGATACCAAATCGATACGTGTAAGCGGACATGACGGGGGTGCAGGTGTTCCACTATTCCAATCCTATTTGACACAACGCCTGTCTTTTTATGTCAACGCCTTCCTACTTCTCTCCTTGCTTGCCCAGTACCTCTCTCTCTCTCTCTCTCTCTTGACCTCTAGATTCCTGAGAAAAAGCGAACACGACTGATCCAAATGTGAGAGGCAATATATCCGCACGAGCTACTCATCTGCAAGAGGTGTAGATCCTCATGAGACCCCGCAACTGCGGGGGCTCATGAGGATCTGCGCCTCTTGCTTAACCACTTTGTATCCATGTTCGTTTGACGGGCTAAGGATCTCCAACATCGAATTTTCACAAGATTTTTCAAAAAAGGCAACCTGCGTTCACTGGCAGTGAAGGGGTTAAGTGTTTTTACACCAACGAGCGTGATATAAATAAATTCAACGCGGCTTCAAAAATTAATAGCCTTCACTGTCGGAGAACTGTGCACAACGCCCAACTACTGAAAAAAGTGGCAAAGATCATGGGCCCCCGCAGATGCTGGGGTGCTCATGGTGTTCTTCTGGCCTCTTTAATGTAGAGACATGTTTCTTAAGACGGGTGGAATTAATTCGGTATCGACTGAATGTGCCACAGTTTCAAAAAATAACTGTGTTTGCCGGCAGTAAAGGGATTAACTCTTTCGAGACGTGCCGCATCCGGCTTCGCGGCGTAAAGCCGCGAATCCGGATGCGGCACGTGTCGAAAAAGTTAACCCTTCACTGCCAGCTGGCGCAGATTGTGTCAGTGTTCAACACCAAAGAGTGATGTCAGCAAGAGGCATAGATCCTCACGAGCCCCCGCAATTGCGGGGGCTCATGGGGATCCATGCCTCTTGCAGCTGGATCGTGTTTTCTTTTTCTCGCCAGTTACGGGGTTAATCAACTTAATGGACTGGCACACGTACTTTGCGCCGCGTGGCTGCAAACGCCATTTGCGCTGAAATCGCACAACACTACACTGAGACGATGTGAAAATAAACAAAAACAAAAACAAAAAAAAAGAGTGAATGCTTTCAAGGTGGCTTACAGGTGTGAGGCGTGTTGGAATGTAAGCTGTCAGAACATGTACGCTGCTCATTGATGTTACGTAAACACCGAGCCTACAGACAGCGGATATGGGGATTCAATTAATTTAGCTCTTCACTGAGTTCTTCCCATTTGCAAGAAACATAGATTTTTATGTGACCCAGGGCCTGGTGAAAATGTACGCCTATTGCCCGTAGGGATGGGATACTTGCTCCACATTTACTCTTATTTCTGATGTTCTTACAGGGGAAAACAGGTGCCTGAGACTGTGTCTACCGCTACCTGCGTCGTTTCCTGCTGGTTCCTTCCTTCCGCTGTTAGACCCGTGAAGCCATTCATCTTGCAAGCCAGGAAGTTCTGCACCCTGTCTGTCTGTGTGCACCTTTTCACGTGTGTGTGTGTGTGTGTGTGTGTGTGTGTGTGTGTGTGTGTGTGCGGGTGAGAGAGAGAGAGGTATACTGGAGGTGTGAGTTGGGTGCAGGGCGGTGTCAGGTAGAAGCGTTATCACCCCAGGGGCCGCTCCTGACAGGCATCTGGCACCACTGACACACGGGCACCCGGGGCACGCACAGACACTAACACCGTACCCCACTGGTTACTTCACTGGCAACCAGTGTGCAGCGCACCACCACAGCCGTTTGAGTCTCACCTTGCTCCACTACACCACTGCATGAATGAAACTATTTTCTCTCTTTTCACGAAGAAAATATCATAATCTGTTACCCAGAGTACCCCCCGGATCCACCTAAAAGGGGGCAGACCGACTGGCATGCGATACTACAATCCAGCCACAGTCCTTGGAATCCTTTTCAGGCTTCACATCTTTTGCCACCGGCGCGTGGATTCAAAGACAGGCCATCGAAAACGATCAGAATAAATTTTGACCACACCGAACTTCGCACCCACGACCTTTCACACAAGGGCCATCCCTCCACCATCTCAACTATCCATGTACATGCACCTTTTTCTATCATGGGCCGGTCATCATCGGATCTTCAGTTAGGTGAAGAAATGCACGGAAACTGGAAAGAGGGGCCGACAACTTGCACCGCCGATACCACGACCATCCTCTACAAACTAACCAAGTCCCTGACCTCATTGCGCACAACGCTGGAAGTCAGCTGGAATTGCAACACCCAAGCTGGGTATCTCAGACATGCTACCCATCGCAGGTGGAGAGATATACCCACACTGTTTGTCTTCCTCGATTTGCTACTGCGGTAGCGAATCGCGGGAGACAACCAGGGTGGGAGGTACCCAGTGGGGTGTGGCAGATCGATTGGGTATCCAGTGTGGACATTTATGGGAACAACTACTCCACTGACCTCCTGGGGGCTCATGAGGATCTATGTCTATTGGAATGGGATCGTGTTCACTATATTCTTTGCAGTGACGGGGTTAAATGACCTGCGCAAGCCATTACGCAAGCTACTCCGGAGCGCCCTACTTAGCGACTAGTGCGGGTCATGCAACGGATCCCAGACCCTTAGAACGGCGCGAGCGGGAAAGCAGCTGACCAGACATTTCTAAGATCTACCTCAATCTGTAACATGCCAGCACAGATTGAATAAGCCTCCAAACAAATCTGTATGTCTTGCGGGCAGAATAGGGGCCCATTTATACTGTCTGATAGAAGATTTCATCCGGGGTTGATTACCGTGTATACGTGTGATAGCGAGGTGTGTTCCTAGCACGAGACGGATGACCAGCAGGTGGTCAGATCGCATGGAAACGAAAACGGTTGGGGGGGGGGGGGGGGGAGGTTAGGATTTTGCAGTCAGGTACAGAAGAGGCCAGGTGAGGGTAAGTAAGCACGTGCTGTACTTGTATACTGACATTATGGTGACCTCCGTCTGCGCTGCACACGTCACTGCTATTTATGTACACAAAAATAGCCAGTTGACCGTCGGTAGCGGTTTTTGTCGTGGTAATTCCTACAGGAATCACCACGACAAAAACCGCTACCGACAGCCGAAAGGTTAATAATACAGATGTGCACAACGGCCTGGCGCCAACATATTATGCAATACACGCAGCTACATCACACAAAATCCTGTCAGCACAGATGTGAAGAATAGCATGGCGCCTACCGACATTGCTACATGTACAAGTCCAGCTGTTAGACCCGGCTATTCGGCACAAATTTACTAATAACAGATTTAAAATGTGCGAGTCTAAGTTGCGATTGCTACATGTACAAGTCCAGCTGTAGGACCCGGCTATTCGGCACAAATTTACTAATAACAGATTTAAAATGTGCGAGTCTAAGTTGCGCCGCAAGCTATTGTGGCACTGTTCTTAAAATACCATGATCTACTGCGGGTCTCCTGGATAGGATGCTGTCATCCGAGGACAAAACCGCGGCCCATTTCGGAACTACTGATTTACGACTGGAGAAATTCCAGCAAAGAAACACGCTTTTAAAGTGTAGTTACAACACAACTGTGTTGTAACTGTCCTCTTAAAGCGTGTTTCTTTGCTGGGATTTTCTTTGCACACTTGGCAGTGACCTTTTTGGTTTGGACTGGGCGGCTCGACGAGGATCGGTAGTAGGCTCGTCTGTTAGCGAGAGTCCGACTGTCCGGCACCTTCACTTCTAAATCATTTGTCTTCATCAGTGCACAAAATACCAGCACTGCCCAACATACCGCTCTCACACTAAGCCAACGAACACCCTCTAGCTGCCAAAAACCACAGATCCTCATCCACCCTTACAACTCGCATTGGTTCGTTCATCTGTCCATGCTCGATCGTTTTCCTAAACAATTAGTGAGTTTCCACCAGTGCTTAAATTAATTCCCTAACTTAGGATTTGTTCTCTGTTCGTTTCAGTTTTGGGGACCCATCCGCCATAATGATGTTCAAGGGTGGTGTCAGAACAGCACATTTGGGAGCTGTACACCGAAGACTTCATTTTAGTACAGGTGGGACACAGCCCATTACAGTTCAAAAGTTTGTGCATTTAGGAGCTTAGGTATTCTGGCAAGACCTATGAACTATCATGGTTTGGCGCTAAGCTATTCTGGAACCACCATTGAACATGGTCGATCCTTCTAGGTGCCAAGCTGTTCTGGCGCCACTCTTGAACATTATCATTAGGCGCCAAGCTATGTTGCTATCACCCTTGAACTATCATGGTAGGCGCTAAGCTATTCTGATACCACTCTTGAACATGGTCGTGATCACTCTAGGTGCCATGCTATTTTGGCACAGCCCTTTAAGTATCATGGTAGGCGGTAAGCATTCTGGCACTGCTCTTCACATGGTCGTGATCACTCTAGGTGCTAAACTATTCTGGCACTACCCTGGAATCATTATGGTCGATCTATCTTCTGTACTGTGACATGTCAGGCCTCCATGCGTTAATGAGATCCACCAAACTGGTCGTCTCCCTCGATTCGCTACCGCCTCAGCGGTAGCGAATCGAAGAAGACAACCAGTGTGGAGACCAGCTCCTCTTGCTCACAAGAAAAAAACAAATTTTGCCTCTGTGTTTCTCAGACTGAGTCAGTGGGTGGGCGAGCTTTACCGCATGTCAGACCTGGCGTTTTAAACATGCCGGTTATTCCCCATCCATCTTTCCCAAAAACATGCCTGTCAAACTCATCAAGCCGTGTAGTGCAGCCCCGGTAAAAAGAGAAGACGAGGATGCAGGTACAACACTCACGTGAGACTGTCAGTTATCATCTGTACAAGGCTGCTCTGCTTTAGAAAAGTTAAAGACCATTTCAGCGAAAAGCGAAATTTCACTGTCATACAATGGAAATCTCGCTTTTCACAAAACTGGAAACTGACAGTAAGTCATTTTTTATGTCATGAGCACGATTTTCAATGTAATACTTACTTACTTACTTACGCCTGTCACCCCTACCCGGGTATAGGCCGTCGACGAGAGACCTCCAGCAACTCCTGTCCTGTGCTTCTCCTTCGATTCTACTCCAGGTGGTTCCCAGTAAGTCTTCTAGTAGAAGAACCTTCCTCCTCCAGGAAAGGAATTACTGTTAGTCTTTTCGTCGGCGTTTTTGTAGCTATTTCCTTTTTTGCAGGGTGGGGAAGCTACCCCCACGCCCAACCCCCTTACTAGGAGGACCAGGGGTTTTCTGTCGGGGTCACCTTCCCTTAGACCATGTTGGTTCACGGCACCTTATTTCATTCGGTGCACCCCTCTCACGAGGGACCCCCTATCCACCACCCAGGGGACGCGCCTCAACGCCGTATGGTCCCAGCGCGAGGTTTCAATGTAATACAATGACAAAATGGACCGTCTTTCGCCTTCCTACAGCACAGTTGTGACTGTTCTCTTTTTCATTGTACAGGTGAGTACCACTGATGCGCACGCGGGATGAACAGGAAAAAAACTTCTTCTACGTGCGCCTAATCAGACGGATTGTTTAACTCATTCGAGACGAACGGCATCTGGATACACGGCTGAAGCCACGTATCCGGATGCCGCTCGTCTCGTATGAGTTAATGGACGAGTAGAGAAGTATTACTTGAGGCAAGCCGCGGACAACCCGCTATATCCGTAAATTTTAGCGAAGTCAAAGCCCGCCGCGGAGCTGATGGCTTTAACAGTTCTACCGAGGGTTGATTCATAAAATAAGTTTCACTTTGCCTGCTTTGTTTTGTGACAAGCCAAAATCAGTGGGAAGTGTATGTAACCCTAACCAGCGTTCCTGTCACGTGCTGCCCAATTAGGCCAGCGGAACGCAGAGCTGTCACGTTCACTGTGTGACCGGTGTGTGTTGTCTACTAGGCGGCGCCATGCCAGTATACAAGAGGTCATGCGGCCGACGTTGGCCGCAGTGGGCTCGCGCCCTTTGTTAGTCGGCCCGTGAGTTTAGTTGTATGAGTGAGCTTAGTCCTGCGCCAGCCGCGACTAAGCTCATTCAGTTCATTCAACTGAGCCCTAGAAACTGCTTCAGTAGGACGTTGGGGTTATGCAGTGCACCCAGAGTTGGAGGTCTTCCTGTTCCCAGGCTACGCCAGTGCCACCCCCTCCAGTCCCCCTCCCTCCCTGCATCACGTGCCCGTCCTTTCTGTTACAGACCGGCTGGACTTGCATTCCCCGTCAATGCTCTCTTGCGTGACAGTAGATGACAAGTCTAAACGGGACAGGGCTTATACACGGCAAACGTTGCCCATTTCTACCAGTCTGCGACTAGCAAAGAAGATTCCCATGAGGTTTCACAATCTGATGTCTCCTGCGCACTTGAATCGCGGGCTGAGGGACTGTTGCTCGAACAGTTCATTTAAGCCATTAAAGCGATATGTTCCATGTCGGGCTTAAAATTAAACGGTTTCTCAATGTTGTCTTGCGACAAGTAAGCCTCTACCCTTCTTTTCACAAATCCATGAGAGCACGCAAACATACTAGAGATTCTCCGCTGCCTTATCTGCGTAATGGAAGGAACTCTCCTGCATACACAGGAGAAAAAGGGCAGAAAAGTCTTTCATTTTACGACATTCAGACTTCGCAATTTAACCTTCTGCCCAGTTTCACTGTAAGACATATTAAGAACATTTATAAAGGAGATAGTGCAATCTATAGACCCTTTACTTCCTAAAGTATTTCACTTTAAACCACTTGCGCAACGAGACGCGAGAACTGTAAGCGATGCAACACTGCAAATAAATATGTATCGATCATACCGCTCATGGGTGGTGCCAGAGTAGCTTGGCGCCCACAGGCGCCAAGCTATTCTGGCACCACCCTTGAAGTGTCATGGTCGATATGCCTCCAGCACTGAAATGTCGTCTTCAAAGGGCTGCCCCCAAATTTAGGGATGTCGACCTTTAATCCTCGATGTGTTAAATCGCCTTAGGGAGTTACTCTTCTGCAAGTCACGTTGACATGCAATACACGGCTACAAGGAATCCCGTTGACACGCAACACCCTGCCAGGGACTGGCAGAAGCAACCTGCAGTAAATGTCACCCGGAAGTGGCCCCCATGCACTGTGCCCAATATCTCGTCATTACAGCATTTGCCCCAATTGGTACCGGGCGCGAAGTGACTGTCATTTTCTCCCTGGCCTCAACTGCCCTGGCCTGGTCTGACATAGGGTTAAGTGGGGACACGGGAGGGTGTGTGTGTGTGTGTGTGTGTGTGTGTGTGTGTGTGTGTGTGTGTGTGTGTGTGTGTGTGTGTGTGTGTGTGTGTGTGTGGCTTGGGGGGGGGGGGGTTGACCCCGCCGCAATCTCACCGCAGGTTACGCCCCTTGTGCATGCTCGTCACGGGTACCTACCAGTGGCTGCAAGCCTAAGTGGTTAACGCAATACATCAATCAGTTTATTGTGTCGCAAACTGCCCCGGCATTGGCGTTGTTCTCTCCTTCTATGCGTGCGTGCCACACTGGTTGTCTCCCTCAATTCACTACCGATGCAGCAGTTGCGAATCGAGGGAGACAACCAGCGTGCGTGCGTGTGGTCACCAAATGTACATACCAGACAGCCCTGCACACTGGGGACCACCAACTCAGGATCGGCTGACACAGAGAAGTCTTCCTCCCTCCCCGCTGACAAAGAGCCGTGACCTTTCTGCGGTGCATACTACTACTAGGCATTTAGTCACTCTGTGGCTCCCACAGCCTGACAAACACCCTGACTAATCTACTGCCACCAGCAAAACGGTCTCATTGTGCATGACGGAAAATTTAACCCCTTCAGCCAACTGGCACGGCCTGTATCCTCGGACGTACGCTCGAGGACTTTTTACCAAGTGCTTTTTCATGAGTTTTCTTCACAACTCTATGTGAATTCAACACTAAAATATGTGGGTCTGACTGACTATATGGCTCGCGTGTATAATGAGGCTGACCTCCACATAAAGAATGTAGGATCAACCAACCAAAGTGTTGGGTTTTTTTTCTTTCTATTACGTGATTCTGATGTCTCAGACAACCGTTTTGCACTTCTTCTTTTTTTCTTACTTTGATACTGCTACTTGTAAATGTAGGAAGTAATTAACTAGCGTGTGATGCATGAACTTGAGACACGCGGCAATTTGTGGCGCCACCATCGGTCAAAATCTGTGTGTGTGTGTGTGTGTGTGTGTGTGTGTGTGTGTGTGTGTGTGATATAAACATGGGAATTTCCGCCCAATTGACACAGCCTGTATCGATCCGGAGCGAGAGGGGCAGTCACACACGCACGGCCATCAGCACTGTGTACACATCGCGCCACTCCATCACGCCTCACAAACACCAACCTTCAAGTCTGCAACTGCTCAGACCTCACGTGACAGCCCTCCCCCCTCCCCTACACGCACCTCCCTCCAACCCCCTCCCGCTTCCTCCCCTCCCCCCAAAAAAAAAATTCAGCATCAACCGATACACCCAAAATCGTAAATACGTCTTTGCCTGAAAGAAAAGTACGTCCCATCAACTTTTCAATTATCTATGGGTCTAGCAGGAGACAAAGACGCTTATGAGCCCCCGCAGGTGCGGGGGCTCATGAGGGTCTTTGCCTCCTGTAGATGGGTTATGTTCTCTGCAGCAAAACACGATTCGCGTGCCTCCACGACTTGGTGGATGTGTAAATGTAACTCCCGTATCCCCGCACGGTGATTGCGGCCTGACTGCAAAGTGGGTCGTAAACTGTCCCCGATAACGCGTACCGTTTTTTTCATCAGCCGTTCCCATAAACACCAGCTCCTCGGGCAGGCATTTTCTATCCACGTTAATGACATTACGTAGATAAAAGTTAGTCTCCCATCATCTCTTGTAAACATAAAGTCTACACACACAGGCTTGGCTGTCACGTTACTCAGAGTCGACGATTTTGCCTGCACACAGCAAGACCATCGTGATCTCTGGCTCCGCCTACCCGGAGCTGAGGTCCTCTACAGGTGTTCATGTCCTCCATCAACCGAGAACCGCGGCCCTGTCTTTGTGAGCTCCGTCAACTGGGATGTGTGCACCATTAACCGGGCACTGAGACAGACGTTTGTTAGTTCTATCAGCTCATGACCCTGTTGTTAGCTCACACTAATCAGTGGTCCTCACTGAGAGGGAAGGGATGTTGGTATGGGACTGATCCATCCACCAGAACTGGCAAGATGTATCCATGTAACGGGAAGGACAGAGGTGGAAAAGCCGTCCCAGGTGTAAGTTGCATGAGAGATCTTACAAACCCTGCGCACACCACTATGCAAAGTGTCCCACTCTATACCTTTATGAGCTCAGTTCCTGCGCAAGCCACTTGCAAGGTTACATAATACGTCAGACACTACAAAATGCACTACCCCATATTGGTGTACCTTGGTTTCCTAAGGACATAAGCTCACTCATGCAACTCACGACAGCCAGGGGCCAGTTGCACGACTGACTTAATCCTGCGCAAGGAACTAAGCAAGGTGCTCCGCTGTAGCGGAGCACCTTGCTCAGTGCCTTGATTAGGATTTAAGCTCACACACTCATGGAAGTGATCCCAGGCTCCCAGTGGTTCGGCACCTATCTGCAGGCTGATGGCACCTGATGGAATTATCGCGCCCCACCACTCACAGGCTGCACGCCGTATCACCTCCTCCATCTGCGGGAATAACGTTTACCGAAAAGAGCGGCATTCATTCTCATCATCTTTTGCGGCTCCATGACTTCATGAGAATCAATACCTCACACAGACTGGTTGTTGACCTGAACCAACAACTTTTTTGCACAAGGTGGGAAAGAGGGGTTGGGGTGTTTCTGCATCCACTGCCAATGGCTGTACGATAAATGGCGATGCGGCTTCTCGGGAAGCGAAAAATGGTCCAAGAAAAAGACATTAAATGGGTTTGGGGGAATCCTTGCTGCAGTCGGCACTATCTTGTCTTTCTTGGGAGTGAAGGCCGCAAACTGAGTCTGGCGTGATGATAACCAAAAAATCCTCCATCACTGCAATCGTTGATAAAAAATATTTTAAAAATCCCCCAAACCCGACACATAACGGTATATAAACGTTCCATACCGCTGCTGCTATACCGTCCCCAGATAATACACCTCCATCCATCATCCCATGGAGCCAACGTGCACACATTCAAGCCAAAGCGGACAACTTTAATGAGTGGCTAAAGCGCAGTACTTTCGGCACACACTTTCGTTTCTGCAGCCGATTCATTGGTGCGCAGTTTAACTCCTTTCCTGCAGCTGGAGATACCGTTCGGAAACGACGCCGAGTTATGCGTCTTTTCCTATGTACGAGCGCTATCGTCAGTAGAAGAATAGGCACAGGGGGAGAAAACCGAAGTTATAGTTCGCATTGACGCTCCAAGTCAGGGGCACGATACTCTTCCCATAACTTCGCTTTTTCTTCCTGTGGTCTCCTTACTGAGCACAGTACCGGTAGCTGCGCCGCGGCGCACAAGGAGGTAAAATTGTCTCCAGAAACCACGCTCTTAGTCCTATCAACCAGCACCCTTGATTTATCTATCACGGTCTTCCAGCGTGCACTGTTAAGGAGAGACGTATTATGGTGGTGGTGGACTGTATTCTCTTTGCCTGACCGATGCTTCAAAGCTCACGTGCACACCTCTCTCCGGTGACTATAATCGCACGGGGGAAAATAAACAGTACGGCATTAAAATCAGATTCTACAGGTGAGCGGATTTCAATTCAAATCCCTTTACACCTGCGGTGAGAAAGGTGCTTTAGAACTAATGCAAGGCCTATCAGGATATCTTAAGGGTAAAGAAAGAAGAGAAAGAAAAAGAGACTTTCACGTATACAACTTCTGGCTGTAGCCGTCCTGTTACTTTACACATGTCTACGTGGCACGTTACTGTGTGAGAGAGAAAAAAGGGAGAACGTTGTCAAAATGAGTAGCGTTGAGAAGACAGGAGAGAGTGAACCGGGGGAGGGGGGTGGGGGGGAGAGAGGAAGCCACACAATGCTTAACAATATGCACACAGTCAATAATAAAAATGTATCGCCTTTAATGCCGAGAACAAGCGAACACAATCCACTGCAAGTGACATAGATCCTCATGTGCCCCGCAGTCGCGTGGGTTCGTCGGGACCTATGCCTCTTGCCGACACCACATTGCATCCACGTTCTTTGAACGATAGGGGCTCTCTTAGGCGGTTGAAGTAACCGAGATCTTTGAAACACAATCTGTGTCCACTTGCAGTGAAGGGATTAACAACCATCCAGTCTTCTTAAGTTAACATACGCCCTGAGAATTTCGACCTTATTAACGGCCTCGGGGTCTGAAGAAAATTCAATGTGAACAGCCGGCACGCGACTGTGAGGTTCAAGGACACGTTTGCAAAACCGGCTGATCAACAGAAAGTCCATGTTTCCAAACACACTGGCAGCTCTGACGCCCTGTTGCTGTACACCATTTGACATGAACGTGTCAAAACTGACCTACACATCTCGTTCCTAATATACACTCATACATAAACCCAAAAGCAAAGTCTGAACTAACTGTACACTGAATAGGCAAAGACTTCTTACGTTCATGCATACTACTCCAGGTCTATGAGGAGGAGCACGTACTTTATGCCGCTATCTGCCAACAAGACGCACGAATTTGTATGGAACCCTGCGGATTCTTGGACCGGTGTGAATCTGTTTCATGCAGAAACTGAAAGGGGCTGGTCCTAAAACGCTGGTTGTCTCCATCGATTCGCTGCCGCTGATCGGCGGCGGCTAATCGAGGGAGACAACCAGTGTGAGGCGTTTGGGCTGGATGACTGAGTGAATGTTTTGAGGTGAAGGAGGCGTGGTGGTGCACGGCAGCGGTAAAGTGATTGTTAATGTTATACCTGGAGGAACGTCTTCTGCCTGATCGCTCTCACAGACAACCTGTTAACGGTGCCATCCCTCACAGTACTGTACAGTCGTCACCTTATACACATTTTGAGGCATAGGGAAAGATCGGTGACAAGCAGCAAGAAGCACGGATCGTCAAAAACCCCGGCAATGCAAAGACTACTTTCTGACGGCTCTCGCAGACTGCCGGGGAGCTGGGGAGCTCTGGTGGTCGAGCGTTCGACTCTCGTCCGAAAGGTCGCGAACAGGGTTGGAACGAAGCTGGGGTCCAGACTTCTTCAGACCCTTTTTTCGGTGTCCCGGCCTTGAAATCACCCGCGTAACGAACAAAAGACGTTACGCTCTAAACGGCAAATCGATTTAACGGCAAGAATGCATTTCCCAATTTTTGGGCGGTGTCACCTAACGCCTAGGTACCAGCTGCAGGAGATGAACCGACCATGATAATTCAAGGATAGTGCTAGATTAGCTTGGCGTCTGACGGCGCCAAGCTAATCTGGCACTACCCTTGAATTATCATGGCCGATCTATAGTACTGTTGTATGTCGGGGCTTAATGGGCAAAGCTTCTTGCTTGCCAAGATGGTGCAGCTTTTTTTGCTGTCTATGAAAGTTCTGTTTGCGGCCCAAGAGAATCAGCACTGCTTGCCCCCTTATATGGAACATATTATTTTGCAGCCTGTGGAAGTTCTGTTTGGGGCGCATGACAATGTACATTTCTTCCTCGCCGTGATGTACACGCTTCCTAAAGATCTACGGCAGTTCTGGCTGCTAAACCGCAGAACGCAGAGAAAGCGAGCAGTACTGTCAACAGACGGTTGTGGAACTCATAACGACCACTAACTGCGGCAGGTACAGGTGAAAGTACAGGTAGCACCCAGTAAATATAGCAGCTCCCATAACAAACTACCCAACACCGTGTAAATCCGGCTGCTAACGCCCAAAACACGCTAACTACCGAACACCAGCAACACTCAATGGTTTTCACACTCAGTAACCGACATGAAACAGTTTGTCGTAGTTGTTTTCAATGAATAAAGCCAAAATACATTTCGATGGTGTTCGCGTGCAACCTTGTAAACAACGAATATGTGGTTTTGAGAAAATGGGAAAAAGAAAAAAAACCCACACCCAATGATTATGTTTTGGTTTGAATATGTGTTCCAAGGCATTCTTCACAAGGTCGTGAGCATTTCCTGTTGAGCTACTGGTTCGTCAGAGAGTGTGTGTGTGTGGGGGTGGGGGGGGGGGGGGGGTGGGAATTAAAGGAGGCAACGGCATGACTTCGTGAAGAAATGTCGCTCACAAAGCTGCATGCAAACACCATCGATTTGTACAGTACAATACTAGAATGTGATGATGCTCAGTACGGGGATAATAGCAGCTCTCATAGAAGCACAAAACCAAAACAAACAAACAAACAAAAATTACATCCAATTTTACAATACACATGTACGGGGATAAACAGAGCAGCGCAAATAAACAGGTGCGTGAAGAGAACTATAACCCCACTCCGGAATTCAAAAACACTCTTAAAATAGACCAACTTGCTAAATAAAACACCCGTCATAAAAGACCCTCTTTTAGTCAACGGCCATGGCCATGACGTAGGCAGTGCATGCATTATGACACAAACTGACACTGTCAAGATGTCAAACAATTGCAGGCATTAACATCTGATCTCAGTTATTTTAGGATTAGAACAAAAAGGTGACTGCAAAGCGAGATTCTTATTCTGTTGCGAATTTCTTTAGTTATTTCGGGGATGGTGTGTTGGGTGGTTGTGGTCGTGGGGGTGAGGCGGGTTAGGATGGGGTGGGAGTGTAGCTTCGTATCATTTGTTTCGTCAGCTCGGCGACTGATAATTATGAAATTTAACTAAGAAACTAGAGAATCCACAAAGACAGACGGTGCTTGTGGTGGTCTGTATCTATCTCATCATCTATGTTTCATGCTGTAAACACGCTTGATAACGAGTGCTGGTGTAGATGTTCTGTGTCTAGCCCCTACCTGCCGTGTGTAGCAGCCTGATATAGCCGCCGATACCTTGATGGCGCCCGAAATAGACCTGCACCTCATCAGCACTGGGCAACGCGCCGTCCGTCGGCTGACCTCATTCTGCTGACCGACATTCTACTGCTCTTTCTGACGTCATAATTTTATGACCGCACGCTGTCAACTCCCACACTGGTTGTCTCCCTTGAAACTCTGCTGTTGCACGGCAGCGAATTCAGGAAGACAACCATTGTGTGTTAGTTAACCCTAAGACGTCACATTTATTTCACACTCAACCCCACACTGGTTGTTTCCCTCGATTCGCTGCCGCTTATCAACAACAGCAAATCGAGGGAAACAATCAGTGTGTGTCAACCGTTAAGACATAATTAGGAAGAAACTGAGGATCCTTCTCGTAGCCTAACGGCTTTGGGAACTAAACATACCTGAAAGTGGAAAGGTGTTGCCACATTGGTCTCGCATCTGAGGACGAGGGTGAGGGGTGGGCGGCGGGGCGGGGCGGGGCGGGGCGGGGCAAAGGCCCATTTGTCGTTTTTGTGACACAAAGACCTACCATAGGCACATTACCCTAGTAATCCGGGACAAATAATGTGGCTGCCAAGCTTGTAAAATGCGAAGAAACGCAGAATATAAGGAAAAAAATTGTCATTTCTAAGCATGTTTCTTTTATGTTTGATAATTTCTTGGCATAATACTCTAAATATGTTGACCTATTGTGACGAAGGAAGTGTGTTAGCTTTCGCGACAAGAACTTGGAAGCGGTCATGTGAGCTGTTGTGAACAATGGCGTACTAGGTTCACCATCTAGCACCCCCCCCCCCTCTCCTCCCGCCCCACCCCCACCCCTCACACACCACACACCCCAAACGCCCATCAACCGAAAACCAGGCGTCCATTAAACTCTTTCCCCTAAACCCTTGGCCCCCCCCCCCCCCCCCCCCCCCCGAAATCTGCCGCGGCGAAATAAACAAGTGGCTGGAAGTGAAGCGATTTGGCTTGGAATAACAATAGGACAAAAACTGGCCTGGCATGCAGCGTAGTGGGAAACCGATTACAATTCCACCTGCGCTGCGTTTACACTACCTAACATTGCGTACAAGGTCCTACTTGACCTAGAATTTGGAAAATTTAAATCGGCCCTAAAAAGAGACACATATTCTCATGAAGTCCTGCAGGCTGTTGGGGCTTATGAGAATCAATGTCGCTTGCAGAAAGGCCTGGATAAAAAGACATAAAATCAAGGCGGCCAAAAACACTTGCACAAGTGTGGCGGATTTCGCGACCCCAATTGGCAGTTCTTGACCCCACAGCCAAGGGAGTCTGAGGACGTGAGGCTCAATAGCATGGAACTTGATAAGGTCTCAGGACTCAAAGCGCGGACACTTAATCCATTCCATGATTCAGCCCTGACATACTTCAAGACCGACCATGACAGTCCGAGCGTGGTGCCAGACTATCTTAAAAACTAGATAAAGGTCCATCATTCAGACTTGAGATTTTGAAACAATAATTATATCATATGGTTAGACCATGATAGTCCGGAGGTGAAACCAGAATTGCTTGAAGACTGTGAAAGGTTCCAACAGCCTGGACACATACTCCAATCCAGGATTCAGGCCTGACATTCTACAACAAGTTACGGATCGACCATGCTAGTTCAAGGGCGGTGCCAGAATAGCTTGGCGCCTCTAGGCGCCTATCTATTCTGGCACCGTCCTTGAACTATCACCGTCGCTCTAGTTCCTGATACAGCTTTTTGTGCACTGAAAGTCTGTCGAAACAAAAATAACGGAGGCAAGAAAGACAAGCTGAACACAGCGTGGGTGTTACGGTGTCAATGGTCGACGTACAAGTGCCAATATGTGGCGTACTGAGAGCCTTTTTCCGGCCGCGTGTCACCCAGACATCCCCTTCAAGCAGCCAGACACTCAAGAGCCAATACAACTGTAGGGGCTCTACTTTGCTGAAACTAGTAGTAAGGCCCATAATGTGTGTACAGCTCTGCATCATGAAGTCAAAGGACATTTGTATATTATTATGAAAAGTGACATTTTCATTGTACAGTAAACTTCGGATATAACAAATCGCCAGGGGACCGAAATGTTCTCGGTGATTTTATCCTAAGTTTGTTAGGCCTACAAGCGAAGTAACTTGTATACAAAACGTTTTGTGGGACCCCGGACAAAATGTGGTTACATCCGACTTTTGTTATATATATATATCCGATCTTGTTATATACTCTGGCGGTGGTGCAGAATAACTTAGCGCGGCAAAATCAGTGTGGATCAGAGCACGGGACAATAATGAGCTAAACAAATGCGACATTTTTCGAACACGAAAGTGCGTCCGATGATTCCAGAAATGTCGCATTTCATTTGCTAGTCAGTATAGTTCTTCCTTCACCTGCCCACTAATTATTTTGTGTGCCCGGGGTCACTCTGGTAGTCCGCCAGCAAAGGTTACACACTTTTGCCGACCGGTACCAGGATGAATCCGAGGTTGGGATCGGGATGACGGGGCACGCTTCAAGTGCTATAGCTCCCTTCCTATTTTTCAGGACACTCTGTCCGTGGTGTGGAGAAGAGAGGGCTGATAGACAGATAACATAGCGGCCCAGGTATTTCGGGCGTGAGGCGGTGCGCACAACGCCATCCCACTCAGTGATAGCAGCAACCCATAACACTCAGGGCACGCACACTGGTACAGGCGAAAACACCATCTGTAAAAGCCACACTGGTCGTCTCCCTCGATTCGCAGCCCTGCTGTAAAGCCCGACTTCAAATACAATCTACACCTAGACAAGCGTATGCAGCAGGATCGTTTTTGTCGTTTTTTCATTGTTGATTTTTAACTCGGAATATCACACACACACACACACACACACACACACACACACACAAAATCAAGACCAATAAGGTGACTGCCAAGCGTGTAAAGTCAGTGCAAAGAAACTTCCAGCAAAGAAAGAAACACGCTTAGAAAGGACAAGTACAATACAACTACTTGTTCTTTCTAAGTGTTTTTCTCGTTATATATTCTTTTCGAATTATGATTTTGTGCGCAATTCCTTTTCACATAAAAATTCTGTTGCATGTGTCCTTTATAAGTGTTTCTTTTTTTTTATTATTTTTTTTTTTCTTTGTTGGGATTTTCCAGAAATGGCACGATCAACTTGATGGACGGCTGACGCCGATGTTGAAGGCGTGCGGCATTTTCACGAACTCCTTCTGCGTGGGTTCGAGACTGAGATCTTAATGTCTTACTGGTGTGCGACACAAAGTAGAGCGAGGGAATGATCGCTTCCTTACAAATGGCTTTTCATCAGCTATACCAGAATCATGTTTCCAGTAAGCTATTCTTTAGCAGCGAAGGAATGGTGGCTTACAAATGGCTTTTTAAATCAGTTATTCTGCCGTCATCCTTCCTGTTAAGTGTTTCCAGTGAGCTTTTCTTTGTGGGAGGATGGGGAGTTGTTTCAGCGTGAAGGTGACATAAGGTACGGTAAGTAAGCTGTGTGTGTGTTAGTACACCTGTGCCGACAAAGCAGCGGACACGTTATTGCACCTCTATCCGCCACTACCCATCAAGGTGTAGCGTTTTCACCTGCCCGCTCCCTCAAACTCCATCTCCACGAACTAGCCCCGTCAACAGTCATCTCCTGTGCAGACCCAATCTGGTCTGCGAAACTTAAAAACCACGTGATCTATGGGAGCGCAAGTAATAGGCTATGCCATCACAGAGACCAACAGACCATCGGGCCGACGTCGCCGCGGTTGGCCCGAAGACCTTTCATTTACTTGGGGGGGGGGGGGGAGGGAGGGAGTGGTGCATGCACGGTAAAGCCGACGTGGCAGCAGGTTGTTTTTTGTTGAAGCACTTTTTTTCTGTTAATGTTTATGGGATATACTGGTATTTCTCCGGTAACGTTAGACTAACAAGCCTGACGTTGCCACAAAATACTGCCGCCACCTGTTTCAGTGTTTCACTGATATCCATCAACGGAAGTCCGTGAAGTGACTGAACTGAAGCTGACTTAACATACTACCACTACCAGCCTCAAACTTTTATATCTAGCGGAAACTGAGCGACTGTAAAAGCTTAAAGGTAATGCTTGATAAGTAGCGGATTGCGCAGGTGCCAATTCTTAGCACTAGCCTCGGATACATGTAGTCAGGTGTCGGCAACGTCGATCTCACAGTTAGTTGCTCTCAATACCTGCACACAGTGATCTGCATGGCTTACAAGTAGGAGAACAGAGGTGAGTGACTGGTTGTAGAAGACCAGAAGACGGCTGTTAGTGCGGTACATACATTAGAACCCAATAACTTGAATAAGCAAAAGATCACCGGGCCGACGTGGACCGCGGTTGGCCGTGCGCGGACCAACCGCGGCCTACGTCGGCCGGAAGACCTTTTGCTGAGTGGGAAGTAAGTAAAGTACAGCAAACGGTGTCTTGCATCCAGGCTGCTCTCAGGTGAAGCGTCTCTACGACCATATGGCGCGGATCGTGCTGAAAGGTCAAAGCTGGCGCCTTCTTTTACTCACAACACCGGTTTAAAATGCAACGTGAAGACAGTACTATAGACCTCACCAGACCAGACAGAAAAAATCGACCTGCAAAAGTCATAGACATTCATGAGATGAGTCCCTGCAACAGCTGATTAGTGACTGAAAATCGACAAATAATTGGGACAGATTCAATCTGTGCGTCTCTGAAAGACAAAGTCATGGGGTTTCAACGAACCTGATGAGGAGAAATGAAATGAAACTAAATATGTGCGTTTCTGAGAGACGTCATGGGGTTTCAATAAACATGATGAGGAGAGAGTGGTTTAGAATACAGCTTCTTCAGGGGGAGTGGTGGTGGGGTGGGGTGGGGGGGGGGGCGGGAGGAGGAGACGGCAGGCTCGTGGTTTACCAGAATTTTTTTTTAAAAGGTAGTGGCAGGGGTGGTGGTGGGGGGGAGGGGGGGGGGGAGGAGAAGAGATGGTTTCCAATCAGTTCAGTCAGCCAGCTCCTGTCCACCTTCAACTTCCATAGGTTCTGATGAGCTCCAGATCATCTGTGCCTCTTGCTACCAGATCAGACCCATCTAAATCCTATCCCCCAAACGACCGAAGTTGCCGCAGCTGAATCCTAAAGGAAGACGGCTTCCCCCAAAGCACAGCACCGACGTGGGGTTGTTCAATATAACTCGTTCCACGTGTTAGTAACCGCTATCTGGCTTTGTTCAATGCAACTTTTCCCACCTGTTATTCACCGTGTATCCAACAAAGGCCAACCCGACAAAGATGTAAATGTGGTTGTTAGCGACAATGTGATTGAAACCATCCCGCGAGATGGCAATTAAGCCAGCAAACACACGTGGAACGTTTTATTCGGAATGAAAATGCTAGTTAGACAACCCAGATCTTGGCCAAAGAGCCTACCACCCAGCGCGTGTGATTCTGACGTTTAACGCCTTAGATGACGTGCAAAAAACGAAACACAATCCAGCTGCAAGAGACACAGATCCTCATGAGCCACCGCAGCTGTGTTAACAACAATAATAATAATACCGTTATTATATAGGCGCTTTTTCTCAATTTTTGGGCAAATCGACTCAAAGCGCCGCGAACTGAAACCCAACACGCACACTCACGTAACAGACACGGATTTACGCCATTTAAGACAAACACAGTACAAGACAGACGAAGGGCCAGTTCAGCTACTGAAGTTACTGAGATTTTTTATCGCCGTGTATTTGAAATTTGTAAAGTGGCCTGAAACCGGTACCAAAGTGTGGGGGGTGGGGGTGTGGGGGGGGGGGGGGTGTGCGTGGAAGAACCGGAGTACCCGGAGAAAGAACCCCCGACGGTCCGCCCGAATTAACGGTGACACTTACCAAAGGAGAAAAGTCCGACGCCGGAACCGGTCAACCCGTTTTCGAACCTCGCACCTTTGGCATTGGTGGCAGGCGCCTTAACCACTGTGCCACGGACCGCCCCAACAACAACAAAATCAAAAACACGATCTACAAGCTTACACTAACTGGCCGTTATAGTTCAAGGGTGGTGCCAGAATAAATTGCCAGCTACCACTCTTGAACTCTGGTCTCCTGCAACTGGTGCAAGTCGTTTGAGGAAACTCGGTCCACGTAGATTGCTCGAGTCCCTGCAAACGGAATCCGGTGTATTTCTTGGCGACATGGATCCAACTTCGGCTTACACAGCACCCTTCAAAGCACCTTGTCGGAGGTTCACTGGCGCGCTAGAGGTCGTGTTACATATTCCCATGAGGTAGGTTAGGCAGTAAGAGGACCGGTGTTTGTTTTTTAAATCTTCAGGACCGGTGTTTGTTTTTTTTTTGGTTTTTTTTTTTAAATCTTCTGCCTTCTTTGGCATTTTGTACAGAGGCAGTATACTGGAATTTGCTTAAAATCTCTTGATAGATGAGTAGAGACATGTTTGGTGCTTTGATTCATACCAGCCTTGGCTTAACCCATTCTACCCCAACACCGAAATCCCCAAATTTTGCCGTTGTCCTCTCAAGACTTCACTCTAGTGCAGGACACAGATCGACCATGATAGTTCAAGGGTGATGCCAGAATAGCTTGGCGCCCATAGGCGCCAAGCTATTCTGGCATCACACTTGACCTATCATGGTCGATCCTTATCTTGCTGTGGAGTGTCTGGGGTAGAAAGAGTTAACCAGCGGACTCATTTGAGTTGCCATGCAGACGGTGATTTGAGGTGTGTACCAGCTTGGCTGCGCTGGGGGGGGGGGGGGGGGGGGGGGGGTGTGTGTGAGGTCAAAGGTTAAGATCAAAACTACAATGAAACAGTGTCAGCAGGTTCATTTCATCAGACAGCTGACCTCAGAGTGAAAGCAGCCACCAAAAGAATGTGACATGCAGAAGTTATTTTGCATGATACAACATATAAGGCTGCATCTGAGGTGTCATTCTGCTGTAACTGTCATGAGGGATGTCTCTGCTGTCTATTCTGAGCCGAACACAAGCACTTTTACACTGCGTAAAGCTCATTTGAGCGTGTTGTTATGGGAGCAGCAGCTGCGGCCACTGGTACAGGCTTTTACAGGGGTGTTCACAGGTTTGACACACACCTGCCTGCTGCATTTGCAACAAGAGACTCTGACAAGTGTGTTCTATCTATATAAAAATGAACTGTACATAACCATTTTTCTCTGCTAACTCTGAACTGTACATAACCATTTTTCTCTGCTAACTCCTAAATAAGCACTCCAGACACTTGTTTGGGTATGCTGTGTCCCGCGTAGCATAGTTTTGGCTATTTTGTGTAGTCTTTTGGCTGTGGGATAGCTCAGTAGACTTAATGTTTAAATTGAACAGGTGTTTCACGACTCCTTTTGCCGGAGGAAAAGATTGCAAGCAGCATATAGGGCATGGCAGCTGGTTACAGGCCTCTTCCTGCTTGCTGTCACCAGACAACAGGGTCAATCATGATAATAATAATGCATAGCATTTATATGGCGCATTTCTCATATTTATAATATAACTCAATGCGCAGAATGTAGCCGCGAACTGAACCCAACAAGCACGCTCACGTGAATCACACGCATTCACTCACACACTGTACGTAAACACAGAACATTCACGTGGTGCTAAGGGCAAGCTAAAGCGAGCTACACGGTATTTGGAAATCGTTTTGTATTTGAAATTTTATTAAGTTGGCTGAAACTGATACCAAAGTGGAGGGGGAGGAAGAGCCGGAGTACCCGGAGAAAGAACCCCCGACGGTCCGCCCGAATTAACGGTGACACTTACTAGAGGAGAAAAATCCGACGCCGGAACCCGGAATCGAACCTCGCACCTTTAGCATTGGTGGCAGGCGCCTTAACCACTGCGCCACGGACCGCGCCTGGGTGTTGTCCTTTTGGCTGCCCCGTGATACACAAGGAAATGGCCTTGGGTCTGAAAGCTCATTTTTCATCAATGTCATTGTTATGGTAACCCTTTTCAGTTATTCAGCCCACTGGGAGTCAGTTACACTGTATTGCATGTGTATGTAAACTTGGAAAAACAGAAAAAGTAAGGGGGTGGGTAATTAAAAAATATGAAAAAAAAAAATACTTTCATGTTCCTGTGCCTCAAATGCAACGTTTCTGACCATATCTAGTCTGTTTTTCATGGCATCAGATATGCATGATCCAAAACATAAACAGCATAGTGAACGCCACAACAACGTGCAAGACATAATGGGCCATAACATACAGATGCAGCAACATTCAATGGTGTCACTTTGGGTTTGACCTAGCTAGTGTCTAAGGATTGCACTGATGGCAGATTGAATGGTGTTCAGGTGGGAGAGTTTCCCTGACAGGTCATGTTACATATTCAAATAAGGTAGTTTAGGCAGTAAGAGGACCGGTGTTTTTTTTTTTAAATCTTCTGCCCTCTCTGGCATTTTGTACAGAGGCAGTATGCTGGAATTTGCTTAAAATCTCTTGATAGATGAGTAGAGACATGTTTGGTGCTTTGATTCATACCACCCTTGGCTTAACCAGCGGACTCTTTTTGGTGGGAAATGAGACGGGTGATGTCCTTATTTTGGGGGGATTTTGTGCATGGCAAATGTGCTTCAAGTGGGCGGTAGTGTTGTTTAGGGGACAGAAAAATTAGGGGATGACTGGGTCAGACTAAGGGTAGGGCATTTTAACGGATGGGACTGCAGAGGAGGCCCACTGTAAGCGTTGGCCTAAAAATCAAATGAATCCCATGTCGATTACGCTGCCTGGAGCCCGGAGCTCTTCTCTCTCTCTGTCTCCCCCCTCCCCCTCTTTCCCTCTGTCGGCTAAAAGACAGCAGCATATCGATTGCCCGTGTTCCACATCACTTTAGTCTGGCAAAAACACGCTGCGATCTGACTATCGGAAGGAAAACAAGGTTTACATCTAACATTGCACATTACTCTTCCTCCTCCTCCCCCCCCCCTCCCCCCGCCCCCTTTAACACCCGATTCCGACAGTTTAACGGTGCTCCCGTTGTTTCTTTGAATCCTTCTGTAACCGCTTCAGTATTTGGCCCTAGCACATTACAACAACCATGATATTTCCAGGGCGGAGGCGCCAAGCTACTCTGGCACAATCCTTAACTATCGACCTGTCTCCTGAAGCAACTGTAACTGTAGCCCAAGACAAAGAGTACTTAAGACAGGCAACATAAAAAAGATGGGGGAAAGGATTTAGACAGAAGACCAAAAAAAGATACAACTGAAGAAAGAATATTTTCCACAGGTGCTGATTGTACTGCCACTACAAATGGCATCAGCGCCTGTGGCGTCATTGTGTGCAAGTAACTGTAATCACGAAATGAACAATCTCCTCATGCCTAATGAATATGATTACGCTATTCCAACAGTGAACACCTTCCAGTCTTACTCCCTGCCTAACGATGACGTGGTTCTACAACCAGTGAACCGTGGCCAGGTGCTACAAGGGGTGAGGGCCCGTGACACGGGTGTCTGGCTGGCGGGGGCCTGTAGGCACGTGCACTTCGTCAGACTTGACGTGCAGAACCGCGCTACCTCTCACTCCGGTGATATACGCCAGCACACCGGGAGTGGATCATATATGCTAAACTTTACGACTCAAACCTCAACACCATAAAGAGTTATGAAGGTATGGTTTCCTACCAGCAACAAGCATAGATTCTCATGAGCGTTTGCTGCTGTAAGGGCTCAAGAGAATCTATGCCTGTTGCAGTAGAGAGGTTGGTTGAGGGCGAGCTATTTATGTTAAGTACTGCGCTCTCATACATACACACTACCTGGCTAACCCCGACTACGCCGATACGCAATCTTCTACCACAATAATAGTCTACAAAGCAGACGTTCACCCACCCCAAGCACCCCTCCCCCAACACCTCCATCCCCACCTCCTCTTGACTCCAGTATTCACCAAACACACTGAGCCCTGCTGTTGAGGTTCCAAAATTCGGTTGTTTTCCTTGTAGACTACAGTTACACACTTTAAAAACGCAACAACATAAAGAAATTTACTTACGAGGACGTTGTAATAATACTAGGAGAAAAACAAGCGGGTGTCACTCCTGTTTAGTACAAAGTTTCATAACTTTAATCGTTGAGCCAGAGCACGCATTAAACAATGCTGACTAAGCAATTTTCAGGCCTATAAAACATGGACATTTAGACATCGATTCTCTTCCTTTGACACGTTTTAACCGTTTGCCTGTTGGTAGAGCTGTCTGTCACGACTGATGACTACAGTAGTGCAGTGACAAAAAGCGCTACCGATAGCCAAAAGGTTAAGAGCAGAACTTTACACTACATTTCAGGAGACGCATCGATCATGATAGTTCGAGGATAGTGCCAGAACAGTTTGGCGCCAAGAGAGAGAGAGAGAGAGAGGCAACTGCGTTCATCACGCCTGTGTGGACTCGCGTGGATCATGGCACGTGTACGATGGAAGGGCGCACTTGAATGTTGGAGCGTTCATTAGCACATTCGCGACGTGCCGCATCCGCATACGCGGCAAAATTGCCGTGTATCCGGATGCGGCACTTCGCGAATGTGTTAAAAAGCACGATGAAGGTGAGGACCGATTTGTCCTTTAGTCACAAGACTTTATTTTTTTCTCATCATTTTTCATTTGGCAAAATTATCATCTTTAATTACATTGTTTATTTGACGCCGCTGGCATCACTGTTTATTTGATACCATTGTCATCCCTATTTTGACACCGTTCATTTGACACCGTTAGTATCATTGTTCATGTGACATCAATATCATCCCTAATAAATAAGGCTTACTTGACGCTGTTCATTTGATACCGTGTGACACCAGTATCACCCCTTATTTGACACTGTTCTCGTCGTCGCCCATTTGACGTCGACCGTTACTATCATTCATTTGACACAGTCATTATGATTTATTGGAGGGCATTATTACCGGTGCACACTGTGGCAGAAGTTGTTTCGGGCTGCCAGTGAATACGGTAATCTGCGGCCGTCGTAACCATTAAGTCCTGGACGTTTCTCATCCGCAACGGCCCATTGTCTGGCAACACACGTGCCAGGGATAAGGGGGGGGGGGGGGCGACTGGGACGGGAGGGGGGCGGGGGGGGGGGGGGGGGCGGGGAAGAGAGCTCACGCCATTTCTGGCCCTGCATGGTTTCTTCAGTTATCCCGCATAATTATGCGAGGGATCGGAAGATGTCGGGAGATTTGCGGTGGAGGCATGAAACGATCGGTCAGCGATTACGTCATGCCTTGATAACTTCCGGGACATGCGCAATGAATTGCTCAAGGCTTGACGTAATCGTTGACCAGTCGTTCACCTTAATGAACGTAGCAATTAGTCCAGTATTGTACCCGTGTTGTAATGAATGTATGTTAGCTGGCTCATCATTGTAGTACAGTTTGGGTCATCTACACATAACTGTACGTCAAGTCCTATTCACCAGTTCTGGAACATGACTAATTCTGTCCATAATAAACTGTTTAATGACGCCCACGACTGCAGTTTATGCTAACGAAGGGGGTCGTTCGATAATTTACTCATTATGAGTCAAATACTGTAAGGTTCCGCAAGTCAAGTGTTATATGATTCTGCAGCCAACACATCTTGTAGATTATGAGTCAAGAATAGAAATGTATGATTATGTTACTTGCCCATATTGTAGATCATGAGTCAAGTATTTTATGGTTTTGTTAGACAGCCCATCTTGCAGATAATGAGTCAAGCACTGTATGATCCCGTTAGTGCGCCCATCTATCTTGTCGTGGCGGCTAGTTGTTTACAGGGAAAGAAGACTGGACGGTGTCTGTATTGATCGTGAAGCGGCTCCAGCTGTCCTGCCACTACGTCTGCTGAGGGCCACTTGGCCTTACTTCAAGATACAGGCGTTCTAAACCCCTTCACTGCGCAAGAAAAATGACCACCACACAAATGCAGGAGGTATAGGTCATCATGAGCCCCCTCAGTTGCGGAGGCTTATGAGGATCGATGCCTCTTGCTGAAACCACTTCGAATCCACGTTACTTTGACAGCTGGTGTTTTTTTACTTTGAATTTACGATGATCAAAAACACGCACAATATGCGTCCACGGGCACAAATAATGAACTCGCTGGCATCGCAGTCTCATTCACACACTACAACATATGGATC
Source organism: Semisulcospira habei (assembly GCA_036245525.1). Taxonomy (NCBI): domain Eukaryota; kingdom Metazoa; phylum Mollusca; class Gastropoda; family Semisulcospiridae; genus Semisulcospira; species Semisulcospira habei. The sequence goes on from BTPG01000001.1 coordinate 85,713,232, forward strand.
GAACATGGTAGTTCACGGGTGGTGCCATAATCACTTGGCGCTTCGATTCTGGTACCATCCTTGAACTATCATAATCAAGCCGTTTCTTGAAATGCACCGCAGTTTTTACAGAGAAACTCTGAGTGAGATTTGGGGATGAGTTCGACTTCAGGGCTCAGCGTTAGTAAAAACAAAAAAAAAAATAGACCATCCGGGTAGCTGTTACGTCAGGACTTGAATCCCGCCAGCATTTCCAGAACTGTCCGGCTAAGGAGACTGCTAATGGCTTCCCTACACGGAGAAACAAAATGCACAATATAATTGTGTGCCATTAAACGAAACATTTTCATTACATTGAAATGCCTCCTCCGCACACGTAGAAACGCGGTGAAAATTTATTTCGATTGGTACAGGGGAAGTAACTCTTCACTGACACATGCTCTGGTTTGTATCGGTGGATATCGGGTCATATTTCTGACTACTGACGCTTAAAAACTAAACATATAAGACATGTGTGCCTTCACTTACACAATTAAAGTGAATTGCCGACCATATCGAATAACCGTAAGCGCTTTTGAATGCGTAAACAAAGCTGGTTCAAGTGAATCGAGGATGCCGGCGTCTCGAAGCGATAGCCGCCATTGTGTAGGCGGTTTTGCAGAGCAGCCGATGAAAGTGGGGTTCAGAAAACTGACCTAAAATCATATTTTGGTAGTACTTTAGTGATGATACTTGATAGATTTCATTTCGAAAACGATTTCTCCGCTTAAATCTTACAGAATCGTGCGTCACATCATGCAATTCTAGCCATAATAGACCTGAATCCACGGCATCGCTTTCCCGTTGCTATCCTCAGTGTTTGGGCTTTGAATGACGTCAGATTGGCAGCGGACGACGCTGATTGGGTAACGGTCGAAATGTTTCGCAAAATAGAGACAAGTTCTATTTCGTGAACGGTGTCGTTTCGCATTTCGCGAAACGGTGAAATGTTGGAGAAATGTCTGAAATGCGGACATTTCGACGAAATGTTTCGTTTCGTTTCTCCGTCTGAGGAAGCCTTAACCATCCATCCGTACCCGGCCCAAACCCATACAGCGCAAGTCCACTACTCCCCGTCCATAATTACCAAAGCGTTATAACTTATGCCTCCCTAGTGGTCAAGTGTACACTTTAATCCTCCATCACTCCCTCTGTGGGAGGAACAGAGAGGACCTCGAATAGTCAGCATCCGGCAAAGATTCTCATAAGCACCTGCGCCTGTACAATACTTCATCCAGACTAATCCATCTCATACAGTCACGCACTTAAACACGCGAACACTTCGAGATAAAATACATGACGTAGTAACAGACAAACTGGTTTCAATCTTATTTAATACAAATGACTCAATATAATTGTGTGCCATGTGCAGCACGCTCCAAGAAATGCTGACGAAACATGCTCTGGCCTGCAAACATGGACATGAACCGTTGTATGTTTACTGCCTGCCTTCGTTTTGTCGTGTTTTTAAAGTGCATAACTGCAGATATTCCACGAATATGTCTATGTCCATCTGCAAGAGGCTTAGATTCTCATGAGCCTAGCCGCTGAAGCGGCTAGGCTCATGACAATCTAAGCCTCTTGCAGACTGATCGGCCTGGTAAAAAAAAAAGAGCTTCGTTGGTTCTTTCGACGCCAAGATGGTCAAGTTGCCTGTTGCAGACAGATGAGGCCGGTAAAAGAAGACTAACGACAGACCAAGACACCAAAATGTCCAAGCTGTCTCGTGCAGATGGATGAGAGTGGGTGAAAGATTAGTGGAGGCTCTGTGGACACCAAGATGGGCAGCCGATACAAGTTCTAGAAGTTGGCTCGGGACCCCTGACTGGCGGCCGGCGACCTACAGGGACAGTAGTCTTCAGGCTTTGCTGCACACTCAGCACAATCGTCCGCCCGCCACTATTGATCTCCTAGCCAGCGGCATACAAATATGGAAAACTTTATAACTTCCTGTCCTCAGCTCCAACACCCCCGCACCCCCCACTCTCCCCTTTGCCGTGAGCGGATGGCCTTTGTCGCCCGTTCGGCGTTACACCCAAATAACTACCCCCACCCACCCACCCCTTTTTTTTTTTTTTTTTTTTTAAGCTCTACTAGTACCCCTCTCAAGCCAAAACCGACCCACACAGGTACGGACCAAGAATCCCCTCAGTGATGGCTGCCGGTTTTTAAATCACTTTTCAGAGGCTGACTTTAACCACTTGACTGAGCGTACGCGTCTTTTCCGCCAAACGATATCGTCAGTAGCAGTCAAGTGGTTAACCTAGGCCGACCCTTACTGGTGAGATGCATAGAGTTTTATGAGCCATTGCGTTCTCGCGTAAGCCAATTAATGTGCCCATGGCAATCCTCAATCTCAAGTTTTACTTATTTTCGCTTGGTCCATTCTCAGCGTTTTCAGGAACAGGGCACCACACAAATTGATCGCCTCCGTAGCAGACGTGTTGAGAAAGGCAGCGGACGAAGGACAGAAATGAAAGGACGTGAGATAGCCACAGTGAATCAGACCAATATTGGCATGATGTAGAATGGATCCCTGGGAAGGCTCCCGATGGCGGTGCGGCAGAGCGCATATGGTTCTTTTCCATCTTGATCGAACTGAACTGACTTGCCTGGGTAGGCTGTCCAAGTCTTGCTGACAAAAAGTATTAGTAATTTGTTTTGGGTGTTTGTTTTTGTTGTTGTTGTTGTTGAGTTTCTCCAACCCCTTGACCGCTACTGACAATACCGCTCGGCGGAAAAGGCGCGTAGTTACGCGTCTTTTCCGCCGAGCGGTATCGTCAAAAGCTGTCGACGGGACTCTTGCGGTCAAGCCATTTTATTGCGTTTTATACGCTTAGCGGTCCGTCTTTTGCTCTGGACCGGGAGTCCGAGTATGGTGATGCAATCGAGTTCTGGCCACAAGTCGGAACCGCGGCACTGCGGGCCGGGCCGCCATTGTCTTGCCGCTGGCGCCGGTCCCACACCGCAGTTATTGATTTCCTGACACAGCAATAGCCTTAGATCCTCACACGGGACGGGTGCTGCTACAACCAGCTTCACTTCCTCCCTCGGAGTCTGACACTAAGTCGGCAGAGAGGTTAGCCCATTGAGCTCTGGTGCAGTAATACAATATAAATGAAAGAAACACCTAACAATGAAAGAAGCTCGATAAGAAAGGCCAAGTACAACACATTTTCAAGTACAATACAACTATGTTGTATTTGTCTTTTCTGAATCTAAGTGCGTTTCTTTCTTTGAGTTGTGTTGTACTTGTCCTTTCTTTGTAGAAACACGCTTAGAAAGGACAAGCAAAACACGAGTGTGTTGTGTTTTGTCCTTTCTCTTCCAAAAATGTTTCTTTCTTTGCTGGGTATGTCTTTGCATAATACACGCTTGGCAGTTGTCTTTTTGGTCTGCATTTTGAACTGTGTAAATGTACCCTAATAGTTCAAGAGAAGGGCCTGAAGAACTAACTGTGCTGTGCGAAGCAATCCAAGAGATCCAACTCCAGATTTGGTCATTTCTAAACAAGTTAGAACTCGTTGTCTTAAACCCACTTCACCCTTTCCTCCCTGACCGGCAGAAACGTTAGTGCACAGATCCGACTAGGACTGAACAAGAGGTACGGATTCGCATGAACCCCCGCGACTGCGGGGGTTCATGTGAATCTGTGCCTCTTTCTGATAAAAGTGGTCGACATACTCATTTATTGGGCCCGTGACAAAAGTCAAGGAAAGGCAACAGCGAGACCCCGAGGATGTCTTAGGCTTCTGCAACACAGGCTAACATGGGGCTGCATCTCGATACCAAAAGTTCACATCCTCGTGCGGCAAACTACAAGAGAGAACCGAGTCTACACGTAAGCTTCTTTACATGCAAATTACTGCGGAAGAAGATGGCAATCGGACGATCGTGAGGGGGCTGACGGGAAACGAGAAACGGGCCGGAGAGAGGTCACAGTCAATAGAACAGTCCGACTCCGAGAAGTAAACTATGAAGTACACACTATGACGCGTCAAATGGCATCTAGCTCGCGGAAACACAGACATGTGTAGTCAGTATACAGCTTTAATTTTAGTCAGTATACTGTAGAATTTTAATTTCCTACTACATTGAGACTCGTCAAATACGCAGGCTTGGAAAAGAAAGGCGTTCTCACGAAAGGTATTAAGCACATAGTTTTAACCGTTTTTAAGTCCCTTCTATTTATAGAAGGGACTTTTTAGGACGGCTCGCAGTGGGGTGAATTTAGTAGCCGGCATGTCCATGATGTCAAAGGCGGGCAGGCCTAAACCTCTTACAATTGAAGTAACAAGATAAAATTATGTCATGTCTAGTTACGCTAACCTCGCTGCTGAACCGTGGCGCAAAGCAATCGGACGATCGTGAGGGGGCTGACGGGAAGCGAGACACGGGCCGGAGAGACACGTACATACATACATACATACATACATGCATACATGCAGAAGAAGCTGTATGTATGTACGCGTGTGTGTGTGTGTGCATATGTATGTAAACAAGAGAATCTCAGATATTTCTGTACACACAAGCTTGAAACTTGGCGAAATACTTTCTTAAAGGGGTGGCTAAGAGAGCCTCTGAGATATTGTAATTGAATGTCTCATTTAAGACATAAACAAGATGGGATGAACCATAACCCACAAAGTCCCCTCTATATGAGAGCTGTCCTCGCTGTCAATGGTCTCTACCTTTTGTCTTTGACATGATTCTGATGTTGAATTATCGCCTATTGAAAAAGTCTCGCATATCTGCCAATGCGTCAGTGAGTTCTATAAGGGGCACAGGACATACGCATCATTGATTTGTCAAACGTCATTTGCCAGGACGTAAGGTTTAGTTTGTACGTAATTTTATATTTTAGTATTTACTTGTTATGAGTTTCACTTTCGCTTCATAGGCTTGAGAAAATGGTGACAAAACTAACTCCACGGTACAATTTCAGTCTTGCTATAATTTGTGTTAAAGCAGGTTGACTTTACCTAGCTACATGATATACTAAGTAGACGGGTCACCTGCATGCTCTTCTGAAAGCGAGTCGATATGTGTGTGTGCATGTTAGTGCGCGCGCGCGCGCTCCAAACATCTCCAAGAGGCATAGATCCTCATGCGTCTGGAGGGCACGTGAGGATCTATTCCCCCTAGAGATGCGCACATGTTTGTGCATATGAGAGAGAGAGAGAGAGAGAGAGAGAGAGAGAGAGAGAGAGAGAGAGAGAGAGAGAGAGAGAGAGAGAGAGAGAGAGAGAGAGAGAGCCGCGAGAATGACGTCATATTTAGAGTATTCTGTCAGTGTCTGCGTGGTGACGGCCACTGTCTGACTTTCACTCTATTAGTCAAGTTTTTTTTTTTTTAGTGGTTTAATTCTTTTCTGAAAAGAATTATTTTTTACTAAAAAAGTTGAAAGAATACAAAGCTGGCTAACGAACTCATCCAATGTCTTTCTCCAAACTAGCTATATGCAAAAGTTCAAGTAAATATGACAAAAATTACGGACTCTGATCTGGGTCAACCGACTTCCTATAAACGGTTATGTCTTCAATGAGACATTCAATTACAATATGCTCGGAGGCTCTTTTAGCCACCCACTTAAGAAAATATTTCGCCACGTTTCAAGCTTGTGTGTACAGAAATATCGGAGATTCTCTTTACATACATACGCACATACATACATACATACATAAGCACATACATACATACGCACATACGGCGCTTAGCGCCAAATGTACATTCAGCAGCGAGGTTAGCGTAACTAGACATGTAATTTTTATCTTGTTACTTTGAGAGGTTTAGCCTGCCCGCCTTTGACATCATGGACATGCTATTGAATTCGCCCCACCGCGACCCGTCCTAAAAGTCCCTTCTATAAATAGAAGGGACTTAACAACCGTTTATAGGAAGTCGGTTGACCCAGATTAGAGTCCATAATTTTTGTTATATTTACTTAAAATTTTGGATAAAGTTTGGATAAAGACATTGGATGAGTTCACGCACACGCATACAAAAACATCGACGCGCTTTCAGAAGAGCATGCAGGTGTACTTAGTATTGCATATAATTATATAGCTAGGTAAAGTCAACCTGATTTCACACAAATTATAGCAAGACTGAAATTGTACCGTGAAATTCTAGTTTTGTCACAATTTTCGCAAGTCTTGAAGCCAAAGCGAATCTCCTATCACGTTAAATATAAAATTACGTAAAACCAAAAAAATACGTCATGACAAATGACGTCTGACAAACCAATGACGCGTATGCACTACGCGCGCCTCTTATAGAGTTAACTATGACGCATTGGCACATCTGCGAGGCTTTTTCAAAAGGAGATATTTCAACATCAGAATCAAGTCAAAGACAAAAGGAGAGACCCTTGACAGCGAAGACAGCTCTCATATAGAAAGGACTTTGTGGGTTATGGTTCATCCCATCCTGTTATTTCTTCTACGGTCACTCAGTGTAGAACGTCATCATCATCAGTCCCTTGCCCGATCTGGGCGCTGGGGGGACTGAAAGGCAGCAGCAGACAGTGCTCTCCACTGAGTTCTATTTTGGGCGGTAGCCAACAAGTCTGGCATCTCGAGTTCGGCCCATTCTTTTATGTTTGCGACCCAACTCTTTCTCTGACGACCTCGCCGGCGGCTTCCTTCGAGAGAGCCTTGGAGGATAGTCTTGGACAAGGTGTTGTGTCGGGTCACATGGCCAAACCAAGCAAGCTTGCGCCGTTTCACGGTTGCCAGAAGGGTTTCATGTGGGCCCACCAGGGAGGTGACGATGCTCCGTACATATTCGTTGGTCTTGTGCTGGCGGTACGAGATGCGGAGCAACTTCCTCAGGCACTTGTTCTCAAAGGCCTGGATTTTCTTTTCCGAGTCTGCAAGCAGTGTCCAAGTCTCACAGCCGTACATTAGAATAGACACTATGAGGGACTTGTAAAGCCTGTACTTGATGGTGAAGCTGATGGAGTTACTTCGCCAGATCCTGTCCAGCCTGGCCATTGCGGATGTTGCTGTACCTATCCTGATACGGATCTCTGCTATGCAACTACCGTCTTTGGACAAGGTGGCTCCCAAGTACTTGAAGCTAATGACCTCTTCTAGCTTCTGGCCGTTCATGTGGATGTTGCTGTTGATGTTGTGTAAAACAAGACCTTACAATATTAAAGAAACAAACTCTCTCAGAACTATCTTCAGTAAATCACATCGTGAAAACGCATTTCTCTACCCAAGCCTGTGTTCAAATACCCCCTCTTCACCATCCCCATTCTGCCCCTTCAACTTGCTGGCCCCGCCAGGACAAGTTTCACACTGGTTCCATCCCTCGATCCACTGTACATGCAGAGCGGATCGAGGTAGGTGCCCAGTGTCATTTCTTGCCTGTGGCACCCCGACCTCTTCACGAACGCACCACTTTCCGCCCCGACAATTTCTTCAGAACCGCCAGCTCCTGATCCCCGTGCTCCCTACCCCTCCCCCACGTTCCCGCCCTGGTTCTTCACGTTGGCTGTCTCCCTCGATTTGTTGCCGCTATTGAGCGGCAGCGAATCGAGGGAGACAACCAGTGTGCGGCTTCTGTGTTGGGAAGAGCGCCACTTGAGCGGGCAAAAGGCTGAGGAGATACACGTGTGTATGTATTGATCCTCATGGATGCCGCTTATCTCAGTGCACCGGCCTCAGGCGCCCACTGGCCGGCACGTTCTCCACAGTCCTGGCACCAACCCCGAGGTCAGTACCTCAATCTGAGGATGCACTTGTGGCCCAGCCTTACCAGGAAGAAACGTTAGCCCTTTGCTTCCCATAACGTGTTGGTAATGGGGCTTTGTGTGTTTTGTTGTTGTTGTTGTTGTTGTTTTGTCACAAGGTAAGCAGAAACATCAGTAACAGTCGCGCAAGGGACTGCAGTGGATCATGTGAATCTATCATTACAGCATTAACTCATTCGAGACGTGCCGCCTGCGGATACGCGGCGTAAGCCGCGAATCGGCGGAGGCGGCACATCTCGAATGAGTTAACCCGGCAAGAATACCTCAGACTGCAGAGGATCATGTGGAGTCATTTAGTTCTGAGTGGCAAAGGCTTAAACGTTTAGGGCGTAACGTCTTTTGTAAACCAAGAAGGCGTTTTCAAAGATGGGTCACCGGAAAGGGCATGAACAAATTATGGACCCCAACCTGCGACCTTTCAAACGAGAGTCGAGCGCTCAACGACCTGAGCTCCCCAACTCCGACCTCGTGTCAGCAAGAGACTGCAGAGGATCATATCATTGTCAGTAGCATTAGCGTGAGAAGCGTACCTCAAAATGAGGATGTTGCCAGGCTCTGCCAGTAAAACACTACAGAGGATCATGTAAATCTTATCATTGAGGCATTACCCCTGGAAAGAGTATATATGAAAGAGGATGTTGCAAGAGCCCTGCCAATAAAAGACTACAAAAGATCATGTGCATCTATCAGTGTAGCACTACCCGGGGAAGAGTACCTCAATATGATGCTTGTTCTGATCTCTGTCATACCAGCTTGAGAATAATGAGAATCATGAGAATCTGTCTGGGGTGTTTCTAGTGATTTAAATGATTTCTTCTGCTGGTCTTTGTACATTTATAGTCTTTCGAAAATGTAGGGACTCATGTGAATCTATCATATATTTACTTGTTTTGAAGATGTAGGAGTCTGGATGCGGTACCGTCTACTAAAAATCATACCGCCACCCCCCCCCCCCCCCCCCCAAAAAAAAAAAAAAAAAAAAAAAAAAAACAACACAAAAAAAAAAAAACAACAAAAAACAACTCACTCTCTCTCTCTCTCTTTTTTTTAACTTATATATGTTTTATCTTTGATGTATCGTCTGATGTATTTTTATATGTGTAGAGTAGCAGGACAGTTTGGAAGATAGGCATTGCTATGCCTAAAACTTTTTATCCTGAATAAAAACGTTTCATCATCATCATCTCTCTCTTTCAGTAAACAAGAATAACCGATCTATCATGCATCTGAGATTCCCGTATTTTCTGATTTCCCCCCGTCAAAACTAGTTAACGTCAGCATACCGTTTTCTAACGTGATGTATAATATGTACTGTGGCATACCAGCAAGAAGCTGACATTACATTCCAAACAGCAAAGGATTCTCAGGCCGACGTCGGCCTAATACTGACAATGTCGACTCAGAAACGTTTTGCTCACAGGTAGTATTAGCTGCTGGCTAATAATATTAAAGCTGACATATCACCAATGTGTTGGTGATGGGGATTTTGTGGGTTTTGTTCACAAGGTAAGCAGTAACAACACAAACTAATTACATCCTGAGGGTGAACCCATCAATTTCGTTCAGGCATCCTTCGAAGTTTACGTCACCGTTCTGGACACAGATCAACTATGATAGTTCAAGGGTGGTGTCGGAATAGCTTGGTGCCTACTGGTGCTAAACTATTCTGACATCACCCGTGAACTATCATTGTCGATCCACGTTCTGTCACAGTATGTCAGGGATTCATGGGTTAAAATATGGGGCCAGTGGCATGAGTGAGTCTCAGTCCTGCGTAAGCCACTAAGCTCACACATGCAACTGATACAAGTTCTTTATTGCATCAGACCTGTTTGTCCCTGACACTGAGGTCCATGATGTTAGACGTGTAAGCAGTTACACATGTGACACAACACGTAGTATATTACAGGAACATGCAGGAATAAACCAAAATGTGACTTACTAAATACCACATAATCGGCCATTTCGGGTCGTTGAAAACAACGTCCCTTTTCACCCGTTTCTTGGAAAACTGCTGTTCTATCCATTTGACCTGAAACAGACATAAAAAATCTGCATAAAATGCTAGTCGATGGTATCTATACTGACAAGCGAAAGAAATGTGGCATCACTAAAATCACGGGAAACATCTTAAGTGTTTCCGCTGAGCTCAACGATGTCCCATTTCTTTGAAGTGTTTCACATGATTCCAGTGATGTCACGTTCCTTTTGCTCGATAAAGCGGTTCCGATGATTAAATGAGGTCACAAATGTTTTGCTCAATAAAGCGTCTCCGATGATTCCATTGATGTCACACAGCTACTACTTGATGAATTGTCTCCGTTAATTCTAACGATGTTGCATTTATTTTGCTCTTCTCCGAATGATTGTGAAATTAACACACTGAGCAGTTAAGTCAAAATCGCAAATTTGGCGTTGTCCTATGACGACTAACATTACAGTTCAAGAGTCTGAATATAATAGTTCAAGGGTGGTGCCAGAATAGCTTGAAGGCACCAAGCTGTTTGGCCCCTTTATCATCGTCAAGGTGCCAAGATATTCTGGCACTACCCTTACACCGTCATGGTCAATCAACATCTTGCTGTCAGGGCTATACGGGACGACTGGAAACATCAACAGCCTCACCCTGACCACATACAATAGCGCTGGCGTGAAAAAGGCCGAGTGGCCATTGCTTCATCCAAACTGAAGACTATTATAGCACGGCCTTTTCCACTTCCAGATACTCATATAATGCGGAACAAAGCCGGCAGTGAAAAAAGGCTAAGTGGGCACCACTTCATCTAAACTGAAGACGATTATGCGTGAGCCTCTTCCAGACGGGTGTATAATACGGGACACTAAGGAATGCTTGTTTCTTGAAGCACCATCAAGGTCTGCGCATATGTCTGGGAGCCTTCAGGACAACTCCAGTTCCTAGTCTGTATGCAGAGGCAGGGGAGCCTTCTCTCAGGCTCCGCCGCATCCGCCTCATGCTCAGCTACGTTCTGAAGCTGAAGGCCCATCCAGACAATCCTGCCTATGATTGTGTTTTTATCCCGTCGTTTGCGGAGATTTACGATGCCCATCCGGGAGCTGTCCGTCCACTTTCCTTCCGTGTCTGATCTCATCTGCAGGCGGCCGGAGTGGACCTGGACAAAGTTTCGGAATCTCTGCAACACGTCACTCCACCCTGGCTACTACCAGTTCCTGAAATCTTGCTGGACTTGACCGCCTACAAGAAGGATTGTACTCCACCAGCCATATACCAACAGAGCCTCAATGAACTCCTTTCAATTTGTCCTGGCTATTGTCGTCTTTATACGGATGGGTCCAAGTCTGAGGATGGGAGGGTGGCTGCGGCTGCAGTGTCCTCTCGCCATCCTAAACGCCCATTTAAGCTCCGTCTCCCTCACCATTCCTCTGTATTTAGTGCAGAACTGCAGGCAATTCTGCTGGCACTCAAGCATGCCTATCAGTCTCGGGAAAGGAACTTGCTGATTCTGTCTGACTCTCTTTCTGCCCTGCAGGCCCTTCAGGGCGCGGGAACGGACCATCCACTGCTGGTGCAGATAGAGAGCTCTACGCAGACCTGATGAAGGAATATTATGACATCATTTTTATTTGGGTCCCAGGCCATGTGGGCATCGAAGGCAACAGAATCGCTGATTCTGCTGCCAACAGTGCCCGCAGTGACCCTGTCCCTGACACACAGACTGTCTATAGTGATTTTAAACCTGTGATTAGTGCGTACATAGCCCGCGAGTGGCAGTCCGAGTGGGACAAAGAGGAAGGGAACAAGCTTCATGAAGCTCTTCCTAAGTTGTCTCCGCTGCGGCAGCCGCCGTGAGGAGACTGTCCTTCCTCGGCTCCACATCGGGCACACGTATGTTACGCACTCTTACTTACTTAAACAGGACGAGCGTCCATGGTGTTTTGCCTGTGATGAGCAGTTTTCTGTTCGACACTTTTTGCTGTATTGTGCTGACCTAATTGACACCAGATATAAACACTTCACAGCAGACTCCTTGAAGGTTTTGTTCCGGGATGTTCCCCCCGGACAAAATCTTCAATTTTTTGAGAGAATGCAATATTTTTAACAAGATCTGAGCATTCATAGACTATGTGATTTTTTTTTATTTGCCCTTTTTGAGAGTCTGTAGACGTTTTTTTTTAAAAGACATGTGCGACATTTTAGCCTGAGATTTTTAATCTATATTTACATCTTGTCTTAAGACCTTGCTTTTAGTCTGGCTGACCAGATTTTTACCCATCCCGCCGTGAGATGGCCTTAGTCGACTGCTCGGCGTTAAACCCAAATAACTAACTAACTAATTGAAGCACCAGAAAGTGGCACTTTGTATGCCCTCATGCTGACATGAACTACAACTGAACATGAAAATGCCAACGTTAAAGTTTACCACGGACGACGCCGGACGGACGACCACAGGCCCAGAACATAAGACTCACTTTTGCTTCGCACGTGAGCCAAAAAAAAAAAACACGTGCCTGCTCAAAACTGTTTCGACTGTATATGCCACAAAACATACAATGAACTCTTCCACTGTCGTGCTCTAGAGATGCCTCTGAAACCATCACATGTTCACCGGTGGTTATCCTGTTTGTCACCGGCTTACCTATGTGAATGAGACCATAAGAGGTAGATCCTCATGAGCCCCCGCAACTGTGGGAACTCGTGAGAATCTAAACTTCATGCCCATGGGTGTTGCTTATATTCCGGCAGTGAAGAATTTAAACCCTTCCCTGATAGTGGTCGCAGACTGCGTTTAAGAACATCATCCGTCTAAGAAACATGGACACAAACTGATGTCAGCAAGAGGCACAGACCCATATAAACCCCCGCAACTGCGTAGTCAACAGCACATATTTAGTTATAAAAGGGCTGATTGGCATGAGGTTTTTATACACTAAATTAAAGTCAAATAAATGCTTTGTTGCAGTAGACTACACATATTATATTGATTCATTTGCTTCGAACACGTGTTGTTTACAGAGCAAAAGAGAGAGAGAGATATGACAATGACAATGATCCTTTATTTGACAACGGTAAAAGTTTTGGTAGTAACAACTATTTTTCGAACTTGCCGTTGCTAATCTACTGATTACTGCGTTACTATCACACTAATTATTTTCTACTACTGATCAGGGGAAAAAAATTACTTGACACAACACATGCCAATAGAGAAGAGAAGAAAAATGTAAGGGGGAAGTGACATAAGAATTACCAGCTTTACTGGTCGGGCATAATGACATCTTGTGAGGTTTAATTAAAATAATATTATAAGAATAAATGCAACCTGATGCGCATACATAACGCGTGCAAGAATAGAGCCCTGTGGTACGCCATGCTTCACTAACCCTTGATTCGAGTATGAGCCATTTAGTAATACCTTTTGTTTTCTACCTCCGAGGTAGGATTTGAGAAACAACGCCGAGTTGTTGGTATACATGGATACTTTCTTGATCAGTATTTCATGGTTTACCAGATCCAAGGCTGTACGAAAATCTAGAACATGACTCCTGTAAGTTTTGAGTCGTTGATGGAAGATAACTAAGTGTCTATCATCCGTATCAGCGCAGTGTGACATGAGTGTTCTGATCTGAAACCCGACTGCAATGAACAGATTAATTTTAGGCTTTCCAGGTATATAGATAGATGCTTGTGAATATGCCGTTCTAAGCGCTTGGACAGAACAGGTACAAGTGATATGGGCCTGAAATTATTAATTTCACTAAGATCTTTAGATTTAGGTAGAGGTATTACTTTCGCGTCTGGAAAACAATTAAAATTAATACAGAGGTTGTAGATATAAGAGATACTCTCAACAATGTATGGGAGGGATATCTTGAGTATTTTCGCACTAATCTCATCCAGTCCTGATGATTTTTTTTTAATTTTCTAAAGATGTAATCAATTTACCAACTTCATGGACCGCTATAGTGGGTATGATGAAAGAGAGAGAGAGAGAGAGAGAGAGAGAGAGAGAGAGAGAGAGAGAGAGAGAGAGAGAGAGAGAGAGAGAGAGAGAGAGAGAGCGTAACGTGTGTCAGTGACTGCGTGAGCGCTTATGTGTGTAGCCGAGTGGTGTGAAACAGTAATTTTTGCGGGTGTCGGCATATCCAACAAGAAATACATATACCGGTACGACACAAAAATACCATTAAAATACCGGTACGGATTTTTGTATCTATATGCAACTCTATTGTGCATGCATTACCCCTAGACTGCTCTTGACGACACCACGCAACGAGTCTTTTCCGCCAAACAGTATCCGCCCACAGCAGTTACGGACTCAATGTTTAAGAGTGCCTTTTTTTCCCCTAATCTCGTGTGTCTGGCCACCACTGTCTGGCTGATGGCCGCCACCCAAGGCTAAGTAATGGACTCTTTCACAGTTCTAATTCCCGAAAGTTCTTGAACGTTCAGTCTGGAGGGTAGCAAGTAGTCCACAAAATACGGCCAGACGAGGCAGACATCCAGTAGTACAGCAATACCCAACTGGCTCCTCTGTCCAAGAGCAAGCCAGTCATAATATGTATCAAGATCTGGAAAGAGGTTCACCCTGAAATGTCATGACAGATTGTCGTGAGCCCCTGCGGCATGCATGCGAGGGCTGATGAAGTTCCATGTTTGAGTGGCTAAAAAGGCACCAATCAAATGACATTGTCATGGTGGCCATGAGCATACATCGCCTAGTGTCCCTGCAGTATACGAGGGCTGATGGGGCTCTGTGCTTGTTGCAGATTACATGGGCCCCTGAAGAAAGCGAGGCCGATGATATTTGTTGCAGGCTATACCGGGTGTGCACTTGGGGCATGAGTGACCTTAGTCCTGCGCCAGCAACAAACATGGTTCTACGCGACAGCGGCACACCTTGCTTAGTGACCGGCGCAGGACTAAAGCTCAATCATGCAATTGGCCCTGTTGCCAAAAAGCATAGACTGTCAACCCTTGATGCAAGCGAGGCTTCATGTGGCTCTGTGTTTGTTGCAGTGTAAAGTTAGGTGTGTAAAATATAGGCGGAGCTGATGAGACGGGGTGGAGATAAGAGCCTACCTGGTGATGTCGATTTGAGCGGGGTAGATAAGGGGAGAAAAAACACCAGACAACATCCCGCCTGCAGCCCAGTGTGTGAAAGATTCACGGGCGGACATCGGCTGAGAGGTGGACCGACGCACACAGCCGAAGTGGGCCCAAGGGTCTTTTGGACCTGTACTTGTTGCAATTGAAAATGAAGTAGTAGGATACTAGATGCTAGATCCAACAACTTCATTTTCAGTTGCAACAAAATACACATCCCCCCCAAAATTTCTAAAACTTGAAGCGAGCTGCTCCATGGCGGACTTGGGCTTCTAAAATGTGCCGATACAATGGGTTATCAATGTTATCCTGCCCAAAACTAAGATTTTTCTACTTTTCTACCCTTCTGTTCACAACCCATGTGATGGGTGAGTAGTTACGCGTAACAGAGGTTTTCTATTGACCCTTGTAAAGGAAGAACTCTTCTGCGTAGACTGACACTAAAAAAAGAGCTGAGAAGACTTTCATTGTACGACATTCAAACCTCATAATTTGTGCAGCAGTATTGTAAGACATACTATGAACATTTAAAAAAGAGATATTGCGAACTATTAACCCTTTATTGCCCGGACCAGTTCACTTTAATGAGTATCTCCAGGCCCATATTTCATATCCCTTGTGCTAGAGGCACTGAATTATCCGATGTTTTAAATCAAAGTCATACTGCAGAAACAAAAGCACAAACTCTCAGTTCTCACTTTGCGTCCTTCGCTCGACTTCCGCACGCCCGCTCTCGTTCCAAAAATGTCAAAACCTACACATTCTGGTAAGAGTTTTCTGTTCCTTAGGTGTCTAAAATGTCAAAGCATTGACCCTGCTGTATTGACGCGAGGTGGTGGGTGGTTGGTTGTTGCTCTGGTGGCTAATTTTTTGTTGTAAGCGAGCAAGGTGCGGCCAGATTGTATCAGTAAGACCGTTTCCTGCACGTGTCTTGATAGTCCTACTTCCTTTGTCTGAACATCTTTGGGAATGACCTTTGCCATCAAGACGACGTGACTCTATCAAGGGACGTTGATTCTCATGAGCCCCAGCGGCTGCAGTTCTCGCGGTGTGTATTGGTGGTATAGTAAATAGTGACGGGAAAATGTCAGACGACCGTCGTGTGCAGCATATCTGTTTGTCCACACACAATGCTATACACCCGCTGCATACAATGGCAAAAACTCAGCAATGCACACTTCATACCTATGGCGTAGGACCCCGCTTGGCCAAACACCATCCTCCAGGCCCCAACTGACGCTGTCTAGTCTATCTCATATTTACGTCCCCTGCACAAGGTGTGATAGGGGACAAACCCACCACTGAAGTTGCTCAATGGAGGTCTTTTTTATCAGCACAAAAAATGCAAAGTATTGAGAACTAATATAATAATAATGCACATTTTTCAATCAATCTGTTCCAGGAAGGCTTTGATTGCTAAACTTTGCCTAGACATCGGTTCTCAGTGTTCTCTTGCCTCAACGAGGACTGACGAAATCCTACTCGGTCCCCCCTGCACAACAATTAAGACCTTTCTACCCTTCCTTTTACAATTCACGTACACATTGTTGGAACCGTCCTACACGCGAAGAGGAGTGGAACATAGGTCTTTACAACATTCAAACTTCATAAGTTATTGCAGCCCTCAAGTCTAAAATAACTGTAAAACATACTGAGAACATTTTAAAGGTGATATTACCAACTACACTGTATCATTATTAACCCTTTCTTGCCTGCAGCAGGTCCCTTCAAACCATCAGGGTGTTGGTAACACAACTGCAGGAATTACCTCAACCAAAAACGATACCGACACCCAGGGGGTTAATGTTTGCCTGGGGCATACTGGACATATGCCCCTGCTCAGTGCCTATTACAAGTCGCATCCTGTTTGATCCCCCATCATTGGACTTTTTACGTGGTTGTGCCACACCTATCCCCGAAAGTCTTCCTATGCACATTGCATTCAATGGGGGATAGCAAACAAGAGAGAAACACTATTCCATTTACAAACAAGCATTGAAAGCCCAACACCAAACAACGCTCTGTACGAAAGCACAGATTCTCATCAGCATGTAACTGTGAAGTGAACGCACATATATATGCCAGTCTATATCCACAAAACACAAATCTGCTCATGAACAGCGGTGCCCCACGCTAGTCCTATCTTCACCTGCGAGGAATGAGGGCAAATCCGTGTTAGTACGCGTTCTGACTACCATGAAGTCTTAGTATCGAGTCAACAATATTAGCAAAAAGCAGAAAAAGAACTACGCTCATCATCAACAACAATGAGATCGGTATGTGCGTACCGCAACACTTGCCCAGCACAAGGCCTCTGGGCCGACGACCAAATGACTGGGAGCCTGGTACTAGTAAGGTTGTCGGCGTTTTCTCGAAAGGACAGCGAGCAACTACTACTACTATATTACTATTGATAATAATAATAAATAAAAATACTTACTGAGGGATCGTGAGCTAGATTGCGATGGTAATAGGAGCTGGGGTACACCGACCGCTTGGCCACTTTCCGGTGTTGAAACTGATAGTAGTCTGTTAAAATCTGCAACACACAATATAACACACCTGTCGTCAAATCAGTAAGACGAAAGCATCGAAGAATCAAACGTGCGCAGACAATTCACACAACGGCAC
Source organism: Semisulcospira habei (assembly GCA_036245525.1). NCBI lineage: Eukaryota > Metazoa > Mollusca > Gastropoda > Semisulcospiridae > Semisulcospira > Semisulcospira habei. The sequence continues at coordinate 85,730,721 of BTPG01000001.1, forward strand.
CTAAACTAAAATTATTCTAATACACTGAAACAAAAATATGTACTCCATAAAGTTTTCCCTTTTTTAGCACATGTATAGACATATTGAATAGCAAGCAAATTAATCTTTCCTCCCCAGAAGCAAATGCAGGCCAAGAATATACAATCTGGCTACTTGCATTTGTCACAACGAATAAGCAAAACATACTATATGAACAAGCTCCTTATGATCGCTATCGCTAGTATGTATTTTCGAAATTACTTTCCATACACACAAACAAACAGACAACAAGCTGCAGGAAACATGCGAAGCGACTCACTGAGCTAGTGAAACTAAATTTCTCATGAAAGCGACAACCTGAGAAAAGACTAAACAGACAAACTTGCTAGCATTTCCGTCATCTGTCGGTTATCGGTACTATATCAAGCAAAATGTGGATCAATATAACATAATAACCGTAAGAAAATGCCTGTAACATTACTGACGCCTATGGCAACGTGGCCTCAGGACACACAAACATAAAAGAAGAATCGCACAAGCTCAGACAAGTCACATAAAGGCAAGACTAAGATTGTTTAAAAACACTGACTCAACTGTAATGAACGATGCCTCACAAATTACTGGCGACTACACCAAGTTGTGTCAGGGACAATGTGATTTTTTTTTTCTCTTAGCCGCACCATAATACTATATCAAAGAAAAATCAAGTCTAGGAAACGTTTGAAAAAGATGATTGGTTGTACATTGCTTAACGTCCCGACAGCAACAAGACTTTCTGCGTGCCTGCACTGCTTGTGAAAAAAAAAAATAAACAGAATATTGAATTTATGTCGCTAGCCGGTCTAGTACGCTAAATAAACCTAACATAAATTAGCAACACACATCCAATATCAAGAGCTACAGGCAGCGCAGACAGTAGGGAGAGTTTAAAAAAGGGAGAATACAGGTGAATGGACCGAGGGTAGACAGAAACACATGCCCCAGAATAGAGGGGAAAACCCACCCTGCGGGGCTGACCAGGGCGACCTTGGGAACTAAAACGTAGTTAACCCCACCCGTCCCCCAGGGGAGACCGGGGGAGGGGGGGGGGGGGCGTTGAAAAAGACTCTCAGCACGTGTTGTGTAACATTACCGGCCAGTAAAACACCCCCATCCAATCATGCAAACAATTACACCATAAACCGCCCAACACTGAGTTCGAACTACATCCAAATAAAATGCAAGACGCACAGATGTTCAAGAGCCGCTGCGTTTGCGGGGGCTCATGTGGATCTGGAGTGGGTTGCATGTAGCGTGCTTAAATATAGTGTGTTAAGCTCGCTGACTTAAGGTCTTTCTTGCTTAGTAAAGCTCTTGCTTAGTGCGCGAGTGTTTTCTGTTGCATGGAGCGACTTAGCGATGTGCGTAGCTCCGAACGAGTTCTTAGCGAGCGGGGATAGGTTATTTATAGCTTATGGTGGGGTTCTCCCCTACGTCATCATAGATTGTAGAAATCGGCCAATAAAAACGCACGGTTTTCGCTTCTTCTGACCTAACGGAAACGAAGTAGACAAAACGCCGGTGAAATGGCGGCGATGGAAAACAAGAAGTCAAGAGAGAAAGAATGGCAAATTTTTCGTGCAGGCAACCCTGCTTGTCAATCTAATGTAGACGTACATTAGTTAAGGAGTACCGTGTAGGCTCCCATAGTATGAGGATCTATGTCTCAAGTCTAATGTGGATGTACATTAGTTAAGGACTACCGTGTAGTAGGCTCCCATAGTATGAGGATCTATGTTTCTCTGACAACGGCTGGTGTTGGGTTATACCCATCGGTGTGCAGGGTCAGTTGAATCAGTTATGCAGACTCCTCACCTATAATTCCCAGATGTCCGTGAGACGAGGCTGGGTGGGGGGTCCGTGCGTTCCCACGTACATTTCGTGTTCCTCCTTCTCTATCCTAGATGGAAGGCTGTTTCTGCCACAAGGTTTAAGAGAGTGAATTCACATTTCCGTTCTCGCGTTAACACGGCAGCTAAGAACTCTTCCTCAGCTAAGCACGCCGCTACGCACGGGGGGGACCGTCCTTAGAATTAAGCACGCCACTAAGCTCGCTCCAGCAGATAAGCACGCTCATGCAACGCACATTTTCAGCTAAGCTTGTGAACTTAGCGCTAAGCAAGAAATTTGCGCGCTAAGCAAGCATATGCAACCCACCCCAGCACTTTATCTGCAATGGTTTCAGATACCAGTTTAACCTTTTCATCCCGATACACTATTGCTTGAAATAAATTTGATAGTTCAAGGATGGTGCCAGAATAGCTTGGCGCCAAACTAAAATGGTTGATCTGTCTCGTAATCTGTAATGTAGCCTTGATAGGAAGGATGTTAAGCTTTTTTTTTTTTTTTGGTTTAAATCAGCCTCGGGATGTAATGAGTTAAGAGACGTTAATTCTGATTATATATATTAAGATACTAGACTAGTTCAAGACGATGGCAGTGAAGGGGTTAACTAGTAATCGAGAGCAAAGATGCTGGGTTGTCCTTTGAGCCGCAGTGGCTGTGCATACTGTGTGAATCTGCGGCTCTTGCTCATGGAAGAGCTACAGAGACCGGGGGTTGAAGGTTTGGAGTCGGGGGAGATCTGACAGATCGTTGTCAGGCAACGCGTGTCTGTGTCAATACCCGGGGTGCGGGCCTCCCCGTCTTCACACGACACCGACCAGACTGCCCTCACACCGACCCGCGGACACTGCCACCCGACACCAAATGCAGGGGTGGAGGGCGTGGGGGTAGATTGCCGGCCCACTCTCAACTGGTCGTGTAAAAAATGTTTTGGCAGGCACGTAATCCACCCCTTCAACTCCAGTAGTCGTTGATTTTTTGTTTCTAAAAATCTGGGTGAATTCAACGCCAAGCAGCCCCAGCCGCCCAAGGAACGTGCCATGACACAAAGTTGCGTCAGCAAGAGGCATAAATCCTCTAGCTAGCTAGGGACTGGACATAAACTGACTATCACTTGCCACCTCTGATCTTAGGACGCTCTCCGCGTTTGACTGAAGAGACACAGATCCTCATGAACCACTGCAGTTCCAGGAGGTCAAGAGAATCCTTGCCAACTGCTATCTAGGAAAGGAACCAATGCCTACTGCTGTCCGTGAAACTCTGTAAATCATGACTCTATGCCGGCGAGTGTCCCACCATGAGGAGAACATCGGGCTGACTTAGGCCACAGTCGGCCTGCGCAGGACCGTGCGCGGGCCGACGGCGGCCCGAGTCAGCCCGACGGCCTTCTGCGCACTGGGGAACAAGTCTTGTTGTCGGCGTGTATTGTACTCAGTGTTTGTCTGTCCCAGATATACAGCACCAGTCCACAGAACTTGATACGCTGGACCGCAGCTATCTTGTCAAGCACCCAATGGCCTGACAATGTCCTCCCATGCCATCATCGTATAACTTTTGCCAAATGATAGCTCCAGCCTCACAAAGTGAGAGACCCCACACAAGGGACAATGTCAACATTATGTTTTGCGGTATGAGAGTATTCAACACAGAAATATATATACTGACAGAACTCTGTGAAAATCGGCAAGTGCATTTACCTCCACTACCATATTCAGGCAATGTGGATGTAATTCTGTGTGTGCGACACAAAAACATTCAGGATAGACAAATATTGACAGAAGTAAAAAAAAATTCGGCCATGCATACCAGTTAATATACGTGTCGCCATATTCACAGAATAAAGGTAGGTTTCCAATCAGGCAAACACACAATAAGGCCAAACTGCAGAACGACCTTCACTAGGTGATTACGGCGACAAACGACGACCAAATATTAATGCAATCTACTCCAGAGTGGGCTTTGACGGGTAGAAGTTGCCCATACAACGGGTTCTCAATGTTGTTTTGCCTCAGCTGACCTTTCTATTATTTTTACAATCCACGCGAGTAGCGTGGGCACATGTAACAGAAATTGTCTACTGTCCGTCCCATGCGTGCATCGGTGGAGCTCTCCTATGTACAGAGGAGAAGTGCGGAAAAGTCTTTCATTTTACGATACTGAATTCAAACCTCGGAAGACAAATTAGCCCTTTCGTCCAGCATCATGGTAGGTCACGCTAAGAACATATATTGCGAAGACTGAGACTATCAACCCTTTCTTGCCTCGATGTAATTTTAAAATACGCGTACTGCCAAGAAAAAAACAGGTTCAACACTGCCATTTAAACTGCCAGCGGACGCAGACTGTGTTTAAAAATCATTGTAATGTAAAATGTATACAGCGTCAACCTCAAAGAACATGGTTACAAAGTGGTTCCAGCAAGAGGTACAGATCCTCATGAGCCCCGCAACTGTCAGATTCATGAGGATTTGTGCCTCTTGCAGTTGGGTGGCTTTCAATTGTTCTCGAAGGTGAACGGATTAACAATAATGTACAAAAGTTATCTACGAAGGTCCTCACTACACTCTGTCAAAAGATCTGGGAGCAAAAGAAATGGCCAGTAGAATGGACACAGTCTCTAGTGATCCCGCTCCCCAAGAAAGGAAACCTGAAACAGTGCCAGAACTACAGAACTATCAGTCTGATAAGTCACCCTAGCAAAGTAATGCTTAGAATCATTCTCAACCGCCTCAAAACTTTCGCCGAGGAACTGCTGGCAGAAGAACAGGCTGGCTTCAGAGTTGGAAGAAGCACTGTAGAGCAGATTTTCAACTGCCGCGTCCTGATCGAGAAACATCTGCAGCATCAGCGCGAACTCTACCACAACTTCATTGATTTCAGGAAAGCATTTGATCACGTCTGGCACGACGGACTCTGGCAAGTCATGAGATCGTTCAACATAGAGGAGGGACTGATCCAAATGATAGAAGCGCTTTACAAGAACGCCTGCAGCGCGGTTCTACTTAACAATCAGTCAGGCGAGTTCTTCAGGACGACGATCGGTGTCCGTCAAGGATGCCTGCTCTCTCCTGTCCTTTTCAACATATTCCTGGAGAAGATCATGCAGGAAACCCTCCACGACCACCATACTTCAATCTCTATTGGTGGCAGATCCCTGTGCAATCTTCGATTCGCAGACGACATTGACCTCATGGCAGGCAGCAATAGTGAGCTCCAAAACCTGACAGACAAACTTTCAAGTAGCGCAGGGTCTTATGGCATGGAGATCAGTACGGATAAAAGCAAAGTGATGATCAACACCACAAGCGACAGCAGCAGCAACATTCACATGAACGGCCAGAAGCTAGAAGAGGTCAATAGCTTCAAGTACTTGGGAGCCACCCTGTCCAAAGACGGTAGTTGCATAGCAGAGATCCGTATCAGGATAGGTACAGCAACATCTGCAATGGCCAGGCTGGACAGGATATGGCGAAGTAACTCCATCAGCTTCACCATCAAGTACAGGCTTTACAAGTCCCTCGTAGTGTCTATTCTACTCTACGGCTGTGAGACTTGGACACTGCTTGCAGACTCAGAAAAGAAAATCCAGGCCTTTGAGAACAAGTGCCTGAGGAAGTTGCTCCGCATCTCGTACCGCGAGCACAAGACCAACGAATATGTACGGAGCATCGTCACTTCCCTGGTGGGCCCACATGAACCCCTTCTGGCAACCGTGAAACGGCGCAAGCTTGCTTGGTTTGGCCACGTGACCCGACACAACACCTTGTCCAAGACTATCCTCCAAGGCACTCTCGAAGGAAGTCGTCGGCGAGGTCGTCAGAGAAAGAGTTGGGTCGCAAACATAAAAGAATGGACCGAACTCGAGATGCCAGACTTGCTTGCCACCGCCCAAAATAGAACTCAGTGGAGAGCACTGTCTGTTGCTGCTGCCTTTCAGTCCCCCCAACGCCCAGTTCGGGCAAGGGACTGATGATGATGATGATGACAAAAGTTATCTGGACTACTATGTACCAAATATCTGCCCAATATTCAGTCTACAAATTCACGCGATAGGAACACCTGGCCTTGCCTAACCCTGAAACATTCTGAGCGATAAAAAATGTAAAAAAATGTGATGGCGGTGAGTGATCACGAATGGGAATCTATCGCCTGACGACAGGACCTCCATGGACGCAGCACTCCGGCCAAACTCCCCAGGGAGAGATTAGCCGGTCGCTGAGCGGCCAGGTCAAACCCATTTACTGGCACTTTGCTCAACCGGAGAGCCCTTACTGGCTCCTTCGGATCTATCTACATGAGACGTTGATCCTCATGAGCTCCTGCGAATGCAAGGGCTCATGAGCATCCACGTCTCTTGCGACTCAAAAGTCAATCAATGTGCACCTGTGAGAAAATTTCACGGGGATTGACCGATGCAGTCTTATTCTCAAACTCTAAGCACTACGGTCGCACCGAGGCCAGTCCGAGTGTATCGCTGAATCGGCACACACCATTCCTCCCTGCCCGGCCTCCACCACGCGTCCGCTGAATGTCCTGATGAGGTCGTTAGCCCCCCCCCCCCCCCCCCCCTCGGGCGTGACCCCACCGGCGGGAGTCAACAGCGAGTCTTTGTGTGGACCACGTGTACACATACATATAGTTTTACATGCGGGCTTCAGATGACGAGCACACAATGTCTTCAAGAAGTAATGGCAAGCTTCAACAGCAGACTATGGAGACAGAACTTGTATTGACGGCCATAACAGTTCCAAGAGTGGTGCCAGAATAACTTGGCGCTCATAGACACCAAACTAATCTGGACCCACTCTTTAACTACCAATGTCGATCTTGTCCATGGGGATGTGATGTCCAGCAACACAATTTGTGAATTTCGACCTCAGGACTAATGCGTTCAACTTGCCGCATCAACGCAAACGTGGGTGTGCGTTTGTGAAACAATACTAGCCAACTTCCGATCAGTGTCGTACACGCGAATGTCTTAAAACTCTTAAAACTCTATACCACACAATTTAAAGCTCAATGGTATGGAAAACCTTGGCTGAACTGTTTATTACGGTTCTGGACTTTCATAAAAGGAAGGTTGGTATGTTATATGGCTGGCTTCAGATTTAAAACAGATTTAAAACGGGCGTCAGTTATTGTTTATTATTATACTGTGTGTTACAGTCTGTAATGACACACTAGTTGGGTGTTCGGTCCTCACTACAAAAGCATTTTACCACACAGTAACTATCACAGACCCTGAAAAACAGCGGCGTTATCGGCATTGCGAAGGGGGGGGGGGGGAGCTGGTGAATGGGGGGCGAGGGGGGGGGGGGGGACAGGGGATCGATAACCACGCAGTGCCTGAAGAGCCAGTGGCCTTGACCTTTCACCGTCTCCGGAACTGCAAGTGGCCCTGCGGCAGACACGGCGCTTGAGACGCCGTTATCACCTGCAAATGCGATCAATGGCAGTGCCAGATTAGCTTGGCGCTTCCAATACGCCAACCTAATCTGGCACTACCCATGTGCACTCCAACTACTTCAAGAATAGCTTGGAGTCTCACCAGACACAAAGCCAGCCTCGCACTATCCTTTGAACACTATAATCACATGTACCCCCAAATGTTTTCCTTGTGATGACCACATTGAAATCTTGAATCATATCTGTTCTGGCACCACCCTTGAACGTTCTACCTACCCCGTTTCTCCTCCCTCTGACGACCACAGAGAAATAAAAAAGACCCCAGCCCCTTCACTATAACCGGCCGTGGAAGCAGATTGTGTTATTGTAATAATTGTAAATTATAACAGCCCCCCCCCCCTTCCCCCGCCCAACCCGTCAAAGGACCTGGGATACCAAATGGTTTCAGCAAGAGGAATAGATCCTCATGAGCCCGCGACTGCGGGGGCTCATGAAGATTTATACCATTTGCAGTTGGGTGCTGTTCACCGTGGCATTTTCTCGGCAGTGAAGGGACTAGTCAGAATCAGATTCCTTCTAACAAAACGGATTCTTATCAGCCCAGCTCGGATGCCGAGGCGCATAAGAACCCATGCATCTTGTTAGGGAAGAACTTCGCTGAGCTAGTGAACTAGTGTTTGTCACTGACAGACAAAGGGCCGAGGGCGCGCAACATCCCATCCTGTACTTTATCGAGTGGTGACGGAAACGGTTCAATAAAAGAAAAGGCGCAACCAACGACTAGACAGTAAAAAGAAAAGAGACGTCACGCTTGACGTCACGCAATGACACTATGGCGGCCAAACTCGGGGGGGGGGGGGGGGGGGGGGGGGGGGGGGGGAGTCGAATGTCGGTACTACGTCATGCCTCTGTGCACAAAGCACTTTAACACGGAGCCGTAAAGTCGGATTTCCCAAATTCGGGTGATGTCCTGTGAGACAGGGGGGGGGGGGGGGGGGGGGGGGGGAGGAGGGGAAGTCGAATGTCGGTACTACGTCATGCCTCTGTGCACAAAGCACTTTAACACGGAGCCGTAAAGTCGGATTCCCCAAATTCGGGTGATGTCCGGTGAGACAGATCGACTTTGATAGTTCAAAGGTAGTGCCAGAATAGCTTGGCGCTTGGCGCCTGTAGGCGCCAAGCTATTCGAGCACAACCCTTGAACTACCACGGTCGATTTATGCTTCTTAGTGTGTAAAATTTGACAGGGTTGGGTAGTTACTTTTTAAGTCCCTTCTATTTATAGAAAGGACATTTTAAGACGGGTCGCGGTGGGGCGAAATTAATAGCATGTCCATGATGTATAATTGAAGTAACAAGATAAAAATTACGTCATGTCTAGTTACGATAAACTCGCTGCTGAACGTACATTTGGCGAGAAGCGCCATATGTGCGTATGTATGTATCTGCGTATGTATGTAAACAAGAGAATCTCCGATATTTCTGTACACGTGACAAGCTTGAAACTTGCCAAAATACTTTCTTAAGTGGGTGGCTAAGAGAGCCTCCGAGCATATTGTAATTGAATGTCTCACTGAAGACTGACATAAACGACCGTTTATGGGAAGTCGGTTGACCCAGATTGAGTCCGTAATTTTTGTCATATTTACTTGAACTTTTGCATATATCGCTAGTTTGGAGAAAGACTTTCACATTGCATGAATTCGTTAGGCAGCTTTGTATCCTTTCAACTTCTTTAGTAAAAAATAATTCATTTCAGTGGCGGTAAAAGAGGCAACTCCGTCACCACGCAGTTATTGGGTTAGAATAAAGGTTAGTTATTTGGGTGTCACCACGCAGACACTGACATAATACTCTAAATATGTCATTCTCTCTCGCACCCACGGCTCTCTCTCTCTCTCTCTCTCTCTCTCACACAAACATGCGCGCATCTCTAGGGGGAATAGATCCTCACGCGCCCTCCAGACGCATGAGGATCTATGTCTCTTGAAGATGTTTGGAGCGCGCGCGCGCGCACTAACATGCACACACACACATCGACGCGCTTTCAGAAGATCATGCAGGCGACCCGTCTACTTAGTATATCATGTAGCTAGGTAAAGTCAACCTGCTTTCACACAAATTATACCAAGGACTGAAATTGTACCGTAAAGTTCTAGTTTTGTCACCATTTTCTCCAGCCTATGAACTGAAAGTGAAACTCATATCACGTACAATATAAATTACGTACAAACTAAAACTTACGTCATGACAAATGCCGTTTGACAAATCAATGAGGCGTATGTCCTGCGCCTCTTATAGAACTCACTGACGCATTGGCAGATCTGCGAGACTTTTTCAATAGGAGATAATTCAACATCAGAATCAGGTCAAAGACAAAAGGTAGATACCATTGACAGCGAGGACAGCTCTCATATAGAAGGGACTTTGTGGGTTATGGTTCATCCCATCTTGTTTTTGTCTGTCCCACGCGAGGGGTAATTTGGGATGCATGCCTACCCAGTGGACGACGTGTCGCCGCAGCGCAGTCCCCCCACCCCCCCACACTTTGGCGCGTACCGGTTTCAGGCCACTTTACAAATTTCAAATACAAGCGATCAAAAATCTCTGTAACTTCAGTAGCTGAACTGGCCCTTCGTCTGTCTTGTACTGTGTTTGTCTTAAATGGCGTAAATCCGGTCTGTTACGTGAGTGTGCGTGTTGGGTTTCAGTTCGCGGCGCTTCGAGTCGATTTGCCCAAAAATTGAGAAAAAGCGCCTATATAATAACGGTATTATTTATTATTATTATTAGTACCACCAGACCTACTTAGTTTTTAAAATTAAATTTATTCTTCTTGCTTTTCTTTTTTTAAAAACATGTCTGACCAGTTCGCGTGATTCGAGGAAGAAATAAGCAGGGAAAATACAGTTAACGATCAACAGACGGAGACAACAGACAAAGTGCTGCACTTTTACATTAATTAGGCTTAGAACAGTTTCGGACAAAAACAGCGCGGAACTGTGCTATTGTGACCGAGCGAGCTTTCGAAGGGTATTTCTGGCTTGTTTGTGTTTCATCTCAAACTTTTGGTGTACTTATTTCATCTTTTTATATACTTAATTAGATTCTCCACGTTTCATCTTCTTCACCAACTAGTATGATGGCCTTATGCCGCCGGTTAATGTGGTGATGTATTTTTGATGAATGTGTTCTTGATGAATGTGTGTGCTTGTGTGTAAATGTACGTACATGTGCTGTCAATTTTTAATCTGTATTTCGGATGTATTCGTAGAATGTTTATGTAGTATGAGCCGCTTTTGAATAGTCGTCTTGTCTTTAGTGTTTTGTCTACGGTATTGAAATGACGGTAGACTTTTAAATGGGGCTGCTCGGAGCGCATTCCGGAGCATGCACATGCAGCATGCTGTTTTCGGCGTGCGTGGCAGAAATTCTGGCATAGAATTAAAAAGATAAAAATGACGTCACGTCTAGCTACGCAAACCTTGCTAGAGAACGTCTTTTTGGCGCCAAAGCGCCGTGTGTGTGTGTGTGTGTGTGTGTGTGTGTGTGTGTGTGTGTGTGTGTGTGTGTGTGTGTGTGTGTGTGTGTGTGTGTGTGTGTGTACACAAAAGCCCTAGAATGGGTGACTGTCTTTACCATCCTTATGGGAAATGGGTGTGTGTAAAATTCTGGGTGCCCAAGTCAGACACCCATTTTTCTGAGGGTTGTTTCTGCATTGCCTTGCGGTAAAGATTCATAAAAATCTTTTTTTTTTAAATCAGTCGTTCTCATTTTGACGTTAAAACATGCACTTTTGTGCTTAACAGACACGCCTCTAGTGTGTTTCAACTTGTCCCAGCAGTGTGTCAGCAGACCTGCCAACCCATACACGGCTATGGGAGTAGTATATGGGACAAGTGGTAGTAGTTTTGGAGAGTCAGGAGTAGTTTCCGCGGGGGCCGAAAAATCAAACAGTGAAAGGGGGGGGGGGGGGGGGTAGGGGTAGGCAGCGAACCTTCCTTACTTCTGGGTGCCGAAAAATCAAACGGGGGGGGGGGGGGGGGGGGGGGGGGGGGGGGGGGGGCGGCAAACCTTTCTTACTTCTGAGCGCCGAAAAATCAAACGGGGGGAGAGGGGGGGGGGGGGGGGGGGGGAGAAGAGGATTAAACGGAGATCGAGAAACGTGCAGCAGAACGCTACACTAAATTTTAATCTCCACGGTTTGGTCCGCTGACGATGGCGAGTATCGGCAATTCAAAGCAAAACCACATCCTCGAAACACACATGACTAGACATAAAAATTCACTGACTTGTGTCGCTCCAGTGTGTACGGCCAGCCGATAAACAGGCCATTGCATAATATAGTGTGCGATGTCAAACACATCTTTACACATGGATTATTGACTTTGGGTGAGGCTGGTGTTGTCTTGTGTTCTGCCCGACCGTTTGGTTCAACCTGTTGCATTGTTTGTGGGTTTGTTGGTGTTATGCTTTCGTTTCGACTGAAACTCCTGTCGGATTGTATGCACAAATTGATTGAATGCAAATGACGTCACACAGTCAGTGTTGTTACATGCGTCGTCTGCTGCAGTCGGTCGTTTAGTGCAGTTTAAAGAGTGCCGGCTTGGATGGACCATCTTTTGATGTAATGCTAGGTCAGAAGAAAAAAAACTAATGTTGCCAAAGGGTGTAATAGTAAAGTATTGTTTGTGTGAATGCTGCCCATTTGAGGGAAGGACTGGAAAGTCGAGTGCTGAGCGAAGAGAGAAGGCGACAATGGGAAAAATATCCAGCATTATTACTTTGGAATAGATGCATACTAGTTACGACATGCCTATAAATGAAAACACTTTTAACATTAACAAAAGTTGAGTTTAAAGAGGTTTTAAAACAGTTTTAATAAAAACTGTTCCCCGACACGCTTCTAAAAACAACAGTTTCTTAGTTTTAAACCTTGTACTGCGCCATAAACGCTGCGATTGCTTCTCAGTCTTAGCTGTCCTATAGTGTGGAATGTGGGACTTGGCCAACTGGATCCATCTGGTGCACTCCAAATGTGTATTTGTGAGTGGTTTGATGTGCAACTGGGTGCGCGCCTCTGAAATGACCTACTGATTCCAGGGATAATGAAAATCTTTCATTCATAAGAGAGCATTCAGCAGCTCTATAAAACCAAGAGTGGTGAGCCCTCCCCCCCCCCCCCCACAACCCAACCCCCCAACCCAAACAATCATTACAAAATCAACCAGAGGTATGTTTAGTGAGGTATTTGTTCACCGTGTGTTGTGTCATTGTGCTTGACATTTTTAATGCAGGAAAAAGAAGGAATACACATTAAGTTGAATAAAAAAAAAAAAAATGGCAATCAAATAAATGTGGAAAAGAAGCATCAAATATTCCGTGAACTTTACCTTATTACAGACACCTAATTTTCTTGAGATAGTCCATGCTAAAATGAATGATTTGATGAGGACACTGTAATGCCAGTTTTTGTGTGAGAGGCACCCACTTTATTGGTAGAAACCCATTTTTTCTCCATCCAGTGGCTCTGTTTCTAGAAAATGTCTATTTTATTTTAAGTTGTAGAGCTTAGTTATAAGGTGAGTTCTAAACATTCGCATCAACTCCGGAGCCCTAGAATAAATAGAAATATGGGAACCCATTTTCACATAACATGGTAGGTAACCCACTCTGAGGCTTTTGTCTCCATGTGCGTGTGTGTGTGTGTGTGTGTGTGTGTTTGTGTGCGAGACAGCGACTAGAGCCCGTGTTTGAGGACGGACAAGCTTGAAATTTTAGGATATTGTAGCTAAAAGAATTATCTCGGGACCTTTCTTTCCGATGTTTTGATGATCAGTGGCGAGAAAATGGCCGTTTCACAAAAACCAGTTGATCCACACTGGAGTCCGTAATTTTTCTTATTTTTACTAGATATTTTGCGTATAGCTAGATAAAAGGGAGATATTGAATGAGTTCGTTAACCAGCATTGTACCTCTAGAACGTTTTGAATGATAATTAAACATTTTTGGACCAAAAATTTTTTTTCAAGTTTTTGGGATTAATTTCAAGAATTATATGGGTTGATCTTAAAACAATTGAATCTTTTTTACGAAAAAACCAATCTTTTCATTAATACCCGCATGATTTTTCATAAACAGTGTTTGCATAAGCCTGCTGTTTGTCAAGGCCCTGGGGCCGTGTGCACAACAGCCTTCTAACTCTTAAAACAAGTGTTAAAATTGAAAATATACAAACGTTTTGTAAAAATCGTGTTTAGCGCACTTAGATGCAGTGCACTCTTAAAACAGTTTTAAAAGTGAAAATCAAAAATCGTTTTAAAAATCTTGCTTAGCGCGCTTAGACGAGATGCACGGAAGTTTTAACACGGTTTTAGCGACTATTTTCACTTGTAACTTTAGAAGTGCTCGGAGCTATTCTAAACGCGCTAAAACGCTTTTAAAACTGACTCTAAATGGGCGCCATTTTTTAATCAGCCGCTTCATTGAATTCGACAACATCAGCAAACAAAAGAGAGATCGCTGCGGCATCCTATGACGGAATACAACGACGAACAACATCGGTTTCAGCGTTTGAGATTTACAGTGGAGTCCAGTTAACACGAACTTGCCAGGGCAATTTCACTATTATTCACCTGTTTAACACGAACACAGATTCCATTCACCGAAAACCAATTCATGTTTCGCTCTCGCGCTGTAGTACACGACAGATCAGAGCGGACTCTAGTCTGTGATTGGCTGAATAGCCTTTGGCTGTTGTAATCCGTCTTCTCATTGGCTAGAGTTTCTGAACTGTATTCATGTTGTTTGCATCATTCGTGTACCAACACAACCCTTTTACCGATGCGGGATTGTACTTCAGCCCGTGTTGCTTTTACCTGATGGATTGTAACTTAAAAAGGATTTTACCTGATGGATTTTACATTAAATATGCGAGCTGAACACGTTTCCGTGTTTTCCTAGCGAGCTGAAGGTATGCATAAAACGTACGATAATGTGCACTTTTAACCTCGTACTCATTCACGCACACATCTCTTACACACTTTCTCCCTAAGTGCCGTGATCAATTTTGAGGCCATATTGGTTAACACGAAATACGTTTAACATGAAGTGATTTTCCGTGTCCCCAGAAATTCGTGTTAAGTGGACTCCACTGTACTGAAAAGGGCTGAAAAGCCTTGGGAAGTGAAATACTGTTGGCGAGATCGGCGAAGGTCAGCCGGCGTAACACAACCTGACTTTGAATATAGTTATAATAAGCTCGATTACCATCAATGCCATAACAGTGCAGTCGGTAAGGCGAGCGCTAAAAAATGTCACTTTTGAAACCACGATTGGCGTGGTTCGAGCCATATCCTTTCTGTTAGTTTTTTTTTCTTTTAGATTTCTTGATTGTGCTGTACGTATTTAATTATTTCCATATTCCTCCAGCAGGACTGCTTCCTCTGCCGAGGAAAAATTGTTGTTGTTTTTGGGGGGTTTGTGTGTGAGGAAATAGTCTCCGCCGGCCTTGGAGCAGCCATCTTGGCCGGAATGGAACGAACTGACGACGTGTTTTGACGCAATAAAGTTAATTGACGTCAATCTTATAGGTGTTAGTTCTTTCTTTTTTTTACGAACTTCCAGTTCGTCAGCTACTGTTTCACTCATACCTTCAGTTGCATCCTCATTATCAGAAAAAAATAAGTTGCAAATTGTGTAAGTGTTTGTGTTATATAATATATATATATATATATATATATATATATATATATATATATATATATATATATATATATATATATATATATATATATATATATAATTTTTCAGTCAATTCTGAGAATGCTGTGCTAATGCTATGGAATTCCAGGCTGGTAAGCTTGCATTGTGTCATCAGGACATCAGCTGTCCTTTCTGTGACTGCATCGCTCACTAGTTCTAGAAAGGAGAGGGTAGTGGGAGAGAAGGAATGACAGACCCATCATTTTGAGCCTTCCACTGAACACCTACTACATAAAGCAGTAGGGCCTACCCCCTGGTGCCCCACCACCTGCTGGAGAATATCCAGACTTCTCCCCAAGGGGGGATGCTAGAAAATATTCCCAAACAGATATTGGACCTGCTGAGTAGATTTAAGTTTTTGCCGTCTACGACCCATTTCGCCCCAAGGGGGGGCTCTTCAGGTAGGCATACGGCGTAACCTGAACGTGCAAACACAATGCATGTACTAGAAGCCGCCTCCAGAATTTACTGGTAGCACCACTAGTACTAGTACTTTCTTTACTTTTAACAAAGGCGTCGCCCAAAGCCAAAAAATGCACTCAATCAGATTAGCTCCAAGGGACGTAATTTTTCATTCAATTCTGGGCGCCTGGGGGTAGTCCCTACTGTTAAAAGTAAAGAATAATTGTACCACAAAATTGCCTAGGTGTTGCCTTTTAAAAATTAGTCTGTCTTCTTCCACCGCAACACCTCATACAGCTTTAGGTCTGCTGTGATGCTTACCAGCCTGGAATTCCATTGCATTAGCACAGCATTCTCAGAATTGAATGAAAAATTATGTCTCTTGGAGCTAATCTGATTGAGTGCATTTTTTTTTTGCTTTGGGCGATGCCTTTTTTTAAAGTAAAGAATAATTGTACCACAAACTTGCCTAGGTGTTGCCTTTTCAAAATTAGTCAGTCTTCTTCCACTGCAACACCTCATAAAGCTTTAGGGATGCAATCCGCGCTGTACTAGTGGTGCTACCAGTAAATTCTGGAGGCGGCTTCTAGTACATGCGTTGTGTTTGCAAGTTCAGGCTACATCCTGGGGGAAAAAAACGGATTTGTTCAATAGCATGTCCGTTGAAAGGTCCTGGTAAATCAAAGTGGCACAGTTGGAGTGCGCCTGAGTTGATCAGTGTTCAGGTCGTACTCCATAGGCAATAGATTTCCCTGTCCCCCATAACCCGCCCGCCAGGGCCGTCCATGATCACCTCGGTGCTGTGGATGTTAAACCCGAACTAACCTTCAGGCTACGCCGTATGTCTATCTGAAGAGCCCCCCCTTTGTACTTGTTGGTCGTGGACGGCAAAAACTTAAATCTACTCAGCAGGTCCAATATCTGTTTGGGAATATTTTCTAGCATCCCCCCCTATGATATTATCCCTAAAATAATAATCTGGAGACGTGTTTTTTTTTTTTTGTTGATTTTTTTATTTATTAAGATGTACATTGGCGAGAAAATGGCCATTTCACAAAAACCGGTTGATCCAGACTGGAGTCAGTAATTTTTCTTATTTTTACTAGATATTTTGCTAGATAAAAGGGGGATATTGAATGAGTTCGTTAACCACCACTGCACCTCTAGAACTTTAACTTTTGAGTTACAATTAAATATATTTTCACGTTTCTGGGATTAATTTCACGAATTATTTGGGATTAATCTGAAAACAATTAATCTTTTTTTAATGAAAAAAACAATCTTCTCATTAATAATACTTACTTACTAACTTACGCCTGTCACCCCTACCCGGGTATAGGCCGTCGACGAGAGACCTCCAGCAACTCCTGTCCTGTGCTTCTCCTTCGATTCTACTCCAGGTGGTTCCCAGTCTCTTGATGTCTGCTTGGAGGTCTCGACGCCAGGAGTTTCTCGGCCTACCTCTTTTCCTCTTTCCCTGGGGGTTCCATGACAATGCCTGCCTAGTGATACTGGAAGCTGGCTTTCTCAGACTGTGACCGATCCATCCCCATCTTCTTCGCCCAATTTCATTCTCTGCTGTTATCTGCTCTGTTCTCTCCCAGAGTCTGACGTTGCCGATCTTCTCTGGCCAATGGATTTTCATCTCATTAATAATAGCATGGTTTTTTATGTACGGTATTTACATAAGCGAAGTTTGTCTCGGCTGTCGGGTATAATTAGGTCAGTTATGACATGTATGCCCTAGGTGTGAAATCAGACAATTTTCTGCACCACATTTTCGGAGTCATTTGTAAAAACAGCTAACATAACTTTAATTTTCTTCTAAGAAAAAAATTATCTTCTCATTAATACCCGCATGACTTTTTCCTAAACAGTGTTTGCATAAGCCTGTTGTTTGTCCCGGCTCTGGGGTAGGACTAGGTCAAATTGTGACTTCTAAGCCCTAGGTATGAAAATCAGCAAGAAGATTGCAAAGTCTGATCCTCTAATATAATTATGTCAAATGTTAGTACTACAATGAGTGACGTATAACATTGAGTCAAGGGGAATCACAGCGCTGGACAAACAACAGTTAGATCCCCTGCCCCCGCCTATCAGGCACCCAATCGACAGCCCACAGAGAAATACGCAGGTATAGAATAAGACGATCATTTCCATCCTCAAACGAATGGATCAGGTCTCTTATATAACCCATGTCTTTCTCCGGAACTTAGGAAGTGGGCAGGAGAAACATACACACACAAACATATAGTAGCACACCTTCATGTTTGTGTATGTAATGTATGTTTCTCCTGCCCACTTCCTAAGTTCCGGAGAAAGACATGGGTTATATAAGAGACCTGATCCATTCGTTTGAGGATGGAAATGATCGTCTTATTCTATACCTGCGTATTTCTCTGTGGGCTGGCGATTGGGTGCCTGATAGGCGGGGGCAGGGGATCTAACTGTTGTCTGTCCAGCGCTGTGATTCCCCTTGGTTTGCATACAATTCTGCCAGCGCTAGCCTCACCTATCTGGTTTGTGAGTAACATTGAGTCGTCACTATGAACACGGCGTCGTGGGCTAATGATGCCATGACGTGAAGCTTGAAGTGACGTCATTTCGCTGCTCGTGCTATTATTCTTCTTCAGAATAGCTTTGCTACGTCAGACCACAGAGCTTACGAATGGCGGAAATCGCCGTGTGTCTGTCCGGCTTTATTTCTATGTGCCAGTGTGTGTGTATCAGAGGGCGGGCTAGAGTAGAAGGAGATGGATTCCTGTCGCTACACGAGCCAACATAGCGTACTAATGGCGGTAAGCGTCCTGTGTACCAGTAGACCCCCGCGAGATACACCCCCCCCCTCCCCCCCCCCCCCCCCCCCCCCCCCCCCCCCCCCCCGTGTGGTGGCCTGGAAAAGAATCGTGAGGGTACCCCAAAATAAAACGTTAAAAATGTATTATCGTACTCAGGTGAAATGCTCCAAGCGCCTGTGTTCTTTGCGCAATGAACAGCAGGTGGAAATGCAACTAGCGGGAATAAAGGTGAGCATGCTAGTGCTACGCTATCGGGGGTGAAGCTGAAGAGAAAACCCACACTGGTTGTCTAACTCAATTGCTGTGCTGTTCAGCGTACCAATCGAGGAAGACAACTAATGTGGTGAAAATCAAGGTGCGTGAGGAATGGGAGATGAGCAGGCTGAGAGGGGCCGGGGGATTGGAGGGGTGAGGTAGAGAGAGGTGCGAGGGGCAAGGCAGCGTGCAAACCGTTATCGAGTATCAGAGGGCAAGGTGTACACACACCCCGCAAACCTCCTGACACACGAGCTAACTCTGCCTCCGACGCAGCAGCAAATACTGCTATTGGGGGGGGGGGGGGGGGGGGGGGCAAAGCCCCTATGCAAGAGGCAAAGATTTTCGCGAGTCCCTGCTTCGCAGAGACTCACGAGAATCTATGCCTCTTGCAGAGGCAAAAGAGAGGGGAGGGGGTGGGAGCAAACGGTGCTGCACTCGTAATCAGCAACGTAAAAACAGCACGCGTATTTATGGAAAACTATATTTCGATTCATCAACAGTCCTTGCCTATCCCCTACCCCCCCCCCCCCCCCCCCCTCCTTGCGATTCCCCTTATTTTTCTTTTCTTGCCTCAGCTGTGGTTCTACGTGTGCAACAAGAGGAAACGCAGGTGAATCAACACGACGGTGAATGCTACCATACAGCATAAACGGCTTCATATTCTAAATTCTCTTCCATGTTACAAAACAATTTGTTTTCAACTTTTAAAGAAAAAAATAACAGTGTCATCATCATTAGACCTAGATGCTCAAGTACCCTGGCAGACAGAAGGCCATCGGCATTAAAACCCGCAACACCTCTTGCTCGAACTAAGGCAAGCATCAGCTGCCCCTCAACTGAATCAGTTTCACTTTTCTCTACAAAAAAAAAAGAACGTTAACTCGTAGTCCAATTCTGTTTTTATTATCTTATTTACGGGAACTTTTCAGTCCACTAACACACGGCAGAGCACACAACACGAGCGCAGATATCTATCTGCAGCATGTTTGGAAGATAGGCATTGCTATGCCTAAAACTTTTTATCCTGAATAAAAACGTTTCATCATCATCATGATGTGATAATAAGTTTGAGGCCGCAAAATCCAGACCCAAATAGGTGACAGCCATGCGTGAAAAATGCAAACAAATTACCCCTAGAAACGGCAAGTACAACACAGTTCAATAAAATATTCGTATTAAACCCATTTTTCAAACTTTTGTTTTGCGGGAGGTGGGGAAGGGGAATGGTGGGAGTTCTGATAATGCAGGAGAATCTCACACTGGTTGTCTCCCTCGACTCACTACCGCGACTGCGGTAGCGAATCGTGCGAGACAACCAGTGTGAGGGTGCTACGGGTACCGCGGTTCGGCAATGTATGTAAAGTAGTTCTTGCTGCAGTATACATCAGCGAGCTGAAGCTGGAAGCATCTCAGTCATGCTATTTATTAGTCTATCACAGACACACCGGAGTCAGTGCCGCGCTGCTCCGCTGATCATGCGGCAAGCTTCTGCAGGCACTCGAAGCGTACAACAGTCGACTTACCATGTAATTTTGTTCTAACAGCTCTGCCGCACACTTGCAAAAACAGTTTTTGCATTACCAATTTAAACATGGTCGGCATCTTGTATTACATTGTTTCTTTATATCATGCACAGGTCGCCAGGTAAACTCATCCGTTAATGAAAAGTCATGCTTATACAAAATATTATTCCTGGGAAAAACAAAAAAAAAAAGATAAACTGATCTTTTTTGTTCGCATTCAGGCAACCTCGTAACTTGACTAACATTTGTTTGTTTTTGAGACTAAATTTGAAACGAAAAAGAAAAGTTTACGTTTTGGTCAGAAAGTGATCTGATGATTTCTTCACAATTAAATACGTGTATGTAATTGTAAGCATTTCCAGTTCTGCTACACGTTCGAGATTACGTCTGAAATGGGGTAAAAGAGATAACCGCACCAAACCTTTGATTTCGCGCCAAAATGTCACTTGTCAGGTTGCATGCGAACACCATCAAAATGCAACAAATATCTCCGCTTTATGTACCTCTGAACTTCTGGTCTGATTGTGAGTAGCTCTATAAAAACAGAATGTGTCACACAGATGGGAGTTAAAGAAACACTCCGCTATTCTGTACACTACACGTGTTTGTGTAGCCCTGGCGCGGCTCGTGTGTAAGAGTGAGGACTGATGTGAAAACGGTTCCAGATCAGAGCGGGTGAATGTTTCCAGTCTGCCCTGGGAGACGGGCCCGACATACCGTACAAAAGCCACACAGATTGTAGTGAACTCTTTCCATCTGCAAAATATACAGATTTACAGCGCGTGTATCGTGAGCACAGATCGTAGTTAAGACGTTATTGAACAGCACCACTAACTTAACACATTCTACCCCAGGGGCCGAAATCCCCAAATATATTCCGGCACCACCCTTGAACTATCATGCTCGATCCGTGTCTTGCTGTCGGGGCTGAATGGGTTAACTGTGATCTGTGTTCCCCATTCGCCGGAGATCATCTTATCTGGGTTCCAAGCTACGTGTGAGTGAACAGTGAACCTTGATGCTCTGTGCCCTTCTGAAGTGGCCGACTTGCATAGCTCTGCGCGAGACACAGATACTCATGAGACCCCGCCACCTCCCTGACATCACGAAATGTTTCTAATCTAACCTCAAAAGGACCGTTGGCAATCCGTTCACCACTGGCACTGACGATGGAAATGGAAAACAGGGAGTGACCATTTGTTTAGGAAATCAGGACCAAGTATAAACCTTCCTGCCTTTAAGCTCAACAAAGCAAACCTGTACATACAACGCACTCAACTGGGAAGTCGGTTGCATTCATGGAAACTTTATTATATGAAGACCTACCTACCTTTTAGATCTGATAATGCTACATTATCTCATTTAACTGACATCAGATCTACTACAGCACCATTTAATAACCAATGCCAGTTATCAAATCCAGGAAAGTAGAAGAGCTGGAAACATGGACAGTGTACAAAGATCGAAACTGTGCAGAGCTTGTCATTAAGAAGAGGCCATGAGAAGTGGTCTGATCAAAACACTCGCACCCATTTCGTTGGGACGGGGAAGTGGGGCGGGGCGGAAGGGGAGGGAAAGATGCTCCCCCCCCCCCCACCACCACCACTTGCCAATGACCTCAGAAGACGGATTAACGGCGTCACCGAAACGAGATGACTCGGGACGTGTGACCATGAAGGAGTCAAGTCAATACATTGGTAGGTGTCCGTCACGATGTTCGGTTGTACACCTTGTCTATGGCCGTAATGGTGTCCAGTCTATGGCCGTAATGGTGTCCAGTTCGGAGTAACAGAGCAAATCGTTAGTTGTACCAAAGAGTATAGAGGCTATATTCTTTGGTTGTACACGGGGTATGGGGGTATGAGGTGGCAGCTAGCGACGGTACGAGTGCGCTCCACTGCTCGCCAGTTTTCTTTGCAACACGCTGCCATTCGCCTCTTACACTGTGACCTCAAGTTACAAAGCAGACGCCGTTGCGGGTATTTCTCAAGCTACCGCGGAAGAGACTGATCGCTGCCCATTGCCGGACGCCAGCCGTGCAGAAGTAAAGGTGGAGAGGAGCCCGAGCCAAAGAAAACAAATAGTCCACAAGCTAGGAAGATCTACCGTGCACACCCCCCCCCCCCCCCCCCCCAGTACTCAATAAGATGGATTTCAAAGTGTTCCTTAGTATGTCCTGAGATGTTTAAGCCATGTTCCCCGAAAATCCTTAGGAACACACCAGAGATATAGCCGATGGCGCAAGGGTACCCCCATTCACGCTCTTCGCAGGTGCTAAAATATGGTTGAGAAACATTTTCCTCTAAATAAATCAGAATTCATTCCAGAAGCCCAAATCAGGCAATATTATGTTAAGGCACACGTTCTGCAGCCTCTGCAAAAAACAGAATGAAAAAATATTGAATCTCTGGCTCACAGTGAAGGTATTTGTGGACCCAGTAAACGACCATTTCCGCGAAATCGCAAAAAAAAGACAAAAATAATGTGTCAGATGCCTTCAGACATTTTCTAGTGCTGGCAGTCCATTTTCAGGCTTACATTATTAAAACAGGATGTTACAATTATTATAAACTTGACTAGGTGATGCTGTGATCACTGTGAGTGCCACAGTGGTTGATTTTGTATCCCTACCCCCAAGTTGTAAAAATACACAAAATTAATTAGAAAAAATTTCTAAAGTTATTCCATTTCATTTTGACCTTTCTTTACCTATTAAGTTTCAATAATGTGAGCATAAAGTGCAAGAAAATAAGGAAAGTCTGCATCCTTTACGGTACATTCGTGGTGAATGATAGCTTTTTCCCATTTAAAATTGCTGAATTGGGAAACGTACATTGCTTCCGGTGCCCTCAGAAATTTTGTATACTACCGATAGGTCTTTGTTAGGTTTTATTGGTTAGGATAGAGTACCACAGTTACTCCCAACCTGATTTTGTGATGCTATGATGCATTTAGGGGCCACAGTGGCTGAATCTGCTGCCCTACCCCCATTTTACCAGTACGCAAAATAATCATAAAAATTGCTTACGTAATAGTCCTCTGTTTAAATATTTTTTGTTGCCAGTTGTTTTTGTTTTTTTTAAAGTATGCATACTGAGCATAAAAAGTTGTGATCATTTCATTAATTTCAATGTAACCCATCAATTTAATTGTAACTATTTTTAACTGGCTGGTCTTTTAGGTGATATTTTACCTAGCGTAAGGCGGGTCTAGTAAGGTCTCTCCTTTTCCTTTCATTTATTTTTATCTAGAAATGTGTAAATATGAATATGCGTAATAAAGTTTCATGGTTCCTAATAGCCAAAACAATGTTATCAAAAATACTTATTTTCCACATGTCGACCACGAGATCTCCACTTCCACCTTCTGCAACGTTCAATCTTTTTTATGGCCGTCTTTAAATCTTATATTGTTCTGGCTGCCAATAAGTGAGCTGTCAAGAGCTAGGCAGCATGTTTTCAGAGTTTGGTGTATAGGGGCGTGTCTTCTGGTCAGAACTGCCAGCAGACCGCTTCTCTGTATGGACATGTTTGGAGAATGTGCTAAGGAGACCGCTTTTCTACGCCAAATTCGCATAGGGCTGTTTCCACATGACCCAGTCTCACGAGGTGAGTTCAGCAGGGTCCTTACGGTCTGTGAACATTTGTGAAAGTTGTAAAAAAATGGCAAGGCTTTTTGAGGGCCCTGGAAAGTCTGTCAATTTCAGTCCTTTTCCTTAAAGTCTGTGAAAGTTTGTAAAAAATGACAACGTACTGGCAAACTTTTGTCTACTTCTTTTTTTTTTCTCCCTCAATTTGTGACTATTCCCATTGCAAACGATCATGCTGACGCTTGTTGCAAGTGATCTATATTTAGCTCTGATCATAAAGTGACTGCATGGCGAACATTCTGATTGGTTGTTTACGCTTCTACCGAAGTCCGCCATTCACTAAGCGTTCTTTTATTTTGGTATCTCTTCACGCATTAGGCACGGAAGCTTCAAATAATTGCTGATACAGAGTGATCTGATTAAAGTGTGTAAAGCTTCAGGCTTCAGTTTGGGTTTGTGAAACGTTCCTGCTTTTCTGGATGGACCCAGTCCAGAGTAATCAGTGTGTAGATGAAAGATGGTGGCCTGGCTCTCCCTGTTCAGCTTGTTGATGTCATCTGCCCACGGGCTGCAGCTGCCATTCTGCTTTTGCCAATCACTTTGTTGTTGTAGTGTCTCCATTCCCAGCTAGTCCAGAATGCACTGGAATCCACTGCAGCACTATTTTGTGGACAGGGCATCCAGTCTATCTTGAAGCTTCCTGGTGAGATCAGTGGATCAAGCTGCTGCCTTTCCCTAGCTAATGCTCTGCTGCTGTGTTGAGCACCTGCAGATCTGTACGATAGTTGGAGCTGCTGCCGCTAGCTGGTAAGGAGAGGGAGGTAGTAGTGCGGTCTGCACAACAAATGTACACGCCACTTCCTTCATTCAACACGGCATCTTGTGTGGTATCACAGCTGCTGTGAGGGTAGCGCTTGTGCACAACCTCCAGCAAGATGGCTTTGTGCAGTGCCGCGACCTTTGGCAAAGAGTCCTGGAACATTATGATGTCTTGAAGGCTCTTTCGAGATGTCCAGGTATCTGAAGGGAGCTGTTCACACATCTTTGGGCTTGGTTCCAGGACGTCAGTGTTAGCCCTTTGCAGGACCTTCAGTTGGCAGTTCAGATTGGGCATTTCTGACAGTTCTTGGTCTGCTCCTGTAGTCTCCCATGCTGTCGGTGTTTAGTAAGTCTCTTCATCGTGTGTGCTGTTCTGCATTCCAGTGGCTCCAATGTCCTCCATTTCCTAAATTGGGGTGCTCCAGATGGCTCTAAGAATGTCACTGCATCATGAGAATGACCCATGTTCTGCATCTTATCAAGCCTGGCTTTTTGGGTTTCAGGCAGTGTTTCATGTTGTCGATGTATCTTGGTACCGCACAACTGGTCTGACCGAGCAGGTGTTTGCTTGTGCCAGGATGCCGTAATTTGCGCCAATGTGGTCCCCACCAGTTCTTCATCAGAGACTCTCTTTCTTTTTTGCAGCTCTAGCTTCCATGGTTTCAATGTGAGGCCTCCACGTGAATCCAGTAATTTATTTGTTGCCAGTAAAGTTGCCTGTCTGTCTTTGGTACTGGAAGATCTCCAGTTTTGAGGTGACCTCTTCCATCTGATTGAAAGAGATGGTCTAGCTCAGTTTGAGTGGCCTCTTTCAGTCCAGCTGCTGACTCTATAGTCAGCATCCTGGATTCTGGAGGATGCTATTTCTTTATGTTCTGGAGGATGCTATTTCTTTATGTCTCCACGTGAATCCAGTAATTTATTTGTTGCCAGTAAAGTTGGCCTGTCTGTCTTTGGTACTGGAAGGTCTCCAGTTTTGAGGTGACCTCTTCCGTCTGATTGAAAGAGATGGTCTAGCTCAGTTTGAGTGGCCTCTTTCAGTCCAGCTGCTGACTCTATTGGCAGCATCCTGGATTCTGGAGGATGCTATTTCTTTATGTTCTGCTGCGCTCCACACTGCAAAGTCATCTGCATGGAGGGTGTTCAAGACGAACCTTGGTACTGTTGTACTGATGTCATTAATGTAGACCAAAAACAGCATCAGACACAACATCTCCCTGAGGTACACCTTTCCCGAGTTTGACAAGAGTGCTGAATGTGCAGACGATAGAAGCTTCAGAGGCAGCCCCTGTTAAGCATGCCTTAAATAAAAAGAATTACAATTAAATCGATGGGTCACATTGAAATTAATGAAATGATCACAAATGTTTATGCTTAATATACATATTTTGTTAAGAAAACTGGCAACAAAAATATTTAATCAGAGGAGCAATTGTTATGATCATTTTTCATTCCTTTGCGTACAGGAAAATGGGGGTAGGGCAGCAGATTCAGCCACTGTGGCCCCTAAATGCATCACAGCATCATAAAATCAGGTTGGGAGTAACTGTGGTACTCTATCCTAAACAATAAAACCTAAAAAAGACCTATCAGTTGTATACAAAATTTCTGAGGGCATCAGAAACAATGTACGTTTCCCAATTCAGCGATTTTAAATGGGAAAAAGCTATCATTCACCATGAACATACCGTAAAGGATGCTGACTTTCCTTATTTTCTTGCACTTTATGCTCACATTATTGAAACTCAATAGGTAAAGAGAGGTCAAAATAAAATGGGATAACTTAAGCAATTTTTTCTAATTAATTTTGTGTATTTTTACAACTTGGGGGTAGGGATACAAAATCAACCACTGTGGCACTCACAGTGATCACAGCATCACCAGTCAAGTTTATAATAATTGTGACATCCTGTTTTAATGATGTAAACCTACAAATGGACTGTCAGTGCTATAGAAAATGTCTGAAGGCATCTGACACATTATTTTTGTCTTTTTTTGCGATTTCGCGGATATGGTCGTTTACTGGGTGCACAAATACCTTCACTGTGAGCCAGAGATTAAATATTTTTTCATTCTGTTTTTTCAGAGGATGCAGAAGGTGTGCCTTGACATAATATTACCTGATTTGGGCTTCTGGAATGAATTCTGATTTATTTAGAGGAAAATGTTTCTCAACCTCATTTTAGCACCTACCTGCGAATAGCATGAATGGGGGTACCCTTGCGCCATCGGCTATATCTCTGGTGTGTTCCTAAGGATTTTCGGGGAACATGGCTTAAACATTTCAGGACATACTAAGGAACACTTTGAAACCCATCTTATTGAGTACTGGGGGGGGGGGGGGGGGGGTGCACGGTAGAGCTTCCTAGCTTATGGACTAAAAAACAACTGGGAACTGACATATCCACGGACTCGTTTTCTGTGACTGCTGTACTGATATAATCTCTTGCATCTGCGAGGAGAACAGAGCCTCAGGAGCCCCTGCGTCTGAAGGAGTTCATATGAGCCCCTTCTGACGCAGGGGCTCCTGTGAATATGGCATCCGTGCATTAACCCCTTCAGTGCCAGTTATCACAGATTGTGTTCTAAAGTGTTAATTCAATGCCAATCAACTCCAGGCGCTCATGAGGATCATGTTTCTTATGGTTGAATCCCGTTCCATTTTGCTCAGTAGCGAAGGGGTTCAGATTGAAGATTGATCAATACTATCTGACAGTAAAGAGAAATACACGAAATAAATG
The DNA here is from genome assembly GCA_036245525.1 of Semisulcospira habei. NCBI lineage: Eukaryota > Metazoa > Mollusca > Gastropoda > Semisulcospiridae > Semisulcospira > Semisulcospira habei. Next base: position 85,757,884 of record BTPG01000001.1, read on the forward strand.
ACAGATAAACCTATTCACGAACACAAAATGAAAAACGTTGACTACAAACATTAAGGTTGTGTGCCCCTGACTAGCACTAAAAATACATCACCTGTTACTGTGCTAGTCCAACCCATTTTCATGTTATATTATGGAGACAAAGGCCCAGACACCAACACACACACAAAATGATCGTTCCCGACTCTGCAAGACTGCCAGTGTCGACGTAAATATCACCTCACTTTGTCATTCTTTGGTCTACCTAAAAATAATGGCCGTGTGCAGCACTTGCGAAAACAGTTCTAGAACCTTAAGTATGTCAAATAGAAAAAGGTACAACCCATGGGACGTCAAGACAAAGCCATGTGTCCTGTCAAATCTAAAATGGTAAAATCAATGTGACCCACAAAGTCACAGTGGTTTTACCATTTCCTGTGTACGCTAATGCTACAGTTTTGTAAAATTACAGCCGACCGACCATTCTTAGATAGATCGCCGAGAGAAACAGATTTACATAAACCCTAGCAGCCGAAGCTAAGCATGAAACTCTAGGTCAAGTTTTTCATGGTGGAATCGCTACACCTCAGCTGACTTACAATCGTGGTTGTGTTACTCTGACAGAGGGCATCAAGGGTTATGTGTGTGGCGGGTGGCCAGGGAAGGAAAGGGTGGGGGGTGGGGATGGGGTGTGGCTCATCAGACATAGTGTCAATGTGTCATGGAAACAAAGCACAAAGAAGGGTCAGAGCCAGACGCGGAGAACGGAGGACTGGAAGAGCGCGCTGACAAAACGGAGACTGAGTCACTACAAGGGCATACATGCTAATTATTGTGTGACACTCATCACTTTACACAATACCCCGCCTATCCCACGCGGCACAGATTCACGCACAGGGGCTCATGAGAATACCTCTTGATATAAGGGATCGGCGCCCCGTATCTCTGCTCCTTTCACGGACCGAGGAGATAGTGAAGTTTTGAGCATATGAACAGTGTGAATGATTGGGTCCAAACAATGTCGTTAGTGCTAGAGACAGGATGTTTTCTGATCGAGAAACACTAGGGTGTTAAAAGTTCCACTGCGAGTGCGAATCGAGTGAGATAACCAGTGTGTTACTGACGGAAACCTTTCTCCCGACGAGTCTGAAAGGGATTGTAGATGATGGGATCTGGAGGTTCCAGAGGGGTGTGCCCTGAACGGTCAGTATGCGGTCATTGTCCCATAATAATAATAATAATAAGCGCATTAAATAGGCGCTTTATCCCAATTGAAAATCGGCTCAAAGCGCCGCCGCGAACTGAACCCAACAAGCACGCTCACATGAATCACGCGCATTCACTCACACACTGTACATAAACACAGAAAATTCACGTGATGCTAAGGGCAAGCTCAAGCGAGCTACTGTAGTTTTTGGAAATTCAAAATCGTTTGTATTTGAAATTTGATTAAGTGGGCTGAAACTGATACCAAAGTGGAGGGGGAGGATGAGCCGGAGTACCCGGAGAAAGAACCCCGACGGCCATACAGCGGCCATGGGGCAGGGGACACACCCACCCCTCCATTCAATGCACCCGGCCAGACAAAGCGCAGACAAAGACTAACACTAAACAGTCAGTGATTCACCGAAGTATTTCACTTCCCGGCTATTGGAAATGTACCCAGTTCAAACAATCACATAAAAAAATTACACTCAGCGTCTCAAACCGCTGGCTCTCAGCAAATTCTAGTTCTGTTCAATAATGCTGCACCTTTGGGACAGTTACCAACAGTTTCCTCTCATACTATAGACACAAAAGAAAAAGGTTACGGGAAGACGGTAAATTAAAGACAGTTGGACAGACAACTCACAACAAAATTTAAAATTCATCATTCCAAATGGTTTACACTACAACTACAAGCAATATGAAATACAACTGATACAAGCAGCGACAACAAAAAATAAATTTCATTTATCATTTATTCATGTAGAGCTATTTTTAATGTCCATTTGAATTTTTTTAAATTTAAATTGAAAATTAGATTCAGTGTAATGTTTTCTCTACAAACAGAGCTTCTGTTTTGGCCATTTGATTTTTAAAAAATTTAAATTGAAAATTAGATTCAGTTTAATGTTTTCTCTACAAACTGAGCTTCTGTTTTGTTTTGTCTTCTTCATAAAAATGTTCAGTCAACTTCAAGTCCTAAAAACATGTATAAAAGAAGCTTCAGTGTCAACTCGTGACATGCTCAGAACTCTTTCCTACAGTGCTAGTGTTTTTTCAACAACAAAAAGTTCAGTCAAATTCTAGTCCTTACAATATAACAGAAGCTCCAGTGTCAACACATGCTCAGAACACGTTCTTACAGCGCTAGTAAGAAAGAGAACTAATTCAGGAGATCTGCCTCACCACAAAGTGTAATGTGGGTCAGAGTGGGGGTCCACAGTACAGTGCACAGTGTGAATAGAATTTGTTCAGGTAAGTGTCAGATCTCTCTCCATCTGATTGTGGGTGGTCCCACTTGCCTCTACTGTACTGACACCACCACACCAGGTTTCTTATTCATGGCAGATTTTTTTTTAAAAATGTTGGCTCGGTTATTTCTTATTCATGGTGGTAGATTTTTTTAAAATGTTGGCTCGGTTAAAATACAAGGTTCTAACCTATGCATAACATTAACAGCAGGCAAGAATTTCTGATGATTTTAGTTCACCATTAGGCATTGGAAGATAGATTACTTCAGCTAATTCATACAGGACATTCAAAGAGACACAAACCTGCTGGCTGCTGAACAAGACCCCCCCCCCCCCCCCCAAAAAAAAAAAAAAAAAAAAAAAAAAAAATCACCTCATACAACATGCAGATTTGATGGGGGGGGGGGGGGGGGGGGGATTATGTTAATGATGAGTGAGAAGAGTGTGCAGATGAGTGATTTACAATGCTACCACAAATTTATGCTCTGGTAAATATAACTATAATTTAACCAGGGGTTGTATTAATAGTATACCAGTCTTGTAGTTGTACACTACATAAAATTGACAAGACCAATTCCAAATTACAATACCAATTACCGATTTTTTTCCCTAATTATCAGAATCCAGGCAGTTGGCCCATCACTTTTTTTTTTTGTAATACATGTCAATTTCTGAAAGGCGGAGCAAAAATGACATTTATTTACCATAATCATCACTATAAAGTAAGATGTGTGTTACTGATGTAAACAAAAGCAAAGGTGGGATGTCCCCCCAAAATGCGAATTTTCTATATGGATAGAATGAGATCGGAGGTGATGTTCTGAACATTCATCACATTAATTGGTGCCAGATGCTTCCAGACTAAACAGAGCAACTTTTCAGTATGCCCTAAAAGAAAACGGGAGATAGAATGGTCAGCTGCGGTGCCAGCGTCCTTACCTGTCCGTGGTAAATAAATCCATGTTTAGCGGCCACGTTCCGCGCCACATCCTCTCCGCCTTCTATGTGCACTGCCCACAGGTCCGTATAATGATTGCCAAACACCAGATCGGAAAGAATCAAGCCTATGAATGACACCCGTAACGCACGGTTAATGCCATGCATTGTGTAAGTCGCCGCTCGGAGGGTCAGTGGAGGCAGAAACTCTCAGGCTCTACCCCCCCACCCCCTGTCCGCGCAGGCTAACTGCCCGTTCTCAGCGGCTCTGCTTCCCTTTCAATCGTCAATCAATAACAGATCCATTAAAAAATGTCAACAGAGTAATTGCACACAATATCCACATTGCTCAAGCAGCACAGGCGAGACTCTTCAACCATTCTCCATGGTTTTCTGTAAAAGGTTGGACGCTAGCTTCCGTGGATCAAAGACGAAACACTGACCATGGCAGAGCAGTGGTTTCTCTGCCTGCTAACCACTTCGTTTCTGCAGCTACTGCGCTCGATCGCGGTTGCTGCGGCTAATGCTATCCAGCGCCGCAAGATGGCGCAGCGCGGCGATCAGGAAGTGACGTAAAAGCCGTCATGCGCTGGGTGACCGAACTTGATGGCGCTTTGGTGGTCACAGATCAGTGATTTACGGAATCCGCACTCTGATTCTAAGTGCCAGTCATTTTGTGAAAGGTATGTCGTCTTTATCAATGTTTCGGTAGCTTTTGTTTTGGATCTGAGCTGTGCAATTAGCGTGAAGCTTGACTCAAAGGTGGGCATGGTAAATGCAAGGTGCATAACTCCTGAAACCTTGTCAAACTTTCTCTGCTCCGATTGAAGACACTGGATCAATCGAAAATCTGGGTCACATACCAAATATCAAGTGTGGCATTCACATTCTTCCATTTAAATTTTGTGAGTTTAGGATTGTGTCAGTGTGTCTATTTGAAACATTAGTAGGCCTTTCCTAGGTGAATGCTGTCATTCACCTGTGTCACCAAAAGATGTTTTAAAATAAATGTTCTTCTCATCCAAGAACTAGGAAGGCATTCTGTTTTGGTATGTAATCAGTCACGAAAGTGTGCATTTAGACTAAACAAGGTCAATGAGATTTGGCTGGGTTTGTTAAATGAAATGTCGGCCTGTGGACATTTCAAGACATAAACAACACGGCCTTTGAAAACAGTGGGTCGACCAGTCTAACTTTACACTACAGTTACTCAAGCTAGCGGAGAACAGCCTAATCGACTATTTATTTATATGTATTTTGCCTGGGCAGCTTATTTGGGTGGTTTTCTTAATAAACCTGTCAGTATGGAAACTCAACACTTCAGTCATCAACCCATTTAACACCACAGCGGCATTTCATGCATTTTGAAGGTGTCACCTAACGACTACTGCATGTACCAGTTGCAGTATATGGATCGACCATGATAATTCAAACATAGTGCTATATTAGCATGGAACCTGATGGCACCAAGCTAATCTGGCACCACCCTTGAATTATGATGGCCTATTCATTTCCTGCCTGCTGTGTGTCATGGCTGTGTATGTAAAGTGAACTGTGTCTAACCTGTATTTCTATGTAGGTTGTTGATCAGTATATGAAATACAGGTCAACATCAATATTATGCACACCATTATAACTGCATATTTGCATATAAATTTATAATGCGCACAGGTCCAGCTCCTACAGGAATGCCAGGTGAGCAAAAAGTCCTCGTGCGGACATCAGCCTTAGCTGCCCCATGCACAGCTGTGCAGGGACCAGCTAAAGCTGACATCAGCCTTAGGATCTTGTGCTCACTAAGTTGTTGTTTTTTTTTCAAGTCTGTGTAATTTCAGTACTTGTTACGATTGTGGTTGTGTTGTTCTGTGAGAGCATGCATGTGTTAATCGTAGGAAACGATCCGATATTTATTTGAGGTATCATGGTTACGTATCACGTACCTTTTCAGTGAGATTCTCTATTGTTCACGCAGATAGTGGATTTGGTTTTGTTATGATACGCTAAGTTTAGTCCGGAAGCTTAAGCCACGTGTGATGGGTGTCAACTGAACAAAGTTTATTTAAAAGAATCTTACGTGCGTGCGTCTGGTGTGTTTATCATACTACGACTACGACTCTGCCACACAACAGTACTACAAGTACAATCACATGATCACAAATATCGTCGTCTGACTTTATGACTTCAGGGTTATGTGATGTACTGAGACTGACCTGTATTATGGCACAAATGGACACGATCCACACAAACTTGACTGAGGAAGGGTTGTGTTGTTTTATGCATTATTTTGTCATTGATTTTGTTCTTCAGGTGATATTTCTTATTGTTATAATCATAATGCCATATTGACCATAGTTGTTTTTTTTGGGGGGGCTCACTTGCGAAGCAAAAGTGAGTATGTTCTGGGCCAGTGGTCGTCGGTCTGCCATTGTCCGTGGTAAACTTTAACGTTGGCATTTTCTCGAAGACTATTCAAGCTACAGTCTTCAAACTTGGCCCAAGGATACTTTGTTGCAAGACCTTTCTAAATGTGCCAATTTTAATGACCTTTCACAAAGGTCAAGTGCACAGGGGGTCAGGAAATATTTCCAAAATAGCTAATTTGGGACGTAATTTATTTTTTCTCAAATACTATTCACAACTTCAAATCCAAACATGGTGCAAAGATATCTGATGGTAAGACCTTTATATGCACACTAATTTGGTTGATTCCTCAGAAAAGTCAAGGGTCACAAGAGCTCAAGAAATGAGTCCAAAATCACCATATTTTGACAAAAGATGTTTTTTTCTCAAATACTATTCACAACATCAAACCCAAACTTGCTACAGAAATACCTGATGGTAAGACCTATCTATGCATACTAATTTGGATGACCCCTCGGAAAGGTAAAGGGTCACAAGAGCTCAAGAAATAGGTAAAAAAAATAGCCATATTTTGACAAGAAATGTTTTTTCTCAAATACTATTCACAACTCCAAACCCAAACTACAGAGGTATCTGATGGTAAGACCTATCTGTGCATACTAATTTGGATGACCCCTTGGAAAGGTCAAGGGTCACAAAAGCTCATGAAATAGGTAAAAAAAAAAAAAAAAAGCCATACTTTGACAAAAAATGTTTTTTCTCAATTACTATTCACAACTTCAAACCCAAACATGCCAAGGGTGATGATACAGTGTCTGCTAACAAGGGGAGTATTTCTAATACTTAACCCTTTGGATGTCAATCATGTGTTTTGTTGAGATGATTCCTGCAAGAACAACAAAATGTGCTGCTGACACTGTGACAGCCAAAGGGTTAAAGGGACTTTAAATCATGTTACAAAATTTAAAAGAGTTATGATTGTGCACACAAATTACAGGCAACCATCTTCAAACTAATTAAGCACATTTTATGGTGGAATGGCACTGAATGGAAAGAAAACTAGAAAACACTGGCATTGTTTGTTTTGGGGTTGCTGTTGTTGTTTCCTTTGTATGACAGTGGATACTGCAGTTTTCAAATTTACACTGCCATATATATGCAATCTACATTATAGTACTTACAGATAAGGATACAGACCCATGGCTTTAGTTCAAGGGTGGTGCCAGAATAGCTTGGTGCCTAGAGGCACCAAGTATTCTGGCACTACCCTTGAACTATTTTAGTCAAACTTATTTCACACACTGGTGTATTCCGAATGATAAGGGTTAACATCATGTGGTGAGCAACACCTTTTTTTGTTGTTGTTATTTTAGTCCTTTGCAAACAGTACTGTTTTGCACTAGCTCACAAAGGATTAATCATGTTACTTGTTAGGTCTTTTTACTGAAGGCATAAAATGAAATAGTAAACTAACCACTTCTATGCAAGTTGATGTGGACTGTGTTTTTTAATGTGTGGTTAATTTAATGTCAAAGAGCCCCAGCCATCCCAGGAACATGGATTTAGAATGGTGTCAGCAAGAGGCATAAATTGTCATGAGCCCCTGAAACTGCAGGGACACATGAATATCTGTGTCTCTTGCATCTGGATCGTGTCCACGTTTTCACATAAAGGGGCTAATACCTACCTATATACTACAATTCATTTGCCCTTGCAGTTGTACTTGTACAAAACTAAACTGTGCAGTATTGACAGTCCGATTCTCACAAGCACACTATGCTTTGCTGTGTTTGTGCGTTCACTGAGGTTATTGAGTTGCCAGTAGCTGGATTAACCAGGGGGACAATAAGGGTAGAAAGGTAGTCGACAGCGCTGTGCCGGAACTGATAACGCAGAACACAGCCGGTTGGAAATAAGTTCACCAGCAAACAACTATGTCAGGAATGCTCTCCATGCATAACTGGTTGACACAGGGACCTCTCTTCTACCTGACAACACTTCTTGCCCACCTCATTCCTTCGGAAATTAGGCTTACCGCAATACAGACAAAGAAGCGAAAGCACTTGAGATCGACGGAAAGTGCTTCAGCATACTGGTTAAGACGGAATATACTAACTGAACACCGGGGATCCTCTCGGCATAAGAAAGTAATACTTTCTATGACCAAATGCAAGAAGCAAGGATCATCATCTGCGGAGACTCATGAGGATCTATGTCTCTCTTTACAGTTTGACAGCTTTTAGAACCTGTCGGCTGTCGGTAACGCCTTTTGTCGCGATGATTCCTCGGTGCAGGAATCATCGCGACAAAAAGCCATTCAGACCTGATGCACTACAGCAGGAGATGGGTTGACAATGATAACGGCGCCAAGCTAATCTGGCACTATCCTTGAATTATCATGGTCGACCCATCTCCTGCAACAGGCGCATAGTTGTTAGATGACGACTCCAAAATTTGGGAAATACGTGCGCCGGGCAGAATGGTATGGTATGGTGGTATGGTATGGTGTCTTCGAGGCACACATATCCATCTATTTAAAGATGCTGAAGGCGCCGTAGGGATGGAAGCTGGAGCTTTGAAAGCCTGCTGCTACTAAGCGCTACTTTATGTGCAAACCTCCACCCTGCTATTAACTTCGGTGCATGTGATATGTTTCTGTTTCCATTTCACCGGCCCAACCGGGCCTTCTCTTTTCGAATAGTGGTAATGGAGAGGCGTGACACCGCCTCTTTCTTCCTTTTCGCGAGTACCTTAGTTACCTTGTGCATACAACAACGGGCAGTGTTCACAGTACCAGTGTCTTCATGCACCAGGGGGTTAACCCTTTGACTATCGGCAGCACTTTTTGTTTAGTTGATTCCAAACCTCAGTGCTACCGACAGCCAAAGGGTTAACCCATTTCATCCTGAGGCTTTTTTTTTTTTTTAAATGCTTATTGTCCTATGAAGGTTACATTACAGATTAGGAGATAGTACAACTGTTTTAGTTCAAGGGCGGTGCCAGAATAGCTTGGTGCCTAAGGCGCCAAGCTGTTCTGGCACTACCCTTGAACTATCAGTCTGTTGACTATTGAGCTTGCCCTTAGCACCACGTGAATGTTCTGTGTTCATGTACAGTGTGTGAGTGAATGCGCATGATTCACATGAGCGTGCTTGTTGGGTTCAGTAACAGGAGGTTGCCAAGTGTGAAAAATGCCCATTTTTGATAGAATTGTAGTTTGTATCAAAGTTATTGCAAACTTTTCAGTAAAATTTGGCTTAGATATACCTGATGAAAACACCATTCTACGTATGCTAATTTAATCGACCCCTCACAGAGATCAGGGGTCATGGAGGGTCAAGGAATTTGTGAAAAATGCATACATTTTGAGAAAGCTTGGATTTCACTGGTACAAAAGCTAACCCTTATTATGTTTAGACCCGTGATGCAGGTGACTTGTCTTCTGAGTGTTTGCTTGGATCATTAGTGCTTTGTGTGGAGTTGGCGGGGTCTCTTTATTATAGGTCCCTATGGTATAGGCAACAAACAATCCCGCATTCAGTCCCTCCCTTTCGCAAGAGACAGATTCTCATACAGCACGACAGTCACAGGGGCTCATTACAGTGTAAATCGCCTGCAAGAATAGATTCATTCCGGTGCGCTCCCTTGGCCGCAAGGTCTCATGAGTCTAATAATAAATGCCGACTTTACGATATCGGCCCTTAATCACACATAGTGCCATAGGACAGTCAACCCAAATTGAACAGAAGACATCGGCGTCTGAACAGCTTAACAGTAGACTGTGGATTTGAGACGTGATTGGTCTGCTCTGGCTCATAAAATCCTTTAGCTAAATGTTAGGACTTTTTCAGTTACCTAATATCCAATTAATTAACAAAAGCATTTTAAAAAACAAAGTAATGTGCTCTCTCTCTCTCTCACACACACACACACACACACACACACACACACACACACACACGCACGCACACAAAATCGCATACACACACCGCACGCTTGTACACCGAATTGAGTCTGGAAATAAGTATTAAAATTAGAAATAAAATATTTCACATTGATTAAAAGAAACAGATGTCAATATAGGAAATAATGCTGCATTGCTCTTATAATCACAGGATACTCGCTGGTACAGTCTGGTGTAATAATAAAACAATTCAGTGATCATACCGGTACTGATCAAAGCAGACATGGCCTTCGCTTCCACCAATCACCATTAACAACACATAATTGTCTCAGCACTTTACTTCCGATCGCTGTCAACAGCAAGTTAAAAGCAACACAATGCTTGAAAAGGATCATTAATCCTCCAACAAATCTGTGCCGCGGAGACACACTGTGACAGATCAATGTTAAATTCATATTTTCTTTGCAAGATCAGAGCCATCAAACGGCGGCGTCAGCTTTTGGTTTGCCTATAAAACTTACTGACAGACCCTGTCGTTATCTCACTTGATTGTTGTGCAACTGGAAAATATGGATCATGTTTAATATATATAAAAATGGAAAGATGTGCACGTTTGCTTGTTGTTTCTTTCAAAAACTAATTGAAGAAGAAAGAGCTAATTTCCTTTGCAATGGATGTATATTCCGATAAGCTGGTGCAGTTGCAGGTGCTAATAAGAATTTACACCTGTTGTAGAATAATTAGCATTTGCCCCTAATGTATTGTGTGGGTGATGTGTGAGTGTTGAGTGGCGGTGCAGTGAATGTTTTGATTTTGTATACACACAGAAAGAAACGCACAAAGATGGCCATGTCAAGGGACACAATCACTGAACACAAATGAGTTAATAGATGGATTAGCTCCCCTTCCCCCCCCCCCCCTCCCATCATGCCCTTTTTTAAAGTGTTTAGTGCCCCTCCAGTGAGCTGATGCCCCTTTTGACCGGGCCAGCACCCTGCCCCTCTGAGTTCCTAGCTAGGGGTCTGTATTGCAATTCTAGAGACATGATAGTTCAAGGATGATGCCAGAATAGCTTGGCGCCTATGGGCGCCAAGCTATTCTGGCACAACCCTTGAACTATCATGCTTGATCCAAGTCTTGCTGTGGTGTGTCGGGGCTGAATGAGTTAATAGTCATAAGACAGTGGTCTCACACAGTTTTCACAAAAGATATCATGACCTTTTTTTTTTTAGCAGCTAGACATATAAGTCTTTAAGGATGAAAACATAACAAATGAGGTTTTCTTTGTTCGCTGCAAACTCAGGCTCCGCCTCAAGCTGAAACCCAAGAAAGGGGGCCCCCCCCAAGAAAAAGCTTGATGTTGCCAGCCTTCAGCGTGACGACAAGAAAGCTGCCCTTCAGGCCGATTTACAGCGCATGCTCAAAGACACAGTTGATCCACCAGACTCCTCCCCTGAAACACTCTGGGAACAACTGAAAACTGCTATTGTAAAATCTTCTGTGGAAGTCTTGGGCTTTGCTAGAAAGAGGAACAAAGACTGGTTTGACGAAAACGACGTAGAGATCCAGGAACTTCTAGCAAAAAAAAGAGCCGCCCACCAGGCCCACCTGGCCCAGCCTTCCTGCCCTGTGAAGAAGTCTGCCTTCCGCCTCATCTGCAGCAGTCTCCAGCTCAAGCTTAGAGAACTCCAGAATGAGTGGTGGTCCAGACTCGCACAGAGGACCCAGCTCTGCGCTGACAACGGTGACTACAGGGGCTTCTACGAAGCACTGAAAGCAGTGTATGGCCCTAGGCACCTGGTACAAAGTCCCCTGCGAAGCGCTGATGGACAGGCACTCCTCACAGATAATACCTCCATCTTGAACCGCTGGTCGGAATACTTTCAGGACCTCTTCGGCGCTGAGCGCACTGTTCAAGAAACAGTCATCCTCCAAATCCCACACCTTCCACTAAAGGTTGAATTCGACGAACCGCCCACCGCCGAAGAGACCCTCACAGCCATCCACCAGCTCAAGAGTGGCAAAGCAGCAGGCATTGACGGAATCCCGCCAGAGATATGGAAACATGGAGGCCCAGCACTGCACAACAAGCTCCACGACCTCTTTCTCTGCTGCTGGGAAAAAGGAACACTACCAAAGGATCTCCGTGATGCAGTCATCATCACCCTGTACAAGAACAAAGGAGAGAAGTCTGCCTGCTCTAATTATCGTGAAATTACCCTGCTGTCCATTGCCGGGAAAATTCTCGCAAGGTTGCTCCTGAATCGGCTGGTACCTGCCATCGCTGAAGACCACCTCCCAGAGGGCCAGTGTGGCTTCAGAGCCAACAGGAGTACCACCGACATGGTCTTTGTGCTGAGACAGCTTCAGGAGAAGTGCCGCGAGCAGAACAAAGGGCTGTACGTAACGTTTGTCGACCTAACAAAAGCGTTTGACACTGTGAGCAGGCAAGGTATGTGGCAGATCCTGGAGCGACTAGGCTGTCCCCCAAAGTTCCTCAACATGATCGTCCAGCTCCACGAGGACCAGCAAGGCCAGGTCAGACTAAACGGTGACCTCTCAGAACCATTCCCCATTCGCAACGGCATGAAGCAAGGCTGCATGCTGGCACCGACCCTCTTCACCATCTTCTTCAGCATGATGTTGAAGCAGGCCACAGTGGACCTCGACGATGACGACGCAGTGTACATCAGGTATCGTCTCGATGGCAGCCTGTTCAACCTCAGACGACTGTAGGCCCACACGAAAACCCTAGACCAACTGATTCGTGAGCTGCTCTTTGCTGATGACGCTGCCCTCGTTGCACACACAGAGAGAGCCTTGCAGCGCATTACGTCCTGCTTCGCAGATGCCGCCCAGCTCTTTGGACTTGAGGTCAGTCTGAAAAAGACAGAGGTCCTTCATCAGCCAGCACCCAAGGAAGAGCATCGCCCTCCCCACATCACCATCGGCGAGTCCGAACTGAAGTCTGTACACCAGTTTACCTACCTCGGCTGCATCATCACGTCAGACGCCAAGCTGGACAAGGAGCTGGACAACAGGCTGGCAAAAGCGAACAGTGCTTTCGGGCGACTATTCAAGCGGGTGTGGCACAATCAACAGCTGAAAAAAGGCACCAAGATCAGCGTGTACAGAGCTGTCGTCCTCACCACCCTGCTGTACGGTTCCGAGTCCTGGACCCTCTACCGCAGCCAACTACGACTCCTCGAACGCTTTCACCAGCGCTGCCTGCGTACCATCCTCAGCATTCACTGGAGTGACTATGTCACCAACGTCGCGGTCCTTGAACAGGCGGAAACTTTGAGCATCGAGGCTTTGCTGCTGCGGACACAGCTTCGCTGGGCGGGGCACGTCTCCAGGATGGAGGATCATCGCCTACCCAAGATCACTCTGTTCGCCGAGCTCGCCACTGGACACCGAGACAGAGGGGCACCAAAGAAGAGATACAAAGACGGTCTCAAGAAGTCACTGAGTGCCTGCCAAATCGACCACCACCAGTGGTTTTCGCTTGCTGCGGACCGTGACACCTGGCGCTCCACCATTCACAAGGCAGCCGTCTCATTTGAGGACTCTCGTAGAGCTAACCTCAAGGACAAGCGGCTCAGGAGAAAAAACAGAGTTGTCATAACTCAGAACCCTGACCAGACCTTCCCCTGCAGCCACTGCAGTCGAACCTGCCAGACCCGGATTGGCCTCCGCAGTCACGAAGATGCCTGCAGACGACATGGGCAAGCCCTATAGAATCTTCGTTCGCGAAGTCAAGCCATGATGAATGTTTAGACACTTGCTAATTTCAGTGACCTGTGGGAAAGGTCAAGGTCACAATGATCACACTTATTATGTGGATTGTTCATACACGTTAGCCTTTCTTGTTTGTAGTAATGTTGAATGTTTTTCTTTTGTTGTGTGGCTAGTATGTACAGGGGTAACACTCTTGTTTGGTATTCAGTGATTGCAATGGAGACATGAATGGTGTAAACAGAGTGGCTGGAGTATGGAAGTGGGAGTGTCTGTACCCAGGTTGTTGACAGTAATGGATGGTGTACTTGTGTGGTTTTCAGGGTGCCCACTGAATGTGACAGAAAGGGACCCACAGGGGCAGGGACATTGGACTGGCATGACACTGAGGGCATCAGCATGGTTCGTTGAAAAAGGATCTGGCACAGAAACACCTCACCTCAAGACACTGTGGAGTGGCAGTTGTGTTGGGGCTGCTAGTTTTAGTGTCATTGTCAGTATTGTAATCTGATCCTTCACCTGTTGCATCTGGCCTGATGAGAGTGTCATCAGGGTGAGCAGGTGTGCACCATCATTCTCTCCTACCTGATGTGAGGTGCATGTGGACACCATGACGTCCAAGAGGGTGCGCAACCTCTTCAAGTTTGCTGGGCGCGCCAAGAGCCAGAGTACCACTGATGTAAGTCATACTCATACAGTGCACGCAAGTGCTGCTGTTCATATGCATGGTTATCAGTCTTAGAGAATATATAGTATATGTTTAGTACAGAAGAACTTGTTTTGAGTGACCACACTCATGAGAGATCACCTGTTATTAAAGACTATCATTTAGGTAGATGTAGTCACCTAAATGATGTTCTTTAATGGCAGGTTACACCTTTTGCCCTTCAAGAGTGCCTGCCTTTTAAATACCACTTTTTCTTGCTGAAAAAGGCTATTCCTCAAAATTGGTTTCACTGTAGTATATGTAGATCTGTAAGTTTACAGACACTAAGCACATCCTCAAAGACTGATATAATTATTGATACATTATTAATGATATATGTTTATAAAAAAACTTAAGTTGATTGGTTAGAGTGCCATTTATCAAACATTTTACTTATAAAATTCATTGTGTAATCCTACCCTGTGAAGCAAAGCACAAGGCTGACCTGTGCTGCGTATAGCAAACTACAGAGAGAATTTTCTTGATGCAATTTCTGTCATGCCACTTACATTGAAGGGGTGACTGGTGAGCAGACTAAGGTATCTAGACACACACAGGTGCATGTGAATGCGCACACACACACACACACACACACACACACACACACACACACACACACACACACACACACACACACACACATACGGACAAGCAAAAGAAGTGCTACATTATTTGAATCACCGTGAAGACTGAAGTGTTTCCGATGATTCCAGTGATGTCACACTTCTTTTGCTGATCAGTACATATTCACATGCACACATGCTGGCCTGCTGTCAATGTAAGTGTTATGGCTTGGCACGGTGAGCTTGTCTGGTATTGTGTAGGCTGGTTGAACTCCCTAAGGGTGGTCTCCTCTCTACCTGCACTAGTCCGGCTGTATTAACCCTTTAGCCGTTGGAGCGCTTTTTGTTATGATGATTCCAGCAGGAATCATCATAACAAAAAGTGCTGCAGACAGCCATAGAATTAGCTGTCCGCAGCAGTTTTTGTGGCAGGAATCATCACCAGTCACAACTAAGGGTTAGCCCCTTGTGCATTCAGCCACCGTAAATAATACCAGTGGCTGTAGGCACAAGGGGGTTAACCCAATTAGCCCGGACACTCCAGCTGGAGATGGATCGACTATAATAATTCAAGGGTAGTGCCAGCTTAGCTTGTTCCATCAGGCACCAAGCTAATCTGCCACTACCTTTGAATCATGGTCAGTCCCTCTAGTTAGGTGACACCTCCAAAATTTCTTTGAGTGGATTAAGAATTATATGTCATGCCAGCCACCCCTCAAACCCTGGCCCCCCCCCCCCCCAACCTCCCTCTCCCCATCTCCATCTCCCTCTCCCCATCCCCTTCGGAGAGGAGACATGATGTATCAGTACACTGTGTTTGATTAACTCCCTTGGTCATGCTTGATTGGCTGCAACTGGCGTGCTGCCTTTAGACCTGACCCCTGCCAATGAGGTCAGTGAACATGCTGCTCGTGCCAGTTACTTGTGATGCAGGCTCTTTTCCAATTAGTGCCACACACACACACACCTTGTTTACTCCACAGTACAGTTTTAGCTCATTAGATGCTTATGATGAACAATACAAGCCTCATGCATCACACTTAATACCAGTTGCATTAGACTGTGAGAACTGAACATCATAAAACTTTGTGCAGCATTATGCAAGTTTGTAGTGTGGATGATTGAGCGATTTTATTTAATATAAACTTATAATGGCAGTTGGCATGGGCGAGGATGGACGACATTTACAAAGTCTCCTGTACTGATTATAGTTTTTTTTTGTCAGGTTGATTTTTGGCTCGCATGTAATAGCAAAATTGAGTTTATGTTATTGACTATCCGGTGTCTGTCGTCTGTGGTAAACTTTAACATTGGCATTTTCTTGGAGACTATTCAAGCCTCAGACTTCAAGCCTGGCCCAAGGGTTACTTTGTGCTAAAACCTTCCTAAACATACCAATTTCAGTAACCTCTCGCAAAGGTCAAGGTCACGGGTCCAGAAATGGGTCCAAAATAGCCATATTTTGACACAAATTGTTTCTCCTCAAATACTATTTTCAACTTCAAACCCAAACTTGGTACAGAGATGCCTGATGATAAGACCTATCTATGCATGCTAATTTGGATGACACTTGGAAAGTTCCATGGTCACAGGAGGTCGGCAAATGTGTGAAAAATGACAGAATTGTAGTTTTTATGAAAGTTGTGACCAACTTTTCAGTCAGATTTGGCACAAAGGTAACTGATGATAAGACCTTTCTATGCATATTAATTTAGTGGTCCCCTCGCAAAGGTCAAGGGTCACATGAGATCAGCAGGTATGTAAAAAATGTGAGTCCAGAAATAGGTCCAAAATAGCCATATTTTGACAAAAATATTTTTTTCTAGAATACTATTTTCAACTTCAAGCCCAAAGTTGATATAGAGATATTAATTTTTCTCTAAAATGTATTTTTTTGAAAAATACTTACCAATGACATTACTGTCTGGAAGTGTCTACTACTTACTCAATTTCAGCCTGAGAACCTGTTGTGTTCCTACACAACCCGGGAGGCTCTCAGGGAACCCTGCCTAGGGCCGAGAGTTGCCTCCCACCCCTGCCCATCCGGTCACATGCCACCTGGTGTGACCCTTCAGTCGTGATACTTAGCTTACCAGCGGCAAGCGGGGCAGGTGGGAGGGTCCTCCGAGTAATGTCATCGGTAAGTATTTTTTTAAAAAATACATTTTAGAGAAAAATTAATTTGTTTCCTCAAAAACATTGCCGATGACATTACTGTCTGGAAGTATTGCGAAAGGAGGAGGGTGCCACGCCCCAGTTACCCCGTGAGGAGACTAAGACAGAGTCATCCACCTAGTCGCAGAACTCCCGACAATTTCAGCTTAGTGTGTACCTACGCCGGGAGGGAGTGTTGCGCTGTGGTGATGTCCCCCACCAGTGCGAGGTTGTCTCGCTGGCCTGCCAGATCCCTGAGGTAGAAGCGGGCGAAGGTAGATTCTGCCCGCCAGCCCACTGCTGCCACGATGTCTCGAACAGCACAGTTGCGATCGAAGGCGACACTTGTGGCCATGGCTCATGTGCACGTATCTTAAGCCTCTTCGCACCCTCTGGGGAAAGGTCCTGGTAGGCCGACCGTATGACCCAGCATAGCCAGGAAGAAATCGTCTGGGCTGTTATGTTGTTTCTGCTGGGGGCCAAAGGCAGAAAGAGGCGTCACCGTCCTCGAAGGACAGGCTTGGCACGGCTTAGGTATACGTGTAGGGTGTGCACAGGATCCTGTTGCCTGGTCTCCCGGGGCGCTGGCATCTTTCAGCAGCCATATGGTGATCACCTGGGGTGCAGTCAAGGGAGACCTGGTCTTGGCGAGGAAGGCAGGGTCTGTGAGAAGCTGCACAGAACCGTCTGTCCTGAACTGGAGGCAGGCCGGGCTTGCCGACAGCGCGTGCAGCTCGCTTTCTCTAGCCGCGGTGGCCAGGGCCAACAGGAAACGGGTCTTCCGTGTCCGCAAACCGAGCCAAAGAAAGCGGTTCGAACCTCTTCGAGTTAAGCCACGTCAGTACCCAGGGTAGGTCCCAGCAAAGAACCACTGAGCGGGGAACCGGACGCTGCAGGCCAAAGTGCGCCATCAGGTCTGCTAGGTCCTTGCATCCACCCGGGTCTGGGTGGCCTAGGTGACGGTAAGTGTTCGCAATCATGGACAGGTATCCTCAGATCGTGATGGGGGCTAGGCCTGGTCTCCAAAGAGCCAAAGGAAGAAGTCAGCGAGCTGTGGAGTAGTCAAATCGGTGGAAGAGAGTTGTCGGTCAGCGCACCAGGACTGGAGTACTCGCCACTTTCCCTCGTAAACGCGCCTGGTCGAGGGTCTATGGGCTGAAGCGATAGCTTCCACTGCTGCACTCGAGAAGCCTCTAGCGGTGAGGGCTTGCCGCAAATCTCCAGGCGTGAAGGAGAAGCCGCTCTGGGCATGGGTGGAATACTGGCTGGCGGGGCTGCTTGAGCATCGTCCTTGAGGTGGGCAGACGAAGAGGGGGACCCGTGGCGAGACTGAGGAGGTCAGTGGTCCACGACCTGTTCCAGGAGAACAGGGCGACCAGAAACACGACTGTCTTGCAACCTATGAGCTTGAGTAGGACTTTGGAATGAGGACCGTACGCGATGAGCCCGTCCCACGGAATGGAGAGCACTTTGACTGCCCAGGTTAGGGGATCTGGAATCGGGGAGACGGAAGAGGGGGAGCTAATGATTCCATCTCGTGGCAAATAGGTCGATCATGGGTGTCTCCCAGTGAGCACAGATCCTCTGAAAGATGTCCGGGTGTAGCGTCCATTCAGTGTGGAGTAGCTGTCCACGCCGAGAGAGAGAGTCGGCCAACACGTTCAGATGTCCTGGGATGTGTCGAGCTTGGAGGGAGATGACGCAGTCCTCGCACCAGCGCATCAGTCGGTAGAGGAGAATGCCCAGATCGGGTGAGCGCATACCGCCCTGCTTCTGAATGTAGGAAACGACTGCGGCATTGTCTGACAGGACGAGTAGCTCCTGGTGGCGAAGTCGCGATTCCCACTCGACGAGGGCTTGCCAAACCGCTTGCAGCTCTAGCCAGTTGATGTGTCTGTAAACTAGGTCCGGAGTCCAGAGGCCGGACGTAGAGAGGAACCTCGGTAGCAGGTGTGCACCCCACCCGGAGGGACTTGCATCCACGCAGAGCGAGAGCTGAAAGGGCAGTGAGGCAAGAGGAACTCCCGAAGCGAGCCAGGTGTCTGTCCAGCGCTACAGATGTGGGCGAAGGATCTGAGGCACAGTCACTGGGGCAACTAAATCACCGGAGGACGGACGCCAATGAAGTTGGAGGTGTAGCTGGAGCGGCCGGGAGTAAAGATGACCGAGGGGAAGTAGATCTGCCACTGCATTCATCAAGCCAAGCAGTAAGAGTCGGCGGGCTTTGTCCGGACAGGAGTCATGGATGACGCAGTCCTTTGAGAAGAGCTGGGCTCATGTGTTCGCCGTGTCGTTTGTTCCCCAAGGTCAGAGCGAGTGCGTCGGGTACAGCTCGGGGCACGGAGGGGGGCTCCAAGAAGGACGAACGGTCAATTGCCAGAGTCGGTCGCTCGCCCCAGTAAAACCCCTACAGCTGCGACCAGCGTTGTTCTGGCCAGACTACGCAGACTTCACAGGTGTGGTCAGACGCGCAGCCAGCACAGGGAAGGCAGAACTTGTGCTTATCGCTCGGCCACTGGAAGTCGCCGCATCGCTGGCAGGTGAGCACTTGGCTACTGCAACATAAATCAGACATGACAGGCGCAGGCACAGCGAGGGCCCGCCAACGAGAACGAGAGATCGGCGCGAAAGCTGTATGAACAAAACAAAGCCTCAAACTGAAGCAGGCACCCGGTCCGGGGGCCGGCCGAGGGTTGGGATCGATACCTTACCTCTCCTGAGTTGCGGGGACGGGGGCAGGAACCTCCATGGCGCCCACAGCGCGCGACGGTGGGAAGAAGTCCCGGGCAAGTCTGCGACTAAAAGTCCACATGCAACCACGGAAATGACCACGAAGAGAAGCGCCGGTACACCAAACACTCGGCTCCCGGAAAGCACGAAGCGACATAGTCCAGTAGCGACGAAGGAGAACACCAGCGTGCACCAAGTCCAGGGAACACAGAAATCCAAAGGCGACCGGCCCTTTAAGAACCGGTTAAAACAGTCAAGGTCCTGTAGGGTACACATGTCTGAACAGCGTGAGCTAAGTAGAATGACTGGAGGGTCACACCACGTGGCATGTGACCGGATGGGCAGGGGCGGGAGGCAACTCTCGGCCCTAGACAGGATTCCCTGAGTGCCTCCCGGGTTGTGTAGGAACACAACAGGTTCTTAGGCTGAAATTGAGTAAGTAGTAGACACTTCCAGACAGTAATGTCATTGGTAATGTTTTTGAGGAAACAAACCCATCACTATGATAAGGCCTTCCCATGCATACTAATTTGTTTGACCCGTTGGAAAGGTCAAGGCTCACAGGAGGTCAGCAAGTGTGTAAAAAATGTCAGATTTTATCTGAATTGTAAGTTTCATCACCTCGCGCTGGGACCATATTAGTCTAGCAGCTGCCCTTCATAGACGATCAGCCGTTTACGAGATAGTGATTTTCTAGAGAGTAACAAAGGTTTGGGTATATCAAAATGAAGTCTAGTATGAATAAAAGCAGTGCGCACTCGTTTTAAACCGCCGGAGGATGGAGACATTTTTCTGTAGCACATTTTGTTTCCAGTATGGCTGCAGACGAAACCAGGACATTCGCGGCCATGTTTACAGGGGATCAGTAGTTTACACGGGTCTCATTGTTCCTGTATTCAGTGGTAGTATGCACTATATGTCACTTAAAAGGATTTCATTTTTTAAAGTAATATTTTCACACTTAGATATATTAAGAGAAGAAACAATTACGAAAACGCTTGCCTTGAACGCAATATTAATATCGTTTCACAACAATAAGGTATCCCAAAATCACGTGATCAAAACATCACGTGACGCCACGACCTCTGCGGACGTGAATTTCTGTGTGCCGACGGGTTCTTTTTTATTTGTTCTACATAAGCTTGTTTGTTTAAAAAAAAAAAAGCAAACGTGTCAAGTTGCTGTGTGCATTTTTACGGCTTGATAAAGGTTTGTCACGTTTATTTCCATTCACTTTACCATCGCTTTGCCCGTTTCATTTCGACAACACAGCACGAAAACAAAACGTAACCCACAACACAAACGCTATCTTCAAAACCTATGCTGCATTCTGTAAAAGAAAAAGAGTGCCACACCACTTGGTTTTAACTGTCATGGCTGAGCAAAGTTTCGGAACTTGATTAATTATTTTATGCAGCAGTAACATTTATTTTAATCAGTTGCACTGACAAGCTATGTTGTGATGTGCGATCACTGCCAGTGCCAATTTTGCAGTCTCAGTGATCACTGATGGTACAGTACACTTCACACTGAAAAAAAAAATACACAGTACAATGTGAACACGCTTGGAAGTTCATGCAATGCTTTGTTTAAAATTGAACCCTATCTTGCTAGCAGTAGCCTACTGCACAAAAGAGGAACTTATTTTGCTGCTGTGTTATTTGCAGTTTGTCTGCATATAGACATTTGCAGTTCGCTGCAAGGATTCTTAGCAGCTGACATTAGCACTGACATATTGGGATTAAAACGAGAAAGAAAACGGAGAAAGGTGACACAGAGATGATTTAATAAATCAGTCAAGTGATCAAATGAATGAGATATCTGTTTTATGATAAACAGCTAGTTATGGGGGGGGGGGGGGGGGGGGGGGCACATACTTTATAATGTACACGTACTATTTCTTTCAGTGTTTCCATCACCCATTCATAACACCATTAGACTCGATGAGTTGTCATGTTTTGAGTGGTTTACAAAATACATGTACTTGTTGCTGTTACATTATCTTCTTACTGGTTTTGACATTTCGCTGTAAGATTTACAGTCACATACTTTAAGCGTGTTCCCCCTAACGCACACAGAGGTTGACTGTATCATTGATATGTGTGTGTAGGTAGCGTTTGGTTTTGTTTGAGGTGGCAGTTTTGGCCTCACCTTTAAGTTTGGTGCCGCTGTGCATGTGGCCACCAGTACTATTTACAGAACTGATGACTGCATGTGCAGGCTAGTTCATGGTATCAAAATGTGAACTGGGCAGCCTATTGTTTGAAGTGATCAGTGGTAGCAACATCCATGATGTATGTGTGCATTTGGCCACTGGTACTGTTTACAAAGGTGCTGTTTACAGAACTAGTGGCTGAGTAGGCATATTATTATTAGTACTGTTATTGTTATCAGGTGTGGCCTTATCTCTAAGTTTTGGTGCCCCTGTGCATGAGGCCAACAGTACTTTTCACAGAACTGATGGCTGCATGTGCAGTGTGGTTAACTGGACACATGAAATTTGTAGGTGGGCAGCTAAAATACAGGCAGTCAATACAAGGGGTGTAGGGGGGCTTTGGATAGAGGTAGCACCTTTGCTGTTCGGCAGCTGCGTCCTACATAGGACGGACGGGCATCACTGGTCCTCATCCATCTCCTTAATCTCTCTCGTGTTGGCTCCAAGCGCCACACCCTGGCAAACCACCTCAGCTGGTGGGCTAAACCACGTGAGGGGATGGTGTTCACATTGCACCACTAGGCGGATGAGCTGTTTCTGACAGCCAACGGCTAGAGGACGGAGGAGATCAGGTTGGATCCAACGGCCAAATGTGGGGGAGTAAACCCTTCAAATCAGGAGTGGAGCCCCGAAGGCAGACAGTTGCCTGTATTCACGCACTGTTCTGGCAGCTCCTGCAGCCAAACTGGTGCCAAACGTACTGCTTTGCATTCCTTTGGATACATCAGCGAGGCCGAGAGGGGGATCTTGACGACTGGGCACCCCATGATCTCCATACACTTTGCCCAGGCTTGCGCCCTGGAGAGGTCACTCCAGTGACTGACCCAGCAAGCGCATATACTCCATTGTCTTCCGAGACAGGATGCCAAAAACAATACAAGCCACTTGCTTAACCTGAAGTCTCTATATATAGATTTTACAGTCCACTAAAGCCCATCAGTATACAATTGTGCATGTCTTTTGTGGGTATTCTGTGGTTTTGTATGTGGGCTGGGGTTGAAAGTGGGGCGGTATGGCACCTATTACCGTGTATGTACAAAACCTTCATTACAAACAAACATAAATTAATAATTTTAATAAATAGTTATTTGGGTTTAACGCCGCGCGGTAGACTACGGCCATCTCATGGCAGTTAAATAAATAAGATAAAGTAAGTCAAAGATACCTGGGACATAAGAATGCTAAGTAAAGTATAGATTATGATCATGCACAGATGTACATTGGTGGATGTTCTGCGGTTTTGTGTGTGTAACTGGATTGGGGTTGGGAGCGAGTGATACTGCACCTATTACCATGTACGTGTATAAGACATAAGACATTTATTCACCAAGTAAAACGTTACAAGGATTTTTGTGTGGCATGGCGACAGTAAAATATGTCCTCACTTGTAAGGCATTCATCATGTCATACACTTAGTTGGCGATCATCCTATATACAGCAGTAAAAGATAGATAAACACAATATTAAACACAAATCAGTCATATGTCACAAATCATGGAATCACGTTGTTCCGTGCATGGTGATGTATTGAGGACAGCTTCTGGAAAAAAAATTGCATCTGAATCGAGAGGTTCTGGCTTTAAAAGCACGAAACCACCGGCCAGAGGGCAGAAGCTCGAAGAGATGATTGGCTGGGTGTGACAGATCTGACAGAATAGTACTGGTGGCCACATGCACAGGGGCACCATGGTGTATGTTCTTGAGCTGTATGCTGATGTGTATGTACAAAACCTACATTACAAACAAACAAAACAAAACAAACAAACAAAATAAATAAATAATTTAAATAAATAAGATAAAGTAAGTCTAAGGTACCTGGGACATATGCATGCTAGGTAAAGGATAGATTAAAAATTATGAACATACACAGATGTGTATGTCCTTCTTTTGGTAGGTGTTCTGCGGTGTTATGTGTGTATTTAGGTAAGGGTTGGGAGCAGGCAGTATGGCACCTATTACCATCTATTTTTTTTTTTTAATGTGTATATTTTCTTGTTTGCTGATGCCCCCACCCGGGTCTGCCCTGGGGGACTTGGGTGGGGTTAGGTACTTTTTAGTTCCCAGGGTCACCCTGGTCAGCCCCACAGGGTGGGTTTCCTTTCTATTCTGGGGCATGTGTTTCTGTCTACCCTTGGTCCATTCACCTGTATTTGTCTTTTTAAAACTCTCCCAACTGTCTGCACTGCCTGTAGCTCTTGATGTTGGATGTGTGTTGCTAGACAGTCTTAGCTTTATTTAGGCCCCATGTTGTAGGTTTATTTAACGTATTTGACCGGCTGACGACATACATTCAATTTTCTGTTTATTTTTTTTTTTCACAAGCAGTGCAGGCACGTCCTGAGAAAGCCTTGTTGCTGTCGGGACGTTAAGCAATGTACAATCAATCAATCATTGTTTGCTGATGTGTATGTACAAAACCTTCATTACAAGCAAACAAAATAAATAAATAATTTAAATATATACTTATTTGGGTTTAATGTCGAGCAGGCGACCAATGCCATCTCATGGCGGTTAAATAAAAAAGATAAAGTAAGTCAAGATACCTGGGACATATGAATGCTCAGTAAAGGATAGATTATGAACATGCACAGATGTAAGTGTCGTTTGGTGGGTGTTCTCTGGTTGTGGAGTGGGGTTGGGAGTGGGCAGTATTACCATATTATATGTGTATGTGAACATCAGCATATGAACAAAACCTACTTTTCAAACAAATAAAAATAAATAATAAATTTAAATAACTAGGACATATGAATACCAAGTAAAGGATATATTATGAACATGCACAGATGTTTGTTCTGTGGTTTTGTATGTGGGGTGGGGAGCGGGTGGTATGCACCTATTACCATATGTGTACATGTTATGTTCACATCATATATGTGTATATGTATCTCATCTTGTATGCTGATGTCCCCCACCCAGGTCTACCCTGGGTGACTTGGGCGGGGTTAACTACTTTTTAGTTCCCAGGGTGACCCTGGTCAGCCCCACAGGGTGGGTTTTCCCCTCTATTCATGGGCGTGTGTTTCTGTCTACCCTTGGTACATTCACCAGTATTTACCTTTTTTAAACTCTTCCTACTGTCTGCACTGCTTGTAGCTCTTGATATTGGATGTGTGTTGCTAAAGGGTCTAGTTAGGTTTATTTAGTGTATTAGACCAGCTGGCGACATACATTCAATATTCTGTTTAGTTTGGGGTTTTTTTCACAAGCAGTGTAGGTACGTCCTGAGAAAGTCTTGTTGCTGTCGGGACGTTAAACAATGTACAATCAATCATTTTATGCTGATGTGTATGTGCAAACATACATCACAAACAAACAAACAAACAAAAAAATAATAAATTAATAAAATAAGTTGGGGATACCTGGGACCTATAAATATGCATGTTAAGTAAAGGATAGATTATGAATATGCACAGATGTATGCATATTGAAAACAAATTTCCTCTCCTTGGTGACCACTACCATACCACTATAGTGATCATGTGCATCAAGGAATTCCTTCCATCCATAATTAAAAGGATAAATAATAAATAAATATGTAAGTGAATACATACATGAATCAATAAAAATAAATAAATAAAACATGTAATATAATAGAGAGGGCTACTATCTGTATTATGTCTCATGCAGTCCTGATAAAGCTTAATCATAAGAGTCCTTGTGAGTACTTGAGTGCGGATTGGTTGAATTGGTTGCAAAAACTAAAATTTTATATTTAGGTGTTTAGCTGAACATGGTGATTTTGATGGAAACGGTTCGGAGATGGATTTCACTCTGCCTGGCTTGTGCTTAAGACCAGTCGGATACGAGTGTGCTTGACCAGTTAAAAATCCCATCTCCGCTAATAAAATAAATAAAAAAAAGAGCAGACCTGCACTTAGAGCCGTTAGGCTGAAAAACAGACGAACAACATGCATGTTGTATCCGGCCAAAGAATGTTGAAGATGGTCGGCAGACACATTGCACAACATGCACAAAGGGAGTTTACTTTCGATATGCTTTCCTCCCACAAAAGACCGAGTTCTATGGAAAAGGCTGTTTTCAAAACCAGGAAAAATAACGTATTTGACGTTGATAAGATGTTCAAATCGATAATAATCTCTGTTTCAATTCAGGAGCAAAGTAACGCTTCATCAACCGTGCGCGTCTGATTGACTTCTTTAGAAGGCTTCTCGCTGACCGCCATTTTGAAACTAGCGACGCGACTATGCTTACCGCATTAAAAATAATACTTTTAAACTTATTTTATCGTATATATGTATGCATGTTTACTTGCTGATGATTTTAATTTACTCACTGGAATAAACTTGTAACTTGTATGCTTGAAATTTTCAATGTTATGCACAAAAAATGTCTTGCACCTTATCCGGGCGGTGTACGAGGACTGGTTCCCTCACATCGAAAAATAGCTTTCGAAAAACACTTCTACAAAAATGTCTCCATCCTAAGGACAAATATTGTTGCCATGCATAAACTATATGGCATTAGTACTTTCGTTTCGTACCTGCAAACCATTGTTACTCTTTTGACGAACTACTTAGTCTGCAGAAATTGCGAAAAGCTGCTGGACTATATGGCATTGGGGCGCGTCCCCTGGGTGGTGGATAGGGGGTCCCTCGCGAGAGGGGTGCACCGAATGAAATAAGGTGCCGTGAACCAACATGGTCTAAGGGAAGGTGACCCTGACAGAAAACCCCTGGTCCTCCTAGTAAGGGCGTGGGGGTAGCTTCCCCACCCTGCAAATAAGGAAATAGCTACAAAAACGCCGACGAAAAGACAAACAGCAATTCCTTTCCTGGAGGAGGAAGGTTCTTCTACCAGAAGATTTATGACGTCCTGTGGTGAAAGCCGAAGTCTTCGGAAGCCACAGGACCGAGCCGCCTCTCTCTATCCAGGGACACAACCATGGGCACATGGAATGTCAAGACCATGTACCAGAGCGGCAAGGCCGCCCAGATAGCAGCGGAAATGCAAAAGTACAACCTTTCCCTGCTAGGTATCAGTGAAGCCAGATGGACGCAGTCTGGGCAGAAAAAGCTGTTAAGTGGGGAGATGATTCTGTATTCAGGTCATGAAGAGGAGAATGCTCCCCATACAGAAGGAGTGGCATTCATGCTGTCACCAGTGGCACAGAGAGCGCTGATGGGCTGGGAACCTCTTGGGCCAAGAATTATCACAGCAGCCTTTAGAACCAAGAAAAAGATCAAGCTGAACGTCATCCAGTGTTACGCAACCACTAATGACAGTGACGAGGAAGAGAAACAAGAGTTCTATGACCAACTCCAGAGTGCTGTGGACAAATGTGCGGAGCGAGACATCACTATTGTCATGGGTGATTTTAATGCCAAAATAGGGGAGGACAACACCGGATACGAAGAGGTGATGGGGAGACAGGGACTAGGGGAGATGAGTGAGAACGGGGAGAGGTTTGTAGACTTTTGTGCTCTAAACAGACTTGTCATTGGAGGCAGCATCTTCCCACACAGAAGAATACACAAAGCAACTTGGGTCTCACCTGACCATACTACAGAGAACCAAATAGACCATATCTGCATTAGCAAGAAATTTAGAAGATCCTTTCAAGATGTTCGAGTGAGGAGGGGAGGAGATGTCGCCTCATCTGCTTACCTTAAGAATAAAGCTCAAGTTAAAGAAAAGCTGCACAGAGACAACAAGAATACAGCGCTATAATGTAGGCCTCCTGAGAGAGACTGGAGTGAGAGAAGAGTTTAGACTAGTGCTGTCCAACCGGTTTCAAGCGCTACAGGAGCTAGTAAATGATTAGGAGGTTGTCACCACAGAGCAGCAGTGGAAGGCAGTTAGAGAGGCGCAGAACTTAACCTGCAAAGACACTGTAGGGTTCAGGAAACGCCATCACAAGGACTGGCTGTCGGCACAGACCTTGAAGAAGATAGAAGTGAGGAAGCAGAAGAAAGCAGTTGTCAACAACAGTCACACGAGAGCAGTCAAAGCAAGGGCACAGGAGGAATACTCGGAAGCCAACCGCGAGGTGAAGAAGAGTATCAGGGCAGACAAGAGGGCCTACACAGACAGCCTGGCAGCAGAGGCAGAAAAGGCAGCAGGCAGCGGCAACATGAAACAGCTCTACGACATTACCAGAAGATTGTCGGGCAAGTATGGCCATACAGAAAGACCAGTAAAAGACAAAGAAGGCAAGCCTATTACAGACAGAGCAGACCAACTCAAGAGATGGGCCAAGTATTTTGAAGAGTTACTGAACAGACCCAGCCCACTCGACCCCCCAGACATCCAGCCAGCAGAGACCGACCTACCCATCAGCTGTGACAGACCCAGCCGGGAAGCGATCAGAAGAGCAGTAGCATTTTTGAAGAACGGCAAAGCAGCAGGGCCAGATGGCATCCCAGCGGAGTCTCTGAAAGCAGACCTAGAGACAACAGTAGAGATGCTGTAGCCACTGTTTGGAAAGATCTGGGAAGAGGAGGTGATGCCGGCTGACTGGAAGGAGGGGTACCTAATCAAGCTTCCCAAGAAAGGTGACCTCATCAAGTGTTCCAACTACAGAGGAATCACCTTGCTGTCAGTACCAGGAAAGGTCTTGAACAGGATCATCCTGGAGAGAATGAAGAGCTCCGTTGACCCCCAGCTGAGAGACCAGCAAGCAGGATTCAGGAAAAACCGATCATGAACAGACCAGATCGCCACACCACACTCTGCATCATCGTTGAACAGTCTCTGGAGTGGAGCTCCCTGCTGTACGTCAACTTTGTGGATTACAAGAAAGCATTTGACAGCGTGGACCGAGAGACTCTGTGGAAACTTCTACGACACTACGGTGTACCCACAAAGCTCGTCCGCCTGATCAAGAGCAGCTACAATGGCATGACATGTCGTGTGATCCACGAAGGGCAGTTCACCAGGGAGCTCCAGGTCAGAACCAGTGTCGGGCAGGGGTGTTTGCCGTCTCCATTCCTCTTCCTACTGGCCATAGACTGGGTCATGAAGAGTACCACAGAGCACAGACGAAGTGGAATACAGTGGACACTGTGGACACAGCTTGACGACCTCGATTTTGCAGACGACTTGGCTTTACTGTCCCACACTCATCAACAAATGCAGGACAAGACCACGATTCTTGCTGACATCTCGTCCCAAGTGGGCCTCACCATCCACAAACAGAAAACAAAGACAATGAGGCGGCACTGATGCAGATGTCAGAGCACGAATCGGTAAAGCCACAGCAGCCTTCTCTAGTTGAAAAAAGTGTGGAGTTCCAGAGAGCTGTCACAAAGTCCGGATTTTCAATTCCAACGTAAAAGCAGTTCTCCTATATGGAGCAGAGACTTGGAGATTGACAAAAACCACAGTCAACAGAGTACAGATCTTCATAAACAGTTGCCTTAGAAGAATTTTGAAAATCCACTGGCCAGAGAAGATCAGCAACGTCAGACTCTGGGAGAGAACAGAGCAGATAACAGCAGAGAATGAAATTGGGCGAAGAAGATGGGGATGGATTGGTCACAGTCTGAGAAAGCCAGCTTCCAGTATCACTAGGCAGGCATTGTCATGAACCCCCAGGGAAAGAGGAAAAGAGGCAGGCCGAGAAACACCTGGCGTCGAGACCTCCAAGCAGACATCAAGAGACTGGGAACCACCTGGAGTAAAATCGAAAGAGAAGCACAGGACAGGAGTCGCTGGAGGTCTCTCATCGATGGCCTATACCCGGGGAGGGGTGACAGGCGTAAGTAATTACAGTGGAGTCCGCTTAACACGAATTTCTGGGGACACGGAAAATCACTTCGTGTTAACCGTATTTCGTGTTAACCAATATGGCCTCAAAATTGATCACGGCCCTCAAGGAGAAAGTGTGTAAGACGTGTGCGTGAATGAGTACCAGGTTAAAAGTGCACATTATCGTACTTTCTATGCATACCTTCAGCTCGCTAGGAAAACACAAGGAAACGTGTACAGCTCGAGTATTTAATGTAAATCCATCAGGTAAAATCCATACTAAGTTACAATCCTCGGGTAAAAGCAACACAGGCTGAAGTACAATCCCGCATCGGTAAAAGGGTTGTGTTGGTACACGAATGATACAACATGAATACAGTACAGAAATGCTAGCCAATGAGAAGACAGATTACAACAGCCGAAGGCTATTCAGCCAATCACAGACTAGAGTTCGCTCTGATCTGTCATGTGTACTTCCACAGCGCGAGAGCGACACGTGAATTGGTTTTCGGTGAATGGAATTTGTGTTCGTGTTAAACAGGTGAATAATAGTGAAATTGCCCTGGTTGGGAACCGAAACCAGCTTCGTGTAAAGCGAAATTTCGTGTTAAGCATTTCGTGTTATCAGTGAAATTTTAATACAGAATAAGAAGGCCGTCGGCCTTGAATGCAAAAACGGTTCGTGTTAACCGGAATTTCGTGTAAAGCGAGTTCGTGTTAACTGGACTCCACTGTAAAGTAGGTTTCATCAAAGTTGTTAACAAACTTTTCAGTCAAACTTAGCATATAGGTAGCTGATGATAACACCTTTCAATGCAAACTAATTTAGTTGCCCACTCACAAAGGTCAAGGGTCACGGAGAGTCGACAAATACATTTCACTCACAAAAGCTAACCCTTATGTTTAGACACATGAACACACAAAGGTCACACTTATGTGGATTCATCATACACGTGAACCATACGAGCTTTGCTGTTCTTGGTTTGTTTGTTGTTGAGTTGGTTGGGGTTTTTTTGTTTGTTTTTTTGTTTGTTTTGTTGGTTTTTTTTGGGGGGATGAGTCTCCAAAACTGATGCATGATTTTTGGATACATGTATGATGAAGGTGAATGGATTGTTGCTGTAAATCAGAAAAGTGGGTTTAAAAAACCAACAACTGTGTATCTTTTGATGCAAAAAATGGATTAAACGCCCAGGCAAACATGCAGTATCACATATTTGTCTGGGCTTTTAAACAACTGTTTCATTCACATATTTTCAGTTTTGACCTGCTTCTGATTTCCGAACATTGATTCAGATGGGTGGGGTAGATGGGAATCTTCAGTGCGGATGATTAATCCTATTCTGACTTATAGTGCCTCAGGCAAAGTACATTGCAGCTAATAATAAATAATAATTACGGTATTTATAATGCGCTTATCTTATAATAATTATAACTCTAAGCGTGCACTCACAACTCACGCACACATGCACACGCTTAGACAACGGCTCGCGTACCACAAATAGTGAAATACATTACGACAGTCGACTTGGGGTGGGGTGTGTGGTGATATAGTGCTAGAACTGTTGAAAGAGGTGAGTTTTGAGGGCGGACTGGAAGGAGGAGAGAGAGTGTTTCTGACGGAGAGAGAGTGGGAGAGTGTTCCAGGCGGATGGACCGTATACAGAGAAGGAGAGGGGGCCGAAAGTGCTGAGTTTGGTGCGGGGGATGTGGAGGCGGAGAGGGTCGGAGGCGGAGCGGAGGGAGCGGGGAGGAGTGTAGGGGTGAAGTAAGTTGGAGAGATAGGCAGGAGCGCAGTTGTTCAGGGATTTGTAGCAGAGAGACAGAGTCTTGTATTGGATGCGTTGGGGGATGGGAAGCCAGTGAAGGAGTTTGAGCAGGGGAGTGATGTGGTCGGATTTTTTCTTTCTGAGGACGAGGCGGGCAGCATTGTTCTGGACACGCTGGAGGGTGAAAGTGGTGGAGTGAGGGAGGCCGGAAAGGAGAGAGTTGCAGTAGTCGATGCGAGATAGGATGAGAGAGACAGCAAGTTTGGTGGCAGCTTCGGTAGTGAGGTATTTTCTGATCTGACTGATGCGACGGAGGTGGAAATAGCATGGCTGTGCCGTGGCAGAGACAAAGCTGGTCATGGAAAGAGAGGAATCGAGGATAACGCCAAGGTTTTTGGCCGAGTCAGAGAGGGAGATGGGGGTGCTGTCGAGTTGAAGGTGGAGAGAGGAAGGGAGCTGGGAAAGTTTCTGGCGAGTGCCTACCAGCATGGCTTCCGTTTTGTCGTCGTTCAGTTTAAGCTTGTTTGCTGTCATCCAGTTTTTCATGTCTTCGTAGCAGTCAGCCGTTTGAGTCAGTAGTGACTGAGTGTTGTCGAGTTTGTCTTTGTCTAGTAGTTGTGAGTCGTCAGCGTAGAGGTGGTGGTTTATGTGGTGAGACTGGATGATGTTAGACAGGGGAGAGGTGTAGAGCATGAAAAGGACCGGGCCCAGGACGGACCCCTGTGGAACTTCGCAGGAGAGCGTGACTGGGTGATAGGAGACGCCGTCGATGGTGACGGACTGCTGTCTTGTCGGAGAGGTAGGAGAGAAACCAGGAGCGAGCAGAGTCAGTGATTCTAAAGGTGTGGTGAAGGCAGTTGAGGAGGATAGAGTGGTCTATAGTGTCGAAGGCGGCAGAGAGATCGAGTAGCGTAAGCGTAAGTGCCCAAGTCGGTGGAGAGAAGCAGGTCATTTAGTATATGTAGAAGGGCTGTTTCAGTGCTGTGATGTTTGTGATAGGCGGAGTGGAAGGGACTGAGGAGGTTGTTGTCGGTGAGGTGGAGGTTGAGCTGGTTGAGAACAACCTTCTCAAGAAGCTTGGACAGGAAAGAGAGATTGGAGACTGGGCGATAGTTTTTGAGTTCGTTTGGGTGGAGGTTGTGTTTTTTGAGGAGAGGACGGATGATGGCGGACTTGAAGATATCGGGGACGGAGCCGTTCTCTAGAGATGTGTTGATGATGTCAGTAATGAAGGGCAGAAGTTTTGGAAGGCCGTCCCGGTAGAGACTGAGTTTGCCACAAAGAAACACTCAAACGTCAGGTAGTGGACTTCAACTGGCTGTAACTCCTTTTGCTACCTGTTTGAAGCACAAGCAATGGGAAGAATATGTAAATTAGCAAGGGAAACATCTCTTAAAAGTGGTTTGGTCCAGAAAATAAGGTTCAGACTGGTGGATTTGATTTGCTACATCCCATTACATGCGTACATGTAGCCCTTGAGGCTGCTGATCTGTTACACACATACATGTAGCCCGTCAGAAAAGGGTTAAGTGATTGTGAATATAGTGATGATGTGATGTTTTCTGTGTGCCAGTTGTCAGAATGGAGCAAGAGCGACGAGAAGCTTATGAAAGCTGTGGAGGCGGGCGACGTGAAGAAAGTATCC
Source organism: Semisulcospira habei (assembly GCA_036245525.1). Classification (NCBI taxonomy): domain Eukaryota; kingdom Metazoa; phylum Mollusca; class Gastropoda; family Semisulcospiridae; genus Semisulcospira; species Semisulcospira habei. The sequence continues at coordinate 85,790,747 of BTPG01000001.1, forward strand.
ACTATTCTCTCCAAGAAAGCCATGGTACCATCCAAACTGGGGCCACGCGGACAGGCAACGTGAGTACATCACACCCTGGCGACTTTCAAACAGTTGTAGAACTAACACTTACATGATCAACAATGATATTTTTTTCCCATTTAATGTCAGCTGACACAAACTGCATTTCTACAGTCTTTGTAAATTTATGACAAAAAGCCTTAGATGTCCCAGGAACATAGATTCAAAGTGGTGTCAACAAGAGTCATAGATCCTCATGAGCCCGCTCAACTGCTGGGGCTCATTAGGCTCTGTATTTCTTGCAGTTAGGTGGTGTTCAAATTTTTGGGCACTGAACAGGTTAATGGCCACACCTGCTTTATGTCATTCGTCTCTAACCCTTCAAATACAGGTCAGCCTCCAGTATACAGCAGTTTTTTATATTAGTCACACAGTGATGCCTGGTGAGCAAAAGGAGAATGTCCTTGGACCAAAGTCAGATTTAGCAGGTTGTTACCGCAGGCCAGCCAAGGATGACACCGGCCTGAGGACCTCTTGCTTACCTGCCGGCGCCCCAGGGCGATAGGACGGCTTATCTACGGTCCAGGGACATTGCGCGTCTGCCTGCGGAGACGGCGCTTAACTACACATGCCTGAGTCGCTACCGGACTTCGTTCCGCGCATCGAGGATCGGAGACTCCCTCCCCTCGGTTTAGGAGAATCCTGGCTTGCTGGTCACCACCTACCACATCGGTCGACACCTTGCCAGCTACTACTTCGTGTGAACTGGTGCTTCAGGATGCCCCCTGCGCTGTGGCCTCAACCTCCCGACCATTGGTGAGTGGCTACGACAGTCGACGCGCGCACCACGCTGTACAAGTTCGTCGCTGCCCTGTTCTTCGGCGTGGAGATCGCCTGAGCCTTCGCGCCGCAGTACAGCCTTTGGACTGGGCCATCAGCCTGGACTCATCAACATTCCTAGTCGATCTTCTCTTGCGGAACCGGTCGGAGACCTCCTTGGAGAAGAATGCATTCTGCTCGTTCCCAGAGAACCCGTCTCCAGCCGTTACCTCCGCTTTGCCTTTGGCGGCATGATCTACCAGTGTTGCGCGCTCCCTTCGGTGTCAATCGCAGCCTCTGGGGGTTCAACCGTAGCTGTACTTGGTAGTAGACAGGACCAGACGGACGTCTTCATGCTCCATGTCGACTTCCCTAGACGATCTTCTCTTGCGGAACTGGTCGGAGTCCTCCTGATCGAGATGCTCTTTTGGATCTCCTCAACAGGCTTGGCTTCCTGGTCTACGTGGGCAAGTCCTACCTCACGCCGTAGCGCCGCTTGTCCTCCTAGGGATGGAATCACGCACCGACCTCACGAAAGGCAACTTCCGCAGTGGCGAATTTAGCAGTGGGCGAATCCAGCGTGGCGGGTGTCTCAGGAGCAGGCGTCCTCCGCCAGACAGTGACTTCAGCTTCGGGAACTGGTAAGTACTGCAGCGGACCTACTTCTCCTACGATGCCTCTACTGGCTCCCGCTTCAGATGCTCCTGCTTCTCCCCGGGGGGACGACCTCGAGTCTCAGGTTTGGGTGCGGCCGTTGCTCCATCTTCACCTTCTTCGCTGGGCGGATCCCAACTGCCTCACGACGGGAGTGTTACGATTGTGGTTGTGTTATCCTGTGAGAGCGTGCGTGTGTTATCCGTAGGTAACGATCCGATGTTTATTTGAGCTTTCACGGTTACGATTCACGTGCCTTTTTAGTAAGATTTTCTTTTGTTCGTGAGTAGAGCCGTTTTCGTTTTGTTAAGTTTAGTCCGGAGCGTGCTAGAAGGGTCGCACTGTCTAGTGGCCTCGTAAGTGTCACGTCGGTTGACATCGCAACATTTTCGCTACTTTTTGTTTTCCTGTGCGCGTGTATTGAGCAGCCCTTATTGTTTTGGGAATGTTCTCGTACCTTTTTGAGCTACCAGGTGATAGGGATACCATACTTTTATGTGACTTAATTATACGCTAGAATTTAGAGCTGAAGTGAGCAGCCGAATTTTTGTGGCCTGTTATAGTTTTTCTGGAAATTTTATTTTAATGAGTTTCGGCTGCGTGTTTTGTTCTGATTGGTCGCGTTGTATGATTTGCATAGATGGTTCTAGAATTTCATAGTATTATATAAGGAGGGCGCTGGGAAAGCGTGTGAGTACATTGTCTTGCTTTGTCAGTTGTAGAGACACGCAGTTTATTGCGAGAGACGCGGTGTATGAGAAACTTTGAGTCGTAGTATGGACATAGCAGAAGAGACTTTGTATTCAGTAGTTTGTGCATTTGAAAGTGCATTACTGTGAGGATATCGCATCGCTGAATTAAATATTGTTGGAACTGTTACTCCAGTTGTGTCTACAAGTACATCCTTAAGCCACGGTTGATGAATTGCAGCTGAATGAGGTCTATTTAAAAGAACTCTACGTGCGTGTGTGTCTGGTGTGTTTATCATACTTCGACTACAACTCCACCACGTAACATTTTGGCGACCCCGACGAGACCTCTTCAGTTGGTTCAGTGGAAAGGGTAGCAGGAGAAAACAGCCAGCAGTGAAAAGCAGAGATGGCGACATCGGAGATGGAGATATTCATGAAAATTGGAAAGGAATGTGGACTCGAAGGAGCTCAACTCCTCGAGTTTGTAAAAGAGAGAGAGAAGGAGAGACTGGAGAGAGAGGAGAAAGAAGAAAAGAGACGAGAGAGAGAAGAAAAAGAGAGACTGGAGAGAGAGGAGAAAGAAGAGAAGAGACGAGAGAGAGAAGAAGAGGAGAGACTGGAGAGAGAGGAGAAAGAAGAAAAGAGACGAGAGAGAGAAGAAAAGGAGAGACTGGAGAGAGAGGAGAAAGAAGAAAAGAGACGAGAGAAAGAAGAAAAATAGAGATTCGAAAGAAGAAAGAGCCAAAGAGCGTGAAATTAGGAAACTCGAAATTCAAGCAGAAGAGGCGGAGAGGCAGCGTCAACACGAAATTCATCTAAAGCAGATGGAGATTGAGGCACAGAGCCAGAGAACTAATGAAGCAACAGCATTAGCGAGCAGAGAACAAACAGCCCGTGCGCCAAAACTTCCACCTTTCATTGAAAATTCAGATAAGATGGACGCTTATTTGGAGCGATTTGAGCGCTTCGCAAATAGCAACAATTGGAAACAAGAGACTTGGGCTATTAAACTGAGCGCACTTCTAACTGGCAAAGCGCTTGAATTTTACACCCGTTTGCCAAGAGAAGAAGCCGAAGATTATACTCAGTTGAAAGCCGCCCTGTTGAGACAGTACGACTTCACTGAAGAAGATTACAGGCGACGATTTCGGAACTGCAAGCCTGAAGAAGGAGAAATACCCAGCCTATTCATTGAGAGAATTAGAAGCTACCTGGAGAAATGGATAGAGCTGGCTGGCCTAAACAGAGTACCAAGACCTGTGCGACCTCATCATCAAAGAACAAGTTTTCAGCGCATGTTCTAAGGACCTGACCACCCACCTCAGAGAGCAAAAAGACCAGTCACTAAAGGCCCTGGCCGACTTCGCTCAAAGATACCTTGACGCTCACAACATGAAGTTCGGGTCCAGTAAGCCACAGTGTGTGTCTGCACCAGCAGAGGAAATCCACAATGTCAGAGACACCCCGAGATACAAGCCGGTGGAGAACCTGACATGTTTTCTCTGTGGAAAGAAAGGTCACAAAGTGATACGGTGTCCTTCTAAAGATGTTCCCCGAGGCGACAACATCAGAAGATCCAACCAAGACCGTGGGATAGCAGGCAGAAGCAGTATCACGTCTCAACACAGAGCTGCCGCTGTATTAGCCAATGATGTGACGTCATCCAAGGACTTTGAGTCTAGAGAAATGCGAGTGTCACCAGAACTGATTGAATCTTTCAAAAAGAATGGACGCATCCCAGTAGGAGATGGGACTACATTTTTACCAGTCTCAAACATCGCGCTGCCTGAGAATGAAGTGCCGAACATGCCGGTGGTGTCAGGATTCGTCGGCGACACACCAGTGAGTGTTGAGAGACACTGGTTGTAGCTGCATCATCGTGAGAGAGGACCTAGTAGCTGAAGACCAGAAGCTACAGGAGTGGACCACCCTCATTTTGGCTGACGGAACTTGCCAAAGTCAGTGTCGACACCCCATACTTGACAGGAGAGGTGAAGGCGTTGTGCGTGAAGACGCCAGTCTACGACCTCATCATCGGAAACATTGATGGTGCCAGAAACGCAGACGATCCAGATCCAGAGTGGAGACCTGAAATATGTTCTGTTACCACGAGAAGTCAAGCAAAGAAGAGTAACCAGACCATCCCTCTAAAAGTGGTGGACAACACGGAAGCAGCAGTGGTGAATAAAGACAGGCTGGTGGAGTTACAGAGAGCCGACACCACGCTTGACAAGTTCCGAGGTCAGACCGAGCCCGTAACGCGAAAGGAAAAAGAGATAACCTTCGAGACCAAAAAAGATATCCTGTACCGAATATTTGACAGCAATGAAGATAAACCTGTGCATCAAGTAGTAGTTCCTGAACCTTTGAGAATGCAGGTGATGAAATTGGCACATGATTCCATATTGGGAGGACATTTGGGAATCAACAAGACGCTCAATAGGATCCGAGCTGTCTTCTACTGGCCTGATATGGGAGGCGACGTCACCCGATTCTGCAGATCATGCGACATATGTCAGAAGACAATCTCCAAGGGAAAGGTGCCCAAGGTTCCTCTAGAGAAAATGCCATTGATCGATATGCCTTTCAAGCGGATAGCTGTTGACCTTGTGGGGCCAATATCTCCTCCGAGTGAAGATGGTCATCGATACATTTTGACCCTGGTGGACTACGCTACACGTTATCCTGAAGCCATACCATTGAAAAAGATCGACACTCCTACAGTAGCAGAGGCGCTCGTCGACATGTTCAGCCGTTTAGGAATTCCTGAAGAGATCCTGAGTGACCTAGGAACTCAGTTCGTCTCAGACTGCATGGAGGAAGTCAACCGGCTATTGAGCATACGACACCTTACTACCACCCCTTATCACCCCATGTGTAATGGGCTGGTTGAAAAGTTTAATGGAACTTTGAAGGCTATGTTGAAGAAACTGTGCGCTGAGCAGCCAAGGTTGTGGCATAGATACATCAATGCCTTGCTCTTCGCATACCGTGAAGTTCCTCAGGATTCGACAGGGTTTTCCCCTTTTGAATTACTGTACGGTAGGACTGTAAGGGGGCCCATGCACATCCTGAAGGAGCTGTGGACCAAGGATATCGACGCACCTGAAGTGAAAATCAGCTACCAGTACGTCTTCGACCTGAGAGAGAAGCTGGAAGATACCCTCAGGATGGCTTGAGAAGAACTACGGAAGGCGCAGAACAAGGGGAAGCATTACTATGATCGTAAGGCAAAACCTCGGTAGTAAGGTGTCGTATGCTCAATAGCCGGTTGACTTCCTCCATGCAGTCTGAGACGAACTGAGTTCCTAGGTCACTCAGGATCTCTTCAGGAATTCCTAAACGGCTGAACATGTTACTCCAGTTGTGTCTACATCCTTAAGCCACGGTTGACGGATTGCAGCTGAATGAGGTCTATTTAAAAGAACTCTACGTGCGTGTGTGTCTGGTGTGTTTATCATACTTCGACTACAACTCCACCACGTAACAGGGAGATCCTCTCTTCTCGCCTTCATCCCAGATGCCTCTTGCGCTGACGCAAGTCTCGCCACCGGGGGGCGCTCACCTGCTACCAAGATTCTACTCAGCCTCCGGCAAAATTGCCTACGGACCTTGGGGCCCAGCATTGGGTGTCATGTCGGCGATGTCAGGAGCTTCTCGTCCTCTCTGACAGCGCCACAGTAGTCCCCTACGTTTAGAAGCAGGGTGGCACACAGTTCCTCTCCCTTCCTTTCTCCTCTGCCAAGGCTCCGATGGTGCGAATCGAGACATCGCTACCCAGGCAGTCTTCACGGGACATCCGCATGGCCTGCCGACTCCATCGCGCGTCGCGGCCAGCTTCTCCGCACCGAGTGGACGCTCCATCCGGACACCTTCAGGTGATCTGTGCAGCTGTGAGTCCCCCATGATTGCGCCGAGGTGGAATCGCCAGCTTCCCCGCTTCGTCTCCCCATTTCATTTCCGCTAGCCTGAGCGGTCGACACTCTCTACCTCTCTTGAGACGGACTCGTCGTCTCGCCGAACCACCTACGGTGCTAGTTCCAAGCTCCTGCTCAAGCTCAAGGTTGCAGCGCGGTCCTGTCCTTGGTGGATACTTGCTGCGGAATGTGCTCGTGGACCACCGGCCTCCTGAACCTCGCCATGGGCCCCCCTCTGCGGACCACCACTCCACGCACGATGCTGGCAGCCCCGAGAGCTGTTCTCCCACGCCTGGACGTTGTGCGGCAAGCCCTCGCCGCAAGAGAATTCTCAAATCCAGCAGTGGGAGCTATCGCTACGGTCCGTCGACACTCGACCAGACGAGTTTACGAGGGAAGTGGCGAGTCCTGGGTGGCTGATGTGACGACGAGCACCTCTTCCACATGGACTGGACGGTTCCTCGGCGGGTGGACTTCTTCCTCTGGCTCTTCACCGACCAACTTGGCGCCTTCGCCGTTAGGGGATATCTGGCCAGGATCGCTAACTCGGACCGACTTAGACCGGCCGACCCGGGTGCCTGTAAGACCTCACTGACCTTCTGACGCTCTTCGGTCTACACCTCTTGCCTTCACTTGCGGTGCCGCAATGGGACCTTACCTAGGGGCTACGGTGGCTTGTCTTGGACCACTTCGACCCGCTCCAGATGATGCGGACGGCCCTCGTGCCACGGAAGACCTTCTCCTGACTGGCCTTCGCCACGTCTGCCAGGGTCAGCAAACTGCACTCTCTTCAGCGCGCCCGTCAGACAGTTCGGACGGTTCGCTCTGGACAACTGATGCCCGTCCCGGCTTCCTAGTCTAGACCCGGTCCCTTGGGTTGCCCCAGTTGGTCACCTTTCGGCCCTTGAAGGATTCAGGCCCTGCCCAGGATACAGACAGCAGGATCCGGTGAGAGCCCTATGTGGACACCTCCGGACCAAGCCGATACGCAGGGGACGCACCCGCCTTCCAGGTAGGGATGACATCTCGGCCCACACGGTATACATCCTGGTTCCGTTGCGTTACGCACCGCCTACCAGGACCTCTCCTTTGCAGCAGCCAAAGAGATGAACATCAGGGCACACGAGGTCAGAGCCACGGCTGCAACCTCGCATTCGACCGCTACTGAGCCATCAAAGACATTGCGGCGGCCATGCGCTGGGGAACGGAGTCAACTTCGCCGGATTCTACCTGAGGGACCTCTCTGGACAGTGCGAGATTCTCTCAGGTCCTCTCCGGCCAGCGGGAAACATGGAGCTGGTGGGAGACATCCCCAGAGCGCAACTCTCCCTCCCGGCACCCTCGGTACCATAGGCTTCTTAGCTAAAATTATCGGGAGGTTGCTCCTGGGAGGGCAGGCCTAGTTGGCAGTTGGGGGTAAGGGGCGTTATAAGCGGCACCCACCTCCTCTTCGTAATTCTTCCTAACAGTAATGTCATCGGTAATGTGTTTTGAGAAAAGAAATGAATTTTTCTCTAAAATGTATTTTTGGGAAAAATACTTACCGATGACATTACTCGGATGACCCTCCCACCTGCCCCGCTTGCCGCTAGTCAACTAAGTAAACAGACTGGCGGGAATCCGGTGCGCGGTTGCCCGGATGGGTATGGAAGGGGGGCTACTCGGGATACTGGCTAGGCTTATGGCGCCCCTTGTTGCCTCCCATGACATATGGGTACACAACCAATTTTGGCTAAAATTAGGCTAGCTCAGACACTATTCCTAACAGTAATGTCATCGGTAAGTATTTTTCGAAAAAATACATTTTAGAGAAAAATTCATTTTGGCACACCTTTGAACTAGCATACAATGTAGTTGATCTGTCTCCTAGATCATATGTAACCTTTAAAACATAACTTTGTGAATTTCAACCTTGGTGTCCGAGGTGTAAAGCGCATTGTACACTGACATGAGCGGTGTGTACAGATAAATGCATGAAAGCTGGAAATTGTAACTGTATCCATTGTACAGCTGTTACTGTAACTGTTTCAGATTCCATGTGGCCTGCGCCCTAGGCAATCTGCAGATTGTGGAGCTCTTGCTGAAGGAGACGGACGATGTCAATGATCTGACCATACAGGGTGAGTCCACGCTTACATCAACATATTATCCCCCTTTGTACACCTGTACTATAAACAATACTGGTAGATGGATACAGTACTAATGGCTGCTTTCGCAAGAAGATCACACACGTACCTGAGGCCAATGCCGTTTACTCTCATTGAACTAGTGAAACGGACACCTTTACTTTGGACTCTAACATCATGGTTTTCCGAGCAAATATTAGTTGTGAATATTTTTCTTTTGTAGATTCGCAACTTAGTAGGCATTCCTTCCCTAGCAAAATAAAGCCTTTGGCTGTCCTCAGTGCTTTTTGTCGAGGTGATTCCTGCAGGAATTACCTCATTAGTGTTATGGACAGCCAAAGGGTTAACAAACTCAATTATACATCAGGTACATGGATGGCAGCACTTTGTTTTTGCTGGGGGTGGTGGGGGGACAATAAAATATCCAGAGTACAGACCTGCAGACCAGCCATATGACAGCGCAGTGTGTTGCAGGTAACTCGTGTCTACAGCTAGCGGCAGCAAGAGGTCACGATCAGGTCGTACAGCGCTTGGTACAGGTACGAACAGTGATTTATCTTTACTAGTCGCATGCAGTTTTGAAACACTATTGCCTTTAGAAGGACATCTCCTAAAACCACCCAAGAAGTTTCATGGTCCTTTTGTCTCGAGAACCTTGATGTTAACTTCAGAAGACATCTTTAACCCTTTGGGCGTCAGTATTGGTTTTGTCACAATGACTCCTGCATGAATCACCATGACAAAAAAAACAAAACGTTGCTGACAGCTAAAGGGTTACAACTTGACAATTTCATCCTGAGGGCTTCATAAATTAGGCTCTACTGTCCATCCCCCCCCCTCCCCCCCCCCCCCCAAACCCCCTCCCCACCCAGCAATTGTCAAATTAACTACAACCTTCCTGAGAGGTAATTGGATGTTGAGTGTTGGTTGATAGAAGCCAGGAAAGGTTTTGACAGTACAATATGCTGGGATCTCTGTTTCAAGAAGTAGTTTTCACAGCCATAAGAATCTTCCATGACAGCCTGTAGGCACCAAGCTATTCTGGCACCACCCTTAAACTATCATGGTCGTACCTCTGCATATTTGTATTCTGAATTTGAGGAAGCCTTTATGCCATAAAATAGTCTGACGCTTCAAGAAAGAAGACTCATTCCAGCAGGTGACGTAATCGTCAGGCTATAGGCTGTATCGGTGTGTACTGATTACATGGGGCGCTGTTCGGGCTGGGGGGCATAGTTGGCAAACATTATCCAGAGCATTATCCTTTTATAACTGACCAAGGATGGGTCGGCCTGTGGGGAAATCTGTTTGTTCATCATCACACCTACATAGCCCCTTGATAATATACCATAGAAGTGGAGTGTTCGTATACTATCATTTCTAGACAGAGCGACTCCCCTTCTCAAACTTTTTAATTCATAGCCACCGAGAGTGAAGCTCAAGGTGACTATGAATCAAACAGTTTGAGAATGGGTGTTGGGGTGTCTGTCTAGAAATGATAGTATACGAACACTTAACTTCTATGGAACAGTGGGATATGTGATACGCCCCCCTTCGGGGGGGCTTCCATATGCATTGCTTTCAGTCTCTTACTTAGTGCCCCCTCTTTCCTATCTTTTTTTTTTGTGTGCTTGGACCAAAGTAGATCTATGATCATTGGTCTATCATGCACACTTCTCTCCCTTGACAGTGCTTTTCCTACTCACTTGGTAGTTTTTTTCTAAATTACAAGCACTGGCAGTCAACCCTTTCGGTCTAGTTTTTTACTTAACTTCTATGTTTTATAGAACCTTTCTCAACGTGAATCCAGTCACCAAAAATCAAGCAAAGCCGAAGACAGTTTCACTTCAGCTTGTTTGTCAGTTGTGCTCATCTGAGCCGCTAATCGCTGATTATTTTGAGTTTCACTGCTTTGTAGAGCAAACAATGTATACGCTGGACATCTACAGCAGTGACAATGAATCATAAAGGTTTGTCTGTTTCACTTTCAGATATTTTTATCACTTTTGTGAGAAGCACGATGTCATTGATGATTCATGGTGTGGGGTTAGTTGCCATGTAAAAGTGGCCCTGAAACAGTGAAAGGTTCTATGACACACTGGACTCAGGGTGATAATCATGCATGTGTTAGACAACGTAATAACTGTGTATTGTTGTGTTTTGTTACTGTGTGTTGCAGTGTAATGCGGATGTAGACATGCGAGATAAGAATGACATGACAGCATTACACCACGCATGTGCAGGACAACATGCCAGCTGCGTGGACGCACTGCTACAGGGCGGGGCTGACCCTCGCTGTACAGAAAAGGTCAGGTTGAAATTACACTCACATTCACACACCTTGTTGCACAGAGGTACCTCGTCAGTACAGTTTTTGTTTAAAGTTCGGTCAGATGTAGAGCACAGTGCTTGTGTTTTTCCTAGCAATGTCTTTGCCACCCACCCCTATACAGTCTGCAACAGGCGTGTATTCTCATGAGCCCTTGCAAGCGCAGGCTGACATGAGAATCGACGCTTCCCGTGCATCATTTAGTTCTCAGTCTGAGGGGTCATTGACTCTTTCACTGCCAAGAAAAAGTGAACATGATCCAGCTGCAAGAGACATAGATCCTCATGAGCCCCCGCAGTTGCGGGGGCTCATGAGGATCTATGCCTCTTGCTGAAGACACTTTTTATGATCCATGTTCAATTTTTTGTATGTCGTGGGATCTTTGATGTTCATTTGACTAATTTTAAAAACATGGCCTCTGGCAGTGAAGTGGTTAAAGATGGTAGACGTCATCAATTTGTTGTTGTACTGCCCCAGTTGCATGAATTACGTATTAATATTAAATCAATCCAGACCAAAAAGGTGACTGCCAAGCGTGTAATATGCAAAGAAGTACCCAACGGAGAAAGAAACACGCTTAGAAAAGACGGGTACAACACAATTGTGTTGTACCCGTCTTTTCTAAGCGTGTTTCTTTCTCCGTTGGGTACTTCTTTGTATTAATATTAGGCTGAACTGTATTAACTCTCTTGTGCATGCGACCACTGATACTGTCAATGGTACCAGTGGCTGCATGCACATGGGAGTTAGTGTGATTATTTGACTGCACTGTATTTTCATTGTGAGAGTGAGTAATGTGCTACGTGTTTTGTGCGCAGGGAGGGAAAACCCCACTGTTTTACGCTGCTCATCGTGGTGACGTCCGTATCTGCAAACTGCTGGTGGACAGGGGAGCAGACATCAATGCTGGTGACAAGATGCAGATGTGAGTCTCTCTACTCGGTTGTAATGTACTCTGCTGTCTCCTGTTGCCATGAAAGGGCAAAGAGTGTCACCTGCCATTAACCCACAACACCCTGACATACTACAACAGGATGTGAAACGACCATGACAGTTCAAGGGTAGTGTCAGAATATAGGCGCCAAGCTATTTTGACACCATCCTTGAACTATCATGGTCAGTCTGTGTCCAGAACTGTGACATGGGCCTCATAGGATATCAAAAATATTATAATTTCACCTTCATTGGTGTAATGAGTTAATTTAGCTGGCTACAGCCACCTAATTGATGGTCTTTAACCCATTCAGCCTTGATGCACTACAGCAGGAGATGGGTGGACCATAATAATTCAAGGGTAGTGCCAGATTAGCGTTGGTGCCAAGCTAATCTGGCACTACCCTTGAATTATCATGGTCAGTCCATCTCCTGCAACAGGTGCATAGTCGTTAGATGACGCCTCCAAAATTTGGGAAATACGTGCGTCGGGCTGAATGAGTTAATGGCAGGTGATCTCGCATAAGTGTGTTCTCTCGAACAAGGTTCTGCTATATAACAGCACTTGTTCAGAGGTCCCGACCACACATTATAGGTAAGTTACTGCTTCAAACAAACTTTGGATATGTCAAGAAAAATATGGGTTAGCCTGATGATTTATTATACCTTGACGTTCAGAGAAATATGGGTTAGCCTGATGATTTATTATACCTTGACGTTCAGAGAAATATGGGTTAGCCTGATGATTTATTATACCTTGACGTTCAGAGAAATATGGGTTAGCCTGATGATTTATTATACCTTGACGTTCAGAGAAATATGGGTTAGCCTGATGATTTATTATACCTTGACGTTCAGAGAAATATGGGTTAGCCTGATGATTTATTATACCTTGACGTTCAAAGAAATATGGGTTAGCCTGATGATTTATTATACCTTGACATTCACGGTACATATTTCAGCACCCCTCTGATGGTGGCCGCCAAGGAGGGTAAACGTGAGGCATGTGAATTTCTGCTGAGGAGAGGGGCCAATCCCAACACAACTGATAGAGAAGGTAGGTCAACATGGGTAGGACATGGTTAGGTACTTTCACATGCAGGGTTCAAAATACTTTTCAAAAGGGTTTCTCTTGGTACCCCCTGTTAGTAAAAGTAGGGGCGCCCCACAGCAAATATGAATTTTTTTTCTAAAATGTATTTTTTTGAAAAATACTTACCGATGGCATTACTATATGCAATACACTCTATAGCCTAACGATTTCAGCCCAAAGTTGTGTCCCGTACACAACTGGGGAGGAGACACCGGGGATCCATGTATAGGAGCCCCGGGTGGCCTCCCCTTACCACCCTATCCGGGCATGCTTGGGGCGAAAGCTCCCCAGTTTCACACTTAGCCAAGGAGGCAAGCGGGGCAGGTGGGAGGGACATCCGAGTAATGCCATCAGTAAGTATTTATTTCATCAAAAACATTACCGATGACATGACAAATGGGAGTGTCTACTACGTGCTCAAATTCTAGCCTACGAACCCGTTGTGTGCACACACAACCCGGGAGGCACTCGGGGAACCCTCCAGAGGGGCCAAGAGTTGTCTCCCGGACCTGCCTATCCGGTTCCGAGTCACCTGACTCGCCAGTCAGCTACGTAGGCTCACGACCTTCGGACGTGTTCTAGCCTCGCGCTCCCTTCGACCGGTCGGTCTTGGTGCTCGAGTTCACCGTGACTTTGGCTTCGCCTGTTGCTTCGCTTCTGCTTCGCTTCTTGCTTCGCTGCAGCTTCGCTTGCGCTTCTTCGCTTGGCGTCCTCCTTGGTTGGCTTCGCTTGGCGGACCTGCTGCTTCCCGCCATTTCGCCGGTGGCGACATGGACGTCTCTTCTCCCGCTACCGCTTCGGCAGAGAGGTAGGATAGTTAGTTGGGCCCGGAGCCGGTCCCCGGGCGGGGGTACCGGCCTGTGCCTTTGGACTCTACCTTGTTCGGGTTGTGTGGGTTTTGTTGAGCGGGGACTCTTAGCTCGGCGGGGCCCTGGTGCCCTCGCCTTTCCCCTTTGGGGTGAAATTACTGGCTTCCCCTGGTAGCCTTCGGGGAGCATTGTTTAAACCAGCTGCGGCGCGTGGCTCATGTTGCATCTCCGGCCTGGCTGGGGTATGCTTGTTTCGAGAGCGCACTCTTAGCTTAGAGCGCTACAGCATTATTGCCGGGGGACACGGCCTTTCGTCCCTATTGTCGTTTGGCCCGCCGTGTGATGGCCTTAGTCCCCTGCGCGACGTTGAACCCAAATAACTAAACTAAACTAAACCTATTGTCGTTTGGCGCACATTCCTCTCCAGCCTGGCTGGGGTAGGCTTTGTTCTAAAGACGCAAGCTTAGCTTCGGGCGCTATAGCAGTATAGCCTGGGGGCACAGCCCGTTTGTCCATATCGTTCGATACGGTTCCCCTTGGTAGGACGAGCCCTGTTGGTCTCGACCACGTACCGGCACGTTGCTTGTTTGGTGTGTTGCAGTGCCCTCCTGATGACCTGCACGCAGTGTGGAGGTTTCCAGTGGCCCTCGGATACGCACAAGGTCTGCCTGCCGTGTGTCGGCTGTACATCTGAGCGTTCTTGTGACGTTTGCGCCGTCTGGCCGGAGCTCCGCTGGGTCCAACTTTGGAGCTTCTACCGACGTGAACGCCCGACACCTGTGCCTGTTGCAAGACCTGCGGAAGTGCCGGCTGTCATCTCAGACACACCGACCGCTCTTGCCCCCGATGGCCCCAGTCTGGAAAGATCTCCACAGCGGACACAGCAAGGTAGTGTGCGGAGTCGGGAGTTCGAGGCGCGGGTTCCCAGGAGGGATCGCGCTTGGACCAAGCCTTACGACAGGCAGAGAACCCATCTCGACACAGAGGTCAGTTCGGAGAGACGTGCCTCGCGCCGTCCATGGTCAACCGGTCCCCACTCGTCTCCTAGGAAGGCCTTGGATCCCCCTCGGCCGCTGCGAGCCCGCCTCGCCACAGAGTCCAGCTCGCGGAGACATTCGCGCACACTCACCACACCTCTACCTGTGTCCAGTTCCTCCTTGCGATCAAAGTCTGACCACCACTCTCGCGCTCCTTCGTGTGAGCGTCGTAAAGTTCGGGATTCTTCTCGTCATCTGGACCATGGACCTTCGCGCTCTACCTCTTCGCGGCGTTCGTCCCACGTTCCCCGCCGTCTGCCTCGTCCCGCCCGTTCCCCTTCCCCTCGCCCAGCCTCTTTCCTTCCTCCTCGTTCCCGAGGATCACGGTCTCCAGCTCGTAGTCGCTCGTCTGGTCGCCGCCGCCGTTCCCGCTCCTCTAGTGCGTCGCGTCGCCGTCGCGGACGTCGCTCTCCCCTGCGTGCTTCGGCGCCTTATGGCTCCCCTCGTCCTCGTCGAGCTGATCGCTCTCGGAGTCACGGTCGCCGTCCCTCTTCGACGGCTCTCGGCGGCGTGGACGACGATTCGTTGAGTCTTCTCCCTGATGATTCCATCTCAGTTCTCCTCGGAGGTCTCAGCCGCTCTCCTTCACCGCTCTCTCCTTCGGATGCGTCGACAGCCCACGGGTTACCGGCCTCCTCCCGCACAGAGGTTCTTCTGGCCCTCGACGAGGTCGCTCGCCTCATCTCCGCCACGCTTCCGGCAGCGGACTGCCCTCCATCCCCCCCCCTGAAGAGGAAGCCTTCTGCCTTCGTCGACGCGGGTAGACAGGTAAAGAAGTTCAAGACTCTCCCTCAGCCCCCCTCCTTTCGTGAGCTTCGGGATGTGTTCTCGGCCCACCTGTTGTCTGACTCAAGGGACAGTAATTTCTTCTCGGACCACAGATGGCCTCCGGACCTCGATATGTACTTCCGCCAGCAGTGGTACGCCGGCCATTCCCAGGCCTTCCTCTGCCCTCTCCCTCCGGTGGATCCAGCCGCCGTGGTTCAGGCGGGTGGGGCCTCTGCACTCAGACGCGCGCTACCCGCGGGTTTGGACAAGACGGCTTCGCTTGTCAGGAATTCCTTGGCCTGCGCCGGCTTCATGGAGCTCCTTACGCAAGCCTTCCTCCGGCGCGTGGAAGACTCGTGGCACCCGTCCCTGACCCCCCTTCTTGGCGACCTCCTCGTCCTCGCTGAAGCGGCCAGCCGCGCCGCGTATCACTCTTCGGTCAACGCTATGGCTGCAGCCGCCAATTGTGATTTACTCCGCCGCGATGCTGTCCTGCAGGCCTGCCGGGGAATGCCTGCCGACCTGAAGACCCAGCTGCGTCGGGCCCCCCTCGGGGGACCCCTTCTCTTTGGTGACACCTGGCAAGCCGTCAAGGATTCCAATGCGGACAGGTGGCCTCCCAAGTCTGTTCCTCGGCGCTTTCAGTCAGCCCGCAAGGCCGTGGGTCGCCCCCTGCGGATCTCCAGACCCGTCGCCCCGACCTCAACAACCCAGCTGCAGTCCCTGCGTCGCCGTCGCCCCGCCTTCGGTCGCCCCGGCCAAGCTAACGCCCCCGCCCCCGCTTGGCCCCGTCCCGCCCGTCGCCCTGGGCGCGGGCGGGCTCAGTGACTCCTCCCCTCCTCCGCCTCCGCCGGCCGTCTCGGGTCCTCCAGTCGGCGGCAGGCTCGCCCTCTTCAGCGACGAGTGGCGATTACTGATTCCAGAAGACCCGTGGATTTTAGACACTGTTTCCGGCGGCCTACGGATCTCCTTTCGTTCCCCTCCTCCTCTGCGTACGACTCCGCTGTGGACCGAGATCCCCGCAGACCCGCTCAAGGAGTGCGCCCTACGGGGGGAAGTCGACTCTCTCTTGAGGAAGGATGCCACAGAGGTTGTGCGCCGCGCAGACTCGCTGGGATTTTACAGCAGACTTTTCGTCGTCCCCAAGCCCGGCGGCAAGTGGCGCCCAGTGATCGACCTCTCAGCCCTAAATCGCTTCATCGTGGCTCCTTCCTTCCACATGGAGACGGCCCGAGCCCTGCGTACCGCGGTGCGACCCATGGATTACGCCGTCAGCCTGGATCTCTCCGATGCTTACCTACACGTACCCATACATCCGGCCGCCCAGAGGTATCTGCGCTTCGCGTTCGATGGAACCGTTTACCAGTTTCGAGCCCTACCCTTCGGCCTCAACCTCAGCCCCTGGGTTTTCACCCGCTTGATGGATGCAGTTATGGCCAAGGCACGGCAGTCGTCTCTCAGCCCTATGTCCAACTACCTCGACGATCTCTTCCTGAGAAACCACGTCGAGTCCATCTTGGAAGAGGACAGGGATACTCTGATGCGTCTGCTGTCGCGACTGGGGTTCCTCCTCAACGTCGGGAAGTCAGATCTCACGCCCTCGCGCCGCTTCATTCATCTCGGAATGGATTTTGCCACCGATCTCAACGTTGTTCGCCTCCCGGATCCCCGGATTCGGAAGTTGGCCACCTTCGCCAACCAGCTAGCTCAGCAGGAAGCAGCTCCCGCCCGAGTTTGGCTTCAACTCCTCGGACTGATCAACGCAGCGGCGGACCTTCTCCCCCTGGGTCGCCTCTACGCCCGCCCCCTTCAGCTGCACCTCCTGCTTCTCTGGAGACCCTCTTCTGGCGACCTTGCCCACCTGGTCCCGGTTTCCCCCCTGGTTCGCCCTCACCTTCTACGCTGGACCGACACGGCTTGGTTGGCTTCGGGAGTCCCTTTGTCCTCCCCTCCCCCGCACCTCTCCCTGTGTGTCGACGCGAGCCTCTCGGGGTGGGGAGCCCACCTGCTTCCTCAATTCTCCTCGGCTTCCGGCCTCTGGCCCCCGGAGTTTGCGGACAAGCACAGCAATTGGTTAGAGCTGCAGGCAGTCTGGCAAGCCCTCTTCGTTTGGGAGAACCAGCTCAGGAACCAACGGCTTCTCGTCCTCTCCGACAACTCGACGGTGGTGGCCTACATCCAGAGACAGGGGGGCACCCGATCTCCCGACCTCTGTATGCTCCTCTTCCGTTTGATGCGCTGGGCCGAGGAACGCGACATTACACTCCTCGCACGACACATTCCGGGCCACTTGAATGTGTTGGCGGACTCGCTCTCTCGCCGCGGCCAGTTGCTCCACACAGAATGGACGTTGCGCCCGGACATCTTCCAGATGATCTGCGCCCGTTGGGAGACTCCCTTAATCGACCTCTTTGCTACGAGGTGGAATCGCCAGCTTCCCCTCTTCGTCTCCCCGATTCCAGACCCGCTGGCCTGGGCAGTCGATGCCCTCTCGATTCCTTGGGACGGCCTCATCGCTTACGCGTACCCCCCAACAGTCCTCATTCCCAAGGTCCTCCACAAACTTCGAGGGAGCAACGCAGTCCTGCTTCTGGTCGCCCCGCTGGCTTGGACCCGGTCCTGGACCACCGACTTACTCAACCTCGCCACCTCTCCTCCCCTGCGCCTTCCCACGCCCCGTTCCATGCTCAAGCAGCCCAGGCAGGCTCTCTTCCACCCTTGTCCCGAACGCCTGTCTCTTCACGCCTGGAGGTTGTGCAGCGCGCCCTCACCGCTCGAGGCTTCTCTGGTGCAGCAGTGGAGGCAATCGCTGCAGCCCGCAAGCCTTCCACCCGGCGTGTTTACGAAGGGAAGTGGCGCGTCTTGTGTGCCTGGTGCGACGCCCGTCGCCTCCTACCCACCGGCCTGACTAACCCACAGCTAGCGGACTTTCTCCTATGGCTCTTCGAGGTCCAAGGTTTGGCGCCCATCACCATCAGGGGATACTTATCCATGGTCGCCGACACGTACCGTCATCTCGGCCTTCCAGACCCCGGCGCCTGTAAGGACCTTTCCGACCTCATGTCCAGCTTCAGCCTCCAACGTCCGACTCAGCGTTCTCTCATTCCTCGCTGGGACCTACCTTGGGTCCTGACGTGGCTGAATTCTTCCCAGTTCGAGCCACTCGCTCTAGCCCCTCTGGCAAATGTGACACGCAAGACCTGCTTCCTTCTAGCCTTGGCCACCGCGTCCAGAGTTAGTGAGCTACACGCTCTTTCTACCCGCCCAGACTGCCTCCAGTTCAGGGCAGATCGCTCCGTGCAGCTCTTAACGGACCCCAGCTTTATTGCCAAAACAAGGTCGCCCCTAACTGCTCCACAGATCATCACCTTGCGGCCCCTGGGAGGGCCTGCCTGCTCTCCGGAGACTCGGCGACAGGATCCCGTGCGTGCCCTACGCATCTACCTGCGCCGTACCAAAGTTACCCGTAGAGGGCGCTCCCGCCTCTTCCTGCCCATACGCCAGGGCAAGACTGATATCACAGCCCAGACGATCTCCTCCTGGCTGCGCTGGGTAATACGATCGGCATACATGGATCTCTCCCCACGCGTAGCGCAGAGACTGAAGATCCGCGCACACGAAGTACGCGCCATGGCCACGAGCGTCGCATTCGATCGGAACTGCGCTGTCAAGGACATCGTGGCCGCGGTGGGCTGGCGAGCAGAATCTACCTTCGCTCGTTTCTACCTTCGGGATCTGGCGGGACAGCGAGACAACCTCGCCTTGTTGGGGGACCTCACGGTGGCACAGCACTCCCTCCCGGCGCAGCAGGCGCCGTAGGTACGCACCTAGCTCGTTACCTGGGAATTAGCAATGGGAGGACGGTCTTGGTCTCCGGTAGTACCGGGGCGGCACCCTCCTCCTATTCGTGATTCTCCCATTTGTCATGTCATCGGTAATGTTTTTGATGAAATAAATGCATTTTTCTTTAAAAGGTATTTTTTCGAAAAATACTTACCGATGACATGACACGGAGGACCCTCCCACCTGCCCCGCTTGCCGCTGGTGAGCCTAGTATCTGACTGGCGAGTCAGGTGACTCGGAACCGGATAGGCAGGTCCGGGAGACAACTCTTGGCCCCTCTGGAGGGTTCCCCGAGTGCCTCCCGGGTTGTGTGTGCACACAACGGGTTCGTAGGCTAGAATTTGAGCACGTAGTAGACACTCCCATTTGTCATGTCATCGGTAAGTATTTTTCGAAAAAATACCTTTTAAAGAAAAATGCATTTTTCCAAAAAATACATTTTAGAAAAAAATTTCATTTGTTTTTTCAAAATACATTACCGATGGCATTACTATATGGAAGAATAGCGAAGAGGAGGAGGGTGCCGACACCCAACCCCCTGTACCTAACACCCTCCGCCGGCCCAAGGAGCACTCCCGACGATTTCAGCGAAGAAGTGCCTATGGCGCCTGTGGTGCGCGGAGGGAGTGCTGAGCCGCGGAGAAGTCGCCCACTATGGCCAGGTAGTCACGCTGGCCGGATAGGACGCGGAGGTAGAAGCGGGCAAAGGTGGAGTCTGCCCGCCCGCCTACCGCCATCCCAATGTCTGTAACCGAGCAGTAGCGGTCAGAGGCCGCGCTGGGGGCTACTGCTCGTACGTCATGCGCCCAGATCTGTAACTGTCTATCCCCGACCGGGGAGAGGTCTTGGTAGGCAAACGAGTCACCCACTGCAGCCAGGACGAACTGTCTGGGCCGAGATACCCAGCCTGCCTGGTGAAAGTGGGAGGAAGAGGCGGGCACGCCCTAGACGGCGTGGCTTCGAGCGACGCAGGTAATTCTGCAGTGCCCGGACTGGGTCCTGTTGACGCGACCCGTGGGTTCGGTTGTCCCTCTGTGCGGAAGTACGGTCAGCATCTGGGGTGCAGCCGAGGGAGGCTGGCTCTTGGCCAAAAGGACGGGTCGGTGAGAAGCTGCGCTGAGCCATCGGCTCGAAGGGCAAACACTCGGGGCGTACCGAGAGCGCATGAAGCTCACTCACACAGACGTTGTGGCGAGCGCCAGGAGGAACACGTTTACCGGGTCAAGTCAGCGAACTGTGCTAAGGGCTGGGGTTCGAAGCGGTCCGAATTTAGCCACATCAGTACCCAGGTGAGGTCCCACCGAGTTATGAGAGAACGGGAGACAGGACGTCAGAGTTTAAATGAGCCAAAAGGTCCGAAGGTCTTTGCAAGGGCTGGGTCCGGTAGGCACAGGTGGGCGGTAAGTGTCTGCGAACATGGTCGCGGTGACCCTAGACGGCAAAAGGCGCTAAGCCTTGGTCGTCGAAGAGCCATAGGAGGAATCCGCCAGTTGGAGGGGAGCTGCTGGGGGGCGCACCACGACTGGAAGACCTTCCACTTGCCTTCGTACACATTCCTGGTAGACAGTCTGTGGGCTGCTGCAATCGCTGCCACTGCCGCAACCGAGAAACGTCTAGCAGCAAGGGTTTACCGGACAACCTCCAGGCTTGAGCATCGTGGGCAGGGCGGGGAACTCTAGGGGCGGGTCCGTCGCTAGAGCGATCAGATCCGAGGTCCAGCTCTAGGTCCAATTGAAGGGGGGGGCCACCAGGAAGAGAACCGCGGAGCATCCCAGAAGTTTCCGCAGGAACTTCGGCACCAGCACAGACGGGGGTAGGCATACGAGATCAGTCCGTCCCATAGAATGGAGAGCGCGTCTACTGCCCAGGCAAGAGGGTCCGGGACTAGAAAGACAAACGGCGAGAGCTGGTTGTTCCAACTGATGGCCAACAGGTCGACTAGCGGCGTCTCCCATCACGAGCAGATCAGGCAAAAGATGTCTGGGCGCAGGGACCACTCGGTGTGGAGAAGCTGTCCACGGCGGGACAGGGTGTCTGCGATCACGTTCAGGTGGCCTGGGAAGAGGCGGCTCGAAGAGCAATGCCCCGGTCCCTGCACCAGAGTAGGAGATGGTAAAGGAGGAAGCACAGGGAGGGCGAGCGAGTGCCCCCCTGGTTCTGTATATAGGCCTCCACTGTCGAGTTGTTCGAAAGAACGAGGACCCCCTGGTTGGTCAGCGTCTCTGGCTAGGCGGTGAGGGCAATCCAAACCACCTGCAACTCCAGCCAGGTGAAGTGTCTGTCTGCGAAGTCCCAAGGCCACAGGCCCAAGGCCGAGACAAAGTCCGGTAACAGGAGTGTGCCCCAGCCAGACTGGCTCTCATCGGTGCAGCGTGACCACGGGGCGGAGGGGAGTGCAGGGGCACACCCAACGCCAACCACGCGAGATTCGCCCACCTCTGGAGGTGGGAGGGCGGGACAGCAGGGTAACCGGAACCAGATCCGACAGGGTGCCAGTGGAGGGGCGCCAGTGTAGGAGGAGGTGTAGCCGCAGCGGGCGAGCAAGAGCCGGCCGAAGGGTAACGAGTCCGCTGCCACACTGAGCAGTCCCAAGAGCTGACGCCAGACCCTGGCCGTGAAGGAGACCCCTAACTCCATCCGCCGCGTGAGGTCGGCGAACTTCTGCCGCCGCGCCAAGGGCAGATGGACCAGGATGAAGATGGTCAGGAATTCTGTCCCTAAGTGCAGAACGGCGCGAAAGGGAGAGATCCGACTTACCCGGGTTGACTAAGAACTCAAGGCGGTGAAGGAGAGAACGCCGGGCGTCTTTGTCCTCTTCGAGAGTCGCGGCGACTAGGTGCGCAGCCGCAAGTCGTCTAGGTAGTTGGAGGACGGACTCAGCGAATGCTGGCGGAAGCTGGCCAACACCGCGTCGAGGAGCCGCGTGAAGACCCAAGGACTGATGTTGAGGCCGAAGGGGAGGGTTCGGAAATGGTAGACGAACCCGCCACAGACAAAACGTAGGTACTGGGATGGATGAATCGGCACGTGAAGAACGTGTCTGAAAGCTTGAGGCTGATAGCGAAGACCATCAGCCGGACGGATGTGCGGAGAGTCCTGGCTGTCTCCATCCGAAAGTGAGGCGCAGAAATATACTTGTTGAGCGCCGACAGGTCGATGACTGGGCGCCACTTGTCCCCTGGCTTGGGGATGACAGAGAGGCGGCTGTAGAACGCCGGCGAGTCCTGTCGGGAGACTACTTCTGTCGCTGCTTTGTTGAGCCAGGCCTTCACCTCTCCGTGCAGAGCGTCTGCTTTGAGCCGGTCGTGTGGAGCCTGGGTTCACAAGGGGGACGGCGTAAAGGTGGGGGACTGGAATGACAGCTGCAGGCCTGAGGAAACAGTCAAGATGATTCAAACGTCGTCTGGGAACAGCGATCTCCAGTGGTCACCGAAGAGGGCCAGCGGATCACAGGGAGCGACCCACGGCCGTGCAGGAAGCGCGAAGGTGAGACGAATAGGAGCCAAAGGCAGGCTGAGGCCACCAACTTAGAAGCTTCCTTCACCAACTGCCAGTGTCCCCGAACTGCTTTGAACCTCCGAGCGGGGCCTAGCGGAACTGAGTCTTCACAGTCTTGGCGAGATCCGAGCAGAGTTGCAGGAGAGTGCCCCGACGCCAGAGTTCACAATTGGCGACCGCCGCCAAGGCATTAGCAGAAGAGTGGTAGGCAGCCCGGTTAGCCGCCCCAAGGATGGATCGGACGCCGTGGAGCGGAGACGCGGACTCCAAGTCCCAAGTGTCCTCCAAACAGCGCAGCACAGCTTGTGTAGCCAACTCCAAGAAGCCGGAACAAGCTAGCGAATTCCGCACTAAAGACGCGATCCTGTCTAGTGGGCGAGGCCAAGCAATCTGGACCACCCTGCGACCGCCCACCTGGTCGCTGGCTGCCGAGTCCACCAAGGGAAGAGGGACGGCGAAGGCCTGGGAGTGTCCCGCATACCAGTCCTGGCGGAAGCTCCTATTGACACCCGCTGGCCACCGCGAGTCGGTGAAAAAAACGTCGCCAAAGCTGTCCTGATGGAGTTGCGCCGAGAAGGCGTCCGTGAGGTCCCAGAATTCGGCCGGTTGCAGGAGCGACTTGCGATGCTTAGTAGGCCTCCTGGCATCAACCATGGCGGACGCTTGCCTCTTCACTGGGGGCGAAGGAGGGCAGAATTTTGGAGGTAGGAAGAGATAAGATGGGAGGCCTCTACAAGAGCACTGAAGGTCTGAGAGCCGAACGAAGGGCCGTCATCTCTGGAAGCGGCGGAAAGCAACGAAACAGCTGATCGAGGGGTGGGGTAGCCGGCGGGAGAGTCCCGAAGGAATATCGACGAAGCAGAATCCCCAGGGTGTAAGCTGAGAAAGTCCTGATCCAAGTCCAAAGATCGCCTGTTGCGCGGAGTCACAAGGAGGGGCGACCGGCTACAAGAGCGCTGGTCCGCCGAAGGTGACGGGCCGCGGCGCGAACGCCAACCACGTGTTTGGTGAAAAGTTCATGACCTGTATTGGCACCACACTGATGCACTGAGTACCGGCTACCACTGCTTTGAGACAAAGTAGGTCTGAAAAGAAGAGGGCACGTTGGGCCCCATGGACATGAAAGTAGAGGGCTTGAGGCCAAAGTAAGGGCTTTTTGGCCTGGGTCCCCGGTTATTTTGAACCCTGACATGGGTCACAAATTTGCCAGGATGATCCCCGTAATGCACAACTTTGGGTCTCTTATGCACGTGTTTCAATTCTGATAGATAGTTCTGAATGGTGTGCGTTATTGACATTGACATTTGACATTTATTCACCAAGTAAAACGTTACAAGGATTTTTGTGTGACATGGCGACAGTTGGTGCTCAGATATTTTTAAAGTTTGTTGTAGTGACCGCAGGTACAATTTCTGTGGGAAACACTGTGTCATAACCAGTTGTTAAGAACGGTGGACACTGTAGTGAAGATGTGGACAGAAGTGTTGTCTTTTTTGTTTTGTGTTTGTTGGAGCTTGTTTCTGTTTTACATTTTGTTGTATTGCACAAACTTGCGGTCAGTGGTATGGTCTGGATATTACATCAGGTTTGCTCAAAAGGGTTGCCTGTGGCGACGACTTGAAACATGATGAACAGTAACCCAGTTGGTGACCTCAGATTTTGGAAATCAGAAGAACAGTTTCATTCATCGCATGATTGAATTTTTTTCAGGCTGCTAACTTTTTAATCTTGGTAGCCTGGCTTGGTATATACATTTTCCAGGCTTAAATCACCCCTGCACATCTTCAGCTGACAGTTGTATTTGCATGGAAATGTTTTATTGGCGGACATTGTTACTCGTCCGTAGTGTAGAAGAGTGGACCATAGTACATGTATGTTTTGTGTTGATAATTTTAGGTCACATGGCTCTGTACTATGCTATAGCGACTGGCCACACAGAGTTGAGAGAAGTTTTTGCTAACTCCCCACAACATGCCTCATGGGACGTCAACAGCTCAGGTCAGTAACTGATCGGCTGCAGCTGTCAGTAACCCATCGAGTCCGTTGCATTTGCATTTAGGGCACAGCAACCCATGATCTTGAAGAAGGGCTGTTAACCCATGCAAGGTGCCCCACATCAATAGCTGCGAAAGTGTTGTATAACATTGCCAAGGGCAACGCTATACAACACTTCCACAGCTATTGATGCACAGCACCTTGAATGGGTTAAACCTCTCATGCATGCAACCACTGGTCCTGTTCACATTACCAGTGGCTGCATGCTCAAGAAGGTTAGCCTGTTTGCTAACATTGTTGTGCTTGAGTTTGAGTGTACAGTATAGTCTGTGATGACTTCACTTAGCTTAACCCATTCACTGCCAGTGAACACAAATTGTGTTTCAGACCTCTTTATTGAACGTAACAGGCCCCAAAGATCTGAGTAACACAGAATGCAAAGTGGTGTCGGTGATAGACATAGATGCTCATGAGCACCTGCAACTGCTGGTCATCATGATGATCTATACCTCTTGCGGTTATTTTTTTTTGTTCAGTTTTTCTTGGCAGTGAAGGGGCTCATGACCATGCTGGTAAATGATTTTACGTCTTGTGATGTGGCATGCTACAGTGTTTGTTTCCTCAAAACACATTACCAATGGTATTACTGATAGGAAACATTACCTAGCTAGCCTAATTTTAGCCAAAATTTGGTTGTGTCCGTATATGGGAGTGTTGGCAGGTGAGGAGCGCCATAGTCCAGGCAGTAACCCGAGCAGCCTCCCTTCTGCACCATCCGGGTACGAGCGCACCCGATATTCATCAGTTAATTTCTTAGCTAGCCTGTAGATGGTTGTGTTCGTACATCGCTCTTCGGATCTTACTGTGTGGATGTGATCGGTCGTCTTGTGTCTTTACTTGAACTGTTCTTGCATCGTTTTGGGACTTGGCTGCGCGGGTTGTGCTAGCTTGGAGCTCACTTGGATTGTGCTAGCTTGGAGCTTTCTTCGATTGTGCCTTGTGCTGTTTCGAACTTTGGCCTGTGCGACGTGACTTGGACTTAGCGTGCCTGTGACGGCCTTGACCGGGGTGGTGACTGTGAGTCCCGTGGCGCCTCAGGACGTCACTTCGACTGGCGTGGGTTTGCTTCTCGCACCGTTATGGCCAGGTAAAACCTCGGTCACCTCCTGCGCTGGGGGTCCCCACCTGGCTTGCTACGGGGGTCCCACTTTACTCGGCGCCTCCCTCTGTGTTGACGCAAGTATCGCCGGTTTTGGGGCTCACCTACTTCCGATGTTCGCCACAGCCTCCAATCTTTGGCCCCCAGATCTTCGGTCCCGACACATCAACTGGTTAGAGCTGAAGGCGGTATGGCAGGCCCTTATGACGTGGGACTCTCAACTCCAGTGCCAGGAGCTCCTCGTCTTGTCTGACAACTCCACCGTCATCGCCTACATACAGAAGCAGGGCGGGACACGCTCTCCCTCGCTGTGCATCCTTCTCTACCAGGTGCTTCGCTGGTGTGAGGATCGGGGCATCGCTCTTTGACCTCTTTGCGACGAGGTGGAACTGCCAGCTTGAACCTCGCCACGTGCCCTCCTCTGCAGGTCCCCACTCCAAGCACGATGCTCAAGCAACCGCGACAGCCGCTGTACCATCCGTGCCCAGAACGTCTCCTCCTCCACGCCTGGAGATTGTGCGGCAAGCCCTCACCAGCAGAGGCTTCTCTAGTGCGGCAGTGGATGCTATCGCTGCAGCCCGCAGACCCTCAACCAGACGAGTTTACGAGGGAAAATGGCGAGTGCTGTGTGACTAGTGTGGTGACAACCTTCTATTCCCCACGGACTTGACGATGCCCCAGCTGGCGGAGTTCTTCCTCTGGCTATTCAACGACCAGGGACTGGCTCCAATTACCATTCGGGGCTACCTAGCCATGATTGCCGACACCTACCGGCACTTGGGCCGGCCCGACCCTGGTAGCTGCAAAGACCTCGCCGATCTGATGGCCATTTCGCTCTGCAACGCCCGGCACTGCATTCGCTTTTGCCGAGATGGGATCTACCATGGGTGCTTACATGGCTCAACTCGGTCCGTTTTAAACCTCATCAGTTGGCGCGCATGCCGGACGTGACTCAGAAGACATGCTTCCTGTTGGCCCTAGCCACGGCTTCCAGGGTCAGTGAACTTCACGTGCCATCGACACGCCCAGATTGCTTGCAGTTCTGGACGGACGGCATCGTGCAACTGCTACCTACACCGACCTTCCTGGCCAAGACGCGGTCGCCTTTGGCTGCCCCACAGCCCACAGATGATGACTATTCGCCCTTTACGAGTGACAGACTCCACTCGGGAGACCAGACAACAGGACCCAGTGAGAGCCTTACGTGTGTACCTGCGCCGGACCAAGCCTCTGCGCAGAGGACGCACCCGCCTGTTTCTCCCTCTGTCCCCAGGTAGACGTGACATCTCGGCCCAGACCATCTCCTCCTGGCTCCGATGGGTGATTCACCCTGCCTACCAGGACCTCGCCCCTGATGCAGCCAAACGTATGAACATCAGGGCGCACAAGGTCAGAGCCATGGCTGCAAGTCTCGCATTTGACCGCAACTGCGCTGTCAAGGACACTGTGGCGGCCGTGGGATGGCGAGCTGAGACTACCTTCGCCCGCTTCTACCTGAGGGACCTCTCCGCCCAGCGGCAGAACCATTCGCTGGTGGGAGACATCGCAGCCGCGCAACACTCCCTCCTGGCGCCATAAGCACCGTAAGTATCTTAGCAAATATTATCGGGAGTTTGCTTCGGGAGGGCGGGTCTGAGGGCCAGTGGCTTTGGTTTTAGGGGCACTATAGTGGCACCCACCTCCTCTTCGGGATTCTTCCTATCAGTAATACCATCGGTAATGTGTTTCGAGGAAACAAATGAATTTTTCTTTAAAATTAATTTTTTTCGAAAAATACTTACCGATGGTATTACTTGAAGGTCCCTCCAACCTGCCCCGCTTGCCACTAGTTCGCTAAGAAACCAACTGATGAATATCGGGTGAGCTCGTACCCGGATGGGGTGGAAGGGAGGCTACTCGGGTTACTGCCTGGACTATGGCGCCCCTCACCTGCCAACACTCCCATATACGGACACAACCAAATTTAAACTAAAATTAGGCTAGCTAGGTAACGTTTCCTATCCATCGGTAAGTATTTTTCGAAAAAATTCATTTTAAAGAAAAATTCATTTTTCTGCTCACAGGTGACGCCACAGCCAACACTGGCGAATCCAGCACAGAACAGGCCTTCCACCCCAAACAGGTAAGGCATGTCAGCAGTGGCCCATATTTTTCTTTTTGTAGATGTGAGTCTGCAGACACTGTGTGTGTGGTGTGTTTTGCACAGCCAGTTTCCATGGCTAGTCATGTGTTGTGATAAGGGAAAGGAGGGGGGGCACAGGAGGGCATAACACTTTGTGCATGCAGCCAACGGTACTGTAAACGGTACTGGTAGCTGTGTGCATAAAAGCCACCAGGCTGACTTCAGCACGTGCAGGGTTGTGCGCGGGCCAACGGCAGCCCGACGGCCTCTTGCGCATTGGGTAAGTGGTGTGCTGTGATTATTGACTGATTCACTCTCTGCAGATCTGCATTGTCAGTCTATACTCCTTAAAACAGAGCTGTCAATCTCCTTTCACCCAGCTCTGTCTTGTCGGCTTTTCAGCAGGGCATGTTTTGAGTGACCACCTTTATGGCTACAGCCCCTTAAATGATGGTCTTTAATGACAGGTCATACACTTTTTGCCCATCAAGACGTCTCTAGAGAGAGCACCTGTCTTAAGTCCACTTTTTTATCTTGCGAAAATGGTGATTGCTCAAAACAGATTCTACTGTTCTGCCTATTTGTCCATTAGATTTAGAGTTTTATACTTGGGCTTTTATTAGGCTTATTTACTTAGTGCACAATAGTTGCTGTAGACTACTGTTTTGTACACAGCAGCTTCATTTTGTACTTTTTTAGAACAATAAATACACCTTCAAACCTCTGTACCAGGGAGCATTTACCTTTTTGTTATAGCTCAGCCAGTCAGAATGAAGTTATAAAAATAACAAGAAGTAGTATTAAAGGCAAAGTTCTGTTCATCTCCCTCGCGCTGGGACCATATGGCGTTGAGGCGCGTCCCCTGGGTGGTGGATAGGGGGTCCCTCGTGAGAGGGGTGCATAAGGTGCCATGAACCAACATGGTCTAAGGGAAGGTGACCCCGACAGAAAACCCCTGGTCCTCCTAGTAAGGGGGTTGGGCGTGGGGGTAGCTTCCCCACCCTGCAAAAAAGGAAATAGCTACAAAAACGCCGACGAAAAGACTAACAGTAATTCCTTTCCTGGAGGAGGAAGGTTCTTCTACCAGAAGACTTATGACGTCTTGTGGTGAAAGCCGGAAGTCTTCGGAAGCCACAGGACCGAGCCGCCTCTCTCTATCCAGGGATACAACCATGGGCACATGGGACGTCAAGACCATGTACCAGAGCGGCAAGGCCGCCCAGATAGCAGCGGAAATGCAAAAGTACAACCTTTCCCTGCTAGGTATCAGTGAAGCCAGATGGACGCAGTCTGGCCAGAAAAGGCTGTTAAGTGGGGAGATGATTCTGTATTCAGGTCATGAAGAGGAGAATGCCCCCCATACAGAAGGTGTAGCATTCATGCTGTCACCAGTGGCACAGAGAGCGCTGATGGGCTGGGAACCTCTTGGGCCAAGAATTATCACAGCAGCCTTTAGAACCAAGAAAAAGCTCAAGCTGAACGTCATCCAGTGTTATGCGCCCACTAATGACAGTGACGAGGAAGAGAAACAAGAGTTCTACGACCGACTCCAGAGTGCCTTGGACAAATGTGCGGAGCGAGACATCACCATCGTCATGGGCGATTTTAATGCCAAAATAGGGGAGGACAACGCCGGATACGAAGAGGTGATGGGGAGACAGGGACTAGGCTCGGAGATGAGTGAGAACGGGGAGAGGTTTGTAGACTTTTGTGCTCTAAACCGACTTGTCATTGGAGGCAGCATCTTCCCACACAGAAGAATACACAAAGCAACTTGGGTCTCACCTGACCATGCTACAGAGAACCAAATAGACCATATCTGCATTAGCAAGAAATTTAGAAGATCCCTTCAAGATGTTCGAGTGAGGAGGGGAGCAGATGTCACCTCCGACCACCATCTGCTTACCTTAAGAATGAAGCTCAAGCTAAAGAAAAGCTGCACAGTGACAACAAGAAGACAGCGCTATAATGTAGGCCTCCTGAGAAAAACTGGAGTTAGAGAAGAGTTCAAACTGGTGCTGTCCAACCAGTTTCAAGCGCTACAGGAGCTAGTAAATGAAGAGGAGGCGGTCACCACAGAGCAGCAGTGGAAGGCAGTTCGAGAGGCGCTGAACTCAACCTGCAAAGACACTGTAGGGTTCAGGAAACACCATCACAAGGACTGGCTGTCGGCACAGACCTTGAAGAAGATAGAAGCGAGGAAGCAGAAGAAAGCAGCTGTCAACAACAGTCGCACGAGAGCAGCCAAAGTAAGGGCACAGGGGAATACTGGGAAGCCAACCGCGAGGTGAAGAGGAGTATCAGGGCAGACAAGAGGGCCTACACAGACAGCCTGGCAGCAGAGGCAGAAAAGGCAGCTGGCAGCGGCAACATGAAATAGCTCTACGACATTACCAGAAGATTGTCAGGCAAGTATGGCCATACAGAAAGACCAGTAAAAGACAAAGAAGGCAAGCCTATTGCAGACAGAGCAGACCAACTCGAGAGATGGGCCGAGTATTTTAAAGAGTTACTGAACAGACCTAGCCCACCCGACCCCCCAGACATCCAGCCGGCAGAGACCGACCTACCCATCAGCTGTGACAGACCCAGCCAGGAAGAGATCAGAAGAGTAGTGGCATTCTTGAAGAACGGCAAAGCAGCAGGCCCAGATGGCATCCCAGCGGAGTCTCTGAAAGCAGACCTAGAGACAACAGTGGAGATGCTGTACCCACTGTTTGGAAAGATCTGGGAAGAGGAGGTGATGCCGGCTGACTGGAAGGAGGGGTACCTAATCAAGCTTCCCAAGAAAGGCGACCTCAGCAAGTGTTCCAACTACAGAGGAATCACCTTGCTGTCAGTACCAGGAAAGGTCTTCAACAGGATCATCCTGGAGAGAATGAAGAGCTCTGTTGACCCCCAGCTGAGAGACCAGCAAGCAGGATTCAGGAAGAACCGATCATGTACAGACCAGATCGCCATTCTCCGCATCATCGTGGAACAGTCTCTGGAGTGGAGCTCCCCGCTGTACGTCAACTTTGTGGATTATGAGAAAGCATTTGACAGTGTGGACCGAGAGACTCTGTGGAAACTCCTACAACACTACGGTGTACCCACAAAGCTCGTCCACCTGATCAAGAGCAGCTACGATGGCATGACATGTCGCGTGATCCACGAAGGGCAGTTCACCAGGGAGCTCCAGGTCAGAACCGGTGTCAGGCAGGGGTGTCTGCTGTCTCTGTTCCTCTTCCTACTGGCCATAGACTGGGTCATGAAGATGACCACAGAGCACAGACGAAGTGGAATACAGTGGACACTGTGGACACAGCTTGACGACCTCGACTTTGCAGACGACTTGGCATTACTGTCCCACACTCATCAACAAATGTAGGACAAGACCACGAGGCTTGCTGACATCTCGTCCCAAGTGGGCCTCACCATTCACAAACAGAAAACAAAGACAATGAGGCTGAACGCAACCAGGGAAGAATCAGTCTTGCTTGCTGGCACCCCGTTGGAGGAGGTGGAGTCCTTCACCTATCTCGGGAGCATCATAGACAAAAAAGGCGGCACTGATGCAGATGTCAGAGCACGAATCGGTAAAGCCAGAGCAGCCTTTCTCCAGTTGAAAAAAGTGTGGAGCTCCAGAGAGCTGTCACAACACACCAAAGTCCGGATTTTCAACTCCAATGTAAAAGCAGTTCTCCTATATGGAGCAGAGACTTGGAGATTGACAAAAACCACAGTCAACAGAGTACAGACCTTCATGAACAGTTGCCTTAGAAGAATTTTGAAAATCCACTGGCCAGAGAAGATCAGCAACGTCAGACTCTGGGAGAGAACAGAGCAGATAACAGCAGAGAATGAAATTGGGCGAAGAAGATGGGGATGGATCGGTCACAGTCTGAGAAAGCCAGCTTCCAGTATCACTAGGCAGGCATTGTCATGGAACCCCCAGGGAAAGAGGAAAAGAGGTAGGCCGAGAAACTCCTGGCGTCGAGACCTCCAAGCAGACATCAAGAGACCTGGAGTAGAATCGAAGGAGAAGCACAGGACAGGAGTTGCTGGAGGTCTCTTGTCGACGGCCTATACCCGGGTAGGGGTGACAGGCGTAAGTAAGTAAGTAAGTCTGTTCATCTCAGGTGCGTGAAAATACTCAGTAGCTGTACTTACGTCATCCATGATAACTTTCATATTTCAAACAGGTTTGAACTCCAAACCAAAAAGGTGACTTACAGGTAAAATGCAACGAAAATCCCAACAAAGAAATAAATATGCTTAGAATAGAAAGGAAAATTATAACACAATTTATTACATTGTTGGGTTTTCAAACATGGACATTTAGACAAGAAAACAGTGTACTGCTTATTATTTCTTTTGCAAGATCATAACATGCTTCAGATTCAGTCATTATCTTCACTTTGCTGGGACTTTTCGTGAAACACTTGTCTCCAAGTGTGTGGTGCTGTCGTGTATGGGATCTCCACAGATGCTAACATTTGTGGTTTGACAGCTAATGGGTGTTGCCTTGCAGGTTGACGTGGTGTCGGCGTTTACCCATGATGCCTCACCTGTACCCCAGCGGCCGGCAGACGCCGTGCAGTCCCTGACTAGCAGTGATGCTGAGGTATACAATACAGAGGGTACCATGGAAGAAAGGGCAATAGTACAGAAAACTGATAGACTTAATAGTTTTTTTCAACAATCTTTTAACAATTAAAGGATGGACAATTCTTTCCAAACATTACAGAACCTTTCTTGTTCTGCTTTCGTAATACTTTGTTTCTGGTTTCAAGACGGTTCACTAAAACATGTAAATATATTTTCTTATTGTTCTTGCTGTGACTCATTTGATGCATGTTCAACTACCTGTGTGACAATAAATAATTTGCTGTGAAAGTTCTTTTACTCTTGTAAGACAATGAATTCATCATTTAACCCTTATCATTCGGAATACACTAGTGTGTGAAATAAGTTGACTAAAATAGTTAAAGGGTAGTGCCAGAATAGCATGGCGCCTCTAGGCGCCAAGCTATTCTGGCACCACCCTTGAACTAAAGCCATTGGTCTATATCCTTATCTGTAAATACTATAATGTAGTTTGCATATGGCAGTGTACAAATTTGAAGCTTTTAGCCTCAGTATGATATGGGTTTAGTGATAACTGTAGTTTAAGTTTAAGATTCAGTGATTTTGTATGAATTTTCCTGAATTTATTTACTAAATGAAAATAAGTATTCACATGACAACCGGCATACTGCAGTTTTGTAGTTGGTGAAAAGCCATGATACATTAATCTCCACAGTTTACTAATAAGTACCCAACGGAGAAAGAAACACGCTTAGAAAAGACGGTTACAACAGAATTTATTAATATTTCGGGGTAATACCCTTTGTCAAAATAGACAAACAAACAGAGATCAGTCGCTATTTATATTCATTCACAGAAGGAACAGTTGCCACATTCCTTCTGTGAATGAAGATAAGTAGCGACTGATCTCTCTGTTTGTCTATTTTGACAAAGGGTAATTACTTGAAATATTAATAAATTGTGTTGTAACCGTCTTGTCTAAGCGTGTTTCTTTCTCCGTTGGGTACTTATTTGCATTTTACACGCTCGGCAGTCACCTTTTTGGTCTGGATTGCTTATTCCACAGTTTACTAGTTCAGCATTCAAGGCTCTATCTGAGTTAATTTGCTTAAACCATGCATTTACCTGCTCTTCCATGCCTTGCTTACATACAGCAGATCCTGTTTTGAGTGACCACCTTTATGAGAGGGCACCTCTTGTGAAAGACCATTACTTAGATGACTACAGCCACCTAAATGATGGTCTTTCATGACAGGTTGCACTTTTTGCCGTTCAAAACTTCTTTTGAGAGAGCACCTGTCTTTTATGACCACTTTTGCTTGCAAAAAAGAGGCGGTTGCACAAAACGGGTTCTACTAATTTTACCTTGCCTTTACCTTACCTATTTATGAATTTATCTGCCATCAATCAGAACAATTTCATCCTTAGTGTTGGCGTCAGCTGTACATTTGGTTCTGACAAATTCTTACAGTATTTTTTTCAATATTTGTTTGTCAGTAGTAACATTTCATAATGAATCATAATGCAGCAGGAGAAATGTTGTTATGTTACTGGGCTGGAAACTCCCTGAGACACCAGCAGGGTGAGAGGATTGCATGTACAGTTACTTTTAATTACCTCACCATGTAGGTGGCGACACTCTGACTAGGTGGCCAACTTCAGAGGATGTTACATCCCAGGAAGCAAAGGTCCTCAGGCCCATGATGGCCGCAGTGGGCCTTCACATGACTGCGCAGGTTCACTGCTGCTGTTGTGGGCCTGAAGACGTTTTGCTACTGGGGATGTATATCTGCTTCCACCCAAGAGTGAAAGCTGTCATGCTGGGAGTTTACCATGCCTGAAGATAATCCCCATATGCTATAAAATAACCGTTGCTGTAACCTCAGAGGTTTTTGGTTGAAGGCAGTCGATGACAACAGTCTTCGCCTGAGGCAGAGGAAATACAGTGGAGTCCAGTTAACACGAACTCGCTTTACTCGAAATTCCGGTTAACACGAACCGTTTTTGCATTCCCAGCCGACGGCCTTCTTATTCTGTATTAAAATTTCACTGATAACACGAAATGCTTAACACGAAATTTCGCTTTACACGAAGCTGGTTTCGGTTCCCAACCAGGGCAATTTCACTATTAATCACCTGTTAACACGAACACAGATTCCATTCACAGAAAACCAATTCACGTGTCGCTCTCGTGCTGTGGAAGTACAA
This sequence comes from Semisulcospira habei, assembly GCA_036245525.1. Lineage (NCBI taxonomy): Eukaryota > Metazoa > Mollusca > Gastropoda > Semisulcospiridae > Semisulcospira > Semisulcospira habei. The sequence goes on from BTPG01000001.1 coordinate 85,825,318, forward strand.
ATGACAGATCAGAGCAAACTCTAGTCTGTGATTGGCTGAATAGCCTTCGGCTGTTGTAATCTGTCTTCTCATTGGCTAGTATTTCTGTAGTGTATTCATGTTGTATCATTCGTGTACCAACACAACCCTTTTACCGATGCGGGATTGTACTTCAGCCTGTGTTGCTTTTACCTGAGGATTGTAACTTAGCATGGATTTTACCTGATGGATTTACATTAAATACTCGAGCTGTACACGTTTCCTTGTGCTGTCCTAGCGAGCTGAAGGTATGCATAGAAAGTACGATAATGTGCACTTTTAACCTGGTACTCATTCACGCACACGTCTTACACACTTTCTACTGCCATGATCAATTTTGAGGCCATATTGGTTAACACGAAATATGGTTAACACGAAGTGATTTTCCATGTCCCCAGAAATTCGTGTTAAGCGGACTCCACTGTATCCTATCATTTCAGCAGCAAATTGTAGTCATCAAGCAGACTTGTAACCCCTTTACGCATGTAGCCACCAGCACTGTAAATATTATAAGTGGCTGCATTCACAAAGAGATTAATGCATCGACACAGTCCATTCCCACCAGCTGTGTTCTTACTTGTCCTACGTTGTCTTACAGACAGTCAGTCACTCCGAGGATGAAACACCCCCACCAAACCGTGCTTCCGATGCCACCCCTGTGTCGCCTAGCCAGGCGGCAGTATTCAGCAAAGATGCCAAGGCTTACAAGGTAACAGTTTGAAAAGAAAAGGGGAGACCGTCAGTGCTCATATTTTAGGAAGTTTACAAAGTAAAGTAGGTAAGAGCACTGTCAGGGGAGAGAAGTGTGCATGATCAACCGTCAGAGATAGGAACTATGAGATTATTTGACCAATTTCTATAGACCCCAAATTTCCATGATTTTTGCCCCACAAACTACCACGCCTTCACGCCGCCCATTTTTCCCCAGAAATGTTCGTATTAAAACAGCGCCCCGACAGTCTTGTCTATCATACCGACCCCTACTGCATTATTATTTTAACAATCACTCTTTTATGTACCTCTCAACAGAGTAATATCAACAGGGGGTTAACACCTGAGCTAATTAATCTATCGATTATGTAAGTGTGTACATTTTGAAATGTGTATTTAATATGTTTAATTATAGTTTCAAAAATTAATATTTTTTATTATAAAATGAACCAAGACGAATTACTTCTTCTAAACGATATCAACGCTGTAGAAAACAAAGACTTAGACTTGAAAAAACAGCGCACGGCTGTGCAGAACGCTGGATTTTCCACTCTTTAGTTTAGCCAGCAACATGCTTGCTGCAGCCACTCTCGCAGCGAGCAGGCTTAAAGTAGGTCACAGTCTGATAGCTATTCCTTCTCTAATCTCTGTAACGGACTGCTGATGTGTGGTGGCTATGCCTGTGTTTAATGTTCTCTATCTCCTCTTCAAAGATTTTCTACATAGAACCATTTGACACACTTGTGAACTGTTGTGTGCTGGTTCCTGTGTTGGTATTATTCCAGTTACGTTTTTTTTTAAGAGTGCAAATTCAAGGATAAAGACAGGTACCGTGTTTGTGTGTGACTGAGCATGGCTGGTAAGTTATCTGAGCCCCACAGTACCGAGTTGGTTTGAACATTCATTCTCTGTTCTGGAATTCTGTTGTGTATTGTGTAATCCCTGTGCTTTATGCTCTGCTCATAGCCTCCAATATAGATGTGATACTGTTTAGTAGTATCATGTACTAACTGTTGTCTGCTCATCCATATTATCCTGGTTCCTTTGTTCCAAATGCCTAAGGAGTAGACAGTACAGTTATGGCGGGAACAAACATACACAAGAAACATTTGCACACACAGGAGTCTTTCATTTTAAAAGGTTAAATTCTCTATGTAGAGTATGTGGAGGAAGGTCAAAACGAACACTTGATCAAAATCCAATAAAACTGTGTGATATCTATGTAGCTGAACTTCAGGAAATACAAGGAATCACTGTAGATGAAACTAGTGGACTGTGTTACTCAAATTCGTTTTGTGTAAAATGTTACCAAAGCCTAATGAAACTGAAAAGAAAATCATCAATTCAATTACAAAAACTGTATTCATCCCTGTAAGGGAAATTCTACAAACTGTTCATATAAAGGAACCACCAGTGTGATATGCTTAAGACCCGTTACTTGTGTTCGTGTCGATATAAGGCCCAGTGTGGTGTGCTTCAGACCTAGTTATTTGTGTTAGTGTTAATATAAAGGAACCAGTGTGATGTGCTTAAGACCTGTTGTGTTAGTGGTTATGAATTTACTGTCGTGTAAACCTAAGTGTACTGCATAAACACTGCTGGGATCAGCATGTTTGTGTTGATCGTCTTGATGGACCTAACGGATTACCAGCTTACCAGCTTCTCAGCAGTGGAGTACTTTCTGACGCTAGTGTTGCTCTAGCAGGAAAGAAACAAGAATTCAAGTAAGTGATAACAGTAGAGGCTAAAATGTTGCGTAGATACATCAAATTTTCATCCCACAGAAAACTTAGATGCACAGATTGAGCTTGAAAGTTAGTGCTTTTTTGTGTCAGTGCATGTTCATTGTATTGCAAATATGAAATGTAATTGCAACTGCTCTTGCAGGTGTGCTGGAAGTAAGCAGCATGGGCATGTTTAGTATGAAAAGAAAGCAAATTTTATCAGCTACAAATCTACACTCATGTTATAATGATATTCTTGCAAAAAAAAAAGCATTTTGTGAATGTTCAGTTACTAACACTTTTCAGCGTTTCCGCTGCCGAGCGCCAGTATGCTGCTGTCGGCACGTACACATAGCGTAGGGTAATGAAAGAGCACTCCTTTCTAGGACCATGAACAGCTCTGTCACTCTGCCTGAAGAGGCGCACGCTAATGACTAATTGCCCCCACGCCCGGCCTTGCCACAGATGGCTTATCTTGCACTCAGTGGCCCCCGGCCGCTCCTAAATAAAAGTGTGGTTCTGCACAGCCGTGAGCGTCTTTTGTCTGTAGTTGTTTCAGGCAAATCAAAAGCGTATCTAGGAAAACAATACATGACAGAGGATATTGAATCTCTCACTGCTGACGAGCTAATTAAACTTCATTCGAAATATGAAAACCACATTGCTTCACTAATGACTCGTGATTTGAGTCGATCTCTTGTATGTCTATACACATAAGCAGTGAGTCACTTTCTACCTGTAGACACCGATAGTTTATCACATGACCTTGAAAGCAATCCTATTGTTTCAAGTTCAATTGGCAAATTAGCATGCGTCATGTTTTACAAGTTTGGAAATTACCTTGCACCTGTAGTAACTTTGCTTGTCACTGGGAGCCATATTGATTTTTCGAAAATAAATTTTACTGCAGAAGAAAATGGACGAAACCCAGACGGCTCCACAACCGAACCCTGTCTTGACGCAGGTTCAAACGGTGACTAAGGCTAAAAGTCCAGGCAGGGTTGAGGCTGGGAAAAGAGTAGCTGCGTTGAACAAACAAAGAAAGTTAGAACTACTGCAAAAGGCTTATGTAACTGACTCACCGACAGGACCACCATCAACAGTGTCGCCATCACCCCCACCAACACACCCACCACCACAACAAAGTGAAAAACTATCAACTAAGTCTAACCCTGAATCCGAAACAACAAAATATATAGTTGCTGGATTTGTTGTCGGATTTGGTTACATATGTTACCAATTATACAAAAAATACAAACCACAGACTCGTACAGCGTCCAAAAAATCAGACACTCCAAAAACAAAACCAGAAGTCGCCACATTACCAGTAATACCCAAACCTGTTGACCCATTTCTAATGCAGTAATAAATTTTTTATTTTAGTTTTTCTTGTATTAGAAAATGAGCGACACAAAAAACTTAATGAACCTTGGCTATCACTCTGCTGTGATAAGTGGACTAGCAGTAGCTTACTCTATGCTGGGAAAAAGTCTACTCAAAACGAAATCAGCAGACCTGAGTAGATTAGACTTTGAAGACAGTGCAAAGCTAATTGCTGTTGTAACAGCGTCGATTGCGACAAAAGACTTTCTCGTTAAGCAAGGAATTATTCCCGAAAATGTTTCTATGTAAGTAAAATAATATGGCGACTTTAGCAGTAATAATTGGGGGCGCGATGGTCAATGCCCTTGCTTTCAGTGGATCAAACTATCTCTTTTCAAAAATGGGTAGAGAGGAATCAGCAGAAGAAATGAAACGACACAATGAAGCGTCTGAAAAACTTGCACAAGCGCAACAGGATTACGAAAAGCAACGAATAGAAAAACTTGATTTCATCAATGAAAAACTGAGGCTTGAAGGCCACGCACAACATACGTTTTCTAATGCAGACGACGCAATCCGTGAGTATTTTTTAGTCACAGGTAATGACATGTCTGTCCCAAAACCGAAACTAAGTGACTATTACAAACCGAGTACAGAACAAAGAAATGGAGAAATAATCTTTGTTCTAGTGGGAATGACATTTGTATTTTTTACTGGTCTTTATATTGTTAGAAGAAATGAATGTTGAAAATAAACTATCTAAAATATATTACTCCCCAATTGGGTACTGGAAAGGACACACCGCGATTCAGAAATTACACGCGGCCGTAGGCGGGGATGTAACCCTCAATCAAATAAAACAATGGTTACAGAGACAGGCAATTTGGCAGATATACCTCCCTGCACCAAGAAAAATAATAAGACCTCATTTTGAAAACACAACACCAAATGACACGCATCAAATGGACCTCCTGTTCCTACCACATGACACAATAAGAAAAAAACGATACAAATACGCACTGACTGCTGTAGACATAGCTTCAAGGTGTAAGGACGCTGAACCTATATCTAACAAGAATGCTATCACAGTGGCTACAGCGTTATCAAAGATATATAGTCGAGGCCCTTTAAAATTCCCCAGGCTTGTGCAAGTTGATGACGGATCTGAATTTAAAGGTGCCGTTAATCCTTTATTTGCAAAGCATGGCGTACTGGTTAGACGAGACATTCCAGGTGTACACAGATCACGGGCAATTGTAGAGAATTTTAACAAACAGTTATCAGAGAGACTTTTTAGTTACCAGTATTCAAAGGAACTCATGCATGACGCACGAAACAATGAGTGGGTTAAGAGATTGCCACATGTGATAAAAGCAATGAATAACGATGGACACCCAAAGCCTGCTGATGCTATTAAATTGAAAACAATTACAGAGCCAAAAACAGGACCAACCCCAGCACCAGACACAAGTTTATTTACAAAACAGGTAAGATATTTATATCAACCAGGTGAGGCTGAAAATGACGTGAAGCGCAGAGCAACTGACCCCATATGGTCTACATCTGTACATAATATAAAAAAAATAGTACCTGGTAATCCATCCATTTATTATTTATATGAGCCTGCCCCACAGAGGGCATTTGTCAGAGAAGAATTACAGATTATTCCCCCAGACACTGTTACTCATTTCAGTAACTAACTCGTCAATTATTTCATCAACCAGTTCATCGGCTATTTCTTCAGATAACTTGAGCCTGTAATGTCCAGGCGCATAAGCTTTCTCTTTACTATGAAACACGCGTTTTGTGTCCCCAACTGCAAGTGACTTCTTATTTGTTTGGATCATTTCAAGATTATGTTTGTTTGATCTCAGTGACTTGTTTGGATAATCATGCATTAATGCACCATCTAACACTTGCTTGTAATGTTCATGACGTATGTCTATTATTTAATTGCTGTTTTTTTTTTTTTTATACCTTTGGCTTTTGACTGACTTCCCTTTTGGTGCAGTATAGAATACATTTTTGATCTCAGTCCAACATACTCAACTATAGGCACACCATTCAGTTCATCCTTAAACTTACCAGGCACTTTTTTGTTTTGTGTGCTATATAATTTATGATCCTTAGGGTAATCAGACGTGTCATACATGTGTAACTCTGTTTTCATGTCTTCATAAAAGTCTTCAGTAGGCACGTCAATGATCATAGAGTCAGTGTCAGTGTATAGCAGATGACACTCAGGATATTTTGGTTTGAAGTAATCATAATAAAATTCAAGCATCAACAGTTTTGACAATTCAAGAATTGCCATACCAATGAATACTGGCTTGTCCAGTTTGACAATCTTTTTTTTTTTTGAGTGACACTGCATACAATGATGAATGAAACTCTTTGTACCCTGTGTACTGTGGCTTACCTGTAAGTTTAATTGCACCCAATTCAGTTGTGACAAGTCTAACATCTTTGCGGTGATGAGGATTTTCCATAGTCTTTCCAAAACAGGAATTGTTCATAAGCTTAAAGAAGTCTTTGTCAAATGCAGTGTTGCCGTCTCTGGCACGCAATGTTGTGTTCTTCATTATGTAATCTTTCATGAAAGCACTCTGATCAAATTGAATGCCTCTGTGAACTTTCTTTAGTACTAACCCATGTCTGATGTAAAACTGTAACAAGCGATAGTGACACACGTAATTGAATTTGTCACTCAGATTTGGTACAAGTTTAGTGTCTTCTTTTTTCCCTGTCATACTCATTTTCTCAACAACCAACGGATAATCATTATGGTAATCGTGTAGATGGTGTGGGTACTCTAGGTCTACTTCAAAGATCCAACCCTTAGCATCGTTTTGGTCAAGATTCATAATATTGTTTTTTAACCCTGACTCTGTTACATCATACTGTGACAAATCATACAGACAAAAGTTTTTCAAGGGCAATAACTCACACATCGCCCAGCCATACAAATTGTTCGCATCTACATACGTAATGAATGACCTTGACCCAGGGCTTGAGGGGTCAAAGTCGTCCAGATATTTATTATTAGCTCTGGCGTAATTGTTCGCTGCAATACTAATTCCTCCCCTCAATCAACGTTCCACCATTTCACCCATCGTACGATCAGACAACAGGTCTATAAATATCTTACTGGATTTCAAAAATGCATCCCATGTCATGACAGGACTAGTTATGTAACAGGCTGGGTCAAGACTGTAGTGTAACAAACCCTTCTCACGGTAACTTTCAAATACATCTGCTAGCAAGCAAACATCAGCTTTCAAGTACTGGTCATGATAGTCACCAATCGTCTTACACCCTTTTAGTGTGGAATAAAATTCCTCTTTTGGTGGCAGTCTCCTTTCCTCAAACACAGCCCACTCACTGATGTACTCATACGGATACACACCTTTCTTGATCAAGTCTGGCTCAAAATATTTACTTGTTATTGGATACTCAGTCAGTCCTTCTGCCAAACTAGCAAGTGCTGAGGGCAAATGTTACAAAGAGTCATAAAACACTAATTTGTCCAACCTAAAGGTCAAGTATTTCTCAGTTGTCTGGGCAATACAACTAATGTTTTTGTAAGACTCATCCACAGCCTTCATGATAATGTGTGAATCATATCCTTTGAGATTGTGAAAAAAGATTGGTAACTTGTATGTTTTAGGATCTGTTTTTAATAACAAGTTACATTTGTTATGTGCGGCACCTCTGTAACACCCAGTTATGTGATCATGGTCATGAACTTTATCATCTCCCAGAAGTTGTTCACAAATCCAACACGTCGCAGCTGTATCAAATTTTAGTTTGTCTTCTTCTGTCATCACCAAAGGCATCTGACATGTTGTGAGATATTGTACTACCTGACTATACAGATGTCTCATTTCTGTTAAAAACAGACATGCTGCATTTTCACCTCTGTAGATAACAGGTTCTGAATGCTGTCCGTCTGACCCAACAATAATGTATCCAAAAGAACACACCACTTGGTCACTCAACTTTATAGTCTTTGGTAATGATTCTGGAACAGGACCTTCATACGGTACAACCAGTGATTCAAAATCAGCATACACTACAAATGGCAGCTTTTGCTGATTCCCATAGTTCTTAAAACACACTTGACTACCAGGATCAGGGTACTTAAGTACAGTTTGTATGTCATCAACTGACCTACAGTGTAAAACATGTTTATGTGCTACTGCAATAGAGGAGAATCTTTGTAAACATCTTTTACACACTTCCTGTTTACCATTGTGTTTTGTTGTATGCCAATGAATTAGTCGTGACATATTTCTGATAATTGTGTAGTGGAAGTTATTTTCATCACCAATTAATAACATGTCAACATGCTTATCTTCTGGCTGCCCATAGGTTGGAGCAAGTGGTGATACTCTAATGGGTTGTAACTTGTCAGCAGACTCATTTATCCCACACAAACACATTTATAGATATACCAGGATTTAGTTTTTCAAACAAGTCTATGTCTTCTATTTTGACAGGAAAATCTATACCACTGAAGTTGAGTTCATTTACAAATTTGGCGTAGTTAGATACACGTTCAGGTTTTGATTTTATAAAGTGTAGTTTAGCAAGCACACACCACATGAAACAATTGTCGTCATTGTTCTGTATATTAACAACAGCCTTTTTGTTTGCAACTTCTGTTGGCAGTGGCAACCATGGTTTACCAAATATAGGATGATACCTTGACTGTTTTAATTGTAGTTCATGTACATGTCCTTCGTGCCAACCAGACCCCTTCATTTTTGCACTGTCAATTGCTTGGAGGAAGTCAGGTAATAGTCTGTCTCTAAACACGTTCTCTAATTCTCTTCTTGTGTTAACTGTGTGTTGTCTTGTTGATATATATATGATACAATCACTTCACCGTCTACTCGAGTAAATTCTATTTTAGGAACAACCTGAATCTTCACACTGCCTGTAAGAAGATTATTTTGTATGACAGAAAGAGTTTTCTATTGATTCATAGACATTGTTACTATTGGATATAGGCAAGTCTGTTGTGTGAAACACGTTTCTTAAGCCTGACGAGCCTGATGGGCTTTGAGCATTGTCCGTCATTTTTATTTGTCCGACAAAATAATAATATAAAAAATATTAACGCTGGCGCTGTATGTGTAATACCATTTTATTAACTGTAATAATACTTACTTACTTACGCCTGTCACCCCTACCCGGGTATAGGCCGTCGACGAGAGACCTTCAGCAACTCCTGTCCTGTGCTTCTCCTTCGATTCTACTCCAGGTGGTTCCCAGTCTCTTGATGTCTGCTTGGAGGTCTCGACGCCAGGAGTTTCTCGGCCTACCTCTTTTCCTCTTTCCCTGGGGGTTCCATGACAATGCCTGCCTAGTGATACTGGAAGCTGGCTTTCTCAGACTGTGACCGGTCCATCCCCATCTTCTTCCCCCCACCCGGGTCTGCCCTGGGGGACTTGGGTGGGGTTAACTACTTTTTAGTTCCCAGGGTCACCCTGGTCAGCCCCACAGGGTGGATTTTTCCCTCTATTCTGGGGCATGTGTTTCTGTCTACCCTTGGTCCATTCACCTGTATTTGTCTTTTTAAAACTCTTCCAACTGTCTGCGCTGCCTGTAGCTCTTGATATTGGATGTGTGTTGCTAAATGGTCTTGGCTTTATTTAGGCCCCATGTCGTAGGTTAATTTAACGTGTTGGACCGGCTGGCGACATACATTAAATATTCTGTTTATTTTTTTTTTCACAAGCAGTGCAGGCACGTCCTGAGAAAGCCTTGTTGCTGTTGGGACGTTAAGCAATGTACAATCAATCAATCCCCATCTTCTTCGCCCAATTTAATTCTCTGCTGTTATCTGCTCTGTTCTCTCCCAGAGTCTGATGTTGCTGATCTTCTCTGGCCAGTGGATTTTCAAAATTCTTCTAAGGCAACTTCCCCACCCGGGTCTGCCCTGGGGGACTTGGGTGGGGTTAGGTACTTTTTAGTTCCCAGGGTCACCCTGGTCAGCCCCACAGGGTGGGTTTCCTTTCTATTCTGGGGCATGTGTTTCTGTCTACCCTTGGTCCATTCACCTGTATTTGTCTTTTTAAAACTCTCCCTACTGTCTGCGCTGCCTGTAGCTCTTGATATTGGATGTGTGTTGCTAAATGGTCACAGCTTTATTTAGGCCCCATGATGTAGGTTTATTTAACGTATTTGACCGGCTGGCGACATACATTCAATTTTCTGTTTAGTTTTTTTTTTTTTTTTCACAAGCAGTGCAGGCACGTCCTGAGAAAGCCTTGTTGCTGTCGGGACGTTAAGCAATGTACAATCAATCAATTCTAAGGCAACTGTTCATGAAGGTCTGTACTCTGTTGACTGTGGTTTTTGTCAATCTCCAAGTCTCTGCTCCATATAAGAGAACTGCTTTTACATTGGAGTTAAAAATCCGGACTTTGGTGTGTTGTGACAGCTCTCTGGAGCTCCACACTTTTTTCAACTGGAGAAAGGCTGCTCTGGCTTTACCGATTCGTGCTCTGACATCTGCATCAGTGCCGCCTTTTTTGTCTATGATGCTCCCGAGATAGGTGAAGGACTCCACCTCCTCCAACGGGGTGCCAGCAAGCAAGACTGGTTCTTCCCTGGTTGCGTTCAGCCTCATTGTCTTTGTTTTCTGTTTGTGAATGGTGAGGCCCACTTGGGACGAGATGTCAGCAAGCCTCGTGGTCTTGTCCTGCATTTGTTGATGAGTGTGGGACAGTAATGCCAAGTCGTCTGCAAAATCGAGGTCGTCAAGCTGTGTCCACAGTGTCCACTGTATTCCACTTCATCTGTGCTCTGTGGTCATCTTCATGACCCAGTCTATGGCCAGTAGGAAGAGGAACGGAGACAGCAGACACCCCTGCCTGACACCGGTTCTGACCTGGAGCTCCCTGGTGAACTGCCCTTCGTGGATCACGCGACATGTCATGCCATCGTAGCTGCTCTTGATCAGGCGGACGAGCTTTGTGTGTACACCGTGGTGTCGTAGGAGTTTCCACAGAGTCTCTCGGTCCACACTGTCAAATGCTTTCTCATAATCCACAAAGTTGACGTACAGCGGGGAGCTCCACTCCAGAGACTGTTCCACGATGATGCGGAGAGTGGCGATCTGGTCTGTACATGATCGGTTCTTCCTGAATCCTGAATCCTGCTTGCTGGTCTCCCCACCCGGGTCTGCCCTGGGGGACTTGGGTGGGGTTAGGTATTTTTTAGTTCCCAGGGTCACCCTGGTCAGCCCCACAGGGTGGGTTTTTCTCTCTATTCTGGGGCATGTGTTTCTGTCTACCCTTTGTCCATTCACCTGTATTTGCCTTTTTAAAACTCTCCCTACTGTCTGCACTGCCTGTAGCTCTTGATATTGGATGTGTGTTGCTAAATGGTCTTGGCTTTATTTAGGCCCCATGTGTTAGGTTTATTTAATGTATTTGACCGGCTGGCGACATACATTCAATGTTCTGTTTAGTTTTTTTTTTTCACAAGCAGTGCAGGCACGTCCTGAGAAAGCCTTGTTGCTGTCGGGACGTTAAGCAATGTACAATCAATCAATGCTTGCTGGTCTCTCAGCTGGGGGTCAACGGAGCTCTTCATTCTCTCCAGGATGATCCTGTTGAAGACCTTTCCTGGTACTGACAGCAAGGTGATTCCTCTGTAGTTGGAACACTTGCTGAGGTCGCCTTTCTTGGGAAGCTTGATTAGGTACCCCTCCTTCCAGTCAGCCGGCATCACCTCCTCTTCCCAGATCTTTCCAAACAGTGGGTACAGCATCTCCATTGTTGTCTCTAGGTCTGCTTTCAGAGACTCCGCTGGGATGCCATCTGGGCCTGCTGCTTTGCCGTTCTTCAAGAATGCCACTGCTCTTCTGATCTCTTCCCGGCTGGGTCTGTCACAGCTGATGGGTAGGTCGGTCTCTGCCGGCTGGATGTCTGGGGGGTCGGGTGGGCCAGGTCTGTTCAGTAACTCTTCAAAATACTCGGCCCATCTGTCGAGTTGGTCTGCTCTGTCTGCAATAGGCTTGCCTTCTTTGTCTTTTACTGGTCTTTCTGTATGGCCATACTTGCCTGACAATCTTCTGGTAATGTCGTAGAGCTGTTTCATGTTGCCGCTGCCAGCTGCCTTTTCTGCCTCTGCTGCCAGGCTGTCTGTGTAGGCCCTCTTGTCTGCCCTGATACTACTCTTCACCTTGCGGTTGGCTTCCGAGTATTCCCCCTGTGCCCTTACTTTGGCTGCTCTCGTGCGACTGTTGTTGACAGCTGCTTTCTTCTGCTTCCTCACTTCTATCTTCTTCAAGGTCTGTGCCGACAGCCAGTCCTTGTGATGGTGTTTCCTGTACCCTACAGTGTCTTTGCAGGTTGAGTTCAGCGCCTCTCTAACTGCCTTCCACTGCTGCTCTGTGGTGACCGCCTCCTCTTCATTTACTAGCTCCTGTAGCGCTTGAAACCGGTTGGACAGCACCAGTTTGAACTCTTCTCTAACTCCAGTTTCTCTCAGGAGGCCTACATTATAGCGCTGTCTTCTTGTTGTCTCTGTGCGGCTTTTCTTTAGCTTGAGCTTCATTCTTAAGGTAAGCAGATGGTAGTCGGAGGCGACATCTGCTCCCCTCCTCACTCGAACATCTTGAAGGGATCTTCTAAATTTCTTGCTAATGCAGATATGGTCTATTTGGTTCTCTGTTGTATGGTCAGGTGAGACCCCAAGTTGCTTTGTGTATTCTTCTGTGTGGGAAGATGCTGCCTCCAATGACAAGTCGGTTTAGAGCACAAAAGTCTACAAACCCCTCCCCGTTCTCACTCATCTCCGAGCCTAGTCCCTGTCTCCCCATCACCTCTTCGTATCCGGCGTTGTCCTCCCCTATTTTGGCATTAAAATCGCCCATGACGATGGTGATGTCTCGCTCCGCACATTTGTCCAAGGCACTCTGGAGTCGGTCGTAGAACTCTTGTTTCTCTTCCTCGTCACTGTCATTAGTGGGCGCATAACACTGGATGACGTTCAGCTTGAGCTTTTTCTTGGTTCTAAAGGCTGCTGTGATAATTCTTGGCCCAAGAGGTTCCCAGCCCATCAGCGCTCTCTGAGCCACTGGTGACAGCATGAATGCTACACCTTCTGTATGGGGGGCATTCTCCTCTTCATGACCTGAATACAGAATCATCTCCCCACTTAACAGCCTTTTCTGGCCAGACTGCGTCCATCTGGCTTCACTGATACCTAGCAGGGAAAGGTTGTACTTTTGCATTTCCGCTGCTATCTGGGCGGCCTTGCCGCTCTGGTACATGGTCTTGACGTTCCATGTGCCCATGGTTGTATCCCTGGATAGAGAGAGGCGGCTCGGTCCTGTGGCTTCCGAAGACTTCCGGCTTTCACCACAGGACGTCATAAGTCTTCTGGTAGAAGAACCTTCCTCCTCCAGGAAAGGAATTACTGTAAGTCTTTTCGTCGGCGTTCTTGTAGCTATTTCCTTTTTTGCAGGGTGGGGAAGCTACCCCCACGCCCAACCCCCTTACTAGGAGGACCAGGGGTTTTCTGTCAGGGTCACCTTCCCTTAGACCATGTTGGTTCACGGCACCTTATTTCATTCGGTGCACCCCTCTCACGAGGGACCCCCTATCCACCACCCAGGGGACGCGCCTCAACGCCATATGGTCCCAGCGCGAGGAACTGTAATAATACAAAAATACAATTTTGTTTGGTTTAGTTCTTTCACTAAATCACTACATAAAGCATTAAACCAGCCACTGTAATATTCATTAATAGTGGAAGTTTGTTTCTTAATAGCAACAGTTAATTTTTTATGAATGTTGGTCTAAATGGATTATCAACACCCAAAGTTATATTACCTGTCATGTACAGTGTTACTGGTGTTATAAATAAATTTTCTAGGTGGCCCTTTATTATAAAGCCCGTTGACATATTTAACATCTTTAAAGTAGTATGTAATATCTATGATTTAACCAATAGGCCAATATTGCGTGATTTGTCCGTCTGTCATTTTTATTGGACAAAACAAAAGACTAAATTAATTTACTAACCCATACCCTGTGGGCTGATCTGTCTTTAAAATCAGCTTTAGATGTTTAGTTGATTTCAGTTTGTTTTTCACATCGTCTCGTTCATGCTTATTTGGTATGACATCGTACTCTCTGAGACAATCTTCAAAGCTGTCACAATCCTTACAGTAAAACAAACAGATAAACTTTAACTGTTCACGAAAATCTTTTAGTACAGCATTATATTTTTGAGTTAGAATCCATACACTGACGTTTGCATGTCTGCCACTGAAAGCAAGTTCTGCTAGTGTTTCTCTTTTTGACAATGTCTTTCTCTGCAGAGCAGTCATCAACAATAAACAAAGTTGGCTGTCCTTCAAATTGCTTGTAAAAATATTGTAGATAATCATTCAGTTTTTTCTCAGGGTCAACTAAGTAAATGTTGCTGTCAGTCCAAATAAATAAACGGTTGTGATAAGCTTTGTTGTGTTTTATTGTAGGACAAAATATCACTATGTTTTCAAAATGATGGATGTATCTTGTTTGTAAGAGGTTAAGTACAAATTCAGTTTTTCCACACCCTGTGGCACCACAAAACAAACCACAGTGTGGGTCGAGTGTCATCAAGTTCATTTTAATACAGAATATAATTTTAATACAAGTGACCACTTAGTCTGCACTCTTGTATGTTCAGTTGTGCGTCATAAATCAGATACAAATATATATTTATTGCTGCAGCGGTTTCAACCTTTTTTTGTATCTGAATTGTAATCCCATCACTGCCATTTTCAACAGTTCGACCTGACCCATGAAGATAGTCATCATCTGTACTACGAAGGTCTAACCAAAGAGCATACTTATTTGTAACGTATTGACCAATCCTAACGTCATACAGATGTAAATCTTTACACGCAATGTTTGCAGGTTTATCTCTAAGTCTTCCACCCGCAAAATACTTTGTGATCTCGTCGTAGTGTTGATAAGGTAACATTCCAGATGCGTACACTTGATTAGGGCGACCTTCGATTGTGCAAGACAAATGTGTAATCTTAGGATTGTAGAATTTTTTCTGAATCCCTTTTGTATGGAGCCACTGGTTCAACAAACAACATAAGAATGCCTTTCAGTGATCTGGCAAGTGTGTTCAAGTTTATATTCCACATTGGGTCGCTCTTGTCTTTATGCATTAAACTATGTCTAATCACCCTGTCATAATAAATTGGTAGTCTTGACTGGTACTGATTTTGCATGAGTCTAGCTAGTTCGGTATGTATAACAATTTCATATTCCAAGGAAATGTTAGAAATCTTATATGTTGCATTTAGATCAGATGATTTTATAATTTTGGAGTAGTCATTGAAAGTTAGTTCAAAGCTCAGACGGTCATTCAGTGCTCCTTGGTAATAAGGCAAATGTGCTGTCAGGATTTCAAACTCAAGTGGTATGTAAAACCTGGTTCCATATGTTTCTGCCATTATAACGTCCTTGGCTGCTGTGGTTATTTTGTCTCCGGCGTCGATTCTAAGTTTACCAATGTTATCTGACTGTATGCCTTGGTAAATACGATCCTCTCGTTCTTCTCTTGTGCCCCCACCCAGGTCTGCCCTGGGGGACTTGGGTGGGGTTAGGTACTTTTTAGTTCCCAGGGTCACCCTGGTCAGCCCCACAGGGTGAGTTTTTCTCTCTATTCTGGGGCATGTGTTTCTGTCTACCCGAGGTCCATTCACCTGTATTTGCCTCTTTAAAACTCTCCCTACTGTCTGCACTGCCTGTAGCTCTTGATATTGGATGTGTGTTGCTAAATGGTCTTAGCTATATTTAGGCCCCATGTGTTAGGTTTATTTAACGTATTTGCCCGGCTGGCGACATACATTCAATGTTCTGTTTAGTTTTTTTTTCACAAGCAGTGCAGGCACGTCCTGAGAAAGCCTTGTTGCTCTCGGGACGTTAAGCAATGTACAATCAATCAATCTTCTCTTGTGAGCCAAAGATCTTTGTAACAGTAAAACACATCAGCATCATCAAGACTAAACACTTCCTGTCCTTCAAGTTTTACTTTAATAGTTCTAATAATTGCTCTGCCTAGATTGTTAACTAGTGTTCTGTTTACGTCTGCATCTGATGATAGTTCGATATTAAATGCAAGGCGTGCTGTGCCAGGAACAATAACGTCACTGGGACCTAAATTTGGAAACTTGACAGTAAGTGTTTGGTTCTGGTATATGGTACTTGGATTGTTTGTAATGACGATTGATTGTCTAATGCCCTTAACACCAAGAGGTTCACGCAGTTTTCTGTATGGGTCTAACTTTGATCCGTAAGACTGTGTCATTTTTATTATGCACAATAAAAAATATTAAATTAATAAAACAATGGCAGCGGGAGGATTTGGTCATAAAGATTTTGAAATGGATGACATGAATGTCTCAGATACTAGTATCACAGATATGACTGGAATGACTGGAATGGTAACTAGTAGTATGTATCACGAACTGTTAAAAGACAAAGTAAACTCATTTTATGACAGTGTTGGGGCGCGCCCAGATGTAATAGATCCTAATCAGTTTAAATATGATAAAGGACACTTATTTGTAAATACTGACAGAGGGGAAATATATCTAACCCGTAAAAACAGCACTGCTAAGTTTAGAGCTTTAAGTACAATTAAAACTGATGTAGGTGGTGAGACAGCACTGCAGCGTTACCTTGGTGTTGGTACTAGTAAGAAGTTACCCCCGCTTGCGCCTAGACTTGTTAGTGCGCTTCACGACACGCAAACAAAGTTGCCAACAGGGCAAGAAATTGAAATGGCACCAGTAACAAGCCTACCAGAAATAGCAAACACAGTGATACAAGAAACCTCATTTACTGAAGGGCAAATAAATGACGCTATGAAAACAATAGATGATCCACCTTTGTCAATGAGAGAGATAATGGGCTTGGATAAATCACTGCAGTCAATAAGAGGTGAGATGGTAAATAATATAGCCAAACTAGGTGAGCTTGATAAACACATAGAACGTGAAAAAGAAAAACTGGCTACCGCAGACAATTGGAATCTTGACACAGAAATGAAAGAAAGAATACAACACAGATTAAATGATTTGTATATAGAGAGATCAGGAAGGTTAGAAACGATTAGTATTGGAAGAGAAAAACTGAAAACACAGGTCAACAGGATTAGAGAAACTATTCAGAAAATGCTTCACGAAGACACAACTCTGGCTGAGAGATTGAAAACACTTTTCAGAGAACAGGGTATCACAATTGTCAGTTTAATTACTGCTCTTGAATTTATTATCAGTACTGTTGTGTTGGCTGTCTCCGGGGTTGGTGGTGGCAGTAGTGGTTCTCTTCCACCAAGTCCGCCTGGTCCACCAATCCCAGCCCCCACTGACCCAAAAGATTTACAGTCGTGGGTAAAAATACAGTCGTCTCATATATCAGACTTGCTTAAGAAATTGGCTCTGAAAGCGATGGCCTGGCATAATTGGCACAGTTGTCAGTTGGCTTATTAGTACAGCAGCGAAAGTAGTAGGGTTTATGGCTGAACATGTGTGGGTCTTTTTGGTTACAGTAGGAGGGTTAATAACTGGGTATTTAATGAAACAGGTAAAGAAGTAATACCCCTAAACCAGTTAGGCCTATTACCAATGCTGTTCTCTCTGACTCATGTGTGTCAGGGGTTGGTGATGGATCCGGGGCTGACTGTACTGGTTGTATGGGTGCCGGTGTTGGGGCCGGGGGTGTTACCGGAGGTGTCTGTAATGATTTTATCAACTGTACATGCTTGGTTGTTGCCCCTAAGTTTACAGATTGAGTGAGTCCTAATTTTTTACCAACACCTGCAACAATGATTTCATTATTATAATTTGTTATTGTACCCATTTGGATTGATTGATTGATTGTACATTGCTTATCATCCCGACAGCAACAAGGCTTTCTCAGGACGTGTGTACCCATTTGGAGTTTAAGATCAGATGGTAACATGTATAACCCGATGCCAACTACAAAGTCAACTTTCAATCTTGCATATCTTAAAACGTCTTGATAGCATTGTATGCTTGATGGGAGATCAACCACTGAAATAATTGAATCTTCTAGGTTTGCTAGCAACTGTTTTTGTGCTTCAAACACCATACATATGTTCTGATAGACTGACTCATTTACACGCTCGACTCCCGCTTGAGTAAATCCGTCACTCCTGTCTAAAATAAATGTAGTCCAGGCATTAGACTGTTTCTGTTCAATGGAACCTAACCAGACTTGTGATTTTGATGAGAATGAAGTGTAACCAGGGTAGTAATCTTGTGGGTATTGTCTGTGACTCGTAGCATAATACAATGTACCCATACCGTTGTGATCATCAAGTTTTTGTGTGAAGTCATACCTGGGGCTGATGTTAAATTCATTACAGATACGTTCAAATGCTTTCATATCCATGGGGTTGTTAAACCTGTTGAAACTGGATTCAGTTGGTAGTGGTGTATGTAGTTCTGACAGAATACGTCTAAGCTGGTAATATGTGTGAAAACGATACACAGACCTAATCAGTTTGTTTGAGTGATTCAAATGGTCTGTAAATGAAACACCACAGCCTGTAATTGAACACAGTATGGCAAAGTGAAGTTGGTTTGGAAACATCTGTAGTGGACTTGAAGACCACTTTCTTGCAGTAGCATCATCTGTTATTGGAGGGTTTAGGTAATGGTCAAAGGGGTTGGGTACTTTGACTTGAAATAAATCTTGTACGCTTGCGTCCGACACAGCTATGTCAAGCTGATTTAGATGAATTATTTTCTGTTCATAAGTAGGTGCAACATTATATTTGGCATTCACATTAAATTGAAATGCGTTTGTGCTTATGCTTGTTGGTGATTTAAATTCCATCCTTCTTTTTTATGAGATAATAAAAATGTTTATTACCTTAACAAATCTTGACACAAGCAAACCAGTGTGGTTAACTAATCGAATTGATAATCGTGATGGTAGCAAGGCTGTAGCTATCCATGAAATGTTCTACACAGTAAAATGGTTTAACTCTTACCAGTTCGCTCTATTTGAGGCCAGTGAACAAAATGACTTTTACCCTGACACATGTCCAAGAAAAAGTGCTGCTGAAAGCTCTTCTAGTGGTCAAAAGTTGGCTTATTATACATCATATTAAAGTGCATTGAGTCAGCTTTCAGTCAGGGTAAGTAAAAAGTCTATACTTAACGTAGTTTAGAAGTTGTTGTTTATTTAGCGACGAAGAAAAAATGGTGTCCGGTTTCCAAAAACAGTTTTCACGAAAGTCACTAAGAAGAATTTTTTTTGGTTTCTTGCCCCTTTGTTTAAAATGTGAATCCAGTGTGTGGACAAATCATTTCTACACATTTTTGTGAAGTTTCAAGAAAATGTGTTTCAATTTCTAAGAGTTACGCAACATAATCTACACCGGTCAAGGGCAGGAAAAAGTGGGCGTGTCAACACCTGGCATGACTGAGACAACAAACATGTGCTTCTCTGAAAATCTCTGACTTGCTGAAAATATCACTGAGGCAATACACAGCATGTAATAAAACTTGTTTATGTACTTCATAAAGGTATCAGAAGTACTGCACGCAAGTAATAACTCACGATTCTGAACCAGACAAATAGGTAAACAAAGACTCACCTGGATAGCACATGGTCAAACCAAAATAGAAAGTGTCACACTGAACTGCGATGGTTTTCATTCGTTGTTTCCACATCGCTGGCGCTATAATCGTTTTCAGCGGCCTGGTTGCTGGAAGATTCCCCTTCAGTGAGATACTCTTCACTTTCGGACTCATTTTGACGGAATATTCACAGAGAGAAATCGCAAGCAGTGAAAATGACACAGTAGGGAAAGCAAAATGGCGGACGTAGTGACTCGATCGATAGCAAAGGTCACGAACAAACTCAAAATTAATATTTTTTTCATTCTATCATATGAAAGTGACTTTCTAATGTCAATAAGTTATGAAATAATACTGAGAGTAAAAAATAATTGGTTTTAATTCAGTAAACATGATGGAATTTTCTGTGAGCGTGGCTTCGTATGTATACATACGATGGCCAAGGGAGCGAACTGGTAAGAGTTAATGTAGATGATGATATAAATTATAAAGTAATTTTTGGTGGTGTGTCTGAAGCTTTACCACCTGGGTATTATGACTTTTGTACTATAGCTGAATGGTTTCAAAGTAAATTTATTATTAAAGCAACTTTAAATCCAGCTAACCTACTTGCTACATTAGAATCTTCGAAACAAGATTGGTTAAAAATGTCAATTAAATTTGCATATTTACTTGGTTATTATTTGGATGAAGATTGGATTATATTAGGTGATGATGATGTTTTTTCTAATATTATGACATTGAAGACAAATAAACTTAACTGGAACACTTCCTGTCAATTTGGCAGTACACACAGTGCTAAATGTTTATTTGAAAGAACTGAACACGACTGAAAATGTTCACAATAGAAAGCCTTCAACTTTGTTGAAATGCTTACCAACTGGAACTGCTCCCTATTGTGAAAGTGTGGTTGCTAGATTTCCTAATTTGCAGTTTAAGAAATTAGGTTCTAGTTTCTTTGAGTCACTGTGTATATCTGTAACTAATCAAGATGACAAACCAGTTGTAATGCATGATTTTAGTGTTGTGTAAGAAGTTAAATAATTTTATTTTTGTTTATAAAAAATGAGTGGTGGTCCAAAGCCGAGAATCATACCAGTTGCGAGTCCAGTGACAGAGTTAAAAGATTTGGCAGATGTCCAGGATTTTGAGAAGGAGGGGGAGGTGGGTGAGGTGTATAGTTTTGAACTTAATTCTTTTGGTATGTACAAGAGAAAAGTAATTGATGACATGAAGGACGGAGCAGAGAGACCAATTCCTAAACTTGGACAGCTGCGTGATGTTACTGTTCCTACTCCACCTGTAAATAATGTGCCCTACAACTTAATACATGTGGGTAATAAGTGGGTAATTTCGCCTGTGCCTGCACCGCCACCGCTTGTGCCCACAATTGACTGGGACATAAAGTTGGAATTTATTAGTCCTTATGTATATACTGATGATGAAGGTGCCTTAGTGTTTAGGAAAGTTGTTAACTCTGGGCCATTGATTGTAAGTCTTGTTCCAAGCTTTGCCCCAGACAACAATAGCAGAGAAAAACTGAAAGTTGAAAATTATGAGAAACGGAGGTATCTTCTTACACATAGGAAGGGCAGGTCTGATGCGAAGGTCGTGTTTGCACCATCAAACTTTCCCATTGCAAGAGAAGCGACAATAGTATTTGAAATTATCATGAGATGTGTAACTACTGCAAAAGAGGCAGATATAGCACAGGGAATAAAGCTTACGTGGGATGACTATGACAGAGTCAACAAAGGTTTTTATTGCCATTAGAAAAAATGTAGATGTTTTTGAAGTTTCGAGCAGTATTCCAGCCGTCAAGATATTAGTCGACAAAACATGTTTTGTTTTTCTAAATTTTATAAAACTAGAACACATTGATCTTGTTTCGTTTTATTACGCCAGCAAATTGTATACTTTTGACGAGTTACAAAATGTAATTGCTGATTAAATAAAAAATATTTGTCAAATAAAAATGATAGACTTGTATCCACAACTACCGACGACTGAGACTGTGTCGTCGTTTGCGCTTGATCCGCATATGCCAATTACATCAGATAAAACATTACAGGTAGACGCATTCAGATTAAATAATATTACAAAAGCAATTAAATATTTGGAAAGTGAAGAGGCGAGGTACTCCAGATGTAAAAGGAGGTATAAGTCAGTATTTAAATCTGTACAAAACACTTCAATGGCTGTTGGTGCAGTTTCAGCTGAATGTTCTGTAGGGGGTATTGTTCTGTTTGTCACAGGAATTGGAAGTTTAATTGGAATTGCAGTTGAGGGTGTTAGCGTTGCTACATGTCTGGCTTGCTTTGGTTTGGAAGCCTTAAACAAGAGGTTTCATACGAAGTTACAGAAACATGAAGCATTGAGTACTTTGGCGGGTGCGAAGTTGAGCAGTATGAAACTTATTATCAGTAAGGCATTGGACGATAATTTTATTGACGATATTGAATTTAAGAGAGTGCAGGATGATTTGAACAATTACAAAAAACAGAAGTCAGAAATACAGAATAAGATGCGTAGTCAATCTCCTGTGAATGTTGAAGAACTAAAGGCTAGTTTTTTAGAGATGGGAAAACAGATCAGAGTTTAGGAAACCACAGAAAAACTATACAATCTTTTAAACAAATAAAAATCAGATTTGGTAATCATTTATTATTTTTTCATTACACTTCGCGAAAAGATGTCATGTCGCTTGCACCTAACTATTTAACCCCATCAGCTCCACCACCACCAGACTATTACTAAAAAAAAGTTTTTTTTATTGTCCTTGTATCTTGTCAAATCTGTCTGAGTAAGTTGTGACTTAAGTCAAGAACTTACAATTTGTTATGTTAAGTTCTTATAAGAAATTGTAAGTTCTTTTTTTAAGACACTTATAACTTCTTGTGTTAACTAATTTATAGGAATTTTAAAAGTTACCTGGAAAGTAATTTGACAGTTATAGGTGACTTTGGAAATTTGTTATCAAGTATCTGTAAACTTCAAAAAAAAAAAAATGTTAAGTGCTTATGTCAATTTTTGTGTGTGTGTATGTGTGGTTATTATTATTAAAATAATTGTGTGTTTTGAGGTATTGACACAGAGACAATGGTAAAAACATGCATATACACACACACGCATATACACACTCACGTAAACACAGACGCATACACACACATGCACTCACACATGCACACACAGTCTCACACACACTCGCACTCGCACACATACACACACACTCATACATACACACACCATAGGTTGTAACCATACGAACCGGGGACCTCGTCGGATTTTGCTCATATTTTACCAGTAACATTGTTTTCAGTCATAATATACGCCGCAAATGATAACTCAAATCGTCTGGAACCGGGGACATTCCCTGTTTACTTGAGGTCCCCGGTTGTGGGTGTATAACCCGTGTGTGTCCCCGGTTCACGGGATGTACATACTCACACACACACGACACACGTACACATTACAGGCAGACGCATTCCGATTAATATATATATATACACACATGCACACACGCGCACACATACAGACGCATGCACACAAACACGCATACAGACACACACATACATACACACACACATGTACACGTACATACACACGCATACATACACATACACAGACTCATATATACACATACACGTATCCACTCACACTCACACAAACATACATATTGAATACCAAGATCACATGAAAAAAAGACACTTGTAAACAAAATCATCTAGTGTTCAGGTCTAGTGTGTGGGTTATTAAAAAAAACCAAACAAACAAACACCTTTTTAACAAAAATCCTGTCTGTTTAATCTGATTCACAATGGCCTTTTCAAGAGAGGATTACACTTGCCTCTCTTGAAGAGATATTGTGAATCGGATTGGCGATCCGTCGCCCAGATGGGACAAGGTAAGGATGGACAGACAGACAGACACACACCCCACCCAGCCCCTTATCCCCTTAGCGTCCTTACCCTTCCCCTTACCCCTTATCCACCCCTTCCCCCCTTTTTTACCCGTGCGCACAATTTGTTTTATTTATTTATTTGCCGTCTCGGTAATTTGTTTGGTTAATTATTTATTTTCTTTTTTTTTAATTATTTATTTATCTGTATATTATATTATATTTGTTCTGGTAATTATTGGATCGTCACACCCCCAGATGAGAATCTTACCCCACCCGGGTCTGCCCTGGGGTACTTGGGTGGGGTTAGGTATTTTTTAGTTCCCAGGGTCACCCTGGTCAGCCCCACAGGGTGGGTTTTTCTCTCTTTTCTGGGGCATGTGTTTCTGTCTACCCTTTGTCCATTCACCTGTATTTGCCTTTTTAAAACTCTCCCTACTGTCTGCACTGCCTGTAGCTCTTGATATTGGATGTGTGTTGCTAAATGGTCTTAGCTTTATTTAGGCCCCATGTGTTAGGTTTATTTAATGTATTTGACCGGCTAGCGACATACATTCAATGTTCTGTTTATTTTTTTTTTTTTCACAAGCAGTGCAGGCACGTCCTGAGAAAGCCTTGTTGCTGTCGGGACGTTAAGCAATGTACAATCAATCAAACCAGATGAGAATCTCACAGCTCAGACATTTATCGAAACGAAAATTTGTGAGATTTTTTGAGGTGATTCGAACCCACGCACACACGTACCTAGTAAACTGCCCCGAGATCTACTCGGTACATGTGTAACGGGGTCGAGACCACCAGGCCAGCCTCGGCCCAGGACAATAGTTATTCTTACCTACTTAAATATAAGATCGATTGAAACAGGAAGTTGTGCAATGTCACTGTCTTTCCGACCGGTTCTGTATTGATTACAGGTCTGTAGCGCTAACTAATCATACAACCGATTGAGCTGTGAAAATTATTAGTCTTATTAAACTTATTTTAATTGGTTGTTATAGATAAGCGAGTAATTGTGTATTTCTTTTCTCAAAAATGTTATCGGCAAAAGCCGTAAGCGGGCTACAAATAGATTTCTAAGGGAAGTAACTGCTGTATGACGTGTATGTTGTTTTGCCTATAATCGGAAATTCCCGAAATACGACACACGTAAGCTACGCAAATGGGCGCTGATTTACTGCATTTTAGTGTGTAGATGTTTACATAACCACTATATTAATTAGCTCAGGGGTTAACCCCCTGTTGGTATTACTCTGCTGAGAGGTACATAAAAGAGTGATTGTTAAAATAATAATGTAGGGGCGTGTTCAGTTGCGGTCAGTAAGTTAGGCAAGTATACCGAGGCGCTGAAAAAAATGGGCGGCGTGAAGGTGTGGAAGTTTGTGGGGCAAAAATAGTGGAAATTTGGGGTCTATAGAAATTGGTCAAATAATCTCATAGTTCCTATGTCTACCGTCTGGTCGCCAAGACTGAAACAGCTGTCCACACCGGCTAAATATCTGGACCCCCCCCCCCCTTGGGAGACCTAGATTTAAATTTCCATGCACTGAGTGGCTGGAACAGTGGGATATGTGATACACCCCTCTTCGGGGGAGGGGGGGGGGGCTTCCATATGCATTGCTTTTAGTCACTTTCTTAGCGCACCCCTCTTTCCTATCTCTTTTTTTTGTGCTTTGGCCACAGTAGATCTATGATCACATCTATGATCACTGGTCGATCATGCACACTTCTCTCCCCTGACAGTGCTCCTACCTTCTTTACTTTGTAAACTTCCTAAGGTAACGGTTTGTCACAGGGTGCAGAGAGAGTCCAATCTTGAAAGTTCAAGGCTAGAACTGTATTTGTGAACAAGCCTGAGCTCGTTTCCCTGCCAGTGGTTGCAAATCTTTGTTAATTCAGCGCCAAAGAACCTCATCTGTCCGAGGAACATGGATACAAAGTGGAAGCAGCAAGAGGCATAGATCCGCATGAGCCCCTGAAGGTGCAGGGGCTCATGAAGATCTATGCCTCTTTCATTTTGGGTGTGTCATGTTTTGGCAGGCATGGGGTGCCTTATGTGCCAGCCAGGGCACTGTGAGTCCTGTGTGTATGTGGAAACACCATGCTAATTAGGCACTGCCTAGAAACTTTTGTGTTTGTTCGATCGCCTTCAAGTATTACTATTAAATGGTCAACAGAGACTTCTCCATGTTTTTTGTTGTTGTTCATATTAGTATGTATGAGGGTAGGGACTGTATGAAAATGCAGCCAGGAACCTTTGTAATACATATGCGTCAGAAAAACTGGCAATGAGGAAAAACTGACTTTGGCTTACCTCTGATAAAGAAATACCCAAGAAAGAAAGATGCTTGGAAAGGACAAGTACAGCAGTTTATTTATTTAAGCCTTTGACTCCGAGAACTAAATGACTTCCATTCTATAGAATGGAAGTCATTTTGTTCTGGGTGTTAAAGGGTTAAATGAACTGTGTTGCACTTGACCTTTCTAAGCATATTTCTTTCTGCATTGGTTATTCCTTTCATTTTACAAGCTTCATCGTCCCTTTTAGTCATTACGTGGTGGCAAAGAGCACTCTCATTGACGTGCGATACACAGTGCACATTCTGTATGTGTTTTGCAGGAGCTAGCAGATGAGCATGAGCAGTTGAATGAGGAGTACCACAAGCTGTCTATTGAAAATTTGCGTCTGCGCGACAAGGTTGAGTTCCTGGAGCAGAAGATGAACACCAAACACCAACAGGTAAGAGAATGGCATGGCACACACACACACACACACACACACACACACATGCATGCACTTATGGTACTTTGCGAGGGTCTCACAGCTGCACAGTGAAAGCATGTACGCACATGGCAGCAATGGCTGGCCTTAAACAACTCTCGGACTCGGTCCATACACATTGTGATCAAATGATGAAGTTGCATTTTGGTCTCCGTCAATAATTAACAGTAGGTCCAAGTTGGATTCCAAATCCACAATGTGATTTCATCATTTTCAATCTGAAATCTGGTAGCATTCACTCTGACAAGTCACTGAATGGATTCTCCTGAAATTCACTGCATTTTTTTTTATCTTTCTGATGCAGAGTTTACTTTTATCAACCCCACAGTTGCATTTTGGAGGTGTCGTCTAACAACTATGTACCAGATGCAGGAGATTGATCGAGCTTGATAATTCAAGGGTAGTGCCAGATTAGCTTGGCGCCATCTGGCGCCAAGCTAATCTGGCAATACCCTTGAATTATCATGCTCGATCCATCTCCTGCTGTAGGCTGTTGGGGTTAAGTGGATCAAGTTACAACTTTCTTCATGACACACTGCATGTTTATTTTACTTCTGCGCTAATTTACTACAGGAGTTGTATGTTCAGCATTCACTATAGTTATTCATAACTCACTGCTGTTGTATCAGTTAAGAGGGAACACTGTGCTTTGAAAAGTCCAGGGGCCAGCTGCACGAGTGGACTTAAATCCTGTGCATACCACTAAGCAAGGTTCTCCTTAGTCGCTTGCACAGTACTTAAGACCATTCTTGCGACTGTCCCAAGGGGAAAATGGGAGCTTTCTTGAATTAAATTTCTGTTTTTAAATTTTGATTTTCCGCAATGAAAGTGTTTTCCTCTCCTTGAATTCAGTTGTGTGTTCCTGCTTTTTCCACATCTAATATTTATCCCCTCCCCCACCCCATCTTTTAAAAAATATTTTCTCAATTTCCAATTTTCTCGTTACCTATGTGCAGTGACCTCGCGCTGGGACCATACGGCGTTGAGGCGCGTCCCCTGGGTGGTGGATAGGGGGTCCCTCGTGAGAGGGGTGCACTGAATGAAATAAGGTGCCGTGAACCAACATGGTCTAAGGGAAGGTGACCCCGACAGAAAACCCTGGTCCTCCTAGTAAGGGGGTTGGGCGTGGGGGTAGCTTCCCCACCCTGCAAAAAAGGAAATAGCTACAAAAACGCCGACGAAAAGACTAACAGTAGATCTGCATTAGCAAGAAATTTAGAAGATCCCTTCAAGATGTTCGAGTGAGGAGGGGAGCAGATGTCGCCTCAGACCACCATCTGCTTACCTTAAGAATGAAGCTCAAGCTAAAGAAAAGCCGCACAGAGACAACAAGAAGACAGCGCTATAATGTAGGCCTCCTGAGAGAAACTGGAGTTAGAGAAGAGTTCAAACTGGTGCTGTCCAACCGGTTTCAAGCGCTACAGGAGCTAGTAAATGAAGAGGAGGCGGTCACCACAGAGCAGCAGTGGAAGGCAGTTAGAGAGGCGCTGAACTCAACCTGCAAAGACACTGTAGGGTTCAGGAAACACCACCACAAGGACTGGCTGTCGGCACAGACCTTGAAGAAGATAGAAGCGAGGAAGCAGAAGAAAGCAGCGGTCAACAACAGTCGCACGAGAGCAGCCAAAGTAAGGGCACAGGGGGAATACTCGGAAGCCAACCGCAAGGTGAAGAGGAGTATCAGGGCAGACAAGAGGGCCTACACAGACAGCCTGGCAGCAGAGGCAGAAAAGGCAGCAGGCAGCGGCAACATGAAACAGCTCTACGACATTACCAGAAGATTGTCGGGTAAGTATGGCCATACCAGTAAAAGACAAAGAAGGCAAGCCTATTGCAGACAGAGCAGACCAACTCGACAGATGGGCCGAGTATTTTGAAGAGTTACTGAACAGACCTAGCCCACCCAACCCCCCCGACATCCAGCCGGCAGAGACCGACCTACCCATCAGCTGTGACAGACCCAGCCGGGAAGAGATCAGAAAAGCAGTGGCATTTTTGAAGAATGGCAAAGCAGCAGGGCCAGATGGCATCCCAGCGGAGTCTCTGAAAGCAGACCTAGAGACAACAGTTGAGATGCTGTACCCACTGTTTGGAAAGATCTGGGAAGAGGAGGTGATGCCAGCTGACTGGAAGGAGGGGTACCTAATCAAGCTTCCCAAGAAAGGCGACCTCAGCAAGTGTTCCAACTACAGAGGAATCACCTTGCTGTCAGTACCAGGAAAGGTCTTCAACAGGATCATCCTAGAGAGAATGAAGAGCTCCGTTGACCCCCAGCTGAGAGACCAGCAAGCAGGATTCAGGAAGAACCGATCATGTACAGACCAGATCGCCACTCTCCGCATCATCGTGGAACAGTCTCTGGAGTGGAGCTCCCCGCTGTACGTCAACTTTGTGGATTATGAGAAAGCATTTGACAGTGTGGACCGAGAGACTCTGTGGAAACTCCTACGACACTACGGTGTACCCACAAAGCTCGTCCGCCTGATCAAGAGCAGCTATGATGGCATGACATGTCGCGTGATCCACGAAGGGCAGTTCACCAGAGAGCTCCAGGTCAGAACTGGTGTCAGGCAGGGATGTCTGCTGTCTCCGTTCCTCTTCCTACTGGCCATAGACTGGGTCATGAAGATGACCACAGAGCACAGACGAAGTGGAATACAGTGGACACTGTGGACACAGCTTGACGACCTCGATTTTGCAGACGACTTGGCATTACTGTCCCACACTCATCAACAAATGCAGGACAAGACCACGAGGCTTGCTGACATCTCGTCCCAAGTGGGCCTCACCATTCACAAACAGAAAACAAAGACAATGAGGCTGAACGCAACCAGGGAAGAACCAGTCTTGCTTGCTGGCACTCCGTTGGAGGAGGTGGAGTCCTTCACCTATCTCGGGAGCATCATAGACAAAAAAGGCGGCACTGATGCAGATGTCAGAGCACGAATCGGTAAAGCCAGAGCAGCCTTTCTCCAGTTGAAAAAAGTGTGGAGTTCCAGAGAGCTGTCACAACACACCAAAGTCCGGATTTTCAACTCCAATGTAAAAGCAGTTCTCCTATATGGAGCAGAGACTTGGAGATTGACAAAAACCACAGTCAACAGAGTACAGACCTTCATGAACAGTTGCCTTAGAAGAATTTTGAAAATCCACTTGCCAGAGAAGATCAGCAACGTCAGACTCTGGGAGAGAACGGAGCAGATAACAGCAGAGAATGAAATTGGGCGAAGAAGATGGGGATGGATCAGTCACAGTCTGAGAAAGCCAGCTTCCAGTATCACTAGGCAGGCATTGTCATGGAACCCCCAGGGAAAGAGGAAAAGAGGTAGGCCGAGAAACTCCTGGCGTCGAGACCTCCAAGCAGACATCAAGAGACTGGGAACCACCTGGAGTAGAATCGAAGGAGAAGCACAGGACAGGAGTTGCTGGAGGTCTCTCGTCGACGGCCTATACCCGGGTAGGGGTGACAGGCGTAAGTAAGTATGTGCAGTGAGAGTTTAAATAATTATGATTTTTTGTTTGTTTTTAACATGTTCCCTGTTTCCAACTGTTCTCGCATCTTCTCAGCATGGAGAGTGCCATTAATTTCTACTACCATGAGTTTTAATTGTGACAATAATTAATTTGTTTCCTCAAAATACATTAACGATGGCATTACTATGTGGGATATACCCCTTAACGATTTCAGCCTAAGCACCCTTGTGTGTACCTATACGACAAGGGGCGTAACTCAGAGAGTTGTATCCAAGTGACCGGGTAGTCTCCCCTCCCTCCATCCGGTCACGTGAGCCGTGTAACCCGCCAGTTGTGCCCTTAGCTTCACTGTGAACGGTTCACCGGCTTCAGCCTCTCACTTGGATTTTGACTACCTTACTTCCTACAACTTACCTAATGGCTAGAAAATGGCGAGGTAAGGCCTCGGGTTATGCCTACGGCTAAACAAACCATTTACAGCACCGTCAGCACATCCTGTGGAAATTTTTCGAACTTCGAAATTATTTCGGACTTTGCCTTCGAGTCTGGGCTTTGCCCTCGACCGGTTTGTGGGTACGGTTCACAGGGCCTTTCGCGGCTGGCCCCGCGCGGTTGCTTCATGGCTTCTGCTTTGTGTTGCAGCGCACAGCTTCGTACCTGCAAGAGATGCAAGGGTTTTCAGTGGCCGACGGATTCTCATAAGTTGGGTCCTGTGCCCTGTGCGCGATGTGGAAGGACCGGAAGTGGTCGCAGCTTTGGGAGTTCTATCAGCGACGCCGCCCGGGGGCTAAGGATTCTACCACGCCTTTGGATGATACCAGGTCAGTGCATAGCATTGTAGCTCCTTTAGCCCCCGCGCCGCCCAAATCTCCGCGCCGTCGTGCGACTTCGGAGATTGTAGGTCCCACTTCCCACTGGATTCTGGACTCAATCCCGGTTAGCCCTCTCATAGTGATGGCTGGAAGAGCCCACCCCGTCTCACATGGTCTTTGGCAAGAAGCGGCTGAGAGACCTCTGCCAGTCTCGCGTGGTCTTCCGCAAGGGGCGGCTGATAGACAGGGCATGCGGGAGTCTCTCCCGCTTATGCTGGCTTCCTCTAGACATCGTCCGTCAGCCACTGTCGGCGCTTGCAGGCCTCCGAGTTCGAAGTGGCGCTCGAGACCGCGCCGCTTCGGAAGGAGCACTAACCCTTGCCGTCGATCTCCTTCTCCCGGTGCAGTCAGGGCTCCCGGCCGGAGCCTGTCCCCTTGCGCCCCACGGCGTCACGTTCGCTCCAGCCACTCCCCCAGCCTGCGGGTGAGTTCCCGCGCTCACCGTGCCAGGGACCACCCTTGGCGCCTCGACGACCCACCGGCATCACGGGCTCTGCGTTCGGGCCGTCTTCCGCCCCTCGTCGTCCATGCAAGACCTCCGGTCAGTGCTACAGTAGAGCCCGGACCTCGGCAGCGTGCGTGCTCCGCTCGCCTTTCATCTGTCTCTAGCTCACTGCACGGACTTCCTGAGCGCTCCCCTGACAGACCCTATTGGTCTTCGGACACTGGTTCTCCTCACCGTGACATGGTGGCAGTGTCCCCCGCGGAGGGGAATGAAGACGTCCTCAGTTTGTATCCGGAGGACTCGGCGTTCACCATTTTCGCGCTGGAACCCCGCCTCCGCAGCGCTTCCGTGTCTGACACGCCAGGAGAGACGTCGGGCGCATCTGACACTTCACGGGCTCTAGACAAGGCAGCGCGGTTGATCTCGGCTATTCTTCCCTTCGAGGGATGCCCACCTTCGCCTCCACTCAAGAGGAAGGCTGCGGCCTCGGTCGATGCACCGCTTCAGGCGAAGCGTTTGTAGACTATTCCTCAGCCCCCGGGATTTAGAGATCTGATGGACGCCTTTAATGAGCATCTGTCCCAAGGCAAGCTGCATGACAGAGGGTTCTTTGCGGACACGCGTTGGCTGTTGGGCATCGATATCAAGTTTCAGCAAGCCTGGTACGCGGGACATTCTCAAGCCTTCTCCTGCACCCTCCCAGCGGTGGACTCGGCAGCGCAGTTGCAAGCCGGAGGAAAGGTGCCGGCCCGTTGGTTCTTCCCCCCCCCCCCCCTCCCGGACTGGAGCACACTGCAAGTCTCATTAGCAATTCTCTGGTGTGTGCAGGATTTTTGGACCTGGCCACTCAGGCGGTGGTGAGGAGTGTGAAGGAGTTTTGGGAGCGTCCGAATGAGTCCCAGTTACGCAACGTCTACTCTATCGCCATCACAGCCAATCGCGCAGTGCACCACATCGCGACCAATTCCTTGGTGGCGGCGGAAAATTGTGACCTGATGAGAAGGGACGCCGTGCTGAAGAGTTGCCCGGGCATCCTTCCGACCTTCATAGCTCAGCTGCGCCATGCCCCCCTGGGGGGCCCCCTCCTCTTTGGTTCCACCTGGCAAGAGGTGCAGGACTCCACCAAGGACCTGTGGCCAAGGACTCCTAGGTCGGATCCTGCCAGGTTTCCAGCCTCCCACAGGGACAGAGATCGTGCCTTGCGGAGCTTCAGACCCTCCACCCGACTGGTTCCCAGACTACTTCCCAGAACCAGACCACAGGCCCCCGCTGGTCGGGCCTGCCCTCTTCAGGCCTCGACCTCTACCTGGCCCCGGAGCGCACGGAGGCCCAGGCACGGGAGGGCCCAGTGACTTCCCCCCAACGCTGCCCCCGCCAACCCCTGCAGGGCCTCCAGTCGGCAGGAGGCTTTTGAGGCACAGCGATGAGTGGCAGTTGCTGTTGCCGGAGGACCCTTGGATTCTTGACACGATCTCGCTCGGACTTCAGATCTCGTTTTCGACTCCCCCACCTTTGAGACGTTTGCCTCTGTGGACAGACATGCCAGCCGAACAGGACAGGGCGGACGCTCTTCAAGGGGAAATTGCCGCTCTACTTCGCAAGGCAGCCACGGAAGTAGTGGCGCGACAGGACTTCCCAGCGTTCTACAGTCGGCTCTTCGTGGTCCCGAAGCCCGGAGGCAAGTGGTGACTGTTCATCGACTTCTCTGCCCTGAACAAGTTCATTGTCGCCCCCTCCTTTCGTATGGAAATGGCAAGAGCCTTACGAGCTTTGGTACAACCTATGGATTATGCAGTCAGTCTCGACCTCTCCGACGCATACCTGCCCATTCCCATGCACCCCACCTCCCGGCGTTACCTAAGTTTCGCCTTTGGCGGGGTCGTTTACCAGTTTCGGGCCCTACCCTTCGGTCTCAACCTCAGCCCTTGGGTTTTCACAAGGATTATGGACGCTGTAGTCGCCAGACTTACTTACTTACGCCTGTCACCCCTACCCGGGTATAGGCCGTCGACGAGAGACCTCCAGCAACTCCTGTCCTGAGCTTCTCCTTCGATTCTACTCCAGGTGGTTCCCAGTCTCTTGATGTCTGCTTGGAGGTCTCGACGCCAGGAGTTTCTCGGCCTACCTCTTTTCCTCTTTCCCTGGGGGTTCCATGACAATGCCTGCCTAGTGATACTGGAAGCTGGCTTTCTCAGACTGTGACCGATCCATCCCCATCTTCTTCACCCAATTTCATTCTCTGCTGTTATCTGCTCTGTTCTCTCCCAGAGTCTGACGTTGCTGATCTTCTCTGGCCAGTGGATTTTCAAAATTCTTCTAAGGCAACTGTTCATGAAGGTCTGTACTCTGTTGACTGTGGTTTTTGTCAATCTCCAAGTCTCTGCTCCATATAAGAGAACTGCTTTTACATTGGAGTTGAAAATCCGGACTTTGGTGTGTTATGACAGCTCTCTGGAGCTCCACACTTTTTTCAACTGGAGAAAGGCTGCTCTGGCTTTACCGATTCGTGCTCTGACATCTGCATCAGTGCTGCCTTTTTTGTCTATGATGCTCCTGAGATAGGTGAAGGACTCCACCTCCTCCAACGGGGTGCCAGCAAGCAAAACTGGTTGTTCCCTGGTTGCGTTCAGCCTCATTGTTTTTGTTTTCTGTTTGTGAATGGTGAGGCCCACTTGGGACGAGATGTCAGCAAGCCTCGTGGTCTTGTCCTGCATTTGTTGATGAGTGTGGGACAGTAATGCCAAGTCGTCTGCAAAATCGAGGTTGTCAAGCTGTGTCCACAGTGTCCACTGTATTCCACTTCGTCTGTGCTCTGTGGTCATCTTCATGACCCAGTCTATGGCCAGTAGGAAGAGGAACGGAGACAGCAGACACCCCTGCCTGACACCGGTTCTGACCTGGAGCTCCCTGGTGAACTGCCCTTCGTGGATCACGCGACATGTCATGCCATCGTAGCTGCTCTTGATCAGGCGGACGAGCTTTGTGGGTACACCGTAGTGTCGTAGGAGTGTAGTCGCCAGAGCCAGGCAGGATTCCTCGAGCCCAACTATCACGACGATCTGCTCCTCAGTAATCAAGACTCGGCCGCACTAGCAGCGGACAGAGATGCTCTTCTAGCTCTGCTTCGCCTTTTCGGATTCTTCCTCAACAAGGGAAAGTCGGACCTGGTGCCGTCACACTGGTTTATCCACCTGGGTATGGAGTTTTTGACCGATCTCAACAGGGTGCGTCTACCGGAGCCTCGGATCCAGAAACTGGCGACCTTGGCGCAGCAAATCTCCATAGCGAATGCTCTTCCGGCCAGGACCTGGCTCCAGCTCTTGGGTTTGATCAATGTGGCGGCGGACCTGTTACCCCTGGGCAGACTTTACGCTCGACCGCTACAGCTTCATCTCCTGCTTCACTGGTGTCCGTCCTCGGGAGATCTCTCAGCCCCGGTCCCGGTCTCGTTGCTTATCTGGCCGCACCTGCTTCGTTGGACAGATCGTTCTTGGTTGGCGACAGGAGTTCCGCTCTCCACCCCTCCCCCGACTTTTTCCATTTGCACGGACACAAGTTACGACGGATGGGGGGGGCCCATTTACTGCCGGACTTCAGCACCGTCTCAGGCCTTTGGTCGACGGACCTTCGAGACCAACATATCAACTGGCTGGAGTTAAAGGCGGTGTG
Source organism: Semisulcospira habei (assembly GCA_036245525.1). Taxonomy (NCBI): domain Eukaryota; kingdom Metazoa; phylum Mollusca; class Gastropoda; family Semisulcospiridae; genus Semisulcospira; species Semisulcospira habei. Next base: position 85,859,871 of record BTPG01000001.1, read on the forward strand.
GTTAGCCCTCATCCACTGGGAATCGCGATTGGGCGACCAGTCAGACCATGCCATGATTTATCTTGTGCCAGCATACAAGCAACAACTCAAAAGTGCAAAAGCAAAAGTAAAATCAATCAAACAATGGTCACCTGAGGCAGCTGAAACACTCCGTGGCTGTCTAGAGTGCACTGACTGGGATGTGTTTAAGGAGGTAACATCAGACATTCACGAGTACACAGAGGCTGTCACTGACTACATTGCCTTCTGTGAGAGCCTCTGTATTCCCACCAAGACCTGCAAGAGTTTTCCTAATGACAAGCCATGGTTTACAGTAGACATTAAACACAAACTCAACGAAAAACATGACGCATACAAAGACAATGACAGAGAAAGGTACAAACAAGCCAGGTATGCAGTACTAAAAGCAATTAAGACTGCCAAGCGCAACTTCAGATACAGACTAGAACAGAAAATCGCAGCTAGTAACCCTAGAGATATTTGGCAAGGCCTCAAAGACATTACAAACTATAAACCAGCTTCCAAGACTGCTGATGTTACAGATGCGTCTCTTCCAGACACTCTGAATGACTTTTATAGTCGTTTTGACAAAAAGAATATGACCCCACCTCCTTCTGTGGAGAGGAGTCATACTGAGAACCCACCTTTCATTATTCTAGACGCCGATGTCAGGTGCATGTTTCAGCGTCTAGACAGCAGGAAAGCTGCCGGTCCAGATAACATTTCTCCACGCTTACTCAGAAACTGTGCGGACCAGCTCTCGGGCGTCTTTACTGACATTTTCAACATGTCTCTCTCTCAGTGCACTGTTCCTCAGTGTTTCAAAAGGTCCACCATCATTCCTGTTCCGAAAAAATCCAAAGTGTCCTCCCTAAATGACTACAGACCGGTCGCTCTGACCTCAGTTGTCATGAAGACGCTTGAGCGCCTCGTCCTCCGGTTTCTGAGAACATTTACCGACCCTCTGCTGGATTGTTTTCAATTCGCGTATCGCGAAAAACGTTCCGTGGAGGATGCGGTGTCACTTGGTTTGTTTTATGTTTTACAACACCTTGAAATCCCAAACACCTATGCCAGAATTTTATTTGTTGATTACAGTTCTGCTTTTAACACCATTATTCCATCCAAATTGTACCAGAAGATCCAGCAAATTGGAGTTCCAGAGACATTGTGCCTCTGGACCCTCGATTTCCTGTTGATGAGACCACAGGTCGTTAAAATTGGTGGAAATGTGTCATCCACCCTCACTTTATCCACGGGCACGCCTCAGGGGTGCGTGCTCTCCCCTATGCTCTACTCCCTGTTTACTTATGACTGTGCTTCATGCCATGCCAGTACTAAAGTTCTGAAATTTGCAGATGACACCACAGTGGAAGGGTGCATTACAAACTCAGACGAATCCGCTTACCGTAGTCAGGTTGAGACTCTAATTAGTTGGTGTAATAACAACAACCTTGAACTGAACTCTGGCAAAACAAAAGAAATGATTGTGGACTTTAGAAAGAAACAGTCCCCTCCGCCTCCCCCTCTTGTGATCAATAGTGAAATCATTGAAACAGTCCAGAACTTTAAGTTTCTTGGCACTACCCTGTCATGTGACCTGAAGTGGGAGGAAAACACTCGCCTTATCGTCCAAAAAGCACAGCAGCGCTTGTTCTTCCTGCGACGTCTGAAAAGTTTCGGTCTCGGTGCCCACATGTTGATGCAATTCTACCGAGCTGTGATTGAGAGCGTGCTCACCTTTTCGATCACGGTTTGGTATGGTTCCATCACGGCCAAAGAGAAAATCAGACTGAGTAGGGTGGTCAAGACCGCTTCAAAAATCATAGGCAGAGATCTTCCTAGCCTGGACTCACTGTACCAGCAGCTTCTCTTACGTAGAGCACGTCTTATCTCCAGTGATTCCACCCACCCCGGCAATGAGCTTTTTCAAATTTTACCATCAGGGCGCAGGTACAGGTCCATCAGTACCAGGACCAGCAGATTCCGCAACAGTTTTTTCCCTCTTGCTGTTCACGCTCTCTCTGATCAACCGGACTAATTGGAGAGAGCGCGAGTGGCGAGTGAGAATGATTGTGTACAGTCAGTTTTTAACTGTATCAGATGTTTCTCTCTCTCTCTCTCTCTCTCTCTCTCTCTCTCTCTCTCTCTCTCTCTCTGTGTGTGTGTGTGTGTGTGTTTAGTCTTAGTAACTGACATCAAGACAAATTCCAATGTTTTTATTGTTTTGTACATGGAAACATATGGCAATAAACCATAAACCATCTTATCTTATCTTATCTTATCTTATCTTATCTTATCTGATTCTGTCCAGCAATGCGACGGTGGTGGCCTATATTCAGAAGCAAGGTGGCACTCAGCCTTCGACCCTCTGCATGCTTCTCTACCAGATCTTCCTGTGGAGCAGAGTTCGCAGGATTACACTCCGAGCACGTCACATCCCGGGACGCCTGAATGTTCTCGTGGACTCCCTCTCGCGACAGGGACAGCTTCTCCACACCGAGTGGTCTCTGCAGCCAGACATCTTCCGCATGATCTGTGCACACTGGGAGACACCCATGATCGACCTGTTTGCCACCAGATGGAACAAGCAGCTCCCGCTATTTGTCTCCCCCATTCCGGACCCCCTCGCTTGGGTGGTGGATGTGCTGTCGATCTCCTGGGAGGGCCTGGTAACCTACACGTACCCTCCCTCGGTGCTAGTGCCCAAGGTTCTCCTCAAGCTGCGGGGATGCAACACGGTCCTCCTGCTCATCGCTCCGTTCAGTTGGAACAGGATGTGGACGACAGACCTTCTCAGCCTCGCCACCGACCCGCCTCTCCGGCTCTCCATGCCTCGGACGATGCTGAAGCAGCCCAGGCAGAACCTCTTCCACCCCTGTCCAGAGAGACTGCTGCTTCACGCCTGAAGGTTGTCCGGCGTGCCCTCGCAACTCGAGGTTTCTTGGATGCAGCAGTGGAGGCGATCGTGGCAGCCCGCAGACCGTCCTCCCTCTGGGTGTACGAAGGAAATTGGAGGGTCCTACAGTCCTGGTGCGAGCCCCGGCGCCTCACCCCCATGGCCCTGACCATGCCACATCTGGCCGAGTTCTTCTTGTGGCTGTTTCAGGAACAGGACTTGGCCCCGATCACCATTCGCGGTTATCTCTCAATGGTGGCTGACACGTATCGGCACTTAGGCCGACCGGACCCGGGAGCGTGCAAAGACCTCTCAGACTTGATGTCCCATTTTGAACTCCAACGACCAGTCACCCGTTCTCTTGTCACACGCTGGGATCTTCTATGGGTTGACCTGGTTGAACTCCAGTCACTTTGAGCCTCTTCCTCTTCCTCTTGCCCGCCTAGCGGACCTGACTAGGAAGACCTGCTTCCTCCTAGCCCTCGCCACAGCCGCCAGAGTCAGCGAGTTGCATGCCCTGTCTGTAGACCCTGCCTGCTTGCAGTTCAGGATGGATGGTTCGGTTCAGCTTCCGACCAACCCTTCCTTCATGGCCAAGAATAGACTCCCCTCGGCTGCACCCCAGGATTCGACCGGTCCCAGACATCATGGCTGCAGGACCTGGTCCGAGCGTTAAAAGTCTACCTGCGCAGAGTGAAGCCCTTGAGAAGAGGTCGCTCCTGCCTTTTCCTGCCCTTGGCCCCAGGCCGGGCCGACATTTCCACCCAGACGATCTCGTCTTGGTTGCGATGGACTATACGTTCCGCTTACAATGATCTCTCCCCACCGGGTGCCAAGAGAATGCGGATACGGGCTCATGAAGTTAGAGCGATCGCCGCCAGCGTCGCGTTCCACCGCAACTGCGCAGTCAGAGACATCATCACAGCGGTCAGGTGGCGGTCAGAGTTCACCTTCGCCGTTACGGGGTTTTGGGCATCACCCTCCACCTTTTCACTATTCTTCCACATAGTAATGCCATCGGTAATGTATTTTGAGGAAACAGATGTATTTTTCTCTAAAATGTATTTTTTCGAAAAATACTTACCGATGGCATTGCTCGGAGGGCCCTCGCACCTACCCTGCTTGCCGCCTTTACGCTAAGTGTACAACTGGCGGGATACACGACTCACGTGACCGGATGGAGGGAGGCGTGACTACCCGCTCACTTGGATACAACTCTCTGAGTTACACCCCATGTCGTATTTAGGCTGAAATCGGGTAAATTAAGGGGTATATTCCACATAGTAATGCCATCGGTAAGTATTTTTCGAAAAAAATACATTTTAGAGAAAAATACATTTTCTGCCCACCCATTTACCCAGTTTTGATTGTGCATCCACCCACTAACCAGTAACATATGTTGCCGCCTGTGTTTTTTTTTTACCCAGGGACCTGTACCAGCACAGAACATTCAGGATGAGGTAAGTCATGCATGACCATGCACCCCTCAGTCTCATGTTGACCCATTTTGCCCCTAACATACTACAGCCGAAGACTAATCACCCATGCTAATTCAAGGGTAGTGCCTGGTTAACTTGGTGCCATCAGGCACAAAGCTAATCTGGCACTACCCTTGAAATATGGTTGATCCATCTCCTGCAACTGATACATGGTCATCAGTTGACAACTCCAAAATATAGGAAATGCAGCCATGGCATTAATGCATAAATTCACAACTCTCTTGTGCATGCGGGGTTGGGGGGGGGTGGGGGGTGGGGGGGGGGGTGGGGGGTGGGGGGGGGGGTGTTAACCCCTTCATTGCCAGTGATCGCAGATTGTGTTTCTGAAATCTTTGTTAATTCTACGCCAAAGAGCCCCAGCCGTCCAGTGAACATGGATACAGAGTGGAACTAGCAAGAGGCATAGAACCTCATGAGCCCCTGCAGATGCGGGGGCTCATGAGACTCTATGTCTCTTGCAGTTGAGTGGTGGTCTCTTCTCAGCAGTGAAAGAGTTAACTGTCCAGTGCATGCAGCCATCAATACTGCTTACAGTACCAATGGCTGCATGCACAAAGGGGGGGGAGGGTCTGAGATGCAGCTCTACACGTGTACGTGGCACCCTACAGTAACTATGAACCAGTTACAGGAGATGGATTGACTATGGTTTTGTTTAAGGGTAGTGCCTTATTAGTTTAAAGCATGACACTTTCTCTAGCATTGCCCTTGTAGTTGTTGGGTCAGCCCATCACCAGAGGTAAAGGGTTGAATAAACACTGTTTCTCCCATGTTTCAATTCATTCCTTCTGCCAACTAATCACTTCGTGTGGCTTCTTGATGAGACAATTGTTAAACTTCTTCGACTGCACAGTTAAATTCAACATGATCCAGCTGCAAGAGACATAAATCCCAGTGAGACTGTGCAGGTGCATGGGCTCATGAGGATATATGGCTCTTGCTGATACCACTATGTGACATGATCCAGCTGCAAGAGACATAAATCCCAGTGAGACTGTGCAGGTGCATGGGCTCATGAGGATATATGCCTCTTGCTGATACCACTATGTGACATGATCCAGCTGCAAGAGACATAAATCCCAGTGAGACTGTGCAGGTGCATGGGCTCATGAGGATATATGCCTCTTGCTGATACCACTATGTGACATGATCCAGCTGCAAGAGACATAAATCCCAGTGAGACTGTGCAGGTGCATGGGCTCATGAGGATATATGCCTCTTGCTGATACCACTATGTGCCCATGTTCTTTAGATGGCTGCCTGTGGATCTTTGATGTTGGATTGACAGTGATTTAGAAATATCCACATACATACTTGTAATTTAAAGTCAACCCCTATCTTGCAGTCTTAGCAGAAATAGAAATTACATGTCTAAATAGCAAGAGAAGACACACAAATGATTGGAAAATGATAAACGCTATCTGTCCTACATGTTTTCACAATAGACAGAAGTAGGTCAAAATTGCACATGTTTTGATAAACAATTAGTGGTTTAAATGTCCTGAACAAACAAGTGCTATGGCATGTTTGTCCAGGCTTTTAATCTACTATTTACGTTAAACACATGCAAATTTTGACATACATGTACTTCTGATTCCAAACAACCCCTGTTGCCGACCTCACCCATTTATGTTCTTTAGCATTGTGACTTTATGACATTTAGAGGGGACATGGGAGGTTAAATTGAATGCATGCAGTTCATGTCTGTGACCTGCGTGTGCAATGTTTTGTGATATATTGACACGAGCGTGTGCAGTTGATGTCACAGATTCGGAACCTGAAGAACATGCTCGAGGAAGAGAAGGAGAGGAGTCGTGAACTGGAACAGCGCATAGCTGCTAGCACCGACGCCTCACAGGTACAATACTGTGCACACCTTGCCTTCCACCTGTCGTAGTCCCACATTAGTTGTCTCCCTCAGTTTACTGCCAGCAGCAGTGAATTGAGGGAGATAACCAGTGTGGTAATACAGTCAAACCTGTCAAGGCAATCACCTGTAAAAGCGACCACCGGTCTAAGTAGACAGCCCATTTTTGGTTCCATGGTCATCTTTCTGTTACTTAGATGACTGTGTAAGAAGACTGCCTGTCTGACGCGACCACCTTTTGATAAACCCTTGTGTGGTGGCCTTACACAGGGTTTGACTGTAGTCCTAGCCCCTTGTGCATGTAGGCAGCATAGGCACTGTTTACAGTACTGGTGGCTGAGTGCACAAGAGGTCTAATGATGCCTTCCACCTCGTGTCTATCGACATTCCTAGCCCCACGCAGCCAGTGCTTCTAGTGCATTTACAATACTGGTGTCTGCATAGACAATGGGTTTAGTTGCACCCACATTCTGCACACACTGTTACGATTGTGGTTGTGTTGTTCTGTGAGAGCATGCATGTGTTAATTGTAGGAAACGATCCGATATTTATTTGAGCTATCATGGTTACGTATCACGTACCATTTCAGTGAGATTCTTTATCATTCATCCATGATAGCGGTTTTGGCTTTGTTATGATACGTTAATTTTAGTCCGGAAGCTTCTAGAAAAGTCGCACGGAGAAGAGTGGTCGATTTTCGTTTTGCTTAGATTAGTTGAGAATGAACCAGAATGTTCGAAACAGAGTCGCGCTGTCTAGTGACCTCGTACATGTGACATCAAAAGAGTAAGGTACATTTTTGTAACATAGTAGCAAAGCTGCTGGTCATAGTTGTTTACTGTGCGCGTGAAATTAGCAGCTGTTCTTTGTGTGTTGTGAAAAGTCGTAAATGGTTTCCCATATTTTTGTGTGATATCATTACATACTGGGATTTGGGGCTGAAATGAGCAGCCGAATTTTTGTAGACAATTTAAGTTATTCGAGAAAGTTCTTTTATTAATATTTATGAGTTTCAGTAATGTGTTTCGTTCTGATTGGTTGCGTTGTGTAAATTCATTAGATTATTCTAGAAAGTTTTTATACTATATAAACTTTGTGCTGGGAAGCACGGGGGTACATTGTCTTGCATTGTCAGTTGTAGAGACACACAGTTTATCGTAGGTACGTGGCCCGTATAGGGTGTACATTGTGAGAGACGCAGCTTAAAGGTGGTGTACGTTGTATGAGAAACATTGTGTCGCCAGTGTGGACATTTGCAGAAGAGACATTGTATCAGTGTTGATGCATTTGGAAATGCATTGTGTAGAGATCGCATCGCTGAATTAAAATATTGTTGGAACTGTTACTCCAGTATTGTCTACATCCTTAAGCCACGTGTGACGGGTTGCAGCTGACTTTACGTGTGTGCGTCTGGTGTGTTTATCATACTACGACTACGACTTCACCATGTAACACACACCTTGCTTTAAACCTTGTGTCTAGTCATACTTCTAGCCCCGCTGTGCATGTATCCAGCAGTACTGTTTATGGTTCTGGTGGCTACATGCAGTTTCCAACCACGCTAGGATCCGGCAAGAGGGGTAGATTCTCTTGAGCCCCCACATTTGTGTAACCTCAGCGGGGGACTGTGACTTCTGTGAGGTGGTGGTGCATGTGACAGTGATGAAAAGAAATTCAGACCAAATTAATGGGCGTGTAAAATGCAAAGAAAGTTCCAAATGAAGAAAAAAAAAACGTTCTTAGAAAAGACAATTACAACACAATTGATTACTATTTTGGTGAAAAGAGGAGCAGTGAGTTACACACAAGATCCACCATAATAATTCAAGGGTGGTGCCAGAATAGCTTGGCGCCTGTAGGCGCCAAGCTATTCTGGCATCACCCTTGAACTATCATTGCGTAGCTTATAGCAGCAGCTTGTCAGGGCAGAATGTGTTGAAGAGTTAGATTTGGTCAAAAATCTGTGAGCTAGGCTATGTATCGGGGGAAAAGTCAGCGAGCTAGGCTATACATTGGCAATGTAGGCATAATGGACCATATTATGTCATTACTTGCAGGGGTTGACGAAGGATGCACCAGACACAGACAGCTGGCATGACAGTGACGAAGAACTCTTTGATGCTGAAGGTCAGTCAGCTTACACACATTTAAATAAGGGGTGCTTGGTGGGTGGCATCATCTGTTGACCCCCCTGCGCATGTTTAATAATAATAATAATAATATATATTTTTAAGGCGCCTATACTTTCGATAGAAAAGCTCTAGGCGCCGTACAAATGACATACTAACATACATACACCTTGCATCCTACAGCACATATATATTCCCTAACATACACACTCACGCAACAAGATATACACGGAAAATAAGCTTAGCAAAGTGAACACACCAACAAGAAATGTTCACACACACCAAAGATATACGTGTACCATAAAACTAATAACGGATACACCAGGCAGCTGTCACTGACAACAAAAAATTATAACGGTGAATGCACGTTTAAAGGAATAAATGCGTCTTTAAAGACTGCCGGAAACTATTGGCTGATTCAACATATCTGAGGGACTGTGGGAGTTTATTCCAAAGAAATGGTCCTTGGTATGAGAAAGACCTCTTGCCAAAAAACTTAGTTCTCACAGTCGAAAAGTGTAATAGTTTAATGTCTGCTGAGGAACCGAGCTGTCTTGAAGGTGTGTACAAATGAAGCTTAGCTCAGAAAGATAGACAGGGCCAGTAGAAGGAGACAGACAGGTATGACAGATGGACAGAACTTTGTATTGTATTCTAGATGTGATAGGCAACCAATCGAGTGAACACAGGATGGGTGTGATGTGGTCTGACTTTGCCTTGACAACAAGCCGTGCTGCTGAGTTCTGCACCTTCTGGAGCCGATCCAGAAGGTACCAAGGACAGCCACACAGGAGTGCATTGAATGTGTCAAAGAGCAAGTGTGATGATGTCAAAGAGTGACAAACAGATGCTGCACTTACATATGTGGGTAGTATAATATTTTGTTGCTCTGTTTGCAGGGAAAAAGTCAAAGAGCGGCCGTGCCATGAATGACAAGCAGATGGTGGCCATGTTGCGCAGTCAGATACTGACACTACGCCAGGAGAACGACCAGCTGAAGGAAAAACTACAGGTAATACAGTGAGCGCTTTTGTTGGGACACTTCAGCTATACCCTTAGTGTATTATGCCCTATATATTTATTTAATAAGTACCGCGTAATCGCGTACTAGTGTGTCTTTATGCCCCTATGGCTTCCCCATTGATCACTATCCTCCACAGACATCTTTATTTCCTTTCTTTCTCAGTTCTGCTGTTTTTATGGTGAAACTCCTGAATTGTTTCTGACTTCAGACCAGAAGGTGACTTTCAAGATGTACAATGCAAAGAAAATCCCAAGAAAGAAAGAAACAAGTTTGGAAAGGACAGTTGCAACAGTCTGCAAAATAAATTTGTCCTGTCTACCCTTTTCATCCTGATACACCCATTGCTTGGAATATAAATGTTGACTGATAGTTCAAGGGTGGTGCCAGAATAGCTTGGCGCCTTAGGCGCCAAGCTATTCTGGCACCACCCTCGAACTAAAACGGCGGTTGATCTATCTCAGAGTCTGTAATGTAGCCTTCATAGGACAATAAGCAGTGTATACATAATAATCAGCCTCAGATGTAATGGGTTAAGCACATTTCTTTGGATTTTCTTTGCTCTTCTGGCTTGTTTTTTTATTAACCCATATCATACTGAGGCTAAAAGCTTCAAATTTGTACACTGCCATAAGCAAGCTACATTATAGTACTTACAAATAAGGAGGATATAGACCAATGGCTTTAGTTCAAGGGTGGTGCCAGAAAAATTTGGCGCCTACCATGCTATTCTGGCACTACAACTATTTTAGTAAACTTATTTCATACACTGGGGTATTCTGAATGATAAGGGTTAATGCTTTTTGAAACAAATCTAAAGTGTATAAAGACAGCCGTAACGTCTCTCAGGCAAGTGCAACCCAGTGCTGTTTCCTTCCTTTGGCTGTATACCATTTTTAACCCATGGCCTACCGTCATACCTGCCATATAAATGTTTCCGCTTGTAGCGCCTTACATGTTAGAAAATATTGACTGCCCATACTTATTGAAACTTGGTCCCAGTTTTTGCAAAAGGCCCTCAGTCCAATGTCACCCTCGACTGGACTGCGCATAGTCATGTGCAGTCCAGCTGTGGCTGATGTGGGCTCCAGAACCTTTTGTGCATTGGGGTGCGTTTCTCAACTTGACTACTATTGATGAGACCACTTGGTGGAAAAGTCACCTACTTATGTGTCTCTCCACCAGTCAGTATAGTCAGCAGCAGCCAAGGAGTTAATGCACCGATATGTAGGATTAGGGGTGGTGCTGATGTTGGTCGTCACAGTTTGGCTAGTGTTGATGTTGGCCGACAAGAGTTGGTTAATCTTAACTCATTCAGCCTCGACACACCACAGCAAGACATGGATCGAGCATGATAGTTCGAGGGTGGTGCCAGAATAGCTTGGCGCCCTTAGGCGCCAAGCTATTCTGGCACCACCCTTGAACTGTCATGCGCAATCTGTCTCTAGAGTTGTAATACAGTCCTTCAGAGGGCAAATTCCAAATTTGGGGATTTCGGTCCTGGGGCAGAATGCGTTAATGTTGGCAAAGTTTTTAGTCCAGTTTTTGTGTTCTCCAGGGCTGATCATGAGCGGTGGTGGTGGGCAGGGTGCCTAGTCAGGTGACTGCATGTCATGAATGGTGCTGCGCAATGTGTTTTCACATGTTGCATGTGTGGTGGTTGGGGGGAGGGGGGTGGGGGGGGGTACCCATGCATGTAGGGGGGGGGGGGGGGGGTACCCATGCATGTAACCCTAGTGAATGTGGAATAGCGTAACGATGCAGCGTGAATGTTGTCGGCCTGTTGTTCCACAGGTGGTAAAATCGGCCCACTGAAGGTAAAAGGTAAGTCCAGTTTTGTGAAAAGTTAGATTTTCTTTGGAATACAATGCAAATATCATTTTTCACAAAAAATGGACTTGTCTGTATTGTTTTGCCTTCACAGTGCCGAAATACCCTGATCAAGCGGAGAAGCACACATGAACCCATATGTGACCCTCTCTCACGAAACCAGTCTTAACTCGCAGCGAGCTGAGCCAATCAGCACTACACGCAATAATATGTGGTGGGGGTCAATCTGGGTCATTTTCACTTTTTTGCAGAAATGTATTCTACATACACCAAAATATCGTATGGTTAAAATCTTTATCATGAAAAATGCCATTAAATAGGTTAAAAATGATTTTAAAAGTCTGAGCTTGGCCCCAATTATCCTGCACACAGGCACTTTACAGGCTGTTTTCTCAAAATGGCCACCGGAGGCTTTAACAACTTTAAACACTAACATCATCATCATCATCAGTCCCTTGCCCGAACTGGGCGTTGGGGGGACTGAAAGGCAGCAGCAACAGACAGTGCTCTCCACTGAGTTCTATTTTGGGCGGTGGCAAGCAAGTCTGGCATCTCGAGTTCGGTCCATTCTTTTATGTTTGCGACCCAACTCTTTCTCTGACGACCTCGCCGACGACTTCCTTCGAGAGTGCCTTGGAGGATAGTCTTGGACAAGGTGTTGTGTCGGGTCACGTGGCCAAACCAAGCAAGCTTGCGCCGTTTCACGGTTGCCAGAAGAGGTTCATGTGGGCCCACCAGGGAGGTGACGATGCTCCGTACATATTCGTTGGTTTTGTGCTCGCGGTACGAGATGCGGAGCAACTTCCTCAGGCACTTGTTCTCAAAGGCCTGGATTTTCTTTTCTGAGTCTGCAAGCAGTGTCCAAGTCTCACAGCCGTAGAGTAGAATAGACACTACGAGGGACTTGTAAAGCCTGTACTTGATGGTGAAGCTGATGGAGTTACTTCGCCATATCCTGTCCAGCCTGGCCATTGCGGATGTTGCTGTACCTATCCTGATACGGATCTCTGCTACGCAACTACCGTCTTTGGACAGGGTGGCTCCCAAGTACTTGAAGCTATTGACCTCTTCTAGCTTCTGGCCGTTCATGTGAATGTTGCTGCTGCTGTCGCTTGTGGTGTTGATCATCACTTTGCTTTTATCCGTACTGATCTCCATGCCATAAGACCCTGCGCTACTTGAAAGTTTGTCTGTCAGGTTTTGGAGCTCACTATTGCTGCCTGCCATGAGGTCAATATCGTCTGCGAATCGAAGATTGCACAGGGATCTGCCACCAATAGAGATTGAAGTATGGTGGTCGTGGAGGGTTTCCTGCATGATCTTCTCCAGGAATATGTTGAAAAGGACAGGAGAGAGCAGGCATCCTTGACGGACACCGATCGTCGTCCTGAAGAACTCGCCTGACTGATTGTTAAGTAGAACTGCGCTGCAGGCGTTCTTGTAAAGCGCTTCTATCATTTGGATCAGTCCCTCCTCTATGTTGAACGATCTCATGACTTGCCAGAGTCCGTCGTGCCAGACGCGATCAAATGCTTTCCTGAAATCAATGAAGTTGTGGTAGAGTTCGCGCTGATGCTGCAGATGTTTCTCGATCAGGACGCGGCAGTTGAAAATCTGCTCTACAGTGCTTCTTCCAACTCTAAACACTAACAACTTCTACAATTTTTGCACTACAGCATACAGTCATATATCACAGTAATAAGCAAACACTGTAGTTTTCAGAAACGTATATATGTCAAAACATCCAAAATGCGAGTTAAGACTGATTTTGTGAGAGAGGGTCACATATAGCCCCAACGTCCCACAGTAGGAGATGGACTGACCATGATATTTCAAGGGTAGTGCCGGATTAGCTTTGCGCCATCCAGCACCAAGCTAATCTGGCACTCTCCTGCAACTGGTACATAGTTGTGGGGTGACACCTCCAAAATTTAGGAAATGGGGCCTAGGGGCTAATTGGGTTAAACCTGGTGAGTCCTTCTACTCCCAACTTGCGAGGGCCATGATGTATATGGGTGGTTGTGTCAACAAGCTGTGTAGTTTTTTGTCTGTTCACATGCAGTTCCCACGGGACTGTTTAGTTAGGAATCTGGCTAGAGTCGTTTCACAAAGTATTGCACATGCTTAAATAAGTGACAATGCACTCCATGCAGTAGAAGCATAAATGTTTAGAATACAAGTACCTCACTGGCATGACTTTGTTGTTTTGAACGTTTTCATCTTGCGGTCATGTACCAACTTTGGTTTTAATTTGGTGTTTGGCTTGCACAGAAGTTAGTTTTTGTTAAGCGCCTAGAGCTCTAATCTGAGATTAGGCGCTATACAAGTACTCATTATTATTGACTAGGTGATTTTTGCAGAAAATATTTTGTTCATCAACTGACACTACTGTTTTCCTCATTGACTTTAACTGGCATGGATTTGGCAGCATGACTAGCTTGAGTAAATGGCAAAGAATCTTGGTTGTGTTTATTTGATTTTTCCAACAACAGTTTACTTTGGTTACAAAAGTGTCAGAAATAATAATAATATCATTTTCAGAGGTCTTCACTCACGGTGTAAATTACTTCTCTTGTAACAAACCTTGGATATTTCAACAAACCCATTTGAGTGCTCTTGCATTTTGTTGTGTCTGAAGTTTACTGCAATGTTTTTTCACTTTTTAGTAACACATGGTTCATTGTCTTCAGTCCTTGAGACTTAACCCTTTTAGCCCCAGATCCCTACAGCAGGAGATGGCCTGACCATGATAATTCAAGGGTAGTGCCAGATTAGCTTGGCGCCTCCTTCAGGCGCCAAGCTAATCTGGCACTACCCGTGAATTATCATGGTCAGTCCATTTCCTGCAACTGATACATAGTCGTTAAGCAAAACCTCTCAAATTTGAGAAATGGAACCTTGGAGCTAAAAGGGTTAATCAGCTTTTACAAAATCTCAAACATAAATTCAGCTTTTTTGTTCAGACAAAACAGTCCTTTAGTTCCATTTGCAAGAGGCATACATTCTCACGAGCCCCTGCAGTAGCAGGAGCTTATGAGAATTAAGTTCTCTTGCTGGAATCTTTCAGCAGAAATTATACCCTTTGTCAGGTAGCCTGTGAACTGCTTTCAGCCATTTCAAAACTTTCACCCATGGTGACATTAGAACAGTAAAACGAATATCAACAGTACAGTCAAACATTTGTGCATGCAATGTATTGTATATAAATGATCTTTCAGCGCTGCCTGTGCATGTTCCATTCAATATCATTGTTAGTACAGGAATACATGTATTTTAACATCAGGTACATAATAAGTACATAATAACTTAAGTTGTTAATGCAGGTGCAAAATTTATTTCTAGAAAGTCCAGTTCTTCCCGCTCTTTTTTCTCTGGTGTCAGGCCTTTTTATAAAGTTTGAAAGTACAAGTGATCAAATAGCGAAGCTAACCCTTCACTCCACATAAATGTACTACGTTTTGTGTTCAGTGTGTGGGTGATTGCCTTTGCCACATGTGAGCGTGCACATTGGATACAGTTATGCAGTGCTTTTAACTCATTTAGCTCCAACGCACAGCATCAGGAAACAGATTGACCATGATAATTCAAGGGTAATGCCAGATTAGCCTGGCATCATCAGGCACCAAACTAATCTGGCACTGCCCTTGAATTATCATGTTCAATCCATTTCATGCAACTGGTACATAGTCACTAGGTAATACTTTCAAAATTTAGGAAATGGGGTTAAAATGGGTTCAGCAATTTGTTGAATTTTATAAAGTGCATATATTATAAGCGGTTTTAGTGTTGAATGCAATTTACCCATCATCCTATTACCCGGGCCCCTGGGCCGGCGTTGACTGTAGTTGATGCAATATGCCTTGGCCGTCTAAAGCCATAGTTGGCCCAAGAATTGTTTTCCCACTGGAAATATCTTATATGTGTATTTTTCTCTTTGCCAGCAGACTTTGCCGAATGGTTACCGAGAGTCCTCGCCATATCACCTGACTGAGGGGGGAGACAAGGTGAGTGACGTCAATGCCAACGATACAACAGAAGTGCAACAACGCATCTCGGTACTAGAGGCAGAAAAACAAGAACTGAAGGCTGAGGTGCTAAAGGTAAGGATGCAGAGTTCGCGAGCAATGTTTAACCCTTATCATTCGGCGGAATACACCAGTGTGTAAAATAAGTTTGACTAAAATAGTTCGAGGCGCCAAGCTATTCAGGCACCACCCTTGAACTAAAGCCTATATATATCCTTATCTGAAAGTACTATGATGTAGCTTGCATATGGCAGTGTACAAATTTGAAGCTTTTTAGCCTCAGTATGATACGGGTTAATATACAAGTGCTTAGTCACTATGACATTTTCATTGGTTATTTTACTCCTTCTACTGCTGACACTGCTTGGCAGAAAAGGTGTATAACTGCATGTCTTTTCCACTGAACTGTATGGTCGGTAGCAGTCAAAGGGTTAGTAATAGCAAATAAAGGTATTCTAAAGAAATTGAGGATGTATTTGCTCGTAAACCATTCAGTTGACCATGGTTGATCTTTGTCCTAAACTGACATATCCTCATAGGCCGATCCTCATATTTGAGAATATTTAACTCTTTGCCTATTTGTAACTTTTCTGTACTATGTACACTGTCATTAAGTAATTCTGTTAACCCTTTTCATTCTGATATGCCCATTGCTTGAAATAAATTTGACTGATAGTTCAAGGGTGGTGCCAGAATAGCTTGGCGCCTGAGGCGCCAAGCTAATTCTGGCACCACCCTTGAACTAAAAAAGTTGGTCTATCTCCTAATCTGTAATGTAGTCTTCATAGGGCGGTAAGCAGATTTTACAAAAATCAGCCTCAGGATGTAGTGGGTTAAGAGTTGATTTCTGAATCTGGTATGCTTGCCCAAGTGATGGCTTGTAACGACACATTCTGCACTAAAAATAGCCAAGCCCACGCACTGCTAGTGAACCTCGGCTGGACGGATCTCACCGCCTATAGCATGATACAGGAAGTTGTCCTGCGGTGACCAGAGCCGTAAGCCGTAGGCGGAGAGTTAATACATGTGATTGAATAATATTAGCACTTACCCTTATTTACAGCTCTAAGCACTTTACAGTCTTTACAAAGTGCACGGGGAGAATAGGGCAGTGTGTTAACCAAAAAAACTAACATCCGAAGAACATAACTCATTCAGTCCAGCCACACCACAGCAAGACATGGATCGAGCACGATATTTCAAGGGTGGGGCCAGAATAGCTTGACGCCCATAGGCCCCAAACTATTCTGGCACCACCCTTGAACTATCATGCTCGATCTGTCTCTAGAATACAATCCTTAAGAGGGCAACTTCAAAATTTGGGGATTTCAGTCCTGGGGTAGAATGTGTTAATGATTGACTTGCATCTTTGGTTTGCGCAGTTGTGTGATTATGTTTTCCAACTGCAGTAAGATTCTGATGTGTTTGGTGATGATGTCACTCCCTACAACTCGTTCTCCCTCTCTCTGCCTCCAGCTGAAGGAGAGCTCGACCAGCCAGCAGTTGTCCGGAGCGCTGGGTCAGGAGGAGCTCCTCTACAGCAACAAGCAGCTGGAGGCAGAGCTGTCCTCCCTGCAGAGCGCTTTTGCTTCACTGCAGGAAGAGAAAAATGCTCTAGAGGGGAAGGTACTGGCTTTAGAGGAGGAGAAAGCCGCCATGCCATCTGACAAAATGGCCGTGATGAACTCGGCCAAACTGATGGAGGAGGTCCAGTTTGACGAGGAGGGGTTTGTGGATGGACAGGACCTCACCAAGGAGGAGTTTCTACAGGTATGGACTCAGCCAGCAGGGTTTTAACCCTTTAACTGCCAGTAATCGCAGACTGTTTCTGACATCTTTGCCAGTGTAACCCCAAAAAGTAAGATGGGTATACAGTAGTGGTGGCAAGAGGCAACGATCCTCATGTGCCCCTGCAACTGCGGGGGCGCATGAGGATCTGTGCCTCTTGCAGTCGGATCGTGTTCACATTTTCTCGGCAGTGAAGAGGTGTACCTGCAATGAAACTGCAAAGGTTCTAGACACATCATTTCTAGCGGCAGGCAGGGAAGGGTTTTAAGAGGTGCTTGTGAGTTTCAGAAGGTGGGCTGGGGGTGGGGGGGATATATACAGAGCTGACTGGTGGTGTTAAGTATTTTGTACATTCTGTTGTTCATTGTATTGTCTCACAGGGTAGTTGTCCTTCACTACACATTTTACTACCTTATTTGTACATCACGGGTAGAAATTTCACCATACATATGCATTTTTCTTTAAAAGGTATTTTTTCGAAAAATACTTACCGATGACATGACACGGAGGACCCTCCCACCTGCCCCGCTTGCCGCTGGTGAGCCTAGTATCTGACTGGCGAGTCAGGTGACTCGGAACCGGATAGGCAGGTCCGGGAGACAACTCTTGGCCCCTCTGGGGGGGGTTCCCCGAGTGCCTCCCGCGTTGTGTTTGCACACAACGGGTTCGTAGGCTAGAATTTGAGCACGTAGTAGACACTCCCATTTGTCATGTCATCGGTAAGTATTTTTCGAAAAAATACCTTTTAAAGAAAAATGCATTTATTTCATCAAAAACATTACCGATGACATGACAAATGGGAGAATCACGAATAGGAGGAGGGTGCCGCACCGGTACTACCGGCGACCAAGACCGTCCTCCCATTGCTAATTCCCAGCTAGCTAGCTAGGTGCGTACCTACGGCGCCTGCTGCGCCGGGAGGGAGTGCTGTGCCACCGTGAGGTCCCCCATCAAGGCGAGGTTGTCTCGCTGTCCCGCCAGATCCCGAAGGTAGAAACGAGCGAAGGTAGATTTTGCTCGCCAGCCCTCCGCGGCCACAATGTCCTTGACAGCGCAGTTCCGATCGAATGCGACGCTCGTGGCCATGGCACGTACTTCGTGTGCGCGGATCTTCAGTCTCTGCGCTACACGTGGGGAGAGATCCATGTATGCAGATCGTATTACCCAGCGCAGCCAGGAGGAGATCGTCTGGGCTGTGATATCAGTCTTGCCCTGGCGTATGGGCAGGAAGAGGCGGGAGCGCCCTCTATGGGTAACTTTGGTACGGCGCAGGTAAATGCGTAGGGCACGCACGGGATCCTGTTGCCGAGTCTCCGGAGAGCAGTCAGGCCCTCCCAGGGGCCGCAAGGTGATGATCTGTGGGGCAGTTAGAGGCGACCTTGTCTTGGCAATAAAGTTGGGGTCCGTTAAGAGCTGCACGGAGCGATCTGCCCTGAACTGGAGGCAGTCTGGGCGGGTAGAAAGAGCGTGTAGCTCGCTAACTCTGGACGCCATGGCCAAGGCTAGAAGGAAGCAGGTCTTGCATGTCACATCCGCCAGAGGGGCGAGAGCTAGTGGCTCGAAGCGGGATGAATTCAGCCACGTCAGGACCCAAGGTAGGTCCCAGCGAGGAACGAGAGAACGCTGAGTTGGACGTTGGAGGCTGAAGTTGGACATGAGGTCGGCGAGGTCCTTACAGGCGCCGGGGTCTGGAAGGCCGAGATGGCGGTAAGTGTCGGCGACCATGGATAAGTATCCCCTGATGGTGATGGGAGCCAAACCTTGGACCTCGAAGAGCCAGAGGAGAAAGTCCGCGAGCTGGGGGTTAGTCAATCCGGTGGGTAAGAGGCGACGGGCGTCGCACCAGGAACACAACACGCGCCACTTCCCTTCATAAACACGCCGGGTGGAAGGCTTGCGGGCTGCAGCGATTGCCTCCACTGCTGCACAAGAGAAGCCTCGAGCGGTGAGGGCGTGCTGCACAACCTCCAGGCGTGAAGAGACAGGCGTTCTGGATAAGGGTGGAAGAGAGCCTGCCTGGGCTGCTTGAGCATAGAACGGGGCGTGGGAAGGCGCAGGGGAGGAGAGGTGGCGAGGTTGAGTAGGTCGGTGGTCCAGGACCGGGACCAAGCCAGCGGGGCGACCAGAAGCAGGACTGCGTTGCACTCTCGAAGTTTGTGGAGGACCTTGGGAATGAGGACTGTCGGAGGGTACGCGTAAGCGATGAGGCCGTCCCAAGGAATCGAGAGGGCGTCGACTGCCCAGGCCAGCGGGTCTGGAATCGGGGAGACGAAGAGGGGAAGCTGGTGGTTCCACCTCGTAGCAAACAGGTCGATTAAGGGAGTCTCCCAACGGGCGCAGATCATCTTGAAGATATCCGGGCGCAACGTCCATTCTGTGTGGAGCAACCGGCCGCGGCGAGAGAGAGCGTCCGCCAACACATTCAAGTGGCCAGGAATGTGTCGTGCCAGGAGAGTAATGTCGCGTTCCTCGGCCCAGCGCATCAAACGGAAGAGGAGCATACAGAGGTCGGGAGAGCGGGTGCCCCCCTGCTTCTGGATGTAGGCCACCACCGTCGAGTTGTCAGAGAGGACGAGAAGCCGCTGGTTCCTGAGCTGGCTCTCCCAAACGAAGAGGGCTTGCCAGACTGCTTGCAGCTCTAACCAATTGCTGTGCTTGTCCGCAAACTCCGGGGGCCAGAGGCCGGACGCCGAGGTGAATTGAGGAAGCAGGTGGGCTCCCCACCCCGAGAGGCTCGCATCGACACACAGGGAGAGGTGCGGGGGGGGGGGGGGGGGGGGGGGGAGGACAAAGGGACTCCCGAAGCCAACCAAGCCGTGTCGGTCCAGCGTAGAAGATGAGGGCGAACCAGGGGGGATACCGGGACCGGGGTGGTAAGGTCGCCGGAAGAGGGTCTCCAGAGAAGCAGGAGGTGCAGCTGAAGAGGGCGGGCGTAGAGGCGACCAAGGGGGAGAAGCTCCGCCGCTGCGTTGATCAGTCCGAGGAATTGAAGCCAAACTCTGGCGGGAGCTGCTTCCTGCTGAGCTAGCTGGTTGGCGAAGGCGGACAACTTCCGAATCCGGGGATCCGGGAGGCGAACAACGTTGAGATCGGTGGCAAAATCCATCCCGAGATGTATGAAGCGGCGCGAGGGCGTGAGATCTGACTTCTCGACGTTGAGGAGGAACCCCAGTCGCGACAGCAGACGCATCAGGGTATCCCTGTCCGCTTCCAAGACGGACTCGACGCGGTTCCTCAGGAAGAGATCGTTGAGATAGTTGGACATAGGGCTGAGAGACAACTGCCGTGCCTTGGCCATTACTGCATCCATCAAGCGGGTGAAGACCCAGGGGCTGAGGTTGAGGCCGAAGGGGAGGGCGCGAAACTGGTAAACGGTTCCATCGAAGGCGAAGCGCAGATACCTCTGGGCGGCCGGATGTATGGGTACATGTAGGTAAGCGTCGGAGAGATCTAGGCTGACGGCGTAATCCATGGGTCGCACCGAGGTACGAAGGGCTCGGGCCGTCTCCATGTGGAAGGAAGGAGCCACGATGAAGCAATTCAGAGCTGAGAGGTCGATCACTGGACGCCACTTGCCGCCGGGCTTGGGGACGACGAAAAGTCGGCTGTAATATCCCAGCGAGTCTGTGCGGCGCACAACCTCTGTGGCGTCCTTCCTCAAGAGAGAGTCGACTTCCCCCCGTAGGGCGCACTCCTTGAGCGGGTCTGCGGGGATCTCGGTCCACAGCGGAGTAGCGCGCAGAGGAGGAGGGGAACGAAAGGAGATCCTTAGGCCGAAGGAAACAGTGTCTAAAATCCACGGGTCGTCAGGAATCAGCAATCGCCACTCCTCGCTGAAGAGGGCGAGCCTGCCGCCGACTGGAGGACCCGAGACGGCCGGCGGAGGCGGAGGAGGGGCGGAGTCACTGAGCGCGCCCAGGGCGACGGGCGGGACGGGGCCAAGCGGGGGCGGGGGCGCTAACTTGGCCGGGGCGACCGAAGGCGGGGCGACGGCGACGCAGGGACTGCAGCTGGGCTGTCGAAGTCGGGGCGACGGGTCTGGTGGTCCGCAGGGAGCGACCCACGGCCTTGCGGGCTGACTGAAAGCGCCGAGGAATAGACTTGGGAGGCCACCTGTCCGAATTGGAATCCTTGACGGCTTGCCAGGTGTCACCAAAGAGAAGGGGTCCCCCAAGGGGGGCATGACGCAGCTGAGTCTTCAGGTCGGCAGGCATTCCCCGGCAGGCCTGCAGGACAGCGTCCCGGCGGAGTAAGTCACAATTGGAGGCTGCAGCCATAGCGTTGACAGAAGAGTGATACGCGGCGCGGTTGGCCGCTTCAGCCAGGACGAGAAGATCGCCAAGAAGGGGGGTCAGGGAAGGGTGCCACGAATCTTCCACGCGACGGAGGAAGGCTTGCGTAAGGAGCTCCATGAAGCCGGCGCAGGCCAAGGAATTCCTGACAAGCGAAGCAGTCTTGTCCAAACCAGCGGGGAGCGCGCACCTAAGGGCAGAGGCCCCACCCGCCTGCACCACGGCGGCTGGGTCCACCGGAGGGAGAGGGCAGAGGAAGGCCTGGGAATGGCCGGCGTACCACTGCTGGCGGAAGTAAATGTCGAGGTCAGGAGGCCATCTGTGGTCCGAGAAGAAATTGCTGTCCCGCAAGTCAGACAACAGGTGGGCCGAAAAAACATCCCGAAGCTCACGAAAGCCGGGGGGCTGACGGAGGGTCTTGAACTTCTTCACCTGTCTACCCGCGTCGATGAAGGCAGAAGGCTTCCTCTTCAGGGGGGGGGGTATGGAGGGCAGTCCTCAGCCGGAAGCGTGGCAGAGATGAGGCGGGCGACCTCGTCGAGAGCCAGAAGAGCCTCTGTGCGGGAGGAGGCCGGTAACCCGTGGGCTGTCGACGCATCCGAAGGTGAGAGCGGAGAAGGGGAGCGGCTGAGACCTCCTAGGAGAACCGAGATCGAATCGTCAGGGAGAAGACTGAACGAATTGTCGTCCACGACGCAGGGAGCCGTCGAAGAGGGACGGCGACCGTGACTCCGAGAGCGAGCAGCTCGATGAGGACGAGGGGAGCCATAAGGCGCCGAAGCACGCGGGGGAGAACGACGTCCACGATGGCGACGCGACGAACTAGAGGAGCGGGAACGCCGGCGGCGACGAGACGAGCGACTGCCAGCTGGAGACCGCGATCCACAGGAACGAGGAGGAAGGAAGGAGGCTTGGCGAGGGGAAGGGGAACGGAAGGGACAAGGCAGACGGCGGGGAACGTGGGAAGAACGCCACGAAGAGGTAGAGCGCGAGGGCCCATGGTCCTGATGACGAGGAGAATCACGATCTTTACAACGCTCACGCGAAGGAGCGCGAGAGTGGTGGTCAGACTTCAAGCACAAGGAGGAACTGGACACAGGTAGTGGTGTGGTGAGTGTGCGAGAATGTCTCCGCGAGCTGGACTCTGTGGCGAGGCGGGTTCGCAGCGGCCGAGGAGGATCCAAGGCCTTCCTAGGAGACGAGTGGGGACCGGTTGACCATGGACGGCGCGAGGCACGTCTCTCCGAACTGACCTCTGTCTCGAGATGGGTTCTCTGCCTGGCGTAAGGCTTGGTCCAAGCGCGTTCCCTCCTGGGAACCAGCGCCTCGAACTCCCGACTCCGCACACTACTTTGCTGTGTCCGACGTGGAGATCTTTCCAGACTGGGGCCATCGGGGGCAAGTGCGGCCGGGGCGCCGGAGATGACAGCCGGCACTTCCTCAGGTCTTGCAACAGGCACAGGTGTCGGGCGTTCACGTCGGTAAAAGCTCCAAAGTTGGGACCAGCGGAGCTCCGGCCAGACGGCGCAAACGTCACATGAACGCTCAGATGTACAGCCGACACACGGCAGGCAGACCTTGTGCGAATCCGAGGGCCACTGGAAACCTCCACACTGAGTGCAGGTCATCAGGAGGGCACTGCAACACACACAAAAAAAAACCCTGCCGGTACGTGGTCGAGACCAACAGGGCTCGTCCTACCCAGGGGAAACGTACCGAACGACAGTAACAACAGGGCTGTGCCCCCAGGCTATACTGTTGTAGCGCTCGAAGCTAAGAGTGCGCTCTCATAACAAAGCCTACCCCAGCCAGGCTGGAGAGTAAACGTGCGCCAAAACGGCACTAGGGACGAAAGGGCCGTGCCCTCAGGCTATACTGCTGTAGCGCTCTAAGCTAAGAGTGCGCTCTCGTAACAAGCATACCCCAGCCAGGCTGGAGATGAACGTGAGCCAAGCGCCGCAGCTGTTTCAAACAATGCTCCCCGAAGGCTACCCGGGGAAGCCAGTAACTTTCACCCAAAAAGGGGAAGGGCGAGGGCGCCAGGGCTTAACAAAACCCACACGACACGAAAACAAGGTAGAGTCCAAAGGCTCAGGCCGGTACCCCGCCCGGGAACCGGCCAAGGGCACAACTAACTATCCTACCTCTCTGCCGAAGCGGTAGCGGGAGAAGAGACGTCCATGTCGCCACAGGCGAACGGGCGGGAACCAGCAGGTCCGCCAAGCGAAGCCAAACCAAAGGAGGACGCCAAAACCGAAGAAGCGCAAGCGAAGCTGCAGCGAAGCGAAGCAAGAAGTCACGGCTAGACGCGAGCACAAAAGACCGACCGGTCGAAGCGAGTGCGAGAGGCTAGAAAAACACGTCCGAAGGTCGTGAGCCTACGTAGCTGACTGGCGAGTCAGGTGACTCGGAACCGGATAGGCAGGTCCGGGAGACAACTCTTGGCCCCTCTGGGGGGGTTCCCCGAGTGCCTCCCGGGTTGTGTTTGCACACAACGGGTTCGTAGGCTAGAATTTGAGCACGTAGTAGACACTCCCATTTGTCATGTCATCGGTAATGTTTTTGATGAAATAATTAACATTGCGCGCTCAATGTAAATTTTATGGTGCAATTTCTACCCACTACATAATAATGTGAATATAAGCCTTGTACTACCTTATTCAAATGTCGAGGGTAGAAATTGCACAATATATTTGACATTTCTCATTCTGGTGCATTAACTATCTGGTGCAATTTCTACCTAGGATGTACGGACAGGGGGGCAAGTTTACAACTTTGTAATTTAAAAAACAACAACATGGAAAGTTCATTTTGAGTACACATTGATGTACCTAATAAGATGTTAAAGAAATTCATATAATTTTTTTTCTTTTATGTGTTGCGTGTGTGAGGGAGGGGGGATCAAAAATAATGAAGTTACATGTGAAAATAGAGCAGACATGATGTGTAGCGAAGGTTAACCAAGTTACGCAGCATGTTTGTGATGATTTCAGCTATTGACTGTTGTGTGTATTTTACTTGTCTGCAGGCACAAAACGAGCAGTTAAAGGTTCAGTGCGGACTGTTGACAGAGGAGCTGACCAAGTTACGTAGCACATTCGATGCCATCTTAAAGGCTGGGGACAACCTGCAGGCAGATTATGACCAGCTGCAGGCCGAGAAGGACAAACTGCATGACCAACTAGAGATTGTGGTCAGGGAGAAGGAAGAGGTAAGAGATTTATATCACAATCACAGAGTTACATGTAGATGTTCACTATGTACACAGATTTACATGTAGATCATTCTGTCAGAGTTACCTGTGGGCAGACAGATAACAGATGTTCATCTCTAGTCCTACAGACAGTACCAAGACAATCTCAGTGCTTAGAAAATAAAGTATCTGTCAGTTAAGATGAACATTAAATCCCACAGCCACATGGAGGTGTCATCTAGCAACTGTGTACCAGATGCAGGAGCTGGATCGACCACAATAATTTAAGGGTGGTGCCAGATTACCTTGGTGCCATCAGGAGCAGGAGATGGATTGACCATGATAATTCAAGGTTAGTGGCAGATTAGCTTGGTGCCATAATTTGTAATCCATCTCCTGTAGTGCAGCAGGGCTAAATGGGTTGGTGAGATGGTGTGTGATGATATTGTATTTGTGTTCATGACCATATTTCCAAAAAGCTACGTGACAGTGGCGCAGTAGGTGACACGCAAAAAAGTAGCTGAGAGCAGGCGGGAAAATGCTTCGCGTGTTTCCATGTAGTAGCGTGACAGGTGGCATCATGGCCCTATTTATGTTGTTTAGAATTGTTGTGATTTGCCGTTGAATCGTTCCATGGAGCAATAAACTCTTGTCGCGCCACTGTCACTCCATGATGGTGCCACTGTCATGTCGGGCATAAGGAAACACTCTTTTGTTCCTATGTTCTCAACTCATGTCGTTGCAACCACTTTCACATCACTATTGCGCCACTATATGAAAACAGCTCTTGCAGATGGTACAAAAGGATGAATTCTGACGGCAAGGTGCTGCACAAGGAACTCAGGAAGCTTGCTTTGTGTAATGCTGCATGTGTTTGTAATGTCCTGACGGGGTGTGTGTGTCTGTACAGGTTGTGAAAGAGAATGAGTTCCTGCTGTCTGATGGCAACGCGCTGCACGAGGACCTCAAGAAGCTGGTGCATGAGCTGGAGAAGATGCAGGACAAGTACCGCAAGGTCGCAGCTGAGAAGGAAGCACTGCAGAACCAGGCCACTGCCGTCACCATCGCCGGCAAGGTTGGGGAGGTCGCGCGGCTGCTGGAGGAGCGAGACAAGCTACAGCTGCGGCTGGCAGAGGCAGAGGACACAGCCGGACGACTGACACATGATCATGCCATCCTGCTGGAGGAGGTGCAGAGTCTACAGGAGGGAAACGCCACACTGATGAGAGAGAGAGATGCTCTACAGGCTGAGATTGACGATACAGAGGTAATACACTAGACTCAAAACATTCTGCCCACCAGGGAGAGAGATTGCCGATAAGCCGAGATAATAGAAAGACGAGAAGGATGTTCTAAACTGGGGAGAGATGTGTCCTCAGCTTGTCTATGTGATATTTGGTGCTGGTAGCGGCTTGATCATTTCAGCAGCTGTTTTTTGGTTCACGTGCGAAGCAAAAGTGAGTCTATGTTCTGGGCCAGTATTCAGTGTTTTCTCAGAGACTTTTCAAGCCAGTCTTCAAACTTGGCCCAAGGATACTTTGTGGCAAGACTTTTCTAAACATACCAGTTTGAGTGACCTCCCTTAAAGGTCAAGGTCACAGGGAATCAGGAAATGCTGTATTTTGACATAATTGATTTTTCTACAGTGGAATCCGCTTAACACAAATTTCTTTGGACAGAGAAAATTAGTTCATGTAAAATGTGTTTCGTGTTAATCAATTTAGACTAAACTTGTTCATTGTCTGAACGAAGAGTGTGGGAGATGTGAACCTGAGTGTGCCTGCCGGTGGAGGTTAAACATGCACAGTATCATACTTTACCTGCTGACTCTCGTCTCAATAGGACAACAATAAACCACATGCGTACAGCTCATGAATTTAATGTACAATCCATCAGGCAAACAATCCATCTGATAAAAAAGTTTTGGAACCACATGCAGTGTAGGAGCTAGTGTGCTATTTTTAACGGTGTACCAATGTGTAACTATGAGCTTCACGTTGATCAGTGTCATGATTCTTGGAACTGCTGTTTTCACCCTCTATAGCACTTTGCATCTATTGCTTACAAATCAGATCTGTATGTGTTTTATCATGCTCGTATTGAGGAATGAAAAAATCAAGCACTAAGAATAACTGACTGAATGAATATGAATACATGTACAAAATTGGCAGAATACAAAAACACTCTCAGATGAAATGACAGTTCCCCCATCTCACTCACTTCCACCGCACATCACATGGCCACTCTTTGTCTTTGGTTAAATAAAGAATGGGAAAGGAAGAATCTCATCAAGACTAACTCGCAATTCTTAACACCGATCATTTTCAGAAACGGGGCTCTATGTAAAAAACCTGCAGCCCTCCTGTCCCTCCTCCCCCCCCCTCCCCTCTCTCCCACCACCACTACCCCCCTCCCTCTTGCTAGGCAGTGTGTGTACGGAACCTGCAGCGGACGTGTGTCGGTCAACATCCTCCGTCACTTGTGTATCGATACACATGAGCACATGTTGAGCACTAGCATTTGAAAACAGTCGATAGCCGCCTCGGCCATCGGCGATGCAGATCCGACCGAGGTGTAAAAGCTAACATTCAGGTGTATTACCTATTGTGTAATGGAGTTCATGGATACTTCTGTAAACAATCTTCCGCGTGCAATGTTACACTGAGGACGGCATCGTCTCAGTCCTCGGGATGGTTGTTCGTGTTAAACAGGTGAAAATACTATAAAATGTTTTGTTGGGGAAACAAAATCATCTTCATATTAAGCAGGAATTTTGTGTTAAGCATTTCGTGTTAACCATGAAATTTGTTTTCTCAAAACTCTTACCAATGGCATGACTAATAGGAACGCATGCTTACTTACTTACTTACGCCTGTCACCCCTACCCGGGTATAGGCCGTCGACGAGAGACCTCCAGCAACTCCTGTCCTGTGCTTCTCCTTCGATTCTACTCCAGGTGGTTCCCAGTCTCTTGATGTCTGCTTGGAGGTCTCGACGCCAGGAGTTTCTCGGCCTACCTCTTTTCCTCTTTCCCTGGGGGTTCCATGACAATGCCTGCCTAGTGATACTGGAAGCTGGCTTTCTCAGACTGTGACCGATCCATCCCCATCTTCTTCGCCCAATTTCATTCTCTGCTGTTATCTGCTCTGTTCTCTCCCAGAGTCTGACGTTGCTGATCTTCTCTGGCCAGTGGATTTTCAAAATTCTTCTAAGGCAACTGTTCATGAAGGTCTGTATTCTGTTGACTGTGGTTTTTGTCAATCTCCAAGTCTCTGCTCCATATAAGAGAACTGCTTTTACATTGGAGTTGAAAATCCGGACTTTGGTGTGTTGTGACAGCTCTCTGGAGCTCCACACTTTTTTCAACTGGAGAAAGGCTGCTCTGGCTTTACCGATTCGTGCTCTGACATCTGCATCAGTGCCGCCTTTTTTGTCTATGATGCTCCCGAGATAGGTGAAGGACTCCACCTCCTCGAACGGGGAGCCAGCAAGCAAGACTGGTTCTTCCCTGGTTGCGTTCAGCCTCATTGTCTTCGTTTTCTGTTTGTGACTTGGGACGAGATGTCAGCAAGCCTCGTGGTCTTGTCCTGCATTTGTTGATGAGTGTGGGACAGTAATGCCAAGTCGTCTGCAAAATCGAGGTCGTCAAGCTGTGTCCACAGTGTCCACTGTATTCCACTTCGTCTGTGCTCTGTGGTCATCTTCATGACCCAGTCTATGGCCAGTAGGAAGAGGAACGGAGACAGCAGACACCCCTGCCTGACACCGGTTCTGACCTGGAGCTCCCTGGTGAACTGCCCTTCGTGGATCACGTGACATGTCATGCCATCGTAGCTGCTCTTGATCAGGCGGACGAGCTTTGTGGGTACACCGTAGTGTCGTAGGAGTTTCCACAGAGTCTCTCGGTCCACACTGTCAAATGCTTTCTCATAATCCACAAAGTTGACGTACAGCGGGGAGCTCCACTCCAGAGACTGTTCCACGATGATGCGGAGAGTGGCGATCTGGTCTGTACATGATCGGTTCTTCCTGAATCCTGCTTGCTGGTCTCTCAGCTGGGGTCAACGGAGCTCTTCATTCTCTCCAGGATGATCCTGTTGAAGACCTTTCCTGGTACTGACAGCAAGGCGATTCCTCTGTAGTTGGAACACTTGCTGAGGTCGCCTTTCTTGGGAAGCTTGATTAGGTACCCCTCCTTCCAGTCAGCTGGCATCACCTCCTCTTCCCAGATCTTTCCAAACAGTGGGTACAGCATCTCCACTGTTGTCTCTAGGTCTGCTTTCAGAGACTCCGCTGGTATGCCATCTGGGCCTGCTGCTTTGCCGTTCTTCAAGAATGCCACTGCTCTTCTGATCTCTTCCCAGCTGGGTCTGTCACAGCTGATGGGTAGGTCGGTCTCTGCCGGCTGGATGTCTGGGGGGTCGGGTGGGCTAGGTCTGTTCAGTAACTCTTCAAAATACTCGGCCCATCTGTCGAGTTGGTCTGCTCTGTCTGCAATAGGCTTGCCTTCTTTGTCTTTTACTGGTCTTTCTGTATGGCCATACTTGCCTGACAATCTTCTGGTAATGTCGTAGAGCTGTTTCATGTTGCCGCTGCCTGCTGCCTTTTCTGCCTCTGCTGCCAGGCTGTCTGTGTAGGCCCTCTTGTCTGCCCTGATACTACTCTTCACCTCACGGTTGGCTTCCGAGTATTCCCTCTGTGCCCTTACTTTGGCTGCTCTTGTGCGACTGTTGTTGACAGCTGCTTTCTTCTGCTTCCTCACTTCTATCTTCTTCAAGGTCTGTGCCGACAGCCAGTCCTTGTGATGGTGTTTCCTGAACCCTACAGTGTCTTTGCAGGTTGAGTTCAGCGCCTCTCTAACTGCCTAACACTGCTGCTCTGTGGTGACCGCCTCCTCTTCATTTACTAGCTCCTGTAGCACTTGAAACCGGTTGGACAGCACCAGTTTGAACTCTTCTCTAACTCCAGTTTCTCTCAGGAGGCCTACATTATAGCGCTGTCTTCTTGTTGTCTCTGTGCGGCTTTTCTTTAGCTTGAGCTTCATTCTTAAGGTAAGCAGATGGTGGTCTGAGGCGACATCTGCTCCCCTCCTCACTCGAACATCTTGAAGGGATCTTCTAAATTTCTTGCTAATGCAGATATGGTCTATTTGGTTCTCTGTTGTATGGTCAGGTGAGACCCAAGTTGCTTTGTGTATTCTTCTGTGTGGGAAGATGCTGCCTCCAATGACAAGTCGGTATAGAGCACAAAAGTCTACAAACCTCTCCCCGTTCTCACTCATCTCCGAGCCTAGTCCCTGTCTCCCCATCACCTCTTCGTATCCGGTGTTGTCCTCCCCTATTTTGGCATTAAAATCGCCCATGACGATGGTGATGTCTCGCTCCGCACATTTGTCCAAGGCACTCTGGAGTCGGTCGTAGAACTCTTGTTTCTCTTCCTCGTCACTGTCATTAGTGGGCGCATAACACTAGATGACGTTCAGCTTGAGCTTTTTCTTGGTTCTAAAGGCTGCTGTGATAATTCTTGGCCCAAGAGGTTCCCAGCCCATCAGCGCGCTCTGTGCCACTGGTGACAGTATGAATGCTACACCTTCTGTATGGGGGGCATTCTCCTCTTCATGACCTGAATACAGAATCATCTCCCCACTTAACAGCCTTTTCTGGCCAGACTGCGTCCATCTGGCTTCACTGATACCTAGCAGGGAAAGGTTGTACTTTTGCATTTCCGCTGCTATCTGGGCGGCCTTGCCGCTCTGGTACATGGTCTTGACGTTCCATGTGCCCATGGTTGTATCCCTGGATAGAGAGAGGCGGCTCGGTCCTGTGGCTTCCGAAGACTTCCGGCTTTCACCACAGGACGTCATAAGTCTTCTGGTAGAAGAACCTTCCTCCTCCAGGAATGGAATTACTGTTAGTCTTTTCGTCGGCGTTTTTGTAGCTATTTCCTTTTTTGCAGGGTGGGGAAGCTACCCCCACGCCCAACCCCCTTACTAGGAGGACCAGGGGTTTTCTGTCGGGGTCACCTTCCCTTAGACCATGTTGGTTCACGGCACCTTATTTCATTCGGTGCACCCCTCTCACGAGGGACCCCCTATCCACTACCCAGGGGACGCGCGTCAACGCCATATGGTCCCAGCGCGAGGGAACGCATGCTTAGCTTACCAATTTCAGCCCCAAAATTCGTTGTTTACACCTCACAGCCAGGGGGGCGACTCAAGGGGGTCATTACCAGGACGCCTCGAGTAGCCCCCCCTTGCCTGCCTATCTGGTCACGTGCCTGGCCGTTTCCTGCCAGTCTTTTCGCTTAGCTCACCAAGACCGGTCGTGTTCAGCTGCTTCGCTTCGGCTGTGTACGGTGGGATTACTTGGAGACTGTGTGGATTGACTGCTTTCGTGTGTGCTTACCCTTCGGGATTTGGTGTGCATTCCTTGGATTTATGTGGGGAAACAAAAAGAGAGAAAAGAGTGAGAGAGTGACTGTAAAGCTCGGAGATTTACCATGGGTGGCGGAGTTACTTGGTGGTTCCTTGGGGAGGATACCGACCCACCCATGACAAGGTAAAGCTTCGGTGAATGTCCCATCCTAGCAGTTGTCGATTCAGAAGACCAGGCGGCGGCATTTACCGGGGATTCTGTTGCGCGACTAGTCGTGAGCACGGGGCCTCCAGGGTGGCCCCGCACCCTTACGTCTTTGTCTTTTCTGCTTGTTACAGTATGTTACGTGGTGGAATCGTAGTCGTAGTATGATAAACACACCAGACGCACGCACCTAAGGTTCTTTTAAATAAACTTCATTCAGCTGCAACCCGTCACACGTGGCTTAAGGATGTAGGCTACACTGGAACAGTTCCAACAATATTTTAATTCAGCGATGCGATCCCCACACGATGCATTCCCAAATGCACCAACACTGATACAATGTCTCTTCTGCAAATGTCAACACTGGCGACACAACGTTCCTCACACAACGTACACAACTGTTACGCTGCGTCTCTCACAATGTACACCCTATACGGGCCACGTACCTACGATAAACTGTGTGACCCTACAACTGACAATGCCTGACAATGTACACACATGCTTCCTATCACCAACTTTTATAGTAAAACAATTTTCCAGAAAAATCCACCAAATTTACACAACGCAACCAATCAGAACAGAACACGTAACTGAAACTCATAAATGTTAATAAAGAATGAACTTTCTAGAATAACTACAATAGTCTACAAAAATTTGACTGCTCATTTCAGCCCCAAATCCTAGTGTGTAATGACGTCACACAAAAGTATGGCACACCGTTCACGACCTTTCATAACACGCAAAGAACGGCTGCTAAATTCATGCGCACAGAGAACAACTATGGCTAAAAATAGAGCAGCTCTACTACCGCTATCCTCCATGCGACTTTGCTAGAAGCCTCCAGACTAAACTTAGCGTATCATAACAAAACCAATTCCGCTATCTGTGCGAACAATAGAGACTCTCACTGAAAAGGTACGTGATACGTAACCATGATAGCTCCAATAAATATCGGATCGTTTCCTACAATTAACACATGCATGCTCTCACAGAACAACACAACCACAATCGTAAAACAGTACGCAAATCATGACCTGCACCAGGTGCGGGCAGTTCCAATGGCCGACAGACTCCCACGATGTGTGCCTGCCCTGTGTGGGCTGCTCCTCCAGATGGACGTGTAATACCTGCGCGGCGTGGATCGAAGAACGCTGGTCACAGCTGTGGGCCTTTTATACGAGAGAACGACCAGGCCGGGCCAGGGAGCCATGCAACCCTGCCCCGACTACCGCCGTGCCATTGCCGCTGAGGCATGCCACGTTAGACATCGTGGGCCTATTGTCGCGTACGGCACTACTACCCCCCCCACCCCCACCCACCCCCCCACCCCCACCCACCCCCACCCCCCCACCCACCCCGACCTCCACCCCCCTGACCCCACCCCACCCCACCCCCCACCCCCCCCTGCCTCGTGCTAGGGCAGTCAACGACCGACAGGATAACAGTCGTCACAGACAGGCACCAAGTTCCCTACCCCACCCTTTGGTGGCCAAGATGCCGGCACGTCCACAACCAGACTTGGTCCCTAGATGCTACCAGGCAGCGGGACCTATACACTCACGCTCGGGGGAGCCTGTTAGCAGTCGAAAGGACGCACCACAGGTACAGGCCACAGACACCCTACCCCACCCTTTGGTGGCCGAAATGCCAGGCCGCCCAGGACAGGCCATGCGCCCCAGGCAGGTCCAAGCAGCAGGTACTCACTCTCCAAGCCGAGTGAGCCGTCAGCAACGCAGCCATCGGCCGGACAAATGCCGCGATCAGGCGCCAAGATCCACAGGCCGTGACTCAGAAAGGGGGAAGCTTGCCAGCCACCAGTGGGAAGAACTGCCCCTCTTCCATGATCCTGACACTTCTTACGTCCGTGGAGACAGACTGGTTCCGGACAGTCGCAGACGAGACTCCCCTCCTCGTCGTATCCAGTCCTCTACTACCCCGCCGTTCCGCTCGAGGAGCAGCAAAAGGCGCAGCCAGCGGACCAGGTTGCCGCACCACGGACCCGGTTGCCACACCACTTGGTGGGGAAAGCACCTCACGCATGGGGTACTCGCAGCGCCACCAAAGAGGACCACACAGGGGAGGGCCGAGTCTCGCGGCATCATCAGCAGCAGGACCTTCCCAGTAGAGTTCGCCCGTCTAACTCTCCCATCGGTCATGGCAAAGGAAGAAAAGAGAGACAAGATAGAAGTCAGGAGCCTCGTCTTAGCGACAGCCTTAGATGCTGGCATCGCGATGCTTCGGGCTCCCGCTCCACCTCTACGGGTAGGAAAGCCTTGACTCCGCCCCAGCGCCTGCTTTCGGCTCGACTTCGTCCCTTTGCAACGTACTTGCAGAGCAGATCGACGCGTCGTTCTGCCTCGCAGGATTGGCGCCCTCGCCCCCAGCGACGGGGCCTCACAGACAGCGGCCAGTCGTCAGTCTCGGCGGACTCATCCCCACGTTCCCATTCTAGCCAGCCCCCCTGGGCTTTGTCTCTTCGCGGGAGCAGGCGCTCTTCTCCCCCCCCCCCCACCCGGGTCTGCCCTGGGGGACTTGGGTGGGGTTAGGTATTTTTTAGTTCCCAGGGTCACCCTGGTCAGCCCCACAGGGTGGGTTTTTTTTCTCTCTATTCTGGGGCATGTGTTTCTGTCTACCCTTTGTCCATTCACCTGTATTTGCCTTTTTAAAACTCTCCCCACTGTCTGCACTGCCTGTAGCTCTTGATATTGGATGTGTGTTGCTAAATGGTCTTAGCTTTATTTGGGCCCCATGTGTTAGGTTTATTTAACGTGTTTGACCGGCTGGCGACATACATTCAATGTTCTGTTTATTTTTTATTTTTTCACAAGCAGTGCAGGCACGTCCTGAGAAAGCCTTGTTGCTGTCGGGACGTTAAGCAATGTACAATCAATCTTCTCCCCCCACACCTCCATCTGCGCGCAGGGACCTCCGCTCTTTTCCGCGGTCCACGGGGATCGATGACGAGGCCCTTAGCCTCCACCCGGAGGACTCGGTGTCTGCCCTAGGACTCGCAGACATCCGCTCGGTGTCACCTAGCGCTCGGTCGTCCGGTTCGTTGGCTTCGGTGGGTGCAGCTCTGACTTCGCAGACGCTTCGTTCCCTGAACGAGGCCTCCCGTCTCATCGCCTCCTTCCTCCCCCCGGGCTCCTGCCCTCCTTCTCCCCCCCTGAAGAGGAAGGCCGCACTGATGGTGGACATGCCTTGACAATCCAAGCGCTTCAAGTCCCTCCCTCAGCCGCCAGCGTTTAGGGACCTCACGGAGGCATTTTCGGGGCAGCTTCTGGCGGATAGATTCAGTGACTAGGGCTTCTTCTCCGACGCCAGATGGCCAGCGGGAATGGACGTCAGCTTTCACCAGCAGTGGTACGCCGGGCATTCTCAAGCTTTTTCATGTCCCCTGCCGGCAATAGACAAGGCAGCGCTGTTCCCAGCGGCAGGAGGCTACGGATCTCGCGCGGCCTGGAGAAGACGGCGAAGCTGGTGCGTGACTCCTTAGCGTGCGCCGGATTTCTCGAGATGGCAACGCAGGCCGTGGTACAACGCCTCGGCTCCTCTTCGTGACGTACACTCCGTTCTCGTGGTGGCGAACAGAGCGGCGTTTCACTCCTCGGTTAACGCCATGGTGGTGGAGGCTAACTGGACGGGACGCCCTACTGGGACTCTGCTTGTCTCTTCCGGCTTCAGTTAAGACGCAGCTTCGCCAGGTGCCCTTCGGTGGATCGCTTCTCTTTCTGCCGACCTGGCAGACCGTTAAGGAGTCTTCCAAGGAGCTCTGGCCTGTCACTCGACCTGCTTCAGTGACCGTCCCCGCCGCTTCCTGCTTTCAGTCGGCTCGCAGAGCCGTGGGTCGCGCCCTGCGGTCGTTCAGATCCCCCTCCTCTCCCGTCTCCCCAGAGGCCACGGTGCGCTCCGTTCTCCCCCCCCCCCCCCCCCCCCCAGCGCACTCGCACGCTTTCCCCGCAACCTCCCCTTTCTGGTCCAGAGGCGCCAGGAGGCCGGGTCGCAGCCGGGCCCACTGACCCATCGACAGTCCCCCCGCCAATTCCTATAGAGTCTCCAGTCAGCGGAAGGCTAGCCCATCACAGCGGTGCGTGGCGCCGACTGTTTCAGGACGACCCTTGGATTCTCTTGACCATCTCGGAGGGCCTGAGGATCACATTCCAGTCTCCGCCTCCGTTGCGTCACTCCCCCCTGTGGACTCAGGTGCCGGGGCAACAAGGCAAGATGAAAGCTCTGCGCAATGAGGTACTCCCTCTGCTGCAGAAGGAGGCCACAGAAGTTGTCTCACATCTCGACTCCCTGGCCTTCTACAGCCGTCGCTTCCTCGTCCCCAAGCCCGGCGGCAGGTGGTGTCTGGTCATCGACCTCTCAGCGCTAAACAAGTACATTTTGGCCCCTCGCTTCCGGATGGAGACGGCCAGAGCAGTGAGGGCCGCGGTGCAGCCCCAGGACTTCGGCGTGAGCCTCGACCTGGCGGACGCCTACCTTCACGTGCCCGTACATCCGGCGTCTCGTTGGTATCTTCGCTTCGCTTCGGCAGAGTAGTGTATCAGTTTCGGGCCCTGCCCTTTGGGCTCAGCCCTTGGGTGTTTAACAGGATCATCGACGGAATTGTCTCCAGGTTCTGGCAGATGGCCTCAAGCCCAACTTCCAACTGTCTGGACGATCTGCTTCTCCGGAACCAGATGGCGATGGCCTTGGAGCAGGATCCGGACACCCTACTGACCCTGCTGTGCCAGCTCGGATTCCTCGTCAACGGAGGCAAGTCCGATCTAACGCCCTCGCGCCGGCTCATTCACCTGGGCGTGGAGTTCCTGACCGATATCAACCATGTTCGGCTCCCAGAAGGACGGATCCAGAAGGTAGCGGATCTGGCTCTCCAATGTTCTCCCTCGGAGGCTCTCCTGGCCAGGGTGTGGCTACAACTGCTGGGTCTCCTAAGCGCGGCGGCGGATCTCCTGCCTCTTGGCCGACTCTACTCATGCCCGATCCAGCTGCACCTACTCCTCCACTGGCGCCCATCGTCTGGCGATCTGGTGGGCCTGGTCCAGATCTCCCCCTTGGCCAGATCTCATCTTCTGCGGTGGACGGACAAGACCTGGTTGGCGTTGGGGGTTCCGCTCTCCTCCCCAGCACCCCAGCTCTCCATCTGCACAGACGTGAGCCGCTCCGGCTGGGGAGCACACTTAGTCCCGGAGTAAGTCACAGCCTCGGGCAGCTGGCCGCAGGACCACGCAGACGGGCAGTGCAACTGGCTGGAGCTGAAGGCCGTGTGGTTAGCGCTCTCCACCTGGGAGGATCGCCTTGCTCGACAAGAGATCCTGGTGCTGTCTGACAACTCGACGGTCGTGGCCTACATACAGAACCAAGGCGGGACGCGCTCCCCCTCTCTCTGCATCCTCCTGTACCAGGTCTTCTTGTGATGCAGAGATCGCAGCATCTCGCTTCGGGCGCGGCACATCCTGGGGCCACCTGAACGTTCTCGCGGACTCGCTCTCGCGTCGTGGGCAGCTGCTCCACACAAAGTGGTCCCTACGCCCGGACATCTTCCGCCTTCTTTGCACGCACTGGGAGACACCCATGATCGACCTCTTCGCCATGAGGTGGAACAGACAGCTTCCGCTCTTTGTCTCCACCATTCCAGATCCACTCGCCTGGACTGTGGACACGCTCTCCCTCCCGTGGGACGGACTGGTGGCTTACGCGTTCCCCCCACCGTCCTTGTACCGAAGGTGCTCCAGAAGCTCAGAGTCAGCGACGCGATTCTGCTCCTAGTGGTGTCATTCAGCTGGACCAAGAGCTGGACCAGGGGCCTTCTGAGCCTCGCCACGGACCCCCCGCTCAGGCTCCCCACGCCTCGGACGATGCTCAAGCAGCCCCGGCAGCAGCTTTTCCACCCTTACCCGGAACGGTTGCTATTACACACTTGTAGGTTGTTCGGCAAGCCCTCGCCGCTAGAGGCTTCTCGGGTGCAGCGGTGGAGGCAATCGCAGCAGCTCGCAGGGCTTCAACCCGTAATGTCTACGAGGGAAAGTGGCGGGTCCTCCAGTCCTGGTGCACAGCTGAGCAGCTCTCCCCCATGGACTTGACTACCCCGCAGCTGGCCGAGTTCTTTCTGTGGCTCTTCACCCAACAGAACCTGGTCCCCACCACCATCAGAGGTTACCTGGCAATGATTGCGGACACGTATAGACACCTGGGACAGCCGAACCCGGGTGCCTGCAAAGACCTCTTGGATTTGATGGCTCACCTGGATCGTCAGAGACCGGTGTCCCGCTCGCTGATCCCTCGCTGGGATCTGTCCTGGGTCCTAACCTGGCTCAACTCGGAGTGGTTCGAGCCTCTACCCTTAGCGCGGCTGGGAGACCTAACCAGGAAGACCTGCTTCCTGCTCGCCCTCGCCACAGCGTCCAGAGTGAGCGAGATCCACGCCTTCTCT
Organism: Semisulcospira habei; assembly: GCA_036245525.1. Taxonomy (NCBI): domain Eukaryota; kingdom Metazoa; phylum Mollusca; class Gastropoda; family Semisulcospiridae; genus Semisulcospira; species Semisulcospira habei. Next base: position 85,897,428 of record BTPG01000001.1, read on the forward strand.
ATGCAACCCGCCTGTCTCCAGTTTCGGGACGATGGTTTGGTACAACTCACTGACCTGGCGTTCCCGGCCAAGAACCGGCTCCCAGCGACTGCGCCGCAGGTGTAATGACCGTCTGCCCGCTCAGGGCGATCGACCAGTCCCGGGAGTCCCGCCAGCAGGACCCCATCCGAGCACTGACAATTTACCTGCGCCGAACTAAGCCTCTGAGACAAGGGCGCTGACACCTATTCCTGCCCTTGGCTCCGGGCAGACGAGACATCTCCACGCAGACGATCTCATCCTGACTCCACTGGGTAATCCGGTCGGCATACAAAGAGCTCTCCCCGGTACGGGCGAAGACGATGCGCATACGCGCACATGAGATCAGAGCAGTGGCTGTGAGCATCGCCTTTGACCGCAACTGCGCTGTGAGAGACATTGTGGTGGCCGTGGGTGGGCAGGCTGAGTCTACCTTCACCCAGTTCTACCTGCGAGACCTATCCGGCCAGCGCGGCAACCTGGCCTTGTTGGAAGACATCTCGGCCGCGCAGCACACCCTCCAGGCACCACGGGTGCCATAGGTAACACCTAGCTGAAATTGTTGGGTGTGGCGTGTGGGGGGGCCTCATTACTGAGTGCACTTTAGGGGGCGTTCTGCCAAAAGTTTCCGGGTGGAATACATAGGGGGCGGAACCCTCCTCCTAGTCGCTATTCTTCCTATTAGTCATGCCATCGGTAAGAGTTTTGAGAAAACAAATGGATTTTTCTCTAAAATGTATTTTTTCGAAAAATACTTACCGATGGCATGACTCAGAGGTCCCTCCTTCCTACCCCGCTTGCCGGCAGCCGCTGTTGAGCTAAGGCAAAAAGACTGGCCAGGCTCGTGACCGGATAGGGAGGCAAGGGGGGCTACTCGAGGCATCCAGGTAACAGCCCCCTAGAGTCGCCCCCCCCCCCCTTCTGGTTGTGAGGTGTACACAACAAATGTTTGGGCTGAAATTGGTAAGCTAAGCATGCATTCCTATTAGTCATGCCATCGGTAAGTATTTTTTTAAAAAATACATTTTAGTTTTAATAGAGAACAAGAGGGCTCTCAGCCAGGAATTCAAAGCGTTTCGTGTTAACCAGAAATTCATGTAAAGCGTGTTCATGTTAACGGGACTCCACTGTACTACTCACAACTTCAAAACCAAACTTGGTACAAAGGTACCTGATGGTAAGACCTTTCTATGCATACTAATTTGGTTGACCTTTCACAAAGGTCAAGGGTCACAAGTCAGGAAATAGGTCCAAAATAGCCATATTTTGACAAAAAGATGTTTGTTCTCAAATACTATTCAAATGATAACTTGGATGATGTCTTGGAAAGGTCAAAGGTCACAAGAGATAGCAAATGTAAAAGTGTATTTTTTGGTAGAATGTTTGTTTTTAGCATGATTTTTGCAAAAAATTTTCAACAAAATTTGGCAGAAAGGTATTTGATAAGACCTTTCTATGCATACTAGTCACCTTTCTATGCATACTAGTTTGATTTACTACCAGTACTCAAAAAGGTCAAGGGCCATGGGAGGTTGACAAAGTTGAAAAATGCGTAAATTTTGAGGAAACATGGATTTTGTGGGCACAAATGCCCAACCCTTTCCCTATGTTATGTTTGAACACTTGCTTGTTTCAGTGACCTGTTGGAAGGTCAAGGTCACAAAATTAATTATGTGGATCGGTCATGTATGTGAGCCTTGAGGGTTTTGCTGTTCTTGTTATGTATATTGTTGTAAGGGAGTTGGTGACAATGATGAATAAAAGCAATTGAAATAGTGAGCTCTTGTATGTGTTTACGGCGATGTTTGTTGTGTTACAGGCGTTGGTGACACAACATGAAGCGCTGACTCAGGACTATGCCCAACTGGAGATGGACTTTAATGACTTACTGAAAGAGAAGGAACGCCTGGAGCATGACTTGCTGGACAGGGGAGATAGCTCTAGCCTAAGTGGTGGGTTGTCTGCCCTAACCGAGGAGCGTGACGTGCTGATGGCAGCGCGGGACCAGCTGGAGCTTACGATCCAGGAACTGTCAAGAGAAAACGCTACACTGGAGGAGCAGTTAGAGGCTGCGAGACGTGTCACAGCTATGACCCAGGGTGATGGTGATGAGAGAACAGTGCATTTACAGCAACGCGTGGAGGAACTTACAAAGGACAATGCCGAACTGGAAGAAGTACTGGCTAACATGCAGGAAGAGGTGGCTGCACTGGAGGCCAGACTGGGGGATGAGAATGGGCATGATGATGACAAGGAGGCGCTGAGAGCTGGCATAAACCAGCTAGAGCTGACTGTCTCGCAACTGTCACAGGAAAATGCCCAGCTAGAGGAGGAGTTACTCGGAGTGCAAGAACAACTGGACCGCGCACAGGATGCGCTAGAACATCACGCTGATGCTGAGGGGATGGCTAACTCGGCCGGCATCCCCACCCTGCACACTGTGGTGACTGAACGCCAGCAGCTGGCAGACAAGGTGGCTGAACTGGAGGCGAAGCTGGACGCTGTGCATGCCAAGACGGAAAGCGGCCGACACAGTGGGGGTAGGGGTGATATCAGTGAGGACAGTGTGCGACTGGCAGAGACTGTGGCCAGACTGCACGCAGAGAATGAGAGATTGGAGACAGAGCTAGAGTCAGTCAGGACACACCTGGCACAACTCTCTCACACTCGTACTCATACAGAGACAGACAAAGGTGCAGGTGTTGTGGCTGACACCTCCAGAACTGTGCTAAACTCGCTCAATGGCCACAAGGCTGAGGATGGTGGAGCAGAGAGGGTGACAGGCACACAGGAAAGTGAGGTGCCGATGCTGAGGGCAGAAATCAAACAACTTGCACAGAGACTAGGGGTAAGTCAGTCTTCGACAGTCTTGCCGGTTGTGAATATGATGGTGTAGAAAATGTTTGCAACTACTTTTGGCCCACAGATTCACAGTGGAAAATGTGTCGCTTTTCGTGGGAGAAGGCACATTTGTCATGGCAACTTGCAGTAGAAAGTAAACTATGCATGTCGATTGTTTTGAATCAAGTCAAAAATAAGAAGAATTTAGTCAGTTTAACCCTTTTAGCCCCAAGGTCCCATTTCTCAAATTTTGGAGGTGTTGCCTAAAGACTATGTATCAGTTGCAGGGAATGGATTGACCATGATAATTCAAGGGTAGTGCCAGATTAGCGTGGCGCCTGAAGGCACCACACTAATCTGGCACTACCCTTGAATTATCATGGTCAGTCCATCTCCTGCTGTAGTGCATCAGGGCTGAATGGGTTAACCATTGCCGTAAGTTTTTGTTTGTTACCAATGGCCATCCACTGATATAACCAGGCTCAGTTGTGTTGTTGTGACAGGAGCTGGAGCAGATCCACCAAAGCACCGTGAACACGTACAGGACACACCTCCTCAGTGCTGTACAGGTCAGTCTGTAGCTGGCACACGTCTAGGGTTTGGTGATAGGCTGGTAGTTTGTCTGGGGTCCATAGTATAACGCACTCCAGTTGAGTTGTCTAATACTAGGCACATTTATTGGGCAGCTGCCAGGGGTCAGGCACTTTCTGGCTTTGCATAATTTAGTAATAATTGCGTAATTTTTTCATTTGTTTTCTCAAAATACGTTACTGATGGCATTACTATATGGAATACACTCTATAGCCTATAGATTTCAGCCTAAAGTTGTGTCCCCTGCACAACTGGGGAGGAGACGCCGGGTATCCATGCATAGGAGACCCGGGTGGCCTCCTCTTACCACCCTATCCGGGCATGCATAGCCTTATTCCTGTTTGCGACCGGTTTCGGCTAGAAGCTTGTGCTTGGATTATACTGTGAACTTTTACGTTGGCTTTGCCTCGTGTAGTCAATGGTGACTAGTACTGAACTATTCTTCGTTTTCGTTGGGAGTTCTACACCTTCTTGGACTCCTGCGTGTGTGTTTTTTCCGACCGGTTCTTCGGTCTGGTGCTTGACTTTCTGTGAACTCTTACGTTGGATGCGTCCTCGTGTACTCGGCTTGTGGCTTGGAACTCTCCTTCATTAGCGTGTTTGCCACTTGGAAGGAGTTCTATGGCCTTTCAGTGTACCCTTCCCTGCGGACTATGTGCTACGGACGTTATGGCTTCGTCGCGGTGAGGACTTGCCTTCGTTGCGGAGTTTTCCAGTGGCCCTTGGACTCACACTACGCCTGTCTTCCGTGCTGGGGTTGCTCTTCCGACCGGACCTGTGACATGTGTGCCGATTGGAGAGAGGACCTTTGGTCCCAGCTCTGGGTTTCTACCGACACAACCATCCTTCCCAGCCCCACGACAAGCTTCCCAGACGTCACCTAAGGATGTCGTCGCCGACGCAACCATCCTTCCCGGCCCCACGACAAGCTCCCCAGACGTCGCCTAAGGATGTCGTCGCTCCATCGGCTGGTGGGGTTCCCCTTCGCTCTGTCATTTGGGCCCTCCAGCCCGCAGGTAAGTAATTATGCTCTCCCTCACGCGAGCGTGACCCAAGAGCGATAGACGTGCCGCACCCCCGCTCCGTATTTCCGAGCGGGCCCGGCGAGTCGAGCGTACGTCCAAGAGACGCATACATGCCCCCCCGCTCCGTCAAGCAGGTAGTAAGTAATTATGCTCTCCCTATCGCTCTGACTTGTCTGAGCGTGACCCGAGAGCAATAGACGTGCCGCCCCCCCGCTCCGTACTTCTGAGCGGGCCCGGCGAGCCGAGCGATGCTCAAACAAAGAAGAGACAAGGAGGTAGTAATTAATTATGCTCTCCCTCACGCTCCGACTTGTCCGAGCGTGACCTGAGAGCGATAGACATGCCGCCCCCCCCCCCCCTCCGTACTTCCGAGCAGGCCCGAGCGTATGTCCATGTTCCCCCCCCCCCCCCCCCCCCCGCCCCCCCCCCCCCCCCCCCGCTCCGAGTCTGAGCGGTCCCGGTGCGACTTAATCAAACAAAAGAAGAGAAAGAGAGAAAGAGGTAGTGAAAAAAAAAATGCTCTCCCTCACGCTCCAACTTGTCTGAGCGTGACCCAAGAGCGATAGACGGGCCGCCCCCTGGCTTTGAACTGTTCGAGTGGGCCTGGCGAGTGTTTCCGAGCGGGCCTGGCGAGCCTCTCTTTCTCCCCCGCCCACCGCCCCCCCCCCCCCCCCCTCCCCCCCACACTCCGTTTCCGGGCGGGCCCAGCGGGACTTAGGGTCAATTGCGCAGGATCGGATCCGCCGGGTCACTGCTACGCTCACCCCGCTCACGGTTTCCCGAGCGGGCTCGGCGAGCCAGGGATCTCTAGTAACACCTCCCTTTTTTTGGTCGGCCGGTCCCAGGCAGCCGCGATTCCCTCACCGACCTCGCGTCATGGACGACACAGGCAGCTCCCCTTCCCCCCCCCCCCCCCCCCCCCCCCCCCCCTGTGGTGAGTAGGGAGCTTCCGGAGTCCGTTTTGCCTCCGGCCGTTGTTCTACCGCAGTTCCTCGTTCCCCGTGACACCCTTCCCTGCTGGCTTCGCGGGAGTGTCCGCCTGTCCATCACTCATGCCGCGGCCCGTCGACGGCCCCGCGCTCGCGGAGCCGGTCGCCCCTCCTTTGGCTCCGCGCGACAGGCGACCTTGGACTTCATTCTGGACGTCCTCAGCTTACAGCCAGGGGACTCCGCTTCGGCAACTTTCCTTCGGGACTCGCCTTCCGGTTCCCCTCCACCCGCTCAGCTGCTTCTGGGTTCTCGCGGAAGCTTTCTCTACGCAGCTCCACCAGGACAGCTTCGGCGACAACGGCTCCTTTGTCGATGCGCGGTGGCCCACTGGTATCAACATGACTCCTGCCAGGTTTGGTACGCGGGACTCTCCCAAGCCTTCGCCGTACCTCTTCCCACCTTGGATTCGGCAACGGCAACCATCCGCCAGGCGGGGGGTCGCAGGGCGGGGCAGTAGCTTGGCCTCGCCCTCGGGACAAGATCGAGTCACTAGTCCGGATTTGCTTTTCCAGTTCTGGAGCTGGAAACGCAGGTGGTGCGGCGCGGCTTGGAGGACACTTGGGACCTGGAGGCTTTGTCCCCGCTCTATGACTTCTTTTCCATCCTTGGGGCTGCTAACCGGGCCCCTGACCACTAGTCCACTAACGCCAGGGCGGCGGCCGCCAGGTGTGACCTCTGGCGACGGGATTCCCTCCGGCGCCTTTGCTAGGATCTCCCCAAGACTGTGAAGACACAGTTCCACAGGCCTGCAGCCGTCTATACAGTCCCACCCGCTGTGGCGCAGGTTCCCCCTTTGGACCCAGGCTCCAGTTGACCGGGTCAACGCGGACGCTCTTCGTGGAGATGTGGTGGCCTTACTAAGCAAGGCTGCGTCAGAGATAGTCTCCCGACTCGGCTTTCCGACATTTTGCAGCCGCCTTTTCATCGCCCCCAAGCCAGGCGGTAAGTGGCATCCCATCATCGATTATATGGTACGTTGGGATGGAAACAGCCATGATTCTTCGCGCAGTGGTCCGGCCAATGGACTTCGCTATCAGCTTCGTTCTGTCGGACCTTTTCTGCTCTCTCTCCTTTCTGGCCTTCCTCACTCCACCACTCTCACTCTCCAGCGCGTCCAGAACAATGCTGCCCGCCTCGTCCTCAGAAAGAAAAAATCCGACCACATCACTCCCCTGCTCAAGCTCCTTCACTGGCTCCCCATCCCCCCAACGCATCCAGTACAAGATTCTGTCTCTCTGCTACAAATCCCTGAACAACTACGCTCCTGCGTATCTCTCCAACTTACTTCACCCCTACACTCCTCCCCGCTCCCTCCGCTCCGCCTCTGACCCTCTCCGCCTCCTCATCCCCCGCACCAAACTCAGCACTTTCGGCCCCCGCTCTTTCTCAGTATACGGTCCAACCACCTGGAACACTCTCCCACTCTCTCTCCGTCAGAAACACTCGATCTCCTCCTTCCAGTCTGCCCTCAAAACTCATCTCTTTCAACAGTTCTAGCACTATATCACCACACTCCCCAGCCCAAGCTGACCGTCCTAATGTATCTTCACTATTTGTGTTACGTGAGTCATTGTCTAAAGCGTGCGCATGCGTGTGTGAGTTGTGAGTGCGCGCTTAGAGTTATAATTATTATAAGATAAGCGCATTATAAATACCGTAATTATTATTATTATTTGCACGTGCCCTTTCATCCGCCATCACGCTGTTATCTACGCTTGCCTTGGCGGCTTCGTCTACCAGTTCCGAGCCCTCCCCGTCGGCCTCAACGTTAGTCCCTGGGTTTTACGAGGCTCCTAGACACAGTGATGGCCAGCTTCCGACAGCGATCCTTGAGTCTGGCCGCCAATTATCTGGATGACCTGCTGCTGCGCAACCAGATCGCCACGGCTCTTGAAGGGACAGAGAAGAGCTGCTCTCTCTCTACTTCGCAGGCTAGGATTCTAGTCAAACCGGGCTTGTCAGATCTCACCCCTTCGCGCTGGTTCTCACTCTTAGGGATGGATTTCCTGTCCGTCCTCTACCTGGTCCACATGCCGGTGGTGCAGCAGCAGAAGATCGCCGAGCTCACTCATCAGATGGAGCTGTGGATCTCCTTCCCGGCCAGGGTCTGACTTCAGCTCCGGGGACTGCTCAGCACGGCAGCAGATCTGTTACCCCTCGGCAGGCTCTATGCCCGCCCACTTCAGCTCCTACTCTGGCGCCCCTCTACTGGCACCCTGACAGATCCGGTTCTTCCGCTGGTCCTCCCCCACCTCCAGAGGTGGTCGGACCTCGCATGGCTGGCAACGGGCGTGCCCATGCACTCCCCTCCTCCTCGGTCGTCCTTTTGCACCAACGCGAGTCCATCAGGATGGGGCGCGCACCTGTTACCGGACTTTGTTATGGCCTCGGTCCCTTGGCCTCGGGAGTTCGCGGACAAACACTTCTACGGGCTAGTGTGGAAGGCAGTGGATGGCCTTCTACGCCTGGCAAGAGACGCTGACACACCACGAGGTCCTCGTTCTCTCGGACAACTCGATGGTGGTGGCCTACTTACAGAGCCAAAGGGGCTCTCGCCTCCCCTGTGCATCCTCCCTTACCATCCCCTGCTCTGGTGCAGGGTCTGGGACATTGCTCTTCGAGCCCGCCACATCCAGGGACACCTAAAGGTAGTCGCAGACGCCCCGTCACGCTGCAGTCAGCTTCTCCACACAGAGTGGTCTCTGCGCCCAGCCATCTTTCGCCTGATCTGCTCACGATGGGAGACGCCACTAGTCGATCTTTTTGCCACCAGGTGGATCTACTAGCTACCGCTTTTTGTCTCCCATTCCGGACCCTCTCTCCTGGGCGGTGGATGCGCTCTCCTTACCCTGGGACGGATTGATCGCGTATACCTACCCCCCCCCCCCCCTCCCCGTCCTTTCTGGGACCGAAGATCCTACTGGAAACTTCAGGGATGCTCCGTGGTTCTCCTGCTGGTGGTCCCCTTCAGCTGGACCAAGAGCTGGACCTGCTCGCTCTCGCAACGGACCCGCTCCTAGAGCTTCCCAGCCCACCCTCGATGCTCAAGCAACCTCGTCAGGCTCTCTTCTGGAAACTTCAGGGATGCTCCGTGGTTCTCCTGCTGGTGGTCCCCTTCAGCTGGACCAAGAGCTGGACCTGCTCGCTCTCGCAACGGACCCGCTCCTAGAGCTTCCCAGCCCACCCTCGATGCTCAAGCAACCTCGTCAGGCTCTCTTCCACCCGTACCCAGAGCGCCTCCTCCTACACGCTTGGGAGTTTGTCCAGCAAGCCCTCGCCGCTAGAGGTTTCTCGGGTTCGGCAGTGGCGGCCATGGCGGCTGCCCACAGCCTGTCTACCAGGAAAGTCTATGAAGGCAAGTGGCGGGTCTTCCAGCCCTGTGGCTCCCCCTACGAAGCTAACTACCCCCCAACGGCGGAATTCCTTCTGTGGCTCTTCGACGACCTAGGCTCAGCTCCTTTACCGTCAAGGGTTACCGCGGCATGATTGCGGACTCTTACCGCCACCTGAACCTCCCGGATCCAGGCCCTTGTGAAGACCTTTCGGACCTGTTGGCTCATCTGAACTCTGACGTCCGGTCTCCTGTTCGCTCATACCTCGGTGGGACCTCGCCTGGGTACTGACGTGGCTAACTCGGACCAACCGAACCCCTGCCCCTAGCACGGTTCGCCGACTTGACCCGGAAACGTGTTTCCTCCTGGCCCTCACCACGGCGTCCTGCATGAGCGAGCTTCATGCACTCTCGGTATGCCCGCGTGTTGCAGTTCAACCGTTGGCTCGGCTCAACCTCTTCCCGACCTGTCTCTTCTGGCAAAGAATCGGCCACCCTTGACTACGCCCCAGAGGCTGACCTTACGTCCGCTGAGACGGGCGGACCAATCCCGCTGGTCGCGTCTACAGGACCCGGTCCGGACACGGAAGTTTTACCTGCGGTGCGCAAATCCGCGCCACCTGGGGTGCTCCCGCCTTCCTGCCGCTTCACCAGGCAGGCCGGTTGTCTCAGCCCAGACGGTTCGTCCTGGCTGCAGTGGGTGATGCGGTCAGCCTACCTAGACCTCTCCCCGTACGAGGATAGAGGTTACAGATCGGGGCGCATAAAGTGCGAGCAGTAGCCACCAGCGTGGCCTTTGACCGCTCCTGCTCTGCTGAGACATTGTGCCGGCGGTAGGCGGGCATGAAGATGCCACCTTCGCCCGCTTCTACCTCCGCGACCTATCCGCCAGCGTGACTCCCTGGCCATGGTGGGCGACATCTCCACGGCCCAGCACTCCCTCTGTGCGCCGCAGGTGCCTTAGTTACATCTTAGCTGAAATCGTCGGGAGTGCTTTGTGGGGGCCTGCAGTGGGAGTTATTTACAGGGGGTTTTGGGGCGGCACCCACCTCCTCATCACTATTCTTCCATATAGTAATGCCATCGGTAACGTATTTTGAAAAAACAAATGAATTTTTTTCTAAAATTTTTTTTTTTTTAAATACTTGCTGATGGCATTACTCGGATAGCCCTCCCTGCTGCCCCGCTTGCCACTTTTGGCTAAGTGTGAAACTGGCAGGCTTTCGCCCTACGCATGCCTGGATAGGGTGGTAAGGGGAGGCCACCCAGGTCTCCTATGCATGGATCCCCAGTGTCTCCTCCCCAGTTGTGCAAGGGACACAACTTTAGGCTGAAATCTATAGGCTATAGAGTGTATTCCATATAGTAATGCCATCGGTGAGTATTTTTCAAAAACACACATTTTAGAAAAAAATTAATTTTTATATTGTGACGTCATGTCTTACATGTGTTTGTGTGTGACAGGGCCACATGGACCCAGACGTGAAGGAGGCACTACACAGCATTATCGAGGTGAGAAGCATGGAGCAGTTCTGCTGACACTTCAATACCACAGCTCAGCAGTTCAGTGAATCTTCCACCCTGAACCCCATCCTACCCCAACCCCTACTGAACCGCCCCTTTACGCTGCCGTCTCACCTTGGGTCTTACGGCCTGATGAAATCAAATGCTTGTCTGACTTATCTGTCTCATTCAGACTTGAGATTCTTTTTCCCCAATTTCCACTTTTCTTTTAATGCATAGGACACCTCATTTCAACACCACCCCCACACACACCTTTCCCACGTTTTCCTGGGTGTGTTTTTCCGGGTTGACAAGTGTAATGGACCAAAATGTGTATCAGTGTTTTGTGGTGTGAATGACCATATTGAAAGCTATTGCCATTTACGGGCTGAACATGTGACTACACCATTGTATATAAGTTCCTATAGTAACACCCTCACTTTGAAAAACAGCTACAGTTCATTGTGGTCAGCAAGAGGCATAAGTTCTCATGGGCCCCTGCTACTGCAGGGGCCCATGAGAATCTATGCCTTTCACTGATGGAGCCTGGCATTGGCTCGATTGTAGAGCCTGACTGAGAGGCTTGATTGTATGACAGTGTGGTTAACCATCAGTGTGAAGCCAAAATATCCTGGATTTGGTTGGACATATACGCTGCAGGACAATAGTGTGTTAGTGAGTGAATGTGTGCTGCTGTGTTACTGCCGTTACTTAGGTTACGCTCGTTTGTCTCAGGGGGACTTGGGCTTTACAAAGTAGGAGTGATAGACTGACGCGTCGCGACGTCTTGAGCGATGGCATACACAGCTTTTGTTGGCTCCGATAGCATACACAACTTTTGTTGGCTCGTTGAAAGGTATTGGACTTGTGACCAAAGTTTCACCCCCTTGCTGATGCAGACACTGGTGCTGTGAACAGCACTAGAGGCTACATGCACAAGGAGGTTTAGTGAAAACGTTTATTTCAGGTATATTATGTGTTCTTAATGCTATGGCGGCCTTCTTACCAGTTTTCACTACAATAGGAACATTGTACATTGGGCCCATCGTATACCAAGTACACCAGACAATCTCGGACAGACAAGTTCATCTACCCATAAAAAAAAGAAGAAATATATGTATAACTCAGCTGTATGTATATTGAAGTACAGAATAAATGTGACAATATTGGAATTGTTAGAAACATTTCAGTCATTGCAGTGATGTTGCATTTATGTTGCCTGTTTTTGGCTCACGTGCGAGGCCAGTGGTCGTTCGTCCGTCGTCCGTGGTAAACTTTAACGTTGGCATTTTCTCGGAGATTATTTAAACCACATTCTTCAAACTTGGCCCAAGGATACTTTGTGGTAAGACCTTTCTAAACATACCAATTTGAGTGACCTCTCAGAAAGGTCAAGGTCACAGGGGATCAGGAAATGGGTCGAAAATAGCTATATATTGACATTTATTTTTTCTCAAATACTATTCACAACTTCAAACCCAAACTTGGTACAAAGATACCTGATGGTATGACCTTTCTATATGTACTAATTTGGTTGATCCCTCGGAAAGATCAAGGGTCACAAGAGCTCAGGAAATAGGTGAAAAGTAGCCAAATTTTGACAAAATGTTTTTTCTCAAATACTATTCACAACTTCGAACCCAAACTTGGTACAGAGATACCTGATAGCAAGACCTATCTATGCATACTAATTTGGATGATCCCTCGGAAAGATCAAGGGTGACAAGGGCTCAGGAAATAGTCTAAAATAGCCATATTTTGACAAAAGATGTTTTTTTCTCAAATACTATTCACAACTTCAAACCCAAATTTGGTACAGAGATACCTGATGGTAAGACCTATCTATGCATACTAATTTAATGACCCCCTTAGAAGGTCAAGGGTCACAAGAGGCTGGCAAATGTGTGTAAAATGCTGTTTTTTTAATAAAATTGTAGATATTCCCAAATTTGGGGAAATTTTTCAAATAAATTTGGTACAAAGATAGCTGATGATAAGACCTTCCTATGCGTACTAATTTGGTCAACTCATCACAAAGGTCAAGGGTCACGGGGAGTTGACAGATGTGTGAAAAATGCTTACATTTTCAGAAAACATGGATTTTGCTGCTGCAGAAGCCAGCCCTTGTCACAAAGGTCACACATTTAAATTGGTCATACACGTGAGCCATAATGGCTTTGCCTTTCTTGTTGTAGTTGACATGATTTTGCTTGTCTGCTTTTAATTGAGTTGATGTAAAGTTTACCAAGAACAACACCCAGCTGCATGCTGACTGAAGCCAAATGATACAAATTTTGCTGTGAATCTCCTTTTGGCTGTAACCTCTCGTCTCCTGCGACTTCTAGCATTTGTGCTTTACAGGCAATAGTACACAGTAATGATTTATTGAATGCTGCCTTCCCTTGTTCACCATATCAGGATTCCTGGTTGGTGCAATTGTACTTACTGCTGTTATGGTTGTGCCAGCTGGTTTCTTTATACTGGAGTGGTAAAGAGACGATGTGTGAATAATACTGAAACTGAAAATAGCTTCTGTACTGTTTGAGGGTGTACTCCCCAGGTAGACCTACCCAGGGAGTACACTACAAGTACACTTTTGTTCAAACGAGATGTTAAGCATCTCATTTGAACAAAAGTGTACTTGTAGCATATTCCTTAAGTAGGTCATTTTGGGGAATACACCACAAATGGTACAGTTGAGTTCGTGGATTAAGTGTGTAACTGATGACAAGCTGCCTTTACAATTTATTTTATATGAAATGTTGAAATTCCTTTATATTTCTGTTTTTATATCAAGTGTTGAAATTCCTACCTATTTCTGTTGTTCAGGAGTGTGATATTCAGTAACCTGTGTTTCCTGTAAACTTCATAGGTTGTACATAGATTTATTTCCCATTTAGCTTGTATATTATGTATGAATGTGTCAGAAACCAGATATCAAGTGTATAGTCTGTTTCCTGTGCCTGTTAGCCTTACACTGGCGCCACAGACAGGATGTGTATGTGTGCAAGGTTTGTCGACAAATTCCCAACAAAATGTTCATGGAATTTTGGAACAGTAGGATGGATTTATGTGGTCCTGGCAAAACATATTTCTGTATTTATTTCACACAAGACATACGGTATACCTACACAGCACATGATTTTCACTGTACCCACCTACCTTTCCATCACGCAGTTGTACTTTTTGTAAGCTGTATGCTACTAACTTCTCCAGACATTTACTTTTAGTTTCGTTGATAGTTGGTTTTCATTCAAAATCAGGCTATACTGTGTACTCCTCGCACTAGGTACAGTATATATCTTGGGCATATTGTTTTACACTTGTGATTTCATTTTCTGTGTTTGTGTGAGAGAGAGAGAAAGAGATTTTTACTTTGGTATTCATGTACTGTAAATCAAATGCTGCATTCACATATTCTAATTCTCTGAGATTGTTTTTCTCTGACCTGTGTTGTTTGTTAATCCTAGAGTGGAGTGTTCATTGTGTGATATGACTAGTACGTGAAGATAGTAGTAAACACAGAGTGGTCAAGTAGAAGAGATTAGAAACCAGTGTCTGACTTCATACAACAAGCAACAAACATACGAATCAAAGGGTCGGTAAATGTTGTACTTTCCCTCTGTGTATATATGATTCCGCCCTAAATCCTGCATGTATGCAAAAGGTCCTTGGCCTTGGGACCTTTTGCCTCTTGTCGATTGTCTATCATGATGATATTCAGCCATAGTTAAGCAAAAGCCAGAATACCCATTTTGGGCTCACATGCGAAGCAAAAGTGAGTATGTTCTGGGCCAGTGGTCTCCGTCCGTCCTCCATCTGCCCGCCGTCGTCCGTGGTAAACTTTAACGTTGTCATTTTCTCGGAGACTATTCAAGACACAGTCTTCAAACTTGGAGCAAGGATACTTTGTGACAAGACCTTTCTAAACATATCAATTTGAGTGACCTCTCACAAAGGTCAAGGTCACGGGATTCAAACCCAAACTTGGTACAAAGATACCTGATGGTAAGACCTTTATATGCACACTAATTTAGTAATTTGGTTGATCTCTCGGAAAGGTCAAGGGTCATGAGCTCGGGAAATAGGTCCAAAATAGTCATATTTTGACAAAAGATGTTTTTTCTCAAATACTATTCATAACTTCAAACCCAAATTTGATACAGAGATACCCGATGGTAAGACCTATCTATGCATACTTTTGGATGACCCCTCAAAAAGGTCAAAGGTCACAAGGGCTGGGGGGGGTGGGGGGTGGGGAATGGGTCCCGAAAAGCCATATTTTGACAAAAGATGTTTGTTCTCAAATACTATTCACAACTTCAAACCCAAATTTGATACAGAGATACCTGATGGTAACACCTATCTATTCATACTAATTTGGATGACCACTCACAAAGGTCACAGGTCACAAGGGCTCGGGGGGGGGGGGGGGGGGAGGGGGGTGGGGGGGAATAGGTCCCAAATAGCCATACTTTGACAAAAGATGTTTGTTCTCAAAAACTATTCACAACTTCAAACCCAAATTTGGTACAGAGGTACCTGATGGTAAGACCTATCTATACATACTAATTTGGATGACCCCTTGGAAAAGTTAAGGATCACAAGAGGCCAGCAAGTGTGTGTAAAATGCAAATTTTTTATAAAATTGTAGGTATTAACATATTTGCAAATTTTTCAATCAAATTTGGCACAAAGGTAGCTGATAAGACCTTCCTATGCATACTAATTTAGTCGACTCATCGCAAGGGTCACGGGTTGTTGAGATGTGTGAAAAATGCTTACATTTTCAGAAAACATGGATTTTGCTGATGCAGAAGCCAGCTCTTTACTTATTGTCACAAAGGTCACACATATGTAAATAGGTCATACACGTCAGCCATAATGTCTTTGCCTTTGTTATTTTTTTTAAGAAAAGCGAGATTTTCATTGTATAACAATGAAAAACTCTTTTCTTAACCCATTTAGCCCCAGTGCCCTACAGCAGGAGATGCATGGAGCATGATATTTCAAGGGTGGTGCCAGATTAGCTTGCCACTGTCAGGTGCCAAGCTAATCTGGCACTACCCTTGAATTATCATGCTCCATCCATCTCCTGCAACTGGTACACAGTCGTTAGGTGACACCTCCAACATTTGGGAAATGCGAACATGGGCTTAAATGGATTAAAATGACTGGCTCCTGCTAGAGAATGGCAGTATTTGTTCAGTCTTGTCAGATTTTATCAAGTGTTTAAATGTTGAATGACCTGTTTCCTTTTATTTACATGTCAGGTTGCTGTTGATTTGTCTGCCCTGTGAAGCCAAAAGAGGGTGAAGCCATTTTTTGGTGGAAAGTGATATAATCATTGTAAAACAACAAAAAATTCCACTTTTCCAAAAAAAAAGTGGCCTCGCTGTCATTTGCCTTCACAGGTCAGTTTAGATCTGGTAAGGAGAAGGATAGAATGGGCCGAGTTGTTTCAACTTTTTACCATACCTTACATACCACTCAATCATACAGTATCATTTCTCATAGAGCCCTTCCTCGTTTTCACCATAAGATCGTCTTTGCCTGAGTAATCATTCCCTTTACCCTTTGGCTGTCAGCAGTGCTTTGTGTCATCATGATTCCTGCAATAAGCACTACCAACAGCCAAAGGGTTAGGTTTACATATATTTCGCACAATTAATTATTTATTAAAATTTTTTATCAGTGTATATTTTTACCTTGTGCCTTTACACTTTCTTTCTAAAGACATGCTTGTACTACACAAAGTTGAATTACAACATATGTTATTATCCCTTTGGCTGTCGGTAGTGGTTTTTGTCAGAATCATCGTGACAAAACGGCTACTGACGGCCAGAGGTTGTCTGCTGTGAACAAACATTGGTGGTATTTTATGACATTTGGTGTGCATAACTTATTTTGCATTCTTCATGATGACCAAGTGTGCAAATGGCGCTTGGGCTGATGTCTGCTGCAGTTGGCCTGTGCACAGCTACAACCAATGTCGGCCTAATGACTTTTTGCACACTTGGGATCTTCCCATTGCACATTCCAGTGTTGAAACAATTATGCATTGCCATTTTTCTTTATTCATATTTTTATTGCAAAATGCTCATTGGAGTATTGAATTATGATCAGTTATGGGACATTAAAATATTTATATTTTTTATTATGGTCTTTTATTGCTGTGTGATACTGTTCAGTGTTTGGATGGTGTGTGAACATCGTGAGTGAATCCAGGTTTATCTGTACACCAGCAAATCTTTTCACTTCTGTGTGGTT
Source organism: Semisulcospira habei (assembly GCA_036245525.1). Classification (NCBI taxonomy): domain Eukaryota; kingdom Metazoa; phylum Mollusca; class Gastropoda; family Semisulcospiridae; genus Semisulcospira; species Semisulcospira habei. Next base: position 85,913,997 of record BTPG01000001.1, read on the forward strand.
ACACTGCTTATCCTTGACAGATTTTTACCCCACCCTGGTCTGCCCTTGGGGACTTGGGTGGGGTTAACTACTTTTTAGTTCCCAGGGTCACCCTGATCAGCCCCACAGGGTGGGTTTTCCCTTCTATTCTGGGGCATGTGTTTTTGTCTACCCTTGGTCCATTCACCTGTATTTTCCTTTTTTAAACTCTCCCTACTGTCTGTAGCTCTTGATATTGGATGTGTGTTGCTAAATGGTCTTAGCTTTATTTAGGCCCCGTGGTGTGGGTTTATTTAACGTATTGGACCGGCTGGTGACATACATTCAATATTCTGTTTCGGTTTTTTATCACAAGCGGTGCAGACACGTCCTGAGAAAGTCTTGTTGCTGTCGGGACGTTAAGCAATGTACAATCAATCAATCCTTGACAGATTTTTGCAGATAAAAAGTGGATTTGTATACATGTATACCATGTTTGTCAATGATGAAAAAGAGCATAATAACACAGCATAATATTGAAAAATGCTGAAACCCAAGCTTACACACTGGTTGTTTCCCTCAATTCGCTACTGCTGATCAGTGGCAGCAAATCAATGGAGGCAACCAGTATGACACCAATACTTAACAGCCATTCATCTGTGTCAAAGAATATTTACAGCCCCACAGTAAGTCACCACTTTCCAAGTTAGAAGCTATCCAGCATTCACAAAGTCTCGAGGCTGACACCAGCACAGTCTCAGTTGATATATTTACATGTTATTTACAGCACCACTTTGTCAGTTTAGTGTGAAAAAAGGTTCCACGGACTGACGTTGGCCCTGGATAATCATGTTATACTCATCTTTATTTACACAAAATCTATGCGTTTCCTGCACCTCTGGAAGGGTCGGAGTATGGCAGCTCGTGTCTTGGCCCATTGTGTGGACGAAGCTTTGCAATAATAGGCCATGACCAGTGTCGTAAAACACAGCACAGCCATACACACCGCAAACACCAGACTTTCTATGTCAGGTCCATCTGGAACATAAAACAAACGCTACTTATACTTTTTGTTATATATATTGACATGCTTTCCGCTAGGATTTAAAATCGTCCGTCATCCAGCAGACAGCATAAAAAGAAATCCATCCCAGGCGCTCTACAGTCCCTCGTATACTTGAAACACAGCCAGGATAAGTAACTGGGGGCTCCTTTTTTCTCAATATTAACCCATCCCAGTGACAGACAGACTTCCATTTTTTCGGTCCTCATCAAAATTTGTCAAATATGAAAAATTCTTCCCATTGAAATTTTCTTCATCATAACTTGTTTTAATGTAACCAATCAGTTTTGTACTGTGCTCTGTTATATAAAAACCACAAAAAGAAGTTTTAACAAATACATAAATAAAATACAAACTATGGAGTGTGGTAATGCACCACACAGCCATCCACACAACAAACACCAGGTTGTATCGTTCACCAATGTTTCCAGACATAGGTGATACACAACCAGACAACAACTCTAAAAGAAAACGGGTGGGGTGCGGTCTGTGTATTTATATACAGATATCGCCCCACCCGTTTTATTTTTGAACTGTTGTCTGGTTTTTATGTGAAACGTTGAAAATTCCTTTACATTATTTGTATTTTAATGTCAAGTGTTACAAAGTTCTCCTCCACCCACCCCACCCCCACGCCCCCCTCCACCCACCCACCCCCCTTTTGTGTTTGATATTTTGAAGGTTTGACAGTAACATGTTTGGCACGCTGGGCACCCGAGTAAAACTATCTTCTTCCACTAATGACATAAGTACTTTTTGCATTGTGGAGAAAGGCTGCGAGAGCACTGCTGTGACCCCTTCACCGCCACAGCCACTGGACGCAAACTGTTTTTCTATACAACTCCAATGTCACATATCCCCAGCTGTCTACAAAAGGTGTTTCTTTCAGTAAGAGGTATATATATATATATATATATATATATATATATATATATATATCAGATCAGGGATTCAAAAATGTTTTCTTTTCATCCTTACGTCACACAAACAATTACTTTAGCGCAAACCATACCATGTGACCGCGATACAAAAACCCTTGTCGCGACAAATGGCCGACTTTTTGTAGCCCTCTTTCTGACGCGTCTTGGATGCCAGTTTTTTTCTATAAAAGATCATCATCAAAACGGTCTAAAGTACGAAGTTACTTAGTGTTGTTCAAAACAACAGGCACACTACTGGAGACAGCAACGTCATGAAAGATTTTTAATTACGTCATAATTCTATTATGTATATTCCTTTGTCATCAGTCAAGTCTGGCGTGACCCAGGTCGGAAGATTTCTTCTTGATTTCTTTTACGAAAATATTGGAAGAATGAAACAAATACGTTATTGGTAGCAGGGGCTTGCTTCACGGACCCTGGTAGGTCTTCGGGAGGTCAAAGGAACCATTGTACCCCTCAGGCCTTCGGGGTACAATGTTTCCTTTGACCTCCCTCAGGCCTACAAGGGTCCATGTAGCAAACCCCTGTGACAAATTCTTCTTCTTCTTCAGCGTTCCTGAGTTTCTGCCTCAGATGTCAAGATTAATATCCACCTGAGGCATAATCCATGAGGGTTGCATGTGTGCTCGTTTCCCTGACAGGTTTCCACACTATACCAGATGGCATAATCGGCGACACTCCGACTTCGTTGGTCTGGTTGGTTTTCTATCGGGGTTTGCTCCCCTAGCCTTTGCCTCTCCCGAGGCACCCACAAGGCAGTGGGGCTATTTTTGGGAGTTAGGAGTCAGGTTCACGGGCATCAGGGCCTATCCACACACCAGTGGGCCTGCATGCCACGTGTCTGGGGGCCAGACCTCCTCCAAGTCCCCTGTAGTTCAGCCTGAGTCCGTGAGGTGTTCAGTTACCGTGTGTCGCCGCGAGGAGGCACTACATGAGGCTTGTTGTTGGAGAGGCTATGTACTGGCAGAGAGAGACTGACGCATTCTGCCCTCCTTTTCGCAATACTGCTAGCCAGCGGTGGAAGCTGAGAGCGAGAAGTGACGACCACTACCACTGCGCTACCACACTAGACGCATCACAACAACCATTTTGACACACCCTGTGACCAATAACTTAAAATATAGAATCTCTGATCAGATAGAGGCATAGAACAGCAAGAGGCATAGATTCTTATGATCCTCTACAACTGCAGGGGCTCATTGGGCTCTATGCCTATTTCAGTAAGATATCGTGTTCACATTTTCTCGGCAGTCTTGGAGTTAACCCTTTTATCCCTGGGACCCCACCTTCAGGTGCTGAGCTAATCTGGCACTACCCTTGAATTATCATGATCAATCCATCTCCTACAACTGGTACATAGTCGTTAGGCAATACCTCCAAAATTTGAGAAATGGGACTTTGGGGCTGAAAGGGTTAAAAGCATATGGTGCCACACGCCACAACATAGCACAACATACCCAAGATCAGCCTGGCAGGTGGGGGTGGGAAGAAAGTGGGATCTCGGCACTCCACCATCACCAGGCCTGCAAGCAGCAAGTTTCGTTGTCAGCATTTCCTAGAGCTCATTTGGAGGTTTGGTGTCACATACATATTCGTTATCATTATTATTACTATTAATATTATGCATCAGTCACACACTGGTCGTCTCCCTTGATGCGCTGCGCTGATCAGTGCAGTGACTCTAAGGAGACAACCGGTGTGCATCAGGCAGCCAGGACATTAAGCTAGTTATTTCAATGCTATGCACAACAGATGGACTGAGGTAAGCAGTGTCCCAGGACAGAAACACCTGTACTTGCGTAAGTTCAGAAGGGGCAGGACCAGTACATAATAAGCCGAGATAGTTTACAACTTTGGTTCAGAAAACTTTATGTCTTGAAAGCGTTACAGGACCCAAAAAAGGTGACTGCCAATTTAAGCGTGTAAAATGCAAAGAAACACGCAAAACAAAAAAATCCAGACCAAAAAGGTGAGCCAAAATCCAGAACAAAAACGTGACTGCCAAGTATTAAAATGCAAAGAAAATCCAAACAACAAGAATGGCAAAGCCCTCAAGACTCACGTGCATGACCAATCCACATAATTAATGACCTTGTGACCCTGACCTTCCAACAGGTCACAGAAATCAGCAAGTGTTCTAAGGAAGGGTTGGAATTTTTACCTGCAAAATCCATGTTTTCTCAAAATGTACGCATTTCTCACTTGACCTCCCATGACCCTTGACCTTTGCCTTTTTCAGTAAAGGTAGTGAACCAAATTAGTATGCACAAAAATGTCTTATCATCAACTACATTTCTGCTTAATTTAGTTGAACCGTTCTGCACAATTCCTGATAAAAACTAAAATTCTACACACAAAAACTGGACATTTGCTGATCTCTAGTGACCCTTGACCTTTCCAAGAGGTCATCCAAGTTAGCATGCATAGGAAGGTCTTACCCTCAGGTATCTCTGTACCAGGTTTGGGATGGAAGTTTTAAATAGTATTTGTGAACAAACTTTTTTGTTGTTGTAATATGGCTATTTGTTCCCTAATTCCTGATCTCTTGTAACCCTTGACCTTTCCGAGGGTTCATCCAAGTTAGCATGCATAGGAAGGTATTGCTATTAGTATCAGGTATCTCTGTACCAAGTTTGGGTTTGAAGTTGTGAATCTATCTTTCTATCTATCTATATCCCGTAGTCTTGCCGACCGTTGGGGCACCACTGATGACTTGGCAACCAGCTCCCTCCAATCCTCTCTGTTCTCTGCCATTCTCAGCGTATCGCCCAGCTTCAGTCCTGTCCACTCTGAGATATTGTCCTCCCATCTTTTCTTCTGTCTTCCTCTCCTTCGTCCTCCTTGCACAGTGCCTTGCAGGATTGTTTTGGCAAGCCCTGCTGAACGCGTGACATGCCCATACCACTTCAGTTTGCGTTTTCTCACAATGGTTAATAAGTCTTCATAGGGCCCGATGGCTTGCCTGATTCTGCTTCCCACTTCCTCGTTCGTGATGTGATCTCTGTATGAGATGCCAAGCAGCCTTCGAAAACATCTCATTTCAGTGGCTTGTATCCTCCTTTCAAGGTCTGCTGTGAGGGTCCATGACTCGCAGGCATACAAGAACACTGAGATGACTAAGGAGCGCATCAGTCTGATCTTGGAGCAGAGTGTGATGTTTCTGTCCTTCCATATGGTCTTCAATCTTGTCAGTGTTGTTGTTGTCTGCGCAATCCTGGACAGTATTTCTGGTTTTGATCCCTCATCTGTCACAATGGCTCCTAAATATTTGAATTTCTTAACTGTTTCCAGTTTTTGGCCTCCAACCATGATTCAAGTTGTGAATAGTATTTGAGAAAAAAAAAATCTTTTGTCAAAATATGGCTGTTTTTTTTTTAACATATTTCCTGAGCTCTTGTGACCCTTGACCTTTTCCATGGGTCAACCAAATTAGTATGCATAAAAAGGTCTTACCATCAGGACGCTACTGCAATGCAGAGACCAACGACAGAGGCTTAAGGCTCCTGGAATTTGCCAGTTCAAATGATCTAAATCTGATGAACACGTGTGGCCCACACAAAGCATCCAGAAGGTGGACATGGCACAGCCCGAACGGAGAGCATCATAACCAAATTGACTACATCATGGTGAAGAGACGCTTCCAAACCAGTGTGAACATTGCCAAGACAAGAAGTTTTCCAGGAGCAGACATTGGAAGCGACCATGACTTAGTGATGATGACCTTCAAACTCTGCCTAAAGAAGGTCAACAAGCAGGGTCCCACCAGAATCAAGTTTGACCTGGAGAAGCTGAAAGACCCAGAGGTAGCGGAAGCCTTTCAGGCAAAGATAGGAGGAAAATTCGCACCACTGCTACTTCTAGGTGCAGAAGACATGGACGTGGACACACAGTTTGACACATTTAACACTGTTGTAACCCAAACAGCCAGCGAGATCCTTGGCAAACACTGACAAGCAAAGAAACCTTGGGTTACAGCTGACATCTTTGTTCTGTGTGACAAGCGTCGAGAATTAAAGAAAACGAAATCAGAGGTAGAAGGAGCTAAACAATACAGGGAAATTAACCAGGATATCAAGAAAAGCATGAAAAAGGCAAAGAATAAGTGGATTGAAGATCAGTGTAAACACGTAGAAGAAAATCTGAACAAAAATAATAGCAAAAAAGCATACCAGCTGGTGAAAGACCTGACCAGTGTAAAACAAAAGGACGCTCCTCGATCATTTAAGATAGTGAAGGGAACTGTCTTACGGAAGACTAAGACATACTGAAGAGATGGACAGAGTACTGCTCAGATTTGTACAACCACCGAGCTGCAGGGGACCCAGGCATACTTGTTAACCCACCCGTGACCAACAATGGCAACTATCCCATCCTCCGAGAAGAAGTAGAGGCTGCAGTGAAGTCGCTGAAAAAAGGAAAGGCAGCAGGAGCAGACAAGATCCCTGCAGAGCTAGTCCAAGAAGGGGGAGAAGACACGATAAGCGCCTTACCAACAATCTGCAATAAGATCTGGCAGTCAGGTGATTGGCCCACACCATGGACCCAATCACTTATAATAACTCTCCCCAAAAAAGGCAACTTACATCAATGCCAGAACTATCGCATGATCAGTCTTATATCCCACCCAAGCAAAGTCATGTTAAAGATCCTACTGAACAGGCTGAAGCCACAGGAAGAAAATCATAGCTGAGGAACAGGCAGGCTTCAGACCAGGGCGCAGCACAACTGAGCAGATCTTCAACCTGAGAGTTCTATGTGAGAGATACCTCCAGCACCAGCAGGACCTCTATCATGTCTTTGTGGATTTTAAGAAAGCGTTTGACAGGGTGTGGCATGCAGCCCTTTGGTCCACCATGAAGCTATACAACATCAATGCCAACCTGATCAAAGTCATAGCAAACCTTTACAACAAGGCCACTAGCGCAGTCTGCTTCAACGGCAAAATAGGAAATTGGTTTAGGACTACAGTTGGAGTCAGACAAGGCTGCTTGCTCTCACCTACTCTTTTCAACATCTTCCTGGAAAGAATCATGACGGACGCTCTGAAAGATCATGAAGGAACTGTCAGTGTTGGAGGCAGAACAATCACGAACTTGCGCTTTGCGGACGACATTGATGGCCTTGCAGGAACAGAGAAGGAGCTAGCTCAGCTGGTGGAAAAGCTGGATAGTACAGCCATTGCATATGGGATGGAAATCAGTGCAGAGAAGACCAAACTGATGACCAATAATGCCAGTGGCATTGGCACTGAAATCATGGTTGGAGGCCAAAAACTGGAAACAGTTAGGAGCCATTGTGACAGATGAGGGATCAAAACCAGAAATACTGTCCAGGATTGCGCAGACAACAACAGCACTGACAAGATTGAAGACCATATGGAAGGACAGAAACATCACACTCTGCTCCAAGATCAGACTGATGCGCTCCTTAGTCATCTCAGTGTTCTTGTATGCCTGCGAGTCATAGACCCTCACAGTAGACCTTGAAAGGAGGATACAAGCCACTGAAATGAGATGTTTTCGAAGGCTGCTTGGCATCTCATACAGAGATCACATCACAAACGAGGAAGTGGGAAGCAGAATCAGGCAAGCCATCGGGCCCTATGAAGACTTATTAGCCATTGTGAGAAAACGCAAACTGAAGTGGTATGGGCATGTCACGCGTTCAGCAGGGCTTGCCAAAACAACCCTGCAAGGCACTGTGCAAGGAGGACGAAGGAGAGGAAGACAGAGGAAAAGATGGGAGGACAATATCTCAGAGTGGACAGGACTGAAGCTGGGCGATACGCTGAGAATGGCAGAGAACAGAGAGGAATGGAGGGAGCTGGTTGCCAAGTCATTAGTGGTGCCCCAATGGTCGGCAAGACTACGGGATATAGATAGATAGATAGATATCAGGTATCTTGATACCAAGTTTGGGTTTGAAGTTGTGAATAGTATTTGAGGGTGAAAAAAATCAATTTTGTCAAAATATGGCAATATTTTTAACCTATTTCCTGATCCCCTGTGACCTTGGCCTTAAGGGAGGTCACTCAAATTGGTATGTTTAGAAATGTCTTGCCACAAAGTATCCTTGGGCCAAGTTTGAAGACTGTGGCTTGAATAGTCTCCGAGGAAAAAAAAACGTTAAATTTTACCACGGACGGCACACACTTAGAAAGGACAATTACAACATTTTTACAAAATGTATACAAGTACATACTGTTCTACTTATCTTTTCTTTAGTGAGAAGCCCTGAAAAAAATAACGATTTGTGTTGTAACTGTCCTCTCTAAGCGTGTTTCTTTGCTGTATTTTCAGTCTTAACTCATTCTGCCCACGACACACCCCAGCAAGACATGACTCGACCATGATAGTTCAAGGGTGGTGGCAGAATAGCTTGGCGCCAAGCTATTCTACCACCACCCTTGAACTATCATGGTTGATCTGTTTCCTGAATTGTAATGCAGTCCTCAGAGGATAACTCCAAAATGTGGATATTTTGTACCTCGGGCACAATGAGTTGACAAATAAAGATACGCGCGTAAACAGGACAAGCACAACACAATTTATGGAATAAATTTTGTTGCATAATTGTTCTATCCAAACGTGTTTCTTTATTTGTTGGGATTTGTTAACCCTTTGGGTGTCGATAGAGGTTTTAGTCACGATGATTAGTGCAGGAATCATCACGAATAAAACCGCTATCGACACCCAAAGGGTTAACTCATTCTACCCATTACACAAAAGCAACATATGGATCGACCATGATTGTTCAAGGGTGATGCCAGAATAGCTTGGCGCCTATGGGCGCCAAGCTATTATAGCATCACCCTTGAACTATCATGGTCGATCTGTGTCCAGGCTGCACAGCAATGCAGTCTTCAGAGGACACCGGCAAAATGTTGGGATTTGGGCCTTGGGGTACAATGAGTTAAGAAGTGTCAAGACCAGAAACAGCGCTGCTCTGCCAGAAGAGGGTGTGAGGGACAGAAAAAGAGGGGGGGGGGGGGTTGGCATGTAATGGTCACCTCTCACCTTGGTCAGGCCGGACATAAAGCCATATGGAGTACACGTGGGCAAGGGGGCGCAGCGACTCCAGTTCTAGTGTCACGTGACTGCTGGAGGACATGTAGAGATATTTGAACCCTAACCACTGGCCAGGGCTGCTGTAGAACGTGTCTTTGTCGCTGGTCCATGCGTGACGTCCCCCATCCCTGATCCGCAGGTGCAAGCCACACAACCCTGTGTTGTACTGGCTCCGGTGACACATTCTGAAGTCCAGCACGCGAAACTCAAGCACGGCACCTGGTGATCGAGACACGCAAACTGTGGCCTGGACTTGATTTGGTTAGTTCAGTTTTTTTTTTTTTTTTTTTTTTTTTTTTGCTACTCCAATTTTTCTTTGTCAACCTCAGAGGTATTCCTCTCACGCCGCTCATCCCCGTCAACCCCAGTGTGCTCACCCAGGCCCGCTAGTTGTTCCAGCCAGACTCCAGGCCCTGCCGCTATATATATGGCAAATAGTAGGGGACTCCCTCCGGAGGAAACTCTGCACTGCTGCCGAGTCACTTCGGTGGTGTTCAGTGTAGCCTTCACACCTACTATTCCCCCTACTTACGATATTGCTAGTCGCGGAGTCGACGAGTTGGAGCTCCCCCCAGTGGTGGCGAGTCAACCACTACGTCCTTCCACGCACTGAAGCAGGTCTGGTGTGTTTAACCTAGGTACAGGGCGAGGTATACCAACTCAGCCATACTTGGCGCCCACATGTCATCCCACTTGAGACCCATAAAGGGTCGGCATCACCCTTTGCAGAATGAGTGTGATGTGGCGGTTTTTTGTTTTACCTGGCGTGAGAGCCGTGATGGTGCAGGTGGTATTATAGGCCATCAGCCCCTGGTCCAGCACCTCTGGTGACGTCACAAAAAGGGCAGCACCTGTCTTCCGGTTGTATCTTAATAGGTCCACCTCCCACTGTGCTGCAACAAGCACATCAGTCACGTCAGTACAACAGTCACACACTGGTTGTCTCTCTTGACCATCGCTGATCAGCGGCAGCAAATCGAGGGAAACAACCAGTGTGTGAAAGTCACGGAGTGAAAGGGAGAGATACAGATTCTCATAAGGCTCTTGATGGTAGGACTCCGAAGCCTCCCATACTGACATTTGTTCAGAAAGATCTTACAATAATGCGTAGGTCTTTGTTTACATCCATTTATCAATACCGTCACTGCACAGAAAAACTAAAGACCACCCGACTGCAAGAGATATAGGTCCTTATGAGCCCTGACAGATGCAGGAGCTCGTGAAGATCTATGCCTCTTGCTGAAACCACTTTGCATTCATGCTTGTCCTATGGCAGCGAAGGGCAGGGGCGGATCTGGGGGGGGGATGTTCCAGAGGTTCCGGATCCCCACCCCCACCCCCCGACCCAAAATTCTTTAAAATGCTATAACAAAGTCCCTTTTGGGGATGTTTGGGAACCTCCCCCCCCCCCTCCCCCGCCCTTAATTTTTTTTTTTGTCCTTTTGTTTGGGTGGGGGGAGGGGGCGAGTTTTCACACACGTACACGCTATTCTCCCGCACCCCCCCCCCCCCCCACTCCCCGTTGTTTCATATTTTGGCGAATGGTTTCGTGAGTCTTGACACATTTATATGCGCCTTCTTCCCCCTCCCCCCCCCCCCCGCCCCACTGGAAGCAAAGTCTATCCGGCGTTGGGGCCGAAATCCTTTTGTGTCAGGTTGAAGGTCCCAAAACACCCCCCCCCCCCCCCTCACTCGAGGTAACTGAATCTTCCCTGAAGGAATAAACATTTTCCTAACCCGATGATTCCAACAGGAGTCATAGCGACTAAAACCCGCTACCGACAGCCGAAGGGTTAACGAATCATCCCGGGAAAACTGATGACAGCGGGCCACACGCGGCCACTGACCTTTCACGCACATGTAGTGTAGTGTGGCCATCTGTGAAACAATGGACGTCTCCCTCTTCTGAAAGTGTGGGCACGTCACGTTGTCCCGGGATCTGAGGACTGTACGGGCCAGCGGCTGCTGCAAGCAGGAAGAGAGGCGGGAACACTTGCGCACGCGGTACTGCAGACTGAAGGTCGGGCGGGTGTCCACGCGGCAGTCGTGCTCCGCGTCGCCATGGCAACACTCGGCGGGGCAGGGCGTATTCACGGGGTTGAAGATGGCCTTCAGGTCGTGTTGCCGCTTGTGAAAGTACTGCTCGCGCCGCGTCTCGTCATTTTCCAGCTCCTGGTAGAAGCCTACAGACATACCATTAGTACAGACAAGATCGGATAGTGCTGCTAACACGTTACCCGAGGCGAAAGGTCACCGGGCCGAGGTCGTCCGCAGTTGGCCCGTGCCGTGCCACTGCAAAAATGATATATAGGCGGAGCATAGGGGCCTGACGAGTGGTGCTTTGACTAAATGCAAAATCCACTGCGCCACCGCGTGCGCGTATATAGTATGTTTCTCAAGACGAGTATCATGTTCTACTTGAGGCTATTTACGCGGCTGTGGCCGCGCGCACGCGGTGGCGCAGGGGATTTGCATTTAGTCAAAGCATCACTCGTCACTGAGGTCCCTATGACTGAGGCGGGGTGATAACTCGTCCATTCATCCGATACTGGCGATAGGTAAAACTGAGATTGTCGGGCCTGATACGACCTCAGTTGCCCGCGCACGACCGTGCGCGGGCCAACTGCGGCCCGCACGGTCAGGCCCGGCCGACCTTTCACGGCGCAACGGGTGTGCTACCCGGCGCCGCGAAACGAACGAGGCCTTGTCGCTCAATGCTAGTCTCCCACGCAAACACATCAGATATAGGAGGCCCGAGCTTGCTGGGTTAGCTCAAGGTCAGCCTTGGGAGCCGCCAGGTTAACAAGGCACTATCTTTAAGCTAACATAGTATATCTACCTCTGGTGTCAGAGTCTACTCAACCGGCAACCACCCCCACCCCCTTTCGGCCCCCCCACCCCCACCCCCCTCCTCTTCAGTCATACTTGGCGGAGAGCAGTGTGAGCTGCAGCCTGCGCTTTTTTGGACAGCAGGTGACTTGAAGACGAAGCTGTAGCGGACAGGGGCAACGCGTCCTGAAGGACAATCCATGTCAACGGGGTGAGTCACGCAGCCGCCCACGCTGTGCAGCGGGACGGGACGACCACTAGTGTCCACTGCCTCGTACGTCACGTGCTGACCTGGGGGACAACATACATACGGGCCACTTACACAGTCTGTGTGTTACGGACGCAAATTTTCATTTCAATGTGAGAACCAGTTTTTAAACCAAAATTTAAAGTGGTAACACACGTCGATAAGGTATCACAAGACAAATTTAGTTTTAATCCTGTTAGCGGCCCCACGGGTGCATTTCCCAAATTTTGGAAGTGTTACTTCACGACTATGTACCAGTTGGAGGAGTAGCCGGTTGACCATAAGGCGCCAAGCTAATCTGGCACTACCCTCGAATTATCATGGTCAATCAATCTCCTGCTGTAGGGTGTTGGGGCTAAATGGATTAAAGTCAAAACAAAATTGAAGTGGCGGATTTTCACACATAAACAACCTGCATGTGACTTTTGTCACTATCTTTAAACTAACATAGTATATCTACCTCTGGTATCAGAGTCTACTTAACCAACCACCCAAGGCGGCTCCCAATCCGATCTGGCACGTGACCCGCACAAGACTACTGATGTGAAATATACGGCCAGTGGTGTGGCTATAGTCAGTGGCGTAATTCATCACTGATTTTGTCTATTTTGAACATTGTCAACGGTTCCGGTTGAAATCTTAGGTATCCCCTACTTGTTGGGAACAGCACTAATTATCCGATTCTCGCAGTCACAACCTCACGTAAGTTTCATTGGTCAGTGATCACTGACGTCACCAGTAGCAAAACGTATTCGGGCTCAAGACGGCCGCAGTGGGCCCGCGCACTGCTGTACGCGGGCCCACTACGACCGTCGTGGGCCCGAGGCGGACATTTGCTTACTCCGGAGCTACCCAGACGGCGGCCGGAGTGGCACCAACTTTTGTCAGTTGTTGACACCCCATTCTTTGCGCTCGGACACCCCATTACCTGTGCTATATAGACATCCCCTTACCTGTGACGGCGATGCAGAATACCACTGTAACGACAAGGTACCGGACACAGAGACCAGGCGTAGTCATCATCATTCGGCGGCTGAACACGCTAAAAACACTGTGCGTGGATGTCCGAATGACTGAAATACACGGTTATATTGGCCACAATCGTTTGGGTGTTGAGCACAGATTTAGAGAGGAAAACAAAAGCATAACCCAACCGCTACCCCCCCCCCCCCCCCTTAAACCGTCCATTATCAACGAAATTCGATTTAACCCTACCGGGCTCGCGGAACTAAATGACTTTCATTCTATCGTCTATAATTCTATTAGTCAAGGGTAGTGCCAGATGAGCTTGGCGCCTGAAGGCGCCAAGTTCATCTAGCACTACCCGCCTTGAATTATCGTTATCAATCCATCTCCTGCTGCTGCAGGGTCCCGGGGCTAAAAGGGTTAAGCAGGCCCGGCCTCGCCATCCCCTTTCATCTCCACTTGACTACTTGAACTATTTCAGTTTGACAACGGCCGCCCGAGTCTTGTCCGCAATGTGCAGTGATTTCTGTGTGCCGGCCGGCTTGTTGTTGAGGACTGGGAAGGAGCCGAGGTCGATTAGGGACCCAATGCACAAAGTCATCGGGCCGACATCGGCCGCCGTTGATGGCCTGCCACCAGCGGCCGACGATCGGCCCGATGGCCTTTAGCGATGTTGGCAGAGGGGGTTGACTGAGTGAACGCAATCTTACTAACTACAAAACAAAACATACGGCGACACTGGAAATACCTGAAGATGGTACTTCCTGCCTTGGTTATCAACACTATTGTGTATAATGATAGCTGCCCCGTGCGCAAAAGGCCATCGGGCCGATATCGGCAGCCGTTGGCCCGCGCACGGCCGGCGGCCGACGTCGGCCCGAAGGCCTTTTGCGCACTAGGATTATCACGTACACACCCGCCGCCAAGAGACCAGCCGGTCTCACACGACGTTACGCTTTCGGGCATAACCCCTTTACTGTGAACACAATCCAGGTCACATTACATAGTCAAATTTGGCCAGTTTAGGCAGTGCATGGACCGGTGTTTTTTTTAATAATTTTTGCCTTGTTTGAAAATTTGTAGTAGGGCTGAATGTTGAAATTTGCTGGAAATTTCTGGTTAGATGAGAGGATACATGTTTGGTGCTTTGATTCATACCATCCTGAGCTTATTCAGTAGAGAATTGTGGACTTATGTTGAGTTGGCGTTGACGTAGTGATTTGAGGGGCACGCTGATTTCAGCTGTGCTTGGGTGTGGGGTTGGTAAGGAATCAGGTTCATAGCCAAGAAATGTGACTGTCAGTGTGCTGTTTTTATTGTTATTTTGTGCATGGCAAATGTGCAGCTGGTGGGCGGTAGTGTTTTTTAGGGGATTGAAATATTAGGGGATGCCTGGGACTGACTATGGCTAAGAGACTGGACAGTACGGAAACGCGACTGTGTACCGTGGCCTCCAACCGAGTACAAGCAATATATATCCTCACGAGTCCCCACAGTTGCGTGGGGGGTGTGAAGGAGAGGGGGGGGGGGGGGAGGCTCTTGCTAACACTATGTAATAGATTTTATTGACGTTTTTTTGGCGCTGAATTCCAAAGAGCAAAAGGCCATCTTGCCGACGTCGGCCCACAGCTGCTGACATCAGCTAGATGGCCTTTGCGCACTGGGTTGACTTTGCACGTGGCATCAGCAAAGAGGCACAGATCCTCATGAGCCCCCGCAATTGCGGGGGCTCATGAGGATCTGTGCCTCTTGCTGATGCCACACTGGGTTGACAAAGCCCGATTTCAGAAACAGTATGCGTCCACTGACAGTGAAGGGATTAAACTCCTTCAACGTCCAAACACAACCACACTGCATTGTCGTGGAAACCGGCGGGGTGTGTGTGCGCACGCACGTTAGATTAATCCAATATTTTGTTAGAAAAAAGGGGGGAAAGTTAACAAATATATATCGATTCTATCGATTGGTTGACTAATTGATTGGAAGTAATGTGAAAAATAGTTGAGATTTTGATTTGCATGTTTGGGTTTTTACTTGAGGTTGGACTCCCC
Organism: Semisulcospira habei; assembly: GCA_036245525.1. NCBI lineage: Eukaryota > Metazoa > Mollusca > Gastropoda > Semisulcospiridae > Semisulcospira > Semisulcospira habei. Next base: position 85,929,119 of record BTPG01000001.1, read on the forward strand.
CCCCCCCCCCCCCCCCCCCTTCCTCACTCCTGCTGTTTGTGGTTATCGGAGGCTGGGAGTAACGTCAAGTCCGATTCCTCCCCCCCCCGCCCCCCAACCCCTAGGCGCAAAGTGCATCAGTCACTATTCTTGTGCTGCCACGGTCCATCCAGCGGCAGCATTTGGTGAAATCGTCCATGCCGATTCATTTGTAATCCGAGCCCTAGATTCTCGCAAGTCCGTGTAGGATGTCCCTACTCAGAGAATCTGTACCTCTTAATGAGATCGACTCCATTTTGGCTTCCTCCCATTGAGGGACATCATACTGGTTCAGCCCACAGATCAGGTAAGGTTTTCACCAAAAGCGCAGAATGTATCCAGAGATCGGTCAGCAGTTACACTATACATTTCCTTCTGTGATTTCACACCTTTATACAGAATACTATTCATCTATAAACTTAAAGTTTGCCACCACACATGTACACAGATGTGTATTGTGCTTGCTGCTGCACGTGAAGCAAATGCTATTTAACTCCTTAGTCCTTATGCCCTGATGAGGAAATTATCAAATTTGTGTAGATATCCTCTGAGGTCTATAGCTCAGGAGACAGATCGGCCATGATATTTTAAGGTTAGTGTCAGACACCAACCTTGAAATACCATGATCGATCCACATCTTGTCATAGTCCTTCAGGGCGTTACAGGTTAAAATAAACACACTGACACAAAAACAAACACACAACACATGTACCACCATACTCAAAAGCAAAATGTGTCAGGTTTTATTTATCTTTATATATTACAGTAGCACAGTATATTACAGAACTCCCTGGCTTTCTTTAGAAGCCTTCAGAAAAAACAAACAAAAGACTGACATAATTTATATTTGATTTTAGTATCTTTGTCTTTAACACCTTCAACTGCTTGAATACAACCAGTAACATCAAAATACAAGAGGCATAGATCCTCATGAGTCCCCGCAATTACAGAGGTTCATGAGGATCTATGCCTTTTCCTTGCCTACTTTACGCATGTGTGCCTGGGGAAAAGCATGGAAAAGGTTAATCAATGGTGCTGGGGGGAAGGGGGTAGGGCTTGCCCAGGGGGGAGGGTCTTGCCCTGAAGATTTTGATACTTTGATTTTTTTTTTATAGGCTGGACGACCATTTCCTTGTCCCCCCCCCTCCCCACCACCCCCCCCCCCACCCCTCACCCCACCAAATTATTTTGGGAGGTAAAAAAAAATCATATAGTTTGATTTTATGTTTGATTATTTTGTTCGAAGTTGGATATACACTGGGGGGCTAGAGTACCTACTGCCCTGCCCCCCATCCCCCAATATAATTTCAGACAATCTTTTTAAATACATTTTGATTTAAATGTTTGATTTTTGTGTGCAAGCTGGATGGCTATCACTTATTTGATTTTCTTGAGGCTGGAAAGGAACACATGAGGTTTGCTGACTATCCTCCCCCCCACCCCCCAACCCAAATCCACCTTTCCGAACAAACAACATATTCTACAATACTGCTATTACATGTATGTTTGAAGTGCATGCTGTCACAATACGTCAGGCTTATTTCAAGGCGGTCAAAGGACCGTCAGCAAATCTTCATGTCATGTTGTCAGCATGCTTGGTTGTTTTCTGGCTATGAGGGCAAAGTTGCGCGGAGAGAGAGCACTGTCAAACACTGGCGCCAGCACACTACTCAATCCTGCAACACAATACAACACCAAACATCAAATTTGTAAATCCTACATCGTAAACACAAGACACTAATATCTAAGTGTGATTTAACCCATTCAGCCCTGACGCACTACAGCAGGAGAAAGGTCAACCATGATAATTCAAGGGTAGTGCCAGATTAGCTTGGTGCCTGTCGGCGCCAACCTAATTTGGCACTGCCCTTGAATTATCATGGTCGATCCATCTCCTGCAACTGGTGCATAGTCGTTAGATGACACCTCCAAAATTTTGGAAATACGGCCGTCGGGCTGAATGAGTTAATAGAGGTTATCCGCAAAATTAATTTTTCTCTAAAATATATTTTTGGGAAAAATACTTTTACCGATGACATGGCTAATAGGAAGTGTCTACTACTTGCTCAATTTTAGCCTAAGAACCCATTGTGTTACAACACAACCCGGGAGGCACTCGGGGAACCCCCAAAGGGGCCAAGAGTTGTCTCCCGTCCTTGCCCTACCGGTTCCAGGTCACGTGGTAGACCAACCAGTAGGAATACTTAGCTCGCCAGCGACGAGCGGGGCAGGTGGGAGGGTCCTCCGAGTCATGTCATCGGTAAATATTTGTGGTAAATATATTTTAGAGAAAAATTAATTTGTTTCCTCCAAAACATTACCGATGACATGACTAATAGGAAGAATTGCAATAAGGAGGTGGGTGCCACGTTCAAACCCCCCCCCCCCCCCCCTCCCCCTAAGGACCAGAGCCGACCTCCTTGTCGCAAACTCCCGACAATTTTAGCTAAGTGAGTACCTACGGCGCCTGTGGCGCCGGGAGGGAGTGTTGCGCCGCAGAGATGTCCCCCACCAGAGCGAGGTTTGTCTCGCTGGCCTACCAGATCCCTGAGGTAGAACGCGATGAGACCGTCCCAGGGAATGGAGAGCGCATCGACCGCCCAGGCAAGGTGGTCAGGGATCATGGAGACGAAGAGGGGAAGCTGGTGATTCCACCTCGTGGCGAATCGATCATAGGGGTCTCCCAATGAGCGCAGATCATCCGAAAGATGTCCCTGTGGGGCGTCCATTCCGTGTGCAGAAACTGGCCGCGCCGGAACAGAGAGTCGGCTAAAACAAACAATCAGGTGTCCTGGAATGATTCGGGCTCGGAGAGAGAAATGCCGCGGTCCTCGCACCAGCGCATCAGACGGTAGAGGAGCATGCACAGGTCCCGCCCTGTTTCTGAATGAAGGACACCACTGTCATGTTGTCCGAGAGGACGAGAAGCTCCAGGGTGATGCAGGTGAGCTTCCCACGCCATGAGGGCTTGCCAGACTGCCTGCATCTCCAACCAGTTGATGTGTGTGTCCGCCAGCTCCGGTGGCCAGGGACTGGATGTCGTGAGGAACCGCGCCAGTTGATGTGTGTGTCCGCCAGCTCCGGTGGCCAGGGACTGGATGTCGTGAGGAACCGCGGCAGTAGGTGGGCACCCCAACTGGAGAGACTTGCATCGACACAGAGGGAGAGCTGCGGGGGCGGACAGGCCAGGGGGACTCCCGAGGCGAGCCAAGAAGTGTCCACCCAACGTCAAAGATAGGGACGCAGCATCGAAGTCACTGGCACCCGGGCAGCGATGTCATCATCGGACGGGCGCCAATAAAGCAGGAGATGCAGCTGTAGCGGCCAGGAGTGAAGATGACCGAGGGGAAGAAGATCCGCGGCAGCGATCATGAAGCCGAGAAGCTGAAGCCAGACTCTGGCGGGGGCCGCATCCTCCTGGGCTAACTGGCCGGCTAGAGCGGCAATCTTCTGTATCCGCGGCTCTGGTAGCCGTACTCGGTTGAGGTCAGATGCAAATTCCATGCCGAGATGGACAAAACGGCGTGAAGGAGTGAGGTCCGACTTGCCCGCGTTGATCAGGAAGCCCAAGCGCGAAAGCAGGCGAAGCAGAGCGTCCCTGTCCATCGTCAGGTCGGCCTCTGACTGGGAGCAGAGGAGGAGGTCGTCTAAGTAGTTCGACTGGAAGACGACTGTCGGGCCTTGGCCACTACGGCGTCCACGAAGCGGCTGACCAGCCAAGGGCTGAGGTTGAGACCGAACTGGAGGGCCCGAAACTGGTAGACCACACCGTTGACTGCAAAACGGAGGTATCTCCTGGAGGCCTGGTGCATCGAGACGTGGAAATACGCGTCGGGCAAGTCCAGGCTGACTGCGAAGTCTCCGGGCTGCATGGGGTCCTCAGGGCCCTGGTGGTCTCCATGCAAAAGGTCGGGGCTGAGATATGCTTGTTCAGGGCCGAGAGAATGATGACGGGTCGCCTGACTTTGGCACGATGAAGAGGTGGCTGTAATAATAATAATAAAATAATACTGCCGTTATTATATAGGCGCTTTTTTCTCAATTTTTGGGCAACTCAACTCAAAGCGCCGCGAACTGAAATCCAACACGCACACTCACGTAACAGACACGGATTTACGCCATTTAAGACAAACACAGTACAAGACAGACGAAGGGCCAGTTCAGCTACTGAAGTTACAGAGATTTTTGAACGCTTGTATTTGAAATTTGTAAAGTGGCCTGAAACCGGTACCAAGGTGTGGGGGGTGGGGGGGTGGGTGGAAGAACCGGAGTACCCGGAGAAAGAACCCCCGACGGTCTGCCCGAATTAACGGTGACACTTACCAGAGGAGAAACGTCAGACGCCGGAACCCGTTTTCGAACCTCGCACCGTTGGCATTGGTGGCAGGTGCCTTAACCACTGCGCCATGGACCGCCCCAGAAGGATGTAGAAGGCTGGAGAGTCGGGGCACCGCCCTACCTCTGTGGCAGCCTTCTGCAGAAGGAAGGTGACCTCTCCGCGCAGGGCGGAAGCCTTGAGCTGGTTGCTCGGAATCTCGGTCCAAAGGGGGAGCGTCGTAGCAGCGGCGGCGAGCGAAGGACAATCCAGAGGCCGTTGGCAATGGTGGAGCATATCCAGGAGTCGTCGGGAAGCAGCTGAAAAGCGCGAGGGGGGGGGGGGGGGGCAGCGTTGCGGGGCCAGCAGTCGGAGTTGGTGTCCTTCACCGATTGCCACAAGTCGCCGAAGAGCAGAGTACCTCCAAGGGGGGCTCAATGCAGCCGAGTACGCAGATCAGGAGGTATCCCACGGCAGGCTAGAAGCAAGGAATCCTGACGTATCAAGTCGCAATGGACGGCGGCTGCCATGGCGTTGACCGAAGAATGGTACGCCGCCCGGTTGGCCACTTCCGCGAGAGCAAGTAGGTCTCCCAGTAGGGGTGTGATCGATGGATGCCAGGCGAACTCCTGGAGGGCGCCTCCGAGGAGAAGACGATCGGCGTCGGGGCGAGGGCACAGGGCATCTGAGAGAGCGTGCGACGAGGCGGCGCTCCATGAGGACGAGGAGGGTCGGGGGCTGCGGCTGTGTTACATGGTGGGGTCGTAGTCGTAGTATGATAAACACACCAGACGCACGCACATAAGGTTCTTTTAAATAAACTTCATTCAGCTGCAATCCGTCACTCGTGGCTTAAGGATGTAGACAATACTGGAGTAACAGTTCCAACAATATTTTAATTCAGCGATGCGATCTCCACACAATGCAGTTTCAAATGCACCAACACTGATACAAAGTCTCTTCTGCAAATGTCCACACTGCCGACACAAAGTCTCTCTACAACGTACACCACACTGTAACGCTGTATCTCTCACAATGTACACCCTATACGGACCACGTACCTACGATAACTGTGTGTCTCTACAACTGACAAATGCAAGACAATGTATATACGTGCTTACCTAGTGCCCTCTTTATATACACAATCACTTTCCAGAATCATCTACGAAAATCATACAACGCAACCAATCAGAACAAAACATTCAACTGAAACTCATAAATAAGAATTTTCTGGAATCACTAAAATAGGCTACAAAAACTCGGCTGCTCATTTCAGCTCTAAATCCTAATATGTAATGAAGTCACATTAAAGTATGGTAGCCATATCACGACCTTGCATATCCGCTCTAGAAGATTCTCGACCCTTCACAAAACAAAAAAAAGGCTGCTCAATTCACGCGCACAAAAAAACAAAATGTTGCGAAGTGTCGCTAATTTACCGACATCACACATACGAGGACACTAGACAGTGCGACCTTTCTAGAACGTTCTGGACTAAACAACGTATCATAACGAAGTGAATTCCGCTCGGCGCGACCGAAAGAAAATAATACTTAAAAAGATACGTGAATCATAACCATGATAGCTCAAATAAATATCAGATCGTTTCCTACGATTAACACATGTATGCTCTCACAGGACAACACAACCACAATCGTAACAGGCTGCGATCATGGCGTGTGGTCCTGTCCTTCTGACAAGAGCTCGTCGGGACAGCGAGAGTGTCTGGAGCTGGTGGCGGAACGGGAGGACTTTGAAAGCCGGGGTGCAAGTCTCTGCTGGCCGGGCTCAATGAGGCGGGCGCTCTGCTGGCAATTAAACCCCTCGAAGGAGTCAGCGGGCTTTACGAGGAGAGACATATGAGGACTGCCAGTTTCTAAGGTACGGCGCAAGGCGTGATGCTGCAGGCCGGGCTCAGTGCCGGCATTTAGACCCCTCGGAAGGGTCTGCGGACTTGGCAGTGGACGCAGTCCTGTGGTAAGCACCTTTGGCGTGTGTCCGACGTGTCGTGCATTCCAAAAGGCCGGGTCGGGAAGGTGCGGTCACTTCTCCAAAGGCGGAAGGTGGCGGCAAAGGAGCCGGTCGGACGCTAGCTGGCATAGGGCGCTCGCGCCGGGAGAAACTTCAAGGTGAGACCACCGTAGCGCGGGCCAGGACGAGCAGACATCACAGAGGTGGTCCAAGGAGCAGTCAGCACAGGGGAGGCAGACCGCATGGTCATCCATCAGCCACTGGAAGTCGCCACACCGGGAGCAAGGAAGATCCTGGGAGCTGCAACACATATCAGGCAAGCTAGGCGACTGAGCGTGGGCACCTGAGAGCATAACACAGGCGACAAAGAGGTGCCTCTGGTCGAATCAACTGCAACACATGTCCGACCCAACACGCTAAAAGTCGAGGGCACAAGGGGCCATGCCAAGCTAAGACAAGCGTCGGGCACACAATGGTACAACAAAGTACAAACAAAACGAAGCGCCGCTGACCAACAGGGGCACAAGGGGCCCCGCCAAGCTAAAGCGAGCGTCAGGCGGGCAATGGTACAACAAAGTACAAGCAAAACGTAGTGCCGCTGAACAAATGTCACTAGCCACCCGGTAACGGCGAGGGCACGAGGGGCCCCACCAAGCTAAGCCGAGCGCCGGGTGCCAAGATATACGACGTACGAGTGAGAAAACGAGGCGCCCCAGGCGCAGCTGGCGCCTGGCTCAGGGGCCAGCCGAGGGCTGTTACCACTACCTTACCTCTCAGACGAAGCGGGGACGGGGGGTGGGGGGGTGGGGGGGGAACCTCCAACACCAGCACGGCGCAAGGCGGGAAAGCGGGCCACACACAGTTCACAGGTACAGTCCAAGGCTAACACACTGAACACGTCTTCACAGCGCGAGCTAAGTAGGACGACTAGTTGGTCTACCACGTGACCCGGAACCGGTAGGGCAGGGACGGGAGACAACTCTCGGCCCCTCTGGGGGTTCCCAGAATGCCTCCCGGGTTGTGTTGTAACACAACGGGTTCTTAGGCTAAAATTGAGCAAGTAGTAGACACTTCCTATTTGTCATGTCATCGGTAATGTTTTTGAGGAAACAAACAGCAGTTTGATTTTGACCGACCTTCCGACACATGGTACCTTTCACAAGAAAACACTAAGGACAACTTCTCCTTTCGTTAGTTGGTGTTTGAAGACGCCGCCAACGCGAGCAATTTGATTAAAACTTGCAGCAGTGGAGTGTCTCGCTGCCCTGTACTGTATCATAACAGTGAGCAACTTCCGCCTGACACAACCTAGACTTTCAGTATTCATTGTGTCAAAGAGCCCTTCATGCATGTGTTCTTCATGTGGAGAAGGTCCTTGAGGGTTCAGTGTCAAAGTAGTTTCACCCGTTACACCGAGTATCATAACTGCTGAAGTTGAGTGTAGCAACAGACTTTCATCACGTATCAAATCTGCGCTTACAGTCCGTCACTACAAATATTTACGTGTGTTCTTAATCTGGAGGTCATTTGGTATTTAGTGTCAAGAGAGGTGTGTGCAGGGGAAGGGAGAGAGGTGTCAGGTGGTGAGTGGGCTGGTAACAAAAATACTGCGGTGCCCAGGTGTCCGCAGCTGGTCCAGTTTTTTTCAATCCACGGTCCCGACCGCAATATATCAGTGATCGTGATTTAGCAATGTGCAATATATCAAGTTAGAGTTGTACCACCTAATGAAAATTTTGGGGTGGATTTGAACATTTATTTCAGCATGATACAATAGATTCCGCAAGGTATCCCTCTTCTTGACCCTACTTGTGTGTGTTCTCACCGTGTTCAGCCAGGTACAGCATGCGATCCAGCAGCACCAGCGTCTCCACTAATGGGGCCAGACTGAGGCGCAGGGTGTAGAAGGCCACCACACGGCACCACTCAGCTGCCAGGGACTCCCCAGTAGCCATCACCTCCTTAGGCACCTGGGTCGGGTCTATACCCAGCTTCTGAAAACACTGCTGGGCATACCTGAAAATCATGTCAAGTTTAACCCCATCATGTGTGCAGCCGCAAGTATTGTTAATAGTATCAGCTACTGCATGCATAGGAGTGTTAATCCGTTCAATGCAGAAACAAATTTGAACACCAGTCAACTGCAATCCTCTTCTATGCCCCTTGCGAAAACTACTGTATATCCATGTTATGTTGACTGTGGGGGATCTTTGACATTGAATTCAAAAACAATGATTTCAAAAACACAATCTGCATTTACTGCAAGTGACAGGGTTAAGATGTTGCTAAGAGCTCAAATTTTGAATAGTCAACCACTCTAAAACATGCTGACCATTAGAAAATAAGCTTTGTTTTTTCAAAATACATTACCGATGGCATTACTATCTGGGAATACACTCTATTGCCTATAGATTTCAGCAAAATTGTGTGTAGCACACAACTGGGGAGGAGACACCGGGGATCCAAGCGCTATGACCCCGGGTGGCCTCCCCTTACTACCCTATCCCGGCGAGCACAGGGCGACCTCGTCAGTTTCACTCATAGCTCGACCGGGGACGGTCGAGTTTTTGCCTTTCTCCGTTCTACGGGTTTCAGTGGTTTTTGACTGTGGGCTTGAATTGGAGTCTTCGATTCAGCCCTGGACTCACTACATTCGTGGTTTTTCCTTTGACAATTGGACTCATTGTGACCTGTGCGCCGACCGGTTTACCGGCTCTGACTTTGTGAGTTCACCCTTGGCTTGGCCTTGGGGTTCGACGACGCACGTGACTTGTGCCCGGCTGGTTTGTGCAAGGTGGACTTTCTTCGCCGGCTTAGCTGGTTTAGGGCCTTATGGCTTCTTCTGTGTCGAAGACTTGCCGCCGTGCGGGGACTTCCAGTGGCCGGTTGATGCACTCGACTCTTGCTTGCCGTGTTCGGGCTGTGCTTCGGACGGAACGTGTGATGGTGGCGCCGCTTGGACGGAAGACCGGTGTTCGCGCAGGTGGGACTTCTTCAGGCGTGACCGGTCCCCTCGCCCGCTTCGGTCTCCACGGGATCCTCCACGGGTGGACGTACTTCCCTCGGCGCATCGGGCTTTCCGGCCCACAGGTAAGTCCCCTTCTTGTACCGTTACCTCGCAGGTTCTCCCTCCCCTCTCCGAGTCTTCGGAGCAGGGTAGGCGAGTTTCGGAGTCACGCTCCCCACGCTCTGCTTCGTTAGCGCGTGGCTTGAGCCCATTTTGGTTCCCACTCCCCGCTCTGCTTCGGGCGAGCGGTCGGGGAGAGATGAGCGTTCGTCGGCCACCCCCGGCTCTAGGTCTCCGGAGCGGGGACGGGTGACGGAACGCAAGCATAAGAAAGAGAGTAAACGTGATAAGAAATGCTCTCGCTCACGCACCGAGGCTTCGGAACGTGACTCGAGACCGTTAGTAATGCTGCCTCCCCGCTCTGTATTTTCCGAACGGGCAAGGCATGCTTCGCTTTCTTCCCCCCCCCCCCCCCCCCGCCCGCCCCGTCTCGCCTGGGCGGGCCCGGGGTGTGGTTGACTCTCGCCCCCCCACGCTCCGAGGAGTCGGAGCGGGGGTCGCGTGCACATAATGGTCCCCTCCCCGCTTCGCTTCGCCTGAGCGGGCTTGGCGTGACCGTAGACTGTCCCCCCCCCGTCTCGTATCGACCGGACGGGCCCGGTGTGACTTGGACCCTCGCCCCCCCCCCCCCCCCCTCGCTCCGAGGCTTCAGAGCTGGGGCAGCGGGCTCATAATCGTCCCCTCCCCGCTCCGCCTTTCCTGAGCGGGCTTGGCGTGACCCTAGACTGTCCCCCCCCCCCCCGCCTCGTATCGACCAGGCGGGCCCGGTGTGACATCGCGCGTCCTCCACGGTCCGACACATCGGACGGGGGGCCGCGTGCCCGGTATTTGTCCCCTCCCCGCTCCGCCTTTCCTGAGCGGGCTAGGGGAGACTATTGGCGGTCCCCCCCCCCCCCCCCCTCGCACCGGTTCTCCCGGGCGGGCCAGGGGTGACCAGGCCACTTCCTCGGTATTCCGATCGCGGTTTGTCGCTCACGTCGGCTGCCGCGTGCGGATCCCGACTTCGAGGTGGACCGTCGCTTTGCCACGGTCCCTCCGTCGCCGCGGCGCGCTTTTTTGCTTGCGTCGCGGGCGGCTGCCGCGTCTACCTAGCGCGCGGCGGTGCGGCACTCTCGTAGCCGCTCGCCCCTTTCGTCTTTGCCGCGAGAAGATCAGTTTGGAACGGACGTCCTCAGCCTTCATCCGTCGGACTCGGCCTCGGCGATCTTCTTGCAGGACTCGGCGGCGGGTTCTCCTTCCCGCCTTTTCCGCTGTCGCGTCGGCCTCCGCCTCGTCAGACGTTGCCGGCCCTTCGCTCGGATCACAGTCGGTCCACGCTTTGGGTGAGGCTTCAAGGCTTATCGCCAAGTCCCTACCGCCCGACGTCTGTCCGCCTTCGCCTCCTCCGAAGAGACAGGCTTCGGCCATGGTCGACGCGCAGAGGCAAGTCCAGCGCCGCAAGTCCCTCCCGCAATCCGGCTTCCGGGACCTCACCGATGCTTCTCCGCCCAGCTGCGTAACGACGCTTTCGGCGACACGGGATACTTTACCGCCGCTCGATCGCCGGTGGGAATCAACTTAAGCTTCCGCCAGGCCTAGTACGCTGGACACTCCCAAGCCTTCGCCTTACCTTTTCCAGCGGTGGATGTGGCGGCCTTACTACAGGCGGGCGGCCGCAGGCTCGTCCGGAACTCGTGGCCTCGGCCTCTCGACAGGATCGCCTCCTTAGCGCGGAACTCGCTGGCGTGCTCGGGTTTGGAACTGGCTACCCAGGCAGCACTGCAGTGCCTACAGGATACGTGGGACCTGGAGGCTCAGTCCCCGCTTCGTGACGTGCAGTCCATCCTGATAGCGGCCAACCGGTCCGCCTACCATTCTTCCGCCACCGCCAGGGCAGCGGCTGCCAAATGCGACCTCTGGAGGAGGGATACCCTTTTGCGCCTCTGCTCGGACCTTCCCTTGTCAGTGAAGACCCAGCTCCGTCACGCCCCCTTAGGGGGTCCTCAGCTGTTCGGCGACACTTGGCACACCTTTAAGGAATCTTCCAAGGACTTGTGGCCCAAGCCTGCATCTAACCCAGCCTCGACCTGCTTTCGCGCCCCCCGCACGGCGGGGGTCGTGCCCAGCGGTCTTGCAGGCCCTCCTTCTCTACAGTCGGATCTTCACGAGGTCGGGCCCGTCCATTCCAGGCTACTCAGGCCGGCCCCGCCCCTCGCCCTTCTTGGCCCCGCGGTGCCCGTAGATCGGGCCGCGGTCGGGCTCTTTGACTCGCCCCCACCTCCGCCCCCGCCTCATTAATCGGGCCTCCCGTCGGCGGGCGGCTGTCGCCCTTCAGCGATCTTGGAGATCGCTGTTCCCGGACGACCCCTGGATTCTTTCCACCGTTACCGCAGGCCTGCAACTTTCGTTCCTGTCGCCTCCGCCTCTTCGCTGAGCACCCATGTGGACCCAGGAACCGCTCGACGGCACACAGGCGGACGCTCTGCGCGGGGAAGTGGCGACCCTCCTCACCAAAGCGGCGACAGAGGTGGTTTTGCGGCAGGACTCTCCGGCGTTCTACAGCCGACTCTTCTAGCTCCCAAACCAGGCGGCAAGTGGCGTCCAGTTATCGACTTATCAGCTTGGCCTCGATTCAGGATGGCCTCGATTCAGGATGCTTGGCCCCTCGATTCAGGATGGAGACGGCCAGGACACTCCGTGCGGCCCTCCGGCCGATGGACTTTGCGATCAGCCTCGATCTGTCAGACGCCTATCTGCACGTCCCGATTCATCCGTCGTTTCGCCGGTACCTTCGGTTTGACTTGGGAGGATCGTCTACCAGTTCTGCGCCCTTCCTTTCGGCCTCAACATCAGTCCGTGGGTGTTTACAAGACTGCTCGACGCCGTGATAGCCAATTTCCGTCAGCGCTCCTTGAGCCCGGCCTCCAATTACTTGGACGACCTTCTACGGCGCAACTTGGTCTCCGCAGCCCTCCAGACGGACAGGGATGCCCTGCTTTCCCTTCTGCGTCGTCTAGGTTTCCTACTCATTTGGGGAAATCCGATCTTCTCCCTCTCGACGGTTTCTACATCGGGGGATGGAATTCCTGACCGACCTCAACCTTGCCCGCCTGCCTCTGGCCAGGCGACAGAAGATAGTCGACTTAGCGACTTCGATGGGGATGGGATCCTCCTTCACCGCCAGGGTCTGGCTTCAACTCCTGGGCCTCCTCAGGGCGGCTGCGGACCTGCTTCCCTTGGGCAGACTTTATGCTCGGCCTCTCCAGTTACGTCTCCTTCTTCACTGGCGACCCTCGGGCGCTCTGTTCGATCTAGTACCTGTCACGCCTCGGGCTCGTCCTCACCTCGAGAGGTGGGCGGACCTCGCTTGGCTGGCTTCGGGGGTGCCCTACACTCCCCGCCGCCTCGGTGGTCTCTCTGTACAGAGGCGAGCCAGGCCGGCTGGGGCGCGCACCTGTTACCGGATTTCTCTCGGCCTCGGGCGTTGGCTTCGGGAGCTGTTCGGGAATCACGTCAACTGGCTGGAGCTGAAGGCAGTTGGATTGGCATTCGACGTTGGCAGGAGACCTTGGCCAATCAGGACGTCCTCGTGCTCTCCGACAACTCGACGGTGGTGGCTTACATACAGAATCAGGGTGGCACTCACTCGCCCTCCCTTTGCATTCTTCGGTGCCAGCTTCGCCTCTGGTGCAGGGATCGAGGCATTGCCCTACGAGCCCGCCACATCCCTGGCCACCTCAACGTGAAGGCGGACGCCCTGTCTCGTCGCGGACAGTTGCTCCACACGGAGCGGTCCCTACGCCCGGATATTTTTCGCCTGCTCTGCTCTCACTGGGAAACGCCGCTAGTGGATCTGTTTGCCACCAGATGAAGCAGCCAGCTCCCGGTCTACGTCTCGCCAGTCCTGGATCCACTCGCTTGGGCAGTGGACGCGCTCCCCATTCCTTGGGTCGGCCTGATTGCTTACGCCTACCCCCCGTCAGTCCTCGTTCCGAAGGTACTGCGGAAGCTTCTAGGATGCTCGGCGGTCCTCCTGCTGGTAGCCCCCTTCAACTGGACCAAGAGCTGGACCACGGACCTCCTCGCGCTTGCGACGGACCCTCCTCTGGAGCTTCCTACCCCTTACACGATGCTCAAGCAGCCCCGTCAGCGGCTTTTCCATCCGTGCCCCGTACGCCTCCGCCTACACGCTTGGAGGTTGTCCGGCACGCCCGCGCCGCTAGAGGTTCTCGGATGCAGCAGTGGCGGCAATTGCAGCAGCCCGCAGACTCTCTACAAGGAAGGTGTACGAAGGCACGGAGGGTCTTTCAGACCTGGTGCACCTCCCATGGGCACCCTCCCACTAACCTAGCCTCCCACCAACTGGCGGAGTTCTTCCTGTGGCTCTTCGACGACCGGGGCTTAGCCCCGGTCGCCATCAAGGGCTACCGCGCTACGTTCGCGGACATCTACCGTCACCGGTGTCTTCCGGACCCAGGCGCCTGCAAGGATCTGTCGAATTTCTGGCTCACTTTGAACTCCGACGTCCGGTTTCACGTTCCCTAGTACCCCGGTGGGATCTTGCCTGGGTACTGACGTGGTTGAATACGGACCAGTTGAGCCCCTCCCCTTGGCTCGGTTCTCAGACTTGACCCGGAAAACCTGTTTCCTTCTGGCTCTCGTTACAGCGTCCCGAGTCAGCGAGCTTCACGCGCTCTCGATGCTCCCAGCCTGTTTGCGGTTCTTTCCGACGGCTCTGCGCAGAGGCTCTCCGATCCGTCCTTCCTGGCCAAGAACCGCCGCCCGCGGCGGCTCCTCAGGTGCTAACGATACGGCCCCTCTGTGGAGCGGACCTCTCCCCTGGATCGCGGCAACAGGACCCAGTGCGGGCGCTAAAGATTTACCTGCGCCGCTCTCAGCCGCAGCGCCGGGGGCGCTCGCGCCTCTTCTTACCTTGTCCGCGGGCAGACGCCACATCTCGGCCCAGATCGTGTCATCCTGGCTGCGGTGGGTGATTAGGTCAGACTACCTAGACCTCTCCCCACGCGGCGCTGAGCCTTTACAAATCCGGGCGCATGAAGTGAGAGCAGTAGCCACCAGTCTAGCCCTGGACCGCAACTGCTCGGTCAAAGATATTTTGGCAGCGGGTGGCTGGCGCTCAGACTCCACTTTCGCACGCTTCTACCTTAAGAGACCTATCCGGCTGACTTGACTCCCTGGCACGGGTGGGCGACATCTCCGCGGCCCAGCACTCCCTCCGAGCGCTGCTGGCGTCTTAGGCACATCATAGCTGAAATCGTCGGGAGTTCTCTCTCGAGGGGGCCGGCGGAGTGGTTGGGTTGTGGTTAGATACGGCACCCTCCGCCTGTTCGCCATTCTCCCAGATAGTAATGCCATCGGTAATGTATTTTGAAAAAACAAATGAATTTTTTTTCTAAAATGTATTTTTTTGAAAAATACTTACCGATGGCATTACTCGAATGGCCCTCCCGCCTGCCCCGCTTGCCTCTTGTGGCTATGTGTGAAACTGACGAGGTCGCCCTGTGCTCGCCGGGATAGGGTAGTAAGGGGAGGCCACCCGGGGTCATAGCGCTTGGATCCCCGGTGTCTCCTCCCCAGTTGTGTGCTACACACAATTTTGCTGAAATCTATAGGCAATAGAGTGTATTCCCAGATAGTAATGCCATCGGTAAGTATTTTTCAAAAAAATACATTTTAGAAAAAAAATTCATATTTTGTAAATACCCATTCACTGTCCGTGGATGCAAATTTATGTATTGGAAGCAAATTTGACACTGAATAATTTTATTTAACAAATAAAAAATAAAAAACAGGTATAAATTGGGTCAGCAAAAGGAAAAGAACCTCATGGGGGGCTTTTGAAGGTTCTTTGTCTCTTGCAGTTGGATAATGCTAATGTTCACCATTTGCAGTTTCGTTCAGTAACATACAAGGAGATTAGAAAAAAATTCTTGTCTGTACAGGACGACCATGCACACATTCTGTGACAAAAGAATGTGACAAACTGACAGATAAACACAGAACTTACTGGGCAAAAGGGACCTCAGCGCCCCTCTTGATGGTAAGTCGTGTGACCCTTGTTTGAAAGTCTGACCGCACCTGGGTCACAACATACTGCAGGGCTGCCCGGTAACCGTGAATCTTCAGGTGAACAGGGCTCTCTTAGGACAAATCAGAAATGCATGAGTATTTGCACAAGCAATCATTACCCAGTAAGCAAAGGTTCTCAGGCCCACGATGGCCACAGTGGGCCCGCACACAGCTGTGTGGGCCCACTGCAGCCACTGTGGGCCAGAAGATGTTTTGCTGCTGGGATAGGTGATCAATACAGCCCCCTCCCCCCCCTCAGTCCCACCACCACCCCATATAGGTGATCAATTGGTACCACAGCCCCCTCCCCCCCTCAGTCCCACCACCACCCCATAACCTAGACTCTATGGAACTAAGCAAAAACTGATTTTTCTCTCTGACAAAAAGTGTTCAGTGATCACAAGTCCACATATGCTCATGTGTTTCCTTTTAAGGACAGGTTGCAGTGGGGAAAATTTAATAGCATGTCCATGATGTCAAAGGCGGGCAGGTCTAAACCTCTGACAACTGAAGTAATAATATAAAAATTACGTCATGTCTAGTTCTGCCAACCTCACTGCTGAACGTACATTTGGCACAAAGCGCCGTATGTGCGTATGTATGTGTGTGTGTGCATATGTATGTAAACACGAGAATCTCTGATATTGCTGTACGCACAAGCTTGAAACTTGGCGAAATATTTTCTCTATGGGGTGGTTAAGAGAGCCTCCGAGCATTTTATAACGGGTGTCTCCCAGAAGACATAAAAGACAGTTTATAGAAAGTCAGTTGACCCAGGTTAGAGTCCGTAAATTTTGTCATATTTACTTGAAATTTTGGACATAGCTAGTTTGGAGAAAGTCATTGGATGAGTTCATTAGCCAGCTTTGTATCTTTTTAAGTTCTACAGTAAAAATTATTTTTTTCCCCCAAAAATTAAAACAGTATAAAACCTTGACTTCTGAAGAAAGTCAGACAGTGAAGTAAAAGAAGCAACTCGGTCACCACGCAGACATTGACGCAATACTCTACATATTACGTAATTCTCTCTCGCACACGCTCTCTCTCTCTCTCACATACATATGCGTGCATCTCCAAGAGGCATAGATCCGGGCACATGAGGATCTATGCCTCTTGGAGATGTTTGGAGCGCGCACTCACGCACACACACATCGACAAGCTTTCAGAAGAGCATGCAGGTGTACTTAGCGTATCATGTAGCTAGACAAAGTCAACCTGATTTCATACAAATTATATAGCAAGACTGAAATTGTAAAATTCTAGTTTTGTCACCATTTTATCAAGTCTTGAAGTAAAAGTGAAACTCATATCACGCTAAATATAAAATTACGTAAAAAACAAAAATACGTCATAATAAATGACGTTTGACAAACCAATGATGTGTAAGCAATGCGCCCCATTTAGAATTCACTGTTGTGCATTGGCAGATCTGCTGGGCTTTTTCAAAAGGAGATATTTCAACATCAGAATTAGGTCAAAGATGAAAGGTAGAGACCCTTGAAAGCGAGGGGAGCTCGTATTTAAAAGGGACTTTGTGGGTTATGGTTCATTTCATCTTGTTTCTTGTCTGCAACAGCTGACACTTTTCCCTGTTTTTGTTCAATGTAATCTGTTAACCCATATCATCCTAAGGCTAAAACTAAAAGCTTCATATTTGTACACTGCCATATTCAAGCTACATTATAGTACTTATAGATAAGGATATAGACCAACAGCTTTAGTTCAAAGGTGGTGCCAGAATAGCTTGGCGCCTCTAGGCGCCAAGCAATTCTGGCACTACCCTTGAACTGTTTTTAGTCAAACTTATTTCACACACTGGGGTATTCCAAATGATAAGGGTTAATACATACTGTCACTGAGCTAGTAACAATGTGTCCACAATTTCATCCATTTCCAGCTCTGACACACAAAACACACGCAGAATCATGACAATAGTTGAAAGCTGGTGCCAAAATAGCTTGGCGCCTCATATTTTGGTATTACCCATTAACTATCATGGTCAGCCTTGACACATTCAGAACTGAAGCACAACCTCCACAACAGTTGAAGGTTGGTTCAAATGCCAAGCTATTTTTCTTTAAAATGTATTTAAAAAAAACAAAAACTTACCGATGGCATTACTGTTAGGAACCATTACTTAGCTAGCCTAATTGTAGCCAAAATTTGGTTGTGTACGTATATGGGAGTGTTGGCAGGTGAGGGGCGCCATAGCCTCCCTTCCATCCCCATCCAGGCACACGTCCACTGTAAGGTCGCCAGTTAGTTACTTAGCGGACCGGCGGCAAGCGGGGCAGGTGGGAGGGCCATCCGAGTAATGCCATTGGTAAGTATTTTTCGAAAAAATTCATTTTAAAGAAAAATACATTAGTTTCCTCAAAATACATTACCGATGGCATTACTGTTAGGAAGAATCACGAAGAGGAGGCAGGTGCCGCTATAACGCCCCTAAGCCCAAATACTGGCCACCAGACCCGCCCTCCTGAAGCAACCTCCCGATAATTTTAGCTAAGATACTTACGGCGCCTAGGGCGCCGGGAGGCAATGTTGCGCCGCTGAGATGTCTCCCACCAGTGAAAGGTTCTGGCGCTGGCAGGAGAGGTCCCTCAGGTAGAAGCAGGCAAAGGTAGTCTCAGCTCGCCATCCCACGGCCGCTACAATGTCTTTGACAGCGCAGTTGCGGTCGAATGTGAGGCTTGCGGCCATGGCTCGGACCTCGTGTGGCCCTGATGTTCATACATTTGGCATCAGGGGTGAGGTCCTGGTAGGCAGTGCGAATCACCCATCGGAGCCCGGAGGATATGGTCTGGGCTGAGATGTCATTTCTACCTGGGGACAGAGGGAGAAAAATTAATTTTTCTCTAAAATGTATTTTTTCGAAAAATACTTACCGATGTCATTACTACCATGGAACAACCTATAGCTAGCGTAATTTTAGCCCAAAAACTTATGATGTGTACCTTTAGGGCCACGGGAGGCCACCAGGGGAGGCCACCAGGGGTGCCATGACCTGGTACCCGGGTAGCCTCCCCTCCCACCCGTTACGGGTAACAGCCCGAGCAGCCAAGCCACACCAGTTCTTTCGTTTAGCTGGCAACGGCAAGCGGGGCAGGTGGGAGGGCCATCTGAGTAATGACATCGGTAAGTATTTTTCGAAAAAATACATTTTAGAGAAAAATTAATTTGTTTCCTCAAAAACATTACCGATGTCATTACTACCATGGAGAATCGCGAAGAGGAGGAGGGTGCCGCATAACCCAGTGCCTGACTGAGCCAGCCAGCCCCGTCCTCCCCGGCGCCACCTCCCGATAATTTTAGCTAAAGGTTTACCAACGGCACCGAAGGTGCCGGGAGGGAGTGTTGCGCCGCCGCGATGTCCCCCACCAGGGCCAGGTTGTCTCGCTGGCCAACCAGGTTACGGAGGTAGAACCGGGTGAAGGTCGACTTGGTCCGCCAGCCTACAGCAGCCAGAGTGTCTCGGACAGCGCAGTAGCGGTCAACATGACGCTAGCAGCCATGGCTCTGACCTCGTGAGCCCGGAAGAGTAGCTGCTTGGCAGCGTTGGGGCAGAGGTCCTGGTAGGCGGAGCGCATCACCCGTCTAGCCAGGAAGATCATCTGGGCTGAGATGTCTTGTCTACCTGGGGACAGAGAAAACAAAAAGAGGCGGGTGCATCCCTGGCGGAGCGGCTTGGTACGGCGTAGGTACACGCGTAAGGCTCTCACCGGGTCCTGTTGTCTGACTTCCTCGTAGGAGTCGATCGGCGTAAGCGATCGCACATTGATCACCTGTGGGGCCGTCAGCGGGGACTGGTTCAGGGCCAAGAAGGCCGGGTCCGTTAGTAGCTGCACGGGGTCATCCGACCTGCACTACAGGCAGGCGGGGGTGCGGAAGGCGCGGGCAGCTCACATTCTGGAGGCTGTGGCTACGGCGAGCAGAAGCAAGTCTTCGTGTAGCGACGGCCACGCTTGCTAGGGGAAGCGGCTCGAAACGCTAGCGTTCATCCAGAAGAGTATCCAGGGTAAATGCTGTGTGCCGAAGAGGGCCATAAGGTCAGCGAGGACCTTACACTGTCGGGTTCCGCTCGGCCCGGGTGCCAGTAAGTGTCGGCGATCATAGTGAGATAGCCCCTGAGGTGATCAGTGCCAAGTGCTGTTCGGCGAAAGCCAGGAAGAACTCAGCCAGCGGTGGGGAAGTCAGATTGGTAGTGGAGAGGCGACGGAGGTCGCACCAAGCTCCCAGTACTCTCCACCTTCCCTCGTAGACACGCAGGGTCGAGGGTCCACGGCCGGAAGCAATAGCTGTCACTGCCTCACTCGAGAACTCCAGCGGCGAGGGCTTGCCATCCAATCTCCAAGCGTGTAGCAGGAGTCTCCCAGAGCACGGAAGTAGAGCGCCTGGCACGGTAGCTAGAGCATCGTGCGAGAAGCGCGAAGCCGGAGTGAGGGGCCCGTGGCCAGGTTCAGAAGGTTGGTGGCGCAGGATCTGGTCCAGCAGAACGGCGCCCCCAGCAACAGGATCGCGTAGCATCCCTGTGCTAGAGAAGCACCTTGGGGACAAGGACTGAGGGAGGGTAAGCGGAAGCGCAGGGGCCGTCCCAGGGAAGGGGGAGCGCAAAGGCCGCCCAGGCTAGGGGCTCTGGGACGGGTGAGAAGAGGAGGGGGGAGCTGAAGGTACCACCCTGTCGCGAAGAACGAAGAGGGGGGGGTCTCCCAGGTGGCGCAGATCATCCGGGCGATGTCCGGGCGAAGCGCCTTTTCCTCTTTCTTCTCACTGGCGCGGAGACGCTGACCGTGCCAGGAGGGGGAGCCTGCAAGGACAAGCAGTTGGCCGTGTAGTATCTTGCTCGGGGAGAGACGCGGCGATCCTTGCACCAACGGAGGCACTGGTAAGAAGAAGGCAGAGGAAGGGGAGCAGGTCCCGTCCTGCTTCTGTACGTAGGACACACCAGTGGATTCGTCGGAACGACGATCAGGTCCTGATGTCCGAGAGTCGGTTTCCAAGGGAGGGGAGCTGCCGTATCGCCTGTAACTCCAACCAGCTGAAGGCTTGACCGCAAGGACCGGTGGACAGCTGCCGGAAGCCGTGGCACGTCGGCAGCAGGTGTGCACCCCAGCCGGAATGGCTGGCGTCGACGCAAGGGACAACTGGGGGGAGGCGAAGGAGAGGGACTCCAGGCGCAAGCCAGGCAGGGACCGCCTCATGGCGGGGGAGTGGAACGAGCAAGGGAGGAGCTGGAAAGGGAGCCTCGATGTCTCCGGTCGAGGGCGCCAGCGAAGGAGATCCGCAGCGGTGCTCACTAGGCCAGAGAGCTGCAACCAGGGTCTGGCGGACACTGTCTCCTGCTGTGCACCAAGACGAGCCAGGTTTGCCAACTTCCAGATCCTCAGTTCCGGGAGTCTCACCCAACGAGATCCGTCAGGAACTCCCACCACGGCGTGTGAAGCGGCGGGACAAAGCGAGATCCGAGTCGCCTAAAAGACTACGAAGCCGCGGGTGTCGAGGAGGCCAGAAGGCGTCTCGTCGCTGTTCCTGGGAGGGTGCCGACCGGAGGCGCTGGAGCAGATTGTCGACGTATTTCGAGGAGGGCTCGACGAAGTCCGCCTGGCCGTGGCGAAGACGCCGACCAAGGGACGGGCGAAGACCCAGCGGAGGCTGCGGGCGACAGCGGAACGGTAAGGTCACCGTTGATGCGAAATGCAGAAGCGTCTGGAAACCAGAAGCCCGGGAACGAGAGTGTAGGCATCCACTAGATCCCGGCTGACAATGAAGCCCAAGGGAGGAACCTCGGCGCGAAGGCTCAGGCAGTCTCCAAGGAAGGGAGGCGCCACTAGGAACTCGTGCCAAGCTGAAGGTCGAGGTCGGACGCCGCCTGAGGCCGTGCAAGGCCAGGCGGGGGCAGAGGCGGGGTCGGGGGGCGGGCGGGCGCGGCGGGCGGCAGAGACGCGCGGGGGAGGGCAGCGACGCCGGTAGGGCGGGTGTTGGGCGGGTCCGGCGATCCGCAGGGTGCGACCCAGGACCTCGCGGGTGGCTGGAAGCGGGAGGAGGTGAGGCGGGCTGACTAAGAATCTCAACGCGTCCTTCACCGACTGCCAGGACCGAAGAGGAGGGGAAGCCGAGCGGAGCCTGTCGCAGCTGTCTCCGCAGGCAGCGGGAGGTAGGGGCGGACGACGAGCACAGCAGGGCGTGGCATCGGAGCATCGAAGACCTAAGCGTTGACACGCCGCTCGGAAGGCAGGACTTCTTCTCCACAGCCAGAGCGAGGAGGGGCCCTTAACAGTGGCGAGAAGGAGAAGAGCCAGCTCCAGGTAGACGAGTGCTTGCTTGGCCAAGTCGAGGGATCCAGCACAGGCGAGAGCGCCGCGGAGGGGAACGCCGTCCGAATCCGACAGGGAGGAAGCAACGGCGCGAGGCGCGAAGTCCACCAGCTGCTGCTGAGCGGCAGGATCCACTGCGGAGAGGGCAGAAGCAAGGCCTGTGCATGTCCGGCATCCACCTGCACTGAAAGGCGATGTCCAATCCACCGGCCGGCGAATGACGGTGACGAAGAACCCGCGTCGGAGCCTGAATCCTGCTGTAGGGGCAAAGAAGGTGACACGAACCCTTGAACCTTGGGGCGTGGCAGGGACGAAACCTCTAGGGGGGAGAGCAACGTCCAAGCGGCGACGGGGAAGGCGTTCGGGCTCGAGGAAGACGCGAGACAGTAAAGGCGCGGCGCGTCGAGCGAGGGAAGGATCAAGGGCGTAGAAGAGAGCGCGCGGAGGTTGAACGGAAGGAGGGAGCCAAGTCGGAATCCGCCGGAGCGAGCCAAAGGCTGCTATCCACATCGACGGGCGGAGCAGGAGGCCGACGCAGCAGGAGCTGGTGAGGCGGAAGCCCCCGTCAGACAAGGTGAGACCAGGGTGAGCGGCAGAGAAGGCGTGGGCGGCGAGACCGACGAGTGGAGCGTCTGTACGAAGGAGGGCGGAGTTCGTGGCCGACGGCGCAAAGGGGAGGGGAGTGGGGAGGGTGGGGAAAGGGTGCCGGGGAAGGAGAGGGGGAAAGACGAGGCCGGAGGGCGAGCAGCACGGACGACCCAGTAGGACACCGACCGGAAGGGGCGGCGACTGTAAGAAGAACCAGCGAAGCCCGAGGGGAAGACCAACGAGGAGGGCGAGACGTCCGCGAAGCTGAAGCGGCGAGCGAAGAGGAGGCGAGAACCGAAGACGCAGGGCTGCGGGTCCGGAGCAGGACGCCGAAGTCCGAGGGGCGTACACAGGCGAGGGGCGAGGAGCTGAGTCCAGGCGGTCGCGAACCCGGAGTCGCAAGCAGAGAGAAGCGGCGTTCAGTTCTGCCAGAGGTCTTGTGAGGCTTGGGTTCCGCAAGGCGGGGCAAGCTAGCTCGCTGTGGACCTGGCTCGAGCGAGCTGGTGCGCAAGGGGGGATCAAGGCGTCCCCCAATGTAGAGTGTTGGGGTTTGTTTTCTGCAGAGCGGGGTGAGCGGACTCGCTGCGGACCTGACTCGAGAGAGTGGGTGCGCAAGGGGGGAGCCTTGTATACCGTCCCCCAATGGCAGCGAAGTGTTTTCCTGCTGAATCCAGGGCTGAAGCATGCTTGCGGGGGCGGGCGGACTGTCACGCCGTAGGCTCCGCAGCTGGGTGTCGCAAGGTCCTATACCCAGAGCGCAGACATCACGGGAGGGTCCCGAAGTGTAGCCAGCGCCAGGGAGGTAGATTGCATGCTTGTAACTCGGCCACTGCAAGTCACCACATGGTGTGCAGATGCGGGCTTGAGCACTGCAACACAGAGTGAAACAACGAAGCGACTGGTCCTAGTAGAAGGCCACGTTCCCCGAAACTAGTTAGTTAGTTATTTGGGTTTAACGCCGAGCAGGCGACTAAGGCCATCTCACAGCGGTCCATGCATAAAAACCGCGCACACTTCCACCCGTCTCCACTATCCTGTTCTGAGCAATATCGCTTTCTTAATAACAAGCAACAATATAGCAAAGGATGCTGGCGCACGCCGCCAGAGGCGCGGCGCTGGCAAACATTGAGACCTTACCTGGACATCTCGCAAGGGACAGGGGAAGGTAGCACCTGTAGTCGAAGAAGAAGAACCCACGCGGCAGAGGCCCACAAGCATCCAGGAAGAGGAAGGCTGGGTCCGCGATGAAGGTCCCGGCCGTCCAACCGGCGAACTTGACCGGCGAAGCCGACATAAATCTCTCAAGCCGGAACCGGTGCAGGACAGCGCTCCCACGAGGGATGTAGGCCAGCCCCAGGGCCCAGGGACCTATCTTCCAGCAGCGACGCAAGAAGCACCCGTGACACTTCTAAAGTCACAGAAGGCGACGCACAGGCCGGGAACGAAGCCACGCTAACGAAGTCCAAGGGCTCCAAGAACCAACACTGCCATTAGGTAGCACAGTAGAACACGACCCTATGCTACAACACGGGCAGAAAAGTTCCAAGGCAAGGCGACAGCATAGGCCAGGAACGAGGTCCACTGACGAAAGACCAAGTACTCTGAACCAACACAGCCGTCAGCACACACAAGGCCAGAAGTTCCAAGGCAAGGCGAAGCACCGGCCGGGAACGAAGTTCACTGTCGAAAGTCCAAAACTCTTGAACCATACACAGCCGTCGGTACACACAAGGCCAGAAAGTTCCAAGGCAAGGCGAAAGCACAGGCCGGGAACGAAGCTCACTGTCGAAAGTCCAAGTACTCTTGAACCATATACAGCTGACGGTACACACAAGGCCAGGAAGTTCCAAGGCAAGGTGAAGCACAGGCCGGGAACGAAGCTCACTGTCGAAAGTCCAAGTACTCTTGAACCATACACAGCCGTCGGTACACACAAGGCCAGAAAGTTCCAAGGCAAGGCGAAAGCACAGGCCGGGAACGAATTCCATTGACGAAGATATTCAAGTACAGCTTGAACCATACACAGCCGTAGAAGCACAGCAGAGGGCTAAGCAAACACGTCTATACGCTAAGAAGTACCCAACAGAGAAAGAAACACGCTGAGAAAAGACGGGTACAACACAATTTATTAATATTTCGGGTAAATACCCTTTGTCAAAATAGACAAACAGAGAGATTAGCTGCTACTTATCTTCATTGGCAGAAGGAATGTGGCAACAGAAGGAATGAGTTGCCACATTCCTTCTGCCAATGAAGATAAGTAGCGGCTAATCTCTCTGTTTGTTTGTCTATTTTGACAAAGGGTATTTACCCGAAATATTAATAAATTGTGTTGTACCCATCTTTTCTCTGCGGGTTTCTTTCTCCGTTGGGTACTTCTTTGCATATTACACGCTTGGCAGTCACCTCTTTGGTCTGGATTGATTACGTCTATACGCTGCAAGCTAAAGAACTGGTGTGGCTTGGCTGCTCGGGCTGTTACCCGTAACGGGTGGGAGGGGAGGCTACCTGGGTACCAGGTCACGGTACCCCTGGTGGCCTCCCCTGGCCCTAAAGGTACACATCGTAAGTTTTTGGGCTAAAATTACGCTAGCTATAGGTTGTTCCATGGTAGTAATGACATTGGTAATGTTTTTGAGGAAACAAAGGCGGGTGCGTCCCCTGCGCAGCGGCTTGTCCGGCGCAGGTACACATGTAAGGCTCTCACCGGGTCCTGCTGTCTGGTCTCCCGGGTGGAGTCTGTCACTCATAAAGGTCGAATGGTCATCATCTGTGGGGCGGCCAAAGGAGACCAAATCTTGGCTAGGAAGGTCGGGTCAGGTAGCAGTTGTACGGAGCCGTCCGTCTGGAACTGCAAGCATGAGGGGCGTGCCGACAGCGCGTGGAGCTCACTTACCCTGGAAACAGTGGTGAGGGCCAACAGGAAGCATGTCTTCCGGGTCATGTCCGGTAACCGCACCAACTGGACAGGTTCAAAGCGGTCCGAGTTGAGCCACATAAGCACCCATGGTAGGTCCCATCTCGGCACTAGCGAGCGAAGGGCCGGGCGTTGCAGACCAAAGTGGGCCATCAGATCGGCATGGTCTTTGCCACAGTCGGGTCGGCCCAAATGCCGGTAGGTGTCGGCGATCATGGCTAGATAGCCCCGAATGGTGATTGGCGCCAGAAGCTGGTCGTTGAAGAGCCAAAGGAAGAACTCCGCCAGCTGGGGCACTGTCAAATCTGCGGGGGAGAGGAGGTTGTTGCCACACCAGTCGCACAGCACTCGCCACTTTCCCTAGTAAACTTGTCTGGTCGAGGGTCTGCGGGCTGTAGCAATAGCATCCACTGCCGCACTTGAGAAGCCTCTACTGGTGAGGGCTTGCCGCAAATCTCCAGGCGTGGAGTAGGAGACGTTTGGGTCACGGATGGTACAGCGCCTGTTGTGGTTGCTTGAGCATCGTGCGTGGAGTGTGGAGCCGCAGAGGGGGGCCCGTGGCGAGGTTGAAGAGGTCTGTGGTCCACGACTTGGTCCAGCAAAAGGGGGCCACAAGGAACAGGACCGTGTTGCAACCGCGGAGCTTGAGGAGGACTTTGGGAACGAGCACCGTTGGTGGGTAGGCGTAAGCGACGAGTCCGTAACAGGGCATGGAGAGGGCGTCGACTGCCCAAGCTAGCGGGTCTGGAATTGGAGAGACGAATAGCGGTTGCTGGTGATTCCATCTTGTCGTGAAAAGGTCGATCATGGGAGCCTCCCATCTGGTCCCGATCATCTGGAAGATGTCCGGATGGAGCGTCCACTCATTGTTGAGAAGCTGGCCGCGGCGCGAGAGAGAGTGCCTTGAGCGTGCTCTCTTCCGTACAACCAGAGCATGTGGTAGTGGTACATCATCACTGACCTGAGAGCGTGACGCTGAACGTTCGTAGGTCCTGTGGGACTCGTGGTCCCGGCATGTGCCAGGCTCATGCCCCGTTACTCTGTGCAGCGCGCAGGCGCTATTCCTTTCAGTCAGTTTGTCCGGTCGTGGAGACTCGTCACTGACCTGTGAGTGGGATGCCGAACGTTCGTAGATTTCACAAGACTCATGGTCCCAGCGTGCGCTAGGCTCGTGCCCCGATACTCTGTGCAGCGAGCGAGCGCTCTTCCGTTCAGTCAGTTTGTCCGGTTGTGGAGACTCGTCACTGACCTGTGACCGGGAAGCTGAACGTTCTTAGTGTAGATGGGGCGCGTGATCTCGTCGTACGCTCGTCTCGTGCCTCTCTTCCCGGAGCAACGAGCGTGTGTCTTTCTTTCTCTTGTTCCTGCGTTCAGCAGTCTGTTCTGCATCCTTGTCCACCATAAGAACTTGTGCTTCTGTTGGCCCGGTAGTGGCTGGACTGGCCCGAGGCTCCACAAGCAGGGAAAGACCACTTGACCCATCCGTGGAGGAAGTTTGAGCAGGGGTGTTGGGCGTTCACGGCGGTAGAACCCCCACAGCTGGGACCACCGCTCTTCCAGCCAAGGGGAGCAGACTGTGCAGGGATACGTGGAGGCACAGCCGGAACAGGGCAGACAGACGGCATGCTCGTCACTAGGCCACTGAAAATCGCCACAGCGCGTGCAGGTACGGACTTGGTAACTGCAACACAGAGGTAACAATGAAGGACAAGCGAGCGTGGCCTCCGAGGCCACGCACCCATAATTACGTGCGAGGACGAGAACGAACTCAGTCAAGTGCACAGTGCGTGCCGACGCCCGGCGCTCATCCCTTCCCCTGAGTGCCGGTCGAGGGCAGTAACCGAGGTTTTACCTTGCCATAACGGTGAGAGAACCAAACTCACGCCGTCGAAGCGACCACCTACGGCGCCAAAGGGACTCCCAGTCACCACCATCGTTTGAGGCCGTCCACTGGCATGCCAAGTCCAAGCACACGAACCACAGCCGTGAGTCCGATCCAAGCGAGCTCAACACACTCGATTGCTAGCACAGTTCCAACTCAGCCAAGTCCCAACACAGTCAAAACAGTTCAAGTCAAGTCACAAGAAGACCGGTCACACCATACGGCAGCTTCCGAAGAGCAACGTACGAAAACAATCGTCTATAGGTTAGCTAAGAAACTAACTGGCGAGCTTCCGGTGGGCGCGTGCCCAGATGGGGATGGAAGGGAGGCTACTCGGGTTACCGCCTAGTCTATGGCGCCCCTCGCCTGCCAACACTTCCATATACATACACAACCAAATTTTGGCTAAAATTAGGCTAAGTAACGGCTCCTAACAGTAATGCCATCGGTAATGTATTTTGAGGAAACAAAGACAGGTGCTCTCTCTCTCTCAAGAGAAGTCTTGATGGGTAAATGTGTCACCTGTCATAAAATACCATCATTTATGTGGCCCAAACCAGCTAAATGATCGTCTATAATGACCGGTGATCTCTCATCGGGATAGTCAATACAGACACCTAATGGTCTTTAATGATGGGTGATGCCGAATCAATGTGTCAAACCTCTCACCATGCAGTCTCCTGGCATAGGCATCGGCAAAGTGACAGGCCAATTCCCGAGATTCGTATGTCAGAGGGTGTGTTTTAATACTGCGCAGGTAGCGGCTCATTGGATAGCCACTCTCTGCTGTCTCTCCTTCATTATCACTGCATAATAATAAAATAACAATAACATCATCATCAACAATACATCACATTATCCCATTTGAATATCAGCTCAATGTGCCAACCCAACAAGCACGCTCAAGTGAAAAATGCATTCACACACACACCGGACATAAACATTGTACAGTGTGCTAAGGGCAAGCTCAAGCTAGCTACTGAGGTTTAGGAAACAAAGTGTTTGTATTTGAAATTTGAGAAAGTGGGCTGAAACTTAATATCTAAGAGGTGGAGGAGGAAGAGCTGCAGTTTCGGAAGAATGAACCACCGTCATGATATACAACATTTTGGGGCGATTTATGCATCTCATAACCTCCGTTTGTGCATGTCACTGCCGCTACCGTTTACAGTTACAGCGGCTTCATGCACAAGGGGTTAACCCTTCCCTGCCACTGGCTGCAGATTGTGTTTCTAAACAGTGCAAGGAACATGGATATAAAGCAGGGTCAGCAAAAGGCAAAGGACCTCATGAGCCAACCTCCCACCTTCCTCCCCTCCCCCACGAGGTTCTTTGTCTCTTGCAGTTGGGTGGCGATTGCATTTTAACCCACAAAGCCCTGAAAAACTACGACAGGATGTGAATCGACCATGATATTCAAGGTTGGTGTCAGAATAGCTTAGCGCCTAGAGGCGCCAAGCTATTCTGACACCAACCTTGAAATATCATGGTAAATCTGTCTCCAGAACTGTGATATAGACCTCGGAGGATATGTACAAAAGTTTGATATCATCCTCAGGGCGTAAGGACTTAACAGCATTGAAGGACGAACCCCTTTAGCAGTCGTTTGCAGCTTTTGTCACAATTCCTGCATTGCACCAAATCAGTTTCCAATAGCCAAAGGTCAACTCTTTTGAAATGTGCCGCATCCGGATTCCATCGTAAAGCCACGAATCCGGATGCGGCACGTCCCAAAAGAGTTAAGACATACAGGTAATTAGGAATGTTTTATCGGGAAAAATCTGGTTTTGCCACTCAAGTTCTGTCTCCTATGCTCTGTACTAGGCTCGTCTGAACTGTGTGCATAAAAATAACTAAAGGTTCAGCGGATCACTAGATATGCGAGTTGCTTCAACCCCTTGCAAATGCAGCCACAGGTATTGTAAACAGCACTGGTGGCTGCGTATGCAAGGGGACTTATAAACTGAACATTGCTGTGCAACGAAATGTGGCTGTTCGAGACGAATGGCTGTAAACACCCAGTTAAGGGCTCAGCACATGCCAACAGATTTTGCTGCTGGCAATGTGTGGTAAGCAAAAATTTGACACCTGCCACATCGACTTTGTGGCACATTTTAATGTGCGCGCAATGTGTTTGTACTGACTGATCTGCCATTACCATATATAGAACAGGTCTCCCTCTTGCGAGATGTTTAACTGCACACAAAGATGGTGTCACCTGACTAACAACACTAGCAGCAAAGGGTTTGAATATGATGCACAGAAAGTTGGATACAAGGCTGATCAACTTTACAGTTTCAGATTCACTTAATTTTTCGCCATCTTTCTTGGAAGATGAAGAAACAAGAAGTTATCATGTGATGCAAGCGAGGACAATGGATTGACTCAGACTCGGATTGTATCAGGTGGCAAGTTGTGTGGGCAATATTGCTAGTGCCTGGCAATGTGACCGCCGCATAGCCACCACACAAATTGCGGCTGGCAATAGGTGTTTGTGGTAGTGTGTGCTGAGCCCTTTAGCAAAGAATTTTCAGGCCAAGGTCTGACGCAGTTGGCCTGTGCATGGCTATCCAAAGGCCAACTGCGGCTGGCACTGACCTGAGGACCTCTTGCTTTGGAATGGCATGCTGCATGCCTTACCTGCCTGTGGAGAGCCTCATGTAACAGCAAGCTACTGATACAAGTCCCGTGACAGTCGGGCAGTTGACAAACACGCGTAGAAGGGTGGCTGTTAGGTCACCACATGCGTGCAGACCCGCCAGCACAAAGCTACTGGCTACATCTTGTGCCCTTTCTGTTGTAATGTCTTTACTGGAACATATGTCACGATGGTTGGTCTCTACCACCATGTCTTCACTATGACACTGGTTACTATGGTTTGTCTCTGTTAACACACGGCTATCACCGGCATCCGACACATCTCTCCCTCCAGAAGTCTCACCATCTAGTTTTGAACCTTGCTCACTATCCAATGATACTTGCACACAGTTGTTTAGATGGTGAGAGTTGTGAGACTGTGCAGATTTCTGCACAGTCTCACAGCTCTCAACATTCAAACACCTGCGTGCAAGTTTGGCTGGAACAGAACTGGCAGAGGTGCTTTCTTCCCGACAAAATTTGACAGCCAGTTCTCTCTCTTGAGTGTGAAGCACAGCGCCCTTGACTTCAGAAAGTGTGATGCTGCACTCTGCTGGGCCTGGGGTTGACACTGCATGGTCTGGATCACTCTGGGACTGCCGTGACAAGATGAGACGTTGGAACTCCTGGGTAGTGATATCTGGGTGCACTGTGCACACGACATGGCAAGGGAGACCATCAGGAAGAGTTGTCTGTCCTTGAACGCTGGGCAAGTCTTGCTCAGTTGGTGGCGTTTTCTGTAACGGGACAGTGCATGAAACATAAAGGGGAGTTGGACTTTATCAGTGATGTACTGGTGTGTGTGTGTGTGTATATGTGTGTGTGTTTACAGGTGTTCCTGCATGTATGGGTGTGCATGTGCCTATGACGTGAACCAAACATGTATTTATTATTCAACAGGCAACCCACCTTCAGTTTCTTCAGGATGTCTTTTTCAAGTTCCCTGCAGACAAAAATAAGTGACAGATGAGATATAAAGTGACACCAGCCTTGACAAACACCACGTGTGGATCTAGTAAAAAACATATACCACTAGGGCTCAATCTAGATAGAAGAAAATTTCAGAAGACAGAATGACCCAATTTTTAAAAACACAAGAAGAACACCACAATGCGGATCATAGATCCACTTTCAGGAAGACAGATCTACAATCCGCACCGTAGTCTTCTTGGGTCATATTAACTTTATTCTGAACAGTTTCTTCTATGCTAGTTCCAAAATGCAGATTTTCTGTTTAACCCTGTTGGTAGTAATGTTTGCTGTGATGCTACTGGCAAGAAAAATGAATTTTTCTCTAAAATGTATTTTTTCTAAAAATACTTACCGATGACATTACTATATGGAAGTGTCTACTAGCGTACTTAATTTCAGCCCAAGAACCTGTTGTGTTCCAGGGAGGCAACTCAGGAAACTGTAACCAGGGCCGTGAGTAGCTTCCCGTCCCTGCCGGTCCAGTCACGTGCCACGTGGAGAGAAAAATTCATTTGTTTCCTCAAAAACATTACCGATGACATTACTACATGGAAGATTTACGAAAAGGAGGAGGGTGCCGCCCAAGATTACCCCCTGTAAAAGGGCTTAGCCAGAGCCGCCCTCCCAATAGCAAATTCCCCGACAATTTCAGCTAAGTATTACCTACGGCACCTCCGGCGCCGGGAGGGAGTGTTGCGCCACGGCGATGTCCCCCACCAGTGTGAGGTTGTCTCACTGGCCTGCCAGATCCCGGAGGTAGAAGCAGGCAAAGGTTGACTCTGCCTGCCAGCCCATAGCTGCCACGATGTCTCTGACGGTACAGCTGTGGTCAAAGTCGACGCTCGTGGCCATGGCTCTAACCTCGTGTGTGCGGATCCTTAGCCTCTTAGCTCCCTCCGGGGAGAGGTCCTAGTAGGTAGACCCTATGACGCAGCGTAGCCAGGAAGATAATTATTGTCTGGGCTGTAATGTCAGTTCTGCCTGGTTTCAAAGGCAGAAAGAGGCGAGACCGTCCCCTCCGGACGGGCTTGGATATAAATAGATAGACCCGCAGGGCATGCACTGGATCTTGCTGCCTGGGGAAAGTTTAGTCCTTTCAGCGGCCGTATGGTGATCACCTTGGGCATGTTCAAGGGAGACCTAGTCTTGGCGAGGAAGGAAGGGTCAGTGAGAAGCTGCACGGAGCCATTCGTCCTGAACTGCAGGCAGGCAGGGCGCACTGAGAGCGCATGTAGCCCGCTTACTTGGGCCGCCGTGGCCAGGGAGAACAGGAAGCAGGTCTTTTGAGTCGCATCCGCCAACCGGGCCCAAGGAGAGCGGTTCGAGTCGGTCAGAACTCAGCCACATGAGAACCCAGGGTAGGTCCCAGCGTGGAACCAGCGAACGGGGAACAGGGCGCTGGAGGCCAAAGCGTGCCATAAGGTCGGCGAGGTCCTGCATTCACGGGGGTCCGGGCGGCCAAGGTGTTGGTAAGTGTCTGCAATCATGGACAGGTATCCTCCGATTGAGATAGGGGCTAAACCCTGGTCGCCGAAGAGCCAGAGGAAGAACTCGGTGAGCTGAGGGGTAGTCAGTTCGGTGGGGGAGAACTGCTGGTCGACCAGAAAGCCCAGCCGCATCCACTACAGGAGAAGCGCACCCCTGTTCGTCACTAGAGTGGTCTCCGACTGGTTCCTCCTCAGGAGGTTGTCCCAATAGGCCGGACTGGAGGATGACTGTCTGGCCTTGGCAACGCCGGCGTCCATGATGCGGGTGAAGAACCATGGGCTGAGGTTGAGGCCAAACGGGAGGGCCCGAAACTGGTAGACCACGCCGTCGAAGGCGAAGCGCAGGTACCGTCGGGAGGCGGGGTGCATGGGGACGTAAAGATATGTGTCGTACAGGTTCAGACTGACGGCAAAATCCATGGGCTGCACAGCGGCCCTGAGGGCCCTGGCTGTCTCCATGCGAAAGGACGGGGCTGAGAAGTACCTGTTCAGTGCCGAGGGCTACATCTGTTGTCGCGCTGTGCATCATGGTCCGTAGCAGGGGCACCTTCCGAAGAGCGGGGATGCCAGGAGCTTCCGGCGTGGAGCGGTCTGTCATATCTGCCAAGATGTCTATGACGAGGCAACAAAGGTCGCTGCGGGCAGGCACTCTGCCGGCTATTAGACGCCCCATAGGAGTGAGTGGGCTTATCTGCGAGGGGAACATCAGGACTGCCAGTGGTTAATGGACGAGGCGACGAGGGTCGCTGCAGGCGGGCCTCGATGAGGCGGGCGCCGTGCCGGCTATATGACTCCCCGTAGGAGTAAGCGGGTCTATCCGCGCGGTGTGTCGGCTCTGCCAAGATGTCTATGACGAGGTGACAAAGGTTGCTGCGGGCGGGCCTCAGTGAGGTGGGCCCTCTGCCGGCTATTGACTCTCCGTAGGAGTGAGTGGGCTTATTCACGAGGGGAAAGTCAGGGGTCAGCGAACGCGTTGACGATGGTTGCTGCAGGCCAGCCTCGGTGAGGTGGGCACTCTGCCGGCTATGCGACTCCTCGTAGGAGTGAGCGGCCATATTGGGTGTGGGCACTGTGGAAGCCGCAGTCCTGGAACGCGTGACGTTAATTCCCCAAAGTCGGAGTGGGCACGGCTGGTCACTCTCCTAGCAAAGAGGGGGGCGCCATGGCAGATGGGCGGTCACGGGCGCTCGTGCCGGTAGAAACTCCAGAGCTGCGACCAAATCTCCTCCGGCCAGGCGGCGCAAACATCGCAAGAGTGGTCGGAGGTGCAGCCGGAACAGGGTAGGTGGAGGGAGCGAGCTTGAACTTGTGAGGTCCGTCACCGGTCACCGGGCGATGCGGCAAAGGTCGCTGCATGAGAGCCTCGAAGAGGCGGCTGACGGAAGCGCGGGGACGCATGGCGCCTCTGGCGTCGTGCGATCTATCGGGTCTGCCAACAGTCAGCGGATGAAGTGACGAAGGTCTCTGCAGGCCGGCCTCAGTGAGGCAGGCGCTCTGCTGCCTATTTGGCTCCCCGTAGGAGTGAGCGGGCTTATCTGTGCAGGACACGTCAAGACTGTCAGCGGTCGATGGACGAAGCGACGCTGCAGGTCGGCCTCAATGAGGCAGGCGCTCTGCCGGCTATTGGACTCCCCGTAGGAGTGAGCGGGCTTAGTCTGAGGCGGTGCGGTGGTAAAGCAGTCCTGGGGCGTGAGCTGTGGTCACGCGTCCGGCGTGTCGTCCGTTCCCCCAAGGTCGGAGCGGGTCTCGACAA
Organism: Semisulcospira habei; assembly: GCA_036245525.1. NCBI lineage: Eukaryota > Metazoa > Mollusca > Gastropoda > Semisulcospiridae > Semisulcospira > Semisulcospira habei. Next base: position 85,963,109 of record BTPG01000001.1, read on the forward strand.
GGCTGGCGCGTCCTGTCGGAGAAGCGTCTTCTAAGCCTGTCCGTAGCGGTAGCGGGTGGGCAGACCTGGGACGGTGACGGTCATTCGCGCCGAAGGAGCCCCAACTGTGACCATGACTCAGGGCGCGCAGGTGCCGCAGGCGTGGCAGGATGCGCAGCCAGAGCAGGGGAGGTAAACTGCCAATTCCCAAGATCGCCTGCGTCTGGCCCGACAAATGGATGTCTCGACCACGCGTGCGGACTATTACTGCAACATAGTCAAGGTTAGAGGCGAACGGCCGTGGCACGGGGGGCCACGCAAACAAGCACCCCCATGATACCTTCACTCATTCATAAGCTTACCTACTGCATGCTGCATGGCCCAGTGCAATCCAGTCTAACTTACACAGATCACCTACGTGCGGCATGGCGGAAAAGAACCCCACGCTTTTCCCGGAGACCATATGGTTACATCATAATGAGCGTAATATAAGGACACTGCACGCCAAATCTGTATCCAACATATTGTAACCGGCTGACGCGGTCCCTCCACCTGAGACGCTATGATGTGTTTTTTTTTTATTCCTTTACCCTCTGGCCACCCAAGTCTCTTAGCCTTCACGCTACCCACGCTTAGCCAGGGGCCGCAACCCAGCAACGAGTCAGTCAGCTAGTCATTTTGTAGTACTTTGAAAGTTGTGCTAGGTAGCCCGTGTTCTAGCCTCTATAACTTTTTAATGGCTTTACCGATCGAGAATCCGTAACTCACATCAGTTTCCTCATGCAACTCCCCTTCTACTCATATTATTATTATTACATGGTATTTATATGGCACATTTCTCATATTTATAATATAACTCAATGCGCAGAATGTAGCCGCAAACTGAACCCAACAAGCACGCTCACGTGAAACACGCGCATTCACTCACACACTGTACATAAACACAGAACATTCACGTGGTGCTAAGGGAGCTACTGAAGTGACGGTATTTGGAAATCGTTTTGTATTTGAAATTTTATTAAGTTGGCTGAAACTGACACCAAAGTGGAAGGGGGAGGAAGAACCGGAGTACCCGGAGAAAGAACCCCCGATGGTCCGCCCGAATTAACGGTGACACTTACTAGAGGAGAAAAGTCCGACGCCGGAACCCGGAATCGTACCTTGCACCTTTAGCATTGGTGGCAGGCGCCTTAACCACTGCGCCACGGACCACCCCATATATGCTTTGTATTTAGTGATTTTATGACCACCATAGTTCAATTAGTGATTTTCTTACTTTTACAAATTTCAGCGAGCTCTCCTAGCCCATTTTAGAATTTGATAATAAATTCCTAGGACTTCCCTCTAAAATATAGTTTATGGTAGCTTGTAGCTATTCACATTTCCCGTCTTTTGCTTCAAACCCGAAGCCTTTGTGATAAGTAATTGTTGAGTGATGGCTCATTTTGTAGTACCTAGGAAGCACAGATTTGCCCATTTTTCGGTCTGTCTGGAACCATTTCTTGGTCCGCGCCGAGTTGCTCTCTTTGCGGTTCGCCCAGAGAGTATTTAAGCCGGTCAGTGCCAGCGCGGGACGTTTTTGTCCTAAACGAGTCGCCTCACTGACCGCCGAGTATTGTTGCCATCACTCTGAGCCATCACTGAGCTTATCTTCAACCGTATCTCCACTGGGATATCCGTAAGTTATATTCTTGTTACAATGTGCATTGATGAATGATGTTATTCTATCGACGGGCTGTTTATTGGAATTGATGAAGAGTTTATGAGCTAGCTTGTCGGTTTTGCCCTGTGTCTGACAGTCGGCCATTAGCGGCCTTTCTTTTGATACGATCACAACAAGTTGCTTCGCTACTTTGTTTTGGAAAACCTTGTTCCCATTTCGCCTGATGTCTAAGTGCTAGTTTCCTTTGCTGTCGAGCAACATATTTTCAGTGCCAGATTATCCGCTGAATTTAGGACTCTTGTGGCTGGTCGACTGAAAGTTGAAGGAAGAGAGAGGCAGGACTGAGCGATCAGTTCGTTGCAGTATGACGCACACTTTCATTCCGCTTTGTTGGCTCTGTGCCAATTTTGTTTGTGGCACTCCGAGTTTATGAAGGAGGTATTTAAATCTGTAGTTTAGACTCTAACCAGGGCAAAACAACAGGACAGCTATTGTTATGCTCGCTTGATTGTTCTACAGACTTGTACTGATCGAAGATGCTTTCAGTGCTTGTTGTTTTGCTCGATTCATTTGTTGGTTTGATTTGCCATCGAATGTTTGTTTTGAGATATGATTTTGATACGTTATTTGTATTGTGTGCTTGATGCATTTTATTTCATGTTTAATTAGGCTTTCTTGCCGCTGCTATCCTTTCTTACCTTGTTGTGCTTAGTTCCGCGTGAATTCCACTCTCAGGCAATATGTGTGATGTCACGAGGTGCTAAAATAGACAGCCGTCTTGGTCTGATCTTTGACCCACTATTTGTCGTGTGCTTGTTTACATTGGGTCGAGCAGAGTAACGCGACCGATGTCTACCTTTCAAATTTAGTGTATGGTCGGCAGTGTTTGATTATAAGGTTAAATACATTCAACTAACTAGCCACGGGTTTTATTTTTGATCGGTTACAACAAGTGGCAACACTCGGTGATTTTCTGGGTAGTCAGTTGCCCACTTCCAGGAAATAATCCTTTTCTCTACGGATTAAGTGCATAGTAGTTATCAGAGAGTTTGACATATGCGCACATGGCGCCCCTTATATGTGTACTATGTGACTGGGATTAAAGGCACCGGCAGCCTGTTTTAGTAAAAGTTCTTAAGGTCCGGATCCACACTCTTGATGTCACGATAATTTTTCATGTTTTAAGATGCAGATTTCTTCTCTCTCTCTCTCTCTTTCGCATGTTGTGTCGGTCTGGGATTCTGCATTATATGGCCTAGTGTCGTTTGGTCCGGGATTGCAGATTGACAGTGTTTGGCCATTATGCGTCACTTAGTAATTCCAGTGTAGTGTTCGTCTGTGATTTTGCATCCTGCAGCCTGGTGTCGTTGGGTCCGGAATCGCAGACCGACACATGAGCTTATAGCGTGCTAGGTTGTGCGACATCTAAGTTGGTCTGTTATACTGCATTCTATGGCCTGGTGCCATTGGGTCCGGAATCACAGGAACAACACACAGTGTTTCCTGTGGGCCACAAGTTGTGTATGACGCATTATTCTTTTCTTTCCTGTTCACTGTCCTTGCCTTGAACATTCTGTTTGTCTATAATATACTTACTTACTTACACCTGTCACCCCTACCCGGGTATAGGCCGTCGACGAGAGACCTCCAGCGACTCCTGTCCTGTGCTTCTCCTTCGATTTTACTCCAGGTGGTTCCCATTCTCTTGATGTCTGCTTGGAGGTCTCGACGCCAGGAGTTTCTCGGCCTACCTCTTTTCCTCTTTCCCTGGGGATTCCATGACAATGCCTGCCTAGTGATACTGGAAGCTGGCTTTCTCAGACTGTGACCAATCCATCCCCATCTTCTTTGCCCAATTTCATTCTCTGCTGTTATCTGCTCTGTTCTCTCCCAGAGTCTGATGTTGCTGATCATCTCTGGCCAGTGGATTTTCAAAATTCTTCTAAGGCAACTGTTTATGAAGATCTGTACTCTGTTGACAGTGGTTTTTGTCAATCTCCAAGTCTCTGCTCCATATAGGAGAACTGCTTTTACGTTGGAGTTGAAAATCCGGACTTTGGTGATTTGTGACAGCTCTCTGGAACTCCACACTTTTTTTCAACTGGAGAAAGGCTGCTCTGACTTTACCGATTCATGCTCTGACATCTGCATCAGTGCCGCCTTTTTTGTCTATGATGCTCCCGAGATAGGTGAAGGACTCCACCTCCTCCAACGGGGTGCCAGCAAGCAAGACTGGTTCTTCCCTGGTTGCGTTCAGCCTCATTGTCTTTGTTTTCTGTTTGCGGATGGTGAGGCCCACTGTATTCCGCTTCTTCTCTGCTCTGTGGTCCTCTTCATGACCCAGTCTATGGCCAGTAGGAAGAGGAACGGAGACAGCAGACACCCCTGCCTGACACCGGTTCTGACCTGGAGTTCCCTGGTGAACTGCCCTTCGTGGATCACGCGACATGTCATGCCATCGTAGCTGCTCTTGATCAGGCGGACGAGCTTTGTGGGTACACCGTAGTGTCGTAGGAGTTTCCACAGAGTCTCTCGGTCCACGCTGTCAAATGCTTTCTCGTAATCCACAAAGTTGACATACAGCGGGGAGCTCCACTCCAGAGACTGTTCCACGATGATGCGGAGAATGGCGATCTGGTCTGTACATGATCAGTTTTTCCTGAATCCTGCTTGCTGGTCTCTCAGCTGGGGGTGAACGGAGCTCTTCATTCTCTCCAGAATGATCCTGTTGAAGACCTTTCCTGGTACTGACAGCAAGGTGATTCCTCTATAGTTGGAACACTTGCTGAGGTCACCTTTCTTGGGAAGCTTGATTAGGTACCCCTCCTTCCAGTCAGCCGGCATCACAACCTCTTCCCAGATCTTTCCAAACAGTGGGTACAGCATCTCTACTGTTGTCTCTAGGTCTTCTTTCAGAGACTCCGCTGGGATGCCATCTGGCCCTGCTGCTTTGCTGTTCTTCAAAAATGCCACTGCTCTTCTGATCTCTTCCCGGCTGGGTCTGTCACAGCTGATGGGTAGGTCGGTCTCTGCTGGCTGGATGTCTGGGGGGTCAGGTGGGCTGGGTCTGTTCAGTAACTCTTCAAAATACTCTGCCCATCTGTCGAGTTGGTCTGCTCTGTCTGCAATAGGCTTGCCTTCCTTGTCTTTTACTGGTCTTTCTGTATGGCCATACTTGCCCGACAATCTCCTGGTAATGTCGTAGAACTGTTTCATGTTGCCGCTGCCTGCTGCCTGCTCTGCCTCTGCTGCCAGGCTGTCTGTGTAGGCCCTCTTGTCTGCCCTGATACTCCTCTTCACCTCGCGGTTGGCTTCTGAGTATTCCTCCTGTGCCCTTGCTTTGGCTGCTCTTGTGCGACTGTTGTTGACAACTGCTTTCTTCTGCTTCCTCACTTCTATCTCGGGGGTTCTTTCTCCGGGTACTCCGGCTCTTCCTCCCCCTCCACTTTGGTATCAGCTTCAGCCCACTTAATCAAATTTCAAATACAAACGATTTTGAATTTCCAAAAACTTCAGTAGCTCGCTTGAGCTTGCCCTTAGCACCACGTGAATGTTCTGTGTTTATGTACAGTGTGTGAGTGAATGCGCGTGATTTACGTGAGCGTGCTTGTTGGGTTCAGTTCGCGGCGGCGCTTTGAGCCGATTTTCAAATGGGATAAAGTGCCTATTTAATGCGCTTATTATTATTATTATTATCTTCTTCAAGGTCTGTGCCGACAGCCAGTCCTTGTGATGGTGTTGCCTATAATATATTGTTCGACATATTCTTTTGATTTGTTTATTGAGGTTGCTTTGCTTTGCATGTTGATGCCTGTTTGCATTAGGTCTATATTGTTGCTTTTGCATAGACTTAGGTCACTACTTTTGCACATGCAAGTAAGCCACAACCTACACTTAAGTTTTCTGCCCATCTCCTCCTTTGTTCTGTGTTACACACACTGAATGAGAGTGACTATTGATTTAAGTATGTGACATCTCTTCCCACTTGATTGTGCCCAAGGAATGTATGTGATGTGTTGTGTATATAGCTAGGTCCGAGTAGGGATGTTATGCATGATAAGTAGAATGACTGGGCACGCACAAATGTCCCTGTCCCTAGTGTACCCATTGTATGGATGAGCGAGTCTGGGTACGACTGTGAAACCAGAGGTATGAAGCGTGTTTGTTTGTAAAGGGTACGACTGTGAAGCCAGAGGTAGGAAGCGTGTTTGTTAGAGATGCGAGTGCATGCCACCTAGTTTGCCTGTATGTGTCGTTAGATGCGTATGATTGTGTTTGCGGTGTGACTGTAACAAAAAGTGACCAAAAGGACTGTTGTGTGTATGTTACCTTATATATCTAGGGAAGACTATATATTTAGGGAGATTTAATGGTTGCACCTGCTATATGTTGTGTTGTAGTTGTCTCCCATTTCACTACACGTTCTGTTATTGCTACAGTTAGCGTTCATATGATTTGCTTACACTATGGTCATGATGCCTTAAAAGCCCTGATTTGCATGCCAATTTCATGCTTCGTTGCCATTTAATATCATGATGTTGTGTGGTATGTTTGATCATGTGTATCTTTGATTGTGTGATGCCTCACATTGATCTTTTGGTTTTAATTATAATTTAGTGCCAACATGATGTTTCAGCCTTAGTTATGACTCAAATTAATAAGTTGGTTCATTTAGTGAATACTGTATTTGTATGATGCAACTTTCTGGTACTATTTCTGATATGTTTTGTTGTATTTGTCCTAGGTGCTGTTTTTCTGTTATTTGATAAACTGCAAATAAAGTACGTCAACGCGACCTCTTCTTCGGCTTTTTGTATTCCCCAACCTAATTCACCCACAAACACTGGGTGCACACAAGTTCACAATATACTGCTATAACATAAACACAATGCGGAGGTAGCCGCAGCGCAAGGTGAGTGAGCGCGGCTCCGCCAGGCCACGCAAAATGATACAAGCCACCTCTATAACTGTATATGGGTCCGAGTAGTTCCTCCCTCACTGACTACCATCTTGGTCAGGCGAGCGGACTGTCTGTCTTCTTCTTTTTTTCTTTTTTTTAACAAAACTGTCACTTAGCAGAGCCAATGGGTAATGGGCCCAGCCCGCTCCCACCATGCCACTGAGCAGCACTTATTTCTCTGCTTAAAAGGGACTATCTGCTCAAGCTCAGGTGCCAAAGATGCGTTAGACAGAATACGACAGTCCCAACCTGCCTATTGGGACGCTTGTTGGCACATGCAAAGGCGACTTCCAATAAATAGCCAAATTCACAGCCCGAACCCCCGCCCAGCGCACCGAGCGCCGGTCGAGGGCAAGAATCGAGGCCTTACCTTGCCATGGCGAGAGAGACCGGGGAGAAAACCTGTTCGAAGGCCGTCGGTCACTGCTACGAAGAAGCTGTAGCCCGTCCAGCGAGGCGAAAGGGTGAAGGTCCCTTGTGCGCAGCGGAGAATGGCCCAACACCTCCCCAGCCAACGAAGACCCCGCCAACCAAGAAGGCACCCAGCAAGGCATCCGATTGACGTCGCTCAGTTAAGGCTTGTTAGTGTCAACGAGTCTCCAACACTATGTAGCAGTCAGCCGAGCGAGTCAGAAGTGACAGAGTGCTGCCGAGTCTGTTTATGTCCAAAGGAATCAACCACTCCCACAAGGTGAAACCTTTCGCACTGAACACTTTGTCTCCGCAAGACTGTCACAAAGGCCGGCTCTTTCAGACTTGCACACTCGAAGAGAACGAGGACAATCCAAGGCAAGCACACAAATTCATTTTTCTTTAAAAGGTATTTTTTCGAAAAATACTTACCGATGACAAGTTGCTGTTCTGCACAGAACTCCAACAGCAGGCGGCCATTGTCATTGCAGTTCCCAACGCCATGCTTGCCGAGGACTCCTTTCCAGGCTTCAGAGTCTTGGCCCACTCTGGCGTTGAAGTCGCCAAGGATGATGACTTTGTCGTCTGCGGGGGTGCTCTGCAGGAGGCTGCGCAGGTCAGAGTAGAACTTGTCTTTTTCTGCAGGCTCTGCCAGGAGGGTTGGGGAGTACACACTGAGAAGGGTGACGTATTGCTGGTGTCTCAGTGGGAGGCACATGGACATGATGTGGTCGGAGTGACCCATTGGTAGGTTTTCCAACTTAGTCGCAATGGGGATCTTGACCATGAAGCCCACGCCTGAGAGCCGTCTTTCTGATGCAGGCCTGCCTGACCAGTAGAGGGTGTAGCCAGCGCCAAGTTCTTGGAGGCTGCCTTCCTCCGGGAGGTGTACTTCGCTGAGCGCGGCGATGTCGATGTTTAACCTCCGCAATTCATGGGCAATAAGGGCGGAGCGACGTTCAGGGCGTCCGCTGTCTGCTGTGTCGAGCATGGTTCGGATGTTCCAGCATGCTACGTTGAGTCCGGTCGTGTCAGCAACTTGTCATCACCAACACTACTTTCCAGCAAAAGGACAGTCGAAAGACCACCTGGATGCATCCTCGCTCCAAGCACTGGCACCTTATCGACTATGTCCTAGTGCGTCAGAGGGACCGCAGTGACGTCCTCCTCACCAGAGTGATGTCCAGCGCAGAGTGCCACACTGACCACCGCCTTGTCCGCTGCAAACTCAGGCTCCACCTCAAGCTGAAACCCAAGAAAAGGGGCCCCCTCAAGAAAAAGCTTGATGTCGCCAACCTTCAGCGTGATGACAAGAAAGCTGCCCTCCAGACAGATTTAGAGCGCATGCTCAAAGACGCAGTTGATCCAGCAGACTCCTCCCCTGAAACACTCTGGGAGCAACTGAAAACTGCTATTGTAAAATCTTCTATGGAAGTCTTGGGCTTTGTTAGAAAGAGGAACAAAGACTGGTTTGACGAAAACGACGTGGAGATCCAGGAACTTCTAGCAAAAAAAAGAGCCGCCCACCAGGCCCACCTAGCCCAGCCTTCCTGCCCTGTGAAGAAATCTGCCTTTCGCCTCATCTGCAGCAGTCTCCAGCTCAAGCTTAGAGAGCTCCAGAACGAGTGGTGGTCGAGACTGGCACAGAGGACCCAGCTTTGCGCTGACAACGGTGACTACAGGGGCTTCTATGAAGCACTGAAAGCAGTGTATGGCCCTAGGCACCTGGTACAAAGTCCCCTGCGAAGCGCCGATGGACAGGCACTCCTCACAGATAATACCTCCATCTTGAACCGCTGGTCAGAATACTTTCAGGACCTCTTCGGCGCTGAGCGCACTGTTCAAGAAACAGTCATCCTCCAAATCCCACAGCTCCCACTAAAGGTTGAATTGGACGAACCGCCCACCGCCGAAGAGACCCTCACAGCCATCCACCAGCTCAAGAGTGGCAAAGCAGCAGGCATTGACGGAATCCCGCCAGAGATCTGGAAAAAAGGAGGCCCAGCACTGCACAACAAGCTCCATGACCTCTTTCTCTGCTGCTGGGAGAAAGGAACACTACCAAAGGATCTCCGTGATGCAGTCATCATCACCCTGTACAAGAACAAAGGAGAGAAATCTGCCTGCTCTAATTATCGTGGAATTACCCTGCTGTCCATTGCAGGGAAAATTCTCGCAAGGCTGCTCCTGAATCGGCTGGTACCTGCCATCGCTGAAGACCACCTCCCAGAGGGCCAGTGTGGCTTCAGAGCCAACAGGAGTACCACCGACATGGTCTTTGTGCTGAGACAGCTTCAGGAGAAGTGCCGCGAGCAGAACAAAGGGCTGTACGTAACGTTTGTCGACCTAACAAAAGCGTTCGACACTGTGAGCAGGCAAGGCATGTGGCAGATCCTGGAGCGACTTGGCTGTCCCCCAAAGTTCCTAAGCATGATCGTCCAGCTCCACGAGGACCAGCAAGGCCAGGTTAGACTCAACAGTAACCTCTCAGAACCATTCCCCATTATCAACGGCGTGAAACAGGGCTGCGTGCTGGCACCAACCCTCTTCACCATCTTCTTTAGCATGATGTTGAAGCAGGCCACAGTGGACCTCGACGATGACGATGCAGTGTACATCAGGTATCGTCTCGATGGCAACCTGTTCAACCTCAGACGACTGCAGGCCCACACCAAAACCCTAGACCAACTGATTCGTGAGCTGCTCTTTGCTGATGACGCTGCCCTCGTTGCTCACACAGAGAGAGCCTTGCAGCGCATCACGTCCTGCTTTGCAGATGCTGCCCAGCTCTTTGGACTCGAGGTCAGTCTGAAAAAGACAGAGGTCCTTCATCAGCCGGCACCCAAGGTAGAGCATCGCCCTCCCCACATCACCATCGGCGAGTCTGAACTAAAGTCAGTACACCAGTTTACCTACCTTGGCTGCACCATCACGTCAGACGCCAAGCTGGACAAGGAGCTGGACAACAGGTTGGCAAAAGCGAACAGTGCTTTCGGGCGACTATTCAAGCGGGTGTGGCACAATCAACAGCTGAAAAAAGGCACCAAGATCAGCGTGTACAGAGCTGTCGTCCTCACCACCCTGCTGTACGGTTCCGAGTCCTGGACCCTCTACCGCAACCAACTACGACTCCTCGAACGCTTTCACCAGCGCTGCCTGCGTACCATCCTGGGCATTCACTGGAGTGACTATGTCACCAACGTCGAGGTCCTTGAACAGGCAGAAACTATGAGCATCGAGGCTTTGTTGCTGCGGACACAGCTTCGCTGGGCGGGGCACGTCTCCAGGATGGAGGATCATCGCCTACCCAAGATCACTCTGTTCGGCGAGCTTGCCACTGGACACCGAGACAGAGGGGCACCAAAGAAGAGATACAAAGACGGTCTCAAGAAGTCACTTAGTGCCTGCCAAATCGACCACCGCCAGTGGTCTTCGCTTGCTGCGGACCGTGACACCTGGCGCTCCACCATCTACAAGGCAGCCGTCTCCTTTGAGGACTCTCGTAGAGCTAACCTTAAGGACAAACGGCTCAGGAGAAAAAACAGAGTTGCCGTAACTCATAACCCTGACCAGACCTTCCCCTGCAGCCACTGCGGTCGAACCTGCCTGTCCCGGATTGGCCTCCGCAGCCACGAAAATGCCTGCAGACGACGTGGGAAAGCCCTATAGAATCTTCGTTCGCGAAGTCAAGCCAAGAGAAGACTTACCGATGACATGACTACCAGGAGTGTCTACTCCTTGCTCAATTCTAGCCTAAGAACCCGTTGTGTAAACACAACCCGGGAGGCACTTGGGGAACCCCCAGAGGGACCGAGAGTTGTCTCCCGCTCCTACCCACCAGCCCTATTCACCTGTGAACTCCAGTCACGAAATTAGGCTCACCAGCGGCAAGCGGGGCAGGTGGGAGGGTCCTTCGAGTCATGTCATCGGTAAGTATTTTTCGAAAAAATACCTTTTAAAGAAAAATGAATTTGTTTCTTCAAAAACATTACCGATGACATGACTACCAGGAGAATGCCGAACAGGAGGAGGGTGCCGCACCCCCAGATGGTTTTCTCTAGGCTCATGGCCCCCTCCTCTCTTCCGACACTCTGCACTCCCTAATAGGTGCATACCTACGGCGCCTGTGGCGCCGGGAGGGAGTGTTGTGCCGCCGTGACGTCCCCCACCAAGGCGAGGTTGTCTCGCTGCCCTGCCAGATCCCGTAGATAGAAGCGGGCGAAAGTAGATTCTGATCGCCAGCCCACCGCAGCCACGATGTCCTTGACAGCGCAGTTCCTGTCGAAGGCTACGCTCGTGGCCATGGCCCGTACTTTGTGCGCCCGAATCTTTAGGCTCTTCGCTCCCTGAGGGGAGAGATCGACATATGCTGAGCGAATCACCTAGCGAAGCCAGGAAGAGACTGTCTGTGCTGTAATGTCGTTTCTTCCTGTTTTTAAAGGTAGGAAGAGGCGTGAGCGTCCCCTCCGGACGGCTCTGGTTCGTCGCAAGTACACTCTGAGGGCTCGTACGGGATCTTGTTGCCTGGTCTCTCTGGGGAAGTCTTTCCTGCGTAACGGTCGTAAGGTGATAACCTGTGGCGCCGTCAGTGGAGACCTAGTCTTGGCAATGAAGGCAGGGTCGGTCACCAGTTGGACCGAGTGATCAGCTCAAAATTGCAGGCATGTAGGCCGGACTGATAGAGCGTGTATCTCACTTACTCGTGCCGCGGTGGCGAGCGCCAGCAGGAAGCAGGTCTTCCGCGTCACATCCGCAAGACTGGCCAGCGGTAGTGGTTCGAAACGTGGTGAGTTTAGCCAGGTAAGAACCCATGGTAAATCCCAGCGGGGAAGAAGTGAGCGAGAGGCAGGCCTTTGTAGTCCGAAGTGTGACATAAGATCTGCCAGGTCCTTACACGCGCCGGGGTCCGCGCGGCCGAGATGCCGGTAGGTGTCGGCAATCATCGAGAGATATCCCCGAATGGTAATAGGGGCCAGTCCTTGGTCTCCGAAGAGCCAGAGGAAGAAGTCCGCAAGTTGGGGGTTTGTCAGTTCGGTGGGGGAGAGACGACGGTCGCTGCACCAGGTACAGAGTACCCTCCATTTCCCCTCATAGATACGTCTAGTCGAGGGCTTGCGAGCTGTAGCGATCGCTTCCACTGCAGCACCCAAGAAACCTCTAGCTGAGAGGGCTTGCCGCACAACCTCCAGGCGTGTAGCAGTAAGCGTTCCGGACAGGGGTGGAACAGCGCCTGACGTGGCTGCTTGAGCATAGTGCGGGGCGTGGGGAGCAGTAGGGGAGGGTGCGTGGCGAGGCTGATCAGGTCGGTGGACCAGGAACGAGTCCAAGCGAACGGGGCGACCAGGAGCAGGATCGCCTTGGTTCCTCGCAGCTTTAGGAGGACTTTGGGGACAAGGACTGTCGGGGGAAAGGCGTACGCTATGAGTCCGTCCCAGGGAATGGATAAGGCGTCGACCGCCCAAGCCAGGGGATCCGGTACTGGGGAAACGAAGAGGGGAAGCTGGTGATTCCACCTCGTGGCGAACAGGTCCACCATCGGGGTCTCCCAGTGAGAGCAAATCATCCGGAAAATGTCCTGGCGTAGCGTCCATTCCGTGTGAATGAGCTGTCCTCGGCGAGAAAGGGAGTCCGCTAAAACGTTCAGGCGACCGGGAATATGGCGAGCGCTGAGAGTCAGATCGCGGTCCTCGCACCATCGCATCAATCGGAAGAGTAGCATGCATAGATCGGGTGAATGAGTTCCTCCCTGCTTCTGTATATACGCTACCACTGTCGAGTTGTCCGAAAGGACGAGAAGATGCTGGTGTCTGAGTTGCTCTTCCCAAACGATGATGGCCTGCCACACCGCTTGCAGTTCCAACCAGTTGCTGTGTTTGTCCGCGAACTCCGGAGGCCAGAGGCCGGATGTCGTGGTGAACTGAGGAAGCAGGTGGGCTCCCCAACCAGCCCGACTCGCGTCGACACACAGGGAGAGGTGCGGGGATGGAGAGGAAATGGGGACTCCCAGAGCCAACCAGGCTCTGTTGGTCCACCGTAAAAGGTGGGGGCGTACCAAAGGGGACATGGGGACGATTGTGGTCAAGTCGCCCGAGGAGGGACGCCAGAGCAGTAGAAGATGAAGTTGTAGCGGTCGGGAGTAGAGACGCCCGAGGGGGATAAGATCCGCCGCTGCGTTGATCAGGCCCAGAAGCTGAAGCCAGACCCTGGCGGGGGCCGCCTGTTGCTGATCTACCAACGCGGCGAGAGCGGACAACTTCACAATCCGTTTCTCTGGCAAGAGTACCCTGTTGCGGTCCGTGACAAACTCCATGCCTAGATGGATGAAGTGGCGCGCCGGGGTGAAGTCCGACTTTCCGGTGTTGACCAGGAAACCCAACCGGTAAAGCAGCTGTAAAAGAGCGTCCCTGTCTGCCGCAAGCGCGGTCTCCACCTGATTTCTCAAGAGTAGGTCGTCGAGATAATTCGAGGTCGGACTTGACGACGACTGCCTCGCCTTGGCCACTACAGCATCCATGATGCGGATGAAGGCCCAGGGGCTGAGGTTGAGACCGAACGGCAGGGCGCGAAACTGGTAAATCACTCCTTCGAACGCGAAGCGCAGGTACTTCCTGGCAGAAGCGTGCATGGGGACATGTAGGTAGGCGTCGGACAGATCTAAACTGACCGCGTAGTCCATGGGTTGAACTGCCGCACGAAGAGCCCTGGTCGTTTCCATCCAAAAGGAAGGGGCCGCGATGAAGGCGTTCAGCGCCGACAGATCTATGACTGGCCGCCACTTGCCGCCGGGCTTGGGCACCACAAACAGTCGGCTGTAAAAGGCGGGCGAGTCCGGACGCTGCACTATCTCTGTGGCCTCCTTCGAAAGGAGAGCCGCGACTTCTCCTCGCAGAGCGGCGGCCTTGAGGGCGTCGGACGGAACCTCTGTCTAAAGAGGAATGGAGCGCAAGGGCGGAGGAGAGCGGAACGAGATCCGTAATCCTCTGGTGACTACGTCCAAAACCCAGGGCTCGTCTCGAAACAGCGAGCGCCACTCCTCGCTGAATCGTGCTAGCCTCCCGCCGACTGGAGCCCCGACGACGGTCGGCGGGGGCGGAATTGGGGACAAGTCAGGTGGCCCGCCCGCGCCCAGGGCGACGGGCGGGACGGGGCCAGGCGGGGGCAGGGGCGCTAGCTGGGCCAGGGCGACGGAAGGGCAGGCGACGGCGCGGCGCAGCTCGAGGTGGGGCAGACGGGTCCGAGGTGCCACGTTGCCGGGCCCGCAAAGAGCGCCCCAGGGCCGTGCGGGCGGGAGGAAAGCGCTGCTTGACAGCCTTGCGAGGCCAACGGTCGGAGTTGGAGTCCTTCACCGTCTGCCAAGTATCCCCGAAGAGCAGAGACCCTCCCAGAGGGGCCCGACGTAGCTGAGTACTCAGGTCGACCGGCATTCCACTGCAAGCTTGTAGGACGGCGTCTCGTCGCATGAGGTCGCAGTTAGCCGCAGCCGCCATCGCGTTGACCGATGAGTGATAAGCAGCGCGGTTACCAGCCTCCGCCATGAGTAGTAGGTCTCCCAGGAGGGGAGACAACGCAGGTTGCCAAGCTTCCTCGAGACGTCGGATAAAAGCCTGAGTCAGCAAGTCCAAGAAGCCGGAGCAGGCGAGCGTGTTCCGGACCAGCGACGCCGTCCTATCCAGTCCCCGTGGGAAGGACCGTTTCAACATAGAAGCCCCTCCGGCTTGCATCAGAGCGGCGGGATCCACTGGAGGAAGCGGGCAGAGGAACGACTGCGAATGGCCGGCGTACCAGTCCTGTTGAAAAGCGATGTCCAGAGCGGAAGGCCATCTCCCGTCCGCGAAAAAGTCCGAGTTCCGAGTCTCCGAAAGCAGGTGAGACGAGAAGGCGTCCCGCAGATCCAAAAAACTAGCTGGCTGTGGGAGAGACTTGAACCTCTTAACCGTCCTATCCGCGTCCACGAAGGCGGAAATCTTCCTCTTCACAGGCGGTGAAGCCGGACAAACATCCTCCAGTAAGGCGGCGGCGATGAGCTTGGCCGCTCCGTCCAGCGCCAGCCGCGTGTCCATCCGGGAAGAAGAAACCTGTCTGACGGAAGCTGACACACTGGAGGCCGAAGAGGGAGAAGCTGAAGAACGGCTTAGACCTCCAAGTAACCAGTCCGAAGCATCCTCCGGCGCCAAACTGAGGGTGTCGAAGTCCCGCTGTCCGGAAACCGGCGACCGAAGAGGGCGACGAGGGCTCCAAGGCCGGGAATCCCGTCGGAGAACCGCAGCGGACGAAGACTCCCTCCGCAGCGGAGAGCGGTAGTCTGAACAATGCGGTGAGGACCTCCTGCGTGCCGAAGGCGGATCCCGACGAGAAGAACGGCTGCGACGAGAGGGAACGGAGCGGTGAGTACGAGGAGGGGGGGAAGTGGCCGGTCGCTGGGAAGAGGGACGGGACGAACGGGAGTCCAACTGAGAGGGGGAACGCGAAGAAGGTGAAAACCGTCTGCGGCGAGGGGAGTCCCGGTGCGACGAGCGATGAGGCGAGAAGTTCCTCCTACGATCGTGCGAAGGAGAGCGGAAACGTCGAGCAGAACCCCTGTATCTACGTTCTTCACCACCAGGAGGCTCCGGACGAGTGCAAGTATGTCTCTCTGAACCAGGCTCTTGGGAGAGGCGGGTTACTGGCCGGCCAGGGGACCTCCAGCGGGATCCCGGCGGCTTCCTCAGAGACGAGTGGGGAACGACGGTGGAGGAGGGACGCCACGAGCGTCCCACCAAACCAGGCTCTTGGGAGAGGCGGGTTCTTTCCACCAAATGTGTCCGGGCGCGCTCTCGAACGGAGGCGGTCTTGACGGTCGAACTCCCACTCCGTGCACTAGTCCCTTGATTACTCAGTGGCGTTATCTGCGTCGGATCCCGTTGGTCTCGCACGTCCGGTGCCGGGGGCACAGCGGAAGGCGTCTCGGAAATCTTCAAGGTACCCGCGAGGGTAGGAGGCTCCCTCCTATAAAAGTTCCAGAGATTAGACCACCGCAGTTCCGGCCATGAAGCACAGACGTCACACGTATGGTCGGACACACACCCAGCGCAGGGGAGACAGACTGCATGTTTATCCGACGGCCACTGGAAGCCTCCGCATTTTGTGCATGTCATCAGTAGGCCACTGCAACACACAAAACATGAAGGCACTCGGCGAGTGTCCACCAATCACCCCGTTAAGCTTTAGGCCCCCCAAGCTACTGTGGTGTTATGCACCCAATTAACCAACGTACGGTCACCTGCCATCAACATTTAATTAAAACCACGGCGGAGGGAAAACAAACCCTGCCGGGACAGGTGAGCATCCAAGCCTTCGTCATAACACGGGGCGTCTAAACCGAAAGCCGAAAACGTTAGGTATGGCCTAGATACAGTAACGTGACTCACCGCTCGCATCTGGCAATGGCGCGAAAAGCCCGCCAAAACCGGTGCCAAACATTCTTCAGCTAATCAGGCAACCAAACAGAGGTCAAAAAACCCCAAACGAGGGAGAAGCGACGCAAAAAGCAAGCTGCTCGTGCCTGTGCCCCGCCCGGGCAACCAGCCGAGGGCCCTCTAACTACCTTACCTGTCAGTCGGAGTGGTACGAGAAGGAGAAAGTTCCATGACACCCACAGCCCGACCGGCAAAGCCAGAGAGGGAACCCTTGAACAAGACCGAAGCTGCAGTCGACCAACGTCGCACGCGTAGAATCCCAGGCCGGCGAAGACGAAGCAATCAAGGCAGACCGAACCGGTCGAAAAAACTTCTAAGTCCAGAGGCTAGAGACAACACGTCTGAACGCGTGAGCCTAAGAAGCGTGACTGGAGTTCACAGGTGAATAGGGCTGGTGGGTAGGAGCGGGAGACAACTCTCGGTCCCTCTGGGGGTTCCCCGAGTGCCTCCCGGGTTGTGTTTACACAACGGGTTCTTAGGCTAGAATTGAGCAAGGAGTAGACACTCCTGGTAGTCATGTCATCGGTAATGTTTTTGAAGAAACAAAAGCATGTCCAAACCGTAATCCAAGCCGACCGGCCCTAAGAACCGGTCACACCGTACACAGCCAAAGTCCTTTAGGCTAGAACACAACTGTTTACGGTAAGCTAAGTAAAACGACTGGCGTGACACCACGTGGCACGTGACCGGATGGGCAGGGACAGGAAGCACCTCACGGCCCTGGTTACAGTTCCCCGAGTTGCCTCCCTGTTGTGTAGGAACACAACAGGTTCTTAGGCTGAAATTAAGTAAGCTAGTAGACACTTCCATTATAGTAATGTCATCGGTAATGTTTTTGAGGAAACAAATTGTGACTAAAACCACTACCAACAACCAAAGGGTTAATGAATGGGTTACTTGTATACATTATGATCATACCTGTTCATGCCAAAGACAGGTAGCCAACAAATGCTTATCAACCCCCTAGTCCATGACGCTGACAGTACTGTGTACAGGACCAGAAGCTGCAAGCACATGGATATTAAACATGCAGTAAGAGGAAAAGAACACCTGACGCACCGGTCAAACTCACTTGCTCTGGGGGCATGTCCGTCTGTGGCTTCCACTGTTGTGACCTTCAGGCCATGTGCGAAGGTCAGGAGGCGCGAGAGGTGCCCCAGCCCTGCACCCACATCCACCACGCATTTACAGTTTGTCTGGTCACACAGCCAGCTGATCACCTGGGAACAGTCACAAACACACACATGCATGGCTATTCCT
Organism: Semisulcospira habei; assembly: GCA_036245525.1. Taxonomy (NCBI): domain Eukaryota; kingdom Metazoa; phylum Mollusca; class Gastropoda; family Semisulcospiridae; genus Semisulcospira; species Semisulcospira habei. The sequence continues at coordinate 85,980,837 of BTPG01000001.1, forward strand.
GCTCACAGACCAAACTGGCAAGGCAAGAGCTGGTAGATACAGTACACATACCAAATGAAATTACTTAGCACGGGGCAAACATTGAAACAGTCAGATCCCCTCTGTATTTAACCCCACGGCCGCATTTCCCAAATTTTGGAGGTGTTATCTAATGACTATGTACCAGTTGTGGGGGATGGAATGATCATGAAAAATGTCGGGGAGCGTTCTTGCACCTTTTTAGCCCCAAATGTTTGGAACTTGCTGCCAATTAAAATGCGGAATCTGCCCACATTGTCACAGTTCAAAGGTCACTTAAAAACTGTTCCTTTTTGTCGGGCATTCAACAGTTAGCTCACCTTTAGCTAACCGTTACTTACTTACTTACTTAAGCCTGTCACCCCTGCCAGGGTATAGGCTGTCGACGAGACCTCCAGCGACTCCTGTCCTGTGCTTCTCCTTCGATTTTACTCCAGGTGGCTCCCAGGCTCTTGATGTCTGCTTGGAGGTCTCGACGCCAGGTGTTTCTCGGCCTACCTCTTTTCCTCTTTCCCTGGGGGTTCCATGACAGTGCCTGCCTAGTGATACTGAAAGCTGGTTTTCTCAGACTGTGACCAATCCATCCCCATCTTTTTTGCCCAATTTCATTCTCTGCTGTTATCTGCTCTGTTCTCTCCCATAGTCTGACGTTGCTGATCTTCTCTGGCCAGTGGATTTTCAAAATTCTTCTAAGGCAACTGTTTATGAAGATCTGTACTCTGTTGACTGTGGTTTTTGTCAATCTCCAAGTCTCTGCTCCATATAGGAGAACTGCTTTTACTTTTGAGTTGAAAATCCGGACTTTGGTGTGTTGTGACAGCTCTCTGGAACTCCACACTTTTTTCAACTGGAGAAAGGCTGCTCTGGCTTTACCGATTCGTGCTCTGACATCTGCATCAGTGCCGCCTTTTTTGTCTATGATGCTCCCGAGATAGGTGAAAGACTCCACCTCCTCCAACGGGGTGCCAGCAAGCAAGACTGGTTTTTCCCTGGTTGTGTTCAGCCTCATTGTCTTTGTTTTCTGTTTGTGGATGGTGAGGCCCACTTGGGACGAGATGTCAGCAAGCCTCGTGGTCTTGTCCTGCATTTGTTGATGAGTGTGGGACAGTAAAGCCAAGTCGTCTGCAAAATCGAGGTCGTCAAGCTGTGTCCACAGTGTCCACTGTATTCCACTTCATCTGTGCTCTGTGGTCCTCTTCATGACCCAGTCTATGGCCAGTAAGAAGAGGAACGGAGACAGCAAACACCCCTGCTTGACACCGGTTCTGACCTGGAGCTGCCTGGTGAACTGCCCTTTGTGGATCACGCGACATGTCATGCCATTGTCTTGGCTTGACTTCGCGAATGAAGATTTTATAGGAGTTGCCCACGACGTCTGCAGGCTTGTTCGTGGCTGCGGAGGCCAATCCGGGACAGGCAAGTTCGACCGCAGTGGCTGCAGGGGGAGGTATGGCCAGGGTTCTGAGTTGCGGCATCTGTTTTTTCTCCTGAGCCGCTTGTCCTTAAGGAGACAGCTGCCTTGTAAATGGTTGAGCGCCAGGTGTCATGGTCCACAGCAAGCGAAGACCACTGGTGGTGGTCGATTTGGCAGGCACTAAGTGACTTCTTGAGACAGTCTTTGTATCTCTTCTTTGGTGCCCCTCTGTCACGGTGTCCAGTAGCAAGCTCGCCGAACAGGGTGATCTTTGGTAGGCGATGATCCCCCATCCTGTAGACATGCCCCGCCCAGCGGAGCTGTGTCCGCAGCAGCAAAGCCTCGATGCTCACAGTTTCAGCCTGTTCAAGGACCTCGACGTTGGTGACATAGTCACTCCAGTGAATGCCCAGGATGGTGCGCAGGCAGTGCTGGTGGAAGCGTTCGAGGAGTCGTAATTGGCTGCGGTAGAGGGCCCAGGACTCGGAACCATACAGCAGGGTGGTGAGGACCACAGCTCTGTACACGCTGATCTTGGTGCCTGTTTTCAGCTGTTGATTGTGCCACACCCACTTGAAAAGTCGCCCGAAAGCGCTGTTCGCTTTTGCCAGCCTGCTGGAAAGCAGTGTATGGCCCCAGGCACCTGGTACAAAGTCCCCTGCGAAGCGCGAATGGCCAGGCACTCCTCACAGATAATACCTCCATCTTGAACCGCTGGTCGGAGTACTTTCAGAGCCTCTTCAGCGCTGAGCGCACTGTTCAAGAAGCAGTCGTCCTACAAATCCCACAACTCCCAGTAAAGGTTGAATTGGACGAAACGCCCACCGCTGAAGAGACCCTCACAGCCATCCACCAGCTCAAGAGTGGCAAAGCAGCAGGCATTGATGGAATACCGCCAGAGATCTGGAAACATGGAGGCACAGCACTGCACAACAAGCTCCATGACCTCTTTCTCTGCTGCTGGGAGGAAGGAACACTACCAAAGGATCTCCGTGATGCTGTCGTTATCACCCTGTACAAGAACAAAGGCGATAAGTCTGACTGTTCCAACTATCGGGGAATTACCCTGCTGTCCATTGCTGGGAAAATTCTTGCAAGGCTGCTCCTGAATCGGCTGGTACCTGCCATCGCTGAAGACCACCTCCCAGAGGGCCAGTGTGGCTTCAGAGCAAACAGGAGCACCACCGATATGGTCTTTGTGCTGAGACAGCTTCAGGAGAAGTGCCGCGAGCAGAACAAAGGTCTGTACGTAACGTTTGTCGACCTAACAAAAGCGTTCGACACTGTGAGCAGGCAAGGCATGTGGCAGATCCTGGAGCGACTTGGCTGTCCCCCAAAGTTCCTCAGCATGATTGTCCAGCTACACGAGGACCAGCAAGGCCAGGTCAGACTCAACAATGACCTCTCAGAACCATTTCCTATTCTCAACGGCGTAAAGCAGGGCTGCGTGCTGGCACCGACCCTCTTCACCATCTCATGCCATTGTAGCTGCTCTTTATCAGGCGGACGAGCTTTGTGGGTACACCGTAGTGTCATAGGAGTTTCCACAGAGTCTCTCGGTCCACGCTGTCAAATGCTTTCTTGTAATCCACAAAGTTGACGTACAGCGGGGAGCTCCACTCCAGAGACTGTTCCACGATGATGCGGAGAGTGGCGATCTGGTCTGTACATGATCGTTTTTTCCTGAATCCTGCTTGCTGGTCTCTCAGCTGTGGGTCAACGGAGCTCTTCATTCTCTCCAGGATGATCCTGTTGAAGACCTTTCCTGGTACTGACAGCAAGGTGATTCCTCTGTAGTTGGAACACTTGCTGAGGTCACCTTTCTTGGGAAGCTTGATTAGGTACCCTTCCTTCCAGTCAGCCGGCATCACCTCCTCTTTCCAGATCTTTCCAAACAGTGGGTACAGCAGCTCTACTGTTGTCTCTAGGTCTGCTTTCAGAGCCTCCGCTGGGATGCCATCTGGCCCTGCTGCTTTGCCGTTCTTCAAAAATGCCACTCCTCTTCTGATCTCTTCCCGGCTGGGTCTGTCACAGCTAATGGGTAGATCAGTCTCTGCTGGCTGGATGTCTGGGGGGTCGGGTGGGCTGGATTTGCTCAGTAACTCTTCAAAATACTCGGCCCATCTGTCAAGTTGGTCTGCTCTGTCTGCAATAGGCTTGCCTTCTTTGTCTTTTACTGGTCTTTCCGTATGGCCATACTTGCCCGACAATCTTCTGGTAATGTCGTAGAGCCATTTCATGTTGCTGCTGCCTGCTGCCTTTTCTGCCTCTGCTGCCAGGCTGTCTGTGTAGGCCCTGTTGTCTGCCCTGATACTTTTCTTCACCTCGCGGTTGGCTTCCGAGTATTCCTCCTGTGCCCTTGCTTTGGCTGCTCTCGTGCGACTGTTGTTGACAACTGCTTTCTACTGCTTCCTCACTTCTAGCTTCTTCAAAGTCTGTGCCGACAGCCAGTCCTTGCGATGGTGTTTCCTGAACCCTACAGTGTCTTTGCAGGTTGAGTTAAGCGCCTCTCTAACTGCCTTTTTAGCTAACCGTTGACTGCCTTTTATTCTGATTCTAGGGGAAGTGGATGTAAGGTGATGGGAAGGGATGGGTTGGTTAAAGTGGTGTATAATTGTGCGTGTGTCTGAGAGTGAGGGAGTGTGCTGCTGTGCATGCGCAGTGAGTCCAGTGTTTTCCTGGAGAAAAGCGCTATACAAAAACTATTATTATTATTTTTTATGATGATAATAAAAGGGTATTGCCAGGTGAGCTTGGCGCCACCAGGCGCCAAGCTCATCTGGCAATACCCTTGAATTATCATGATCAATCCATCTCCTGCTGCAGGGTCTTGGGGCTAAATGGGTTAATGAGGCAGGGGGATGTGTGTGTGTGTGTGTTTTAATGGTCTCAAACTCCGTCACTGCATACACTAGTAGTGTAAACAGTAAGGGTGACTGCATGTATACAAGGGGGTTAATGGAGCAGTAATTTGTCCAGCCCAGTCCTCCTCAAAGAGACACAGATTCTCACCAGCCCCTGCAGAAACTGACCCTATTTATATCCCCAGATTGAGCAGTGATGATTATTATGCAGAAATGTGCGTATCTGATCCTCTAAAGCCACCTCTGATGCACTGTGTTCCGAGCTCTGTGTCAGACTGACGTAAAAAAAATGTACTCGGATGCACTAAGCTTTATCTTTACGCACTGAAAAACGTACCAGTGTGTCATCGTGAACACGTTTCACAGCCGTGCATGCCGAGCAGAACAAAGCTTTTGTGAGAGCACTGAACGCCAATGCAGCAACAGTACCGCATGCACAGCAACAAGTTTGTGTGTGCGTTACAAAGTATGTGATCATCTAAGACTTCATCATTTCTGTGACCCCCTGGAAAATTCTGCTGACCCTCTGGCAACTGTAAACTTAATCTGCCGCGCTAGATCTGACCCCCTATTTTTTAGAAAAAAATCAACACTGTTGAGGGAGGTCATCTGGGTTCAGACAGATCAATAACATTAAACAATTCACAGCCAGGACAATGCAAACACCACACAAGTGACGAAGCATCTGCTCGATCATAAAGATTCATGCTATTCGCTAACACCACATTGGATCCCTAGTCCTTGGACAACTGGGGCTCTTTGGCGTAAAATTAACGATTTCGAAAACATGCTCCGTGTCCCCAGGCAGTGAAAGGGTGAAAATAAATCTACAGTGACATACATGAGACACACAGCAAGTCTCATGTTCAGACTCCAGGCAACAATGAAATCCTGTACAGTATACTCACATACATTTTCATCTCCTTGCTGAGCTGAAAAATATTCGCACATCAAAACACAAGTAACAAATATCTGAACCCTTACCTTCCCCAGGTGCTGAATTTCATGTTGTTTCTTGGGTTTGACATGTTTCCTGAAAATGTGCTCCATATCCAGCAACTGTCCGTTCTTGAAGTTTGGGGATTTTCCCGCCACAGTGAGTGTTGGGCCCTCACACTCACTGCTTCTCCTGCTAATGTGCAAAACAAAGAAACAAACAAAAAAAGAAAGGAAAAAATCAATCCAATCATTTTAGTTGATATATGTCACTGCAGGGCATATGAAAAAGTTAATATACTCTCCATCATGTGCAGTGAATGTATTAAAGTATAAAATATTAATGAGTTCATGACAAAAATTATGAAATGACCTTAACCCCACGGTCACATTAAAAAACTTTTGGAGGCATCGTCTAATGTCAATGACAACTTTGTAGGAGATGGATTGATCATGATAATTCAAGGGTAGTACCAGATGAGCTTGGTGCCTTCAGGCGCCAAGCTCGTATGGCACTACCCTTGAATTGTCATGATCAATCCATTTCCCGCTGCAGGGTCCCAGGACTAAAAGGGTTAAAAATGGGAAATAAGGTGTTTTGTGACTTCGGACCTCATGATAACAGCAGCATGAGAAGAAACCAAACAAATAAGTGCCATGGAAAAGTACCAGTAAACGCTTGCTGAATGGTGAGAGTGCAGAGCCTGTTCCATGGCAGTGAGAATGTGGGGACTGTCCAGATCCAGACACTGTCTGCGAAGGGAGAAGTTTTGTACACAGCACTTTAGTGCCAGTAGTGCCAGGGGACTCACGCTGCAACAGCAAAACTGAAAGATTCATCTACTGGTAATCTAATTTCAGCACTGCCAAAACACATTAAACAAGTGAGGCATAGATTCTCAAGGGCCCCTGCAAATTAGGGGGCTCATGGGAATCTATGCCTATTGCCAACTTTTTTTTAACCCAATGAACCCTAAGGCCATATTTCCCAGATTTTTAAGATGTCATCTAACAACTATGCACCAACTGCAGGAGATGGATGAACCATGCTAATTCAAAGGTAGTGCCAGATTAGCTTGGTGCCTAATGGCACCAAGCTAATCTGGCACTATCCTTCAATTAACATCAGTCAATCCATCTCCTGCTGTAGTCAGGGCTAATATCACTAAAGTGGTCACTGTCGCATGTTTTTTTCGGGCACTGAATGTCACATACTGCATCTTGTGTTACACACTGTGTCCCATACAGTTTCCTATGTTACACTGTTTTGCTACAAAGGCCACGTGACCAGACCATGATGAGATGGTAAAGTGAACAATGTCCACATGAACTCCCAGTAATTAGTAACTTGTGCTTCAGATCCTCATGCGCCTCTGCAATCTGAGATATATCTTCATAGGCTTATGCAGAACTGTAGATCCTCAAGACCCTAACCGTCACAGTCTCTTCAAGAACTCTTACAATACAGGAGCTCATGAGGATCTCAGGGTGCATGCACTCATGAGGATCACACAATGCGCATGAGCCCATGTGGATATTTCAAGGTGCTTGGGTACAAACCATATGAGTACGCATTTATGATTTGGAGTTCATAGAATAGCCCATCTAACATTCCCCTGGTCACATATATACACAGCATGAGAACAGGAGAAAGTTACATCATTATAACATATGACACTGTATGTCACATACACTGTAAAACAAGACACTGTCAGACACCGTCATACAAAAGAGTGTATGTTACGATTGTGGTTGTGTTGTTCTGTGAGAGCATGTTTAATCATAGTAAACGATCCGATATTTATTTGAGCCATCATGAATGTGAATCACATACCTTTTCAGTAAGATTCTTTATCGTTCACGCAGATAGCGGAATTGGCTTTGTTATGATACGCTAAGTTTAGTCCGGAAGCTTCTAGCAAAGTCGCAAGGAGAATAGCGGTCGATTTTTGTTATGCGTAGATTCGCTGAGAATAAACCAGAACGTTCGAGCAAGGTCATGCTGTCTAGTGACCTCGTGACATCAAAGTGTAGAGCCGCTCTATTTTTAGTTATATTTGTTTTCTGTGTGCGTGAATTTAGCAGCCAGTCAGTGTGTTTTATGAAAAGTCGTGAACGGTCTGCTATACTTTTATGTGACGTCATTATACATTGGGATTTGGGGCTGAAATTAGCAGCCAAATTTTTGTAGACCATTGTAGTTCTAGAAAGTTTTTTTTTTAAATTAATATTTATTACTTTCAGTTATGTGTTTCGTTCTGATTGGTTGCGTTGTGTGAATTCGTTAGGTTATTCTGGAAAGTTGTTCTACTATAAAAGATGGTGCTAGGAAGCACGTGTGTACACTGTCATGCATTGTCAGTTGTAGGGACACAGTTTATCGTAGGTACGTGGCCCGTATAGGGTGTACATTGTGAGAGACGCAGCGTAACGGTGGTGTACGTTGTAAGAAACGCATTGTGTTGCCAGTGTTGACATTTGCAGAAGAGACATTGTATCAGTGTTGGTGCATTTGGGAATGCACTGTGTGAAGATCACATCGCTGAAATAAAATATTGTTGGAACTGTTACACCAGTGTAGTCTACATCCTTAAGCCACTTGCGACGGGTTGCAGCTGAATGAAGTTTATTTAAAAGAACCTTACGTGCGTGCGTCTGGTGCGATATCATACTACGACTACGACTCAACACGTAACAGTGTATGTGACACACAGTGTTGAAAAAATACATAATTATAAGTCTCAAGCAGCCGGGCATATAAGGCAGTGAATCTGTATTTAACAGTTTCACGTATTTTCTCCTTTATGTCAGATTGTTACTACCAAAAAGGTAGCTTATTAAAAGCAGCCACACCCTGCGAGATGATCCTAGGTGCATTCAGTGCAGAAACACATCAACAAGAAGTTAAACATGATTTCTCAATGTTGGCCATGACAAGGTTTACGTTTCAAGTGATCTTGTAGTTGTACCATAATGTAAAGCCCCAAACCTGCCAGTGGCGGACGTGTGACACCATGGGTCCCCTGTCAAGAGACAGGCCAACTGGGAGAAGTTCAGGTTCTCCAGGTAGTGTTGCCATGACAATGGCAGCATGCGCCAGTGATCTTTCACAAAGAAATCCTGCAAAAGACATCCGCCCAGTACTTCTTTATTCTCTCCTCACCCCCGCCCAGTTTAACCAGCAAATCACCGTCTCTTTCTCTATATAGATAGAACTCTAACTCTATATAGATTAGACTTGCAAGCCGAACGAAACAAACAAAAACAATTATAAGTCAAAAGTTAATGAGACCTAATGTACTGCTCTCACTAATCAACCTTGAGGAAGGCCAAAACATGATTGAAATAATGAAAACAGCTCCATACATATATAAAGAGACCACATGATCCATCTTTTCGCACTTGATTTCCTGTCACCCTGCTGTTATGTTAATGGACAACAGAAAGATCCGAAATTTACCGAAACGTATGCTTCTATCATCCATCGGTAGGTATCAACGATCTGAAAAATGCATCTTATTTTGAGTCTCAAATTGTCCAATCTGTCCCTCTTGCAGGACACGAAGGCTGCCATCTTGTTGACTTCTGTTCTCTGTGGTTTCTTTTCTTGAAAACGGGATTGCTAAGAGGAGCTAACCTTCAGGCACAGTGAACTAATCAGTTAGTCTGCACTTCCGTGAACCTAGTGAGTATGAGCATCGCGCTATTCTACGCCGCAGAGCCGGGACGGTCGTCAAATCGCGCGTGTTGACAGCCATGGGAGTTTTGTTTTGGGCTCGGTGGTCGCGATGTTATCCCGGCTGCGTTCACATAGCAGCATAGACAGTCTAGCGACAAAGTACTGCAGCTGGATGAGTGGGGAAACGCATCCCCTCCCCCCCTACACGCGTCTCCACAAATTTTCATTAAACGGTGTAGCGACTTGTGGTGTTCAACAGGGATCTATTCTAGGGACTTTTATTGTTTATATTATTTATTAATGATCTGCCCCTTTGCATATCTCACCCAGAGGCTGTGATTTGTTCGCTGACGACACAACCGTACACACATCTAACAAGGAGCCAGCGCCGGAACATCAGTGAGGTACTCCAGCAAAGTCTGGACGAAGTAGCTGACTAGTGCATTAGTTATTACAAGATAATTAGCATTCCAAAGACAAAGAGCATGTTGGTTACAACACGCCAGAAACACCAGCGCGGACTACCAACTTTAAAGAAGTACCCAACGGAGAAAGAAACACGCTTAGAAAAGACGGGTACAACACAATTTATTAATATTTCGGGTAAATACCCTTTGTCAAAATAGACAAACAAACAGAGATTAGCCGCTACTTATCTTCATTGAATGACATTCCTTCTGCCAATGAAGATAAGTAGCGGCTAATCTCTCTATTTTGACAAAGGGTATTTACCCGAAATATTAATAAATTGTGTTGTACCCGTCTTTTCTAAGCGTGTTTCTTTCTCCGTTGGGTACTTCTTTGCATATTACACGCTTGGCAGTCACCTTTTTGGTCTGGATTGATTTACCAACTTTAACACTTACCTTAGATGGCCACCCTATCGGCGGAACAGGTAACTATAAGCATCGCTTGCTGGGCGTAACAGCCTTAGATAACCAGTTAAACTGGAAACCTCATGTTGATAATGTATGCAAAAATCTGTCCAAAAAAACTTGTTCCTTTTGTCTAAGATCAGCCATATAGTTAATCCTGACGTTTGCAAACTTTTCTACAACGCGCATAATCAAAATACTGTCTGGGACCGTTGCAGCGAAGTTCATATGAAAAAAGAAAATTCTCTGTATCGTCGAGGTGTTAAACTCATACTTCCTGGTGCTGGCATTAAACAAACAATCGGTGTGTATTAATGTACAAGATTCTACACGAGACTGAGAACCCCACTCCATTTGCGAACTTTGTTTTCAGATAATTATACACAAAACACTGAACAGGTCGCTCCACCTACCAAGAACAAGATTAGATAGATAACTAGCCTGGCCTTTTCAGTTGCAAAGGCATGAACTAGTAATTTACCCCAGTATCTTTAGTCCATTTCTAAATTTAGTATATTTAAGGATCGTCTTTATCGCTTTTCTAAACCAATACCACGATTTTAATTTTCCTCTTTTAATGCTGTACTCTCAGAGACATGTTCTAATTATAAGATGACCTCAGCTTTTGTCGATGTTATTATGTATGTTTGGTGTGTGTGTGCGTGTGTTTTTTCCCCCCCGTCTTTTATGCTTTTCGTACATTTAAATGTTCTTGACACTTTTTTCCTTTAATATTTTATTGTGTTGCTCGATGTATATTTATGTGTGTAGTGTAGCAGGACAGTTTGTAAGAGGTATTCGCATGCCTAAAACTTTATCCTGAATAAAAACGTTTCATCATCAACGTCAGTGGTGTGCGATGTACAGACACCCTTTTTACCAAAAAAAGGATCACGCATGCACGAGGTTCGACTGAACCATTTAATGGTACTTCACGTCCACAAGTCTAAAACTGACTCGCTCAACTTGATTCGTGTTGCCACACTTGAACTTTGTGGCTTCTGCAGCACGCAGGCAAACAGTTTTAGGGACATTTTCTGAGCTGGATGTGTCAAAAACCAATGTGCTTAAAAAAACCGTGCAACACAAACGTCTGCTGTCAATGTTGACTCAGGAGATGCAAAGCTTTTGTGAAAAACATTTCTTCATGGATTCTCTCTCTCGTTTCGCAAGTCTCATCTACAACAAACGATCTTCAACTCCGACATGTTGCGATCTTTTAACTACAAAAAGGCGAGTTTGTTTACTAATTGATTGGTTTACCTATGGACCACCTAAAGCCGGATTTCAACAATTGTGACATTTTCCAATTCTTTATTCCAAGCCAGCATATCATAGGTAAGTGTCTTTAGATATGATATGAATGTCGTTTCTTACTTGAAAATAGCTTCTGGTCACCATCGTCCCTCAACTTGAATAGTTTTAAAACTTTCCGAATTTCTCTCACAGGCTGGTAACTGCCGGACTACTTTTCTCATGCCCGCTACGTCCCTGCTCCTAGAGCATATGCGACTTGAACTAGCTGTCAACGTTTTGCCGGCTGTGTTAATTTCATCACCACAACCCGATTAAACTATGTAAACATAGCAGCATGAAGGTAATTCGACTCAGAAATACATTTAGCTTCTCACAAGCCCTCGCACTCTGCGCGGAACTCATGAAGATCTATGCCTCTTGGGGAGTTTTGTCTATGGTTGTAGGCGAACACTGCTAAACAGTGGATGTCATCCGTCTGATGTAAAAACAAGAATATATTTATCCTCGTGATAGTATGCGGCAACGGTGGAATGAATGTTTCTTGACAGGTTTATTCGTCTCTGTGCACATCAGACAGAACAGAGAACCTTCCGACCCCGGCGGCAGTTCCTCTGAAAGCGGCCTTAAAGGTTGGCTCTAGCCTTCTTATTCAATATTTCAATTCAGTCTCCGCCCCGGACATTCAAGTGATAACGTTTCCTCTTCTCTTCTTAGTCTTGTTGGGGGTGGGGGGGTGGGGGGTGCAGAATGTGCCCGTTTGAAATACTCTCACCGACTACACTGGTTGTCTCGGCCCTCACACATTGGCAAGTACACACACACACACACACACACCGGCACAACTCTAAAGATTCACACTGCCTCTTCTTGCCAAACTTTATTGTACGACGGTATCAGTCAAGGCATGCGGATTAGTTTGACAGTCTTAGGCTGTTGGGCCGCATATGTACTCACTACAGACCATAATTTCACATGTTTAAAATGTTACAATTGCATGCTAAAAAGAATGAACACGTCAGTGTCCCAAGTAAAAAAGTCGGTTAAAAAACCGGACGGGTTTACTGAGGTCAGTGTAGAAATGACATGGCCGCACAAAAAAACGAGACGGCGCCAGACTGTCCGTGAATGGTAAACCAGCGAGACTGTGTGAAACAATGGTAATTATGTGCGACACACACTGGTTACCTCCCTCGAGCCGGCTAGGCATGCGCATCGGACCGAGGAAGGTAACCGGTGTGTCTCGCTGAATGCCGGGCAAAGTCATGTCAACCCGGCAGTAGGCCTATGCTTGGCGAGGACACCATCAGAGAATGACGCAAAAGGCGCAGCATGGACCGAGGCGGCCCCGGTCGGCAATAGCGTGTCTGTCATCCCAACGCCACGCCCAGGGGTGGTCCTCCGTCATGTCCTTTCTCACCATGCGGGCGGTCAGTTTGCGACAGGGACGGCCCCAGGGCGTGTTGGGGAGGTCATCAAACACACGGTAGTGCGCGGGTCGGTCCTCTTTCCTCAGGTGTTCAGTGGCCACCTTCAGACACTGGCGGCGCATGGGGTCGGGCAAATAGCCGGGCCGCAGGGTAAGGACGGCCACCACAGCGGGCATCGCATTCTCCAGGGTCAACTCCACCACCACCACTTCCTTGACCCCGCTCACGTTCTTCAGGGTCAGCTCCACGCCCTCTGGGAAGACGTCTGTCATGGAGAGTCTGTTGGCGTCGGAGCCCATGAGTGTCAGCATGCCGTCCCCACTCATGACTCCCACGTCGCCCGTATCCAGGAAAGTGTTGGGCTCTATCGGGCGTCTCTCTCCCCACAGCGTCACCACGGGCCGGGGAGGTAGTCGGGGGTTGCTGACGTAGATACGGCCTACGTCACCAGTTGCTAGGGCGCTGCGGTAACTGTCCTCTTCCTCCTCCAGTCGAACTCCCACCCCCTCCAGCACCCGCCCCACACGACCCTCGGGGTACCCCCGCACAGCACGCTTGGTGATGAGCACTGCAGCGATGTAACCCATCTCCGTTGTGCAGTAGCCCACCGCCACCTCCCGCGCAATCCGGTCTACTATTTCTCGCATTTGATCTCCTGTCACCCACTGCCCAGCCAGAACCAGGCGCTGGAACTGCCGACGTCTACCCATGCGTGATGGTATGGTGCCAGCCAGAACGTGCTGCTGCAGGTCGGCGGGCGTCATCAGTGCCTTGGTCACGTGGTACTGGCTCAGCAGACGCCAGGGTATTTGTGGTCTGCCGTACGAGGCGCACTCCAGGCGGTCCTCCATGACGGTGGTCAGACCGTGCAGTAAGAAGGAAAGGGGAAAGCCCAGCATGTGACCCAATCCCCCCGTCACCAGCACCACGTCCTTGGGGGTCAAGGCCAACAACTCGCGTCCAGACACTTGCCGCCCAATCTCCAGCACGCCGGCGTGACTGTGGTACACCACCTTGTCAAAGTGATTGGGTGTGTGCTGCGTGCGCCAGATGACGGCAGTGTCCGTGCCTTGAGGGAGATGGAACCTCGGTAGTCCACAGTGCACGCGCTCCGCCAACTCCTCCCCCAGGTCCACCAGTAGCGGGCGCTGGTCTCCGCCTTTACTCTCGGTGCGCCGGCACTCAACCCAGCACACCTGCACCTTGGGCTCCGTCTCGCTGAGTCCCCACATGAGTCCGGAGGACGTCTGGCTGCCGTCCGCCACCATCATTTGGCAATCGGTCTCCCCCAGCACATCACACAGCTGCCGCTGGCACTCGTCAACGTTATAATTGTGACCGTCCATCAGTATGGCCCCTGCCATCACAATCCCCATGTCAGTTACCACGCGCTCCGGTCCGTTGCACAGCGTGTTACATATCAACTTGCCCCACACATCGACAAACTTCTCAATGAGGCGGCGGGCGAAGCACGCTGCCATTCCGTGCACGTCCGCACAAGTGAGGACGCAGGGCGGGGCCGGGTAGGGGGCGAGAAAGATAAACGCGGGGTGTTGGGGGCGCGCGGTGGCCCAATGGGCCAGGCGGGAGGGAATGCTGTCAGCGCCCCACTCCCCGCTGTCATCGTCGCTCCTGAAGCCCGTTTCCGTAGTGGTGGTGATGTTGCCCTTAGCAGCCACAGTCCTCCGCCTGCCGAGCGCCTGCAACACAGCTCACACACTATCAGCTAAACGTGTCCGTACCATCGTCAAAAATGATTCTCGTCATTGCCAGATTGATTCGGAGTCATCTGGCGTTTTGCACGCATAAACGATGAATCGCACACCAGATGTGAGATGCTTCTTGGTGAGTAACACCGCCAGATGACCCAGGGTCAAGAAATCTGGAGTCATTTTGGTGTGTTATTCCTCGCTTGTAGATCTGGTACGAGATTCATCTTGACGTGTCACACGCCAAACAACCCCGGGTTAATCTGGTGTGAGATTCATCTTGGCGTGTTATTATTCGTACACAATGTCCAATGCAAAAAATGACCTCGGGTCGGTCTGGCACACGCTAAACTAGCGAGTCTACCCCCACCCCTCAATTCCCCCTCCAAAATTAAAGAAAACATTGTACTATTGTGAATCACGCCTTTTAGAGGTGATCCGGCGGTTGCGCAAATGAGTTAACGATGGCGTCACATGACAGCGGTTTACACTAAAAGAACGACGAGCTTCGGGATGACTGGCCGGCAGAATAATAAGGAAAGGGGAAAAAGCGTAACTAGGCCACGAGCGTAAATGGGATCAGTATAGTCACTTTTGCCGACATTTAGAACCAACGCAGGTCAAAACTGACTCGGCCGGAGATGATTTCTATGCCCAGTGCGGAAAGGCCATCGTGCGTCGGCCGCCGTATGCCCGTGCACGGTCGTGCGCGGGCCAACGGGCGGGCGGCTTACGTCGGCCCAATGGCCTTTTGCGCAATGGGCGGCCACAAACACGGACAGTAGGCCCCATATCCATTTTTCAGGAACGCGAGATTTTCATCGAATACATGTACTATTAAAATCTAAATCAGTCTCGTTGTTCTGGCTTTTGTCATGTCATACGGCAGAATTGTCATTTAACGGCAGAATTGTCAGTGTTATTCAGTAATGTCGGTGGTGACTGAGTGACAAATGGCATACCTGGTGTCGCTGTCTCTGTCTCAGCAGTGGTTCTGTCTCGGCGGCCATCGCGTTGGCTTGTAACTGTTGACTTTAAGATTTAAAACTAAAACACGTCCGGCCGTGGGCACAGTGTGCAGCAGAAAGATCGTCCACAGTTTGCCTTGTGATTACATCGCTCAGTGGTGCAGACTGGGCCTGGGACGAACCGAATGATTCATTTCTATTCCCTCGCCATTCAGTGATAGATAGTGCTCTAGAATGTCGAGAGAACAGACGTATCCGCATGGGCGGTTTAGCTCTGTGAAAGACATTATTGCAGCACGTTGCCATTCACTTGTGTAACGTCAGTTGGTTTACGCTCTGACCGTGACGCCCACGCTGATCTGTGCGTGAATCACGTGCAACAAGTTAGGGCATGCATAAAGGTAAACTGAAACACTATTACAACTTAAGAAATATTTATAGAGAAAAATATTTGGCAAGAAAAGCGGGTTTGTGGAAAGAAAAAGCATTAGTGAAAAAAAGTATTTTGGGAGAAGCAATATATTTGGAGAAAACATCAATGAAAAATATCTTCCAAAGTCGTAAGCTACTGCTAATGGCTTTCAAACATGTCACGAGTATCCCATTGGCCGCGATTAGGAACCGGGGGAAGGGGGGGGGGAGGCAGAAGGAGTTGTGTGGACCCTGGTTCCCTCCCAAAGAAAATAAAGGGAGGAGGGCAGAGTACCCGTGCCCCACATTGTTTTGTGTGAAAAATATAATCTGATCAAGTTTTATTTTTACATTTTTTGTATGCGGCGAACAGGCGGCAGACTCGACGATCATTGTTTTTTTTTTTTTTTTTTTTTAATTTATTTACCTTACACACAGAAGTCTTCTCACCAAAAACAAAAAAGAGTGCCCTTTAAAGTAGATTTAAAATACATTAATAACAAACAAGATGGGATGAACCATAACCCACAAAGTCCCTACTACTAGAGCTGTCCTCGCTGTCAATGGTCTCTACCTTTTGTCTTTGACCTGATTCTGATGTTGAATTATCTCCTATTGAAATGTCTCGCAGATCTGCCAATGCGTCGGTGAGTTCTATAAGGGGCACATGACATACGCGTCATTGATTTGTCAAACGTCATTTGTCATGACAAAGTTTTAGTTTTTACGGGCGTAATTTTATATTTTACGTGATATGAGTTTCACTTTCTCTTCACTGATATGGCTTGAGAAAAATGGTGACACAACTAGAACTTATCGGTACAATTTCAGTCTTGCTATAATTTGTGTGAAAGCAGGTTGACTTTACCTAGCTACATGATATATTAAATACACGGGTCACCTGCATGCTCTTCTCAGCGAAAGCGCGTCGATGACTGAGTGTGTGCGTGTTAGTGCGTGCCGGCGTGCGCTCCAAACATCTCCCAGAGGCATAGATCCTCATGCACCTAGAGGGCGCATGAGGATCTATTCCTCTTGGAGATGCGCGCATGTTTGTGTGTGTGTGTGTGAGAGCCGGAGAGCCGCCGCGCGCGAGAGAGAGAATGAGGTCATATTTAGAGTATTATGTCAGTGTCTGCGTGGTGACGGAGTTGCCTCTTTTACGTCACCGCCACTGTCTGACTTTCTCTAGAAGTAAAGTTTTTTTTTTTTTAGTGTTTTAATTCTTTTCTGAAAAAAATAATTTTTATTAAAGAAGTTGAAAAGATACAAAGCTGGCTAACAAACTCATCCAATGTCTTTCTCCAAAAACTAGCTATATGCAAAAGTTCAAGTAAATATGACAAAAATTACGGACTCTAATCTGGGTCAACCGATTTCCTATAAACGGTTGTTTATGTCTTCAATGAGACATTCAATTATGAATATGCTCGGAGGTTCTCTTACTTACGCCTGTCACCCCTACCCGGGTATAGGCCGTCGACGAGAGACCTCCAGCAACTCCTGTCCTGTGCTTCTCCTTCGATTCTATCCCAGGTGGTTCCCAGTCTCTTGATGTCTGCCTGGAGGTCTCGACGCCAGGAGTTTCTCGGCCTACCTCTTTTCCTCTTTCCCTGGGGGTTCCATGACAATGCCTGCCTAGTGATACTGGAAGCTGGCTTTCTCAGACTGTGACCGATCCATCCCCATCTTCTTCGCCCAATTTCATTCTCTGCTGTTATCTGCTCTGTTCTCTCCCAGAGTCTGACGTTGCTAATCCTCTCTGGCCAGTGGATTTTCAAAATTCTTCTAAGGCAACTGTTCATGAAGGTCTGTACTCTGTTGACTGTGGTTTTTGTCAATCTCCATGTCTCTGCTCCATATAGGAGAACTGCTTTTACATTGGAGTTGAAAATCCGGACTTTGGTGTGTTGTGACAGCTCTCTGGAACTCCACACATTTTTCAACTGGAGAGGTTCTCTTAGCCACACACTTAAAAAAGTATTTCGCCAAGTTTCAAGCTTGTGTGTAATCGGATATTTTCTTGTTTACACATATACGCACACACATACATGCATACACACATACATACATACGGCTCTTCGTGCCAAATGTACGTTCAGCAGCGAGGTTAGCGTAACTAGACATGACGTAATGTTTATTTTGTTACTTCAATTGTTCAGAGGTTTAGCCTGCCCGCATTTGACATCATGGACATGCTATTAAATTCGCCCCACCGCGACCAGTCCTAAAAAGTCCCTTCTATAAACAGAAGGGACTTAAAAATGACAAAGTATAAGTCAAGCACATTTCCAAGAACTAATTTTATTTAACAAGATGGGATGAACCATGACCCACAAAGTCCCTTCTATATGAGAGCTGTCCTCGCTGTCAATGGTCTCTACCTTTTGTCTTTGACCTGATTTTTATGTTAAATTATCTCCTATTGAAAATTTTGACTCTCGCAGATCTGCCAATGCGTCAGTGAGTTCTATAAGGGGCGCAGGACATACGCGCCATTGATTTGTCAAACGTTATTTGTCATGACGTAAGTTTTAATTTGTAGGTAATTTTATATTTTACGTGATAGGAGTTTCACTTTAGCTTCATAGGCTTGAGAAAATTGTGATAAAACTATAACTTTACGGTACAATTTCAGTTAGTCTTGCTATAATTTGTGTGAACGCAGGTCAGTTGACTTTACCTAGCTACATGATATACTTAAGTACACGGGTCACCTGCATGCTCTTCTGAAAGCGCGTCGATGTGTGTGGCCACACAGGGCAAATAGGTTACGCCCCCTTTTCGCACACTGTTATCTGTTAGCCTCTTGCAGCATAAAACTATGAACGAAGAACCTTTCTGCCAAAACAAAAAATCCATGCGAAGCACATCACAGGAGAAACATTTTCAGCAATTCTTAAAAAAATTAAGAGTTAGCATTTTTCACAACACTCGAATGCACTAAGTACCCCATGACAAAACTGTCATCTGCAAGCCTGCTTACAACCGTGCACATGCCCCCATTAGGCTCCCATGAACACACTAGGTCGACTAAAATTACCCAGATTTTGCTCTTTTTCACACCACCTGTCATGCCTTTTGTTGCTCAAAACGCCAAAAAAAGGCAAACATTTGAAGTTTTACCTCCTAAAACGATGGCAAAAAGGGAGGAAATTTTTTAAACTATTTCTTGCGGAAAAGTTACTACATGCACCGGAAGCAATTGCCCTGTGTGGCCTGTAATGAAACCAAAAAAGTTGCCAGCTGCAATCAAAACTTTATCACTGATAACCGTACCCTATAAGAAGATACACTGCCAAGTTTCAGACATAAATGGCTGATAGTTTTAAAGCTGCACCAAAATTACTACCTGCACCCCTTGGTGCCCGGAGCACCATTCACTCCTGCGGCTGAATGTCAGCACCACACATGTAAAGATCCAAAAAGAAAGACTTATGTTCAAGCTAACAACCCTATATTTTGCAGACAAGCAGACACACATGTTACGCATTCAAAACAACCAGCAACAACAATTTTCAACGGTTGGTTATTTTTGGGCCATTTATTTGCTATACTAACCCCCCAAGCAGGAACCATTTTGACAGTTTCTTCAACTTTGAACCCAACTGGACAACATAGAAAAGCCACTGCACTGTTTAAAAAAATTCAGCAAACTGCCTAACCACAACTAGTCTGCATGAGGTGTCATTTCTTTTATTCCTTCCTTCCAGCTTTAAACAAGGCTTAAGATACTGAAGGCAACTGAAGCCATGTTCCACACTTTTTCTGAAAATTAATCACCAGCCAACATGCTTTTTCTTGCAAACGGCTACAAATCCTTGTACCAGCCAACTCAAGGGACCAAGGTGCTTCTCTGACTTTGACTACTTTGCATGGCAAAGCAGCAGAATGCTTTAAATAGTGTAAAATGCTTGAAAAAGTAGCAAAAATTTGACATGAACGCTTGTGCGCATCGGGGGGGGGGGGGGGGGGGGGGGGGGGGGGCGGGGGGGAGTGGGAGGGGGGGGGTGTTAATGCTTTGGGTTAGTATTATTAGGGTAAGCATAGTAGAGTTAGGATTAGTGTTAACATAGTAGTTTTAAGATCTGGGTTAGCATAGTAAGGTTAGGCTTACCATGACTGAGGGTTGGGGGTGAGGGATATTAGGGGGGGGGGGGGGGAGGGGGGCACGGAGGCAAGAAGGTGGTGTTGGGGGTGGGGGGTGGTTGGTTGGAAATGTGTGGAATCGATTTTTAGGCATAATAGATATGCTCAGGATACAGCAGGATGATTTGTGTTTGAAAAAGGTAAAGAGATTTCTCACACAATCGTGCCACAACACCATCTAAACCGACTTCAGAAACCAGTCAAAACAACATGTTTTGGTGTCACCACACTGAGGTTTGCAGTTTACAGCATGTTTTCACTAAGATGAATCTCACAAAGCCTCAAATACACTGTGCAGGATAAACGGGTATGTTTGAATGCAGTCAAAACAAAAGCAAAAAATCGGCCACCCGACAAAAATCAAATTTAACTAAATTTTATCTAGATCACACCGTAATGACTGTTGCCTTGTCAGAAGTGTTTTGGAATAACTACTATGACAGAAAATGTGACCTGGGATTGTTCCTGTATGTTTTTTAGCCTTTTCTTTCCATTTCGCACAAATATGCATCATTTTGCCACTATAATCCTTATACAACTAAATAAAGCTATCTGTATGGCATCAAAAGTGCCAACATGGCCTAAAAACACCTGATATCGGCATAAAAAGCAAAAAATGTCGATTTTTTGGCACAATCTCCTTCCAAACGAAAATAGTAGAAAAATTCACTCTGCCTTTACAGGCCACACAGGGCAAATAGGTTACGCCCCCTTTTCGCACACTGTTATCTGTTAGCCTCTTGCAGCATAAAACTATGAACGAAGAACCTTTCTGCCAAAACAAAAAATCCACGCGAAGCACATCACAGGAGAAACATTTTCAGCAATTCTTACAAAAATTAAGAGTTAGCATTTTTCACAACACTCGAATGCACTAAGTACCCCATGACAAAACTGTCGTCTGCAAGCCTGCTTACAACCGTGCACATGCCCCCATTCCTTGGCTTGACTTCGCGAACGAAGATTCTATAGGGCTTGCCCACGTCGTCTGCAGGCATTTTCGTGGCTGCGGAGGCCAATCCGGGACAGGCAGGTTCGACCGCAGTGGCTGCAGGGGAAGGTCTGGTCAGGGTTCTGAGTTACGGCAACTCGGTTTTTTCTCCTGAGCCGTTTGTCCTTAAGGTTAGCTCTGCGAGAGTCCTCAAAGGAGACGGCTGCCTTGTAGATGGTGGAGCGCCAGGTGTCACGGTCCGCAGCAAGCGAAGACCACTGGCGGTGGTCGATTTGGCAGGCACTAAGTGACATCTTGAGACCGTCTTTGTGTATCTCTTCTTTGGTGCCCCTCTGTCACGGTGTCCAGTAGCAAGCTCGCCGAACAGAGTGATCTTGGGTAGGCGATGATCCTCCATCCTGGAGACGTGCCCCGCCCAGCGAAGCTGTGTCCGCAGCAACAAAGCCTCGATGCTCATAGTTTCTGCCTGTTTAAGGACCTCGACGTTGGTGACATAGTCACTCCAGTGAATGCTGAGGATGGTACGCAGGCAGCGCTGGTGAAAGCGTTCGAGGAGTCGTAGTTGGTTGCGGTAGAGGGCCCAGGACTCGGAACCGTACAGCAGGGTGGTGAGGACGACAGCTCTGTACACACTGATCTTGGTGCCCGTTTTCAGCTGTTGATTGTGCCACACCCGCTTGAAAAGTCGCCCAAAAGCGCTGTTCGCTTTTGCCAGCCTGCTGTCAAGCTCCTTGTCCAGCTTGGCATCTGACGTGATGATGCAGCCAAGATAGGTAAATTGGTGTACTGACTTCAGTTCAGACTCGCCGATGGTGATGTGGGGAGGGCGATGCTCTACCTTGGGTGCCGGCTGATGAAGTACCTCTGTCTTTTTCAGACTGACCTCGAGTCCAAAGAGCTGGGCAGCATCTGCAAAGCAGGATGTGATGCGCTGCAAGGCTCTCTCTGTGTGTGCAACAAGGGCAGCGTCATCAGCAAAGAGCAGCTCACGAATCAGTTGGTCTAGGGTTTTGGTGTGGGCCTGCAGTCGTCTGAGGTTGAACAGGCTACCATCGAGACGATACCTGATGTACACTGCATCGTCATCGTCGAGGTCTACTGTGGCCTGCTTCAACATCATGCTAATGAAGATGGTGAAGAGGGTTGGTGCCAGCACGCAGCCCTGTTTCACGCCGTTGATAATGGGGAATGGTTTTCAGAGGTTACTGTTGAGTCTAACCTGGCCTTGCTGGTCCTCGTGGAGCTGGACGATCATGCTTAGGAACTTTGGGGGACAGCCAAGTCGCTCCAGGATCTGCCACATGCCTTGCCTGCTCACAGTGTCGAACGCTTTTGTTAGGTCGACAAACGTTACGTACAGCCCTTTGTTCTGCTTACGGCACTTCTCTTGAAGCTGTCTCAGCACAAAGACCATGTCGGTGGTACTCCTGTTGGCTCTGAAGACACACTGGCCCTCTGGGAGGTGGTCTTCAGCGATGGCAGGTACCAGCCGATTCAGGAGCAGCCTTGCGAGAATTTTCCCTGCAATGGACAGCAGGGTAATTCCACGATAATTAGAGCAGGCAGATTTCTCTCCTTTGTTCTTGTATAGGGTGATGATGACTGCATCACGGAGATCCTTTGGTAGTGTTCCTTTCTCCCAGCAGCAGAGAAAGAGGTCATGGAGCTTGTTGTGCAGTGCTGGGCCTCCATGTTTCCAGATCTCTGGCGGGATTCCGTCAATGCCTGCTGCTTTGCCACTCTTGAGCTGGTGGATGGCTGTGAGGGTCTCTTCGGCGGTGGGCGGTTCGTCCAATTCAACCTTTAGTGGGAGCTGTGGGATTTGGAGGATGACTGTTTCTTGAACAGTGCGCTCAGCGCCGAAGAGGTCCTGAAAGTATTCTGACCAGCGGTTCAAGATGGAGGTACTATCTGTGAGGAGTACCTGTCCATCGGCGCTTCACAGGGGACTTTGTACCAGGTGCCTAGGGCCATACACTGCTTTCAGTGCTTCATAGAAGCCCCTGTAGTCACCGTTGTCAGCGCAAAGCTGGGTCCTCTGTGCCAGTCTCGACCACCACTCGTTCTGGAGCTCTCTAAGCTTGAGCTGGAGACTGCTGCAGATGAGTCGAAAGGCAGATTTCTTCACAGGGCAGGAAGGCTGGGCTAGGTGGGCCTGGTGGGCGGCTCTTTTGTTTGCTAGAAGTTCCTGGATCTCCACGTCGTTTTCGTCAAACCAGTCTTTGTTCCTCTTTCTAACAAAGCCCAAGACTTCCACAGAAGATTTTACAATAGCAGTTTTCAGTTGCTCCCAGAGTGTTTCAGGGGAGGAGTCTGCTGGATCAACTGTGTCTTTGAGCATGCGCTCTAAATCTGTCTGAAGGGCAGCTTTCTTGTCATCACGCTGAAGGCTGGCGACATCAAGCTTTTTCTTGAGGGGGCCTCTTTTCTTGGGTTTCAGCTTGAGGTGGAGCCTGAGTTTGCAGCGGACAAGGCGGTGGTCAGTGTGGCACTCTGCACTGGGCATCACTCTGGTGAGGAGGACGTCACTGCGGTCCCTCTGATGCACAAGGACATAGTCGATAAGGTGCCAGTGCTTGGAGCGAGGATGCATCCAGGTGGTCTTTCGACTGTCCTTTTGCTGGAAAGTAGTGTTGGTGATGACAAGTTGCTGTTCTGCACAGAACTCCAACAGCAGGCGGCCATTGTCATTGCAGTTCCCAACGCCATGCTTGCCGAGGACTCCTTTCCAGGCTTCAGAGTCTTGGCCCACTCTGGCGTTGAAGTCGCCAAGGATGATGACTTTGTCGTCTGCGGGGGTGCTCTGCAGGAGGCTGCGCAGGTCAGAGTAGAACTTGTCTTTTTCTGCAGGCTCTGCCAGGAGGGTTGGGGAGTACACACTGAGAAGGGTGACGTATTGCTGGTGTCTCAGTGGGAGGCGCATGGACATGATGCGGTCGGAGTGACCCATTGGTAGGTTTTCCAACTTAGTCGCAATGGGGGTCTTGACCATGAAGCCCACGCCTGAGAGCCGTCTTTCTGATGCAGGCCTGCCTGACCAGTAGAGGGTGTAGCCAGCGCCAAGTTCTTGGAGGCTGCCTTCCTCCGGGAGGCGTACTTCGCTGAGCGCGGCGATGTCGATGTTTAACCTCCGCAATTCATGGGCAATAAGGGCGGAGCGACGTTCAGGGCGTCCGCTGTCTGCTGTGTCGAGCATGGTTCGGATGTTCCAGCATGCTACGTTGAGTCCGGTCGTGGTCGTCATGAAAGTGGATCCATTGTTTTTTCTTGTTTTCTGACCGCAGGAGAAGATGCCCGTTGACCGCGGTTAGCCAACTGGGGTTACGAGGGGATGAGCTTTGGTTAGGCCACCTTTTCTAATAATAATAATAATAATAATTACGGTATTTATAATGCGCTTATCTTATAATAATTATAACTCTAAGCGCGCACTCACAACTCGCACACGCATGCGCACGCTTTAGACAATGACTCACGTAACACAAATAGTGAAGATACATCACGACGGTCAGCTTGGGCTGGGGAGTGTGGTGATATAGTGCTAGAACTGTTGAAAGAGATGAGTTTTGAGGGCAGACTGGAAGGAGGAGAGCGAGTGTTTCTGACGGAGAGAGAGTGGGAGAGTGTTCCAGGTGGTTGGACCGTATACTGAGAAAGAGCGGGGGCCGAAAGTGCTGAGTTTGGTGCGGGGGATGAGGAGTCGGAGAGGGTCAGAGGCGGAGCGGAGGGAGCGGGGAGGAGTGTAGGGGTGAAGTAAGTTGGAGAGATACGCAGGAGCGTAGTTGTTCAGGGATTTGTAGCAGAGAGACAGTATCTTGTATTGGATGCGTTGGGGGATGGGGAGCCAGTGAAGGAGCTTGAGCAGGGGAGTGATGTGGTCGGATTTTTTCTTTCTGAGAACGAGGCGGGCAGCATTGTTCTGGACGCGCTGGAGAGTGAGAGTGGTGGAGTGAGGAAGGCCAGAAAGGAGAGAGTTGCAGTAGTCGATGCGAGATAAGATGAGAGAGACAGCGAGTTTGGTGGCAGCTTCGGTAGTGAGGTATTTTCTGATCTGACTGATGCGGCGGAGGTGGAAATAACATGCCTGGGCCGTGGCGGAGACGAAGCTGGTCATGGAAAGAGAGGAATCGAGGATAACGCCAAGGTTCTTGACCGAGTCAGAGAGGGAGATGGGGGTGCTGTCGAGTTGAAGGTGGAGAGAGGGAGAGAGCTGGGAAAGTTTCTGGCGAGTGCCTACCAGCATGGCTTCCGTTTTGTCGTCGTTCAGTTTGAGCTTGTTTGCTGTCATCCAGTTTTTCACGTCCTCATAGCAGTCAGCCGTGCGAGTCAGTAGTGTCTGAGTGTTGTCGAGTTTGTCTTTGTCTAGTAGTTGTGAGTCGTCAGCGTAGAGGTGGTGGTGTATGTGGTGAGACTGGATGATGTTGGACAGGGGGGAGATGTAGAGTGTAAAAAGGACCGGGCCCAGGACGGACCCCTGAGGAACGCCGCAGGAGAGCCTGACTGGGTTGGAGGAGACGCCGTCGATGGTGACGGACTGCTGTCTGTCGGAGAGGTAGGAGAGAAACCAGGAGTGAGCAGAGTCAGTGATGCCAAAGGAGTGGTGGAGGCGGTGGAGGAGGATAGTGTGGTCTATGGTGTCGAAGGCGGCAGAGAGATCGAGTAGCGTAAGAAGGGAGATGTTGCCCGAGTCAGTGGAGAGAAGCAGGTCGTTTAGGATATGTAGAAGGGCAGTTTCAGTGCTGTGATGTTTGCGATAGGCAGACTGGAAGGGACTGAGGAGGTTGTTGTCGGCGAGGTGGAGGTTGAG
The DNA here is from genome assembly GCA_036245525.1 of Semisulcospira habei. Lineage (NCBI taxonomy): Eukaryota > Metazoa > Mollusca > Gastropoda > Semisulcospiridae > Semisulcospira > Semisulcospira habei. The sequence continues at coordinate 86,006,303 of BTPG01000001.1, forward strand.
TTGGTTGAGTACGACCTTCTCAAGAAGCTTGGACAGGAAAGAGAGATTGGAGACTGGGCGGTAGTTCTTGAGTTCGTTTGGGTCGAGGTTGTGTTTTTTGAGGAGAGGACGGACGATGGCGGACTTGAAGATATCGGGGACGGAGCCCCTCTCCGTGTGGAGCAAGCAGTGCTGTCCCTAGAGAAGGCTGCTTGGTCGTTCAGGGTGTGCCGAGTGACGTTGTCATCCCCAGGTCAACATCAGGCGACCAATATCCTGAACCGCCTGCATGCAGGTTTGAGACTGCGGCTGCCAGTGACATCTTTCACCTGCCGTTTCGCCCCTTGCCCATCGCTACAGGACTTGGAAAGGTCGTTGTCATGGTCCATGGGCGTTTCCTAAAGCCTGCGCGGTGGAGCTTTTTGGTGGAGTACAGTGTGCGCAGTACTGGCCCCACCCTTTAAACCCTTGGTTCGTCTGCCATGGCCTAGCATGCTAGGACGGTGGCATCGAGGTCCTCGGGTCGTAGGTTTTATATCAGACTGTCCTTGTCCTAGTCTCTGGCTCAAAAACCTTCCCCGGAGACACGGGGGCTTTGATGTCAGGGTTTTCCTCCCTTAGCCTTTCCGCAGCCAAGCGGCCAGTCCTGCAAAGCAGCAGGGGACTCGTGGAGGGCGGGATCGTCTATGTCCCGTGCAGATGTGAACAATCTGCCCACTGCCCACATGCATTAGGCTCCCATGAACACACTAGGTCGACTAAAATTACCCAGATTTTGCTCTTTTTCACACCACCTGTCATGCCTTTTGTTGCTCAAAACGCCAAAAAAAGGCAAACATTTGAAGTTTTACCTCCTAAAACGATGGCAAAAAGGGAGGAAATTTTTAAAACTATTTCTTGCGGAAAATGCACCGGAAGCAATTGCCCTGTGTGCGTGTTCAGTAGTGCGTGCGCGCGCACTCCAAATATCTCCCAAGAGGCATAGATCCTCATGCACCTGGAGGGCGCATGAGGATCCTATTCCTCAGTCCTAGTGGAGATGCGCGCATGCTTGAGTGTGTGTGTGTGTGTGTGTGTGTGTGTGTGTGTGTGTGTGTGTGTGTGTGTGTGTGTGTGTGTGGGGTACACAGAACCACTCATTTGGGGGACTTTCTTTACCATCCTTCTGGAATCTGGGTCGGTGTAAAATTCTGGGCGGCCAAATCAGACACCCATTTTTTCTGAGGGTTGTTTCTGCATTATTTTTAATTCAAAAGTCAGAAAAAAAATAAAAATTTGGATTCTCATTTTGGCAGGTTTACCTAATATTGTGTGCTTTAAACGCACTGGGCCAGTGTGTTACCGCGGAACCAAACATCGTTCGGCTGCGCTGAGTGAACTGAGTGGTTTCCCCTTCTATTGTCTCTCGTCCCGCCAAGTCGCCGTTCCATCAGGTAAGATTGTTTTTATGCAATATTTCTTAGTTAAAAGCACGCCCAAGTGTACTTCTTCAGCGCAGTAATTTAACTGAGATGCTCCCAATCAGATACAATTGCACAGTAGCCTATATGGACCCATTTGGCCGAGAAAACTGAGTCTGCTACGACCCGCGTCTCAGCCTGCTGCTCAGACCGTCAGTCTTGTAGTAACAGATAATAGAACCCCACGAATTTAACAAAAGCTTTCTTCTTCAACGAAAGGAATTTGTTCAATAACACATTACAAGGTCAATCTGTCACGCGATTGGGTTGCTTTTTTTTCTTCTTCTGACATGTGTGATTGTGAACGAAATGTAACTTTACATGTTTGTATGCATGCACTGTTGAAACAAGATGGCGCCAGATTTGAATCCTCGTACGCAAAACTACCGCGCGATTCGAAGAACAGACTTCCACGAATATTTTTTTTTTCGGATTTTGCAACTGAAGTGTCGCATTTTACTGTATTACCAGTTATTGTTCGTAGGGGCAGGGGGTACTGCTGTAATTATGTATAATATTTGATTCAAAATGTTAATGGTTTACATGGTTGTATTTGACATGATTGCAGCAACACCGTTTTGGTCACACTCAGCACTTTCTGCACACACCCAGCGCCGGATGGCAGCAGGATGTCCAAAACCATCGGGATCTATGGAAGTGGACAAGCATGCCCCTTCCTGGCACATGACCAAGGCCCATGGCAAAATTAGTCAGCAGCAGCATGATGGCCCAGCGTCGTCTGTCGCAGAGGGTGCGTCTGGTAGGAGGGTGCATAGACGGCAGCGGAATGCCCCCAATTACAAACTGGTAAGTGATTCTATGATCATCTTCATTTTATTGGCTCGCGTGCGAAGCAAAAGTGAGTTTATGTTCTGGGCCACTGGTCGTCTGTCTGTCCGTCCGTCCGCGTCCATGGTAAATGTTAACAGTGGCATTTTCTCGGAGACTTTTCAAGCCACATTCTTCAAGCTTGGCCCAAGGATACTTTGTGGCAAGATCTTTGTAAACATACCAATTTGAGTGATCTCTCTCAAAGGGTCACGTGGGGTTGACAGATGTGTGAAAAATGCTTACATTTTCAGAAAACATGGATTTTGCTTTCTTGTGCAAGGCCCCTTAAACCAAAATTGGGCTGCTTTTGTACTAATGCAGCTTTTTTTTTTCTTTACTTTTCCAGTTGGCAAATGGAGCCTGGGATGGGCCTGAGACTGCCGAGAGTGCAAGCGCATCGCAATACAAGGACAGTGATGACGAGGAGTTTGTTCCTGGCTCAACCTCACAGGATTCAGACGGTGCGTCACCATCAATCTCTGGGGTCTCTGACACAGACAGTATTGTATTGAATATGTTAGATTTCAAAGTGGCTGTTTCAGGGTGGGCAGGTGTCAGTGAAGCAAGTACCAGCAAGGTGCAGTGTGTGTTAGGGGATGAATTAGGGGGTGGCAATGACAATGTGGATAGGCAGAAGGAACATGATGTTGGGGGTGGGGAAAGAGCGCTTACCAAAAGAAACGGGTGTGCACGTGTCGCAGAGAGGGAAAGGAAAGTACAAATGGGACAAGAAACATGCATGCGAATTTTGTGGCAAGCTTGTTTTGAAAATGAGCACGCACTTACACGATGTCCATGCAGATGAGGCAGATGTTGCTAAAATTTTGATAATAAAAAAAGGGACTAAGCAGAGACGTCAAGCATGGATCAGAATACAAGATGAGGGGGATTACATGCATAATGTTGCAGTTCTTGAAAAGAAATCAGGATGTTTGATTCCTAAGTATCGCACCAAAACTAGTAAGGTAGACGACCTTCTCGCCTGTAGCCATTGCAAAGGGCTCTATCAAAAAAAGCTGATCTCTGTACACTCAAAACGTTGCTGTCAGAAACAAGGAGGGTTTCAGTTCACTAAGAGAGGTGAGGCTGCTCAACGTGGGCGGCTAATGCTTCCAATACCTTTAGACGTTGACTTTTCCTTCTATCATAAGGTTATAGCCAGACAGAGACAGGATGAGATAAGCCGTCTCATCAGAACTGACCCCTTGCTTTTGGAGTATGGAAAGAGATTATTTGACCGCAGGGACATTGAAGAACACACAGCTGGGCAAATCAGCTCCAGGATGCGGGAGTTAGGGAGACTATTAAAGATTCTTAGAGTCAGGTCAGAAATAAAAATCGCAAGTTTAAATGATATGGTCAATGCAGCTAGCTTTGATCATGTTGTACTGGCTGTAAAAGAGCTAGCAGAATTTGATGAGGACACACATCATTTCAAAAAAGGCAATCTTGCAATGCGCATAGGCCATGCTTTGAAAAAATGTTCACAGATCAAACAGTCGCTGGCATCCAAACAGCTTGGGAATGGTTCAGATGACAGGTGGCGACAGGAGCTCTCTGAGGCGCAGCGCTTTGACTCTGTCTTCACCGGGGACTGGTACGATTGTGTGTCAGCTATAGCAGCCCAGTCGGTCGGGAAAATGACCATGAACAAACCCAAGCTGATCCCATCATGTGAAGATGTGAGGAAGGTCCAACAGCTTCTTGAGACAAGGATGGTTTCGGAAGATTATCCGACAGTGGTTAAAGCAACTCTTTGCGCTGTATCACTTTTCAACCGAAAACGAGGGGGAGAAGTTCAGAGAATGAAGGTATCAGACTTCCAGAATGCTAAGATTGGATCGATCACCAATCAAGATATCTTGAAAGGTCTCACAGAGGTTGAGAAGAAAATGGTGAATCATTTTCAGCGAGTGGAAATCAGGGGCAAGTTTAATAGGAGTGTTCCCATTTTGCTGACGAAGAAGATGATGACAACTGTGGACAGAATCCTTCAAATGAGGCAATCAGTGCCAGCTCTCCCCGGTTCCCAGTACATCTTTGCCACACCTTATGGTCAGAGGCCTTACAGAGGCCATGATGTTCTGAAGGAACATGCACTGCAAGCGCAAGTGTCAAACCCAGCCATGTTCACATTTACTCAGTTACGGAAGCAGGTTGCAACTTTGGCTCAGGCCATGGCCATCTTGGAGTTAGACCAGGATCAGCTGGCAGACTTCCTTGGTCATGATATTCGGATACATCGCCATATCTACCGCCAACCTCAAGACGTCCTTCAGAAGGCAAAAGTGGCAAAGATTCTTCTGTCAGTTAACAATGGGATGACCGATTTTGAGAGTTGCATTAGAGCTGAACTGGGCGATGATGAAGAGATTGACTTTGACAATGAAAACACATCAGAAACTCGCAGAGAGGTCGCTGGGGAAACAGCACCTGTGAATGAAGCAAATAGCAAGTCAACAACACAGGAATCATTGAGCATGACCGAGAAAAGACGTCCAGAGCCTGATGACAAACTAGATAGTTTTGATGATGACAGTTCTGCATCGGCTCCTGTTCGAAAGAGAGCTAGATTTACAAGGAAACCATGGGGGAAAGCTGAAGAGAAAGCTGTTGAAACTCGTTTCAAGACACACCTCGTCGTGAACAAACTTCCTAGAAAGGCTGAGATACAGCAGGCCATTGCAGAAGACCCTGCACTTAGACATAGGCGCTGGACAAACATTAAGGATTACATCCGCAACAGACTGAAAAAGTTACAAAACAAATGAATTGAGATTCTCTGACACTCGCGTCATTTTCCTTTTCATACATATTACAAGTGTTCATTATTATTGGGTTGGTTTCAGCATGTCTAGCTTGTTTTTGTCAATGGAACTGCAAATGGAACGACGCTTGGGGACGAGAGACAATAATAAGGGGCAAGAAAACCATTGTCAACATAAAGATTTTTTTACAAGAGTTCTACTATGGGGTTGGTGCACCTGCATCCTTTTGTATGCTGTATATACTATAGCATGTAAGACTTTGAAAAAGGAACTGCTGATGGAACGGCGCTTGGGGACGAGAGACAATAATAAGGAGTAAGAAAACCATTGCCAACATAAAGAGAGTGCTACTATGGGGTTGGTGTGCCTGACTGTATATAACATGTAAAACTTTGAACATGGAAAGGGCGGGGGGGGGGGGGGGGGGGGGGGGAGACGAGATACAATAATAAGGAGTAAGAAAACCATTGTCGAGATAAAGATTTATTACAAGAGTGCTCCTATGGAGTTGGTGCGCCTGCATCATTTTTGTATACTGTATATAACATGTAAAACTTTGAAAATGGAACTGCTGATGGAACGGCGCTTGGGGACGAGAGACAATAATAAGGAGTAAGAAAACCATTGCCAACATAAAGGAGTGCTACTATGGGGTTGGTGTGCCTGACTGTATATAACATGTAAAACTTTGAAGATGGAGCGGGGGGGGGGGGGTGGGGGGGGGGGGACGAGAGACAATAATAAGGAGTAAGAAAACCATTGTCGAGATAAAGATTTATTACAAGAGTGCTCCTATGGAGTTGGTGCGCCTGCATCATTTTTGTATACTGTACATAACATGTAAAACTTTGAAAATGGAACTGCTGATGGAACGGCGGTTGGGGACGAAAGACATTAATAAGACAAAAAGAAACAATCATTGTCAACATAAAGACTTATTACAAGAACGTTATTATTCGGTTGTTTCGAGCGTGTATAGCTCTGTTTTTATCTGATGTACACCTGGATCATTTTGTATGCTGTGTAACATTAAAGAAGTACCCAACGGAGAAAGAAACACGCTTAGAAAAGATGGGCACAACACAATGTATTAATATTTCGGGTAAATACCCTTTGTCAAAAAAGACAAACAAACAGATAGACTAGCCGCTACTTATCTTCATTGGCAGAAGGAATGTGCTGCACATTCCTTCTGCCAATGAAGATAAGTAGCGGCTAGTCTATCTGTTTGTTTGTCTTTTTTGACAAAGGGTATTTACCCGAAATATTAATACATTGTGTTGTGCCCGTCTATTCTAAGCGTGTTTCTTTCTCCGTTGGGTACTTCTTTGCTTATTACACGCTTGGCAGTCACCTTTTTGGTCTGGATTGTGTAACATTCATTAACCTTACTTTGCAACTAAACATTGGCCCCCACCCAGGTCTGCCCTGGGGGACTTGGGTGGGGTCAACTACTTTTTAGTTCCTAGGGTCACCCTGGTCAGCCCCAAAGGGTGGGTTTTCCTCTCAATTCTGGGGCATGTGTTTCTGTCTACCCTTGGTCAATTGACTTGTATTTTCCTTTTTTAAGCTCTCCCTGCTGTCTGCGCTGCCTGTAGATCTTGAAAAGAAGTACCCAACGGAGAAAGAAACACTCTTAGAAAAGACGGTAACAACACAATTTATTAAGATTTCGGGTAAATCCGCTTTGTCAAAACGGACAAACAAACAGAGAGATCAGTCGCTACTTATCTTCATTCGCAGAAGGAATGGGGCACATTCCTTTTGTGAACAAAGATAAGTAGCGAGTGATCTCTCTGTCTGTCTGTTTTGACAAGGCGGATTTACCCGAAATCTTACTAAATTGTGTTGTAACCGTCTTTCATAAGCGTGTTTCTTTCTCCGTTGGGCACTTCTTTGCATTTTACATGATTGGCAGTCACCTTTTGGGTCTGAATATTTTTTTTGGTTGTTTTGTTTGTTTGGTGGGTTTTTTTTTTTTTTTTTTTTTTGGGGGGTGGGGTGGGGGGGGGGTGTATCTCTCTTGATTTTGGATGTGTGTTGCTAAATGATTTTAGGTTTACTTAGCGTATTAGACTGGCTGGCGACATGCATTCAATATTCTGTTCATTATTTTATTTTATTTTTTCCCCCTTCATTATCAGTGCTGGCACGTCCGGACGTTCAGCAATGTACAACCAATCGGGACGAAAGACAATAATAAGATAAGAAAACCATTGTCAACATGATAAACATTTATTACAAGAGTGTTATTTTTTTCAGTGTGTATAGCTTGTTTTTATCTGATGTACGCTTGGATCATTTTGGAAATGTCTGTAACTTTTTTTTTTGGTTACTGTAAAGTACACTTTGCATACTGTGCATTGTTTCTAAAGTCACAGGAAGCATAAACCTTAGCTGAGTTGGTATACCTCGCCCTCTACCTAGGTTAAACGCACCAGCGGTGCCACTGTTGCTATTTTCGCATTGGACCGGTCATGTGCACCAGAACTGCGCGCGCAGGTTGGCTTGTGCACTTGTAGTGTGGTCTCGTTCGTTCACGCAGAAGATTGTGATCGCAGTCGGGAAAAAAAAGGTTCGTTTGCGGTTTTAACTTGTAGCCTTTTATCTCCCCGAACACGCCAGTTTTGTGTTGAGATGGCGGAGGCTTGAGTCATGCCCAACACCACTGAATCAAGTCTATTGTACATGTAGTGCGCTCATTTCTCGAACTTCAACTTTGACGGTGCTTTCTGCCACAAACGACGCAGATGTCGCAAAAATCACCTCCATTGAGGATTGTAAAAAGCTATTTTTAAAATCTGCCAAATCGCGTAATGTTTCATGGTGCTAGCATAAGGATGGATGCATAATTGCTGGATTGCATATATGGGAAAGGGTTTATTCTTTATTCATGTTATTTTGCAGCAGTCAAACGAAGCTCACGTGATTGTTTCTCCGAGGTTGCCCATTACAGGTGCAGAAAGCACACGCTCTAAACTGATCGGATGCACCAGACCAGTCCGAACGACCGGTTTGGTGCCAATATAGCAACATTGGCACCACTGGTGCATTTAACCTAGGCACTGGACGAGGTATACCAACTCGGCTAAACTTTATTGTCGCACTTGCTAGAACTCGGTATTATATTTCTCTCTCATGAATAGAGGCACATAAGTCGCGGTAACCCTTTATGTGCCGAACTTGGGCAAGAACTAGTTTTCCTCATCACAAAGTTAGCAGAAAAAGGTTTGACTGCTCTTGATTGTTTGATTTGAAGTGTTTACAAACAATTACTGAGTTTTTATATGCATGCACCTTTGATGTGATTAATAAAGGCTGAAGTTTCAAGTGATTGATTTCCTATGTTGTCAGTTCATTAATTAATGTCAGTGTTCTGTTTTGTCATTTTAACTCATTCTACCTCAAGGCCGGAATCCCCAAATGTTGAAGTCATCTTCTGAAAACTGCGTTGCAGGGCAGGACACAGATCGACCACGATAGTTCAAGGGTGATGCCAGAATAGCTTGGCGACCATAGGCGCCACTCTATTCTGGCATCAGCCTTGAACTATCATGGTCGATCTTTATTTTGCTCTGGTGTGTCTGGGGTAGAATAAGTTAAGTGTTAGTTTCTTCGTCTGGGTCTTTTTTTGTCTTTCATATTTTTCCACACTTTTTAACCTGCATCATACTGAGGCTTAAAAGCTTCAAATTTGTACACTGCCATATATGCAAGCTACATTACAGAACTTACAGATGAGGACATAGACCAATGGCATTATTAGTTCAAGGGTGGTGCCACAATAGCTTGGCGCCTAGAGGCACCAAGCTATTCTGCCACTACCCTTTGGACTATTTTAGTCACACTTGTTGCACACACTGGTGTATTCCAAATAATAAGGGTTAATATTCAAAATGCTCTGTTGCTGTTTGTCTCAAACTGCAGAGTACATTTTTTTATTTTTAAAGTCGTTTAATTTCCAGAATTTTCGCATAAATGCCATGATAAACTGTTTTGCTTCAGAAGGACAAAACGTAGCAATGTTTAAAAGATTTCCTCTGTAAAAATCATAATCGAAAGGTTACAGGCCAGTGTTCATTCAATTTTTGCACCATACAATGTTAAGAATGTTAATGCATACATACACATTAAGTTGAAAAAAACAAAACCAAAAAATGAATGTGAAAAAGAAGTATTCCATGAACTTGACCTTATTACAGACGCCTACTGTTGTGAAGACACCCATTTTGACTGTAATGCCAGTTTTTGTGTGAGAGAGACACCCACCCACTTTATTGGCAGAAACCCATTTTTTCGGCATCTAGTGGCTCTGTTTCTAGAAAATGTCTTTTTTATTTTAAGTTATAGAGCTTAGTTATAAGGTGAGTTCTAAACATTCGCATCAATTGCAGAGCCCTAGAATAAATAGAAATATGGGAACCCATTTTCACATGAAATGGTAGGTAACCCACTGTGAGGCTTTTGTGCGTTTGTGTGTGTGAGAGAGAGAGAGAGAGAGTGAAGTTGAAAGGATACAAGCTGGCTAACGAACTCATCCAACGTCAGTCTTTCTCCAAATTAGCTATATGCAAATGTAGGAGATAATTTAACATCAAAATCAGGTCAAAGACAAAAGGTAGAGCCGGACCATTGAGCAGCTCACGCCTCATGCTCCACTGCGCAGCCACCAACCAAGACCAAGTCCACCCCAGGCCAAGCCACAAATACAGACAGATGGCCTCCAAGAAAAATCAACCGCCCGCCCTTGTTAGGGCGAACAGACGCCAAACTAACCGTCAACAGGTGGAGGAGTACACCGCCAACCTCTCTCAAGCGCCGCAACAAAGAAAGACCACAACGAGGACAAGGAGCCAACGGCCTCCATTGTCCCCACCAATCCAGCCAAGGGAACAATCAGCGCTGCCGTACTGGGAACAGGTGGGGGACTCACCCCCTCCCCCCCCCCCCCCAGGCGCTGCAACGCCCAACAAAGGAGACAAGGAACCAACGGCCTCCATTGTCCCCACCAAGTCAGCCAAGACAACAATCAACGTGGGGGCCTTCGTCCCCACAGCAAACGGCCTATCCACCACGTCAGGAGATAAATCTTGACTACCTAATAACCCAGGGGATGCCGATACCACCCAGGGGATTGTTCCCCCAATTCGACGAATTCCTGCACAACGGCGCTAGTCCGTTGACCTACGCCGCAATACAACAAAAGCAGCAAGAAGAAAGAACGGCAGCCGCCAGCCCCCAGCCACCCACCCAGCAACATGAAGAGGAGCCAGAAAGCCCGTCGGAGCCATCTTCGGGGTTGCCGGACTCCCCATCCTCCCCACCGCCGGTCTCTATCCCCGAATCACTTACTCGGGAGAGGCCGGCATCGTCGGAGGAGGAGGGGACTCGGCTCCGGGGTCAGTATTGGCTTCGAGGAGCTGGTGCTCCTACTCCAGGATGCCATCCCAGCGATCCTAGCGATAGACGGAGACCCGTACCACCGAGCACTAGTCGCCGCCCGGTGGCTGGTGTTCTCCGGCGCTATCAACGACTTAAAACCCACCACGACAACAAGCACAGCCAGCCAAGCGACAGTTACAACAACAATCGGGGAATGCCAGGCATCAAATGCCGCCCCCCCCCCCCCCCCAAACACTGAGCCACGAAGAAGACAGGGACAACACCCATCGCCACAGCACACAAAGGATGCGGAAGCAAACCCAAGAGACAGGAACAGACACCAGCCCTGTCCCAACCAGCACGTCCAAAAGCACGGAGACAGACACGACTGATACGACACAACAAGAGGCCACCGCCTCACGCCCGCCAGCCAATCAACCAGCCACAGGCCCACGAAAGCGTCAAAGACCACCAAAGCGCTTCAGAGACACGAAACGCCAGCCACTACTCCCCACACCACCACCACACCTCCGACTGCCACCGCAACCCAACTCAATGCCCGACACTCAGACCCAGGCTCCACTGGCCACCACCACCGCCACCCCATTTCCCTACACCCCTCCACAACCAGCGACGGTATCTCCGGCCACCACCACCACCGCCACCACTCATACAAAAGTTTTTTGAGTGGATGGCATACCAACACCCTCAAGCCTGGTACTAAGCAACGGTATACCTGCCACACCACCCGCCTCCTCCACCATCAACCACCCGACCCCGGCAATACCACCAGACACTGCGCAACGGAGCGACAGACAGACAGCGAGACGACCTCCCCCCCCCCCTCCCCTGGCCCCCCCCCCCCACCCCCCAGACGAAATCAGCCGGCGATAGCTGGAAGTCTTGGTCCCTTTAAAAATTGCACTTGCATACATGTGACACACATACTGACGGCGCTTCACGCCAAATGTACGTTCAGCAGTGAGGTTAAGGCTTCCTCAGACAGAGAAACGAAACGAAACATTTCGTCGAAATGTCCGCATTTCAGACATTTCTCCAACATTTCACTGTTTCACGAAATGCGAAACGACACATTTCACGAAATAGAACCTGTCTCTATTTTGCGAAACATTTCGCCGAAACATTTCTACCGTTGCCCAATCAGCGTCGTCCGCTGCCAATCTGACGTCATTCAAGCCCAAACACTGAAGATAGCAATGGTAAAGCGATGCCGTGGATTCAGGTCTATTATGGCTAGAATTGCGTGATGTGACGCACGATTCTGTACGATTTAACTTGAAGCGGAGAAATCATTTTCGAAATGGAATCTATCAAGTATCATCACTAAAGTACCACCAAAATATGATTTTAGGCCGTCAGTTTTCTGAACCTCACTTTCATCGACTGCTCTGCTAATCCGCCTACAATATGGCGGCTATCGCTTCGAGACCGAGGCATCCTCGATTCACTTGAACAAGCCCTGTTTACGCATTCAAAAGCGCTAACGTTTATTCGATATGGTCGTAATTTCACTTTAACTGTGTAAGTGAAGGCACACATGTCTTATATGTTTAGTTTTTAAAAGTCAATAGTCAGAAATATGACCCGATATCCACCGACACAAACCAGGCCACGGAACACAGTGCCGTTTCCGTACTGTACAGTCTCTTAGCCATAGTCAGTCCCAGGCATCCCCTAATATTTCAATCCCCTAAAAAACACTACTGCCCACCAGCTGCACATTTGCCATGCACAAAATAACAATAAAAACAGCACATTGACAGTCTCATTTCTTGGCTATGAACCCCACACCCAAGCACAGCTGAAATCAGCGTGCCCCTCAAATCACTACGTCAACAGCAACTCAACATAGGCCCACAATTGTCCACTGGATAAGCTCAGGATGGTATGAATCAAAGCACCAAACATGTCTCCTCTCATCTAACCAGAAATTTCCAGCAAATTCTAACATTCAGCCCTACTACAAATTTTCAAACAAGGCAAAAATTATTTTTAAAAACACCGGTCCTTGCACTGCCTGAACTGGACAAATTTGACTATGTAATGTGACCTGAAAGAGAAACTTAGTGCCTGAACACCATTCAATCTGCCATCAGTGCAACCCTTAGACACTAGCTAAGTCAAACCCAAAGTGACACCATTGAATGTTGCTGCATCTTTAAGTTATGGCCCATTATGTGAAGTGCCTTGTTGTGGCGTTCAATATGCTGTTGATGTTTTGGATCATGCATATCTGATGCCATGAAAAACAGACTAGATACAGTCAGAATGCCTCCAAAATTGGCATGTACATCAAGTAATATATCTGATCTTCAGAAAAGTTGCATTTGAGACACAGGCACATGGAAGTTGTTTTTTTCATATTTTTCCACTACCCGCCCCCTTACTTTTTCTGTTTTTCCATGTTTACAAACACATGCAATACAGTCAAACTGACTTCTGGTGGGCTGGACAACTAAAACAGCTTATCATGACACTGACATTGATAAAAAATGAGCTTTCAGACCTAAGGCCATTTCCTTGTGTATCTCAGGGCAGCCAAAAAGACAATGCCCCGGCATCCTCATTGCCCTGTTGTCTGTTGCCAACAAGCAGGAAGAGACCTGTAACCAGCTGCCATGCCCTATATGCTGCTGGCAATCTTTTCCACAGGCGAAAGGGGTCATGAAACACCTGTGCAATTTAAACATTGTCTACTGAACTAACCCACAGACAAAAGACTATACAAAACAGCCAAAACTATGCTACGCGGGACACACCGCATACCCAAACAAGTGTCTGGAGTGCTGATTTAGGAGATAGCAGGGGAAAATGGTTATGTACAGTTCATTTTTATATAAAACACACCTGTCAGAGTCTCAAAAGACCTAAACTCATGTTGCAAATGCAGCAGGCATGTGTGTGCCAAACCTGTCAACACTCCTGTAAAACTAAAAGCCTGTACTGGTGGCCGCAGCTGCTGGTCCCATAACAATGCACTCAAATGAGCTTTACGCAGAGTAAAAGTGCTTGTGTTTGGCTCAGAATAGACATCAGAGACATCCTTAATGACAATTACAGCAGAATGACACCTCAGACGCAGCTAGTGTAGCTGGATCATGCAAAATAACTCTTCTGCATGTCACACTATTTTGGCGGCTGATTTCACTCTGAGGTCAGCTGTCTAATGAAATGAACATGCTGACACTGTTTCATTGTTGTCTTGATATTAAACTTTGTCCTTAAGCCCCCCCCCCCCTCCTCCACCTCCAACCCCTCCCCCCCCCCACCCCACCCCCCTACCCCACCTCACCCCACAACTTCAATAACTGAAAAGTGCCTCTTTTTTTACGCATTTATCAAATTAAACGCCCTAAACCCCACCCCTTTCACGGTCAAGGTCGAAGGTCAGACTCATGACTACTTGTAAGAACCAAAAAAAAATGAACAAACACACTAATCATAGCTCACAGTGCAGGTAAACAGGGTGTTGCAACGCAAAACATGCAAAAACGCCTATAAAACTGCAATCGCAGCGATTTTTTGGCAAAATTTGAAATTTTTCATGATTTTGTCAGTTTTCCAAATGCAAAAGTCCAAACTCCCTCGCGCTGGGACCATACGGCGTTGAGGCGCGTCCCCTGGGTGGTGGATAGGGGGTCCCTCGTGAGAGGGGTGCACCGAATGAAATAAGGTGCCGTGAACCAACATGGTCTAAGGGAAGGTGACCCCGACAGAAAACCCCTGGTCCTCCTAGTAAGGGGGTTGGGCGTGGGGGTAGCTTCCCCACCCTGCAAAAAAGGAAATAGCTACAAAAACGCCGACGAAAAGACTAACAGTAATTCCTTTCCTGGAGGAGGAAGGTTCTTCTACCAGAAGACTTATGACGTCCTGTGGTGAAAGCCGGAAGTCTTCGGAAGCCACAGTACCGAGCCGCCTCTCTCTATCCAGGGATACAACCATGGGCACATGGAACGTCAAGACCATGTACCAGAGCGGCAAGGCCGCCCAGATAGCAGCGGAAATGCAAAAGTACAACCTTTCCCTGCTAGGTATCAGTGAAGCCAGATGGACGCAGTCTGGCCAGAAAAGGCTGTTAAGTGGGGAGATGATTCTGTATTAAGGTCATGAAGAGGAGAATGCCCCCCAAACAGAAGGTGTAGCATTCATGCTGTCACCAGTGGCACAGAGAGCGCTGATGGGCTGGGAACCTCTTGGGCCAAGAATTATCACAGCAGCCTTTAGAACCAAGAAAAAGCTCAAGCTGAACGTCATCCAGTGTAGAGAAAGATAATAGGAGACCCGTAAGACAATGAATTCAATAGAGCCGCATCAGTCATTAATTTACATAATTTTTTAATATCAAAATTTTGACCCCAATTTTACCCCCGTTAATTCTGAATCAACCCTTTGATTTTTAAAAAGTGATGAGTATGACTGATGCGGCCTTATTGATCTGATTATCTTACGGGTCTCCTATTATCTTTCTCTATAACTATTGTCTCTGTCAATACCTAATCATTTACCTGATCAAGTGATGCCAAGTGAAACTTAATACTTATTAACAAGTTGCAACTAACTTTTAGGAACCTGCAGAGGTAACCTTTAAGTGTGTTGTCATAAGAACTTATTAATTACTTACCCTAAGTTCTTACAAGTACTTACCCTAAGTTCTTACAAGTACTTACCCTAAGTTCATACAACAACTTGACTCAAGTCCCAAGACACTGAGACAGTTTTATCAAGATACAAGGACAATGAAAAAACTTTTTTTTTCTCAGTAGTACTCTGGAGGTGGTGCAGATGGGACTAAATAATCAGGCACAAGTGGTGTAAGTGGCATGGCATTTTTCTGTGAAGTGTATGACATTATTAAACGATTACCAAATCTGATTTTTATTTGTTTAAAAGATTGTGTAGTTTTTCTGTGGTTTCCTGAACACCGATCCTTTTTCCCTCTGCTAAAAAACTAGCCTTTAGTTCTTCAACATTCACGGGAGATTGACTACGCATTTTATTTTGTATTTCAGATTTCTGTTTCTTGTAATTATTTAAATCATCCTGGACCCGCTTAAATTCTTCGTCATCAATAAAATTATCGTTTAATGCCTTACTGATAATAAGTTTTATACTGCTCAGCTTTGCACCAGCAAGCGTACTCAATGCTTCATGTTTCTGTAATTTCGTGTGAAACCTCTTGTTCAAGGCCTCCAAACCAAAGCAAGCCAGACATGTAGCAACGCTAACACCCTCAACTGCTATTCCAGCCAAACTTCCAATTCCTGTGGCGAACAGAACTATACCCCCTACAGAACATGAAGCTGAAACTGCACCAATAGCCATAGAAGTGTTTTGAACAGAATTAAATACTGACTTATACCTCCTTTTGCACCGTGAGTACTTAGCCTCTTCACTTTCCAAATATTTCAAAGCTTCTGTAATATTATTTAATCTGAATGCATCTGCCTGTAATGTTTTATCTGAAGCAATTGGCACAGCTGTCACCTGTGTATCAGGCGCAAGTGTTGTTTTAGTCGTCACATTTGTTTCAGTCGGCTCAAGCGTCGGTAGTTGCGGATAGAAGTTTACCATTTTTTTTATTGACAAATATTTTTTTTTAATTTAATCAGCAATTACATTTTGCAACTCTTCAAAAGTATACAATTTGTTAGCATAATAAAATGCAACAAGATCAATGTGTTCAAGGTTTATGTAAGTTAGACGAACAAAAGTTGCTTTGTCGACCACCACCTTGACAGCTGGAACACTGCTCGAAACATTAATAACATCATTATTTTTTGTAATAGCAATAAAGACCTTTGATGATTCTGCCACTGTGTCATTCCATGTAAGTTTAATGCCTTGTGCAATTTGAGCCTCTTTAGCAGTAGTTACTGATCTCATGATAATTTCAAATACTATTGTCGCTTCTCTTGCGATGGGAAAGTTTATTGGTGCAAACACGACCTTCGCATCAGACCTACCCTTCCTATGTGTAAGAAGATATCTCCGTCTCTCATAATTTTCAACTTTCAGTTTTTCTCTGCTATTGTCGTCTGAAGCAAAACTTGGAACAAGACTTACAATAAGCGGCCCAGAATTAACAACCTTCCTAAACACTAAGGCACCTTCATCATCAGTGTATACATAAGGACTAATAAATTCCAACTTTATGTCCCAGTCAATTGTGGGTGGTGGAACAGGCACAGGTGAAACCACCCACTTACTACCTACATGTATTAAGTTGTAGGGCACATTATTTACAGGTGGAGTAGGTACAGTAACATCACGAAGCTGACCAAGTTTAGGAATCTGTCTTTCACCGTCTTTCATGTCGACAATTACTTTCCTCTTGTACATGCCATTTGAATCAAGTTCAAAACCATATATTTCTCCAACATCCCCTTCCTTCTCAAAATCCTGTACATCAGCCAAATCTTTCAACTCTGTTACTGGACATGCAACTGGTATGATTCTCGGCTTTGGACCACCACTTATTTTTTATAAACAAAAATAAAATTATTTAATTTCCAACACAACACTAAAATCATGCATAACAACTGGTTTGTCATCTTGATTAGTTACAGATAAACACAGTGACTCAAAGAAACTAGAACCTAATTTCTTAAACTGCAAATTAGGAAATCTAACAACTACACTTTCACAATAAGGAGCAGTTCCAGCTGGCACACATCTCAACAAAGTAGAAGGCTTTCCATTGTGTACATTTTCAGTAGTGTTTAGTTCTTTCAAATAAACATTAAATACTGTGTGTACTGCCAAATAAACAGGGCGTTTTCCAGTTATTTTAAGTTTTTTTGTCTTCATTGTTATAATACCAAACTTTAATTCATCTAAATCATCTGTTCTATACCAATCTTCGTCAATATAAAATCCAAGTAAATATGCAAATCTATCTGAAATTTTTAACCAATTTTGTGTCGGAAATTCTAATGTAACAAGTAGGTTAGCTGGATTTAAAGTTGCTTTAATTTTAAAATTACTTTGAAACCATTCAGCTATAGTACAAAAGTCATAATAACCAGGCGGTAAAGCTTCAGTCTTACCATCTAAATTTACTTTATTATATATATCATCCTCTACATTAAACCATTTTACTGTGTAGAACAATTCATGGATAGCTACAGCCTTGCTACCATCCCGATTATCAATCCCATTAGTTAACCACACTGGTTTGCTTGTGTCAAGATTTGTTAAGGTAATAAACATTTTTATTATCTCATAAAAAAGAAGCATGGAATTTAAATCACCAACCATTACCACTACAAACGCATTTCAATTTAATGTGAATGCCAAATATAATGTTGCACCTACTTATGAACAGAAAATAATTCAATTAAACCAGCTTGATATTGCTGTGTCTGAACAAGATTTATTTCAAGTGAAAGTACCAAACCCATTTGACCATTACCTAAACCCTCCAATAACAGATGACTCAACTGCAAGAAAGTGGTCTTTAAGTCCACTACAGATGTTTCAAAACCAACTCAACTTTGCAATACTATGTTCAACTACAGGCTGTGGTGTTTCATTCACAGATCATTTGAATCACTCAAACAAACTGATTAGGTCTGTCTACCGTTTCCATGTTTATTACCAGCTTAGACGTATTCTGTCAGAACTTCATACACCACTGCCCACTGAATCCAGTTTCAACAGGTATAACAACCCCATGGATATGAAAGCGTTTGAACGCATTTGTAATGAATTTAACATAAGCACTAAGTATGACTTCACACAAAAACTTGATGATCACAAAGGCATGGGTACATTGTATTACGCTTTGAGTCACAGACAATACCCTCAAGATTATTACCCTGGTTACACTTCATTCTCATCAAAATCACAAGTCTGGATAGGATCAATAGAGCAGAAGCAGTCTAACGCCTGGACCACATTTATTTTAGATAAATCTGACGGGTTTACTCAAGCAGGAGTCGAGCGCGTCAATGAGTCTATCAGAACATATGTCTGGTGTTTACTAGGAGCACAATCACTAACAAAATCAAACATTTTGAATGGAAGTGGTAAATTTGAAGCACAAAAACAGTTTCTTGCAAATCTTGAAGATTCAATTAATTCAACAGTCGATCTCCCATCAAGCATACAACGCTACCAAGACGTTTTAAGATATGCCAGATCAAAAGTTGACTTTGTAGTTGGCATCGGGTTATACATGTTACCATCTGACCTTCAACTCCAAATGGGTACAATAACAAATTATAATAATGAAATAGTTGTTGCAGGTGTTGGTCAAAAACTCGGTCTCAATCAATCTGTAAACTTAGGAGCAACAACCACACATGTACAGTCATTAAAATCATTACAGACGGTAACACCCCCGGCCCCGGCCCCAGCCCCCACACCGACACTCATACAACCAGTACAGTCAACCCCTGACACACATGAGTCGGAAAGAACTGCATTGGTAATAGGTCTAACAGGGTTAGGGGTTTTACTTCTTTATCTGTTTCATTAAATAACCCACCATCAACCCTCCTACTGTAACCAAAAAGACCCACACATGTTCTGCCATAAACCCAACTACCTTTGCTGTAGTAGTAATCAGCCAACTGACAACAGTGCCAATTATGCCAGGCAAAGCGTCCACTGCTTTCAGAGCCAATTTTTTAAGCAAGTCTGATATGTGAGACAGTTGTTTCTTTACCCATGACTGTAAATCTTTTGGGTCTGTTGGTGGCGGGGGACCCGGGGTTGGTGGTGCCGGGGCTGGCGGTGTTGAACCACCGGGTCCACCAGCACCGGAGACAGCTAACACTACAGTACTAATAATAAATCCAAGAGCTGTAATTAAACTAGCAATTGTGATACCCTGTTCTCTGAAAAGTGTTTTTAGTCTCTCAGCCAGAGTAGTGTCTTCGTGAAGTATTTTCTGAATAGTTTCTCTAATTCTGTTGACCTGTGATTTCAGTTTTTGTCTTCCAATACTAATCACTTCTAATCGTCCAGATCTTTCTATCTGCAAATCATTTAATCTGTGCTGTATTCTTTCTTTTATTTCTGTGTCAAGATTTCCATTGTCTGCTGTAGCCAATTTCTCTTTTTCACGTTCTATGTGTTTATCAAGCTCACCTAGTTTGGCAAGATTATTAACCATCTCACCTCTTATTGTCTGCAGTGATTTATCCAATCCCATAATCTCCCTCATTGACAAAGGTGGGTCATCTATTGTTTTCATAGCATCATTTATTTGTCCTTCAGTAAATGAGGTTTCTTGTATCACTGTGTTTGCTATTTCTGGTAGGCTTGTTACTGGTGCCATTTCAATCTCTTGCCCTGTTGGCAACTTTGTTTGCGTGTCGTGAAGAACACTAGCCAGTCTTGGCGTGACAGGAGACCCTCCAATTCCAAGATACCTTGCCAACCCAGAGTTACCACCGACTTCACCTTTAATTGTACTTAAAGCCCTAAACTTAGAAGGATTATTTTTATGTGTTAGATATATTTTCCCTCTGTCTGTATTTACAAATAAGTGCCCTTTATCATATTCAAATTGATTAGGATCTATTACATCTGGGCGTGCTCCAACACTGTCATAAAATGAGTTTACTTTGTCTTTTAACAGTTCATGATGCATACTACTACTACTAGTTACCATTCCAGTCATATCTGTGATACTGGTATCTGAGACATTCATGTCATCCATTTCAAAATCTTCATGATTAAATCCTCCCGCTGCCATTGTTTTATTAATTTATTATTTTTTATTGTGCATAATAAAAATGACACAGTCTTACGGATCAAAGTTAGACCCATACAGAAAACTACGTGAGCCTCTGGGTGTTAAGGGCATAAGACAATCAATCGTCATCACAAACAATCCAAGTACCATAGACCAGAATCAAACACTTACAGTCAAGTTTCCAAACCTAGGTCCCAGTGACGTTATTGTTCCTGGCACTGCACGCCTAGCATTTAATATTGAACCATCATCAGACGCGGACGTAAACAGAACACTAGTTAACAATCTTGGTAGAGCAATTGTTAGAACTATTAAAGTAAAACTTGAAGGACAGGAAGTGTTTAGTCTTGACGACTCAAGATGTATTTTACTGTTACAAAGACCTTTGGCTCACAAGAGAAGAACGAGAAGATCGTATTTATCAAGGCATACAGCCAGATAATGTTGGTAAACTTCGAATCAATGCCGGAGACAAAACAACTACTGGGGTACCAAAGGAGGTTATTATAGCTGAAACATATGGAACCAGATTTTACATTCCACTTGAGTTTGAAATCCTAACAGCTCATCTGCCTTATTATCAAGGGGCACTGAATGACCGTCTGAGCTTTGAACTAACTTTCAATGACTACTCCAAAGTTATAAAATCATCTGCCACAGATGCAACATACAAGATCTCTAACATTTCCTTGGAATACGAAATTGTCACACACACTGATCTAGCCAGACTCATTCAAAATCAGCATCAGTCAAGACTGCCAATTTATTATGACAGGGTGATTAGACATAGTTTAATGCAAAAAGACAAGAGTGACCCGATGTGGAACATAAACTTGAACACACCAGCCAGGTCACTTAAAGGTATTCTTATGTTGTTTGTTGAACCAGCAGATCCATATAAACGGGATTCAGAAAAATTCTACAATCCTAAGATTACACATTTGTCCTGCACAATTGAAGGCCGTCCTAATCAAGTGTACGCGTCTGGAATGTTACCTTATCAACACTACGATGAGATCACAAAGTATTTTGTGGGTGGAAGGATTAGAGATAAACCAGCAAACATTGCGTGCAAAGATCTACATCTGTATGATGTTAGGATTGGTCAATACTTTACAAACAAGTATGCACTGTGGCTAGACCTTCGTAGTACAGATGATGATTACCTTCATGGGTCAGGTCGAACTGTCGAGAACGGTAGTGATGGAATAACAATTCAGATACAAAAGAAGGTTGAAAAAGCCGAAGCCATTAACATATATTTGTACCTGATATATGACGCACAACTCAATATTGCAGAAAGCAGACTGAGTGGACACATATATTAAAATTATATTGTGTATTAAAATGAACCTGAGCTTAATGACCCTTGACCCACACTGTGGCTTATTTGTTGGTGCCACAGGGTGTGGGAAAACTGAATTTGTTCTTAACCTATTACAAACAAGATACATACACCACTTTGAAAACATTGTCATATTTTGTCCTACAATCAAACACAACAAAGCTTATCACAACCGTTTATTCATTTGGACTGACAACAACATATACTTAGTCGACCCTGAGAAAAAACTGAATGACTACCTACAATATTTTTACAAGCAATTTAAAGGACAGCCAACATTGTTTATTGTTGATGACTGCTCAGCAGAGAAAGACATTGTCAAGAAGAGAAACACTCTAGCAGAACTTGCCTTCAGTGGCAGACACGCAAATGTCAGTGTATGGATTCTCACTCAAAAATATAATGCTGTACTAAAAGATTTTCGAGAACAGTTAAAGTTTATCTGTTTGTTTTACTGTAAGGATCGTGACAGCTTTGAAGACTGTCTCAGAGAAAACGATGTCATCCCAAATAAGCATGAACGTGATGATGTAAAAAATAAACTGAAATCAACTAAGCATCTAAAGCTCATTTTAAAGACAGATCAGCCCACAGGGTGTGGGTTAGTAAATTAATTTTTGTTTTTTAAAAATAACAATATAAATGAACCCTGATGAAATCCTTCTATTGAATGATATCAATGCTGTTGAGAACAAAGACTTAGACTCAAAAAAACAGCGTCTTTTGTCTGTGATTGTCTCAGGCAAATCAAAGACTTATCTCGGGAAACAATACACAACAGAGGATATTGAATTTCTTACCTCTGACGAGCTAATCAAGCTTCATTCAAAATATGAAAACCACATCGCTTCACTAATGACTCGTGATTTGAGTCGATCTCTAGTATGTCTATACACAAAAGCAGTGAGTCACTTTCTACCTGTGGATAGTGACAGTCTTTCACACGACCTTGAAAGCAATCCTATTGTTTCAAGTTCAATTGGTAAATTAGCATGTGTCATGTTTTACAAGTTTGGAAATTACCTTGCACCTGTCGTAACATTGCTTGTTACCGGGAGTCATATTGATTTTTCGAAAATAAATTTTACTGCAGAAGAAAATGGACGAAACCCAGACGACTCCACAACCGAACCCCAGTCCAGTTTTGACACAGGTTCAAACTGTGACGAAGACTAAAAGTCCAGGCCACGTTGATGCAGGAAAAAGATTAGCCGAATGGAACAGGCAAAAAAAATTACAGCTTCAAACACAAACAGGAAAGGCTCATGTGACTGACCAGGCGTCAACACCTTCAGGACCATCAGGACCAGTGTCAACACAGTCAGGACCATCACACCCTCATCAAAGTGAGAGACAAACAACTAAGCCTGACCCCCGCCCTGACCCCGGCCCTCAAACAACAAAATATATAGTTGCCGGATTTGTTGTCGGATTTGGTTACGTAGGTTATCAATTATACAAAAAATACAAACCACAGACTCGTACAGTGACCAAAAAATCAGACACTCCAAAAACAAAACCAGAAGTCGCCACATTACCAGTAACACCCAAAGCCGTTGACCCATTTTATATGCAGTGAATAAAAAAATATTATTTTAATTTTTATTGCCTAAGAAAATGAGCGACACAAAGAACTTAATGAACCTTGTCTATCACTCTGCCGTGATAAGTGGACTAGCAGTAGCTTATTCTATGCTTGGAAAAAGTCTACTCAAAATGAAATCAGCAGACTTGAGTAGACTCGATTTCGAAGACAGCGCTAAGCTAATTGTAGTTGTAACAGCGTCGATTGCGACAAAAGATTTTCTTGTCAAGCAAGGAATTATTCCTGAAAATGTTTCTATGTAAATAAAAATAAATATGGCGACGATAGCTATTATGATTGGTGGGGCAGTTGTTAACGCATTGGCTTTCAGTGGCTCAAACTATCTCTTTTCAAAAATGGGTAGAGAAGAATCTGCAGAAGAAATGAAACGTCACAATGAAGCGTCAGAAAAACTTGCTCAAGCCCAGCAGGAATATGAAAAGAATAGAATTGAGAAACTTGATTTCATCAATGAAAAACTCAGGCTTGAAGGCCACGCACAACATACGTTTTCAAATACAGACGAAGCAATCAGGGAATACTATCTTGTCACAGGTGAAGACATGTCTATCCCGAAACCAAAACTAAGTGACTATTACAAACCAAGCACACAACAAAGAAACGGGGAGATAATCTTTGTTCTAGTGGGAATGACATTTGTTTATTTTACTGGAGTTTTCATTGCTAGAAAAAATGGCAGCCGAAAATAAACTATCAAAAATATATTACTCTCCATCAGGCTATTGGAAAGGAGCAACAGCTATTAAAAAATTACATGCCGCTGTGGGCGGAGATATAACACTCAATCAAGTCAAGCAATGGTTACAGAGACAGGCAATTTGGCAGATATATCTTCCTGCTCCAAGAAAAATAACAAGACCCCATTTTGAAAACACTACCCCAAATGACACACACCAAATGGACCTTTTGTTCTTACCACATGACACAATAAGAAAGAAACGATACAAGTATGCACTGACTGTTGTAGACATTGCTTCAAGGTATAAAGACGCTGAACCCATATCTGACAAAACAGCCAGTACAGTTGCTACTGCTTTATCAAAAATATATAGTCGAGGCCCTTTAAGATACCCCAGACTTGTACAAGTTGATGATGGATCTGAATTTAAGGGCGCAGTTAATCAGTTATTTGCTAAGCATGGTGTACTGGTCAGACGAGGCATTCCAGGTGTGCACAGATCACAGGCAATTGTTGAAAACTTTAACAAACAGTTATCAGAAAGACTTTTCAGTTACCAGTATTCTAAGGAACTCATGCATGACACCCGGAACACTGAGTGGGTAAAGAGATTACCACATGTGATAAAAGCAATGAACAATGAAGGACATCCTAAGCCTGCTGATGCTATTAAATTGAAAACAATTACAGAGCCAAAAACAGGACCAACCCCAACCCCCGCACCGCTTGCGCCAGACACAAGTTTATTTACCAAACAGGTGAGATATTTATATCAACCAGGTGAAGCTGAAAATGACGTAAAGCGCAGGGCAACAGACCCCATCTGGTCAACGTCCGTTCATAATATAAAAAAAATAATTCCCGGTCCTGACGGTCCAGACACAACAATATATTACCTGTATGAGCCTGCACCCCAGAGGGCATTTGTCAGAGAAGAATTACAGATTATTCCCCCAGACACCGTTACTCATTTCAGTAACTAAGTCGTCAATTAATTCATCAACCAGTTCATCACAAATGTCTTCAGATAACTTGAGCCTGTAATGACCTGGTGCATAAGCTTTTTCCTTACTGTGAAACACTCTTTTCGTGTCTCCAACTGCCAGTGACTTTTTGTGTGTTTGGATCATTTCAAGATTATGTTTATTTGATCTCAGTGACTTGTTTGGATAATCAGGCATCAATGCACCATCTGACACTTGCTTGTAATGTTCATGACGAATGTCTTTATTTTTTATTGCTGTTTTTTAATTCCTTTGGCTTTTGACTGACTTCCCTTCTGGTGCAGTATAGAATACATTTTTGATCTCAGTCCAACATACTCAACTATTGGCACACCATTTAGTTCATCTTTAAACTTCCCAGGCACTTTCTTGTTTTGTGTGCTGAACAGTGGATGATCTTTAGGGTAGTCAGACGTGTCATACATGTGTAACTCTGTTTTCATGTCTTCATAAAAGTCTTCAGTACACACATCAATGATCATAGAGTCAGTGTCAGTGTATAACAATCGACACTCAGGATACTTTGGTTTGAAGTAATCATAATAAAATTCAAGCATCAACAGTTTTGACAACTCAAGAATTGCCATACCAATGAATACTGGCTTGTCCAGTTTGACAATCTTTTTTTTGAGTGACACAGCATACAATGATGAATGAAACTCTTTATACCCTGTATACTGTGGCTTACCTGTAAGTTTAATTGCACCCAATTCAGTTGTGACCAGTCTCACATCTTTTCTGTGATGAGGATTTTCCATTGTCTTGCCAAAACAGGCATTGTTCATAAGCTTAAAGAAGTCTTTGTCAAATGCAGTGTTGCCGTCTCTGGCACGAAGGGTTGTGTTCTTCATTATGTAATCTTTCATGAAAGCACTCTGATCAAATTGAATTCCTCTGTGAACTTTCTTTAGTACTAACCCGTGTCTGATGTAAAACTGCAACAAGCGGTAGTGACAAATGTAATTGAATTTGTCATTCAAATTTGGTACAAGTTTAGTGTCTTCTTTTTTTCCTGTCATACTCATTTTCTCAACAGCTAATGGATAATCATTATGGTAATCGTGTAGGTGGTGTGGGTACTCCAGGTCGACTTCAAAGATCCAACCCTTCGCGTCGTTTCGGTCAAGAGTCATAATATAGTTTGTTA
Source organism: Semisulcospira habei (assembly GCA_036245525.1). Taxonomy (NCBI): domain Eukaryota; kingdom Metazoa; phylum Mollusca; class Gastropoda; family Semisulcospiridae; genus Semisulcospira; species Semisulcospira habei. The sequence continues at coordinate 86,032,228 of BTPG01000001.1, forward strand.
ACCTTGTTATGTCATACTGTGACAAATCATACAGACAAAAGTTTTTCAAGGGCAATAACTCACACATTGCCCAGCCATAAAGGTTATTAGCGTCCAAGTACGTAATGAATGACCTTGACCTCGAGGGGTCAAAGTCAAGGTCACCATGGGCGTCCATATATTTATTGTTGGCTCTGGCATAGTTGTTTGAAGCTATACTAATGCCTCCCCTCAATCCACGTTCCACCATTTCACCCATCGTACGATCAGACAACAGGTCAATAAATATCTTACTGGATTTTAAAAATGCATCCCATGTCATGCCAGGACTAGTTATGTAACAAGCAGGGTCAAGCTTGTAGTGTAACAAACCCTTTTAACAGTAACTTTCAAATACGTCTGCTAGCAAGCAAACGTCAGCTTTCAAGTACTGGTCATGGTAGTCACCAATCGTCTGACACCCCAACTTCCCCCACGCATCAAGAGCATGCTGGTATTCAGAGTCAGAAATACCTTTTCCAGTTAGTGTAGAATAAAATTTCTCTTTTGGTGGCAGTCTTGTTTCTTCAAACACAACCCAGTGATCAATGTGCTCATACGGATAGACACCTTTCTTAATCAAGTCTGGTTCAAAATATTTACTTGTTATTGGATACTCAGTCAGTCCTTCTGCCAGACTAGCAAGACCTAAAGACAAATGTTGCATGGAGTCATAAAATGCTAATTTATCTAATCTAAAAGTCAAGTATTTCTCAGTTGTCTGGGCAATGCAACTTATGTTTTTGTACGACTCGTCTACAGCCTGCATGATGATGTGTGAATCATATCCTTTGAGATTGTGGAAAAAGATTGGCAGTTTGTATGTCTTGGGATCTATTTTTAATAATAAGTTACAATTGTTATGTGCAGCGCCTCTGTAACGACCAGTTATGTGATCATGGTCACGAACTTTATCACCCTGGAGGGGTTGTTCACAAATCCAACACGTCTCAGCTGTATCAAATTTTAGTTTGTCTTCTTCTGTCATCACCAAAGGCATCTGACTTGTTGTGAGATACTGTACTACCTGACTATACAGATGTCTCATTTCTGTTAAAAACAGACATGCTGCATTTTCACCCCTGTAGATAACAGGCTCTGAATGAAGACCGTCTGACCTAACAACAATGTATCCAAAAGAACACACCACTTGGTCACTTAGTTTTATAGTCTTTGGTAATGACTCTGGAACAGGACCTTCATACGGAACAACTAATGATTCAAAATCTGCATACACTACAAACGGCAACTTTTGCTGATTCCCATAGTTCTTAAAATACACTTGACTACCAGGATCTGGGTACTTAAGTACAGTCTGTATATCATCAGGTGACCTGCAGTGAAAAACATGTTTGTGTGCCACTGCAATAGAGGAGAATCTTTGTAAACATTTTTTACAAACTTCCTGTTTCCCATTGTGTTTTGTTGTATGTCCATGAATTAGACGTGACATATTTCTGATAATTGTGTAGTGGAAGTTATTGTTATCACCGGCAGGGCCTATTAGCAACATGTCAACATGTCTATCTTCTGACTGTCCGTAGGTTGGGGCAATTGGGGATACTCTAATTGGTTGTAACTTGTTCTCAAATTCATTATCCCACACATACACATTTACAGATATACCAGGATTTAGTTTTTCAAACAAATCTATGTCCTCTATTTTAACAGGGAACTCAATGCCACTAAAATCGAGTTCATTTACAAATTTGGTGTAGTTAGATACACGTTCAGGTTTTGATTTTACAAAGTGTAATTTAGCAAGCACACACCACATGAAACAATAGTTGTCATTGTTCTGTATGTTGACGACAGCCTTTTTGTTTGCAACCTCTGTTGGCAGTGGCAACCACGATTTGCCTAATATAGGATGATACCTAGACTGCTTTAGTTGCAGTTCATGTACATGACCTTCATGCCAACCAGACCCCTTCATTTTTGCACTGTCAATTGCCTGGAGGAAGTCTGGTAATAGTCTGTCTCTAAACACGTTCTCCAATTCTCTTCTTGTGTTAACAGTGTGTTGTCTTGTTGATATATACGATACAATTACCTCACCGCCCATTCTAGTGAATTCGATTTTTGCAACAATCTGAATCTTAACACTGCCTGTGATAAGATTTTGCTGTATGACAGAAAAAGAGTTTTCTATTGATTCGTAAACATTATTAGTATTGGTTATGGGTAAGTTTGTTGTGTGAAACACGTTTCTTAAACTAGATGAGCCAGGGTTTTGAACATTGTCCGTCATTTTTATTTGTCCGACAAAATAATAAATGAAAAAATATTACTGCTGGCTCACCGTGTGTAATACCACTTTATTAATTGTAACACTGTCAATATAAACATTTAGTTTGCGTAGTTGTTTAAATATGCTATAACAAACTTCCCCTAACCAACCATAGTTGGTATCATCAACTTTAAAAGTAGGTGTCTTTAAATCAACTGTCATGTGCTCCACATCTGGATGCTCATCGACATAATCTAAAGTCACACTATATGTAGCATATATTTCTGATGGTGCTGAAAGGCTTATGTTAGTCTGTTTGGGTAATATTAAGTCAGTAAAATGCATAACATCTTTGAAACAGTGTGAGATATCAAGCACTTGTATGATTTGTCCGTCTGTCATTTTTATTGGACAAACAAATGTATAAATTGTTATCAAGCAGAATCATGTTTCTAGGAAATTACACTGAACAGTAACCTTTTACGTTTGCATCACTCCAGCATGTATTTTCTGTTCATGGTCAATGACATAAGGGACGTAATCATTAGAAGATTTAACCACTATACAGATTTGTCTCCCATAGACTATATGTGACTATATGTTTGCAATGGAGTATTCATTGTGGATATTGTTCCGGCTGTGACAGTGTACAGTGTTTGTGTGCCAGGTATGTACATTTGTTGGCTTAGCTCAGTGTCATGTCTCGTGTTTGTGTGTGTCATTGGATTATGCAGAGATTCAGAAATCTTTACAGTTGACTCAAACCCAATAAAAAACAGTGGCTCTTGAGAATCTCGCCATGCTCATAAGAATCTGTGATCGAGTGGGCTACTGAAAATGTACAATAAAACATGTGTTATTTATGTTCTCATAAAAGGGATTCGGTAAAGTAGAACGATTCATAGCGTCACTCAGACATACAAAAGACACTGTGAACGAACCCTAAAATAACTGAACTGAGTGTTGAGCTGTGTATTGATGTACACTGGCGTGTAGGTGTTTTTGTGTAAACATGTTCTGTGTGCGTCAGTGTGTACATATGTGTGTGTGTGTGTGTGTGTGCGTGCGTGTGTTTGTCTGTGTGTCAGTGCGTGTGTGTGTTATGTACCTCTAACAAAACCTGTTTGGCTTAAATAGCATGTTTTCAAAGTGACGGTTGACACACAACCTCCAGCTGGGAACTGAAAGCCGCTAAGCAGTACAGCACACAAAGCCTTACTCACCCAGATAGGGGTGTGGGTAATGGGTAAACATTAGGGCGGCATGATTGAGAAAAGTGTGTTATGATATCATTGTGTGTGTGTGCATATGTTTGTGTGCGTGTGTGTTTGTGTGCATGTGTGTGCGTGTCAGTGTGTGTCTGTGTTGTGTGTGTGTGTGTGTGTGTGTGGGGGGGGGTCTGTATAAAGCAAGGTATGATTTTCTGAGGTGTCTCTTTTCACCTTATTTACAGTCTAGTCATGTACACCAGTCCAGCCCACAGGGCGTGAAATTGAATAAGAGTTATTATCTCTCACGGGCTGGTGGGTTTCAATGACTCACGTCAGGCTTGTTTAGACAGTATGCACCCGGAAGAAAAATCTCGGTGCAGACAGACAGGTGTTTATGACTCACTGTAGGCAAACAAGTCTACAGCTTTTTCATGTTACTGTACACTGGATTAAATGATTGATTGTACATTGCTTAACATCCCGACAGCAACAAGGCTTTCTCAGGACGTGCCTGCACTGCTTGTGAAAAAAAAAAAAACAAAAAAAACAGAACATTGAATGTATGTCGCCAGCCGGTCAAATACATTAAATAAACCTAACACATGGGGCCTAAATAAAGCTAAGACCATTTACAACACACATCCAATATCAAGAGCTACAGGCAGTGCAGACAGTAGGGAGAGTTTTAAAAAGGCAAATACAGGTGAATGGACAAAGGGTAGACAGAAACACATGCCCCAGAATAGAGAGAAAAACCCACCCTGTGGGGCTGACCAGGGTGACCCTGGGAACTAAAAAATACCTAACCCCACCCAAGTCCCTACACTGGATTAAAGAGACAGGTACGTAATAGCACATCTATATAGACTTTTAAATCAGACCTCTTTCTCTATGTGAGGTGGCTATGAAGACATGTATGTTACCTACAGACGGCACCAAGGGTAACAACACAAACATTAGTAAGCAGACAACAGGCCTATTCAGCCAAACAAAAGAGCGACGACATTATCGCTTGAAAATTATGTCGAAAATTATATTCATAAATCTTGGAGCCTCCATGAGTTGGGCAGAGTATTCGAAACTGAAATGCTAATCTATACGTTGCTCGTGGCAAATGATCACAGTCAAGACCCTCAGTCTACTCATAATGTGAGTCCTGAGAGTACAGCTGACTGAAACGTTTTACAACGGAAGTCAAGCCTGGAGTCTTGGGGGCTCTTGAGGATCTGTTGTTTATGTACTCAGACAGGTGTCTGTTTAAAGCAGTGAGTAATGTGTCTATTTTCAGCTTGAAAGCGTAGTAACAGTCTAAAACATATACACCACCCACGGGCGCGTGAACTATAGCTCGAGTCAGGCATCAGTTATGCACCCAAAAGAAATATCTTACAATCTGTGTGTGTGCGTGTGTGCGTGCGGGCCCTGTGTATGTGTCTGAGTGTGTCCGTGCGTGTGTGTGTGTGTGTGTGCGTGAGTGTGTCCGTGCGTGTGTGTGTGTGTGCGTGCGTGCGCGTGTACGTGCGTGTGTCAGTACTGTTTATAATAAAACGGTTGAGTTGTACTGACAATGTTGTACAAAGCACATTTCGGCTATGCATAAGAGAACATTCACCGTTTCAGAAATTGTACTGCAGTAAAATAATATTAGATAAGACCCGCTAGCATACTCGCTAGGAGAGAGCTAACAAACAAAAGTAGACTAATAGTTGTAAACACGGGTTATGCCTGGAGACCGAGACTCTTGAGGATCTGACCTGTGTCCACTTATAAAAATCTAGGCTTGTGAGGATCTTAGACTCTGTAAAACCTCATACACTCGGTGCAAGGCAGTCAGCTACTGGGGCGTTTTACCGTCTACTCGATTTCACTTCCCGGTTCAGTGTTTACTGTAGCTATGGGTTCAGAGCTTTAAGGGTAAAGTTCATAAACATTAAAACAAATTAACAGTACATGTTTAAGTGTTGTCAGAGACAATAGTTATAGAGAGAGACAATAAGAGAGGACTAATGTATCAAAAATCAAAAAGGCCGCACTAATCATGGTCGCCACTTTTCAAAAAACAAAAGGGTGATTATGTGGTAATAGAGAGGTTAAGTGATGTCACAGATTTTAATTTCAATAAAGGCAGAGATTTATAGATCGGTGCGGCCTTATTGAAATTTGATTCTTAGTCCTCTCCTATTGTCTCTCTCTAGTGTTATGCGCCCACTAATGACAGTGATGAGGAAGAGAAACAAGAGTTCTACGACCGAGTCAGAGTGCCTTGGACAAATGTGCGGAGCGAGACATCACCATCGTCATGGGCGATTTTAATGCCAAAATAGGGGAGGACAACGCCGGATATGAAGAGGTGATGGGGAGACAGGGACTAGGCTCGGAGATGAGTGAGAACGGAGAGAGGTTTGTAGACTTTTGTGCTCTAAACCGACTTGTCATTGGAGGCAGCATCTTCCCACACAGAAGAATACACAAAGCAACTTGGGTCTCACCTGACCATACAACAGAGAACCAAATAGACCATATCTGCATTAGCAAGAAATTTAGAAGATCCCTTCAAGATGTTCGAGTGAGGAGGGGAGCAGATGTCGCCTCCGACCACCATCTGCTTATCTTAAGAATGAAGCTCAAGCTAAAGAAAAGCTGCACAGAGACAACAAGAAGACCGCGCTATAATGTAGGCCTCCTGAGAGAAACTGGAGTTAGAGAAGAGTTCAAACTGGTGCTGTCCAACCGGTTTCAAGCGCTACAGGAGCTAGTAAATGAAGAGGAGGCGGTCACCACAGAGCAGCAGTGGAAGGCAGTTCGAGAGGCGCTGAACTCAACCTGCAAAGACACTGTAGGGTTCAGGAAACACCATCACAAGGACTGGCTGTCAGCACAGACTTTGAAGAAGATAGAAGCGAGGAAGCAGAAGAAAGCAGCTGTCAACAACAGTCGCACGAGAGCAGCCAAAGTAAGGGCACAGGGGGAATACTCGGAAGCCAACCGCGAGGTGAAGAGGAGTATCAGGGCAGACAAGAGGGCCTACACAGACAGCCTGGCAGCAGAGGCAGAAAAGATTGATTGATTGTACATTGCTTAACGTCCCGACAGCAACAAGGCTTTCTCAGGACGTGCCTGCACTGCTTGTGAAAAAAAACAACCAACTAAACAGAACATTGAATGTATGTCGCCAGCCAGTCAAACACATTAAATAAACCTAACACATGGGGCCTAAATAAAGCTAAGACCATTTAGCAACACACATCCAATATCAAGAGCTACAGGCAGTGCAGACAGTAGGGAGAGTTTAAAAAAGGCAAATACAGGTGAATGGACCTCGGGTAGACAGAAACACATGCCCCAGAATAGAGAGAAAACCCCACCCTGTGGGGCTGACCAGGGTGACCCTGGGAACTAAAAAATACCTAACCCCACCCAAGTCCCCCAGGGCAGACCCGGGTGGGGAGAGGCAGAAAAGGCAGCTGGCAGCGGCAACATGAAACAGCTCTACGACATTACCAGAAGATTGTCAGGCAAGTATGGCCATACAGAAAGACCAGTAAAAGACAAAGAAGGCAAGCCTATTGCAGACAGAGCAGACCAACTCGAGAGATGGGCCAAGTATTTTGAAGAGTTACTGAACAGACCTAGCCCACCCGACCCCCCAGACATCCAGCCAGCAGAGACCAACCTACCCATCAGCTGTGACAGACCCAGCCAGGAAGAGATCAGAAGAGCAGTGGCATTCTTGAAGAACGGCAAAGCAGCAGGCCCAGATGGCATCCCAGCGGAGTCTCTGAAAGCAGACCTAGAGACAACAGTGGAGATGCTGTACCCACTGTTTGGAAAGATCTGGGAAGAGGAGGTGATGCCGGCTGACTGGAAGGAGGGGTACCTAATCAAGCTTCCCAAGAAAGGCGACCTCAGCAAGTGTTCCAACTACAGAGGAATCACCTTGCTGTCAGTACCAGGAAAGGTCTTCAACAGGATCATCCTGGAGAGAATGAAGAGCTCTGTTGACCCCCAGCTGAGAGACCAGCAAGCAGGATTCAGGAAGAACCGATCATGTACAGACCAGATCGCCATTCTCCGCATCATCGTGGAACAGTCTCTGGAGTGGAGCTCCCCACTGTAGGTCAACTTTGTGGATTATGAGAAAGCATTTGACAGTGTGGACCGAGAGACTCTGTGGAAACTCCTACGACACTACGGTGTACCCACAAAGCTCGTCCACCTGATCAAGAGCAGCTACGATGGCATGACATGTCGCGTGATCCACGAAGGGCAGTTCACCAGGGAGCTCCAGGTCAGAACCGGTGTCAGGCAGGGGTGTCTGCTGTCTCTGTTCCTCTTCCTACTGGCCATAGACTGTGTCATGAAGATGACCACAGAGCACAGACGAAGTGGAATACAGTGGACACTGTGGACACAGCTTGACAACCTCGATTTTGCAGACGACTTGGCATTACTGTCCCACACTCATCAACAAATGCAGGACAAGACCACGAGGCTTGCTGACATCTCGTCTCAAGTGGGCCTCACCATTCACAAACAGAAAACAAAGACAATGAGGCTGAACGCAACCAGGGAAGAATCAGTCTTGCTTGCTGGCACCCCGTTGGAGGAGGTGGAGTCCTTCACCTATCTCGGGAGCATCATAGACAAAAAAGGCGGCACTGATGCAGATGTCAGAGCACGAATCGGTAAAGCCAGAGCAGCCTTTCTCCAGTTGAAAAAAGTGTGGAGCTCCAGAGAGCTGTCACAACACACCAAAGTCCGGATTTTCAACTCCAATGTAAAAGCAGTTCTCCTATATGGAGCAGAGACTTGGAGATTGACAAAAACCACAGTCAACAGAGTACAGACCTTCATGAACAGTTGCCTTAGAAGAATTTTGAAAATCCACTGGCCAGAGAAGATCAGCAACGTCAGACTCTGGGAGAGAACAGAACAGATAACAGCAGAGAATGAAATTGGGCGAAGAAGATGGGGATGGATCGGTCACAGTCTGAGAAAGCCAGCTTCCAGTATCACTAGGCAGGCATTGTCATGGAACCCCCAGGGAAAGAGGAAAAGAGGTAGGCCGAGAAACTCCTGGCGTCGAGACCTCCAAGCAGACATCAAGAGACCTGGAGTAGAATCGAATGAGAAGCACAGGACAGAAGTTGCTGGAGGTCTCTCGTCGACGGCCTATACCCGGGTAGGGGTGACAGGCGTAAGTAAGTAAGTAAGTAAAAGTCCAAACTCAATGATATGGTTACATTAAACCAGTTTCTGATCTATGTCACATATGGCATGTGGTGCCCTGACAGGCCACGGAACACAGTGCCGTTTCCGTACTGTACAGTCTCTTAGCCATAGTCAGTCCCAGGCATCCCCTAATATTTCAATCCCCTAAAAAACACTACTGCCCACCAGCTGCACATTTGCCATGCACAAAATAACAATAAAAACAGCACATTGACTGTCTCATTTCTTGGCTATGAACCCGATTCCTTACCAACCCCACACCCAAGCACAGCTGAAATCAGCGTGCCCCTCAAATCACTACGTCAACGGCAACTCAACATAGGCCCACAATTGTCCACTGGATAAGCTCAGGATGGTATGAATCAAAGCACCAAACATGTCTCCTCTCATCTAACCAGAAATTTCCAGCAAATTCTAACATTCAGCCCTACTACAAATTTTCAAACAAGGCAACAATTATTTTTAAAAACACCGGTCCTTGCACTGCCTGAACTGGACAAATTTGACTATGTAATGTGACCACCAGAGCATGTGTCAGTGAAGACTTACTTCCCCTGTACCAATCGAAATGACTTTTCACCGCGTTTCTGCGTGTGCGGAAGAGGCATTTCGATGCAATGAAAATGTTTCGTTTCTTGTGCATTTCGTTTCTCCGTGTAGGGAAGCCTTTAGCATAACTAGATGGCCGCCACGACTGGCGTGATGACGTCAGCTTCCCGAGCCCTATAAATAGAAGGGACCTAAAAATACACAAAATATGCTAAAATTTGAATATATTCCTACACCCATAGTGCAAACAATGAGCTTTTAGCGGCGGGAATATTCTCTGGCGGCCACTGTCGGGTTTTTTTTTTTTTTTTTTTTTTTTAAGTTCCAAAAACCTGCTCTGATTATGGGATATGGCCCATCTGCAGGACGGAGGCTCAGAGGTAATAAGCCTCATAGTCAAAGGGAAACAACCCACCCTTTGCACTCACTCTATGCAACCAAGCGAGTACGAAATTAAAAATACTTTTGTATTTTGTCCTGTCACATACAGTATGTTGAACTTTTTGTAGGCTGCGTGACTATCACTTCATCGTCTGATTTTTGGGAGGTTGGACTGTCACCTGTCCCTGCCACTTCCTGCCACTTGTTTGATTTTTAGAGGCTAGTACTGAAGTAACATGTCACCGTCAGGCATGCTGCTGACAAAAAACAGCAAATTCTCAAACGCGACTGGCTCCAGGGGGTCAACTTTGCTATAAAAGGATGTAAATCTATTATTATTATTATTACATGGTATTTATATGGCGCATTTTTCATATTTATAATATAACTCAATGCGCAGAATGTAGCCGCGAACTGAACCCAACAAGCACACTCACGTGAATCTCACACATTCACTCACACACTGTACATAAACACAGAACATTCACGTGGTGCTAAGGGCAAGCTCAAGCGAGCTACTGACGGTATTTGGAAATCGTTTTGTATTTGAAATTTTATTAAGTTGGCTGAAACTGATACCAAAGTGAAGGGGGAGGAAGAGCCGGAGTACCCGGAGAAAGACCCCCCGACGGTCCGCCGAATTAACGGTGACACTTACTAGAGGAGAAAAATCTACGCAGAATGATTCCACCAAGATGTCCATGCACCCAGGGAAGATTTTCACCATCATAGATATCTCATTCACCTGCTGAGGATCACGTGAGTAACATCAAATCAGGGGATATAGTTCAGAACAAAGTTTCTGTTTTTGGGTTGGTACTTTTGTCTGTTATTGGGTGTGTGAATAATATGTTGGATCTCTATGTTTTCACACACACACACACCAGACACATACAGAGAAATAAATGTCACATAAACTATTGCATCCTGCGGCTGATTTTATACAATTTGCTTATTGTCCTATGAAGGCTACAATACAGATTAGGGAGATAGATCAACCATTTTAGTTCAAGGGTGGTGCCAAAATAGCTTGGCGATTGAGGCGCCAAGCTATTCTGGCACTACCCTTGAACTATCATAGTCAAACTAATTTCAAGCAGTACGGTATCAGGATGAAAGGGATAAATAAAGTGCAATTTTGTGTATTTGTCAAACAGACACAACATTTTGTGCAGAATGTAGCGGGAAAGGAACTGACAGACAAACAGAATGTATATTTTGTATTCTTTTATTGAAGTGACCTACATTATTGACTTTAAAAAAAGTGGGTGCACTAACACCCATGATACATGTACAGTACCATATGGCCCTAAATAGAAAGTATGGATGCACTCATACTCATGACATATGCATGAGGATTTTCAATCCATATTGTGGAAAGTATGCGTATAGTGCATGATTCCCACGATGTACCCAATGAGCAAGAGGCCATCGGGCTGCCATTGGCCCATGCACAGATGTGCGTGGGCCAACGGCAGCCGATGTCAGTCTGATGGCCTTTGCGCACTGGGTACTCCTTGTTTAGTTTACAGCAACATATGATGAAGATACATGGTGGTTCATAATGATGAGTGACATAAATGGATGGCCATATCAGGGAGGACCAAATATTCTAAGACACTATTAGCCATTCAGACTATCATCCAAGTGAAATATTGAAGCCCACTGTTTTTTCCCTGCTGATAGCACAAACAAACTCAGTTCCAGGAGTCCACTGAAATATTAATTTTTCTCTAAAATGTATTTTTTCGAAAAATACTTACCGATGACATGACTGTCAGGAAATAGTCTACTTGCTTACCAATTTTAGCCTAAGACCCAAAGGGTCCCCCCAGGAGGCTCTCGGGGATCCCTAACAGGGACGAGAGTAGCCTCCCATGCCCATCCGTTCACGTGCCACGTGGTGCATCCTTTAGCCAGTTGTCTACGGAGCTACCAGCGGCAAGCGGGGAGGAGGGAGGGACCTCAGAGTCATGTCATCGGTAAGTATTTTTCGAAAAAATACATTTTAGAGAAAAATTAATTTGTTTCCTCAAAAACATTACTGATGACATGACTGTCAGGAAGAATGACAAAAAGGAGGAGGGCGCCGCACAATCCCTTCAGAAATCTCTCCAGGGACGAAAACGGCCCGTCACTTCTGATCACACACTCCCGACAATTTTAGCGAAGTGCATACCTAAGGCGCCAAGGGCGCCTGGAGGGAGTGTTGTGCCGCAGAGATGTCACCCACCAGTGTGAGGTTGTCGTGTTGGACTGTCAGGTCCTGAAGGTAGAAGCGGGCGAAGGTAGATTCAGCCTGCCACCCCACTGCAGCCACAATGTCCTTAACAGCACAGTTGCGGTCAAAGGCGAGACTTGCGGCCATAGCGCGAACTTCATGGGCGCGAATCCTGAGTGTCTCAGCTCCCTGTGCGGAGAGGTCGCGATAGGCGGACCGTATGACCCAGCAGAGCCAGGAGGAGTATCGTTTGGGCTGAGATGTCGGTTTTGCCGGTGGTCAGCGGCAAAAAGAGACAAGTCCGTCCCCTCCGGAAGGACTTGGAGCGACGCAGGTAGATACGAAGTGCACGCACCGGATCTTGCTGCCGAGTCTCCCAAGGGAAGTCGGGCCCTTTAAGCGGCCGAATAGAGATGACCTGAGCTGCCATCAAGGGAGATCTAGTCTTAGCGAGAAAGGAAGGATCGGGGAGCAGTTGAACGGAGCCATCCACCCGGAACTGCATGCAAAAAGGTCGCGACGACAGAGCATGGATCTCGCTGACATGAGCTGCCGTGGCGAGGGCCACCAGGAAGCAGGTCTTCCGAGTCACGTCCGCGAAGCGGGCCAGGTGGAGCGGTTCAAAACGGTCCGAATTCAGCCAGGTGAGGACCCAGGGAAGGTCCCAGCACGGAACTAGCGAGCGGGGAACCGGACGCTGCAAGCCAAAATGCACCATTAGGTCGGCCAGGAGCTGAAATCATGACGGGACTTTTAGGTATCTATCGGCCTGTTGTTTCCTACCGACCCGGAAAAGCGGTTCCAATGGGATTAATGAAGCACTTGTTGTCCCGATTGACGTCATCTAAGGGCCCGTAAGTTAGAGGCACAACACCCCTCCTTTAACTTAGCTAAAGTCCCGTTGTAAGTCGTATTCCAAGATGGCTGCGCCCTTACTGCTGGCTATTCATCGAGCACAATTGAGAAGGAGGGACCGCATTTTCAGGGATAGAACTAACCCTTTGGACCACTACGACGACGTAAAGCTGCACAAGAAGTTTAGATTTACGCGTCAACAGATTTTTGATATAATTGATGCGGTAAAAGACGAAGTGGATGTGGCGAATCATGTCTGTGCCATTTCTTACTACGCTATGTAGTGCACTGTGGGTGTGCTGCCTTCACGTGTTTGTTTCCGCCACCGCAGTGTGCAGGCAGCTCTGCTTGTCAAGTCCAATGTAGATGTACGTTAGGTAAGGAGTACCTAGTAGGCTCCCATAGTATGAGGATCTATGTCTCTCCGACAACGGTGGGTTTGGGTTATACCCATCGGTGTACATGGTCAATGAAAGTTATGCAAACTTCCTGGGTCAGTTGCAGTTATGCGGACTCCTCAACGATGATTTCCAGATGCCCACAGGACAAAACTAGAGGCTTCGCATGCGCATTGGGAGGGCTTCCCCCAAAAAATAAGTCAAGGTCACTAGTCTATAAATAGTTGGGACTTTAGCTGCCGTCCCTGTAAATTCCTTCTGCGAGCCCGTCATGAATTCCATTTGACTGGCGTTGTTTACGGGACCGTTCCTAAAAAGACGATTGGGTTTGTGGTCCTGTTAATGAAAAGTCCCGACATGATTTCGGCCCCTGGTCCTTGCAGGCACCGGGGTCAGGACGGCCGAGGTGACAGTAGGTGTCGGCAATCATAGAAAGGTAGCCGCAGATCGTGATGGGAGCCAAACCTTGGTCCTGGAAGAGCCAGAGAAAGAAGTCCACGAGATGAGGAGTCGTCAGGTCGACGGGGGAGAGGCGACGGTCAGAGCACCAAGTACGTAGCACCCGCCACTTTCCCTCGTAGACACGTCTGGTGGAAGGTCTGCGAGCTGTAGCGATAGCGTCCACTGCCGCACTCGAGAAGCCTCTAGCGGAGAGGGCTTGCCGCACAATCGCCAGGCGTGTAGAAGAGGCTCGGGGCAGGGGTGGAAGAGTGGCTGGCGGGGCTGCTTGAGCATCGTGCGCGGGGTGGGAAGCGGGAGGGGAGGGTCCGTGGCAAGACTGAGCAGGTCGGTAGTCCATGATCTGGTCCAGGAAAACGGGGCCACCAGAAAAAGGACTGCGTTGCATCCCCAGAGCTTGAGCAGGACTTTGGGGACCAGGACCGTCGGAGGGTAGGCGTAAGCGACCAGCCCGTCCCAAGGGCTCGAAAGCGCATCCAAAGCGCAGACTGCCAAGCCAGAGGGTCTGGAATCGGGGAGACGAAGAGGGGAAGCTGGTGGTTCCACCTCGTGGCAAAGAGATCGATGAGGGGAGTCTCCCAATGGTCGCAGATCAGGCGAAAGATGTCCCGGCGCAGGGTCCATTCTGTGTGAAGAAGTTGACCCCACTGCGAAAGGGAATCGGCCAGGACGTTCAGGTGTCCTGGAATGTGACGCGCTCAGAGGGAAATGCCACGGTCCTCGCACCAGCGAAGGAGTCAGTAGAGGAGGATGCAGAGGTCGGGGGAGCGGGTGCCTCCCTGCTTCTGTATGTATGCAACGACTGTGGAGTTGTCGGAGAGGATGAGGAGGTCCTGTGCCCGAAGATCGGATTCCCAAGCGCGGAGGGCCTGCCAAACTGCATTCAGTTCCAGCCAGTTGATGTGCCGGGAAGCCAGGTTCGCGGTCCAGCGGCCGGCCGTTGAGCGAAAACTCGGAAGAAGGTGAGCGCCCCAACCGGCGAGACTGGCATCGACGCAGAGAGACGGGGCAGTGGTGAGGTCAGGGGGATCCCGGAGCCAAGCCAAGAAATGTCCGTCCAGCGAAGCAGATGGGGCCGCAGCATAGGAGAGATCGGCACCAGGGTAGAGAGATCGCCGTAGGACGGTCTCCAGTGGAGGAGAAGATGCAGTTGGAGAGGACGGGAGTACAGACGACCGAGGGGAAGGAGATCTGCCACCCGCACACATCAGGCCGAGGAGCTGGAGCCACACTCTGGCGGGGACAGCCGCTTCCTGAGCTACCAAACGGCTAGATCGGTGAGTTTCTGGATCCGAGGCTCGGGAAGCCACACCAGGCCCGAGTCGCACCAGGTTGAGGTCGGTCACAAACTCCATCCCCAGGTGAACAAAGTGGCGTGAGGGCGAGAGGTCCGACTTGTCTGCGTTGACCAGGAAGCCCAGGCGAGATAACAGGAGGAGAAGAGCGTCCCTGTCCTTGAGAAGAGAGACCACTGACTGATTCCGCAGAAGCAGGTCGTCTAAATAGTTGGAGATCGGACTGGAGGATGACCGTCGGGCTCTGGCAACCACGGCGTCCATGATCCGCATAAAGACCCACAGGCTGAGGTTGAGACCAAACGGGAGGGCCCAAAACTGGTAAACGGTCCCGTCGATGGCAAAGCGAAGGTATCGGCGGGAAGCGGGATGCATGGGGACGTGCAGATAAGCATCGGCCAGATCCAGACTGACGGCAAAGTCCATGGGCTGAACGGTGGCACGAAGGGCCCTGGCTGTCTCCATGCGGAAGGACGGGGCGGCAATGAACCGGTTCAGGGCGGAGAGATCGATGATCGGCCTCCACTTGCCTCCAGGCTTGGGGACTATGAAGAGACGGCTGTAGAAGGCGGGGGAGTCGTGCCGAGCGACGACCTCTGTCGCAGCTTTCCGTAGGAGAGCGGAGACCTCCCTGCGAAGGGCGTCGGCCTTGGTCCGGTCGGACGGGATCTCGGTCCACAAGAGGGAGCGATGAAGCGGAGGTGGGGACTGAAAGGAGATGAGGAGACCGTCCGAGACAGTGGAGAGGATCCATGGGTCACCTGGAAGCAGGGAACGCCAGGCGTCGCCATGCAGGGCGAGCCTCCCGCCGACAGGAGACCCCAAAGCGGTCGGCGGGGGCGGAGGCGGGAAGTAGTCAGGGGGCCCTCCCGCGCCCAGGGCGGCGGGCGGGCTTGGGCCAGGATGGGGCGGCAGGGCGGACGCGGCCAAGGGCGGGCGCACGCGCAGAGGCGCGGGGCCAGGAGACAGAGGAGGGGGCCGCCGCGGAGGGTCTGACGAACTGCAGGGCGCGACCCACAGCCTTGCGGGTTGGCGGAAAGCGAGGAGGGGGAGCGCTGGGCCAACGGTCCTTGTTAGCTTCCTTCAGGGACTGCCAGGAGGGGCCGAAAAGGAGCGGGGCGCCAACAGGAGCACGGCGGAGCTGCGACTTCACATCGGGGGGAAGGCCAGGGCAGGCATGGAGAACCACATTATGCCGCATCAGGTCACAGTTGGTGGCGGCTGCCATGGAGTTGACGGACGAATGGTAAGCCGCTCGGTTGGCCGCAACGGCCAAGGTATGGAGATCCGACAGCAGGGGAGGAAGAGGAGGGAGCCAGTCCGCCTCGATACGGTTAATGAAGGCTTGGGTGAGAAGCTCTAAAAACCCCGAACAGGAGAGGGAGTTCCGGATGAGGGAGGCGGTGCGTTCTAAGCCGCGAGGTAAGGTCCGCTTGAGCTGGGAAGGGCCGCCCGCGAGCACAAGCGCAGGCGGATCCACCGGTGGCAGAGGGCACAAAAAGGATTGCAAGTGGCCAGAGTACCAGGACTGCCGAAAGGCGATGTCGACACCGGAAGGCCAGTGGCGATTGGAGAAGAAGTCCGAGTCAGACGCGGAATCTCGTTGGAGGTGAGCAGAAAGAGCGTCAGCCAGGTCACGGAAGGCAGGCGGCTGGGGAAGAGACTTGAACTTCTTAACTTGATGGGCAGCGTCTACAAAGGCAGCAACTTTCCTCTTGAGCGGGGGGGGGGGAGGAAGGGCAAGCATCCGCGGGAAGGCAAGCCGCGATGAGACGGGCCGCGTCGTCCAAGGCGCGTAGCGTCTTGCCACAAGGAGTGGACAGGGCAGCAGGAGATGCCGATTCATCCACCGGAGAGGGCGAACGACTGCCCGAGCCAAGAAAAGCCGAAACGGAATCCTCCAGAAGCAAACTTAAGGTCTCAACGTCGACGGCGGGCTGAAGCGGTGGACGAGGAGAAGACCGAAGAACGGAGGGCGGAGGCAACCTGACCCGCGGGGGAGGCGGTGAGGGAGCCAAAGGGCTAAGCCGCCGATGCCGCGGGGACGCTGGCAGTGAAGGGCGCCGAGAGCGAGGAAGACAGCGGTCCGGAGGAGAACGACTGCGACGAGCACAAGGCGAAGAAGTCCAGTCGTCCCTACGACTCCTACGGGAGGAGCGCGGAAGGGAGGGGCGCCGAGGGGACACCCGCCGCGGAGAATGACTACGCCGACGGGAAACACAGGAGGAAGTCGAGCAGGAGGACGACGAATGCTGGGCGCTGCGTCTATCCACGCGACGAGGGCTATGACGTCGATCCACGAAGCGGCGCCCGGAGGAACGTGAAGTGTGGGGACGGACCGTCCTGTCACGAGGGGTATGAAAAGGCGTCAAAGGTCGCGGTGCCCGGGGCTCAAGGAGGGGGCACAAAGCCGGCTGGGCGACTCGCCGTAGGAGTCAGTGGGCTTAGAAGGAGGGGTCACAAGGCCGACGTGTTCACTAATAGGCGACAAAGGTCGCGGTGCCTGGGGCTCAAGGAGGGGGGCACGTAACCGGCTTGGCGACTCGCCGTAGGAGTCAGCGGGCTTAGAGGCTGGGGCCGAAAGGCCAACGCGTGTACTAATTGGCGACAAAGGTCGCGGTGCCCGGGGCTTAAGGAGGGGGGCACGAAGCTGGCTGGGTGACTCGCCGGAGGAGTCAGCGGGCTTGGGAGGGGCCACAAGGCCCACGCGTCTACTAATAGGCGACAAAGGTCGTGGTGCCCGGGGCTCAAGGAGGGGGGCATGTAGCCGGCTAGGCGACTCGCTGGAGGAGTCAGCGGGCAAGGTCGGTGCGGACACCGTAGCATAAACAGTCTTACCAGGAATACGAGGCGTGCATTTCCCCCAAGTCCGAGGAGGGAAGCTTGAACAAGTCCCGGTGTGCCGCGGTAGGTCCCAAGGAAGGCGGACAGTCGCGGACAGGCGTAGGCCGCTCGCGCCGGTAGAACTTCCAGAGTTCAGACCAAAGATCCTCCGGCCACGAAGAGCAGACAGCGCAGACGAGGTCAGAGGCGCAGCCGGAACACGGTAAACACACTGTGTGCCGGTCACTAGGCCACTGGAAGTCGCCGCAATGGGGACAGGTGCGCACTTGGTAACTGCAACACATACCCAAACATGAAAGGCGACCGGCGGCGGGTAATTAACCCCGCCCTTCAAAGTTCCGAAATAGGTAACGAGTGAAACTTACTGCGAAACGCGGAAGAAAACAAAGAGTAGTTCGAGTCGAGACCGACGTCCGGCCCAGCCGGGCGAGACGTAGGAAGCGGCCGAGACTTTACCTTTCCATGGCGGAGTGGCGGAGCGTCGAAGCACAAACCACCGCTTGCGACGGGAGTCTAGATGGCTCCAGGCCCAGCAAACAGTACGAGGCACAGACGAAGCTAGGCAGAGAAGAAGGAGGCCACGCAAAGCAGAGGAAGACGGAAGGCAAGGAGGACGGCCGGTGAGGGACGGTCGCACCGTACACAGTCTCGGAAGGTCAGGGTCTAGGCTCTACAAAACGCGTGCGTATGCTAACAAAGAAGTAGACAACTGGCTAAAGGATGCACCACGTGGCACGTGACCGGATGGGCATGGGAGGCTACTCTTGTCCCTGTTAGGGATCCCCGAGAGCCTCCTGGGGGGACCCTTCGGGTCTTAGGCTAAAATTGGTAAGCAAGTAGACTATTTCCTGACAGTCATGTCATCGGTAATGTTTTTAAGGAAACAATTGCATTCACCATTTGGACTTCCAGAAACATAACTTTGCCTTGACCTGTGAAAAACTTCCTGGTATTTGGTGATGGGTGAGTGGATATGGTCCCTATGTTGTGGAGATGGCCTTGACCTCATGACCTATTGCTGTATCGTGCCCTTCTGTCCAGTCCATAACTCTTTGAGCTGCACAGCACAGTCCAGGTCCCGCAGTGCAGCCTTGGCCTCATCATGACACTCCTTGTGGGTGTTGGCAGCCAGGTTTAATAACTGTTCCGTGCCAAGCTCCAAGATGGCTGCGTTGTGCTCCCGAGTTCGTGCAACAAGGTTTCGCAGTGCCATGCATGCTTGTTTCTGCAACAATCAGACCATAACAGTGTGAATTGAGCATGCAGTACTGTTTATTTATCAATTCCCCTGTGGATGAAGCCGCCAGTGTTGTTAACGGAGGATGCATGCACAAGGGGGTTAAAACATTACAAGAGTTGCGTAAAATACACGCAATACTAAAATAAGAAAGGGACTAAATGAATGAACCACACAGCTGTGCTTGTCTCAATGAGCAGCAGATATGTATAGAAACTACATACAGTGTGAAAACAGAATTTTAATCCATTCAGCCCTAACACACTTCAACAAGATATGGAACAAGAAGATATGGATTAAAGATGATAGTTTAACTCTTTCCAATCGGAACGCTTCCGGTTTAGCGTTAGCCCAAACAAACCCTTAGCCATCAAAACGCTTACGTTATAGCATTATGCTTGTGCTGTCTATAGACTAGTCACTAGTATTCTAGGGTTGCATTGTTTTAAAAAATCGCATGAAGCAGAGCTATCGGTCTGAGTGAAGCAACCACTATAACATGTATCACCAACTATTTCTAAAATATCTGAAAGTGAATGCCCTTGTCTGATGGTGTCGGAACAAGACCAAAGTACCAGACAACGTGCCTTGGATTGTCTCCAACGATGAGCTTGTTCGATCCTTTAATGAGTGCAGTTTCAACAGTGATTTTTAGCTAATAAATTTGTGATTCAAGAAAGGACAGATCTCTTATGTGATTTCTTTGCTTGTGGAATACAATTTTCTGCCATGTTGGTGAGTAAATCTGGTTTTTCGTTGCATGTGCTTACACTGTTGCTACCCAAAGCACGTTCCTCATTTTTTGCTCCGCCATGTTTGTTCTGTTGCATAATAATCAAATTGGTTCGACTTCCACTAAACTGACGCACAAACATGTGCAGTTCTGAAAAGTACTTTTAATGCTCTTTCCAACGATACCCAATTTATCTATGGTTGTTAGCTTGGGAGGCTGTGAAAATTAATTCAATCTACCCCTAAAATGTACGTCACCAGGGAACACACGTCCTTTTCCTGCTACGTCTGCAGGGAACTGACTCGCTGAGAATGTTACGATGGGAAAGAGTTAAGGGTGGTGCCAGAATAGCTTGGTGCCTTAGGCACCAAGGTATTCTGGACCACCCTTAAACTATCATGATCAAACCATATCTTCTTGCACTCTTGAAGCTATTCTGGAACCACACCTTAAATTTATAGTAGATCTGCCTCCTGAATTGTCATGTAGTCTTAACAGAACATCTCCAAAGATCGGCAATTTTGACCCTAGGGCTAAATGTGTTGAACCATGATTTTTCATCCTGTCCACACAAATTTCTCCTACCTGCACAGCCAACTCCTGTGGGTGTATTTTCATGGCCTGCACAACTGCCTCATGACCTTGACACTGGATGACCTTGTGACAGTGAGCAGGGTTGCGCAGGGTCAAGGCAGTCAGGACCGCGCAGGCGCCCTCAGCGATGGCAGGGTTGCTACCATGTTTGATCATGGCGGCTGTTACGAGTTCCACGCCTCCCTCCTTCACCACAGCTACTTTTACCTGGTCGCTGCCTGCCAGCGCCCGTAACACCACCAGCGCTTGACGTACAATAGCCTGTAGAAAACACAAACATTATTGCTGATCTGGCTTCAAATGCACTGACCTGTTTTAAATAATATGTATTTTTCTTTAAAATGAATTTTTTCGAAAAATACTTACCGATAGCATTACTGTATGGAAATGTTACCTAGCTAGCCTAATTTTAGCCGTAATTTGGTTGTGTCCGTATATGGGAGTGTTGGCAGGTGAGGGGCGCCATAGCCTAGGCAGTAACCCGAGTAGCCTCCCTTCCGTCCCATCTGGGTACGAGCTCACTGGATACTCACCAGTTGGTTTCTTAGCAGACTGGCGAAAGCAGGGCAGGTGGGAGGGACCTCCGAGTAATGCCATCGGTAAGTATTTTTCGAAAAAATTCATTTTAAAGAAAAATAAATTTGTTTCCTCAAAACACATTACTGATGGCATTGCTGTAAGGAAGAATCCTGAAGAGGAGGTGGGTGCCGCTATAGCACTCCTAAACCCAAAAAACACTGGCCATCAGACCCGCCCTCCCTAAGCAAACTCCCGATGATTTTAGCTAAGATACCTACGGTGCCTAGGGCGCCGGGAGGAGTGTTGCACCGCTGCGATGTCTCCCACCAGCGAAGATTCTGCCGCTGGGCGGAGAGGTCCCTCAGTTAGAAGCAGGCGAAGGTAGTCTCAGCTCGCCATCCCACGGCCGCCACAATGTCTTTGACAGCGCAGTTGCAGTCGAAGGCGTGACTTGCGGCCATGGCTCTGACCTCGTGTGCCCTGATGTTCATACGTTTGGCCGCATCGAGGGCGAGGTCCTGGTAGGCAGGGTGAATCACCCATCGGAGCGAGGAGGAAATGGTCTGGGCTGAGATGTCACGTCTACCTGGGGACAGAGGGAGAAACAGGCGGGTGTGTCCCCTGCGCAGCGGATTGGTCCAGCGCAGGTACACACGTAAGGCTCTCACCGGGTCCTGTTGTCTGGTCTCCCGGGTGGAGTCTGTCACTCGTAAAGGGCGAAAGGACATCATCTGTGGGGCGGCCAAAGGCGACCGTGTCTTGGCCAGGAAGGCCGGTTCAGCTAGCAGTTGCACGGAGCCGTCCGTCCGAAACTGCAAGCAAGCTGGGCATGTCGATAGCGCGTGAAGTTCACTGACCCTGGAAGCAGTGGCAAGCGCCAACAGGAAGCACATCTTCCGAGTCACGTCCGGCATGCACGCCAACTGAAGAGGTTCAAAGCGATCCGAGTTGAGGCCCGTAAGCACCCATGGTAGATCCCATGGAAGGGCCGGGCGTTGCAGACCAAAGTGGGCCATCAGATCGGCGAGGTCTTTGCAGCTACCAGGGTCGGGCCAGCCCAAGTGCCGGTAGGTGTCAGCGATCATGGCTAGGTAGCCCCGAATGGTGATTGGAGCCAGACCCTGGTCGTTGAAGAGCCAGAGGAAGAACTCCGCCAGCTGGGGTCAAGTAGGTGGGGGAGAGTAGGTTGTCGCCACACCAGTCACACAGCACTCGCCACTTTCCCTCGTAAACTCATCTGGTCGAGGGTCTGCGGGCTGCAGCGATAGCATCCACTGCCGCACATGAGAAGTCTCTGCTGATGAGGGCTTGCTGCACAATCTCCAGGCGTGGAGGAGGAGACATTCGGGGCATGGATGGTACAGTGCCTGTCGAGGTTGCTTGAGCATCATGCGTCAAGTGGGGAGCTGCAGAGGGGGGCCCGTGGCGAGGTTCAGGAGGTCTGGGGTCCACGACTTGGTCCAGCAGAAGGGGGCCACCAGGAACAGGACTATGTTGCAGCCACAAGGCTTGAGGAGGACTTTGGGAACCAGCACCGTCAGTGGGTAAGCGTAGGCAACGAGTCCGTCCCAGGGGATGGAGAGTGCGTTGACTGCCCAAGCGAGTGGGTCTGGGTCCGGCGAGACGAATAGTGGTAGCTGACGGTTCCACCTCGTCGCGAAGAGGTCGATCATGGGAGCCTCCCACCTGGTCCCGATCATCCTGAAGATGTCCGGATGGAGCGTCCACTCGGTGTGGAGTAGCTGGCCACAGCGCGATAAGAGAGTCGGCTAGAACATTCAGATATCCCGGGATGTGTCTCGTGCGAAGAGCGATGCCCTGAACCTCGCACCAGCGGAGCACCTGGTAGAGAAGGATGCACAGCGAGGGAGAGCGGGTCGCGCCCTGTCTCAGGATGTAGGCGACGACGGTGGAGTTGTCGGACAAGACGAGGAGCTCCTGGCACCGTAGTTGAGACTCCCACGTCATGAGGGCCTGCCACACTGCCTTCAGTTCTAACCAGTTGAAGTGTCGGGACCGGAGATCTGAGGGCCAAAGACCCGGAGGCTGTGGAGAACATCGGGAGTAGGTGAGCACCTCAACTGGCGAGGCTTGCATCAACACAGAGGGACAACCGGGGAGGTGGCGAGGAAAGCGGGACCCTCTGAAGCGAGCCAGGCGTGGTCCCCCCAGCGCAGGTGGCGAGAACGTAGCATCGGAGGCACTGGGATCAGGGAATCGATGTCATCCTTTGAGGGTCGCCAGTGTAGAAACCGGTGCAGCTGCAGTGGGCAGCAGTAGAGACGTTCTAGGGGAAGGAGATCCGCTGTGGTGCTCATCAGGCCCAGAAGTTGAAGCCACACTCGGGCGGTGATAGTGTCCTCTCGAGCCACTTGCCGCGCCAGATTCCCCAACTTCTGAATACGCGCCTCTGGGAGCCGCACTTCGTTGAGGTCAGTACGAAACTCCATCCCCAGGTGTACGAAGCGGCGCGACGGCGTGAGGTCGGACTTGCCCGCATTGACAAGGAACCCGAGTCTGTCGAGCAGGGCGAGGAGCGCATCAGGGTTCTTCTCCAAGACGGAGTCTGAATGGTTCCTCAGGAGAAGACGGAGTCTGAATGGTTCCTCAGGAGAAGATCGTCGAGGTAGTTCGACGTGGGACTGGAAGACGTCCATCTGGCCCTGGCTACGACGGCGTCCATGATCCGGGTGAAAACCCATGGGTTGAGGTCGAGGTCAAAAGGAAACGCACGGAACTGGTAGACTACACCGGCGCAGGTGAAGCGAAGGTAGCGTCTGGCCGCAGGCTGCATGGGGACGTGGAGATACGCATCAGACAGGTCAAGACTGACGGCAAAGTCCAAGGGCTGCACTGTGGCGCAAAGGGCTCGAGCAGTCTCCATGCAGAAGGACGGGGCGACGATGAGCTTGTTCAACGTGGACAGGTCGATGACGGGGCGCCACTTGCCCCCCGGCTTGGGAACCATGAAGAGGCGGCTGTAGAAGGCTGGAGTGTTGTGCAACGTCACCACCTCTGTGGCTATCTTCCGCAGTAGAGCGGCGACCTCACTGCGAAGTGTGTTGGCCCTGAGCTGATCTGAAGGCACAGCAGTCCTGAGGGCGATCGGCGCAGAGGGAAGGGGGGGGGGGGGGGGCGATCGGAAGGAGAGCTGCAGTCCCTCGCAGACGGTCAACAGGATTCACGGGTCGTCAGGAAACAGCGATCTCCAGGCGTCGCTGCGTCGTGCGCGCCTCCTGCCGACAGGAGACCCGGGAGCGGTCGGCGGGGGCGGTGGAGGAAGACAGACAGGGGCCCTGCCTTGCCCGACGGGATGACGGGCAGGTCTAGGCCAAGCAGGGGCAGGGACGTCAGTGGAGGTGGGGGCAGGGAGCATGCGCCCAGCATAGCTGATTCTTCAACTCGGTTGGCAGCGAGCAAGTGTGCAGAACGGCATCTCGGCGCATCAGATCGCAGTTCACATCTGCGGCCCTAGGACATGCTGAACTTCCTTAATCCAGTGTGGGATTTTCAGTGGGGCGACCATCCCCAACCTAGCGCGTCCCCGTGTGGCGGATAGGGAAACAGCCTTCAGATATGGAGGTTAGCTGCGCAAGCAGTCGCGGACCAAATGGCGATGAGCTTACCAGGACGGGGTGGGGTAGCAGGTGGCACTGCTACCTCCACTGAAATTCCCCATGTGTCCAATGACGGGTTTATCATGCGATCAAGAGTCGCATAAAGCTCTAGCCACCCTGTGTTCCCAGGGAAGGTCGTATACCAGGAGCTAAGGGTGAGGTAACGCCAACAAAAACCTCGAATGCTGAAGACGGAGGACCCGGGCCGCACGGTGCATTCTGATAAACCACGGATCCACGCAAACCCGCAATCAGATAGTAGCACTGCGAAAGACAAGAAGAAAAAGAATCTGCGGCCATGGCATTGACGGCGGTGTGGTAAGCGGCCCGGTCGCCAGAACTGCCAATGCGAGGATGTCGGCCAAAGCGGCGAGAAGGCAGGATTCCAGGCCTCCTGAACACAACGGACGATGGCCTGCATCACCAAGTCCAGGAACCCCGCAGCGGCCAGGGAATTGCGGATGAGGGCAGCAGTCAGTGCAAGTCCAGGAGTGGATACACGCCAGCGAAGAGTACCAGCACAGGACAGCGCCAGAGGATCCACCGCCGGAAGTGGGCAGGCGAAGTTCTGTGAATGTCCTGCGTACCACCTCTGACGGAAGGCAATGGTCAAGTTTGCCATCTACCTGGCGTCGGAGAAGAAGCCGGTGTTGCCCAGGGAGCCCTGAAGGAGGTGGGTGGAGAAGGCGTTGAGTAGTCCCGGAAACCAGGCGGTTGAGGAAGAGACTTGAAGTGCTAGGCCTGGCGCTCAGCGTCCAAAAAGGCTGAGGCTCTCTTCCTGACTGTGGGGGAAGGAGGGCTGTCTTCCGCGGGGAGACACGACGCGAAAAGGTGAGCAGCTTCGTCCAAGGCCAGAAGAGTCTCCATCCTATGGATCAGCGTAGTTGGAGGCGAACCTATATCATCTCGGGAACACGAGCGTCGGGAAGGGGAGGCACCGTCATTGTCGAGCAAGGCCGAAACAGAGTCCTCTGGCGCCAAGCTGATGGAGTCGTCCGCCATGCACGCGGGAGGGTCAGGGGCGGCAAACTCATCTGAACGACGGGTGAGCGCAGGGGCGGTGGCGGCCATATGAGCAGAGGAAGAAGCGCTGGAAGGGGGGCGCCTTCCGCTGTAGCGAAGCCTTGAACAGTGGAGTGCCGGGGGGTCACGCGGGGTCCTGTGCGAAGAGGCCGACTACTAGGAGAAGGCCGGCGGTCATGAGGGGAGTGGCTGCGACGTGGAGAACAGGAAGGTCTCGAGCGGGAGTCTCGGTGCGGACGGCGTCTAGTCGTCACAGCAAGCGCCGCGGAAGTAAGGCGTACCTCGTCTCCAGCATTCCGCGAAGAAGACCTAGGGTGACGGCTGTCCAGCGAAGCCCGAGAGGAAGAGCGCCATCTCGGTGGCCGGTCCCGCGAACTCAAAGCGGAGACGAGGAAGAGTAGTCGACCCGGTCCTCCCCTCGCGCAGCGGCCCATCGGTACTGGTAGGTCGTCGTGTGCTCGTCTCATGCCTCTTGTCTCTGTGCAGTGAGCAAGTGCTTCTGAAGTCAGGCGAACTGTCTGACATTGGCAGAAACTCACTGACCTGACGTGAAGGCAAACGGATGCGTCGTGGGCGGGGCTCGGGGTCCCGTCATGGGGTCGGTTCTCACCTCTCAACACTGCATCTGGGGCATGCTCTTGTCTTCACAATCAAAACGTGTGGTCGTGTGGTTGTGGTACATCATCACTGACCTGGGAGCGTGACGTAGAACGTGCAGCAGTCCTGTGGGATTCGCGGTCCCTGGATGCACCCGGCTCGTGTCGTTTACTCTGTGTAGCGAGCCGGCACCAATCCAATTAGGCAGCTTGTCTGACCTGCGATCGGGAAGCCGAGCGTTCATAGTCTCGAGGGGCGGGATCCCGTCGTGTGTGCGCCTCGTGCCTCTCTTCCTGAAGCACCGAGCATGCCACCTTCTTCCTTCCAATTCTGCGTTCCGCAGTCTGGTCCGGGGCTATGACCACCGTAAGTGCGTGTGCCGGTGTCTGCCCGGTAGTAGTTGGACTGGCCCGAGTCATCACGGTCATGGGGAACTTAAGAGACCCATCCGTGGTATTCTGAGCGGTAGTAGTTGTACTGGTCCGAGTCATCACGGTCATGGGAAATTTAAGGGACCCATCCGTGGTATTCTGAGCAGGAGCCGATGGCTGCTCTTGGGTAGGTGTCAGGCGTTCACGGCGGTAGAATCCCCACAGCTGGGATCATCTCTCTTCCAGCCAGGAGGCGCATACTGCACAGGGATGCGTGGACTCACAGCCAGAGCAGGGCAGGTAGACTGCATGCTCGTCACTGGGCCACTGAAATTGGCCATAGGTACAGATCTGGTAACTGCAACACAGAGGCAACAATGAAGGACGAATGAGCGTGGCCTCTGGGGCCGCGCACCAATAATTACGTGCGCGAGGGTGAGAACGAACTCAATCAAGTGCACAAAGCGTGCCGCCGCCCGGCACTCTTCCCTTCCCCTAAGCGCCGGTCGAGGGCAGTAACCGAGGTTTTACCTGGCCATAACGGTGCCAGAAGCAAACCCAAGCCAGTCGAAGCGACATCCTAAGGCGCCATCACCCCGGGCTAGGCCGTCCACAGACATGCTAAGTCCAAATCACGAAGCACAGCCAAAGTTCGAAAACAGCTCAATGCACAATCCAAGTGAGCTGCCCCCTCCAAGCTAGCACAACCCACGCAGCCAAGCCCAACACAGTCCAAGAACAGTCAGATCAAGTCACAAGATGACCGGTCACATCCACACAGAAAGATCCGAAGAGCGACGTACGAACACAACCGTCTACAGGCTAGCTAAGAAACTAACTGGTGAGTATCCAGTGAGCTCGTACCCGGATGGGACGGAAGGGAGGCTACTCGGGTTACTGCCTAGGCTATGGTGCCCCTCGCCTGCCAACACTCCCATATACGGACACAACCAAATTTTGGCTAAAATTAGGCTAGCTAGGTAACATTTCCTTACAGTAATGCCATCGGTAATGTATTTTGAGGAAACAAATTAACATACTGCTCATGAAAGCTGACTAAAAATGTTAGCTTCATCTAAATAAGAACTTTCAGCCTACTACTATTTAGATCAAGTCAACGTCTTTAGTCCATCTTCATACAATAGAATCCAGCTTGTAGTATCAACACCATCAGTGCCTGATGTACTGTCACCTGCAGAAAGACATGCAAACATGCATGCACATGCACATTATATACACACACAACAACTAATCCTTTGACTCCCAGAACTAAATAATTTCGATTCTATAGAATGGAAATCATTTAGTTTTCGGAATGAACCCTTTGGCTGTCTAGTGTTTTTTGTCAAAGAATCATTGCAACAAAAAATGCTATCGACAGCACAAGGGTTAAAGGGTTAGCTGTTGAGTCAGAAGAATAAGGAAAGAGGCAAACAAACCAAAACAAACCTTGTCAGTGATGTTATGTTGGAAAGCATTCAGAATGAGTTGCACTCCTCCCAAGTTGAGCACCTCCTCACAAAACTCGTCACGTACAGCAAGACTGCCCAGTGTCAGGAAAAGTTCTCCCAGAACACTCACATTGTCTGCATACACTGTCACATACAAATGTAACACCCCCTTTTGCACTTGATGCATACAAATTTAAAAATGCATGACAAACCTATTTTGCATGGAAGATAATATGTTATTCTTTGTAAACATGTGTTTCCTATGCATCAGCCAATCATGTTAATGAATTGGTACATTGTAGTCCGACACAAAATTCAGTTGCCTGTCAAATAAAAGTTGTTAATGTCCTTCTGAGCTCTAAGTTGATTGGGTCAATTCAATTTAATTTTTAAAAAAAAGTTATTTATCCCTCAAAGTGCAATTGCAATGTTGTGGACAGGGAAACACAACAAAATTATTCAGTACATATTAATAATACTAAGACATTCTAAGATAAAATCTGTGAATATCTAAGAATACAGGTATACTAAATGTGTTAAGGACTGCTAATACTAAGACATATTATACTTATACTTATTATACTAAACACAAAATCATTAATCAATATTAATTAATACTATTACATTCTAAAATCTGTAAAGATCTGATGTACTTGTGAGTCATTATTTGGTACTGATCACAAACAGGAGGAATTGTGGTACAAAATTAAAACTTAAGCAAAGTTCATGAGATTTAATTTGAAGCATGTATCAATCTAGTTTCTGAATTAATTACCAAAAACCTTGGGGTCAAGTTGCTTAGGTTTAATATTGAAAATAGTCTTCAGTCACTCAAAGAAGTTTCTAACGTTTCACTGCGACACCGATCTGCAGATAAAAGTGATATGAGAATGAAAGCAACTTATTTTGATATGGGATAATTATATAAACTTCTTTTAAGCCCTAAAACTTAAAAATAAAGTTTTTTAATATAATTTGTTGTGTTAATATACTGATCATAGTCATGTGACACTGAAATGTTAGAAACTATAAAACTTAAAAGCTCCTTCAAGATCTACTACTTTATGTTTTTTTTTTTTTTGTTTTCTTATTTAGCACATTCCTTGCAATATCAACATTTTTCATGCATGTTATCAATTGTTACCTTGTCACTTGAGAAATATGAGGGTGTTTGTGAAGTGACCTACCGTGTTTCATGTGACACCATGTGACAAAACGATAACAAAAGATGGTATAATCTAACTAATTTTTGAAAAATATCAATAAAAGTGCGCCTCAGTGTTGTTTTTAGGTTACAATACAATGATGAAAGATAGTGTAACCTAACTCAGTTTTGAAAAATATCGATAAAAGTGCGCCATAGTGTTTGTTTTTAGGGTTCTAGCACTTCGTGTGACTCATCAACAATTTTTCAGTCAGAGGCCGTTTATGCACGCACCCAGAGTTCACTCTGAGTAGAGTTCAGCCTGTGTTAAACCCAGTTTAATGCATTTAACTTGCATTTGGAACCAAGGTTGACCGGCTGACGTGACCCTGACAAAACATCTTAGGAATGCATCATGGTGCTATAAAATCTGTCGTGCACTTAAATTCTCACCAGTAATGTTCCGTCAGATTTCTTGGCAACATGCACAATGATGAATGCAGTTCAGATCCAACTGTAAACACACCAATCCATGTTGAACTCGGTTCAACCCAGGGTGATGTTCAAGTGCAAACGACCTCTCAGTGTTCTCAGTGTGTTCATATTTTCATTCAAAGGCAAAAAATTGCTTAAACATACCGGTCTTTAAATATTAAACAACAACAACAAAGAAACATATAATAATGTGAACCTGCTCATTCTAATCACTGGTAATCAAGAGAAGAACAGGTAGTTTAGAGAAAATAAGCAACACGTGGCTTGCAAAAGTTCCCCAGTTTGTAGCATTTCATGTGAATTTGAGCATAACACATCACATTCTGGGGGCCACAAAAAATCCCGGTTTCAGAGTAAGTGGGTAAATCATCATCAGTTGATGTGCTTGAGGTTCGATTTCCTGCCTTTGAAGTGAAAAATGCCTGGAGACTGTTTCCATTTGCCGATAATCGATGTTCAAGTTTGCAGGTTTCTAACGTTTCATTTCTAACACGGTGGGTAAAAATTGATCTGATCAGCAAGAAAATGGATGGAGTGACTGCAAATAGGCCTTTTTCTAACATTTTTGGTGTGCACTTTTGACTTGTACTGATGACATTTACCGTATGATTTACCAACACTTGCAGACGATCGTTTTGTTGACATTGGATACATGACACCAGCTGAAATGTTAGAAACCAGGAATTTGCACACAAAATTCACATATACAGCAGACAAATTTATCAGCTTGTAGCATATCTTCCATTGCCATTTTTATTACTGCAAATGCACAAAAAGCAATACACGGAAGCTCCATTCAATAAGCACAGCACTCCTTCCAGAGTAAAGTAACTGATTTCCTCTTTTTAGATGCCTTTTTTGAAGTGATTTCGGTCCTGATTTTCCCCCTGATTTTACCACTTTATCCAACTCTGTTGATATAATCATTGCTACTGTAGATTATCTGGTCTCTTCTTCATAGCTTACACCCACATTCAAGGTTTTCATAATAAAATACAAATTGTGTAAAGTCTTTTTTCATGACACCCTTGCATTGTGACCAGTACCAAATAATGACTCATGTACTAAGACATTCTAA
The DNA here is from genome assembly GCA_036245525.1 of Semisulcospira habei. Lineage (NCBI taxonomy): Eukaryota > Metazoa > Mollusca > Gastropoda > Semisulcospiridae > Semisulcospira > Semisulcospira habei. The sequence continues at coordinate 86,062,780 of BTPG01000001.1, forward strand.
ACACTGTAACATCTTAATACTGCCATAGTAATTTAAGATTTTAAAATCTTTGACACTATGTATACTCATTAACCATTAAAATACTCAGATAGAAACAACAGTATTAACAATATAAACAAATAAATAGATGAATAAATATTTATCACATTACCAAAACACATCACATTCACATCTGCAATCATGAATACAATACCACTATCCATTTATATCCTCTACAACCATCCATCCAAGCCAGTGATGCCCAAGTGATGAAACATCTGTCTAAAACATGCATCTCTTACAGCCTGTGCACATTTACAAATTGTTCAAAAGGCAGCAACAGAGCAAAAGACAGCTTTCTGCGGTTAATTTTGCTTGGTGGTCATCTGTACCGTCGTCCAATTCAAAGAGGTCTTTCATCAAGTGAACATCACTAGCCAGGATGGAAATGGCTTTTCTTACAATCTGATGATCACAGAAGACTGCTAAACCCTTCTTCAATGCAGGGGCGGATCTGGGGTGAGTGGGGCTTCCAGACATACACCCCCCCCCCACCCCCTGATCCAAAATTCTTTAAAATGCTATAACAAAGTCCTTTTTGGGGAAGTTTGGAACTCCCCCCTCCTCCACCCCCTCCCCCACCCCCCTACTGTAGTGTGTACACTTTCTAAAAAAATTTGTAGTACAGAGTTTATGGAGTTTTTTGGGGGTAATATTCATCACAGGGGACTCCTTTACACACTGCTAACTAGTGGTATGTAGTCACAATCAGCATACTCCAGCATCCAATCTTACCTTCACAGATCTTCATGATGGCTTTAAGGGCGTCTCCCTCTGTGACAATCATCTTGGCATGTTCGTGGGCCTTGCCGAATGGGACACGGATGTCGTCATCAAATGTAAGAACACGAAGGGCCAGACACACTTCACGCACTAGCTCGGCCACATGACTGTGAGACAGCAGCAGCTGGGTGAGTGATCGGATCAGGTCCTTGCCCACAAAGTTCTGTCTGTTGGCCTCGTGTTTGATGCATGTCAGGCGAATCAAACGTACCACTAGCACCACAACCTCAGTGTTATCTGTATAGTCTGTGAGAAGCTGCATGAAACATGCGCTGCCATCTTCATCCAGCAGGTCGGGCTGGCCATTCAGCAGGGCACACAGGGACTGCAGCACTGCCTTCACCATGGGCACATCGTGAGAGAAATGTGACAACAGCAACATCAGCGTGGGGAAGGCCTGGTGTGTGCCAGCCAGACAGCGGTGAGCCAGGTCGATGTTGCACTCATCACATATGGTCTGCAGCTGGTTCAGCATCGCCGTCATATCCGCTGACTCACCTTCTGAAGACACACTGAGCTTGCTGAGGGCATTGAGGACTGGGTGGATAGAGACTGTATCCCCATCACTGCCTCCAGCATACAGGCCTGTGTCTTTCACAATGTTGGCAAGGTTCACGCCCTGCAGGAAACACATCACAGCTAACAGTGAGACAACAAAACAGGCAGTGCTGATTGCATTATGCCATTTGTCACATGATGTACATCAGTGGTCTGCTGCTCACACACACACACACACACACACACACACACACACAAACGCACACACATACACACACCTGTAACTGTACACAGCGTGAAAGAAACAGATCGAGGTCAGCCAGCATACTAGTTTGTTACCTGTGATTCGAATTGCTGCACGGCATCCTGAATAGAGTCTTCAACACTCATGTCAAACTCACTCATGTTCTCCTTCACAACATCATCAAAAGTTTGCTGGCTGACCTGTTTAGCCATCCTGCTGCTTCACGTTTGTTTATACCTCAGTTGGTAGTATCTGAAAATTGTGGACAGCGTCTGAAAATCTGGAAAGCAAAGATCAAGAAGAAAATATATACATGTACTGTTATCATAGCAACATGACACACACCGACTATGGTGTCTCAAATGTTGTTTACCTTTGGTCACTTCTGTGGAAAAAACACTCGTAAACAATACTTATAATTAATTAAACAGAGTAGATGAGCTTTATACCTATTCGTATGTTTTCATTAATGGCCAAACACGGAGCAACATTTAAAAAAAAAGTGGCCTGGGACAGATTTGTTAAATTGAATCACATACGGCGCATTCCATGCAGACGACCATAAGAATACCTTAAACCGCATTGCTTCTTAACGGACCTTCATGCGCTCAACAAATAGTACTAAGATTTCGTGTTTACAAGTACTCCATATGTTTAAATACTCAATTATCAGTACAGAAACCATATGCAAATTAACACAGAAAATGCAACGAAATATACATACACAATTGCACCAAGCAACCACATTTAATAGCAACAAATATTGCTCCGCTCAAGCACTCCTTTCCGGCGTCTGCTCGACAAGGGAGGTTGAGCAGTGGTGCGCCAGTAAGTGTTACCAGAAACAGAATTTGAAATATTCAGCAAGTTGTACGCTATATAAATTATTAGAGTTTGATCATAACAATCTTGTATGGTGAGCAGTTGTTTCATTTTATGATGCAATAAATTAGTAAAGTGAGTGCAGATGTACTTGAAAAAAAATGAGTGAACCCAAACAAAATATTTTGTGTAGAAAGACTGCATGGGGCGTCACCGAAGTGAGCGTGTTGTCAGCGCAAAATATGTTTAGTGATTAAACAAGATGAGGATTTCATCCCAAAGTCTACCGTATAGTTTTGAGCTCACGTGCGATTTTATTTAGGAACATTCAGAGTTGATTACTATTTTTTAAGCATATATCCTTCTGATTCATCTCTCCCCACCCCCCAACCCACCCCGCTACATCCCCGATCCGCACAAACACTGACACACATGGCGCCAGTTATAGGGCTCGGGAAGTTTCCTGTGTTGCCTAACAGCGTCGGCGCGTCAGCTGCCATCTTAAGAGGATACCATAGTCATCAGATAGTAGCAAAATAGTGTTTCAACACGGTTTTTTTTTTTCAATTTTCTTCCTCTTTGGAAACAAACAAAAACAGATTTTCTACAGTGATGGCAAGACTTGTTTATAGTACGTCAAGACAATAAGCTGGACTTCTCTCGACCCATGTCCACAAAGCCTTTTCTATAGGGCTCAGGAAAGTTTCCTGCGAGCGTCGGCGTGTCAGCTGCCATCTTAACCCTTATCATTCGGAATACACCAGTGTGAAATAAGTTTGACTAAAATAGTTCAAGGGTCCTGGAAAGAATCATGACAAATGCTCTGAAAGATCATGAAGGAACTCTCAGTATTGGAGGCAGAACAATCACGAACTTGTGCTTTGCAGACGACATTGATGGCCTTGCAGGAACAGAAGGAGCTAGCTCAGCTGGTGGAAAAGCTGGACAGTACAGCCATTGGGTTTGTGATGGAAATCAGTGCAGAGAAGACCAAACTGATGACCAATAACACCAGTGGCATTGGCACTAACATCATGATTGGAGGCCAAAAACTGGAAGCAGTTAATAAATTCAAATACTTAGGAGTCATTGTGACAGATGAGGGATCAAAACCAGAAATACTGTCCAGGATTGCGCAGACAACAACAGCACTGACAAGATTGAAGACCATAATATGGAAGGACAGAAACATCACACTCTGCTCCAAGATCAGTCTGATGTGCTCCTTAGTCACCTCAGTGTTCTTATATGCCTTTGAGTCATGGACCCTCACAGCAGACCTTGAAAGGAGGATACAAGCCACTGAAATAATGTTTTCCAAGGCTGCTTGGCATTTCTACAGAGATCACATCACGAACGAGAAAGTGGGAAGCAGAATCAGGCAAGTCATCGGGCCCTATGAAGACCTACTAGCCATTGTGAAAAAAACGCAAACTGAAGTGGTATGGACATGTCACACGTTCAGCAGGGCTTGCCAAAACAATCCTGCAAGGCACTGTGCAAGGAGGACGAAGGAGAGGAAGACAGAGGAAAAGATGGGAGGACAATATCTCAGAGTGGACAGGACTGAAGCTGAGCGATACACTAAGAATGGCAGAGAACAGAGAGGAATGGAGGAGCTGGTTGTCAAGTCATCAGTGGTGCCCCAACGGTCAGCAAGACTACAGGATATAGATATTAGAAAAAGTTAACGAACTCATTCGATGTCTTCCATTAATCTAGCTATATACGCAAAATATCTATTAAGAATAAGCAAAACTATGGACTTTAATGAGGATCAACTAATTTTTGTGAAAAGGTCATTTTCTCAATAATTAATTAATTTATAAATAATTAAATTAATTAAAAAATTATTTAAAAAACGTGCCTCAAGATAATTCTTTTAAAGACACTATCCTAAAGTTTCAAGCTTATCTGTGCACAAATGCGGGCTCTAGTCGCGGTCATACATATGGCGCTTTGGCGCTAGATCTGCACTCAACAGCGATGCTAGCATAGCTAGACGTGACAAAACTGACATAATTTTATTTCTTACTTCACTTTTACAGTGTGATGCCTGCCCGCCAATGTTATCGCATACTAGTTGTTGAACAGGCTGAGGCCAGCCACATTTCAAAGTCTACCGTATTTTCAATACGGTAGACAAATATAACAATAGCAACACCTAAAGTGTGGTATTGGGAACAAGATGTGTCCAAATGGCTGGGTGTAGTATATGTTGCGCAATACCAACCTAGCTAGGTTATCATAGCAGTGGAAGGATCCGCTGATGCCAGCAGAGAGCACTGGAAATATTATATTAAGATATTGGGGATAGTATTCTTTGTAGGTGGATCAGAAATGATGAAAAGTAATGTTTGAACTTGAAGACAATCCAACAATATACATGTACTTTATATGTATACATTGTACATTGCAATCACATTTACTGCATTAAAATACATATAGAAAGCCAAATAAATGTAGCTTATCAGAAAGCACACTAGAAATAAATTTGTGTGCTAAAGTGTTATGAATGATGAACAGGAGCAGATTGCGAAATACTGGTACAGATTTGGTGGCACTCCCATGGAAGAAATAGATGATGTTATGTTGCAATCGATATCTGTGCTGAAAGCAGTACTGTGTCAGTTGGGCAATGTATGCACTTTGCTATCCTCATGAGTTTGTGCAAACAGTTTGTCGCATATGCAAACAGCAAGTGCCACCTCATGCAGCACTTTGCCTCCACACAGAATATGCTGCGGACAGCGGAATGGTGCTGGTAATGCTGTGGGTCTAGCAGGCTTCAGTGTGAAAATGTCAGTTACTCAGAAATTGTTATGGTAAAATAAACCTAGCCTGCAATGACACTGACAGTGACTCGGTTATTGACAGTAACTCAGTCACTGTCATGTCAGGTTTATTTTGCCAAAATCACTCTAATTATTTATGTTAATTATTGCACGCTCAAACTGTTTTTACAAAAATAATAAATGCCTGAAAACTGACTGCCAAAGCGGCATAATTGCAATAACTGGAAATACCCTTTTGGAATGAAATAAATATATATAATGCTGTATGACTGTAACCTATGTGCTTTTTCACCTGAGTATGACTGTGTCCTATGTGCTTTTTTTTCCAGAGCAGTGTTCTGGCAGGATGGGGAAGCTAAACATCTTTGAGATCACACTGTCCAATTTTCAGGGTGTATTCTATGCAGGGCAGAATGTGATGGGACATGTCACTGTTGAACTTAACCAGGAGATATCCATGAGAGGTGTGTAGCAAAAGTTATTTTCAAATTAACTGGTATCGGTCTCTTCAGATATCTGTGTTTGAGGCTTTCAAGGAAAGAGTTACTGGTAGTTTTTGGAGTTAAACGCTGAGGGAGCAAGGACGAAGAAAAAAAAAGAGCAGTGGTTTGCTCCTAAACATTAAAAGGTAATGACACAGGCACACACCAGTTCACTCACTTATCAATAACATAAAAACATCTATCAATAACATAAAAACATGGACTACTGCAGACAAATATATATATATAATTAGCAATTATTGGACTGAAAAAAAAAGTGTGATGTTTCGGTACTGTAGCATCTTTGAAAAAGTGGGTGTCAAGATGTAGAGATATTCAGGGTCCGGTGGAACCAGTAGTTATGGTGTGACTGTTGCAGCGTGAGAATGTTTACCCTAGTGCAGAGATGCTGCCGGGACGTGGTGAAGGCTGAGTAATTAGTTATAGTGGGGATAGGGGTCTGTTGACTGTCTACTGTCAGATGTCATAGATAAAGGGGGCGGGGTAGTTTTAATCAAGAGAGAAAGGAAGTGTGTAGAGTGTGAGAAAGTGGAAGAATGAGTTAGTTGAGAGCTGGCGGTCGGCAGAGAAGGACTGTACAGTGTAAACCAGAATAAAGAAAGTTGAACAGAAGTTTGGTACTTAGGTATTATTTTGAAAGGACGGAGAGAAGAGAAGCCTTTCACAGTGGTGGCAGCGAACGGGATTATACAAGAAGAGAATACTTCTACCAAGTATATTATTTCGAACCCAACACCTCTTAGACAAACTGTGTAGCCGGCCAGCTAGCTAACTCCGCAACAGGCGTTGCGTAAAGGACACAGTAAGACCGGTGTTGCCAAAGTTACCGTGTACACATTGTGTTCAGCAGACAGGGGAGCCTGTCCTGGTAGTGTCGCCGTGGTGGTATAGACGCTATCGTGTTCAGCAAACAGGAGAGCCTGTCGTGGTAGTGTCACCGTGGTGGTATAGACGTTATCGTGTTCAGCGGGCAGGGGAGCCTGTCGTCAGTGGTAGTATCGCTGTGGTGGTATAGACGCTATCGTGTTCAGCGGACAGGGGAGCCTGTCGTGGTAGTGTCACCGTGGTGGTATAGACGCTATCATGTTCAGCGGACAGGGGAGCCTGTCGTGGTAGTGTCGCTGTGGTGGTATAGATGCTATCGTGTTCAGCGGACAGGGCTACGTGTCGTGGTAGTGTCGCCGTGGTGGGAAAGACGCTATCATGATTAAGTGGACAGAATACTGTAACCTGTCGTGGTGGTGTCGCCGTGGTCACGGTATGAAAGACGCTATCGTGGTTTTATGTGGACAGAATAATCTGTCGGGCTAGTGTCACGGCCGTGGTCACGGTGTAATAGACGCTATCGGGAACTTCTCAAGTTTTCTTCTTCTTCTTCTTCACTGAGCGTTCCCGGGGATGTCGGGAACGATGTTATGAACAGACTGTCATATAACGTTGGAGTGACACAGAGAGACTTACAGTGGACACGTTTGGTTTGTGACGCGTGTGTGAGCCGGTCGCCGAGTAGTGAGTACCTTGCATGCTTTCTGGTTCCACCGTTTAGTAGTGTATCATAAAATATCGTTAGAATTAGCGGTTGCATGTACATAAAGTTAATTGCAGTATAAGTTAGGTTTGTTTACAACTTTGTCTGTTTCAATATATATTAGAATCCTTAACCACCATAAAGCATGTCAGAGGAGGGGAATCTAGCCAGGGCAGGGTTCGCTACTCCTCGGTCAGCTCAGGCGGCTAACGTCCTGGTGGGCATGTCAAATGCGGGGACAGAGTGGGACGCCGCGGAGCTTGTTATGAGGCAACAACAGCTCCGATTAGAACAAAAACTAGGTTAGCGGAGATTGAGCTTAAAGCCGCAGAAGAAAGGCTCGAGTTCAAGCGGGAAGAAAGAGCCCGCCAGAGGCAGAGGGTAGCAGGTAGCGTAGGATCAGAAAGGAGCTCGGTGTCCGAAATAACAGCACAGCCAGATTATGGGGGGCTAAAACACTTAAGGTATAGAGAGGGAGATGACATTGATGTCTTCCTACGGACTTTCGAGAAAGTGGCGCGATCATACCGGAGATGGAGTGGGCGACGCGCCTAGCCCCGTGTCTGTCAGGAAAGGCCCAGGAAGCCTACAGTAGAATGGGCGAAGATGATTGTGAAGACTATCAGATGTTAAAGAAGGCCATTCTCTGCAGGTACGAGCTGAGGGCAGAGAACCGCGAGCGGTTCAGATACAGCCGACGAGAAGCGGACGAATCTTTCTGCGAGTATGCGGTCCGTCTTGGAAATCACTTAGACCGGTGGATCGAGGCTAGTGACGTCAAGGTGCGCGATACCGAACTCCGCGATCTCATCCTTCGGGAACAGTTGCTGGAAAGTTCACCAGGCCACTTAAAAGACTGGCTTCGCATGGAGGACCCGTCCTCTTTGAGCCAGCTGATTTCTCTGGCCGATCAGTATTTATTGGTCCATAAGCCCCATGTCACCATCAGAGCTTGGGGAGCAGGACAGGGCTAGTTCCAAAGATGTGGTGTGTTTCCGGTGTCGCAAGAAGGGACACATTGCCGCTAAGTGTCCAACTCCTAGGGGGGATTTAAAGGGGTCGAGACGGGCAAAAATAGCTCCGGAAGAAAACCTATGGAACAATAACCCGTACACAGAGCAAGGGACAGTCAATGGTCACTCCGTGACTATTGTGAGGGACACGGGGTGCCAGAGGACGTTAATGAGAGGAGAGTTGGTTCCCAACTCAGCTTTCATTGGAGAGTCCATAGAAGTACAGTGGGGAGATGGTCGGACTTCCAAAATCCCGCTGGCATCCGTAGACCTGCATTGTAGTTATGTTAACGGTCCAGTGATTGTGGGCGTTGTAGACAGCTGCCCAGATGAAGTCTTGTTGGGGAATGATTTGGCGGTTTGGGTAGTGGCTCAGGCTGAAACTCGCCAAGGATGAAAAGATCGCATGAGGGAGGAAACCAAATCACATGAAAGAATGCAGGAATCAGGGATAAAATCCACATCCCTGATGGAGGATGAGGGCTTAGGCTCTAGCGAGGGCAGTGATAATCCTAAGGCCGCTGATAAGGAAACAGGAATCTCTCCGTTAGTCCCTTTACACGAGATGGGGTCAGAAAGTCTGAAAAGCATGCAGGCAGAGGATAGTAGCCTAGCGGAGGTGTGGAAGAAAGTTTCTTCACTGGATGAGGTGGAAAATGCCAGGGTGTGTTTTTATAGCAAAGATAGTCTGCTGTACCGGAAATGGACACCCCGACATGGAGAGGTTGGTGAGGTGCATCAGTTGGTTGTCCCAAAGGCGTACAGAGAGCAGCTATTGCAGATTGCACTTGATATCCCATTGGCAGGCCATCTAGGAATTGAGAAAACAAAGAGCCGTCTGCTTAGAAATTTTTACTGGCCAGGTGTGTTCGGAGACATATCTCGATACTGTCGCTGATGCGAGGCGTGTCAGAAAGTGGCCAAGAAGCGGAGTAATGATCGAGCCAAGTTGGTCACTGTTCCTGTGGTGGGTGTCCCATTTCACAAGGTCGCTATCGACTTTGTCGGACCTTTACCCAGGTCTTCTCACGGGAACAAGTTCATCCTTGTCATGGTTGACTATGCCACCAGGTGGGTGGGAAGCTGTGGCCATGTCATCAATGGACGCCAAGAAAGTCGCTGATGAACTCATTACAGTTTTCTGTCGGGTTGGCATTCCAAATAAGTTGCTGTCCGACCAGGGGACCAATTTCATGTCACAACTGAAGCAAGAGCTCTGCAAACTCTTGGGCGTGAGGAAGCTGAATACCTCTCCTTTCCACCCGGCTGGGAATGGTCTTGTAGAGAGGTTCAATGCTACCTTGGAGTCTATGCGGAGGAAGTATGCCAGTCGTCATCCAAAGACATGGGACTCTTATCTCCCATACCTCTTGTTTGCGTACCGTGAGGTTCCGCAGGCGTCCACAGGATTCTCCCCCTTCGAGCTATTGTTCGGGAGACCCGTGCGCGGTCCGATGGATATTGTACGTGAGGCCTGGGAAGGAGAAGCCATGGGGAAAGAGGAAAACCTCATTGAGCATGTGTTGACGATGAGGGACCATTTGTTTGAAATGACTGATCTGGCGCAGGAGCACCTGTCTGAGTCTCTCTCCAAACAGAAGGTGTGGTATGACAAGAAGGCATGTACACTGACTTTCGACGCTGGGGACAAAGTGTTAGTTCTTCTGCCATGCGCCACCAGCAAGCTACAAGCGGAGTGGCAAGGGCCCTATACGGTCACCAGAAAGATCTCTGAGATCAACTACGAAGTAGATACCGGGAAAAGGCGCAAGACATAGCGAGTATATCACGTGAACCTGCTGAGAAAGTGGCAGGAACGGGCCAAAGCGTGCCTTGTTATAGACACGTCATCAGACCCAGTACATTCAAGTTTTGACGATAGGTCCTACCCCGAATTACAAGGAAGGGAGACATGGCTAGACGTGCAAATAGGGGACGACTTATCAGACTCACAGACTCACAGAAGCAGGAGATGAGGCAGCTGTTGTACGATTTTAAGGACGTATTGTCTGACGTACCAGGCACAACATCCCTCATTAAGCACGACGTGAAGACGGGGAACTCCCCGCCAGTGCACAAAAGGCCATACAGAATAGCTCAGTCGGCTAGAGCTAGTATTGAGGAGGAGCTGAACTGCATGTTAGACATGGGCATCGTGAGACCGTCAATCAGCCCTTACGCCGCACCCATCATTGTCGTGAAGAAAGCCGATGGCACAATTCGTTTCTGTGCGGATTATAGGGCGCTGAACCAGGTGACGGAGTTTGACCCTTTTCCCATGCTCCATATTGATGAGGTACTAGAGAGTATTGGAAATGCCAAGGTGATTTCCACCATAGACCTTACCTCAGGATTCTGGCAGATACCTCTTACTGAAGAGGCGAAACTGAAATCCGCATTCGTCACCTCATTCGGACATTTTCATTTCGAAGTAATGCCTTTTGGAATGGTGAACAGTCCAGCAACGTTCACGAGGTTGAAGTTCGTAGTGTTAGCAGGCTGTAAGCATGCGAGGGCATATATGGATGATGTTGTTATCTTTAGCCCATCGTGGGAACAACACATCGAGGATTTGAACGATGTGCTTTTGCGTGTGAGGTCTGCGGGTCTTACTGCAAAGCCCTCAAAATGTGAGATCGGTCGTTCAGAACTGCCCTACCTCGGATTCGTCATTGGAGGGGGCACCCTCAAGCCGCAAGAGAAAAAGATCAAAGCGATCCAGGAGTTCCCTAGGCCGCAAACCAAGACCGATGTTCGCGCCATTCTCGGAATGTTTGGGTATTACCGTAGGTTTCTGCCCTCCTTCGCGGAAATTTCGGCACCTCTAAGCGACCTGACAAAGAAAGATTGCTCAAACAAAGTACAGTGGTCTCCCAAGTGTGAGTTAGCTTTTCAGACATTGAAAGACCGCATATCCGCTGCACCAGTGCTGCAGAACCCAGACTTTTCGAAACCGTTTCTGGTCCAGACCGATGCTTCAAAAAGAGGTCTGGGTGCTGTTTTGTTGCAAATCGGGGACGATGGGGAGGAACACCCGGTAATGTTCCTCAGTCGGAAACTTCGCGGTGCCGAGACACGTTACTCCACCGTGGAGAAGGAGTGTTTGTCGATCGTATGGGCTGTGGACCTACTGCACCCCTACCTGTACGGTAGAAAGTTCACCGTCCAAACGGATCATCAGCCCCTAAAGTGGTTAGACCGGTTGAAAGACAAGAACAACCATCTGCTGCGCTGGAGTTTGATGCTGCAGCAGTATCAGATCCAGTTCCAGCACCGAGCCGGGTCCAAAAACGCTAACGCGGACGGCTGTCGCGCCCATCAGACGCCTGAATCAAACTGAAAGGCAATTTGCAGTAACCTTGTAGAAACATCAGACTCTATTTAGGCACTGATATGTGCATTGTGCCAGTGATATATCTCTACATTTTTGTTGATTATGATTTAAACCTCTGACGTGCTTTAATCATGGTGGGGGGTGTCAAGATGTAGAGATATTCAGGGTCCGGTGGAACCAGTAGTTATGGTGTGACAGTTGCAGCATGAGAATGTTTACCCTAGTGCAGAGATGCTGCCAGGATGTGGTGAAGGCTGAGTAATTAGTTATAGTGGGGACAGGGGTCTGTTGACTGTCTACTGTCAGATGTCATAGATAAAGGGGGCGGGTAGTTTTAATCAAGAGAGAAAGGAAGTGTGTAAAGTGTGAGAAAGTGGAAGAATGGGTTAGTTGAGAGCTGGCGGCCGGCAGAGAAGGACTGTACAGTGTAAACCAGAATAAAGAAAGTTGAACAGAAGTTTGGTACTTTAGGTATTATTTTGAAAGGACGGAGAGATGGCAGGTGTTTTTTAATGTCTATATAATGAAGAACAGTTTCCAAAGCAGCAGAATGTCCGTTAAAAGGTCCTGGTAAAAGTGGCACAGTTGCTGTGCGCCTAGGCTGAATTGATCAGTGTTCAGGTCATACTCCATTGGAAATAGATATACCTGTTCCCATAACCCGTCCATTATCACTCTGGTGCTGTGGACATTAAACCCCGAAGTAACCAACCAACTTTCCCCCCTCCCTCCATAGTCTGATCACATAATTGCCAATTGGGGGTATAAAACTGAAGAAAGTAAGCAGGTCATAATTGTACCAGAAAGAAAATACATGTGATACCATTAATTGAAAAGACTTTCTTTCAAGGTCATTTAACTGGTTTTTTTTAAAAATCAGTCAAAATGTAGTCGCTTTTATCAATACTATATTTTTTCTAGTGCCGGAGGTACGAAAGCACTCTGGCTTATGGGCAATTGTAGCGGACTGTAGGCTAGCACTTACATTTTCCCATAAATTAATCCGTTCAGTGCCACTAGACACCAGTTTTGTTTTGAAATCTTTGTTTATTCAACAATCAAAAGCCACAACCATCTAAGGAACATGCATGGATACAGTGGCATGAAGATCTATCTCTTTTGTAGTTGGATTGTGTTCACTTTTATTTTGGCAGTAAAAGAATGACATTTTTTATGCGAAAGCATTGTTTTAGTTGTTTTATGTTGTCTCTGCAACCCTAGTTATTGACCCAATCACACAAATGGATTGCTGTGAATCATTTATCTGATCGTACATGTTAGTTGTTAGCCCAGATTCTGTGTGAGTGTGCATCCGTGCACATGCTCAACTGCTTTTTAGCCACAGTGTGATGATGATAATTTTATACATGTTCATACTGTTAATCTTTTGGCTGTCTGTATCTTTTTTTGTCACGATGTTTTCTGTGGGAACCGCTACTGACAGCCAGAGGGTCAAGGCCCATGTTCATCATTTCTATGGACGTGTGTGATTTGAATGCAAGGTTACAGAAATATTTTCTGTGCAGCTGTCATAGACTGTATGCTGATTACGCTTCCATCCAATAAGTAAAAGGCCATTGGGCTGATGTTGGCACAGTTGGCCTGTGTGCGGCTGATGTTGGCCTGATTACCTTTTGCACACTTGCAGGAATCTCTTTCAGTGTTTGAAGTCTGAAGGCAGTAAAGTTGTATAAATTTGTGCAGGAATCCGTTTGAAGTTTGAAGGAAAGGCATATGTACACTGGACAGAGCAACATTCGACTGGGTCAGGCAAGGACCGCAGGACAACAACAGACCATTACTCTGCCTCTGAACAATACTTCAACCAGGAAGTACTTCTCTTTGGCATTTGTAAGTTGCATGAGTTGAAGAGCTGGGGTGAGAGACACCTCGGTGATGTAAATAGCACTAGCAGAAGTTCTCAGAGGAAAAATGTATTTTTCTCTAATATGTATTTTTTTCGAAAAATACTTACTGATGGCATTACTGTATGGAAGATACAAAAAATAAAACAGAGTATAAAACAGAGTATAAAACTACAGGACGGGGAAGTGGCGCAGTGGTTAAGGCGTCTGCCTCCAATGCCAAAGGTGCGAGGTTCGATACCGGGTTCCGGCGTTGGATTTTTCTCCTCTGGTGTCACCGTCTGGGCAATGGGCAGATGTTCACATCTGCACGGGACATAGACGACCCCGGCCCCCACGAGTCCCCTGCTGCCTTGCAGGCCTGGCCGCTTGGCTACGGAAAGGCTAAGGGAGGAAACCCCTGACATCAAAGCCCCCGTGTCTCCGGGGAAGGCTTTTGAGCCAGAGACTAAGACAAGGACAGTCTGATATAAAACCTACGACCTGAGGACCTCGATGCCACCGTCCCAGCTTGCTAGGCCATGGCAAACGAACCAAGGGTTTAAAGGGTGGGGCCAGTACTGCGCACACTGCACTCCACCAAAAAGCTCCACCGTGCAGGCTTTAGGAAACGCCCACGGACTATGACACTGAACTTTCCAAGTCCTGTAGCGATGGGCAAGGGGCAAAACGGCAGGTGAAAGATGTCACTGGAAGCCGCAGTCTCAAACCTGCATGCAGGCGGTTCAGGATATTGGTCGCCTGATGTTGACCTGGGGATGACGTCACTCAGCACACCCTGAACGACCAAGCAGCCTTCTCTAGGGACAGCACTGCTTGCTCCACACGGAGAGGGGCCTAGAAAAGGTGGCCTAACCAAAGCTCATCCCCTCGTAACCCCAGTTGGCTAGCCGCGGTCAACGGGCATCTTCTCATGCGGTCAGAAAACAAGAAAAAACAATGGATCCACTCTCATGACGACCACGACCGGACTCAACGTAGCATGCTGGAACATCCGAACCATGCTCGACACAGCAGACAGCGGACGCCCTGAACGTCGCTCCGCCCTCATTGCCCATGAATTGTGGAGGTTAAACATCGACATAGCCGCGCTCAGCGAAGTACGCCTCCCGGAGGAAGGCAGCCTCCAAGAACTTGGCGCTGGCTACCCCCTCTACTGGTCAGGCAGGCCTGCATCAGAAAGACGGCTCTCAGGCGTGGACTTCATGGTGAAGACCCCCATTGCGACTAAGTTGGAAAACCTACCAACGGGTCACTCCGACCGCATCATGTCCATGCGCCTCCCACTGAGACACCAGCAATACGTCACCCTTCTCAGTGTGTACTCCCCAACCCTCCTGGCAGAGCCTGCAGAAAAAGACAAGTTCTACTCTGACCTGCGCAGCCTCCTGCAGAGCACCCTGCAGACGACAAAGTCCTTGGCGACTTCAACGTCAGAGTGGGCCAAGACTCTGAAGCCTGGAAAGGAGTCCTCGGCAAGCATGGCGTTGGGAACTGCAATGACAATGGTCGCCTACTGTTCGAGCTCTGTGCAGAGCAGCAACTTGTCATCACCAACACCATTTTCCAGCAAAAGGACAGTCGAAAGACCACCTGGATGCATCCTCGCTCCAAGCACTGGCACCTTATCGACTATGTCCTAGTGCGTCAGAGGGACCGCAGTGACGTCCTCCTCACCAGAGTGATGCCCAGCGCAGAGTGCCACACTGACCACCGCCTTGTTCGCTGCAAACTCAGGCTCCGCCTCAAGCTGAAACCCAAGAAAGGGGGCCCTCCCAAGAAAAAGCTTGATGTTGCCAGCCTTCAGCGTGACGACAAGAAAGCTGCCCTTCAGGCCGATTTACAGCGCATGCTCAAAGACACAGTTGATCCAGCAGACTCCTCTCCTGAAACACTCTGGGAACAACTGAAAACTGCTATTGTAAAATCCTCTGTGGAAGTCTTGGGCTTTGCTAGAAAGAGGAACAAAGACTGGTTTGATGAAAACGACGTAGAGATCCAGGAACTTCTAGCAAAAAAAAGAGCCGCCCACCAGGCCCACCTAGCCCAGCCTTCCTGCCCTGTGAAGAAGTCTGCCTTCCGCCTCATCTGCAGCAGTCTCCAGCTCAAGCTTAGAGAGCTCCAGAACGAGTGGTGGTCCAGACTCGCACAGAGGACCCAGCTCTGCGCTGACAACGGTGACTACAGGGGCTTCTACGAAGCACTGAAAGCAGTGTATGGCCCTAGGCACCTGGTACAAAGTCCCCTGCGAAGCGCTGATGGACAGGCACTCCTCACAGATAATACCTCCATCTTGAACCGCTGGTCGGAATACTTTCAGGACCTCTTCGGCGCTGAACGCACTGTTCAAGAAACAGTCATCCTCCAAATCCCACACCTTCCACTAAAGGTTGAATTGGACGAACCGCCCACTGCCGAAGAGACCCTCACAGCCATCCACCAGCTCAAGAGTGGCAAAGCAGCAGGCATTGACGGAATCCCGCCAGAGATCTGGAAACATGGAGGCCCAGCACTGCACAACAAGCTCCACGACCTCTTTCTCTGCTGCTGGGAAAAAGGAACACTACCAAAGGATCTCCGTGATGCAGTCATCATCACCCTGTACAAGAACAAAGGAGAGAAGTCTGCCTGCTCTAATTATCGTGGAATTACCCTGCTGTCCATTGCCGGGAAAATTCTCGCAAGGTTGCTCCTGAATCGGCTGGTACCTGCCATCGCTGAAGACCACCTCCCAGAGGGCCAGTGTGGCTTCAGAGCCAACAGGAGTACCACCGACATGGTCTTTGTGCTGAGACAGCTTCAGGAGAAGTGCCGCGAGCAGAACAAAGGGCTGTACGTAACGTTTGTCGACCTAACAAAAGCGTTTGACACTGTGTGCAGGCAAGGTATGTGGCAGATCCTGGAGCAACTAGGTTGTCCCCCAAAGTTCCTCAACATGATCGTCCAGCTCCACGAGGACCAGCAAGGCCAGGTCAGACTAAACAGTGACCTCTCAGAACCATTCCCCATTCGCAACGGCGTGAAGCAAGGCTGCGTGCTGGCACCGACCCTCTTCACCATCTTCTTCAGCATGATGTTGAAGCAGGCCACAGTGGACCTCAACGATGACGACGCAGTGTACATCAGGTATCGTCTCGATGGCAGCCTGTTCAACCTCAGACGACTGCAGGCCCACACGAAAACCCTAGACCAACTGATTCGTGAGCTGCTCTTCGCTGATGACGCTGCCCTCGTTGCACACACAGAGAGAGCCTTGCAGCGCATTACGTCCTGCTTCGCAGATGCTGCCCAGCTCTTTGGACTTGAGGTCAGTCTGAAAAAGACAGAGGTCCTTCATCAGCCGGCACCCAAGGAAGAGCATCGCCCTCCCCACATCACCATCGGCGAGTCCGAACTGAAGTCTGTACACCAGTTTACCTACCTTGGCTGCATCATCACGTCGGACGCCAAGCTGGACAAGGAGCTGGACAACAGGCTGGCAAAAGCGAACAGTGCTTTCGGGCGACTATTCAAGCGGGTGTGGCACAATCAACAGCTGAAAAAAGGCACCAAGATCAGCGTGTACAGAGCTGTCGTCCTCACCACTCTGCTGTACGGTTCCGAGTCCTGGGCCCTCTACCGCAGCCAACTACGACTCCTCGAACGCTTTCACCAGCGCTGCCTGCGTACCATCCTCAGCATTCACTGGAGTGACTATGTCACCAATGTCGAGGTCCTTGAACAGGCGGAAACTGTGAGCATCGAGGCTTTGCTGCTGCGGACACAGCTTCGCTGGGCGGGGCACGTCTCCAGGATGGAGGATCATCGCCTACCCAAGATCACTATGTTCGGCGAGCTCGCCACTGGACACCGAGACAGAGGGGCACCAAAGAAGAGATACAAAGACGGTCTCAAGAAGTCGCTTAGTGCCTGCCAAATCTCTTCGCTTGCTGCAGACCGTGACACCTGGCGCTCCACCATTCACAAGGCAGCTGTCTCCTTTGAGGACTCTCGCAGAGCTAACCTTAAGGACAAGCGGCTTAGAAGAAAAAACAGAGTTGTCGTAACTCAGAATCCTGACCAGACCTTCCCCTGCAGCCACTGCGGTCGAACCTGCCTGTCCCGGATTGGCCTCCGCAACCACGAAAATGCCTGCAGACGACGTGGGCAAGCCCTATAGAATCTTCGTTCGCGAAGTCAAGCCAAGAGATGGAAGATACGCTTAGCTTAACGATTAAGTAAGGATACCTCTCCATGATCGCGGACACTTACCGCCATTTGGGCGGTCCGTGGCGCAGTGGTTAAGGCGCCTGCCACCAATGCCAAAGGTGCTAGGTTCGATACCGGGTTCCGGCGTTGGACTTTTCTCCTCTGGTAAGTGTCACCGTTAATTCGGGCGGACCGTCGGGGGGTTCTTTCTCCGGGTACTCTGGTTCTTCCACCCCCCCCCCCCCCACCCCCCCACACTTTGGTACCGGTCTCAGGCCACTTTACAAATTTCAAATACAAGCGATCAAAAAATCTCTGTAACTTCAGTAGCTGACTGGCCCTTCGTTTGTCTTGTACTGTGTGTGTACTGTGTTTGTCTTAAATGGCATAAATCTGTTTCGTGAGTGTGTGTGTTGGGTTTCAGGCGCGGCGCTTTGAGTCGATTTCCCCAAAATTGAGAAAAAGCGCCTATATAATAACGGTATTATTATTATTTGGGCCCCCCAGACCCTGGGGCCTGCTCAGACCTTATGCAGAATTTCGAGCTGTAGCGACCAGTTCCACACTCTGATTCCTCGCTGGGACCTCGCCTGGGTCCTTACCTGGCTAAATTCTAGCAAATTCGAGCCACTGCCCTTGGCTAGCATGGCGAATCTCACCCAGAAGACCTGCTTCCTACTAGCGCTTGCTACGGCGTCCAGAGTTAGTGAATTACACACGCTCTCTATGGACCCAACCTGTCTTCAGCTCAGGGCCGATGGCTCTGTACACCTTCTAACGAATCCTGCCTTCTTGGTGAAGAATCGGCTCCCTTCGGCCAGTCATCACCCTGCGTCCCCTCAGGGAACCCGACCAGACTCAGGACTCCCGCCATCAGGACCCTGTCCGGGTGCTTCGAGTCTACCTGCGCAGGACAAAACCTATCCAGCGTGGCCGGACCTGCCTCTTCCTGCCGCTTCCCCTGGCAGGCACGACATTTCGGCGCAGACAATCTCCTCGTGGCTGCGTTGGGTCATCCATTTTGCCTACGAGGAGCTCTCTCCGGTGGGTGCTAAGACGATGCGTATTTGTGCACATGAGGTCCGTGCTGTCTCCACCAGTGTTGCGTTCGATCGAAACTGCGCCGTGAAAGACATTGTGGCGGCTGTTGGGTGGTGGGCCAATTCCACCTTTACCCGCTTCGACCTCCGTGACCTTACAAGCCAGCGGGACAATTTGGCCATGGTGGGGGACATCGCTGCGGCGCAACACTCGCTCCCGTCGCCTCCGGCGCCGTAAGGTACGCTTAGCCGAAATCGTCGGGAGGTTGCTCCGGTTCGCGACCGTTAAGCACGAGTGATGACAGGACTTAGCGGGCGGCACCCTCCTCCTTTTCGCTATTCTTCCATACAGTAATGCCATCGGTAATGTATTTTGAGGAAACAAATGTATTTTTCTCTAAAATGTATTTTTTCGAAAAATACTTACCAATGGCATTACTCGAACGGCCCTCCCGCCTGCCCTGCTTGCCGCCGGAGTGCTTTAACGTTCAACTGGCGTGACACCAGAACATGTGCCCAGATGAGGAGGGAAGGGAGGCTACTCAGGCCCTGATAACTGCTCCGGGAGTCGCCTCCATGGTTGTGTATGTATACACAACGATTTTTAGGCTGAAATCGTTAAGCTAAGTGTATCTTCCATACAGTAATGCCATCGGTAATGTATTGTGAGGAAACAAACAGATGTTTTCAGATAGACTGAAATCTTAAGATTATTCTTCTGCTAGTGGTTGGTGTGCACACAGAAAAGTGTACTGTGCCTGAACAAAAATTACTTTAGTATGCCCACATGTAGGTCGGATAACCCATAATTTCAGACTGTAAACATATAAAAACCGATATTACCTTTGGAAAGAGTACATACAAATGTGAAGTCATGCAAATTTTCAACGCTCTATCTTTTGTAGTCATGAAAAAATCACAATTTGGTGAAAAGGAGACAATTTGCCCATTTTATAAAATGCTAAGTTTAGGATTGTATAACTACATAATCTATAGACTGACAATATCCCCACGTGTTGTACTGATTAAACCCAATACCTAGTTTGTACTGACATTTTTACAGCTAGCTCCTATAATGGTATATTTTAGAAGATATACAATCCTAAAAATGGTTTTAAAAAATCTACGTCGAACAGCATGCTTTATAATACTAGCAGTCTGTGAAGCACGGATAGCAGATTGCTGGACCTCGACTAAAGGGGCGGAGCCTAAATCTTCCCGCCATAGGAATGGGTCGGTCTGTTAACCCTTATCATTCAGAATACACCAGTGTGTGAAATAAGTTTGACTAAAATAGTTAAAGGGTAGTGCCAGAATAGCTTGGCGCCTCTAGGCGCCAAGATATTCTGGAGCCACCCTTGAACTAAAGCCATGGGTCTATATCCTTATCTGTAAGTACAATAATGTAGCTTGCATGTGGCAGTGTACAAATATGAATCTTTTATCCTCCGTATGATATGGGTTAACGAAGACAGCATGAACATAGTGTGCATCAACTGGTAGTGAAGGGTTAGTCTGTAAGTTGATCACTGGTGCCAAGATTTATATTATATGTTGCTTTAACCCACATCATACTGAGGCTAAAAGTTTCAAATTTGTACATTGCCATGTGCAAGCTACATTATGGTACTTACAGTTACAGATAAGGACATAGACCAATGGCTTTAGTTTAAGGGTGGTACCAGAATAGCTTTGCGCCTGTAGGCGCCACGCTATTCTGGCACCACCCTTGAATTATTTTAGTCAAACTTATTTCTCACACGAATGATAAGGGTGTTTCACATGATTGCGATATCTAGCAACAGTGGAAAAGCTAGTTATTAAAACAAAATAATAATAATTCTGCTAATACATCTAGTAATAATTATTATTCATCATTTTCTTATTACGGTGGACTTCAGTTATGACAAGGTCAGATATGACTCATTCAGCCCTACGGCTGAGTGTACTGAATTTTAGGGCTGCTTAAAACGACTGCATGTCAGTTGCAGCAAATGGTTTGATCAAGATAGTTCAAGGGTATTCCTCATCAGGCACTATCCTTGAACTATCATGGTCAGCTGACCTCTGTTATGAAGCATCAAGGATGAATGTATTACTGCGGCACAAACCTTGCTCAGTGTTGCACATACAGTGTATTGTGTATTTCAGGGCCCGGGCAAGGCAGTGACACGACCAAGTTGCCTGCCGGCCGCCACACATTCCCATTCTGCTTTGTGCTGCCACCCAGCCTGCCATCGTCCTTCGAGGGAGCTCATGGGTATGTGCGCTACTCAGTCAAAGGTACCATCGACAAACCATGGAAGTTTGACCACACGACCAAAAGACCATTCACTATTATTGGCATTCTTGACCTCAACACTGACCCTAATGCACAGGTGAGCATCTGGCAGAGGTGTTAGAGAGGAGGGGGGGGGGGGGGGGGGGTTGGGGGGGCGGGAGCATACCAGTGGTTAGGCCTCACAAAATCAAATTGGTGGTGGGGGAGGGGGGGTGGGTGGTTGAGGGGAGAGAAGACACATTGCCATTAAATCATAAATTCCTGTTTTCTTATATTATCGATTCCAGATGACTGGCAAGTGTGTAAAATGCAACGACAACAAAATCCCAACAAGGAAACAAACATGCTTGTGGTTGTTCTTTCTGAGCATGTTTCTTTCTTGAGAGTAAATTGTGTTGTACATGTCCATTCTTTCTTGAGTAAACTGGATTGTACTTGTCATTTCTATGTGTGTTTCTTTCTTTCTTGGGCCCCCACCCGGGCCTGCCCTGGGGGACATGGGTGGGGTTAACTACTTTTTAGTTTCCAGGGCCGGTCACCCTGGTCAGCCCCACAGGGTGGGTTTTTCCCTCTATTCTGGGGCATGTGTTTCTGTCTTCCCTTGGTCCGTTCACCTGTATTTTATTATTTTTTTTAACTCTCCCTACTGTCTGCGCTGCCTGTAGCTCTTGATATTGGATGTGTTGCTAAATGGTCTTACAGGGTCCGTACGGTCTGTGAACATTTGTGAAAGTTGTTAAAAAATGACAAGGCTTTTTTCAGGGCCCTGGAAAGTCTGTCAATTTCAGTCCTTTTCCTTAAAGTCTGTGAAAGTTTGTAAAAAATGACAAGTGCTGGCAAACTTTTATCTACTTTTTTTTCTCCCCCAATTTGTGACTATTCCATTGCGAACAATCATGCTGACGCTTGTTGAAAGTGATTGATATTTGGCTCTGATCATAAAGTGACTGCATGGCCTTTCTGCCAAACATTCTGACTGGTTGTTTACGCTTCTACCGAGCTCCGCCATTCGCTAAGCGTTCTTTTATTTTGGTATCTCTTCATACATTAGGCACGAAAGCTTCAAATGATCTGCTGAGACAGAGTGATCTAATTAAAGTGTGTAAACCTTCAGTCTTTAGTTTGGGTTTGTGAAACATTATAAAAAGTTTGTGAACGTCGTCCCTGCTTTTCTGTACGGACCCTGTCTTAAGGCTTTCCTACACGGAGAAACGAAATGCACAAGAAACGAAACATTTTTATTGCATCGAAATGCCATCTCCGCACACGCAGAAATGCGGTGAAAATTCATTTCGCCTGGTACAGGGGAAGTAACTGTTCACTGACATGCTCTGGTTTGTATCGGTGGATATTGGGTCATATTTCTGACTACTTACGCTTAAAAACTAAACATATAAGACATGTGTGCCTTCACTTACACAATTAAAGTGAATTGCCGACCATATCGAAAAAACGTAAGCGCTTTTGAATGCGTAAACAAGGCTGGTTCAAGTGAATCGAGGATGCCGCGGTCTCGAAGCGATAGCCGCCATCTTGTAGGTGGCTTCGCAGAGCAGCCGATGAAAGTGGGGTTCAGAAAACTGACCTAAAATCATATTTTGTGGTACTTTAGTGATGATACTTGATAGATTCCATTTCAAAAATGATTTCTCCGCTTAAATCGTACAGAATCGTGCGTCACGTCATGCAATTCTAGCCATAATAGACCTGACTCCACGGCATCGCTTTACCGTTGCAGTCCTCAGTGTGTGGGCTTGAATGACGTCAGATTGGGGTGTGACCAAGCGGACGGCGCTGATTGGGCGACGGGTAAAATGTTTCGGCAAAATGTTTCGCGAATAGGGACAAGTTCTATTTCGTGAAATGTGGCGTTTTGCATTTCGTGAAACGGTGAAATGTTGGAGAAATGTCTGAAATGCGGACATTTCAACGAAATGTTTCGTTTCGTTTCTCCGTGTGAGGAAGCCTTTAGGTTTATTTAGCATATTAGACCGGCTGGCGACATACATTCAATAATTTTTTCTTTTTCACAAGCAGTGCAGGCACGTCCTGAGAAAGTCTTGTTGCTGTTGGGATGTTAAGCAATGTACAACAAACTTTCTTTCTTGGGAGTTTCTTGTATTTTATCTCTACCTCTGTAACCAGTCTCTTCTACTGACTGCGACTTTACTTTTAGGTGCCAGTGTAAAACCAATTTCATGTTACAGGCGCCAGTAGAGGGTCAGAACCAGAAGATGATTTGCTGCCTGTGTTGTGCCACAGGACCCATCGTGGCCGAATTTCGCCTGGAGCGACGTGGCTACGTACCAGGGGAGGCAATCCGACTCTTTGCCAACATCCGCAACAACAGCAACCGCAAGATGGACCGTTCCTACATCGACCTCAGGATGGTGGGTGGCAGTGTCCATTGTTTGCCCTGCATGTTTTTTTTTTCAGTCTTGACAAAATTGACATCCAAAGATATTCCCTCCGGTTAATATTTACCTCACGTGCAAAGCGAAAGTGAGTCTATTTTCTGGGTCAGTGGTTGGCTGTTGTTTGTCCGCCGTTGTCAGGGGTAAACTTTAATGTTGGCATTTTCTTGGGGACTATTCAAGCCACAGTCTTCAAACTTAGCAAGACCTTTCTAAACATATACAATTCAATTACCTTTCTCAAAGGTCAAGGTCACAGTGGGCCAGAAATAGGTCAATATATAGGTCATATTTTGACAAAAGTTTATTTTTCTCAAACCTATTTTTTACTTCAAGCCCAACTTCAAGCTCAGACTTGGTACAGAGATACCTGATGGTAAGACCTTTCTTTGCATTCTAATTTGGGTGACCCCTAAGAAAGGTCAAGGGTTACAAGAGGTCAGCAGATGTAAAAAAATGCCAATTTTGGTTGCAGAATTTTAGTTTTCATCCCCCCACCCAGGTCTGCCCTGGGGGACTTGGGTGGGGTTAACTACTTTTTAGTTCCCAGGGTCACCCTGGTCAGCCCCACAGGGTGGGTTTTCCCCTCTATTCTGGGGCATGTGTTTCTGTCTACCCTTGGTCCATTTACCTGTATTTTCCTTTTTAAAACTCTCCCTACTGTCTGTGCTGCCTATAGCTCTTGATATTGGATGTGTGTTGCTAAATGGTCTTAGGTTTATTTAGCGTATTAGACCAGCTGGCAACATGCATTCAATATTCTGTTTAGGTGTTTTTTTCACAAGCAGTGTAGGCACGTCCTGAGAAAGTCTTGTTGCTGTTGGGACGTTAAGCAATGTCCAACTAACTAATTTAGTTTTCATCAGCATTTTTGTTAACTTTTCAATCAAACTGGGCACAAAGGCAGGTTACTAAACATACTAAATTAGTTGACCCTTTGCAAATGTCATGGAGGGTTGACTAATTTGTGAAAAGTGCGTAGATTTGTTTCCTCAAAACACATTACCGATGGTATTACTGATAGGAAACGTTACCTAGCTAGCCTAATTTTAGCCAAAATTTGGTTGTGTCTGTATATGGGAGTGTTGGCAGGTGAGGGGCGCGCCATACTCTAGGCAGTAACCCGAGTAGCCTCCCTTCCGCCCCATCCGGGAACAAGCTCACCCGATATTCATCAGTTAGTTTCTGAGCTAGCCTGTAGACGGTTGTGTTCGTACATCGCTCTCCGGATCTTACTGTGTGGATGTGACCGGTCGTCTTGTGACTTGCTTGAACTGTTCTTGCATCGTTTTGGGACTTGGCTGCACGGGTTGTGCTAGCTTGGAGCTCACTTGGATTGTGCTAGCTTGGAGCTTTCTTTGATTGTGCCTTGTGTTGTTTCGAACTTTGGCCTGTGCGGTGTGACTTGGACTTAGCGTGCCTGTGGATGGCCTTGACCGGGGTGGTGACTGTGAGTCCCATGGCGCCTCAGGACGTCGCTTCGACCGGCGTGGGTTTGCTTCTCGCACCGTTATGGCCAGGTAATATCTTGGTTACTGCCCTCGACCGGCGCTCAAGGGGAAGAGCGCCTGGCGTCGGCATGTTTTGTGCACTTGAGTGAGTTCGTTCTCACCCTCGTGCGCGCAATTATTGGTGAGCAGCCTCGGAGGCCACGCTCGCTCGGTCTTCAATATGGCCTCTGTGTTGCAGTTACCAGGTTCTTACCTGCACACTATGTGGCGATTTTCAGAGCCCTTCGCGCCGCAGTGCAGCCCATGGACTTTGCCGTCAGTCTCGATCTGTCAGATGCGTACCTCCTTGTCTCCAGGCATCCTGCGGCCAGGCGCTACCTTCGCTTCGCCATCACCAGTGTAGTCTACCAGTTCCGCGCGCTTCCTTTCGGCCTTAACCTCAGCCCGTGGGTGTTCACCTGGATCATGGACGCCGTCATAGCCAGGGCCAGATGGACGTCGTCCAGTCCCTCGTCCAGTCCCTCGTCGAACTACCTCGACGATCTTCTCCTGAGGAAGCAAGCAGACTCCGCCTTGGAGAAGGACCGGGACGCGCTCCTCGCTCTGCTCGACACACTCGGGTTCCTTGTGAACGCAGGCAAGTCCGACCTCTCACCGTCGCACCGCTTCGTACACCTGGAGATGGAGTTTCGAACTGACCTTGATGAAGTGCGGCTCCCGGAGGCACGTCTCCAGAAGTTGGGGAATCTGGTGCGGCAAGTAGCTCAAGAGGACACTGTAACTGCCCGGTTGTGGCTACAACTCCTGGGCCTGATGAGCACCGTAGCGGATCTCCTGCCCCTAGGACGTCTCTACTGCCGCCCACTGCAGCTGCACCTGCTCCTACTCTGGCGACCCTCGAAGGACGACATCGATTCCTTGATCCCGGTGCCCCCGATGCTAAGTCCTCACCTCCTGCGCTGGGGGGGACCCCGCCTGGCTCGGTACGGGGGTTCCACTTTACTCGCCGCCTCCCCATTTGTCCCTCGTTGTCAACACAAGTCTCGCCAGTTGGGGGGCTCACCTACTACCGATGTTCGCCACAGCCTCCAGTCTTTGGCCCCCAGATCTTCGGTCCTGACACATCAACTGGTTAGAACTGAAGGCGGTATGGCAGGCCATTATGGTGGGAGACTCTCAACTCCGGTGCCAGGAGCTCCTCGTCTAATCCAACGACTCCTATGTCGTCGCCTACTTACAGAAACAGGGTGGGACACGCTCTCCCTTGCTGTGCATCCTTCTCTACCAGGTCCTCAATTGGTGTGAGGATCGGGGCATCGCTCTTCGTGCGAGAAACATCCCGGGACATCTAAATGTTCTAGCCGACTATCGCGCCGTGGCCAGCTACTCCACACCGAGTGGACGCTCAATCCGGACATCTTCAGGATGTTCGGGACCAGGTGGGAGGCTCCCACGATCGACCTCTTCGCGACGAGGGAAACCGCCAGCTACCGCTGTTCGTCTCGCTGGTTCCAGACCCGCTAGCTTGGGCAGTCGACGCGCTATCCATCCCCTTGGACAGACTCGTCGCCTATGCTTATCCGCCCTCGGTGCTGGTGCCCAAAGTCGTCCTCAAGCTCC
This sequence comes from Semisulcospira habei, assembly GCA_036245525.1. Lineage (NCBI taxonomy): Eukaryota > Metazoa > Mollusca > Gastropoda > Semisulcospiridae > Semisulcospira > Semisulcospira habei. Next base: position 86,089,198 of record BTPG01000001.1, read on the forward strand.
GCGGCTGCAACATGGTCATGTTCCTGGTGGCCCCCTTCTGCTGGACCAAGTCTTGGACCACAGACCTTTTGAACCTCGCCATGTGCCCTCCTCTGCAGCTCTCCACTCCACGCACGATGCTCATGCAACCGCGACAGCCACTGTACCGTCCGTGCCCAGAACGTCTCCTCCTCCACGCCTGGAGATTGTGCGGCAAGCCCTCACCAGTAGAGGCTTCTCTAGTGTGGCAGGGGATGCTATCGCTGCAGCCCGCTGACCCTCAACCAGACGAGTTTATGAGGGAAGATGGCGAGTGCTGTGTGACTGGTGTAGTGACAACCTTCTCTTCCCCACGGACTTGACGATGCCCTAGCTGGCGGAGTTCTTCCTCTGGCTATTCAAAGACCAGGGACTGGCTCCAATTACCATTCGGGGCTACATCGCCATGATCGTCGACACATACTGGCTCTTGGGCCAGCCCGACCCTGGTATCTGCAAAGACCTCGCCGATCTGTTGGCCCACTGCGGTCTGCAACGCCCGGCGCTGTGTTCGCTTTGCCGAGATGGGATCTACCATGGGTGCTTTCGTGGCTCAACTCAGACCGTTTTGAACCGCTTCGGTTGGCGCGCATGCCGGACGGGGCTCGGATGACATGCTTCCTGTTGGCCCTAGCCACGGCTTCCAGGGTCAGTGAACTTCACGCGCTGTCGGACACGCCCAGATTGCTTGCAGTTCTGGACGGATGGCTCCGTGCAACTGCTACCTGAGCCGACCTCCCTGGCCAAGACACGGTCGCCGTTGGCTGCCCCACAGTTGATGACTATTGCTGCCACTCTCTCCAAACGCATAAACGGAGTTGAAGTTTCATCGTAGAATTTATTGAAATCACTCGTAAAACTGAAAAGACAAAGAAAGACAAACTATCACTAAAAACCAATGTTCAAATAAAAATACATAATGGTTTTGTCCAACAACAAAATTACCTTGACACAAGCTAATAAATTGAATTCTTGTTAAAGAATGCACTACTGAAGTTCAATCTATAATCACATTTGTATTCACGACCGGTCTAACACACATAAACTCATCTTACACTGAATCACAAATCTAACAAACAAATAAAACTCCCGGTCCTAAAGTACCATGCCCCACAATAAAACATTCATGAAATCATTTCATGTACATTACCTCGTTGGCTCGATGAGGTAGTAACAGCAAGCGGACAAGTTCCGTGCCTTCCTTGAACATTCAACGCCTTCCTCCTCACAAAGATCTTACCCCACCCGGGTCTGCCCTGGGGGACTTGGGTGGGGTTAGGTATTTTTTAGTTCCCAGGGTCACCCTGGTCAGCCCCACAGGGTGGGTTTATCTCTCTATTCTGGGGCATATGTTTCTGTCTACCCTTTGTCCATTCACCTGTATTTGCCTTTTTAAAACACTCCCTACTGTCTGCACTGCCTGTAGCTCTTGATATTGGATGTGTGTTGCTAAATGGTCTTAGCTTTATTTAGGCCCCATGTGTTAGGTTTATTTAATGTATTTGACCGGCTGGCGACATACATTCAATGTTCTGTTTAGTTTTTTTTCACAAGCAGTGCAGGCACGTCCTGAGAAAGCCTTGTTGCTGTCGGGACGTTAAGCAATGTAGAATCAATCAATCAATCTCACAAAGATCTTCATGCAAGTGAGTTCGAGCGGGAATGCGCACTAATCTATATTTTCCAAATTATTGACGAGAATTATAACGAAAAAGTTTACAAAATATTCAATAAGCTAAATAAACTAAAAGGAAACTAAATATACCAATAAAAAGATTACCAATTACGTTATAAACTGCGAACTATCAGGGAACTATTTTTTCCTAGTAACGGGGCTATTTCCGGCAAGGAGGCACATGCGCTTGACACAAATAATTTTGTTTGTCTGCGGCAGCAACACTCCCACCCAAATCATCCAAAAATGATTTTTAAACAATAAAGTAACTGAACTATTTACGTAGCAATCTTACATCATGTACATGGGAAAAAGAGCTCTCCAAGGACTATTCTAGGCAGTTACATCTTCCTGTCGAACAATGACAACCAACTTGTGGACTGGTCTCTCTAAATATGTTCTTTGGTGGAGGGGTTTGCCTCTAACGTCTAGCGCTTCTGTTGCCACAAGCAATTTAACTCTCCTGACAAGACCATCATCACTCAAAAATGTTTCCGTGACCTTGCCCATCTTCCAGTCTGATCGGCAAGCTGCCTCATCCTGCACCAAGACGACATCGCCTTCACGCAGATTACGCTGGGGTTTATGCCATGTGCTTCTCCTTTGCAACATTTGTAGGTACTCTTTCTTCCACCCAGTCCAGAATAGATCAACCAAGAACTGGACTCTTCTCCATCTCTTCTTCAGGTAGAGGTCTTCCTTCTCGAAGCTTCCAGGCGGTGGTGGCATGATGATGCCTGACTTCATAGTCAAAATGTGGTTAGGCGTCAATGGAGTAGGACCATCAGCTCTTTCAAGATTTTCGGAGGTCAAAGGTCTACTGTTTACAATTGCCATCACCTCATACATCAGAGTTCTCAGACAAGAGGTGTCCAATCGACTTGTCGATTCCTGTTTCAGAATGCCTTGTAGTACACTTCGCACAGTGCGAATTTAACGTTCCCATGCTCCTCCCATATGGCTGTCTGACGGAGGGTTAAACTGAAATTCACAATCTATGTCCAGCAGTTTTCTTGTGACGACTGTGAAGTCCACTGTGGAGAGCTCCTTTTCAAGCTCGTTCTTAGCACCGACGAAGTTCGTGCCTCGGTCGCATCTGAACATCCGGACCTTTCCTCTAAGTGCGATTAGGCATCTCAGCCCATTGATGAAAGAGTTAGTAGTCAGATCGTCCAAAACCTCGATGTGGATGGCTGTCATAGCCAAACAGGTGACAATGAGTCCATATCTCTTGACTTCCTTACGACCTTCCCTCACCACAAAGGGTCCGAAGCAGTCTACTCCGCAATACGTGAAAGGTGGAGAGGGGTTGACTCTCTCACTGGGCAAGTCCGCCATTTTCTGGCCATCGGAAATTCCACAATGTTTGGCGCAGGTCACGCACCTTCTGATCAGTGAAGAGACGACTCTTCGACAACCAACAATCCAATAACCTGCTGCTCGAATCGCATTCATGGTCAGATTTCTGCCCTGATGAGCTGTTTTCTGATGGTGATCCAATGCGATGAGGTGTGAAAGGTGACTCTTAGGAAGTATCAGTGGGTGCCTCATGCTATGCATCTCAGTCTTCCGGAGTCATCCTCCCACCCGTAACAAACCCTGGTCATCTACAAACGGGTCCAGATCTTTCAAAGGGTTGGAGTTTGATCTGATATCAGGAACCTCTCCAAAAGCTTCTCTCTGAATAGCTCTTATAAGATTTCTCTCTGCAATCTGTTTGGCTTCTATATCTGAGATCTTCTGTTTTCGCCAACACCACTTGACTATTGCAGCGACTGCTGTAATTGTAGTCTTAAAACTGGAGAATCTGATGACTCTATCCTCAAAGCTGGTAAAGCCTGACTGCTGAACGCTGAAGACTGTCGCAGACTTCACTTCTGCATCTTGAAGTGATATCTCTGTGTACGTGTCATCAGGGATGATCTCCCATTTCCAGAGGAAGGCTGGGCCAGTGAACCAGTTTGACGATGAGATCTCCTTCACACAGAGTCCGCGAGATGCATGATCCGCTGGATTTTCAGAAGTCGACACATAGTGCCACTGATGGGGCTGTGAAGCTTGACGAATCTGCTCCACCCTGTTGGCCACGTACATGTGGTATCTTGCAGTTTCATTCTTGATGTAGCCGAGGACAACCTTGGAGTCAATCCAAAAATAATGTGTGATGTTCTTGTGGTCCAGTTCTGTGCTGAGAAACTTAGCTGCGTTGGCTGAAATCACAGCTGCCTGAAGTTCGAGTCTTGGAACCGTTGTTGCCTTCAGGGGGGCGACTCTTGCTTTTGCCATTACAAGGGAGCAGTGAACTTTGCCTTCATTTTCAAGACGCAAGTATGAACACTGGCCGTAACCAGAAAGTGAGGTGTCTGAAAAGTGATGCAGCTGAATGTTGGTCGGAGTACCAAAACCTTCCGGCTGATAGCATCTTGGTATTTTAACGTCTCTCAGGTTTTCCAAATCTCCCTTCCACCTTTCCCAATGTGGAAGAAGATTCTCTGGAAGAGGATGATCCCAGCTGAGATTTTCCTTACACATAGACTGCAGGATTTGCCTGCCGATGAGAATGACCGGTGAAATCAGACCCAGTGGATCATAGATTGATGCAACGGTGGCCAAAATTCCACGACACGTCAGCGGATTGTCCTTCAGATTGAGCTTGAAACAAAAACTGTCCGACTCAATGCTCCACTGTAGACCCAAAGTCCTTTCAACTGTGGTGTCTTCATGATCCAGACTTGCGAGTGCGGCAGGTCCATGCTCAGACTCTGGGAACTGTGCCACAACTTCTGCGCAGTTTGATGTGATTTTGTGTAGTCACAGATTACCTTGTGCACAAATCTCTCTTGCTGACTGGATCAAGGTTGGTGGCTGCCTGAGCTGAGCGCTCTCCCTTTAAACCGTCATCTACATAAAAGTTTCTCATGATGAAATCTGCAGCCTCTTCGCCCAGATGCTTATGATCCATCGCCAATTGTTTCAATCCAAAATTGGCGCATCCAGGTGATGACATGGCACCGAACAAGTGAACCTTCATGCGATAATCAGTTGGAGGTCGAGAGATGTCACCGTTCTCCCACCACAGGAATCGCAGGTAGTTCTGATGCCGTCGAGGAACCCTAAATTGATGGTACATTTTTTCTATATCTCAGGTCACTGCGATAGGTCCCTGTCTGAATCTGCATAGGACTCCAGTCAACGAGTTAATGAGATCTGGGCCTTGAAGCAGGTAATCATTTAGGCAGGTTCCCTGATACCGAGCACTGCAGTCGAAGACCACTCTAACCTTGCCAGGCTTCTTGGGATGGTATACCCCATGATGAGAGATGTACCACTGACTGGAAGAATCCATTTCATCATTCGGGATTTGTTCTGCGTCACTACGCTCTAAAATCTCCTTCATGAAGGTGTTGTAATGCTGGAGGTACTGAGGCTTTCTTTCGAACTGCTTCTTCAATGACAATGCTCTGTTCAAGGCTGCTTGTCTGTTGTTCGGTAGTGTTGGGTCGCCATCTTTGAAAGGAAGGGGCATTTCATAATATCCATCTTCTCTTTGGTAAATGCCTTCCTCTAGTATCTTTAGGAATTTCTTGTCTTCCTGTGAGATCGACGTCAAACTTGTTTCCTGATCTTTGAACTCATGTTCCATGAGCTTGATCAGATCAGTCGCAGTGATTTCTTTGATCTGCGTCTTGCGCACATAGGTCAACAATCTTTCAGGATGTAACGTATCTTGAGTGAAAAGTCTGTGAGAACATCCTATGGCATCAAACCTCTCCGTGCTCGTGGTCGTGCCTCCAACAATGCTCCATCCAAGTTCTGTTTCAACGGCATAAGGCTGGTTGTCTTCTCCAACAATGCAGCTGAGGGGCTTGTGACTCTTCAGCTACATCAACTGATCCTACTGAACCGAAAACTGTAGCAGCCGATTTGCGTGCCAAGTTCTTTCCGGGATGAGCAAGACGATAACTTTCAGCGGTTTTAACCATATCATCCAATGTGACAAGTCCACGCTCGCGAATGAAAGTAGCAAGATCCAGTGACACACATTCTAGAAACTGCTCACCTAACACAAGATCCATAATTCCTTGCATGTTTCTAGTAACACCGGACAAAGCTATCCATCGATCAAACAATCTGTTCAGCTCAATACCAAACGTTTGGAAAGGTTCGTTCGAGTCTGGTCGGACTTCACGGAACTTTTTGCGAAAACCTTCTGCAGTACATTGGAACTTCTTAACCTTTTGCCACCGTAGTCTGACAGCTAGGATTTTCCCTGGGAGCGTATGCCTTACTGTGACTCACTTCCCTGGTGGCGTAGTAATTTTGACATTTTCATTGGCCTTGTAAGTAGTAAATATCTTATCATACCCCAATATATTTGGTATCAATGGAAAGAGCAATTCAAGATGAATACATAGACATTATGCTGAAGAAAATATTTTGTATTTTCAAGATTTTAGACGTGTATAAAGAAGATAGGGTAAGAAGCCAAAAAGCAAAAACGGTCAGATTTGCATTGGGTTATGAAAACAAATGCTGTTAGTGTATTAGTTATGCATAGTGTGAAAATTACCACTTGCATTGCAATCCAGAATATAGTCCAGTGTGTCCCCAGTAAATAATCCAGAAAGAAAGGCACAATAGAAGGGTTTTTTTCACAAATAAACAAAATTTTAATACCGCACTCCAAACTCCACACGCCACAGTTTCACCAAGGACACTTTTGAAGTCAAATGATGTGAAAGTGCATGTTCTTTGTGTCAACTGTTTCCCTCAAAATACACAACACTGGTGCTGGGCTAATGCACAAAGTCTTTCCTTGTGTGAAAAAGCTCAAAACAGGGTGTCACACACAGTGCAACCATGCAGGATGAACACTGGTAGTGTGTCAACTTCCACTTGTTCTTCAACTCCTGCTTTGATGCGCCGCGTTCAACCTGCTTCTGGTAGCAAATCGCCAGGAATTTTCTGATGTCATCCCTGGTCACTTTCTTCCATGTGGAGAAGATGCTCCTGGGTGGCAGGGGTCCCCCTTGCCTTTTCAGTGCAATGCTGGATTCAGCATACTTGTTGGTCTCAGTCTTGATGTGGCCAATGATGTCGTCGGTCAAAAATAGCTTGTAGACATCAATGGGTTTGGGGTCATCGCCAAGATCCACATGTAGTCCTGGTACAGCTGTAAAACAAAAAGATCAATGTTAATTTACCAACATATGTTTGTGTACACACACCATGCATTCCCACTCCATACACACACACACATACACACACACCATGCATTCACACGCCATGCATGCTCACACACAAACATCATGTATTCACAAGCCATGCATGCATGCATGCACACACACACACACACACACACACACACACACACACACACACACACACACACACACACACACACACACACACACACACACACGTATGTCATACTTTTATTTATAACTAAGAAATGTAAACATTATATTTTCCACTATTACAATATATATATAATCTACACACGTGCGCGCACACCTGTGTAACACACACACAAGACACGCCCACTCAAGCAACAACAACAATGCAAAGCATGTGGCTTCTCACCTGTGTATGCAGGAATGCAAGGAAAGTTATTCAGGTTTCGAACCCAAACGGCACCTTCATCTGCATCATCAATGTCTGTCTCCATGTCAAAGGCATTGATGTTGATTTGTTGGACATTCCTGGCAAAATCTTCGTCTTCTGAAGACGATGAGCTGCCGTGTTCAGCCACCATCTCTTCTTCGCCATCCTGATCGTCTTCTTCATAATCTTCAGGTTCAGATTCATAATCCTCATCTTCCTGGTCTTCCAAATCGGCAAATAAAAATCGTCTTCACTGTCACTTTCTTCTGATTCATCATGCAACGGCTCTCCTTCCTCATTAGAACCATCCTGGAGGACTTGCTCAAGTACTTCAGCAATTGGAATGCATCGACCACGCCGCCGCAAATTCGCAATTTTTCGTGCTTGCCTGGTTGTTTTGTCTGAGAGCTTCTGATTCGTTCGTTTTAGTGCATACAATCAAGACAAGTCACTCTACCAGTACAGAAATGAATGCTTGACATATTATAGTAGGTTGCTTCCCTTACACCGTACTGCACGTATTGCTAGCTATACAGTCATTGGAAAACGCATATGTGCGCGCTTCGTAGGCCACGGTAAACGAGGCTGGCGGACATATGTGCGCGCCCCGTCGGCAATGAAGCCTTGCCCCGCGCGCACGTATGCGCGTTCCGTCGTCAAAAGGTTAAGCAAATTGTCCTTCAATGTTGGATAATCAACAGGACCATGAGCAGCAAGACTGTGGTATAAGTTCAATGCGTTACCTTCCAACAAAGCTGAAAGAAATGTAACCCATTTGTCACTATCCCAGCCAAGGGCCGTAGCATGAGTCTCAAAACGAAAAAGGTATGAATCTATATCATCTTGTCTTTCTTTGAAAAGAGGCAACTTGGGGTAAACAGGTCTAGCACCAAAAGAATTACTACCTCTACCTCTGTTTCCATGACCAGCATCTTGTTCCTCAAGTCTATGTTCAAAACGTAACTCAAGTTCCTTTTGTTTTGTTTTCTCTCTTTCCAGTTCTAATGCTAATTGAACATCTGCTTGTTTATTTGCTAATTCAACTTCCAATTTTTTCTCATCCCTCAATCTTTGTCTCTCAAGACGATCAAAACAATCCTGTACATATTTTCCATGTTCCTTATCAGGGATACCCAAAGTTGTAGCTTGATCAATAAACGATTGGAACAACTTATCATAATCATCAGACATGGCTAAGTGCAATGTAGATCAACAAACAAAAGAAGATTTACTATACAAGTATCAAAATATTTAAACAGCAAACAGTAAAGTACTAAAGTGTCAACAATGAAATGGCAAAATGCAATCAATCACAACAACTATAAATTGTCCCATAAATCTTATGAAACAATTAAGTTTCTACAAAAGTAAAATACCAGGATAATGTACAGTCTAAGTTAAAATGAAAACGGTAAAATCTTAAAAGTATACAGGGGGAGCTGGTTCTCTTGGCTTGACTTCGTGAACGAAGATTTTATAGGAGTTGCCCACGACGTCTGCAGGCTTGTTCGTGGCTGCGGAGGCCAATCCGAGACAGGCAGGTTCGACCGCAGTGGCTGCAGGGGAAGGTATGGCCAGGGTTCTGAGCTGCGGCATCTCTGTTTTTTCTCCTGAGCCGCTTGTCCTTGAGGCTAGCTCTGTGAGAGTCCTCAAAGGAGACAGCTGCCTTGTAAATGGTGGAGCGCCAGGTGTCACGGTCCGCAGCAAGCGAAGACCACTGGTGGTGGTCGATTTGGCAGGCACTAAGTGACTTCTTGAGACAGTCTTTGTATCTCTTCTTTGGTGCCCCTCTGTCACGGTGTCCAGTAGCAAGCTCGCCGAACAGGGTGATCTTTGGTAGGCGATGATCCTCCATCCTGGAGACATGCCCCGCCCAGCGGAGTTGTGTCCGCAGCAGCAAAGCCTCGATGCTCGATACAGGGGGAGCTGGGTGGCTCGGTGGTAAAAGCGTTTGCCTCCAGACCAAAAGGTCCCGGGTTCGAATCCAGCTTGGGTCAAAATTTGCTCAGACCCTTTTTCGTTGTCCCCGTCTTTGAAATCACCCTCGTGGTGGACAAAAGACGTTAAGCCCTAAACATTTTTTTTAAAAGTATACAAAGCAAATTATGTAGCGTATTATCTCAATATGTCTGTAAGTAATGAAGTAGTGACAAATTTTATACCAAATATAACACACTAACTCAATATATTCACAACATATGCTGAAAAGTGTCAACTGAAGTTGATAGAAGCACAAGGAATATACAGTGAAAAATTAAATTATTAAGTTAATAGTTTTAATAAAAATAAAATATTACCATGTATAATCCTGATAATGGATCTATTTACCAGTTTATATCAATATCAATAGAAAGAAAACTAAAAATTACGTGAAACACATCAAAATAAACCCAACAAATTATTAAAGTCTTATCAAACAGAATGAACCAAAGGAAACAATCTGTCAACAACTAAACCAAATCAAAGGAAACAATGTAACAAGAATAACCAATTATAACCACATACATAAAGACAAAAAATTAGAATATCAAAATCAGTACAAATCAAACAATGAATGAACAAAATAAATCAAATGGGCTGAAATCCCAACACTATAACCTACTTAAAATAAGGGCAAAGAGAACATACACCCAAACACACGCATGAAAGGACAGGACCCTACAATAGCAAAGAACTAGCAAAACAAATACACTCCCACTAATAGAAGAATAGAGCTGAAAAAGAGAATAGCAACCCACAGACAGAAAAAGAGCTAAATCCTTAGTGCCCAGAAACTGTACACAGGCACAGCCGTTACACTGGAGACGGCATATATCACACAAAACAACACATCCCAGTCATACACAATATAACAAAATTTCAAAAGAAGAAGCCCACTAGTCTACCTATATATACCTATAATAACTAGTGGTGCCCTCACTAAATATAAGTATGGATGATTTAATGCTAACACAGAGAAAGTCTAGGGTCACCAAATGTAACAAAGGTTTTTTTTTTTCGCGTACTGAATTAGTTGTTACGTGTATAAACGTTTATTCTAATAGAATAAGTGTGTGCGTGGGTTTTCTGACAATCAGTATAAAGGTGGGTGTTCTATCTCTGTTTACTAGACTCTTTCATCCACCACCACAAACAAGGACAAAGGCCACACAGTTATCTCTCTTTGCCCTCTGTTTCACTATTTCTCATACACTCATATCATATACATTAAATCACACAATTCACATCATACAAACAAAAAAAGACAATTTTTGCTGTGTATGATTTTCTTCTATTACAGCAACAATAAAGTCATCTTGAATCTTGAACAAGTGTTTCACACAAATAATTAAGAAGTGGCGTATAGGCTATTCATAACTTCAGCGCTCACACATTCACTCGCTACCGTAGAGGTTGTCTCTCTCTCGAGACGTCACTCGACTCTACTCTTTACACTAGTGTCGACACAATCAAAGATATCACATCGACGACTTGACTTGACGGAGATTTCCCGAACGGAATGGTACTAGTCGATGACAGTACTCACAGATTAGAATATTCCTAGGCGTGCAAGTATCAACGGTGCTAGGCGACATAGGCTACACTGAAGGAACACTGCATGTGGTCCTGTAGCTCAAATCTGTAGGCTTACTTCGTCACCGTTGCTGCACGTCTGCACCAGTGATGGTAGACGAAGGAGAGATGAAGGCGTTGATGATGTCCGTATCCGGTCACGTACACGATACTTTTAGGACAGCTTCATCAGCCACATACCGGGGGTTTCCGCTCTGTACCGGCCCGCTGTACACAACATTTATACACTCGTAAATTTTTGCTCTTATACTTAAAGAGTCTGAATGTGTCTTCAACACATTATTATACTTCAGAGCGCTCTAGATCATTTCCTTTGTAAAATGTCTTCTCTATGCCACCATACTACTACAGTCACTATTGTCACAATTCTTATGACAATTCCTATAGCCACTTTAACACTGTGCACACATTTTGCGTACCTACACACAATGAATTACGAGCCAAATATTACAATCACAGCTCACCTTCAATTTATAACATATTACTGCACATTCATTCATCATTAGGTATACCTAATTATACACTGAATTACCTTCCTATTTCAGTCCCACATTTTCACATATAAATAAATACAACATGACATCCTAGTTATAAACTATATCACATATAATAATTACATGACCAAACAAGTATTGACACGAGTCATCGCACTTCCTTCCAACATGGGCTCTTCTGCACTCTAATCATAATAATTCATAAAAAAACAATACTTTCCCTTTTTGTATGAATAGCTTTACAGGTCATTATAAATACCGATAATAAAAAGAATAAATACCTGTATTCTATATACTCCCCACCCGGGTCTGCCCTGGGGGACTTGGGTGGGGTTAGGTATTTTTTAGTTCCCAGGGTCACCCTGGTCAGCCCCACAGGGTGGGTTTTTCTCACTATTCTGGGGCATGTGTTTCTGTCTACCCTTTGTCCATTCACCTGTATTTGCCTTTTTAAAACTCTCCCTACTGTCTGCACTGCCTGTAGCTCTTGATATTGGATGTGTGTTGCTAAATGGTCTTAGCTTTATTTAGGCCCCATGTGTTAGGTTTATTTAACGTATTTGACCGGCTGGCGACATACATTCAATGTTCTGTTTTGGTTTTTTTTCACAAGCAGTGCAGGCACGTCCTGAGAAAGCCTTGTTGCTGTCGGGACGTTAAGCAATGTACAATCAATCAATCATGTATTCTATATACAGCTATAGAATTCTCTAGCCAGAATTCTTTCTCAGAGCACCAACGAACACGTCCGCTCGACTCGGCTGATATGACATCTCTGGCTAGCAATAGTTCCCGATACAACCCTGTCACTCCCACAGGTGACACGTGAACATCGCTCACCTCTACATTACCACACGTGAACATTCGGTCCAGCTGCTAATGACGTCATACCGTCGTCTGACCGAAACATGCACCAAAGGTGCTCGTTACACTGCTGCTGTTGACGTCTCACTGCAGAGTCACGCCCAGAGGGTATACTTGCAAACAAGCACAGAAGTATGACGCCTACACCAAGAAGAGGCGAGAGCTAGTCAGGTCATGTTTGCTCAAAGGAGAAGGCCACAGCTAAAAGCAGGCAATGCCAGTTCCAGCGGATCAACTAAAGTGAGAGAAGGCGACACTTATTGTTCTGGACTCGAGGTAAAGCATACTGATTGATTTGTGAATAGAATCAGATTCATAACAAAACACAACTGGTTGGAATAAACACATCACACTGTAATGCTTTCTTTCATTTTGAAGATGGTGTAGACCAGTACCAGCATTCTCAACAACACCGAATGCTAAAATCACTTGCTGTCAACAAGTGGCACCATATTGCATTTGATTTGGAAACTAGAGGGTTGGGCAAGTCTGCAAATACTGTCGTTTTCTTTAATAAGCACTTAGTGCACACAAAAGGACTAGAAAACTCTGAATACTACCCATTTGGTCCAGTGTGTGCTGTTGCTAAACAGCAATGCATTGTGTCCTGTTTGAAACAATTTCTGCAAGTTACACTTTGAATATTGATGCTGATTCTAGATATATGTATACACCCTTTGTGGTCATTTCAAGCTCAATGGCGTCTAATTTTTGGCGCATGTGTGATAGCAAAAGTAAGTGTTTGTAATGGGTCGTCCGTCGACTGTCTGTTATCTGTGGGCAACTTTAACATTGGCATTTCCTCGAAGACTATTCAAGCCTCAGACTTCAAACTTGGCACAAGGGTACTTTGTGGTAAAATCATTCTAAACATACCAATTTCTGTGACCTTTCAAAGGTCATATCAAGTAGTATTTTCAACTTCAAACTCAAACTTGCTATGGAGATACCACATGATAAGGCCTTAATTTGGATGACCCCTCGGAAAGCTCAAGGTTGGCAAGAGGGTGACAAAAGTTAGTTTCGGGTAGAGTTGTAGTTTTTATAAATGTTTTTGCAAACCTTTCAATAAAATTTGGCATGATGATAACACTTTTCTGTGCATACTAATTTAATCAGCCCCTCACAGAGGTCAAGGGTCACAGAGGGTTGACAATTTGTGAAAAATGAAGGCATTTGGAAAAAAACTCATGTTTCGCTGGTACAAAATCCAGCCCTATACTTATGTTTAGACATTTTCAGAGACCTGTTGGAGAAGTCAAGGTCAAAAAGGTCAGACATATTATGTGGATTGGTCATACACGTGAACCATAAGGACATTGCCTTTCTTGTTCATGTTCTGACTACTGTCATATTATGCAAGTATGTACTTTGTATAAATACTTGCAAACATATGCATGCAATATGTGCATGTCAAAACTTTTTTTTGATACAAAATTATCTTTTGCAGGTTGCAAAAGATGAGGGAAGAAGAGTTCAGCGGGTACATCTCTCCGCGATGGCCAACCGATGAGAAGGCAAAGGAAGTGAACTGATTGTCCTGTGTAGGAGGGCAGACGTCCTGTTATTTTGATGTCCATCCACCAGGCTGGCCACAATGTCAAGGTTTTGGACAGTCACATCATTCGCAATGCAGCAAAAGCCTGTGCCTTACTGCCTGAGCTGATGCATAGCCATATATTAGGAGAAGGGCAAGCAGGCTTTAGGCCTGGCTATTCAACTGCAGACACAACAGCAGTGGGGCAGTGACAACAAAGTGACAATGACAAAACTCGAGAACATAGAAATAAAGAGGGAGTGTTTCCATAAGCCTGACATAGAAGCAGCAGGGCGACAAAATTGTAACGTGCAGTCGAGCAGTTCAGGGGCTATTGTTCAGTGATGGGGGTGTGCTTTGTGTGTTTTCATATAACAACGTGACAAAGCGATTTGACATCCATGTTGTAATTTGTAGTGCAGTAAAAAGGTGAAAAATAGCTGTATTTTGACCAAAAAGATGTTTTCTCAAGTATACACAACTTCAAACCCAGACTTGGTGCAAGGTGGTAAGAACTTTTCATGCATACTAATTTCGTATGCATGAAAGGTCAGAAAGGTCAAGGGTCACAAGAAATCGGGAAATAGGTACAAGATAGCCATATATTGACCAAAGATGTTTTTTTCTCAAGTATTCCTCACAACTGTAACCCTAAACTTGGTAAAGAGATACCTGATGGTAAGACCTTCCTATGCCTATTTATTTGGATGACCCCCTCAGAAAGGTTACTTTTTTGTCACTCTCCTGTCATGTCGCAATTTGGAAACGCAGCTTAATATGTATTAGTTTTTGATTATCCAAGGAAAACCCCTTTACTGACAATGTGTTCATTTTTCGAAGACATTTCATCATATGAACAGGTCTTTTTTGTGACAAGTTCCTAAATACTGGCATACATCAGTCATTCAAAATATGTACTCCACAGCTGACTCTTATGGGGTAGGAAACAGTGGTACAGATAGATTTTGTGCAGCATCGGTGTGAGACAAGGAGAAAACTTACCACTGCTCCGCTTTGCATGATTCAAAATGATATACAGGGTTCATTCTGAAAATGGTCATTGGCCTCAGAGTATAAAACCCATGGGTCCTTTCTGAAGAGGGGATGTGCGGAAATATAGAAACGCGGGGATGTATATGTATATCATTAAACCCTCAGCTTAAAATGTTGTGCAAAATGTGGACTTGCTCAATGAAAAACGCAATACTTCTCAAGAGTGAGTTGACCATGCAGTTCTTGCATTACCCTCCAGCTGTCACAGCAGATTTAAGTGGTTGGGTGATAACTGATCATAGGCATATGATATGTACTGTACTTTGTGTTTGTTTTGTTTTTTTCTTCCAATGTCAATCTTTGACTTTCAGCTGTGTGGCTTTACTTATCGTATCAGAATTGCTAACCACATGGTTCATTTCACAAGTTTTCCAGATGTACTGTACATGACACACGCCAGCAAACAGAATGACCTGACTATGATCCGTGTCCATACAAGTCATTTGTGCTAAGGAACATGCGTACAGTGTAGTAATAAGGATAATATTTCATTTTTGAGCACATTCATATAAGTTCTTTTGTGATTTTTCTCATGCCCCCAGCGGGTCCAAAATTAAATAGATGGCCTTAGTCGCCTGTTAAACCCAAATAACTAACTAACTAACCAAAATTAAATAAACAAAGTAAACTGACGCCAACATTGTGCACAGTACCAGGGGGTACGTGGTGGGTGCTATGCAGCAATCAGTTGTGACATGTTAGCCTGCACCATGTTGAGTTTTTGGAGAGCAGCAATGGTATTGCTTGGATTACGGGCCGGCATGGTGCAGACTCTGTTGTAGGCACTTTGCCAGCGTAGCACTGATGTATTTTGCAGTGTTATATGGTCGACTGCACAGACTTTGTATCAAGTGCAGTACAAGTATTGTTTGGTGTGCATGCCTATATTATGCAAACTAGGTGACACAGTGCATTGTACCCTTGTTATTCAGTTGTTATGGTCTTTTGTGTTGACATCAGCATTGTGCAGTGTAAGTTATGGGACTTGAGACTGCATTTCACTTTGTTGTGCTGCAATTGGACACAGTGTGGTACTGGTAACAGTACTGTTTGATTTTCATGCCAACATTGTGCACAGTATCTGTGTAGTGTAGTTTGGTGGCTGGATACTGCATTTCACTGTTATTATGTTGTGGGATGTGCAATGTTGAATTATATCAGGACTACAGTGATGGTCTCTCTCACTCACTCACTCTCTCTCTCTCTCTCTCTCTCTCTCTCTCTCTCTCTCTCTCTCTATCTATATATATATATATATATATATATATATATATATATATATATATATATATATATATATATATATATATATATATATGTGTGTGTGTGAGCAAAATAATATATGTAGTGGAAGGCTCTAAATGATTAGTCTGTCATTCCTTCTCTCCTATCCCCCCCTTCTTTTATATACTGTGCAGTTACTTACTTACTTACGCCTGTCACCCCTACCCGGGTATAGGCCGTCGACGAGAGACCTCCAGCAACTCCTGTCCTGTGCTTCTCCTTCGATTCTACTCCAGGTGGTTCCCAGTCTCTTGATGTCTGAACCCCACCCGGGTCTGCCCTGGGGGACTTGGGTGGGGTTAGGTACTTTTTAGTTCCCAGGGTCACCCTGGTCAGCCCCACAGGGTGAGTTTTTCTCTCTATTCTGGGGCATGTGTTTCTGTCTACCCTTGGTCCGTTCACCTGTATTTGCCTTTTTAAAACTCTCCCTACTGTCTGCACTGCCTGTAGCTCTTGATATTGGATGTGTGTTGCTAAATGGTCTTAGCTTTATTTAGGCCCCATGTGTTAGGTTTATTTAATGTATTTGACCGGCTGGCGACATACATTCAATGTTCTGTTTATTTTTATTTTTTCACAAGCAGTGCAGGCACGTCCTGAGAAAGCCTTGTTGCTGTCGGGACGTTAAGCAATGTACAATCAATCAATCAATCTTGATGTCTGCTTGGAGGTCTCGACGCCAGGAGTTTCTCGGCCTACCTCTTTTCCTCTTTCCCTGGGGGTTCCATGACAATGCCTGCCTAGTGATACTGGAAGCTGGCTTTCTCAGACTGTGACCGATCCATCCCCATCTTCTTCGCCCAATTTCATTCTCTGCTGTTATCTGCTCTGTTCTCTCCCAGAGTCTGACGTTGCTGATCTTCTCTGGCCAGTGGATTTTCAAAATTCTTCTAAGGCAACTGTTCATGAAGGTCTGTACTCTGTTGACTGTGGTTTTTGTCAATCTCCATGTCTCTGCTCCATATAGGAGAACTGCTTTTACATTGGAGTTGAAAATCCGGACTTTGGTGTGTTGTGACAGCTCTCTGGAACTCCACACTTTTTTCAACTGGAGAAAGGCTGCTCTGGCTTTACCGATTCGTGCTCTGACATCTGCATCAGTGCCGCCTTTTTTGTCTATGATATACTGTGCAGTTGGCTCCCAAATAAATACCTCATGAGCAAGTGGTTGCCGGTGTCGGTCTCCGTTGGCATGCACACAACTAAAAATGACATCAGCTCCACTTTTCTCCCAAATAGCTTGTATAAAGTCAGCACTTTGTCAATGTAAATGTGAATAATGTTACATGTAGTTGAAATATGTTCCTCAGTAAAGCTGTATTTTGAGGGGGAGCTGGGTGGCTCGGTGGTAGTGTGTTTGACTCTCATCCTGAAGGTCTTGGGTTCGCATCCAGCTGGGGTCAAAATTTGTTCAGACCCTATTTCTGTGACCCATCTTTGAAATCACCCTTTATGGACAAAAGATGTTAAGCCCTAAATGTTTAACATTTTGTATTTGAGGTCGTTATTTTTGCCTACTTGCATTGTAGCCTAATATGCTTTCAACAGACTTGACTGTATACTTTAAATGAATGTCTGCAAATACAGCATTTGTTTTGAAAATAAACAGAGATATTATTCTTTACTCACATTCACAATGATCATTGTAAACATAACATGGCATATTGAAACATGCGACATTTGTTTTGTTTCTTATAATTTGTAACCAAAAACTGCTGGGAAACTGAGATTCAGCTAGAGAGATAGGTACATCCACTACCAATCTGTTCACAAACATCTTTCAACCAGAGATGTTCATCGACCTGCTTTCACGGAGACACCAAAGGAGCATGTAGCATTTCTTGCAGCAGGTATATTAAAACAAATTCACATCAATTAATGTTTGTAGATGATGCCAGTAAAAATAAAAAAAAAACTGTCTGTGACAACACTCTTTGGTGTGCTTTTTCATCAGTGAAGCTGTGAATGATTGAATGAATGTAAACATGTAATGTAAACATGCTCACACAATGCCTGGCTGAAAAAAATGAATGAACAAATGTACCGAGGTAACCAGTGTGCATTTTTATCCAAGACTGAATCCGGTTGGTTTATGGTTTAACATTCACATTACCACCATTTACAAGGCAGCTGTCTCCTTTGAGGACTCTCACAGAGCTAGCCTTAAGGACAAGCGGCTCAGGAGAAAAAACAGAGATGCCGCAGCTCAGAACCCTGGCCATACCTTCCCCTGCAGCCACTGCGGTCGAACCTGCCTGTCTCGGATTGGCCTCCGCAGCCACGAACAAGCCTGCAGACGTCGTGGGCAACTCCTATAAAATCTTCGTTCGCGAAGTCAAGCCAAGCCGACCACAGTGATGATAATCGCATATTTTTAAAAAAAAATATGCGTGTATTTTTTTTGCTTTGGTTTGGGTTTAAAGTGTGTTTGTTTCATTTAGTGAAGTAGAAACTGTATGGGTTTCAAATGTGAGCAGGGAAAAAATATCGCCATCTACGGGGCTCGAACCCTGGTTACCTGCGTGGCAAGAAAGTATCTTACCACTGCACTAACTAAATTACTAAGAAACGGCACGTGCATTTAATTACTTATAGATAAACGTTCTCATCCTGTATCTGCCATTGTTGTTTGTTCCAGTTTACTGTCACAAATAGTGATCGAGGACTAGCAGTTTGGGCGGAGTTTGCAACAGTTTGGGCGTAGGTTTTCCTTGTAGGTTTGGCATAGTTTTCCCTCCTTTCTCATACGGGCTTGGGACTGGCTACGACGGAGATATGATCTGCCGGAAGTCAGACATCGCTTGTATCCCTTATTGAATACGCACTCGCAAACGACCCAAAGTGCCAAATTTTGTGCGGGACCCCATATTTTCTTCATAATCAATGTGATAGTTATAACATAAAGTACGACTTTATCGAATAAAAAGGGCTTGAGCAATTGCCCAACAATGCAAACACCTGTAATGTTATTGATAACATCCGGGCAATTTGCGAGTTTACAAAAGACACTATTTTCGATTTCACTTAGAATTCCAATTATCAGAACAAACCTTTTTTACGAGAAAATAATAACATACTACATGAAGTGACCTAAATGTTTCTTTATCATTTTAACACACCATTAGATAAATTTTTATTGTGTTCTGAAATCAGCTATTTTGCGTGTTTTTGCTGATGGGGTACCTCACGCAAACGGCTGTATCTTGCAAATATGCCCGGGACCATGGGTCTGTCAGGGTGGCAATAGCCTCCAGACTCAACAAGGCTCTCAAAAAAAAATATGAAGGGCAGTTTTCAATTAAAAAATGTAGGTATAGTGAACAACCTTAATTCAGACAGGTTCAAACCGCTGTCCTTGGCCCAGTTCGCAGATGTGACCCGTAAGACCTGCTTCCTTTTGGCCCTTGCCACAGCGGCCCGAGTAAGCGAGCTACACGCCCTTTCAGCGCACCCTGCCTGCCTGCAGTTCAGGACGGATGGTTCCGTGCAGCTTCTCACTGACCCTTCCTTCCTCGCCAAGACGAGGTCCCCCTTGCCTGCGCCCCAGGTAATCACCTTACGGCCATTGAGAGGTGTGAACTTTCCTCGGGAGACCAGGCAACAGGATCCAGTATGCGCCCTGCGAGACTATCTTCGCCAATTCAAGCCCGTCTGGAGAGAACGGTCTCGCCTCTTTTTGCCACTGACCCCAGCCCGAACTGACATTTCAGCCCAGATGATATCTTCCTGGCTGCGCTGGGTCATACGGTCTGCCTACAAGGACCTCTCCCCGCAGGGAGCGAAGAGGCTAAGAATCCACGCGCACGTGCGTGCGTGTGTGTGTGTGAAAATTACGGCTTGGTTAATTTTGTTTAATTTGTTTAGCGAGTTTTGGACTTAGCACAGTTAACACATTTTTGCACACTAAACATTGGTCATTAGGGTTTCTATTAAATATAGCGACACACACACACACACACAAACACACACACGCACACACACACACACACACATTCAGTCCAATGGAATAAAGAGGGGATAGACTGTGCCACAATTAAAATCACCTCTCCTTCTATTTCATGCTTAGGGCCTTTTCCCCTTTCCCTCTGTTAGTATAAACATCCGGTGGGGGTGGATATCCAGCAATGATGGCCACATGTGGGGCCATGTGGCCATCACTACTGGACACCGACCGCGTCCACATTCATAGGAACATCTGGGGTGGATTACGTTTGGCATACGGGGCAGGATCTCGCGAGCCCCTGTGACTGGTAGGGGCTAATGTGAATCTATTTCTTCTCAGGCAAAATTGATCATTTGTGTTTGTTGACCCCTTTATTGCCAGAATACAATGAGCAACACCTCAGATTCAAGAAGCGCAGATCCACAGTTGCCAGTGTTATGAGGATTTGCTGAATTGTCTCTTGCTGGATTCATTCATATCAGTGTGCCTAAGACATAGTGTTAACTGACAGTGAACCTGTAATAATTTCAGAGGTAATTTTTAGGTGCTGACAGTAAAGGAGCCAGTGACTGATCTACATGTATAGTCAAACCTGTCAAGGTGACTACATGTACCTATATAGGGCACCTGTCTAAGCACCCATTCTTGGTCCCGCGGTCTTCCTCTTGCCTAGATGATCCTTAGGAGACCACCTATCAAATAGACCACGTTTTGATAGTCCCTTGAATGGTCTCTTTACATGGATTGACTGCTGCTACACATTTATGGAGTAAATCTGTCTTTTGTCATTTTGTAGATCACAACGTTTCATGCCACCAGCAAGAGCCGCACAGTTACCAAGGAGATAGGACGGGTCATGGAAGGCCCCATAGATGAGGGGAGGTCATTCTCCTGGGAGACGCAACAGTTTGTTATTCCTCCTCTCCCCCCATCTTATCTCATCGGCTGTCGGATCATTGACATTCGGTACATTCTGCAGGTTGGTAGAGTGGATGGGTAGTGCTTTTGCTTGCTTATGATTACTTCTGATAGAAATCTTACATAGGTTGGCTACCTCATTGTTTCTGTGGCCGTGTTAACTTTCTTTTGACTATAATGAAAATTGAACGTTGCAATATTTTGACTGTCATGAAAATTAAACATCGTAAACCCTAATACTCTCTAACATGAGATAAATGTGACCATAATAGTTCAGAAATGCCATGGTCTTCCTCTTGTTTAGATGAAAAAAAAATCAACCTGAGAATTTAATGTGTCAAAGAAAAATAAATTTCTCTCTAAATGTATTTAAAAAAAAAAATTACCGATGACATTACTATATGGAAGTGTCTACTAGCTTACTTAATTTCAGCCTAAGAACCTGTTGTGTTCCTACACAACCAGGGAGGCAACTCAGGGAACTGTAACCAGGGCCGTGAGTAGCTTCTGGTGCATGCCCATCCCGTCACGTGCCATGTGGTGTCACGCCAGTCGGAATGCTTAGCTTACCAGCAGCAAGCGATGCCATTACTACAAGGAACATCTACCTAGCTTACATAATTTTAGCCAAAAACTTACGATGTGTACCTATAGGGCCAAGGGAGGCCACCTAGGGGTGCCGTGACCCAGTACCCCGAGTAGCCTCCCATCCCACCTCATAATTATGGGTAACTGCCCTGTGCAGACACGCCAGTTTATTCTCTTAGCTTACGGAGTTAAGACGTGTGTTAGCCTACTGCAGTGTTGAGCCTATGGTTGTGTATGGTTCTGCACCGGTTGTACCTGCGACCTACGAGACTTGGTTATTCTTGCTGGCCTCGGAGGCTTGGACTTTTGCCACTTGTGTGCTTATTCCAGCTGGTGTTGTGTGCCGTGTTCCCTGCGCCCTGAGAAACTTGGTTTCCGGCTGTGTGCTCGTAGCCTTCCCCGGAGCCATTGGACTGTTGTTCCTTGTGTGCTTCTTCTTCTCTGGTGCTCTCTGAAGCGCGCAGGATGTGTAGTGCAGACGTGTGTTCGCCCTCTGCAGTTTTCCCAACGGCTGTGTAGGGTTCTGCGCCGGTTGTGCCTGCGACTTGGAGCCTCGTTTCCCAGCGGTGTGTTTGTGCTCAGGTGCTTTGAACTGTTGTTACTTCTGTGGTTCTTCTCTGGGTGCCATCGGACAAGTTCGTGTGTTTTCTGGACCTCTGGGACTTCCATCGCAGACTCGGCACCCTTGCCTGATGTGTGCAGCCCCCGGCTCCTTGGTGTGGCGCTCCTGCTTCTGCGTGTCAGGTTATTCTCTTCCCCCAGCCTCCGTGAGATGGCTAGGTAAGGTCTTGGTGTGTGCTGGCACCGGGCGGCGGCATCACTGTCGGAGTTTGGTGTGCTCGGGTGCACTCGTGATGTGGCGTAGCAGCCACGACCACTTGTTTTTTGATGATGTTGATGGTGTCCATTTGTCATGCGCACCCACACCAGCATGCACATCCACATTCTTGCAGACACACTGGTGTGCTCACACACGTTTATAGATACACGTATATTTTACGATCACACTGGTGTATGCACACATATGTTGGTGTTCAAACACCACATTTTATGGCCATGATGCATACACCCACTTTTGTTAGACACCCAGTGTGCTCGTCGCATTTTTAAGACACACTGGTGATGTCATGCACACCCATGTATCCTGACATGCTAGTATGCATGTTCAGATATACACAGTGTTTCTAATACCTATGGACTGGAAGAAGAGAAGATTTTCTAGTGCACACCTGTGCACATCAAACTTTCATGCTGGCATAACACTACTATACCACCATTAATTTCTTGTGTGGTCAGCCACGTTTATGCAGCGCAATAACTAAATAATTAATAAAAACGACACGCAACTTCTGGTGCACCGTAGTCCTTCTTTTTGCCTATACATATGATAACAAGCATCCCTATAGGTAGGCCCTGGCTTGTTATAAACACTGTCACACACATCCTTAGCACCTGAGGCCGGCGGCACGTGCCATCCCCATTAAGAGGCAGTCAGCCGTAGAAAGGGCTACTGGGACGCTATATAGGTGCTTGTTATGATCTGATGTTGCAGTTGTCAAGTCTGCACCTGCACTCGATGTGGCGATTTCCCGTGGCCGAGTGATATGCATGCAGTGTGCCTCTCCTGCTCCTGTTGTGCCTCCGGCCGCACCTGTGTCGTCTGCGCGCCCGTGGTAGAGGAGCTTGTCCCAGCTCTGGAGCTGCTGTCGGCGTAGACGTCCACTGCCGTCCCACAGCCTCACGCATGCCTCGGCCCTGACCAGCTCCCGCACTGCTGTTGGAGGACAGCACTGGAAGGATTCCCCCCTTGCGCACCAACTCACTCGAGTCTGGTCCATAGCGAGTCCACTCACCCCACTTTGCGGAAAACAAATGGCTGCCAAGCCCTGACGTTGGGGGACGTATTCCCCCCTTTCGCACCAACTCGCTCGAGTCTGCTCCACAGCGAGTCTGCTCGCCCCGCTTTGCGGAAAACAAACAGCCGCCAAGCCCTGACGTTGGGGGACTTATTCCCCCCTTGCGCACCAGCTTGCTCGAGCCTGGCCTTCGGCGAGCTAGCTCGCGCCGCCTTGCGGAACCCAAGCATCACAAGGAAAGACAAGGAAGTAAACCACGTGCTCGGCCTTGGACTTCCCCACAGGTCTCGGAGGATTCCCGCTCGCCCCCTTGCCGTCACTCTCCTTGGATTCGCGTCATGAATGAACCCGCCACCTTGCACCCTTAGCGCCAGCCTCTTGTGCCTCCCGAGGATAATGACGCCCTCAGCGCTTCCCAGACGATTCCGTTTCAGCGCGCCTTAGCCGTTCGGCCTCCCCACGTGCATGCTCGTCGGATGCTCCTTCATCGCGGATGGCCCTCTGACGTCTAGGTCGGAGACTTCGCTCCCTGGTTGTGGCGGCGTGCCTTGTCGCTTCGTCTCTTCCCCCAGGAGCATGCTCCTTCCTCGCCCCCTTGTGGACCCCCCGGTGCAGCTATGCACGGATGGACTTTGCGCTTCATGGCGTTGCTTCCCACCCAGTTTGGATCGGACAGCGTCCTCTTCCGCAATGCCTTCGCCTGTGCAGGATTGCTCGACATGGTTACGCAAGCTGTCGCCTCTCATGTGGAGGAGGCCTGGCGCCCGTCGTTACACTCCGCTGTTAGGAGACGTCCTCGCCTTAGCCCTGGCCACCCGGGCGGCTTACCATGCTTCCGTCAACACCATGCCCAATGCCGCCAAACCTACGCAGACAGCTGCGTCTGGCCCCTTTCCATGAACTGCTACGCTTCGTTCCTACCTGGCAGATGGTGAAGGACGCATACAGGGACCTCTCCTTTTATGTTTGATAGGTGTTGCAGGGCCAGGCACTTACCTGCCTGCTTGTACCTTCGTTGTACCTTTTTGCGTTGAATGCTCGCCTTAGCTTGGCAGGGCCCTCTCGTGCCTGCGCCCGCTCGCCTTTTTTTATGTTGATGGGTGTTGCAGGAACAGGCGCTTACTTTCATGCTTGTACCTTCGTTGTATCATTTGGTGTCGAATGCTCGCCCTAGCTTGGTGGGGCCCCACGTGCCCTCGCCCGCGCGCCTTCATGTGTGATTTGCATTACAGTTGCCAGGTGCTTCCTGCACGCCGTGCAGCAAATTCCTTGGCCGACTGACAACCACAGGGTCAGTCTCCCCTGCGCTGGCTGCGCCTCCAACCACACTTGCGATTTTTGCTCCACCTGGCCCGAGCAGCGTTGGTCACAGTTATGGAGCCTAACAGGCGCGAGCTCCCGGCGCCGGTGGTGAGTGATTCTTCTTCATCCGTCGAGGCGCCCCCCTCTGTGCCCGGAGCGGTGACCGCATGTGACCGCACCGACCTTGTGAAATGGATGCCACGCCGGACACGCGAGCCTAGTGCTCCTCGCAGGACTGCTCTCAATGCAACCACTCCCCGGAGGGACACCGCCCTTACAAAGCCCGCTGGTTCTTACGGGGAGCCATATAGCCAGCAAAGCGCCCGCCTCACTGAACCCAGCCTCCTGAGACGCGCCACGCGCCGTCCACTGTCCACTGTCAGTCCTAGATCGTCTCTAATCGGAAGCTCGCTGACTCTTACGGGTAGTCCTTTAGCCGGCAGAGAGCCCACCTCTCTGAGCCCGGCTCCCAGAGACCAGTGCCAAGAGAGAGGCGCTCGACCACTCCGACCTTGGGGATGCATGCCGTGCCGGACACGTGAGCCCAGCGCTCCTCGCAGGACTGCTCTCAACGCGACCCCTCCCTGGAGGGACACTGCCCAGACAAAGCCCACTGGTTCTTACGGGGAGCCATATAGCCGGCAGAGCGCCCACCTCACTGAGTCCGGCCTCCTGGTCGCACCACGCATCGTCCACTGTCCACTGTCAGCCCTACTCGTCGCTACTTGGTCCACTCGCTGACTCTTTCGGGGAGTCGTTAACACGCAGAGAGCCCACCTCACTGAGCCCGGCTCACACAGACCAGTGCCAAGAGGGAAGAGCGCGACCACTCCACCCTTGGGGATGGACGACGTGCCGACGCGAGAGCCCAGCGCTCCTAGCAGGACTGCATTCAACGCGACAGCTCCCTGGAGGGAGCCCGCCCGGACAAAGCCCACTGGTTCTTAAGGGGATCCATATAGCCGGCAGAGCGCCCACCTCACTGAGCCCGGCCTCCTGGGACGAGCCGCGCGCCATCCTGTGTCTTCTGTCAGTCTTTATTGTCTCTACTCAGAAAGCTTGCTGACTCTTATGGGGAGTCGTTAGCCGGCAGAGAGCCTGCCTCACTGAGCCCAGCTCGAGAGACCAGTGTCCTCTCACCCACGGACTTCGGGCAGTTCGGAACTCTCCCACTTCCCCAGCTGCTCCACATGCTTGCGCTCACCCGTCAACGAGCTCGGGATGGACCGCAGTGCGCATCACTCCAGCGGACGCGGCCCTCGACCAATCTCATGCTTTGGTTCGGCGGCCATCTCCACGTTCGTCTTGTTCTGCTGGCCTCGCCCGCCGCCTTGCCTGTCACCTTCCCCACTTCGGCGCCCGAGTAGGAGCTCTCAACGGGAAACAGAAGAAGGTCCTGCTGCCCCCACCAGTGCTTCGTGCAGAGCTGCCTCGTCCTGCTCGGACGGCGCATGGCAGTTACCATTTTCATGATGATGTCTCATCCTCCCTCTCCCCTTCGCCGGCCGTCGGACAAGTTCGTGCGTGGCACGGCACGGACCTCGTCTAGACAACAGGCTTCAGAGACTCCAGCTAGGAGCATCAGACCTTGGGACCAGTCTGGCGGGGATCGCGCGGGCACAGGCGCTGTACTACGTCAGCACTGGGCTCTGGACATCCTTGGATGGAGGCGCCTTCACGGGGACACCGACGCAGCCTCTCCTCCCCCTCAGCTTTCCCTTTGCGTCGATGCTAGTCTCTCCGGGTGGGGGCTTCACCTGCTACCACGGTTCCACACGATGCCCAGCTCTGGCCTCCAGAGCTGGCGGACAGACACATCAACTGGTTAGAGCTGCAAGCAGCCTGACAAGCCCTCATCGTGTGGGAAGCACACTTCCGGTGCCAGGAGCGCACGTCCTCTCGGACAACGCGACGGTGGTTCCTACATTCACAAGCAGGGTGGTTCGCACTCACCCGACCTGTGCATGATCCTCTACCGTCTGATGCGCTGGTGTGAGGACTGCAGCTTTCCCCCCGAAGCTCGACACATCCCCTGCCACCTGAACATCTTGGCCAACTCTCTCTCCCTGTGCGGCCGCTGCTACGCACGGAGTGGACGCTACGCAAGGACATCGTTCAGATGATCTTCGCTCACTGGGAGACGCCTAGGATCGACCTGTTCGCCACGAGGTGGGATCACCAGCTTCCCCTCTTCGCCTCCCCCCTCCCCCCCCCCCCCCCATTCCAGACCCCCTTGCCTGGGCAGTCGACGCGCTCTCCTTCCCGTGGGATGGTCTCATCGCGTATGCGTACTCCCTGAAGGCCCTCATTCACAAGTCCTCCGCAAGCTTCGAGGATGCAGTGTGGTCGTCTTGCTGGTCGCCCCATTCTCCTGGAACCGGTCTTGGACCACCGACTCCTCAGCCTCGCCACGGGCCCCCCCCCCCCCCCCCCCCCCCCCCCTGCTGCTACCCACGCCGAGCTCGTTGCTCAACAACCCCGCCAGCCGCTGTTCCACCCGTGCCTGGAGCGTCTCCTCTTTCTCGCCTGGAGATTGTGTGGCAGGCCCTCACCACTAGAGGCTTTTCGAGTGCAGCAGTTGAGGCGATCGCTACAGCCCGCGGACCCTCGACCAGCCGCGTTGACGAGGGAAGATGGCGAGTACTGTGCTCCTGGTGCGATGACCAGCGCCTCTCCCCACTGAACTGACGAATCCCCAGCTCGCGGACTTCTTCCTCTTGCTCTTCGGAGCCTACCCGGCACTGGCCTCCACGTGGCGTGGGTGGGTAGTCCCCTCAGTCCCTGACTGAGTGGGCTAGCAGACGGGTGCCATCTTTGTCCAGGATTAGGACTTGATGTCAGCAGATATGTTGTTCAGTCTTTTTCACTGGTCCAGTTTTTAAGGAGCTGTGCTAACCCAGGTCTTACCATGTTGGATTGGTCCTTAAAAATACTCATGAGCTTTTGGTCCTTTGGATCCCAAGTGTTTGCCGTGCTTGGAGACCCGTGTCAGGGGAGAAGAGGATCCTGGTGGCTGAAACACTCCACTTTGGCCTTGACTTCTGCCTAAACGGGAGGCTAGTTGTACCGGCCTAGTCAATCGGCTCTTGTGACGTCGAGCCCTATCCCCCTGTTGACATGCGGGTTGTTATACGGAGCACCATGCTATAGCCTCTGATGCTGATTAGGTGCTCTACACCAGTATTCCCCTGCATTCAACAGTGTGATAGAAGGCGGTGGCTCAAACGGTTCAATCGGGCTTACCCCCTTGAGTATATCTTTCGGGCAGTCTCCATTGTGCGTCGGCTGGAGACCCGCCAACAATTGCACTTTCCCTTGTTGGGCTCGGTGGCGGGCGGGGACCCCCGGGGGATGAATATCTATCATACTATAATATGGAAAATATCAAAAAACCAAAACTGGCACCAAAGCGGCACATAGCCACTGACATTGACCTTGAAAATGATAGCGACTCCGATTGTGGGGAAGCGACGCCTCAGGTTTCAGCCGTCTGGCCTCGCTTTCTCATTATCCACAGCAAAGTTAAAGAGAAGCCTGTTTCCAAGCTGCACCCTTTCCTGGTAGGGGAGACCCTCAGGAGCCGTGATGGCAGGCCTGAGGCCCAGCGCCTCAGGTCTGGTGACTTGTTGGTAGAGTGCCGTACCCGGGCACACTCCAATGGGCTACTGAGGCTCTCCTCCATCGGAGACACTCCAGTGGAGGTCACTCCCCACAAAACAATGAATTCCTCTAGAGGAGTGATTAAAGATCAAGCATTGGCCGAACTGTCTGAAGATGAACTTGTACGGAACCTTAAGTCACAGGGGGTGACCTACGTCAGGCGCTTCATTTCCAAATGAGGTGGTAGGGAGATCCGTCTCCCTACCATCATCCTGACTTTTGGCACCCCCACAGCTCCTACTACCATCTGGGGAGGTTACTACTCCCTAAAAGTGAAAAAGTACGTCCCTCTCCCCCTCCGGTGCTTTAAGTGCCAAAAGTATGGCCATGGGCAGAAGACATGCCGCCAGGCAGAGGCTCTATGCGCCCGTTTCACTAAGCCCGGACACTCTGCTGAGTCCTGCACAGCCATCCCCCTGTGTGCGAATTGCCAGGGGGCGCATATGGCTTCAGACAAGAAGTGCCCTCGTTGGATCTCCGAGTGCAGGATTCAGCAGGTGCGTATGGAGAAGGGGCTGTCCTTTGCGGACGCAAAAAAACTGGTTGACGGTCCTGGTGCAGCTGAGGCTGCACCAAACTCAAATAACAACTTTGTGTATACTTTCAGTGCTGTGGTGGTAGGCAAGCGCCCCACCAAAGACTTCTCTTGTCAAACCCCAACTTCTTGGTTGGGGGCGGAGCCTTGGATCCTCTCGCCCCTGGAGAGTAACCCTCCTCCGGTGGTGACGAGGAGCCAGGGAACGCAGAGGGCGGACGCTACCGGTCCGGTGGCACCGCCTTCTGCTGCCCCTAAGCCCCAGCCCCCACCCAAACCTGCTAGTTTGTCAACGCTTGTGTCTGCTACTTTACCTCACTGATTTACTACTCACTAATTAGTTAGGTGATGTTGGCGCTGGTTGATATGTACATTTCCCTTGGGGACTTTCTCAGCGCTGGCCGAACGTTTAGTTGGATCCCTTGCCCTTCCCTGTCGGGCACCGGGTCTCCGGCTCACGGTTTGATACGCGGTTTTGGGGCGGGGCGATCGTGTGCATCCCTTGGGGATGTATGTGGTCGTCTTGTTGCGTGCCTGTGTGTTTTTCTGTGGGCTGGTGGGTGCCCGTTGGGTGGGGTTGGTGGCTCTGGCTGGTTGTCTTCCGCCCCCCCCCCCCTTCCTTTTTTTTTTTTTTTTTTTTTTTTTTTTTTTTTTTTTTTTTTCCCTTCCTCCTTACTCCTTCCCCCCCTTCCCCCCCCCCCCCCGCCCCCATCTCTCTCTCTCCCCCCCCCCCCCCCCCCTTACTTTTTGAGTTACCCTTGAAGACGGTTTCACAACTACCTACTCTCCACTTATACCAATATTCTCTTACTGAATTTGATTCTTTGCTTTGTTTTCATGACTTATTACTTGTTGTGTACCGTGCTAAATGCTGGGGTTTTTTTCCCGGGGTCCTCCCGTTTTTCCCCGAGGTAGTCCTCAACTTGAAGGTGATATAAAGTTTGCCTTCGGGTTGGTGTTTAGCAGGCTTTGTGTATTAGACACTCAGCCTACTTCGTGCCCAAGGGTACTCCCCATTCGTTCTCTCTCTCTTTCTCTCTCTCCGTCTCGCTCTCTCTCTCTCTCTCTCTCTTTCTCTCTCTCTTTCTCTCTCTCTTTCTCTCTCTCTCTCTCTCTCTCTCTCTCTCTCTGGCCTCATCTACACGCCTTTTCTTTCGCTCGCTCCTGCACGTGCTTGCACACACTCTTGTCTCTCGTGTTCAGGTTCTTTCCGAGTCTCTCTCTTACGCGATTTTTTGTTGACGTCATTTTTACTTTTTCCGCACTTTTGTTCTTCCTTTTCTTTTATTTTACGTCACCTCCTTCAGTTGCCACATTCCTTCTGCCATTGAAGATAAGTAGCGGCTAATCTCTATGTTTGTTTGTTTGTCTATTTTGACAAAGGGTATTTACCCGAAATATTAATAAATTGTGTTGTACCCGTCTTTTCTAAGCGTGTTTCTTTCTCCGTTGGGTACTTCAACGCCAAAGGTTTCTGGCTCTGGTCAGCCTTCTAAGGCCGCTAACTCTAGCGGCAGGACCGCTGCCCAGGACCAGAAGTCTAAGAAATCTATGGGACCACCGTGCGCACGGGCCCAGAAGGGGAACACTGATGTCCCCCTTCAAAACAAATATGCTGCATTGGAGGAGCAGATGGAGGGAGTGGAAGTTGTTGCCGATGCTGCGGCAGCTCCACCCCCTTCATCTCCTAAGAACCAGAGGAGGCCCGGGAGCCGGCCCCCCTCTGTTTCTCCGACTCCTTCCAAGGCAAAGGAAAAATGGGGGAAAAACTCCGCACCCCCAGATAAGACATAATCATGGACTTTCTGCTTCAGTGGAATTGTCGTGGTTTTCAAGCTAACTTTGAGGAATTACGTCTTTTAGTCAAGTGCTATAACCCCTCAGTAATATCTCTTCAGGAGACTTACCTGAAGACTTCTGACCCTGTGTCCTTTAATGGTTTTAACGTTATACATAAAGGCTCTGATTCGGAGAGGCGCTCGGGTGGAGTGGCTCTTCTCATTAGTAGCCAAATTTTATGTAGCCCCGTTAGCATCGACACCTGTCTTCAGGCTGTCGCAGCTCGGGTTACCTTGAAGAAGACCATAACCATATGCAGTATTTACCTGCCACCATCCCTGCGGGTCTGTAGTAATGATTTTTTTAATTTAGTTGATCAACTGCCCCCTCCCTTTATTCTCATGGGGGATTTTAACGGTCACGCTCACCTTTGGGGTAGTGACCACTATGATGGCAGAGGTCAGATGTTAGAAGATGTTTTTTCTCAACTTAACCTGTGTGTCTTTAACGATGGTTCACCTACATACTCTAACCCAGGTTCAGGATCTAGTTCTGTTCTAGACCTCACTGTGTGTGATCCTTCTCTCATGCTGGACTTTGACTGGAAGGTTCACGATGACCTGTGTGGTAGTGACCACTTCCCAGTAGTCCTGTCATCGGTCAGCTGTGGGGAGGATCCGCCGGTGGGGCGCTGGAATCTTAAGAAAGCTAACTGGCCTCTGTTCGCCTCCCTCTTGTCAGTCTCGTATTACAGAGGAGGTGGTCATGTCATCTGAAGAACCTATTTCTTCTTTTACTACTATTTTGTTGGACGTAGTGGGTGAAACCATCCCTAAAACTTCCGCATCAGTCCCTCGAAAGCCGAGAGTACCATGGTTCAATGAAGAGTGCCGCAAGGCCCAAATAGCGCGCAAATCTGCTCAGCGACGTGCTTTCCGTAATCCGTCGCAAGTGAATATTTTAACCTTTAAAAGACAGGGCGAAAGCCCGTTACATTTTTAAACGTGAACGCCGTGCTTCCTGGAGACGCTTCGTCTCATCTTTAACTTCTCGGACTCCGTCCCAGAAAGTATGGAAGGCTGTTTGGAGAATTAGGGGCAGGGGTGGCTCGGCTTCTGTTGGACATCTTAGAGATGGTGCCAGCTTGGTTACAGATAAAAAAGCTGTGGCCAGTTTGCTTGCCTCCACCATTGCCCATAATTCTTCAACGGAGCATTATTCACCTTTCTTCCAGAGAGAGAAGGAGAAGCGAGAGTCTCATATTTGTGATTTTAAGTCCGATAACTCAGAAGACTATAATGTCCCATTTACATTATCAGAATTGCAGCAAGCTTTGCAGAAATGTAATGACTCTGCTGCTGGCCTAGATACCGTCCACTATCAATTCCTAACGCATCTGCCTGAGAGGTCACTCCTTGTACTTCTCAAGGCCTTTAACCATATCTGGAGAACTGGTCATTTTCCGCCGTCTTGGCGCCAGGCTGTGGTTGTACCGATCCCCAAGCCGGGTAAGGATCCTTCCGACCCGGGCAACTACCGGCCTATCGCTTTGACATCATGTTTATGTAAAACTATGGAGTGCCTGGTCAACGCCCGCCTGGTGTGGCATCTTGAGTCACAGGGTCTCCTAACAGACCTCCAGTGCGGTTTCCGGCGCTTCCGTAGTACAACTGACCATTTAGTCCGCTTTGAATCATTTATTCGAGATTCTTTTGTCAACAAGCAGCATGTCTATGCAGTTTTCTTCGATCTTGAGAAGGCGTATGACACTACCTGGAAGTATGGCATAATGTCTGACTTGTTGGACATGGGTTTTAAAGGGCACCTGCCCGTTTTTATTCACAATTTTTTGACTAACCGGTCGTTCCATGTCCGTGTGGGCTCCATCCTCTCCGACTCCTTTGAACAGGAGATGGGTGTCCCACAGGTATCTCCTGTTTTATTTAGTATTAAAATTAATAACATTGTAAAGGCCATCAAGGATGATTCTGAATGCTCTTTGTTTGTTGACGACTTTGCTTTGTGCGCACGTGGTCGAGGACTTGCGTCCCTTGGGAGGCGCTTGCAGCTGTGCGTTGATCGCATCCAGCGGTGGGCGTCTCTCAATGGATTCAAGTTCTCGCCCTCCAAGACTGTTTGTGTGCATTTTACTAACCAGACGAAATTTTTTCCAGAACCTAGCCTGAGCATTGCTGGAGTGCCAATTAAGGTGGCCGAGGAGGCAAAGTTTCTGGGAGTCATTTTTGACAAAAGACTTACCTTCTGCAACCATATTAATTACCTTAGAACCTCTTGTCAGAAGGCTCTCGACATTCTTCGTGTCGTCGGTCGTACTGACTGGGGTGCGGACCGTACTGTCTTACTTCGTCTGTACCGGGCCCTTGTTCGGTCCAAACTGGATTACGGCTCTGTGGTGTATGGCTCAGCTTCCAAGTCTGTGCTACAGCGTCTGAACACAATTCACCATCAGGGTCTGCGGATATGTCTTGGGGCCTTCAGGACGTCTCCAGTTCCTAGCCTGTATGCCGAGGCAGGGGAGCCTTCTCTCAATCTCCGCCACATCCGCCTCATGCTCAGCTACGTTCTGAAACTGAAGGCCCATCCAGACAATCCTGCCTATGATTGTGTTTTTAAACCATCGTTTGCAGAGATTTACGATACCCATCCGGGAGCTGTCCGTCCACTTTCTTTCCGTGTCCGACCTCATCTGCAGGCGGCCGGATTGGACCTAGACAGAGTTTCGGAATCCCTGCAACACATCACTCCACCTTGGCTCTTACCAGTTCCTGACATCTTGCTGGACCTGACTGCCCACAAGAAAGACTCTACTCCACCAGCCATATACCAACAGAGCCTCAATGAACTGCTTTCAATTTTTCCTGGCTATTGTCGCATCTATACTGATGGGTCAAAGTCTGAGGATGGGAGAGTGGCTGCGGCCGCAGTGTTCTCTCACCATCCTAGACGCCCATTTAAGCACTGCCTCCCAGACCACTCATCTGTATTTAGTGCGGAACTGCAGGCGGTTCTGCTGGCACTCAGGCATGCTTATCGATCTAGAGAAAGGAACTTCCTGATTCTGTCTGACTCTCTTTCTGCCCTGCAGGCCCTTCAGGGCACGGGAAATGACCACCCACTGCTGGTGCAGATCAGAGAGCTCCACGTGGACTTGAAGGAATATTATGATATCATTTTTATTTGGGTGCCAGGGCATGTGGGCATCGAAGGCAACAGGATCGCAGATTCTGCTGCCAATGATGCCCGCAATGACCCTGTCCCTGACACACAGACTGTTTATAGTGATTTTAGACATGTGGCTAGTGCGTACACAGCCCGTGAGTGGCAGTCCGAGTGGGACAAAGAGGAAGCTAACAAGCTGCATGAAGCCCTTCCTAAGTTGTCCGATGGTCTACCTTATCGCTGCAGCAGCCGCCATGAGGAGACTGTCCTGGCTCGGCTCCACATCGGCCACACGTTTATTTATTTATTTACTTAAACAGGAGGAGTGTCCATGGTGTTATGCCTGCGACGAGCAGTACTCTGTTCAACACTTTTTGTTGTCTTGTGCTGATCTAATCAACACAAGGTATAAACATTTCACGGCAGACTCCTTGAAGGTTTTGTTCCGGGATGTGCCCCCGGACAAGATCTTCAGTTTTCTGAGAGAGTGCCATATTTTTAATAAGATTTGAGCGTTTATAGATTATGATGTTTCTATTATTTTGACCTTTTTGAGAGTCTTCCGACGTTTTCTTTAAAGACCTGTGCGACATTTTAGCCTGACATATTTTTAAGGTATATTTACATCATGTCTTAAGACCTTTCTTTTAGTCTGGCTGACCAGATTTTTACCCTTCCCGCTGTGAGATGGCCTTAGTTGCCTGCTCGGCGTTAAACCCAAATAACTAACTAACTAACTAACTTGCTCTTCGGAGACCAAGGTTAGCCCCTATCACCATCAAGGGGTACCTGTCCATGATTGCCGACTCCTACCGGCAGCTCGGCCGCCCGGGACCCCGGCGCCTGCAAAGACATCGCCGACCTTACGGCTTACTTCGGCCTGCAGCATCCAGTGCCCCGCTCGCTCATTCCTCGCTGGGACCTTCCCTGGGGACTGACGTGGCTTCACTCTGCCAGATTCAATCTGCTGCCCTTGGCCCGCTTCACGGTTGTGACTCGTAAGACATACTTTTGTTGGCCCTTGCCACGGTGGCCAGAGTAAGCAAGCTACACGGGCTGTCAGTGCGCCCTGCCTGCCTGCAGTTCAGAACGGATGGTTCCGTGCAGATACTCACGGACCCTGCCTGCCATGCCATGACTACGTCTCCTCTGCCCGCGCCACAGGTGTTCACCTTCTGGCTGCTGAGAGATATGACCTTTCCCCAGGAGACCAGGCATCAAGTTCCCATGCGCGCCCTACGCGTTTGCCGACGCTGACCCAATGCTGTCCGGGGAGGACGCTCACGCCTCTTTCTGCCGTTGAACCCAGGCAGAAAACCCAGACGTTATCTTCCTGGCTACGCTGGGTCTTATGGTCCGCCTACCGGGACCTCTCCCCGGAGGGAGCAAAGAGGCAGAAGATACACGCACACGAGGTACGAGCCACGGCCACGAACGTCGCGTTCGACTGGAGCGACACTGTCAAGGACATCGGGGCGGCGGTTGGCTGGCAGGCAGGATCGGCCTTCACCCACTTATACCTCCAGGATCGGGCAGGCCAGCGAGACAATCTCGCACTGGTGGGAAACATCACCGCAGCGCAACACTCCCTCCCGGCGCCACAGGCGACGTTGGTACACACTTAGCTAAAATTGTCCGGAGTTTGCTCCAGTATCACTAGGCAGGCATTGTCATGGAACCCCCAGGGAAAGAGGAAAAGAGGTAGGCCGAGAAACTCCTGGCGTCGAGACCTCCAAGCAGACATCAAGAGACTGGGAACCACCTGGAGTAGAATCGAAGGGGAAGCACAGGACAGGAGTTGCTGGAGGTCTCTCGTCGACGGCCTATACCCGGGTAGGGGTGACAGGCGTAAGTAAGTAAGTCCGGAGTTTGCGGCAGGGAGGATGGCTTTGACTTAACCCGTCTGCGGCGGTGTTTGGGCGCGACACTCTCCTCCACATAATCATGTCAACGGTAATGTATTTTGAGGAAAGAAAATGAATTTTTCCTCGAAAATACTTACCGATGACATGACTCGGAGGACCCTCCCACCTGCCCCGCTTGCCGCTGGTGAGCTAAATATTCCGACTGGTTGGTCACCATATGACTCGGAACCGGATGGGCAGTAACGGGAGACAACTCTCGGCCCCTCCGGGGGTTCTCTGAGTGCCTCCTGGGTTGTGTGGTAACACAACAGGTTCTTAGGCTAAAATTGAGTAAGTAGTAGACACTTTCACATAGTCATGTCATCGGTAAGTATATTTTCGAAAAAATACATTTTAGAGGAAAAATTAATTTGTTTCCTCAAAACACATTACCGATGACATTACAGTAAGGAAAAGGTTCTTAGCTAGACTAATTTTAGCCAAAATTGTTGTGTACGTATATGGCAGTGTTAGCAGGTGAGGGATGTCATAGCCTAGGCGGTAACCTGAGTAGCCTCCCTTCCATCCCATTGGGGCATGCGCCCAGCGGAAGCTCACCAGTCAGTTTCTTAGCTAGACTATGGAAGGTGGTGTACGTCAGTGTCTCTAGCTTCGGACTGTGTAAAGTTGTGGAAACCTTAGTGTTTTGTTGGAGGTGTTACCCTACGCTGTGCCTTGTGTTAGGCTTGGACACTTTCCTGTGGGATTTTCCTCGTCGGTGTTTGTGACTTAGACCTGATGAGACAGCGGCGCCTTGTGAGCTGTGCTCACACGCTTCGAGGTCGGTCTGGTCGTAGCGTGTTACTCTCATCCTGTGTCCTGACTTTCTGCTTCGCTCTACTGCTAGCCTCAGAGTGCCCTGTGTTAGGCTTGGACGCTTCCTGTGATTCGCGGTGGTGTTCCCAGCTTCAGGGACCGGTTGTGCCTGTGACAACTGCGTGGTCTCCACTCACGGACCGTGGACTGGGTCGAACCTGCCTTCGCCGCCATTGCTGTTGAGCTTCGCCGTGGTGCACTGGTTGGTCTGCGACCTTTGTGGGTTCCCCTGCTTCTTCATTATGGCAAGGTAAAACCTCAGTTATTGCCTCCATCCTGCGCTCAAGGGAAGGGGTAGAGCGCCAGGCGTCGGCATACGCTGTGCACTTAACTTCGTTTGTACGTGTCGTCGCGCAGATTTGTATTGCGGGCCCGTGGGGGCACGCTCGCTCGCATTTCATTGTGCACTATGTTTTGCATTTGGCAAGTCCGCACCTGCTCACAATGTGGACAGTTCCAATGGCCTAGTGACAGACATGCTATTTGCCTACCCTGTTCCGGCTGCGCCTCCACTCACCTGTGCCTGGTCTGCGCACCCTGGCTGGAAGAACAGTGGACCCAGCTATGGAGCTTCTACCGCTGCGAACGGCTGACACCAGCACTGGAAAGGGGTCCAACACCAGTAAGCCCCACAGACCCGACGAGTGGCCTTTACCAGGTTGTAGAGCCTTCAACGCCACGGCTTAGGTTGCGAGCCTGAGCTCTAGCGCCGGCAGCCACCACAGTCCCGTCGAGTGGTCTCTGTCCGGTCACGGAACCTCGAGCGCTGCAAGCTAGGCCTCGAGACAAAGCCCCTGCACCGGTAGCCACCACAGTCCCGCCGAGTGGTCTCTACCTGGTTGTGCCGCCTGTATCGGCATGAGATACGACATGAGAGCGAGCTCCAGCGCCGGTAGCCGTCACAGACCCGACGAGTGCTGCTTACCAGGTTGTGGAGCCTCGCCCGCCACGCGCTCCTCCAGTCACTGCCGCCTCCTCGGCCAAGGCAAGAGGTCAGCGTGGAGATTCGACGCCCCGCACCAGACATGACGTTCAGGGACCTCGACCAGATGAGCAGGCGCGCCGGACGCACTCCCGCTCATCAACAGGAAGCAGTAGGCAAGGCATGGCGTCCTGACGAGATGACTCACCCAATCCACGAACGGAGCAGACCCACGCTACTCGCCGCCAGTCGCGCTCAAGGTACAGGTCAACTCGCCGACGGACTGCTTCCCGCATCTCAGTTGCTAGCCGGCCCTCGCGGGCGAGTTCTAGGTACGACCCACCACCGGCTGTTCGTCCTACCATGACGCGTCCTCCGGACTCGGGACTGACCT
The DNA here is from genome assembly GCA_036245525.1 of Semisulcospira habei. Classification (NCBI taxonomy): domain Eukaryota; kingdom Metazoa; phylum Mollusca; class Gastropoda; family Semisulcospiridae; genus Semisulcospira; species Semisulcospira habei. Next base: position 86,127,097 of record BTPG01000001.1, read on the forward strand.
CTCACATGGCATGCCCTTCTTCGCCGCATCACTCTAGGCGTTTGACATCCACGCTTAGACACCACCCTCAGCGACGCTCCCGCTCCAGGTGTTCCTGCTCCCCCCGCCAGAGCCGCTCTCCGCGGGACAGCAGGTCATGACGACGTACTTCAGTCTCGTCACGGAACTCTTCATCCCGCGTGGCACCGCTCCCCTGGGGGAAGGTCTCATCCCAGGGCAACGACCTCTTTCCAGGACACCACAGACATAAGCCTTGCCCACCGTCGTAGAGCGGAGTTAACCCCCCGCGCTCCGCGCGTAGAGGACGACGCCCTCAGCTTAGCCCCTGAGGACTTGGTGTTGGCTCTCTTTCGAGATGACAGCCCCTCCCGGTCCGGTCCTTCTTACGCTGACGAAGATTTACATCCGTCCTACATCGGACATAGGTTAGAGACTCTTCGCGCCCTAGACGAGGTAGCACAGCTCATCACGGCTTGCCTCCCTGCGGAAGACTGCCCACCCTCCCCCCCCCCCCCCCACACTTAAGAGGAAAGCATCGGCCTTTGTCGACGCGGAGTGCCAGGCCAAGAGGTTCAAGTCTCTTCCGCAACCGCCGGGCTTCTGCAACCTACGTGACGCGTTCTCCCCGCATCTCACGAGGGCTCCTTTGGCTCCTCTGGATTCTTCTCGGATGCCAGGTGGCCGACAGATTTGGACATTTCCTTTCCTCAATCCTGGTATGCGGGCCATGCACAGAACTTCGCCTGCCCCCTGCCAAAACCGGAGCCCTGTCCTTGGCAGGTGCTTCTGTGCGACGGACACTCCTCCCCAGAGTGGATCAGACAGCGACCCTCATCCGTAATGCTCTGGCCTCGGCAGGATTCCTGGACCTACTGACGCAAGCCATTGTTCGCCGCGTCAAGGACGCGTGGCATCCGTCGCTCTCGCGGCTGTTGGGAGGCTTGCTAGCCCTGGCAGTCTCAGTTAACCGCGCCGCTTACCACACCTGTGTCAACACCATGGCAGCAGCCACCAACTGTGACCTGCTGCGTTGGAAGATGCCCTCCTCCGCACCTGCCCTCTCTCTAAAGACGTGAAGCTTTAACTTCGACTCCTTTTCGGTCCCACGTGGCTTGCAGTCAAGGAAGCTAACAAGGACATCTGGCCCAGCCGCACCATCCCAGCCTCCTTTCAGCCAGCCTGCAGGGCCCTGGGTCACGCCCTGCGGTCTGCTAGACCCGCCGCTTGTCCCTTCACCAGAGGTGGACGTCTGCCCCCCAGAGCTGCGGCTTTCCCTCGCGCCCGTCCTCTCAGCGGCTCTGCCTCTGCCCCGCCTTCGAGGACCTGGCCCAAGCCTGCCCGATGCCCTGGGCAGGGCAGGGCCCACTGATTGTCTCACTCTTCGGCCCCTGCCAACTGCTTCGGGGTCTCCTTCGACGGGAGGCTGGCGCTTCGCAGCGACGTATGGCGGTCGCTGCTACCGGATGACCCGTGGTTTCTCGTGACCATCTCTGAAGGACTTCTGATCGCCTTTCGGTCCCCGCCCCCGTTCGCCGGTGTGGACCTCAGTACTGACAGACCAGCTCAGAGGCCGAGGCTCTGCGCAGCAAGGTAGCCGCCTTACTTCGGAAGGCCACCACAGAGGTGGTGACGCGACATGACTCCCCAGCTTTCTACAGTCTTCGTAGTCTTCGTAGTGCCCAAGCCAGGTGGCAAGTGGCGTCCCATTATCGACTTCTCGGCGCTAAACAAGTTCATCGTCGCACCGTCCTTTCGAATGGAGACCACCCGGGCCCTTCGCTCCGCAGTGCAGCCTATGGACTTTGTCGTCAGCATGGACCTTTCAGATGCGCATCTTCATGTTCCCATGCACCCAGCCTCCAGACGTTATTTACGCTTCGCTTTCGAGGGTGTGGTCTACCAGTTCCACGTGCTGCCCTTCGGCCTCAACCTCAGTCCTTGGGTCTTCACTCGCATCATGGACGCTGTCTTAGCCAGAGCCCGACGGATGTCTTCGAGCCCCACGTCGAACTACCTGGACGACCTCCTGCTGAGGAACCAGGCTGAGTCCACCTTAAAGGAAGACCGAGGCTAGGGATAGAGTTCTGCACCGACCTCAACAACGTCTGGCTTCTGAAACAACGCATCCAGAAGTTGGCGAATCTAGCGCGGCAGATGTCCCAGGAGACGGCGATCCCCACCAGGCAGTGGCTTCAGCTTCTGGGACTGATAAGTGCGGCAGCGGATCTGCTCCCCCTAGGACGTCTCTACTCCCCCCCGCTGCATCTACACCTCCTCCTTCACTGGCGACCTTCGACGTCCAACCTCGAGGCCCCAGTTCCTATCCCACCGATGCTCCGTCCTCATCTCCTTCGCTGGGCGGATCCAACCTGGCTCGTGATGGGAGTTCCTCTTTACTCGCCGACTCCCCTACTGTCCCTCTGCGTCGACGCAAGCCTCACCGGTTGGGGCGCGCACCTGCTTCCATCGTTCGCGACTGCCTCCGGCCTGTGGCCCCCAGATTTGCTGACCCAACACTTCAACTGGCTGGAGCTGAAGGCGGTCTGGCAAGCCCTCCTTCCGTGGGAATCTCGTCTACAACATCAGGAGCTACTGGTGCTTTCGGACAATTCCACAGTCGTCGCCTACATCCAGAAGCAGGGCGGGACCCGTTCTCCCTCCCTCTGCATCCTCCTCTACCATGTGCTCCGGTGGTTCAAAGATCGGGACATCACTCTCCGCGCGCGGCACATTCCGGGTCACCTGAATGTTCTAGCCGACTCCCTCTTCCGACGCGGCCAGCTTCTCCATACTGAGTGGTCGCTTCGTCCAGACATTTTTCGGATGATCGGTGCTGCCTGGGAGACCCCCATGATCAACCTGTTCGTGACAAGATGAAATCGCCAGCTCCCTCTCTTTGTCTTGCCGATTCCAGACCCACTTGCCTGGGCAGTCAACGCTCTCTCCATCCCGTAGAACAGACTGGTCCCCTATGCCTACCCACCTATGGTGCTTGTCCCCAAGGTCCTACTCAAGCTCAGAGGGTGCAACGCGATTCTGTTCCTGGTGGCCCCGTTATGCTGGACCAAGTCGTGGAACACCGACCTCCTGAACCTCGTCACGCCCCCCCCCCGCCCCCCTGCCACTTCCCACCCCATGCACGTTGCTCAAGCAGCTACTTCAGGCGTTGTACCACCCGTGCCCTGAATGACTCCTCCTCCACGCCTGCAGGTTGTCCGGCAAGCCCTCGCCAGGGGGGAGAGGTTTCTCAGGTGCGGCAGTGGATGCGATCGCTACAGCCTGCAGAAGCTTGACCAGACGAGTCTACGAAGGCAAGTGGCGAGTCCTCTGCGCCTGGTGTGACGGCAAGCGCCTCTCCCCCATCGATTTGACAGTTCTTCAGCTGGCGGATTTCTTCCTCTGGCTGTTCACCGACCAGCGGTTAGCACCCATCACCATTCGCGCCTACCTGGCCATGATCACTGCCGCTTCCCACCCCACGCACGATGCTCAAGCAGCCACGTCAGGCATTGTACCACCCATGACCTGAACGACTCCTCCTCCACGCCTGCAGGTTGTCCGGCAAGCCCACCCACTAGAGGCTTCTCAAGTGCGGCAGTGGATGCGATCGCTACAGCCCGCAGAAGCTTGACCAGACGAGTCTACGAAGGCAAGTGGCGAGTCCTCTGTGCCTGGTGTGACGGCAAGCGCCTCTCCCCCATCGATTTGACAGTTCCTCAGCTGGCGGATTTCTTCCTCTGGCTGTTCACCGACCAGCGGTTAGTGCCCATCACCATTCGCGGCTACCTGGCCATGATCGCTGACACGTACCAACATTTGGGGCGACCCGACCCTGGTTCCTGCAAGGACCTTGCCGACCTAATGGCCCACTTTGGTCTACAACGTCCCACCCTTTGCTCCCTGGTGCCACGATGGGACCTGCCTTGGGTCTTTACTTGGCTCAACTCGGACCGTTTCGAACCGATTCAGTTGGCGAGACTACCAGACGTGACGCTGAAGACCTGCTTCCTACTGGCCCTCGTGTCTGCCTCCAGGGTCAGCGAGCTGCATGCCCTTTCAGCACGCCCACTTGTTTGCAGTTCCGGACGGACGGCTCAGTTCAACTGCTGCCTGACCCGGCATTTCTCGCCAAGACCCGATCTCCTTTGGCTGCCCCGCAGTTGGTCTCCATCCAACCATTGAGAGACCCAGGTTCCTCCCGTGAGTCCAGACAACAGGACCCGATGAGGGCATTACGCGTGTACTTGCGCCGGACCAAGCTGCTCCGCAGGGAACGCACCTGCATTTTCCTCCCATTATTCCCAGGTAGAAATGACATCTCAGCCCAGACGATCTCCTCCTGGCTCCGATGGGTGATACGCTCTGCCTACCAAGACCTCTCCCCTGATACAGCCAGACGTATGAGCATCAGGGCGCACGAGGTCAGAGCCATGGCCGTGAGCCTTGCATTCGACCGCAACTGTGCTGTCAAAGACATTGTGGCAGCCGTGAGTTGGCGAGCGGAGACTACCTTCGCCCGCTTCTACCTGAGGGACCTCTACAACCAGCGCCAGAACCTTTCGCTTGTGGGGGACATTGTGGCGGCGCAACACTCCCTCCCAGTGCCCTAGGCGCCGTAAGTATCTTAGCTAAAATTATCGGGAGGTTGCTTAGGGAGGGCGGCTCTAGTGGTCTCTAGGGGGTGGGTTAGGGGCGTTACAGCGGCACCCGCCTCCTCTTCGGGATTCTTCCTTATTGTAATGTCATCGGTAATGTGTTTTGAGGAAACAAATGTATTTTTCTTTAAAATGTATTTTTTTCGAAAAATACTTACCGATGACATTACTCGAAGAACCCTCCCACCTGCCCCGCTTGCCGCTAGTCTGCTAAGAAACTGACTGGTGAGCTTCTGCTGGGCGCATGCCCGGATGGGATGGAAGGGAGGCTACTTGGGTACTTGGCCTAGGCTGTGGCGCCCCTCACCTGCCAACACTGCCATATACGTACACAACAATTTTGGCTAAAATTAGTCTAGCTAAGAACCTTTTCCTTACTGTAGTGTCAGGGTAAGTATTTTTCGAAAAAAATACATTTTAAAGAAAAATACTTTTTTCAAAAAAATGCATTTTAGAGAAAAATTCATTTTTCGAAAAAATACATTTTAGACAAAAATTCATTTGTTTCCTCAAAAATATTACTGATGACATTACTATATGGAAGAATTACGAAAAGGAGGAGCGTGCCGCCCAGGAGCACCCCTCATAAAAGGGCTTAGCCAGAGCTGCCCTCCCAATAGCAACCTCCCGACAATTTCAGCTAAGTATTACCGATAACGCCTCTGGCGCCGGGAGGGAGTGTTGCGCCGCAGCGACGTCCCCCACCAGTGCGAGCTTGTCTCACTGGCCTGCCAGATTCCGGAGGTAGAAGAGGGCGAATGTGGATTCTGCCTGCCAGCCCACAGCTGCCATGATATCTCTGACTGCACAGTTGCGGTCGAAGGCGACGCTCGTGGCCATGGCTCTAACCTCGTGTGCGCGGATCCTTAGCCTCTTAGCTCCCTCTGGGGAGAGGTCCTGGTAGATGGACCGTATGACCCAGCGTAGCCAGGAAGATATCGTCTGGGCTGTAAAGGCAGTTCTGCCTGGGGCCAGTGGCAGAAAGAAGCGGGGACCGTCCCCTCTGGACGGGCTTGGATCTGCGTAAATAGACGCGCAGGGCGTGCACTGGATCTTGCTGCCTGGTCTCCCGGGGAAAGGTTACTCCCGTCAGCGGCCGTATGGTGATCACCTGGGGCACGGTCAAGGGAGACCTAGTCTTGGCGAGGAAGGACGGGTCAGTGAGGAGCCATCCATCCTGAGCTGCGGACAGGCTGGGTGCGCTGAGAGCGCGTGTAGCTCGCTTACTCGAGAGATAGATAATAGGAGACCCGTAAGACAATGAATTCAATAGAGCCGCATCCGTCATTAATTTACGCCATTTTTAATATCAAAATTTTGACCCCCCATTACACCCCCGTTATTTCCGAATCAACCCTTTGATTTTAAAAAGTGACGAGCATGACTGATGCGGCCTTATTGATCTGATTATCTTACGGGTCTCCTATTATCTATCTCTCACCAAGGCCAAGGTCATCAAGGTCAAGATCATGGGTCAAGGTCATGGGTCAAGGTCATCAAGGTCAAGGCCACCAAGGTCATGGGTCAAAGTCACCAAGGTCATTGGTGACAAGGTCATGGGTCAAGGTCATAAAGGTCATCAAGGTCATGGGTCAAGGTCACGGGTCAAGGTCATGTGTCAAGGTCATCAAGGTGAAAGTCATGGGTCAAGGTCATCAAGGGCAAGGTCACCAAGGTCATGGGTCAAGGTCACCAAGGCCATGGGTCAAGGTCACCAAGGTCAAGGTCACCAATGTCATGGGTCAAGATCACCAAGGTCAAGGTCACCAATGTCAAGATCGTGGGTCAAGGTCGTGGGTCAAGGTCGTCGAGGTCTGGAACCAAAAAATGGTAAAAGTCCGACACCTCATGTCTAGGCTTGACTGGTTCTGAAAGACCTCCATCTCAATTCAGGTATGTTATGAATAGACTTGTTCTGAAAAGAAAAAAAAAAAAAAAAACAAAGGGCCTACAATTATTCACATTTTTCATTTCTGACTAGCTTGCCTTTGAAACTGAGATCGGTATGCACCCCACCTGACACGATATTCATAAAAAAAAAATTTAATCTGACATGATATTCAAGAAGGAATTTTTAATTTTTTCAGTTATGCGTACACCCTACAAACAAATTCAAATTTTAATAAGAAAGGGAAGTAACGTTTTTGTCTTGCTGAAATTTTTACAAAATTACTTCCCTTGTATTAACTTGTACTCAAACAAAGGAAAAAGTAATCTGAAATAAGGGGTGATTCCTTCCTTTTTCTGGTGCTCAAGTCATGGTAAAATTAACTAGTTACTGTCTATGTTACGTCTGATGTTTTATTTGGCTCTCACTTGGCCAGGGTGTGATTTATAATTTACTGCAAAGCCAATAATCGCCAATACTGTGTCAGGTCTGTTCGCTTTAAAGGACAGGGTTATTGTACATGACACCACAATTGAAATCTGTGAAGCACTGCGACCGACATCCGCACGAGAACCTTTGCTTCCTGATGGGTAGGTCCAAATTTAAATCACATACTTCAGTGCATGCATTTGCGTTTTGTGTTTGTTTGCTTTTTTTTGGAGGGGGGTGGGGGTGTATAACTATTGTCTCTGTCAACACCTAATCATTAACCTGATCAAGTGATGCCAAGTGAAACTTAATACTTATTAACAAGTTGCAACTAACTTTTAGGAACCTGCAGAGGTAACCTTTAAGTGTGTTGTCATAAGAACTTATTAATTACTTACCCTAAGTTCTTACAAGTACTTACCCTAAGTTCTTACAAGTACTTACCCTAAGTTCTTACAACAACTTGACTCAAGTCCCAAGACACTGAGACAGTTTTATCAAGATACAAGGACAATAAAAAACTTTTTTTTCTCAGTAATACTCGGGTGGTGGTGCTGATGGGGTTAAATAATCAGGCACAAGTGGTGTAAATGACGTGTCATCTCTCTGCGAAGCATATGACAAAAATATTGATTGATTACCAAATCTGATTTTTATTTGTTTAAAAGATTGTGTAGTTTTTCTGTGGTTTCCTGAACACCGATCTGTTTTCCCATCTCTAAAAAACTAGCCTTCAGTTCTTCAACATTCACAGGAGATTGACTACGCATCTTATTTTGTATTTCAGATTTCTGTTTCTTGTAATTATTTAAATCATCCTGGACCCGCTTAAATTCTTCGTCATCAATAAAATTATCGTTTAATGCCTTACTGATAATAAGTTTCATACTGCTCAGCTTTGCACCAGCAAGCGTACTCAATGCTTCATGTTTCTGTAATTTTGTGTGAAACCTCTTGTTCAAGGCCTCCAAACCAAAGCAAGCCAGGCATGTAGCAACGCTAACACCCTCAACTGCTATTCCAGCCAAACTTCCAATTCCCGTGGCAAACAGAACAATACCCCCCACAGAACATCCAGCTGAAACTGCACCAATAGCCATAGAAGTGTTTTGAACAGAATTAAAAACGGTCTTATACCGTCTCTTACATCTGGAGTACCTCGCCTCTTCACTTTCCAAATATTTAATTGCATCTGTAATATTATTTAATCTGAATGCGTCTGCCTGTAATGTTTTATCTGATGCAATTGGCACAGCTGTCACCTGTGGATCAGGCGCAAGTGTTGTTTTAGTCGTCACATTTGTTTCAGTCGGCTCAAGCGTCGGTAGTTGCGGATAGAAGTTTACCATTTTTTTTTTATTGACAAATATTTTTTTTATTTAATCAGCAATTACATTTTGCAACTCTTCAAAAGTATACAATTTGTTAGCATAATAAAATGCAACAAGATCAATGTGTTCAAGGTTTATGTAAGTTAGACGAACAAAAGTTGATTTGTCAACCACCACCTTGACAGCTGGAACACTGCTCGAAACATTAATAACATCATTATTTTTTGTAATAGCAATAAAGACCTTTGATGATTCTGTTACTGTTTCATTCCATGTAAGTTTAATTCCTTGTGCAATTTGAGCCTCTTTCGCAGTAGTTACAGATCTCATGATAATTTCAAATACTATTGTCGCTTCTCTTGCGATGGAAAAGTTTATTGGTGAAAACACGACCTTCGCATCAGACCTACCCTTCCTATGTGTAAGAAGATATCTCCGTCTCTCATAATTTTCAACTTTCAGTTTTTCTCTGCTATTGTCGTCTGGGGCAAAGCTTGGAACAAGACTTACAATAAGCGGCCCAGAGTTAACAACCTTCCTAAACACTAAGGCGCCTTCATCATCAGTGTATACATAAGGACTAATAAATTCAATCTTTATGTCCCAGTCAATTGTTGGTGCTGGTGCCGGCACAGGTGAAACAACCCACTTACTACCTACATGTATTAAGTTGTAGGGCACATTATTTACAGGTGGAGTAGGTACAGTAACATCACGCAGCTGACCAAGTTTAGGAATCTGTTTTTCACCGTCTTTCATGTCAACAATTACTTTCCTCTTGTACATGCCATTTAAATCAAGTTCAAAACCATATATTTCTCCAACATCCCCTTCCTTCTCAAAATCCTGGACGTCTGCCAAATCTTTCAACTCTGTTACTGGACATGCAACTGGTATGATTGTTCGCTTCGGACCAAGACCACTCATTTTTATAAACAAAAATAAAATTATTTAATTTCCAACACAACACTAAAATCATGCATAAGAACTGGTTTGTCATCCTGATTAGTTACAGATATACTCAGTGACTCAAAGAAACTAGAACCTAATTTCTTAAATTGCAAATTAGGAAATCTAACAACTACACTTTCACAATACGGAGCAGTTCCAGTAGGTAAGCATCTCAACAAAGTTGAAGGCTTTCCATTGTGAACATTCTCAGATGTGTTTAGTTCTTTCAAATAAACATTTAGCACTGTGTGTACTGACAAATGAACAGCATATCTTCCAGTTATTTTGTTTTTTTTGGGCTTAAATTTTAATCCTGCTTCATAAGTCCAATCATCATCACCACTAACAGCTACAATACCAAGATCAGATTCAGTTAAAAAACCCAGTAGTATTAAAAGTTTGTCTGTTAATAAAAGCTGACTATCTTTTGGAAATTCCAATGTAACAAACAAGTTAGCCGGATTTAAAGTTGCTTTAATTTTATACATATCTTGTAAAAATTCAGCTATAGTACAAAAGTCATAATACCCAGGCTGTAAATGATTAGCGCCCCAACTTGTAGTACCTACCATTCCATGTACAGAATATTCACCATCATCTGTTACATTAAACCATTTTACTGTGTAGAACATTTCATGGATAGCTACAGCCTTACTACCATCACGATTATCAATCCCATTAGTTAACCACACTGGTTTGCTTGTGTCAAGATTTGTTAAGGTAATAAACATTTTTATTATCTCATATAAAAAAGGATGGAATTTAAATCACCAACCATTACCACAACGAACGCATTTCAATTTAATGTGAATGCCAAATATAATGTTGCACCAACTTATGAACAGAAAATAATTCAATTAAATCAGCTTGATATTGCTGTATCAGAACAAGATCTATTCCAAGTCAAAGTACCGAATCCGTTTGATCATTACCTAAACCCTCCAATAACAGACGACTCTACTGCAAGAAAGTGGTCCTCAAGTCCACTACAGATGTTTCAAAACCAACTTAACTTTGCCATACTATGCTCAACTACAGGCTGTGGTGTTTCATTTACAGATCATTTGAATCACTCAAACAAACTTATTAAGTCTGTCTATCGTTTCCATGTTTATTACCAGCTTAGACGTATACTGTCAGAACTGCATACACCATTACCAACTGAATCCAGTTTCAACAGGTTTAACAACCCCATGGATATGAAAGCATTTGAACGCATATGTAATGAATTTAACATAAGCCCTAAGTATGACTTCACACAAAAACTTGATGATCACCATGGCATTGGTACATTGTATTATGCTATGAGTCACAGACAATACCCACAAGATTACTACCCTGGTTACACTTCATTCTCATCAAAATCAGAAGTGTGGTTAGGCTCAATTGAGCAGAAGCAGTCTAACGCCTGGACCACATTTATTTTAGATAAGAGTGACGGGTTTACTCAAGCAGGAGTCGAGCGCGTCAATGAGTCTATCAGAACATATGTCTGGTGTTTACTAGGAGCACAATCACTAACAAAATCAAACATTTTGAATGGAAGTGGTAAATTTGAAGCACAAAAACAGTTTCTTGCAAATCTTGAAGATTCAATCAACTCAACAGTTGATCTCCCATCTAGCATACAACGCTACCAAGACGTACTCAGATATGCCAGATCAAAAGTTGACTTTGTAGTTGGAATCGGGTTATACATGTTACCATCTGACCTTCAACTCCAAATGGGAACAATAACAAATTATAATAATGAAATAATTGTTGCAGGTCGTGATCAAAAACTAGGTCTCAATCAATCTGTAAACTTAGGGGCCACAACCACACACGTACAGCCGTTAAAATCATTACAGACGGTAACACCCCCAACCCCGGCCCTGGCCCCAACACCGGCACTCATACAAGCGGTAACCCCTACACCAACCCCTGACACTCATGAGTCAGAGAGAACTGCATTGGTAATAGGCCTCACTGGATTAGGAGTATTACTTCTTTATCTGTTTCATTAAATAACCTATCATTAACCCTCCTACTGTCACCAAAAAGACCCACACATGCTCTGCCATAAACCCTACTGCCTTTGCCGCTGTACTAATCAACCAGCTGACAACCGTGCCTATAATGCCCGGTAACGAGTCTACTGCTTTCACAGCCAATTTTTTAAGCAAGTCTGATATGTGAGACAACTGTTTCTTTACCCATGACTGTAAATCTTTTGGGTCTGTGGGGGCTGGTGGAGGTGCCGGGGCTGGCGGTGTTGAACCACCGGGTCCACCAGCACCGGAGACAGCCAACACAGCAGTACTGATAATAAACCCAAGAGCTGTAATTAAACTAGCAATTGTGATACCCTGTTCTCTGAAAAGTGTTTTTAGTCTCTCAGCCAGAGTTGTGTCTTCGTGAAGTATTTTTTTAATAGTTTCTCTAATTCTGTTGACCTGTGATTTTAGTTTTTCCCTCCCAATACTAATCACTTCTAACCTTCCTGATCTTTCTATCTGCAAATCATTTAATCTGTGTTGGATTCTTTCTTTCATTTCTGTGTCAAGATTCCCATTGTCTGCGGTAGCCAGTTTCTCTTTTTCACGTTCTATGTGTTTATCAAGCTCACCTAGTTTGGCAACATTATTAACCATCTCACCTCTTATTGTCTGCAGTGATTTATCCAATCCTATAATCTCCTTCATTGACAAAGGTGGATCATTTATTGTTTTCAAAGCGTCATTTATTTGCCCTTCAGTAAATGAGGTTTCTTGTATCACAGTGTTTGCTATTTCTGGTAGGCTTGTTACTGGTGCCATTTCAATTTGTTGCCCTGTTGGCAACTTTGTTTGCGTGTCGTGAAGAACACTAGCCAGTCTTGGCGTGACAGGAGACCCTCCAATTCCAAGATACCTTGCCAACCCAAAGTTACCACCGACTTCACCTTTAATTGTACTTAAAGCTCTAAACTTAGAAGGATTGTTTTTATGTGTTAGATTTATTTTCCCTCTGTCTGTATTTACAAATAAGTGTCCTTTATCATATTCAAATTGATTAGGATCTATTACATCTGGGCGCGCTCCAACACTGTCATAAAATGAGTTTACTTTGTCTTTTAACAGTTCATGATGCATACTACTACTACTAGTTACCATTCCAGTCATATCTGTGATACTGATATCTGAGACATTCATGTCATCCATTTCAAAATCTTCATGATTAAATCCTCCCGCTGCCATTGTTTTATTAATTTATTATTTTTTATTGTGCATAATAAAAATGACACAGTCTTACAGATCAAAGTTAGACCCATACAGAAAACTACGTGAGCCTCTGGGTGTTAAGGGCATAAGACAATCAATCGTCATCACAAACAATCCAAGTACCATAGACCAGAACCAAACACTTACAGTCAAGTTTCCAAACCTAGGTCCCAGTGACGTTATTGTTCCTGGCACTGCACGCCTAGCATTTAATATTGAACTATCATCAGACGCAGACGTAAACAGAACACTGGTTAACAATCTTGGCAGAGCAATTGTTAGAACTATTAAAGTAAAACTTGAAGGACAGGAAGTGTTTAGTCTTGATGACTCCGATGTATTCTACTGTTACAAAGACCTTTGGCTCACAAGAGAAGAACGAGAGGACCATATTTATCAAGGCATACAGCCAGATAATGTTTGTAAACTTCGAATCAATGCTGGAGATAAATCAACGTCAGCAGCCCAGGACGTTATATTAGCAGAAACATATGGAACCAGATTTTACATTCCACTTGAGTTTGAAATCCTCACAGCTCATCTGCCTTATTACAAAGGGGCACTGAATGACCGTCTGAGCTTTGAACTAACCTTCAATGACTACTCCAAAGTTATAAAATCATCTGCCACAGATGCAACATATAAGATCTCTAACATTTCTTTGGAATATGAAATTGTCACACACACTGATCTAGCCAGACTCATTCAAAATCAGTATCAGTCAAGACTGCCAATTTATTATGACAGGGTGATTAGACATAGTTTAATACCCAAAGACAAAAGCGACCCAATGTGGAACATAAACTTAAACACACCTGCTAGGTCACTGAAAGGTATTCTTATGTTGTTTGTTGAACCAGCAGATCCATATAAACGGGATTCAGAAAAATTCTACAATCCTAAGATTACACATTTGTCCTGCACAATTGAAGGCCGTCCTAATCAAGTGTATGCTTCAGGAATGTTACCATACCAGCACTATGATGAGATCACAAAGTATTTTGCGGGTGGAAGGATTAGAGATAAACCTGCAAACATTGCATGCAAAGATCTACATCTGTATGACGTAAGGATTGGACAATACCTTACAAACAAGTATGCACTGTGGCTAGACCTTCGTAGTACAGATGATGATTATCTTCATGGGACAGGACGAACTGTCGAGAATGGTAGTGATGGAATAACAATTCAGATACAAAAGAAGGTTGAAACTGCTGCAGCCATAAACATATATTTGTACCTGATATATGATGCACAACTCAATATTGCAGAAAGCAGACTGAGTGGACACATATATTAAAATTATATTGTGTATTAAAATGAACCGTAGCTTAATGACACTCGATCCACACTGTGGCTTATTTGTTGGTGCCACAGGGTGTGGGAAAACTCAATTCGTACTTGACTTATTACAAACAAGATACATACACCACTTTGAAAACATTGTAATATTTTGTCCTACAATCAAACACAACAAAGCTTATCACAACCGTTTATTCATTTGGACTGACAGCAACATATACTTAGTCGACCCTGAGAAAAAACTGAATGACTACCTACAATATTTTTACAAGCAATTTGAAGGACAGCCAACGTTGTTTATTGTTGATGACTGTTCTGCAGAGAAAGACATTGTCAAGAAGAGAAACACTCTAGCAGAACTTGCCTTCAGTGGCAGACACACAAATGTCAGTGTATGGATTCTCACTCAGAAATATAATGTTGTACTGAAAGATTTTCGAGAACAGTTAAAGTTTATCTGTTTGTTTTACTGTAAGGATCGTGACAGCTTTGAAGACTGTCTCAGAGAGAATGATGTCATACAAAATAAGCATGAACGTGATGATGTGAAAAATAAACTGAAATCAACTAAGCATCTAAAGCTCATTTTAAAGACAGATCAGCCCACAGGGTATGGGTTAGTAAATTGATGTAAATTAATTTATACATTTGTTTGTCCAATAAAAATGACAGACGGACAAATCATACAGGTGCTTGATCTCACACACCTTTTCAAAGATGTTATGCACTTTACTGACTTAATATCACCCAAACAGACTTACATAAGCCTTTCAGCACCATCAGAAATATATGCTACATATAGTGTGACTTTGGATTATGTCGATGAGCATCCAGATGTGGAGTGCATGACAGTTGATTTAAAGACACCTACTTTTAAAGTTAATGATACCAACTATGGTTGGTTAGGAGAAGTTTGTTATAGCATATTTAAACAACTACCCAAACTAAATGTTTATATTGACAGTGTTACAGTTAATAAAGTGGTATTACACAAGGTGAGCAAGCAGAGTCAGTGGTAATATTTTTTATTTTATTATTTTGTCGGTCAAATAAAAATGACGGACAATGTTCAAAACCCTGGCCCATCAAACCCAGGCTCATCAGGTTTAAGAAACGTGTTTCACACAACAAACTTGCCTATATCTAATACTAATAATGCCTATGAATCAATAGAAAACTCTTTTTCTGTCATACAAGATAATCTTCTTACAGGCAGTGTGAAGATTCAGATTGTTGCTAAAATAGAATTTACTAGAGTAGACGGTGAAGTGATTGTATCGTACATATCAACAAGACAACACACAGTTAACACAAGAAGAGAACTGGAGGTAGAGAACGTGTTTAGAGACAGACTATTACCAGACTTTCTCCAGGCGATTGACAGTGCAAAAATGAAGGGGTCTGGTTGGCACGAAGGACATGTACATGAACTGCAACTAAAGCAGTCAAGGTATCATCCTATACTAGGTAAAGCATGGATACCACTGCCAACTGAGGTTGCAAACAAAAAGGCAGTTGTTAACATACAGAACAATGACAATTTCTGTTTCATGTGGTGTGTGCTTGCTAAATTACACTTTACAAAGTCAAAACCTGAACGTGTATCTAACTATATCAAATTTGTAAATGAACTCAACTTTAGTGGCATTGAGTTCCCTGTTAAAATAGAAGACATAGACTTGTTTGAAAAACTAAATCCTGGTATATCTGTAAATGTGTTTGTGTGGGATAATGAGTCTGTTGACAAGTTACAACCAATTAGAGTATCACCAATTGCTCCAACCTACGGACAGTCAGAAGATAGACATGTTGACATGTTGCTAATCGGCCCTGTCGGTGATGACAATAACTTTCACTACACAATTATCAGAAATATGTCACGTCTAATTCATGGACATACAACAAAACACAATGGCAAACAGGAAGTGTGTAAAAAATGTTTACAAAGGTTTTCTTCTATTTCAGTAGCGCACAAACACGTCCTGCACTGCAGGTCAGCTGATGACATACAAACTGTACTTAAGTATCCAGAGCCTGGTAGTCAAGTATATTTTAAGAACTATGGGAATCAGCAAAAGCTGCCGTTTGTAGTGTATTCTGATTTTGAATCACTGGTTGTACCGTATAAAGGTCCTGTTCCAGAATCATTACCAAAGACTATAAAATTGAGTGACCAAGTGGTGTGTTCTTTTGGATACATTCTTGTTAGGTCTGACGGCCAGCATACAGAACCTGCTATCTACAGAGGTGAAAATGCGGCATGTCTGTTTTTAACAGAAATGAGACATCTGTATAGTCAGGTAGTACAGTATCTCACAACATGTCAGATGCCTTTGGTAATGACAGAAGAAGACAAACTGAAATTTGAAACAGCAGAGAAGTGTTGGATTTGTGAACAGCCTTTAGGGGGTGACAAAGTTCGTGATTATGATCACATAACTGGGCGTTACAGAGGTGCTGCACATAACAATTGTAACTTATTAAAAATAGATCCTAAGACATATAAGTTACCAATTTTTTTTCACAATCTCAAAGGGTATGATTCACATATTATCATGCAGGCTGTAGATGAGTCTTACAGAAACATAAGTTATATTGCCCAGACAACTGAGAAATACTTAACTTTTAGGTTAGATAAATTAGCATTTTATGACTCCATGCAACATTTGTCTTTAGGATTGGCTAGTCTTGCAGAAGGACTGACTGAGTATCCAATAACGAGTAAATATTTTGAGCCAGACTTGGTTAAGAAAGGTGTCTATCCGTATGAGTACATTGATCACTGGGTTGTGTTTGAGGAAACAAGATTGCCACCAAAAGAGAAATTTTATTCCACACTAACTGGAAAAGGTATTTCTGACTCTGAATATCAACACGCACTTGATGCATGGGGGAAGTTAGGGTGTCAGACAATTGGTGACTACCATGACCAGTACTTGAAAGCAGACGTTTGTTTGCTAGCAGATGTATTTGAAAGTTACCGTGAAAAGGGTTTGTTGCACTACAAACTTGACCCTGCCTGTTACATAACTAGTCCTGGCATGACATGGGATGCATTTTTGAAATCCAGTAAGATATTTATAGACCTGTTGTCTGATCGTACGATGGGTGAAATGGTGGAACGTGGATTGAGAGGTGGTATTAGTATTGCAGCAAATAATTATGCAAAGGCAAATAATAAATATCTGGACGGCCCGGACTTTGACCCCTCAAACCCTGGGTCAAGCTCATTCATTATGTACTTGGATGCATGTAACTTGTATGGGTTCGCAATGTGTAAATTATTGCCCTTGAAAAACTTTTGTCTGTATGATTTGTCACAGTATGATGTAACAGGGTTAACAAACAATATTATGAATCTTGACCGAAACGATGCGAAGGGTTGGATCTTTGAAGTAGACCTAGAGTACCCACATCATCTACATGATTACCACAATGATTATCCGTTAGCTGTTGAGAAAATGAGTATGACAGGGAAAAAAGAAGACACCAAAATAAACCCAAATAACTAACTAACTTGTACCAAATTTGAATGACAAATTCAATTACGTGTGTCACTATCGCTTGTTGCAGTTTTACATCAGACATGGGTTAGTACTAAAGAAAGTTCACAGAGGTATTCAATTTGATCAGAGTGCTTTCATGAAAGATTACATAATGAAGAACACAACCCTTCGTGCCAGAGATGGCAACACTGCATTTGACAAAGACTTCTTTAAGCTTATGAACAATGCCTGTTTTGGCAAGACAATGGAAAATCCTCATCACAGAAAAGATGTGAGACTGGTCACAACTGAATTGGGCGCAATTAAACTTACAGGTAAGCCGCAGTACACAGGGTATAAAGAATTTCATTCATCACTGTATGCTGTGTCACTCAAAAAAAAGATTGTTAAACTGGACAAGCCAGTATTCATTGGTATGGCAATTCTGGAGTTGTCAAAACTGGTGATGCTTGAATTTTATTATGATTACTTCAAATTAAAGTATCCTGAGTGTCGTCTGCTATACACTGACACTGACTCTATGATCATTGATGTGTGTACTGAAGACTTTTATGAAGACATGAAAACAGAACTACACATGTATGACACATCTGACTACCCTAAAGACCATCCACTGTTCAGCACACAAAACAAGAAAGTGCCTGGTAAGTTTAAGGATGAACTAAATGGTGTGCCAATAGTTGAGTACGTTGGACTGAGATCAAAAATGTATTCTATACTGCACCAGAAGGGAAGTCAGTCAAAAGCCAAAGGTATAAAGAAAACAGCGATTAAAAAATAAAGACATACGTCATGAACATTACAAGCAAGTGTTAGATGGTGCATTGATGCCTGATTATCCAAACAAGTCACTGAGATCAAACAAACATAATCTTGAAATGATCCAAACACATAAGAAGTCACTTGCAGTTGGGGACACAAAACGAGTGTTTCATAGTAAGGAGAAAGCTTATGCACCTGGTCATTACAGGCTCAAGTTATCTGAAGACATAGCCGATGAACTGGTTGATGAATTAATTGATGACTTAGTTACTGAAATGAGTAACGGTGTCTGGGGGAATAATCTGTAATTCTTCTCTGACAAATGCCCTCTGGGGCGCAGGGTCGAACAGGTAATATATTGTTGCGTCTGCGCTGGGAATTATTTTTTGTATATTATGAACGGATGTTGACCAGATAGGGTCTGTCGCCCTGCGCTTTATGTCATTTTCAGCTTCACCTGGTTGATACAAATATCTCACCTGTTTGGTAAATAAACTTGTGTCGGGTGCCTGTGCTGACATTGTTTTTGGCTCTGTAATTGTTTTCAATTTAATAGCATCAGCAGGCTTTGGGTGTCCTTCATTGTTCATTGCTTTTATTACATGTGGTAATCTCTTTACCCACTCCGTGTTACGGGTGTCATGCATGAGTTCCTTAGAATACTGATAACTGAAAAGTCTTTCTGATAACTGTTTGTTAAAGTTTTCTACAATTGCCTGTGATCTGTGCACACCTGGAATGCCACGTCTGACCAGTACGCCATGCTTCGCAAATAACTGATTAACAGCACCTTTGAATTCAGATCCGTCATCGACCTGCACAAGTCTGGGGTATTTCAGGGGGCCTCTTTTGTAGATACTTGATAAAGCAGTCGCAACTGTGGTAGCAGTTTTGTCAGATATGGGTTCAGCATCTTTGTACCTTGAAGCAATGTCTACAACAGTTAATGCGTACTTGTATCGTTTCTTTCTTATTGTGTCATGTGGTAAGAACAGGAGGTCCATTTGGTGTGTGTCATTTGGGGTAGTGTTCTCAAAATGAGGCCTTGTTATCTTTCTTGGAGCAGGGAGATATATCTGCCAAATTGCCTGTCTCTGTAACCATTGCTTGACTTGATTGAGTGTTATATCTCCGCCCACAGCGGCATGTAATTTCTGAATAGCGGTTGCTCCTTTATAATACCCTGATGGTGAGTAATATATTTTCGATAGTTTATTTTCGGCTGCCATTTTTTCTAGCAATGAAAACTCCAGTAAAATAAACAAATATCATTCCCACTAGAACAAAGATTATCTCCCCGTTGCTTTGTTCTGGGCTTGGTTGATAGTAGTCACTTAGTTTTGGTTTTGGGATAGACATGTCTTCACCCGTGACTAAAAAATATTCCCTGATTGCTTCGTCTGTATTTGAAAACGTATGCTGTGTGTGACCTTCAAGCCTGAGTTTTTCATTGATGAAATCAAGTTTTTCAATTCTATTCTTTTCATATTCTTGTTGAGCTTGAGCGAGTTTCTCTGTTGCCTCATTGTGACGTTTCATTTCTTCTGCTGATTCTTCTCTACCCATTTTTGAAAAGAGATAATTAGAGCCACTGAATGCGAGGGCATTAACCATCGCGCCTCCAATCATAATAGCTATCGTCGCCATATTATTTTTATTTACATAGAAACATTTTCGGGAATAATTCCTTGCTTGACAAGAAAATCTTTTGTTGGAATTGACGCTGTAACGACTGCAATTAGTTTAGCGCTGTCTTCAAAGTCAAGTCTACTGAGGTCTGCTGATTTCATTTTGAGTAGATTTTTTCCCAGCATAGAATAAGCTACTGCTAGTCCACTAATTACGGCAGAGTGATAGACAAGGTTCATCAAGTTCTTTGTGTCGCTCATTTTCTAAGGCAATAAAAATTAAAATAATATTTTTATTTACTGCATATAAAATGGGTCAACGGCTTTGGGTGTTACTGGTAATGTGGCGACTTCTGGTTTTGTTTTTGGAGTGTCTGATTTTTTGGTCACTGTACGAGTCTGTGGTTTGTATTTTTTGTATAATTGATACCCTACGTAACCAAATCCGACAACAAATCCGGCAATTATATATTTTGTTGATTGAGGTTCGGGGTCAGGGTCGGGGTTAGACTGGGTTGTTTGTCTCTCACTTTGATGAGGGAGTGACGGTATTGACACAGGTCCTGACGATCCTGACGGTCCTGACACCTGGTCAGTTACATGAGTCTTTTCTGTTTGTGCCTTAAGCTGTAATTTTTTTTGCTTGTTCCATTCGGCTAATCTTTTTCCAGCCTCAACCCTGCCTGGACTTTTAGTCTTCGTCACAGTTTGAACCTGTGTCAAAACAGGGTCGGGGTTCAGTTGTGGAGTCGTCTGGGTTTCGTCCATTTTCTTCTGCAGTAAAATTTATTTTCGAAAAATCAATATGACTCCCGGTAACAAGCAATGTTACGACAGGTGCAAGGTAATTTCCAAACTTGTAAAACATGACACATGCTAATTTACCAATTGAACTTGAAACAATAGGATTGCTTTCAAGGTCGTGTGATAGACTGTCACTATCCACAGGTAGAAAGTGACTCACTGCTTTTGTGTATAGGCATACAAGAGATCGACTTAAATCACGTGTCATTAGTGAAGCAATGTGATTTTCATATTTTGAATGAAGCTTGATTAGTTCGTCAGCCGTAAGAGATTCAATATCCTCTGTCATGTATTGTTTCCCGAGATAAGTCTTTGACTTGCCTGAGACAATTACAGAAAGAAGACGCTGTTTTTTTGAGTCTAAGTCTTTGTTTTCTACAGCATTGATATCATTCAATAGAAGTAATTCGTCTTGGTTCATTTATAATGTAATTAATTTTTTTATATAAAATCAAAATTGCAGGCAACTTTAAAATTGTTATCAAGCAAAATCATGTTTCTCTAGGAAGTTACACTGAACAGTAACTTTATACGTTTGCACCACTCCAGCAATATTGCCAATAGTTTTTGAGGTTACCCCAGACAAGATTTGCCCTGTACTATAATCTCTCTCAGTGGGCTTATTAATATCATGCTTCACAGATTTCAATTGTGGTGTCATGTACAATAACCCTGTCCTTTAAAGCGAACAGACCTGACACAGTATTGGCGATTATTGGCTTTGCAGTAAATTATAAATCACACCCTGGCCAAGTGAGAGCCAAATAAAACATCAGACGTAACATAGACAGTAACTAGTTAATTTTACCATGACTTGAGCACCAGAAAAAGGAAGGAATCACCCCTTATTTCAGATTACTTTTTCCTTTGTTTGAGTACAAGTTAATACAAGGGAAGTAATTTTGTAAAAATTTCAGCAAGACAAAAAAGTTACTTCCCTTTCTTATTAAAATTTGAATTTGTAGGGTGTACGCATAATTGAAAAAATTAAAAATTCCTTCTTGAATATCATGTCAGATTAAAAATTTTTTTTATGAATATCGTGTCAGGTGTGGTGCATACCGATCTCAGTTTTAAAGATCAGTTTCAAATGCTACCATCAGGCAGACGTTTCAACATGCCACTTGCCAAAAGGAATGTTTTTAAGAAGTCTTTTATTCCAACTGCTGTCTCGATTTTGAACTCTCGTTTATAACGCCGCGATAAGTATGATCTACTTAACATTACCTCCCATCTTGTGACAGATTGCTTGTGATAGATTGCTGCAATGATAATTTTTCATGATATGCTTTTGCAGCGTTTGTTAATGTCTTATATTGTTGTTTCATGACGAGCCGAAAGGCAAATTTCTGTCGTGCCTGGACTCGAACAGACAATAAAGTTGTATTGTATTGTATTGTATTGTATTGTAAAGGCAAGCTAGTCAGAAATGAAAAATGTGAATAATTGTAGGCCCTTTGTTTTTTTTTTTCTTTTCAGAACAAGTCTATTCATAACATACCTGAATTGAGGTGGAGGTCTTTCAGAACCAGTCAAGCCTAGACATGAGGTGTCGGACTTTTACCATTTTTTGGTTCCAGACCCCGACGACCTTGACCCACGACCTTGACCATGGTGACCTTGACCTTGGTGACCTTGACCCATGACCTTGGTGACCTTGACCTTGGTGACCTTGACCCATGACCCTTGATGACCTTGACCTTGGTGACCTTGCCCCATGACCTTGGTGATCTTGACCTTGATGACCTTGACCCATGACCTTGGTGACCTTGCCATTGGTGACCTTGACCCATGATCTTGGTGACCTTGACCTTGATGACTTGACCTTGATGACCTTGACCCATGACTTTCACCTTGATGACCTTGACACATGACCTTGATCCGTGACCTTGACCCATGACCTTGGTGACTTTTATGACCTTGACCCATGACCTTGATGACCTTGTCATCAATGACCTTGTCACCAATGATCTTGGTGACCTTGACCCATGACCTTGGTGGCCTTGACCTTGATGACCTTGACCCATGACCTTGACCTTGATGACCTTGGCCTTGGTGAGAGATAGATAATAGGAGACCCGTAAGATAATCAGATCAATAAGGCCGCATCAGTCATGCTCGTCACTTTTTAAAATCAAAGGGTTGATTCGGAAATAACGGGGGTGTAATGGGGGGTCAAAATTTTGATATTAAAAATGGCGTAAATTAATGACGGATTCGGCTCTATTGAATTCATTGTCTTACGGGTCTCCTATTATCTATCTCTACTTGGGCCGCCATGGCGAGGGCCAGCAGGAAGCAGGTCTTCTGAGTCAAATCCGCAAACCAGGCCAAGTGGAGCAGTTCGAATCGGTCTGAATTCAGCCACGTCAGCATCCAGGGTAGGCCCCAGCATGGAATCAGCGAGTGGGGAACCGGGCGTGGAGGCTAAAGTGTGCCATAAGGTCGGCGAGGTCTTTGCATTCGCCGGGGTCGAAGTGGCCAAGGTGGCGGTTGGTGTCCGCAATCATGGACAGGTAACCTCTGAAAGTGATGGGGGCTAATCCCTGGTCGCCAAAGAGCCAGAGGAAGAACTCGGCAAGCTGAGGGGTAGTCAATTCGGAGGGGGAAAGGTGCTGGCCAGCACACCAGGACTGTAGTACTCGCCACTTTCCCTCGTAGACGCATCTGGTTGAGGGTCTACGGGCAGTAGCGATCGCCTCCACTGCTGCACTCGAGAAGCCTCTAGCCGCGAGGGTTTTCTGCACAATCTCCAGGCGTGAAGGAGAAGTCGCTCCGGGCACGGATGGAACAGTGGCTGGCAGGGTTGCTGAGCATCGTGCTCGGGGTGGGGAGCAGCAGGGGGGGGGGGTCTCATGGCAAGACTGAGTAGGTCGGTGGTCCAAGATCTGTTCCAGGAGAACGGAGCCACCAGCAACATCACTGCTTCACATCCCTTGAGCTTGAGCAGGACTTTAGAAACTAGAACCGTTGGGGGATACGCGTAATGAGGCCGTCCCAAGGAATGGAGAGCGTGTCGACCGCCCAGGTGAGGGGGTCTGGAATAGGGGAGATGAAGAGGGGAATGTGGCGATTCCACCTCGAGGCGAAGAGGTCAATCATGGGATTCTCCCAGTGAGTGCAGATCATCTAAAAGATGTCCGGGCGCAGAGTCCATTCCGTGTGGAGGAGCTGTCCGTGCCGCGAGAGGGAGTCGGCTAGGACGTTCAGGTGACCCAGAATGTGACGCGCTCAGAGGAAGATGCCGCAGTCTTCGCACCAGCGCCGGATCTGGAAGAGGAGCATGCAGAGGTTGGGGGAGCGCGTGCTGCCCTGTTTCTGCATGTAGGAAACCAACGTGAGGGTCTGCCAAACTGCGTACAGGTCCTACCAGTCGACAAGCCTGTTTGCCAGATCCAGTGGCCAGCGGACGGACATCGTGAGGAGCCTCGATAGCAGGTGCGCGCCCACCTGGCGAGACTTGCATCCAGGCAGAGCGAGAGCGGCAGAGGGGGTGAGGACAGAGAATTCCTGACGTGGGCCACGAGTGGTCTGACCAGTGACGCAGGAGGGGTCGAAGCATCAGAGGAACAGGTACCTGTGTAGTGAGATCGCCAGAGGGTGGCCGCCCGTGGAGAAGCAGATGCAGCTGGAGAGGCCGGGAATACCAACGACCGAGAGGCAGTAGGTCCGCCGCTGCATCCAGCAGGCCGGGGAACTGGAGCCAACTCTGGTGGGAATGTCCTCTTCTCGGGCCACCTGGCGGGCCAGGGCGGCCAGCTTCTGGATCTGCGGCTCTGGCAGTTTCACTCGGTTGAGGTTGGTCGCCCATTCCATGCCAAGGTGTACAAACCGGCAGGAGGGTGTGAGGTCCGATGTGCCTGCGTTGACCAGGAAGCCCAGCGGCGTCAAGAACAGGAGCCGTGCATCTCTGTGCGTCACGAGAGTGGACACCGAAGGGTTCCTCAGACGGAGGTCGTCTAATAGTTCCGAGGTCGGACTGTCCATGACGCGCATGAAGACCCATGGCCTGCGGTTGATTAATTGTACATTGCGTAACGTCCCGGCAGCAACAAGACTTTCTCAGGACGTGCCTGCACGAGAGATCGATGACAGGCTGCCACTTGCCGCCCGGCTGGGAACCACGAAGAGGCGGCTGTAGAAGGCTGGGAAGTCGTGACGCTACACTACCTCTGTGGCGGCCTACTGCAGTAGAGCGGTGACCCATCGCGAAGGGTGCCAGCCTCGAGCCGGTCGAACAGAATCTCGGTCTACAGGGGAGAGGGTCGTATCGGCGGCGGAGATTGAAAGGTCTGGAGAGGCACGAGACGTGGTCTGGCGCGAAGAGGTCGAAGAGGGCCGAGGGCTATGTCTGTCATCACGCTGCGCATCATGTTCTGTAGCGCGGGCGCCTTCTGAAGAGCGGGGGTGCCAGGAGCTCCCGGCGTGGAGTGGTCTGTCGGCTCTGCCAAGATGTCTATGATGAGGTGAGGAAGGTCGCTGCGGGCGGGCCTCAGTGAGGCGGGCCCTCTGCCGGCTAATTGACTCTCCATAGGAGTGAGCGGGCTTAATCGCGAGGAGAACGTCGGGGGTCAGTGAACGCGTCAATGAGGGTCGCTGCAGGCCAGCCTCAGTGAGGCAGGCGCTCTGCCGGGTATGTGACTCCCCGTAGGAGTGAGCGGGCATGTCTGGTGTGGGCACCGTGGAAGCCGCAGTTCTGTAACACTAGCCGTAATCCGCGTGACGGTAATTCCCCAAAATCGGAGCAGGCGCAGCTGGTCACTTCTCCTCGCAAGGAGGGGAGGCGCCATGGTGGACAGGCGGTCACGGGCCGGTGTCGGGCGCTCACACCGGCAGAACCCCAGAGCTGCAACCAAGATCCTCCGGCCAGGTGGTGCGAACATCGCAAGAGCGGTCAGGGGCGCAGCTGGAACAGGGTAGGCCAACCGGGTGGAGATCGCTCGGCCCTGCAGGAGGGAGCGAGCTAGAACTTGTGAGGTCCGTCATAGGTCACAGAGCGAAGCGACGAAGGTCGCTGCAGGAGGGCCTCGAAGAGGTGGCCGATGGAAGCGCACCGGCACTTGGCCTCTGATGTCGTGCAATCCATCGGGTCTGCCAACAGTCGGCGGACAAGGCAACGAAGGACTCTGCAGGCCGGCCTCAGTGAGGCGGGTGCTCTGCCGGCATTTTGACTCCCTGTAGGAGTCAGCGGGCTTATCTGTGCGGGACACGTCAGGACTGTCAGCGGTCGACTGACGATGCGACGAAGGTCACTGCAGGCCGGCCTCAGTGAAGCGGGTACGCTACCGGCTATTTGACTCCCCGTAGGAGTCAGCGGGCTTATCTGTGCGGGACACGTCAGGACTGTCAGCGGTCAACGGACGATGCGACGAAGGTCGCTGCAGGCCGGCCTCAATGAGGCGGGCGCTCTGCCAGTTATTAGGCTCCCCGTAGGAGTCAGCGGGCTTTGTCCGAGAGGGTGCAGTGGCACACGCAGCCCTGGGGCGTTGGCTGTGGTCATGTGTGCGGCGTGTCGCCCATTCTCCAAGGTCGGAGCGGGTCTTGACGAGGCTGGCACATCCTATCGGAGAAGCATCTCCTAAGTCGGTCCGTAGTGGTAGCGGGTGGGTGGATCTGGGACAGTGACGGTCATTCGCACCGATGGAGCCCCAAACTGTGACCATGTTCTTCCACCCAGGGTGCGCAGGTGCTGCAGGCATGGCCAGATGTGCAGCCAGAGCAGGGGAGGTACCCCGCATACGTGTCGCCCGACCAGTGGCGCGGACTATTCCTCCAACATAGTCAAGGTGAGAGGCGAGCGGCCGTGGCCTGGGAGGCCACGCAAACAAGCGCCCCCGCGCCCACATGATACCTTCACTCTTTCAAAGTTTACCTACTGCATGCTGCATGGCCCAGTGCAATTAAGTCTAACTTACCCAGAGTAAGATCACCTCGTGCGGTAGTGCGGAAAAGAACCCCACGCTTTTCCGGAGAACATATGGTTATATCAAAACGAGTGTAATAAAAGGACACTGCACGCCAAGCACAAGTGCATACCGTTCCCACCCTTTCTCTGCCAGGTGAAAATGGCAGCCGTATCCAATAAATACTGCTGTAACATAAACGCAATGCGGAGGCAGCCGAAGCGCAAGGCGAGTGAGTGGGGCTTCGCCAGACCACGCAAACGACACAAGCCACCTCTATAACTGTGTAATGGTCCCAGTAGTTCCTCCCCGACCGACCACCGTCTTGGTCAGGTGAGTGGGCTGTCTCCTTTTTTTTTTTTTTTTTTTTAAATTACCACCTAGCAGAGCGTGTTTTGGTCCACGGACCAAAGAGTAATGGGCCCAGCACGCTCCCACTGT
Organism: Semisulcospira habei; assembly: GCA_036245525.1. Lineage (NCBI taxonomy): Eukaryota > Metazoa > Mollusca > Gastropoda > Semisulcospiridae > Semisulcospira > Semisulcospira habei. The sequence continues at coordinate 86,153,939 of BTPG01000001.1, forward strand.
GCCACTGAGCAGCACCTAATTTTCTGCTTAAAAAGGACTACCTGCTCACACTCATGCGCCAAGATGCATTAGACAGAATATGACAGTCCCGAACTACCTACTGGGACGCTTGTTGGTACATGTGAAGGTGACCTCCAATAAGTAGCCAAATTCACAGCCCGAACCCCCGCCCGGCGCACCGAGCGCCGACCGAGGGAAAAAACCAAGGCCTTACCTTGCCATGGTGAGAGAGACCGGGGAGAAAACCTGTTCGAAGGCCGTCAGCCACTGCTACGAAAAAGCTGTAGCCCGTCCAGCGAGGCAGAAGGGAAAAGGTCCCTCATGCGCAGCGGAGAACGGCCCCAACACCTCCCCAGCCAACGAAGTCCCCGCCAAGCAAGAAGGCACCCAGCATGGCATCCGATAGTCGGCGCTCATTGAGCTCGTTAATGTCAACCAGTCTCCAACACTACGTAGCAGTCCGCCGTGCGAGTCCGAAGAGAAGAGTGCTGCTGAGTCTGATTATGTCCCAGGAAACAACAGCGCCCACACGGTGAAAGCGTAGCACTGAACAGTTTGTCTCCGCAAGACTGTCACAAAGGGCTCATCAGACTTGCACACTCGAAGCGAACGAGGACAATGCCAGGCAAGCACAGTAAAGTACGGCCAAACTGAAATTCAAGCCCTAAGAACCGGTCGCACCGTACACAGCCAAGGTCCTTTAGGCTAGAACACAACCGTTCACGGTAAGCTAAGTAGAACGACTGGCGTGACACCACGTGGCACATGACCGGATGGGCAGGCACCGGAAGCTACTGACGGCCCTGGTTACAGTTCCCTGAGTTGCCTCCCTGGTTGTGTAGGAACACAACAGGTTCTTAGGCTGAAATTAAGTAAGCTAGTAGATACTTCCATATAGTAATGTCATCGGTAATGTTTTTGAGGAACAAACCTCAGTGTGCAAAAGGTCATTGGGGCTGATGTTGGCCATGACCATGCCAACTGCTGCCAATGTTGACCCAAAACCAGCATTTTACTGATGAAGTTGTGACAGTGTAGTTGAAAACTTATTTACTACTGTTTTAGCTGAATGTGGATCCATCTGGTCCAGCCCTTGACCTCGAGGTGCCATTGGAGGTCATCATCGGCACAATTCCGCTGCGTCAGGTTGTTGCTCAGTTCCCACCCCGCATGCCAGCCGTCATGCCCCCACCCCAGGCAAGCTACCTTCCGGGTCACATGTACCCTTCACCAGATGGGGCCATGGCCCCGCCCATGGAGCTGGTCATGCCTTTTGCACCTCCTTCCAACATCCCCAACCTGCGTAAGTACACCTGGGTTTTGTTTCATTTATTTATTTAGCAATATGTTTAACCCATTAGCTGTCGGTGGTTTTTGTCAAGATGATTCCCGCAGGAATCATTGTGACAAAAACCACTCTGACAGCCATGTGCGTGCAGTCACTTGTACTGTGAACAGTAGCGGTGGCTGCATATGCACAAGGGGGGTTCCTGAAATTCATACATATGTGCCTCTTGTAGGTTGCTGTGTGGCTACCTACATGATTAGATAATTAAATGCAGCCACACACACACACTGCAAGGTGATCCTAGCACTTTTTTTGTCCAGGAATGTACATGACAAACTAACAACTTGCTTATGTTCATTCACATTACAACAGTGGTCCCTTAGAGCGGATACTTGTATAGTTATGTCTCTTGTTGCCTTGAGGGATAATAAGGCCAAAGTATGACTAACTGATGTTTTTTTACTGCAGCTGATGTCTGCACGTACATTGTACACTTTTTAACTGACTGCATATTTGCACAGCTCACATTGTAGATTTCCATGTTTCCATTGAAAATGCCAAGAAAAAGGAAACACTAAATATAGTACTTACTTACTTACGCCTGTCACCCCTACCCGGGTATAGGCCGTCGACGAGAGACCTCCAGCAACTCCTGTCCTGTGCTTCTCCTTCGATTCTACTCCAGGTGGTTCCCAGTCTCTTGATGTCTGCTTGGAGGTCTCGACGCCAGGAGTTTCTCGGCCTACCTCTTTTCCTCTTTCCCTGGGGGTTCCATGACAATGCCTGCCTAGTGATACTGGAAGCTGGCTTTCTCAGACTGTGACCGATCCATCCCCATCTTCTTCGCCCAATTTCATTCTCTGCTGTTATCTGCTCTGTTCTCTCCCAGAGTCTGACGTTGCTGATCTTCTCTGGCCAGTGGATTTTCAAAATTCTTCTAAGGCAACTGTTCACACTAAATATAGTGCTTAGACAATATGGTTTGAGTGGATGACCAGCTTTGTCTCCGCCATGGCCCAGGCATGCTATTTCCACCTCCGTTGCATCAGTCAGATCAGAAAATACCTCACCACTGAAGCTGCCACCAAACTTGCTGTCTCTCTCATCTTATCTCACATCGACTATTGCAACTCTCTCCTTTCCAGCCTCCCTCACTCCACCACTTTCACTCTCCAGTGCATCCAGAACAATGCTGCCCGCCTCGTCCTCAGAAAGAAGAAATCCAACCACATCACTCCCCTGCTCAAACTCCATCACTGGCTCCCCATCCCCCAACGCATCTAATACAAGATTCTGTCTCTCTGCTACAAATCCCTTAACAACTACGCTCCTGCCTATCTCTCCAACTTACTTCACCCCTACACTCCTTCCCGCTTCCTCCGCTCTGCCTCCGACCCTCTCTGCCTCCACATCCCCCGCACCAAACTCAGCACTTTCGGCCCCCACTCCTTCTCTGTCTGCGGTCCATCCACCTGGAACACTCTCCCACTCTCTCTGTGTCAGAAACACTCTCTCTCCTTCCAGTCCACCCTCAAAACTCACCTATTCCAACAGTTCTAGCACTATAACATCACCACACTCCCCACACCAAGCTGACTGTCGTAATGTATTTGTGGTACGTCATTGCCAAAAGCGTGCGCATGTGTGCGCGAGTTGTGAGTGTGCGCTTAGAGTTATAATTATTATAAGATAAGCGCATTATAAATACCGATTATTAATTATTATTATTACCCTAAAAATTGTTCACCGAGTATTTTATTTGGTGTAGCGCAGAATGCGAGGTTCACCAAACATTCCAGCTCCATCAAATAACATTCGAGGTGAACAGTTTTTCAGTAATCCATGAGAGCCCTATTGCGTAAACAGTTTATACCACATGCCTTCTTCTACTTACTATTTTTGTTGGCTGATATGTGACCGAATCAGTGTTCAAAGTGGTCTTACTCCACGGCATGTTTACATCCGACACCTCAAAAATACAAATGTGCTTTAGATGCCAGCATATCCGATAATTATCTCTCACACCAATAAAATAATTCATGAGAAAAACATCCTCTAACCAGTTTCTGCCACAAAGTTCCCTTCAAATCACTGTAGACACTTGCACAAAACAACTGTGCTTGGCATGATGCTGCCTACTGCTTTCTATTACTAGTGAAAAAAGAAACCTATACCTGACATCAAACTCTATTTTTTATGTTGAAACAACGTACTTCCCTGCTGCATACATGTGTCATTTCAATATGCACAAGTCTTGTTACGTCATGCTTTCACTTCAGCATATGCTTATGTTCTGTCATCGGTCCATCATTTGTTGGTAAATCGGAGGTTGCTAGGTAGATTGAACATCGGTAATCCACCCCAGAAAATACCAAGCAAGTGGTATAAAAATTGTGTTGTAATTATACTATCTAATGCTGCTTATTAATATCCAAAGTTCTACTTCACACAGTGTCCAAAGGGAACATCGGTGGCTTCAGCAAAGCTACTTTGGCCACTTCGGTGAAGCTGTTGAAGTGCCTTTGAAAATCGATGAACCTGCTCGTCAAAGTGGCTTTGGCCTTTGCCGTGTCTGATTGGTCAGTCAAACTGAGACTATTAAAATGAGGGACACTTAAAATGACGAGTAGGTCGTCTGCTTTGTATTGTATGGTGAAATTATGTCTCAGTTACTTAAAGGAATTACCTTTAGTGACTCTGTTGTGATTTGTGGGATAGCCAGTCATGTAGTGTTGAAGGCTGATGCTGGATACAAAAGTGAAATGGCAAGGGCTATCTACAGTCGGTTTGCAGATACTTTCAGCAGAAACTGAGATCGGAATACAGCATTACACTGCAGGATACAAAAAGGCAGATTAATAAAAACTGATGGGCTTACACAACAACAAAAGTGTATGTAAGGCACCCACCCCACACCAAAACAAAACAAAAAATGTGATAGTATAGGCAGCATCATTGAGAGAAAAATGAGTCGAGCCGGTGTGCCAGGGAAGGCGCCACAATATGACAGCCCTCAATGGACCATGGATGAAGAGAATGTTTCAACATATTAAGATGCAATCCAGTCTAGAGTCCAGAGTTCTGTCTCCACAAAACTCATATCCAAATGAAAATTAAAAAGAAACACATTTCCAAAAAGTTTCAGTGCTTGTGGCTTGTCAAACACATGGCATGACATTACATGAACAGCACGTCTCCATTCTGTGGTGCTGATATCTGTCACTGGGCTCATCACAGGTTGATCGCAGAGATGCTCATTTTCTAATTTGTTTCCTCAAAATACATTACCGATGGCATTACTATGTGGAATATACCCCTTAACTTACCCGATTTCAGCCTAAGACCCTTTGTGTGTACCTGCACGACAAGAGCCGTAACTCAGAGAGTTGTATCCAAGTGACCGGGTAGTCTCCCCTCCCTTTATCCGGTCACGTGAGCCGTGTATTCCCGCCAGTCTTACCCTTAGCTTCACTGTGAATGGTTCACCGGCTTCAGGCTCTCTGTTGGATTTGTTCTACAGCTATACTACGTCGCAAGCATCGCTAGTGGCTAAGAAGATGGCGAGGTAAGGCCTCAGGTTATGCCTACGAGTAAACAGACCATTTACGTCGGCATATTCCGTGGAAATTTGTCGAATTTTCCTTTGAGTCTGGGCTTAGTCTCGCCTGGCGTGGTGAGGCCTGTTCATAGGGCCTTTCATTTCTGGCCCCGCGCAGTTGCTTTCATGGCTTCTGCTTTGTGTTGCAGCGCACAGCTAAGCACTTGTAGGAGATGTAAGGGATTCCAGTGGCTGACGTACTCTCATACGCTGTGTCTGCTCTGTTCCGGCTGCTCCTCGTCCCGTACCTGCGCTAAGTGCACTACATGGAAGGAGCGGAAGTGGTCCCAGCTGTGGGAGTTTTATCGACAGAGATGCCCAGTGGCTACTGATACTACGGCGCTGCTGGACAGTGACAGGTCAGTGCAGCAGGGCCCTAAAGTGACTGTAACCCTTGCTCCCCCCACTACTCCGCGCCGCCGAGCGACCTCTGAGATTGTGGGACCCTCTTCATGCCAGACACTGGACTCAGTCCTGTTTAGCCCTCTCACAGCGATGGCCGGGAGAGTCAACCCTGTCCTGCATGGTCCTTTGCAAGGAGCGACCAAGGGACAACTGCCAGTCTCGCATGGCCCTTCGCAAGGAGCGGCCAGGAGACAGAGCACTCACAAGACACGGACTCAGGGAGACATTTCCATTAGTCGCCATCTGTCAGCCACCCCCAGCGCACGCAGGCCTCCTGGCACGGGTCAGCGTAGCTACGGAGATAGCCCGTCACCTCCGCATCGGGTTCCCGGCCGGAGCCGGTCCCCTCGTGCTACTTGGCGTTTCTCTCCTCACAACCGTTCTCCTAGCCCTCAGGAACGCTTTCGTGGATACGGCCGTATGGACTCGCTGCGGCGGATCGCTAGGACTTCTCGTCGTGACTCCCTGCCGGCTTCCCTGGACTCCCGTAGGGAGGCGCCTTCCCTCGCTTGTCGTTCGAGCAAGATCGCCGGTCAGTGCTACGGTAGTGCCCGGACACGGACAGCGATCTTGCGCCGCTCGGCTTTCTCCTGACCCTCGCCCTGCGCATAGGCACCCCAAGCGCTCGCCTGACAGACCCTACAGGTCTCCACCGGACAACTTGATCCCCTGTCGTGACATTGTTTCCATCTCTCCCGCGCCTTTGGTTGATGATAGGGACTTCCTCAGTCTGCACCCAGAGGACTCGGCGTCAGTTTTGTACCCCCAGGATCCCTGGGCCCCGCAGCACTTCAGCCTCAGATACCTCAGCGGAGACTCCAGGTTCGTCTGAGATGTCGCAGGCCCTAGACGAGGCGGCACGTTTGATCTCAGTGATTCTTCCCTTGGAGGGATGCCCCGCCCTCTCCGCCGCTCAAGAGGAAGGCTGCGGCATTGGTCGACGCTCCATTTCAGCACAAGCATTTCAAGATTCTTCCACAGCCCCTGGGGTTTAGAGACCTAGCAGATGCCTTTAATGACCGCCTGCAGGACAAGCTGCGGGATAGGGGGTTCTTTGCTGACACTCGGTGGACAGCGGGCGTCGATATCAAGTTTCGACAAGCTTGGTACGCGGGACACTCTCTAGCCTTCGCATGCCCTCTCCCAGCGGTAGACCCTGCAGCGGAGTTACAAGCTGGAGGCAAGATTCCCGCCCGGCGGTTCTTCCTCCCTGGTCTGGACCACACGGCAAGTCTCATTCGGAATTTCCTGTATTGTGCGGGTTTTTTGGACTTGGCCACGCAGGCAGTCGTGCGGAGTGTGGAGGAGTTTTGGGAGTGGCCGAACGAGGCACGTTTACAGGACGTCCATTCGCTGGCAGTGACAGCTAATCGTGCAGTGCACCACATCATGACCAACTCCATGGCGGCAGCTGCAAATTGCGACCTTATCAGATGAGATGCCGTGTTGAAGAGTTGCCCCGCCATCCCCTCAACCTTTGCCGCTCAACTGCGCCGTGCTCCTCTGGGCACGTCCCTCCTCTTTGGCTCCACCAAGGACCTGTGGCTGAGTGCTCCCAGAGCGGATTCCACCCGGTTCCCAGCTTCCCACAAGGACGAGGGTCACGCCCTGCGGAGCTTCAGATCCACCTCCTGGCTGGTTACTATACTACCTCCCAGACCCAGACCCAGAGCTAAAGGATGTGGCTAAGGACCTGTGGCCGAGCGCTCCCAGAGCAGATTCCGCCTGGTTTCCAGCTTCCCGCAAGGACGAGGGTCACGCCCTGCGGAGCTTCAGACCCACCTCCTGGCTGGTTACTATACTACCTCCCAGACCCAGAGGTAAAGGATGTGGCTAAGGACCTGTGGCCGAGCGCTCCCAGAGCAGATTCCGCCTGGTTTCCAGCTTCCCGCAAGGACGAGGGTCACGCCCTGCGGAGCTTCAGACCCACCTCTCAGCGGGTTACTAGACTACCTCCTAGATCCAGCCGGGCCGGTCAGTAGCTGCACAGAGCCATCCGTCCGGAACTGAAGCAGGGGGGGCGTGCTGAAAGAGCACGCAGATCGCTGACCCTGGCAGCAGTGGCGAGGGCCAGAAGGAAGCAGGTCTTCCACGTCACATCAGCCAACCGCGCCAAGGGAGTGGTTTGAAGCGGTCCGAGTTGAGCCACGTCAGTACCCAGGGTAGGTCCCATCGCGGAAGCAGCGAGCGAAGGCAGGATGTTGTAGGCCGAAGTGGGCCATCAGGTCGGCGAGGTCTTTGCGGCCACCAGTGGCCGACTGGCCCAAATGGCGTTAAGTGTCAGCGATCCCGGCCAAGTAGCCCCTAATGGTGATCGGCGCCAATGCTGGTCGGCGAAGAGCCAGGGGAAGAACTCGGCCAGCTGGGGAACGTTCAGGTCCATAGTGGAAAGGTGCTTGTCGTCAGACCAGATGCACAGGCCTCACGACTTTCCCTTGTAGACTCGTTGGGTCGAGGGTCTGTGGGCTGTCGCGATAGCTCCCACTGCTGCACTTGCAAAGCCTCTATTGGCGAAGGATAGCCACACCACCTCCAGGCGTGGAGGGGGAGACGTGCGGGGCACGGGTGGTACAGCGCCTGCCGAGGTAGCTTGAGCATCGTTCATGGGGCGGGGCGCCCGTGTGAGGTTCAGGAGGCCAGTGGTCCATGACCTGGTCCAGCACAACGGAGCCACCAGAAACAGGACTGTGTCGCGACGCTTGAGCTTGAGCAGGACCTTGGGAACGAGCACCGCAGGTGGATAAGCGTACGTGATGAGGCTGTCCCATGAGATGGAGAGCGCGACAACTGCCCAGGCTAGTGGGTCTGGAATGGGGGAGATGCAGAGGGGTAGCTGGCGATTCCACCTCGTCGCGAAGAGGTCGATCATGGGGGTCTCCCATACTGCGCAGATCATCCTCGGGAGGCCTAGTGTGTCGAGCATCCAGGCTGTGGTATGCACTCCGCGGGTGACAAGACGTATCCCATGACGAACAGGGTCAGGCACGGGTGCCCGCTTGGACTTCCCCCCTCATGCGTTTAGCAGCCGTGTCGAAGTGCAAGGCCGAACAGGCGGGGGGTGGGGGGGGGGGGGTGTGGGGTCGAGCAAGCTCGCTGGGCCAGACTCAAGCTCTTACTGGCTAGCGGATGCACCCTGGTCCAGCAGTTTCATCCAGCCGAAGGTAACTGTCACTGACCCTCGGGCGGGATGCTGTATGTCTGTACTGGACTTGATCCAAGGGATCGGAGGGTCGTACTCCCGTAGCTGTGTCGAGACCCAAACAGGCTAGTAGGGGAGGGGTGCGAGCAATTCACTGTGGGCTAGGCTCAGAATGGAAACTCTCATTACTTACCGAGCGGGAGCCCAATCCGGCCAATGTCCTAGGATAGGCAACCGTCCTGTGAGCGCGGCTCGACGTTCTTTCCTTATTTGGCGATCGGCTGCACACTGGTCCAGCAGTCCCGCCTGGCCGAGGGTACTTGTCACTGACCTGGAGTGGAACGCCGTACACCTGTGCTGGACTTGTTCAAGGGCTGTGGAGGCCTATCCCATGAGCATGCACGCGGTCGAGGCACAGGTGTCTGGCCTGAACTTCTATCCCCGAGTACCCTGCCCGCAGTGCAGGGTAGGCGGGGTGATCGATCTTCCTGGGGGCTAGACTCGACCGCACCTGACGAGCGTAACCCCACTTCAACGGTCTCGCCAGGCCCAGGGTACTTTGTAACAGCCCTGGGGCTAGAAGTCATACGTGCATGCTGGACTTGTCCCAAAGGTCTGGAATGTAGTATTCCAGCAGCCGCGCTGATCCGCGGGCCAGCTTTGGTGGGGAGGCGGGTCATGTAAGCAGGCTGTGGGCCAGGCTTCAAATGGCTACTCACATTAGTTCGGGAGCTGGCACACCATCTGTCCGAAGTCCTAGGATCGGAAACGCCTGTCTCATGGGACAGGTTCTCGCGCTGGCCGGAGAGATCCCTCAGGTCGAACCGGGCGAAAGTCGACAATACTCGCCAGCCCACAGCCACCACAATGTCTTTGACGGAGCAGTTGCGGTCGAAGGCGAGGCTTGTGGCCATGGTTCTAACCTCGTGCACCCTGATGTTTGTACACTTAGTAGCGTCAGTGGAGAGGTTCTGGTAGGCAGAGCGTATAATCCATTGGAGCCAGGAGGAAATCGTCTGGGCCGAGATGTCCGTCTACCTGGAGACAGAGGGAGAAATAGGCGGGAGCGTCCCCTGCCTAGTGGCTTGTTCCGGCGCAGGTATACTCATAAGGCTCGCACTGGGTCCTGCTGTCTGGTCTCTCGTGCCCAGCTTGGTTCCCTCAACGGCCGAATGGTGATCACCCGTGGGGCGGCCAACGGCGACCGGGTCTTGGCCTGGAAGGCAGGATCGGTCAGTAGGTGCACAGAGCCATCTGTTCGGAACTGCAAGCAGGCTGGGCTTGTAGCCAGCGTGTGCAGTTCGCTGACCCTGGAGGCAGTGGCGAGGGCCAGGAGAAAGCAAGTCTTTCGGGTCACATCTGCCAACCGTGCCAAGGGGAGCAGTTCGAAGCGGTCCGAGTTGAGCACCCAGGGTAGGTCCCATTGCGGAATCAGCGAGGGGAGGGCAGGCCACTGGAGGCCAAAGTGGGCCATCAGGTCAGCTAGGTCCTTTCAGCCACCCGGCCCAAATGGCGGTATGTGTCAGCGATCATGGCCAGCTACCCTCTGATGGTGATCAACGCCAAGTGCTGCTCGGCGAAGAGCCAGAGGAAGAACTCGGCCAGCTGGGGGTTAGTCAGATCTGTGGGTGAAAGGTGTTGGATGTCACACTAAGACCACAGGGCTCGCTACTTTCCCTCGTAGACTCGTAGGGTCAAGGGTCTGCGGCTGTAGCGATAGCGTCCACTCTAGCGGCAAGTGAGAGCTGCACAATCTCCAGTCATAGAGGAGGAGATGGTCGGGCACGCGTGGTACCATGCCTGCCGAGGTTGCCTGAGCATCATCCGTGGGGTGGGGAGCCACAAAGGGAGGGCCCGTGGCGAGGTTCAGGAGGTCGGTGGTCCACAACCTGGTCCAGCAGAACGGAGCCACCAGAAACCGGACCTCGTTGCAACCCTTGAGCTTGAGCAGGACCTTGGGGATGAGCACTGTAGGTGGGGAAGCGTACGCAACGAGGCCGTCCCCTGGGACAGAGAGCGTGTTGAGTGCCCAGGCTAGCGGGTCTGGAATGGGGGAGATGAAGAGTGGTAGCTGGCGATTCCACCTCGTTGCAAAGAAGTCGATCGTGTGGGTCTCCCACGCTGCGCAGATCATCCGAAAGATGTCCAGATGTAGCGCCCCCTCACTGTGGAGAAGCTGGCTGTGTTGCGAGAGTGAGTCGGCCTGGACATTCAGATTAGCCGGGATGTCTCTCACTCGGAGAGAGATGCCTCGATCTTCGTACCACGGACAACCTGGTAGAGGAGGATGAAGAGGGAGGGGGAGTGCGTCCCGCCCTGCTTCTGGATGTAGGAGACTACCGTGGATTTGTCTGAGGGGACGAGGAGCTCTAGTTGATGTGCCGGGCCGCAAGGTCTGGGGGCCAAAAGCCAGAGGCTGTGGAGAACATCAGCAGCAGGAGCACGCCCCAGCCATAGAGACTTGCATCAACGCAGAGAGACAGCTGGGGTGGGGGCGAGCAGAGGGAAACTCACGTCGCAAGCCGGAAGGGATCCGCCTAGCATAGAAGATGAAGACGGAGTATCGGAAGCACTGGGACCTGAAACTCGAGGTCGCCAGCCGAGGGTCGCCATTGGAGAAGCAGGTGCAGCTGAAGCGGGTGGTAGTAGAGACGGCCGAGGGGAAGGAGGTCCGCTGCCGCGCTCATCAGGCCCAGGAGCTGAAGCCACACTCTGGCAGAAACTGCTTCCTCCTGAGACACCTGTTGCACTAGGGTCGCCAACTTCTGAATCCGGTGCTCCGGAAGCCTCACCTCGTTGAGATCAGTGCAAAATTCCATCCCCGGGAGAACGAAGCGGCGGGATGGCGCGAGATCAGACTTGCCCACATTGACCAGGAAGACCAGCCAGTCGAGCAGAGCGAGTAGCGCATCTCGGTCTGTCACCAAGGAGGCCTTCGACTGGTTCCGCAAGGGAAGATCGTCCAGATAGTTCGACATTGGGCTTGAAGAAGTCTGGCCTTGGCGATGACGGTGTCCATGATGCGGGTGAACACCCAGGGGCCGAGGATGAGGCCAAAGGGTAGCACACGAAACTGGTAGACCACACCACCGAAGGTGAAGCGTAGGTAACGGCTGGAGGCGGCATGCATGGGGACATGCAGATATGCATCCAACAAGTCTAGGCCGACGGCTAAGTCCATGGTCGAACTGCGGCCCGCAGCCCTCGGGCGGTCTCCATGCAGGACAGGGCAGAGATGAACTTGTTCAGCGCGAAGAGGATGATGATGGGGCACCACTAACTTGTCCGCCGGGCTTGGGGATGAGGAAGAGGCGGCTGTAGAAGGCTGGGGAGTCATGACACGTTACCACCTCTGTGGCGGCCTTCTGCAGCAAAGCGGCGACCTCGCCGTGAAGGGCGTCAGCTCTGAGCTGGTCCGTCGGAACCGAGGTCCACAGGGGGGGCTCAGGGGAGAAGGAGACCGAAGGAGATCGGAAGTCCCTCGGAGATGGTGGTGAGCCGAAGAGGAGCGATCCGCTGAGAGGTAACTGCTGGAGCTGCTTCCACAACTCGGTCGGGAGGTCGCAGGAGCGCAGACGGCATCCTGACGCATCAGATCCCAGGTAGTGGCTGTGGTCATCATGTTGATGGAGGCGTGGAACGCCGCGCGGAGGGCGGAGACCACCAGAGCCAGGATATCCTTCTATCCTTCCACAGCGGCGAGAGTGATGGGCGCCCAGCATCCTCGACGTGTCGAAGAATAGCTGCGTGCCTAAGTCCAGGGTCGGAAGGTGGTGTCCGTGTCCACAGGCCACCTGGAGTCGGAGAAGGACCTGAGTCGCTGAAGGAGCCATGCAGCAGAAGAGCAGAGAACACGTTGCGCAGGTCCCGGAACCAGAAGGCTGGGGAAGTGACTTGAATTGCTTGGTCTGCCGAGGGCAGCCGCGAAGGCCGACGCTTTCCTCTTGGGCGGGGGGGGGGGGGGGGGGGGGGGGGGGGGGGGGGGAAGGCGTGTAGTCCTCCGGGTGAAGACGTGCAGCGATGAGACGCGTCGGCTCGTCCAGGGCCGGAGAGTCTCCCACCTATAGTCTATTACTGCAAAATACATAAGGAAGAATATATCCCCATTATCCCCAGAGCCACAGGTTCACAATATAATCTAGACACCCAGTTATATTGCACCCCCACCCGGGTCTGTCCTGGGGGACTTGGGTGGGGTTAACTACTTTTTAGTTCCCAGGGTCACCCTGGTCAGCCCCACAGGGTGGGTTTTTCTCTCTATTCTGGGGCATGTGTTTCTGTCTACCCTTATTCCATTCACCTGTATTTGTCTTTTTAAAACTCTCCCAACTGTCTGCACTGCCTGTAGCTCTTGATATTGGATGTGTGTTGCTAAATGGTCTTAGCTTTATTTAGGCCCCATGGCATAGGTTTATTTAACGTATTGGACCGGCTGGCAACATACATGCAATATTCTGTTTATTTTTTTTTTCACAAGCAGTGCAGGCACGTTCTGAGAAAGTCTTGTTGCTGTCAGGACGTTAAGTAATGTACAATCAATCAATCAACCAGTTATATTGCAAAATTTGCATGACGGTGGCTTGCAGATTTTAATGCTGTAAGGTTAAAACAATCAATATCGAGATACATATATATCTGTTACGATTGTGGTTGTATTGTTCTGTGAGAGCATACATGTGTTAATCGTAGGAATCGATCTGATATTTATTTGAGCTTTCATCGTTACGTATCACGTACCTTTTCAGTGAGATTTTCTATCGTTTGTGCACGATAGTGGATTTTGTTTTGTTATGATACGCTAATTTTAGTCCGGAAGCTTCTAGAAAAGTCGCACAGAGAAGAGCGGTCGATCTTTGTTTTGCGTAGATTAGCTGAGAATGAACCAGAACGTCCGAGCAGGGTCGCGCTGTCTAGTGACCTCTTACATGTGACGTCAAAGTGTAAACAATAGTTTGCTACACTGTAGTAATTTTAGTCATAGTTGTTTACTGTGCACGTGAAATTAACAGCCATTCAGTGTTTTGAAAGGTCGTGAACGGTTTGCCATACTTTTGTGTAACGTTACTATACATTGGGATTTGGGACTGAAATGAGCAGTCAAATTTTGTAGACCAGTTTAGTTATTCTAGAAAGTTCATTTTTTAAATTAATATTTATGAGTTTTAGTTACGTGTTCTGTTCTGACTGGTTGCATTGAGTAAATTCCTTGGATTATTCTAGAAAGTTGTTCTATTATATAAAGTTGGTACTATCAGTTGTAGGGACACACAGTTTATCGTAGGTACCTGGCCCGTATAGGGTGTACATTGTGAGAGACGCAGCGTAACGGTGGTGTACGTTGTATGAGAAACTTTGTGTCGCCAGTGTGGACATTTGCAGAAGAGACATTGTATCAGTGTTGGTGCATTTGGAAATGCATTGTGTGGAGATCGCATCGCTGAATTAAAATATTGTTGGAACTGTTACTCCAGTATTGTCTACATCCTTAAGCCACGTGTGACGGGTTGCAGCTGAATGAAGTTTATTTAAAATAACCTTACGTACGTGCGTCTGGTGTGTTTATCATACTACGACTACGACTTCACCACGTAACATATTGGCACCTCTGACGGGACTTCTTCAGTTGGCTCAGTGGAAAGGGTAGCAGGAGAAAACAGCCAGCAGTGAAACGCAGAGACGGTGACATCGCAAATGGAGACATTCCTGAAAATTGGAAAGGAATGTGGACTCGAAGAAGCTCAACCCCTCGAGTTCATAAAGGAGAGAGAGGAGAAAGATGAAAAGAAAGGAGAGAGAAGAAAAGGAGAGACTGGAGAGAGAAGAAAGAGCTAAAGAACGTGGAAATCAAGAAACTCGAAATCCAAGCAGAAGAAGCAGAGAAACAGCGAAGAGAGGCAGAGAAACAACGAGAAGAGGAGCGGGAAGAGGCAGAGAAACAGCGAGAAGAGGCGGAGAGGCAGCGTCAACATGAAATTCATCTAAAGCAGATGGAGATAGAGGCACAGAGCCAGAGGGCTTCTGAAGCAACAGCATTAGCCAGCAGAGAGCAAACAGCCTGTGCACCAAAGCTACCACCTTTCACAGAAAATTCAGATAAGATGGACGCTTACCTAGAGCGATTCGAGCACTTCGCAAGCAGCAATAACTGGAGACAAGAGACTTGGGCTATCAAGCTGAGTGCACTTTTAACTGGCAAAGCGCTTGAATTTTACACACGCTTGCCAAGAGAAGAAGCTGAAGATTATACGCAGTTGAGAGCCGCCCTGCTGAGACACTATGACTTCACTGAAGAGGGTTACAGGCGACGATTTTGGAACTGCAAGCCTGAAGAAGGAGAAACACCCGGCCTATTCATAGAGAGAATCAGGAGCTACCTGGGGAAATGGATAGAGCTGGTTGGTTTAAACAAAGAGTACCAGGCCCTGTGTGACCTCATCATCAAAGAACAAGTCCTCAACGCATGTTCAAAGGACCTGGCCGCCCACCTTAGGGAGCAAAAAGACCAGTCACTAAAGGCCCTGGCTGACTTCGCTCAAAGATACCTTGACGCCCACAACATGAAGTTCGGGTCCAGTAAGCTGCAGCGTGTGTCTGCACCAGCAGAGGAAATCCACAATGTCAGAGACACCCCGAAATACAAGCCGGTGGAGAACCTGACATGTTTTCTCTGTGGAAAGAAAGGTCACAAAGCGATACGGTGTCCTTCTAAAGATGTTCCCCAAGGTGACAATATCAGAAGATCCAACCAAGATCGCGGGATAGCAGGCAGAAGCAGTACCACGTCTCAACACAGAGCTGCCGCTGTATTAGCCAATGATGTGATGTCATCCAGTGACTTTGAGTCTAGAGAAACGCGAGTGACACCAGAGCTGTTTGAATCTTTTAGAAAAAATGGACGCATCCCAGTAGGAGATGGGAATACATTTTTACCAGTCTCAAACATCGCGCTGCCTGAGAATGAAGTGCCGAATATGCCGGTGGTGTCAGGATTCGTCGGCAAAGCATCAGTGAGAGAGTTGAGAGACACTGGTTGTAGTGGCATCATCGTGAAAGAGGACCTAGTAACTGAAGACTAGAAGCTACAGGAGTGGACCACCCTCATTTTGGCCAACGGAACTGTGAGGATTATCCCCCTTGCCAATGTTAGCGTCGACACCCCGTACCTGAGAGGAGAGGTGAAGGTGCTATGCGTGAAGACACCAGTCTATGATCTTATCATCGGAAACATTGATGGTGCCAGAAACGCAGACGATCCAGATCCAGAGTGGAGACCCGAAACATGTGCTGTCACCACGAGAAGTCAAGCAAAGAAGAGTCACCAGACCATCCCTCTAAATGTGGCGGACAACACGGAAGCAGCTGTGGTAAATAAGGAAAGGCTGGTGGAGCTACAGAGAGCCGACCCCACGCTTGACAAGTTCCGAGGTCAGACCAAGCCCATAACGCAAAAGGGAAAAGAGATAACCTTCAAGACCAGAAGAGATATCCTGTACCGGATATTCGACAGCAATGGAGATAAACCTGTGCGTCAAGTAGTAGTTCCTGACCCTTTGAGAATGCAGGTGATGAAATTGGCCCATGATTCCATATTGGGAGGACACTTGGGAATCAACAAGACCCTCGATAGGATCCAAGCCGTCTTCTACTGGCCTGATATGGGAGGCGACGTCACCCGATTCTGCAGGTTGTGCGCCATATGCCAAAAGACAATCTCCAAGGGAAAGGTGCCCAAAGTTCCTCTAGAGAAAATGCCACTGATCGATATGCCTTTCAAGCGGGTAGCTGTGGACCTGGTGGGGGCCAATATCTCCTCCAAGTGAAGATGGTCATCGCTACATTTTGACCCTGGTGGACTATGCTACACGTTATCCTGAGGCCATACCATTGAAAAAGATCGACACTCCAACAGTGGCAGAGGCGCTCGTCGACATGTTCAGCCGTTTGGGGATTCCTGAGGAGATCCTGAGCGATTTAAAAAAAAATCGCCACTGGTGATCGGGCAACCCTTTTCCGCATCCCGGGGCTTATGAGGATCTATGCCTTTTGCTGATATAACTTTGTATCCATGTTCATTTGGATGACTGGGGCTCTTTGGTTATGCAATTAACTCATTTAGCCTGACAGCCATATTTCCCATCCTCCGTGCCGCAAACTTCCGACAATTTTAGCTAAGTGTGCACCTGCGGCACCGGGAGGGAGTGTTGCAGTGTAGTGATGTCCCCCACCAGTGCGAGGTTGTCTCGCTGGCCTGCCAGATCCCTGAGGTAGAAAGGGCGAAGGTCAATTCTACCCGCCAGCCCACGGCTGCCACGATGTTTTGACAGCGCAGTTCCGGTCGAATGCGATGCTCGTGGCCATGGCTCATACCTCGTGTGCGCGTATCATAAGCCTCTTTGCTCCTTTCAGGGAGAGGTCCTGGTAGGCGGACCGTATGACCCAGCGTAGCCAGGAAGATATCGTCTGGACTGTTATGTCAGTTCTGCCTGGGTCCAATGGTAGAAAGAGGTGTGAGCGTCCTCTCCGGATGGCTTGGGATCGGCGTAGGTAAACGCGAAGGACGCGCACAGGATCTTGTTGCCTGGTCTCCCGGGGAAGGTTCACATTTCTCAGTGGCCATAAGGTAATCACCTGTGGCGCGGTCAGAGGAGATCTAGTCTTAGCAAGGAAGGCAGGGTCCGTGAGGAGCTGCACGGAGCAATCCGTTCTAAACTGCAGGCAGGCAGGGCGCGCTGACAGCACGTGTAGCTCGCTAACTCGGGCCGCAGTAGCAAGGGCCAACAGGAAGCATGCCTTACGAGTGACATCCGCAAAGCAGGCCAAAGGCAGCGGTTCGAATCTGGCAGAGTTAAGCCACGTCAGTACCCAGGGTAGGTCCCAGCGAGGAATGAGCGAGCGGGGGACTGGATGCTGCAGGCCGAAGTGAGTCATAAGGTCGGCGAGGTCGGTTGCAAAATCCGAAGCAAGATGGACAAAGCAGCATGAGGAAGTGAGGTCCGACTTGCCCGCGTTGACCAGGAAGCCCAATAGCGATAACAGACGAAGCAATGCATCCCTGTCCGTCGCCAGGTCAGCCTCCGACTGGTTACGTAGGAGGAGATCGTCTAAGTAGTTCGAAGCTGGACTGGCAGACGACTGGCGGGTAGAAGCGACTACGGGGTCCATAAAGCGGGAGAGAACACAAGGGCTGAAGTTGAGACCGAACGGGAGGCCCAAACTGGTAGATCACACCGTCGAAGGCAAGGCGGAGATACCTCCTGGAGACGGGGTGCAAGCTTTCGTGGAGCAATGCGTCGGAAGAACCAGACTGACAGCAAAGTCCACAAGCTGTAGGAGGACCCAGAGAGCCCTGGCTGTCTCCAAGCAAATCCCGTGCAGGGCAGAGCGATCGAAGACCAGCTTGGATACTTCGAAGAGGCGGCTGTAGAAGACTGGGGAGTCGTGGTGCAATCCGACCTCTGAGGGCGGCCTTCTGTAGGAGCGCGGCGACATCTCCACGTAGGGCGTCGGCTTGAGCTCGTTGGGTGGAATCTCAGACCACAGCCGGAGCGACACAGCGGCGGCGAGCGCAATGTTATCCGAAGGACCTCTGCGACGGTGATGTGGATCCAGGGGTCACCGGAATCCCAGGTCGGGGGGCAGTCCGCGGCAGGGCCAGAAGCACGGCATCCCGATGCAACAGGTCGCAAGGCGGCAGCAGGCATGGCGTTGATCGACAAAGAAATGCCGCCCAGATGGCCACTTTCACGAGGGCGAGGAGATCTCTGAGAAAGGCGACCACGAAGGGCACCAGGCGACCTCGATGCTGCGGACGAAGCGTAGGGTGAGCATCTCCAGGAAACCCGAGCAAGCCAAGGAGTTCCGGACGAGTGACGCAGTCTTGTCCAAGCCCTGGGGAAGGGCGCATTGACGAGAGCGGCGCCGCCATCTGGCACAGTGTCGGAGGGTCCCAGGCCAAAGGGAGCAGGAGAGGACTGGGGAGGGCCGCCTACGAGTCCTGTCGAAGGCAAGGTCGAATCCCGCCGGCCAGCAACGGTCGGAGACGAAGACGTAGTCCCGGAAGCCGGACCGTAGGAGCTGGGCGGAAGGTGTCCTGAAGCCAGAGGGCTGTGGAAGCGACTTGACACTCCGAACCTGCCGTCCTGCGTCAACTAAGTGAATCCTACCTCTTCAGCAGAGGGGCGGGGGGCTGCAGTGACTGCGAAGACGGGAGCGCCGACGTCGCGTAACTTTGGTGATCAGACGAGACCCGGCGCAATTAACATGGAAAGGCCGTAGGCTGAGGGCTGCGTCGCTGGGGTGTCGCGCATCGCGGTCCATCCCAAGCTGGTTCCCGGACGAGCGAGAGGGTCTAGAGTAGTCCACAGACGAAGGGACACAGGCCTCTGCTGGGCGGCCTCCGAGAGGCGGGTTCTCAGCTGGTTATATGACTCCCTGTAAGAGTCAGCGAGTGTTCCGAGGTGAGACAAGCCAGGACAGCCAAAGGGCAACGACGGCGCGAAGCGCGTCTCTGCAGGCCAGACTCCTTGACCGTGCGGGTGGCAGGGTGGCTTCAGTTCTGCTAGAAAGGCCAGGCGCATGTGTCCGGTGTGTCGTCCGATCTGGAAGGTCGGTGAGGGTGCGTGCGGTCGCTGCTCCAGGAGCGGAGGGGGGGCGCCATGACGGACGATGGGGCACAAGTCTCTACTGGCCGGGCTCAATGAGGCGGGCGCTCTGCCGGCTAAATGACCCCTCGTAAGAGTCAGCGGGCATTTTTGAAGAACGGCAAAGCAGCAGGCCCAGATGGCATCCCAGCGGAGTCTCTGAAAGCAGACCCAGAGACAACAGTGGAGATGCTGTACCCACTGTTTGGAAAGATCTGGGAAGAGGAGGTGATGCCGGCTGACTGGAAGGAGGGGTACCTAATCAAGCTTCCCAAGAAAGGCGACCTCAGCAAGTGTTCCAACTACAGAGGAATCACCTTGCTGTCAGTACCAGGAAAGGTCTTCAACAGGATCATCCTGGAGAGAATGAAGAGCTCCGTTGACCCCCATCTGAGAGACCAGCAAGCAGGATTCAGGAAGAACCGATCATGTACAGACCAGATCGCCACTCTCCGCATCATCGTGGAACAGTCTCTGGAGTGGAGCTCCCCGCTGTACGTCAACTTTGTGGATTATGAGAAAGCATTTGACAGTGTGGACCGAGAGACTTTGTGGAAACTCCTACGACACTACGGTGTACCCATAAAGCTCGTCCGCCTGATCAAGAACAGCTACGATGGTATGACATGTCGCGTGATCCACGAAGGGCAGTTCACCAGGGAGCTCCAGGTCAGAACTGGTGTCAGGCAGGGGTGTCTGCTGTCTCCGTTCCTCTTCCTACTGGCCATAGACTGGGTCATGAAGATGACCACAGAGCACAGACGAAGTGGAATACAGTGGACACTGTGGACACAGCTTGACGACCTCGATTTTGCAGACGACTTGGCATTACTGTCCCACACTCATCAACAAATGCAGGACAAGACCACGAGGCTTGCTGACATCTCGTCCCAAGTGGGCCTCACCATTCACAAACAGAAAACAAAGACAATGAGGCTGAACGCAACCAGGGAGGAACCAGTCTTGCTTGCTGGCACCCCGTTGGAGGAGGTGGAGTCCTTCACCTATCTCGGGAGCATCATAGACAAAAAAGGCGGCACTGATGCAGATGTCAGAGCACGAATCGGTAAAGCCAGAGCAGCCTTTCTCCAGCTGAAAAAAGTGTGGAGTTCCAGAGAGCTGTCACAACACACCAAAGTCCGGATCTTCAACTCCAATGTAAAAGCAGTTCTCCTATATGGAGCAGAGACTTGGAGATTGACAAAAACCACAGTCAACAGAGTACAGACCTTCATGAACAGTTGCCTTAGAAGAATTTTGCAAATCCACTGGCCAGAGAAGATCAGCAACGTCAGACTCTGGGAGAGAACAGAGCAGATAACAGCAGAGAATGAAATTGGGCGAAGAAGATGGGGATGGATCGGTCACAGTCTGAGAAAGCCAGCTTCCAGTATCACTAGGCAGGCATTGTCATGGAACCCCCAGGGAAAGAGGAAAAGAGGTAGGCCGAGAAACTCCTGGCGTCGAGACCTCCAAGCAGACATCAAGAGACTGGGAACCACCTGGAGTAGAATCGAAGGAGAAGCACAGGACAGGAGTTGCTGGAGGTCTCTCGTCGACGGCCTATACCCGGGTAGGGGTGACAGGCGTAAGTAAGTAAGTAAGTAAGAGTCAGCGGGCTTGTCGAGGAGAGACATACCAGGACTGCCAGTGTACAGCTTAAGGTGCGAAGCGTGTCTCTGCAGGCCAGGCTCAGCGAGGCGGGCACTCTGCCGGCTATACAACCCCTTGTAAGAGTCAGCGGGCTTGGCAGTGGATGCAGTCCTGTGGTAAGTGCTGGGTGTAAGTGAAGGCGTAGCGGGAGGTCTTCGGGCCAAGACCGGTCATCGGACGATGGCGCACAAGTCTCTACGGGCTGGGCTCAATGAGGCGGGCGCTCTGCCGGCTATATGACCCCTTATAAGTGTCAGTGGGCATGTCGAGGAGAGACATACCAGGACTTCCAGTGTACAACGAAAGGCGCGAAGCATGTCACTGCAGGCTGGGCTCAGTGAGGCGGGCACTCTGCTGGCTATACAACCCCTTGTAAGAGTCAGCGGGCTTGGCAGTGGATGCAATCCTGTGGTAAGTGCTGGGCGTAAGTGTCCGACGTGTCGTCCGTTCCACAAGGTCGGGGCAAGCAAGGTTCACAGGTGCTTCCCTCTGTAGGCCGCCGTTGCTCATGCCCGATCGAGCAGCCATCCCAGGCGTGGACAGATGAGCACCAGTCCCGCGGAGACCAACGTTGTGATGATCCCGTGGCCATCGTCGGTCGCCGCACTGCGAGCAGGCGAGCCCCTGGCAACTGCAATGCATACCAGACATAATAGGCGACCGAGCATGGGCACCGAGAGGCCCCACCAACGACGTTGAGCGTTTGCCGCGAAGCACCACCCGAGCGTAAGAAGTGTCTCTGGTCGACGCAGCCGCCGCACATGTCGGACACAACACGCTAACAGCGAGGGCACGAGGGGCCCCGCCAAGCTAAGACGAGCGTCGGGCGCACAATGGTACAACGAAGTACAAGTGAAATGAAGTACCTCTGAACGAAGCTGGCGCTAACCACACGCTAATGGCGAGGGCATGAGGGGCCCCGCCAAGCTAAGATGAGCGTCAGGCGCACAATGGTACAACGAGGTACAAGCGACACGAAGTACCTCTGAATGAAGCTGGCGCTAACAACCCGCTAATGGCGAGGGCACAAGGGGCCCCGCCAAGCTAAGACAAGCGTTGGGCGCACAATGTTACAACAAGTACAAGCGAATGAAGTTCCTCTGAATGAAGCTGGCGCTAACAACATGCTAATGGCGAGGGCACGAGAGGCCCCTCCAAGCTAAGACGAGCGTCGGGCGCACAATGGCACAACGAAATACCAGCGAAACGAAGTGCCTCTGAACGAAGATGGCGCCCGGCCCGGAGGCAGCCGAGGGCCGATACCGCTACCTTACCTCTCAGTCGAAGCGGGGACGGGGGGGAAGGAATCTCCAACACACCCTCAACGCGCGATGGTGGGGGGGAGTCCCAACCGAGTCCGCGCCATGAAGACCGGGCCACTCCAGGAAGGTGCAGAAGAGACAGGCCGGTAGCACAGGCAACGAAGCCCTCCCAGAAGACAGAACAGGCAGCGACGCAGGTGAAGCACCGAAGTCCTAAGCCAGAACAAGTCAAGACTACCGGGCAAAAACCGGTCGCACCATACACAGTCAGGGTCCAAGGCTAACGCTGAACACGTCTGCACAGTGTGAGCTAAGTAGCTAAGACTGGTTGTTGTCTCGGAACCGGATGGGCAGGGACGGGAGACAACTCTCGGCCCCTCTGGGGGTTCCCCGAGTGCCTCCTCCCGGGTTGTGTTGTAACACAGTGGGTTCTTAGGCTAAAATTGAGTAAGTAGTAGACACTTCCAAATAGTAATGTCATCGGTAATGTTTTTGAGGAAACAAATGGGTAGACAATGATGCAACTGAGTTCTTATGAATTTAAGAATGATTTAGTTACTTACATATTGAAATTGAAATTCAGGGTTACAACATGCTTGGGCAATGACTGCTGTAGTTATGAGTACTGCAGTTGAAATTTGATTGCCAGCTGGGTGGATGCCTGCTCAAGATAACTAGCCTGAGTGATTTAAAAAAAAATCGCCACTGGCGATCGGGCAACCCTTTTCCGCATCCCGGGGCTTATGAGGATCTATGCCTCTTGCTGATATAACTTTGTATCCATGTTCATTTGGATGATTGGGGCTCTTTGGTTATGCAATTAACTCATTTAGCCTGACAGCCATATTTCCCAAATTTTGGAGGCGTCATCTAATGACTATGCACCAGTTGCTGGAGATGGATCGCTGCCAAGCTAATCTGGCACTGCCCTTGAATTATCATGGTCGATCCATCTCCTGCTGTAGTGTGTTAGAGTTGAATGGGTTAATGAAGATTGCATCCTCTGGCAGTGAAGTGGTTAATATTGGTTTTGTGTTTGCAGCTCCCCCATCGTACAACGAGAGCGTGTTTGGCAAGGTGAATGTGAAGGATGATGATGACAATGAGCATACACGTGGAAGCCTTGACTATGCGCCCGTCTACACGTACTATGACTGGGGACACCAACCCACCAACATGAATGGCAAGCGAATGACTACATAGTAAGCACAAAGCTGTTGGGATGATATCGGTCACAGATGGAACAGCTAGTGAACAACTATGGCATTCCTATTCACCTTGTGTCCCGTTTCACCCAGACGCACGCCATGATAATTCTGATGGCACCAAAATAATCTGGCACTACCCTTGAATTATCATGGTCGATCCATCTCTTGTACATAGCTGTTAGGTGACACGCCCACAATTTGGAAACTCAGCCTTGGGGTTAAATGCGAGACACAATAAATTTTGTTTAATCTTGAAGCTCAAAATGAGTTATTGACAGAAAATACCCATTCAGCGAAAGGTCTGCAGGCTAGCATCAGCCGCAGATGACCTGCCACAACATGGGCCAGCTGCAACCCAATAACCTATTGCATACTGGTAAGGGTCAGGTTGGCACCTCTTATTGAAGTTAAGTCAGCGTTTCCATTGGTCTGAATTTGCCCGTCATTGGACGGCTGGGAGGTGTATCTGGCCGGAATTTTCAAAGGCTGTTGGACACGTTGACCGGCTGTGGTATTTGCGAACTGACATGTGTGTTTGACCATGTCTCTGTGTGGCTATAGGTGTCAAAATTCAATTCAAAATTCCATTTTGTAGTACCCTAGCACCAAGGTGATTGGGGAGCTATAGGTGTGCAGCGCCATGCTGCTTTGACAATAGACCGACCCACTTTTTATTTGGCTCCGCCCCTTTAGTTGGTGTTCGGCAAGCGTGCTGCACGTGTTTCATGAAAACGAGCTCAAGTGTAGACTGCTAGCATAGTAAAGCATGCTATTTGACGTTGATTTTTTTAACCATTTTTAGGATGGCATATCTTCTAAATTACACCATTATTGGAGCTGTAAAACAATCAGTACAAATTAATTATTGGGTTTCACAGATCAACATTAGTTATTTGTTACTGTGTGTTGCCTGTAGAACACATCCCTGTTATTTCATTATTAACCATACCCAATGTTAAATCAATTATCGTTATTGTTTGCTACTTTATTATGCAATGCACTTTTTTTGTGCAACAACAATTGTAAAGGTTTTCTTGTTTCATTATACGCAGTACCTTATGACATGCATTTAACCCTTCAGTTGTTGGTATGGACTTTTGTTGTGATGATTCCTGCAGGAATCATCCCAACAGAAGTCACTACCAACAACCAAAGGGTTAACAAGTATTGGGATTTAACTCCAAGCAAGCTACAAGCAGGCCATCACACAGCAGCATGATGTGAACAATTATTACATTTTGTTTTTGATAAATTCATTATTAGCAGCACCTCATTATTTTCAGTCAACGATAGTTGTGTTTTGTTATTTCATTATACACCTTGCCAAATTATACTGTGTATAAAATTGGTGTGACTTTATTTTACACAGTACACACTTTCAGTCAATGAACAGTGGTTGTTTTATTAGTTTGTCTTGGATAGCAAATAGCAATGTTAAACATCACATTATTTAGCTTTACATTTAGCAGATTAGTGTGCATAAAGCGAGATGGTATGTGTGTGCGTGTTCATTTTTTTGTGTTTATGTTTACTACTATTTGCATGCACTAGTCAATCCTGCCTGTGATTGTGTTTTTAAACCATCGTTTGCAGAGATTTATGATACCCATCCGGGAGCTGTCCGTCCACTTTCTTTCCGTGTCCAACCTCATCTGCTGGCGGCCGGATTGGACCTGGACAGAGTTTCGGAATCTCTGCAACACATCACTCCACCATGGCTCTTACCAGTTCCTGACATCTTGCTGGACTTGACTGCCCACAAGAAAGACTCTACTCCACCAGCCAAATACCAACAGAGCCTCGATGAACTGCTTTCAATTTTTCATGGCTATTGTCGCATCTATACGGATGGGTCAAAGTCTGAGGATGGGAGAGTGGCTGCGGCTGCAGTGTCCTTTCGCCATCCTAGACGCCCATTTAAGCACCGCCTCCCAGACCACTCATCTGTATTTAGTGCAGAACTGCAGGCAATTTTGCTGGCACTCAAGCATGCTTATCGATCTAGAGAAAGGAACTTCCTGATTCTGACTCTCTTTCGGCCCTTCAGGGCACGGGAAATGACCACCCACTGCAGTGCAGATCAGAGGGCTCTACGCAGACTTGATGAAGGAATATTATGACATCTTTTTTATTTGGGTCCCAGGGCATGTGGGCATCGAAGGCAACAGGATCGCAGATTCTGCTGCCAATGATGCCCGCAACAACCCTGTCCCTGACATACAGACTGTTTATAGTGATTTTAGACATGTGGTTAGTGCGTACATAGCCCGTGAGTGGCAGTCCAAGTGGGACAAAGAGGAAGCTAACAAGCTGCATGAAGCCCTTCCTAAGTTGTCCAACAATCTACCTTATCGCTGCGGCAGCCGCCATAAGGAGACTGTCCTTGCTCGGCTCCACATCGGGCACACGTATGTTACGCACCCTTATTTACTAAAACAGGAGGAGCATCCATGGCGTTATGCCTGCGACGAGCAGTACTCTGTTCAACACTTTTTGTTGTCTTGTGCTGATCTAATCGACACAAGGTATAAACATTTCACAGCAGACTTCTTGAAGGTTTTGTTCCGGGATGTGCCCCCGGACAAGATCTTCAGTTTTCTGAGAGAATGCCATATTTTTAATAAGATTTGAGCATTTATAGA
This sequence comes from Semisulcospira habei, assembly GCA_036245525.1. Taxonomy (NCBI): domain Eukaryota; kingdom Metazoa; phylum Mollusca; class Gastropoda; family Semisulcospiridae; genus Semisulcospira; species Semisulcospira habei. The sequence continues at coordinate 86,179,774 of BTPG01000001.1, forward strand.
CTATGATGTTTCTATTATTTTGACCTTTTTGAGAGTCTGTTGACGTTTTCTTTAAAGACCTGTGTGACATTTTAGCCTGACATATTTTTAAGGTATATTTACATCATGTCTTAAGACCTTTCTTTTAGTCTGGCTGACCAGATTTTTACCCATCCCGCCGTGAGATGGCCTTAGTTGCCTGCTCAGCGTTAAACCCAAATAACTAACTAACTACCTGCAGGAAGTGGTACATTGTAATTTGATTTGTTGCAGGAAGTGGAAGAAGAAGATTTGCTCATTTTAAAAAATCAAGCCTGAAGTTTTGTCAAAATTATAAATGCAACCTATTCATCCTTTTTGACTGTTGGTAGCTTTTTTGTTTATGCACAAAAAGTGCTGACAGCAAAAGAGTTAACATCAATTTGTTTTGTTAACCCTTGTGGCAGCCAAAGGGTTCATACAGAATGAAGTTGTTGAATGATTCATTGACATAATGTTCTCGTTGACTGTTCATTAGATTCTCTATAAGCATGTACTATAATTTATGCTTAGACCCACCACTTAATGCAAAGGTCTTCAAGTTGACATTGCCTGTCTTTGGTCCCAGCATGACTGTGTGCAGGCCAATGTCAGCCTGAGCACCTTGTGTTTATCCCTTTGGCTGTTGCTAATGTTTTTTCTTGAGGTGTTTCCGGCAGGACAAAAAGCACTACTGACAGCCAAAGGGTTAATGGGATGTCCTCATAGCTGTGCAGAAGCACTTTATATACAGTTATATATATTATATTATATATATATATATATATATATATATATATATATATATATATATATATATATATATATATATATATATATATATATATATATATATATATATATATATATATATATATATTATATATATACTTTAAATACAAATGTTTTGCTACCAAAGTGATTGAGCTACATGATTTACTGCAGTATTTAGTCTTCAGCTCTATTTTCAGGGATTGCAAATGTTCATTATTAAAGATTACATATTTTTATGTAGCAGTTTGTTGCAGCATATTCAATTTTAATTGTTAACTTGTTCACCCCTGACACACCACAGCAAGACATGGATTGAGCATGATAGTTCAAGGGTGGTGCCAGAATAGCTTGGTGCCCATAGGCACCGCCCTTGAACTATCATGCTCGATCTGTCTCTAGGATTGTGATACAGTCCTTCCGAGGGTGACGTCAAAATGTGGGGATTTTGATCCTGGGGTACAATGTGTTAAGTGCTACTTTTTTCGAATAATTTCCCAAATATGTGGACACATTTATGTGAACATTTGTTTGCGTTTGTCTGATGTGGTTTGTGAATTGCTCTACCTGGTATATTTTTGGCTCACGTGCAAAGCAAAAGTGAGTCTATGTTTTGGGCCAGTGGTCATGTGTCCGTCAGCCTTGGTAAAAGTTAACATTGGCATTTTCTCGGAGACTATACAAGTCACAGTCTTCAAACTTGGCCCAAGGATACTTTGTGGAAAGACCTTTCTAAAGATACCAATTTGAGTGACCTCTCACAAAAGTTTAATTGTTTAATTGTTAACTTGTTCACCCCTGACACACCACAGCAAGACATGGATTGAGCATGATAGTTCAAGGGTGGTGCCAGAATAGCTTGGTGCCCATAGGCACCGCCCTTGAACTATCATGCTCGATCTGTCTCTAGGATTGTGATACAGTCCTTCCGAGGGTGACGTCAAAATGTGGGGATTTTGATCCTGGGGTACAATGTGTTAAGTGCTACTTTTTTCGAATAATTTCCCAAATATGTGGACACATTTATGTGAACATTTGTTTGCGTTTGTCTGATGTGGTTTGTGAATTGCTCTACCTGGTATATTTTTGGCTCACGTGCAAAGCAAAAGTGAGTCTATGTTTTGGGCCAGTGGTCATGTGTCCGTCAGCCTTGGTAAAAGTTAACATTGGCATTTTCTCGGAGACTATACAAGTCACAGTCTTCAAACTTGGCCCAAGGATACTTTGTGGAAAGACCTTTCTAAAGATACCAATTTGAGTGACCTCTCACAAAAGTCAAGGTCACAGGGGAGCAGGAAATAAGTCAAAAATAGCTATATTTTGACATAATTTTTTTTTCTCAAATACTATTCACAACTTCAAACCCAAACCTGGTACAACGATACCTGATAGTAAGACCTTTCTATGCATACTAATTTGGTTGATCGCTCAGAAAGGTCAAGGGTCACAAGAGCTCAGGAAATAGCCATATTTTGACAAAAGATGTTTTTCCTCAAATACTATTAACAGCTTCAAACCCAAACTTGCTACAGAGATACCTGATGGTAAGACCTATCTATGAATACTAATTTCAATGAGCCCACGGAAGGGTCAAGGGTCACAAGAGCTCAGAAAATAGGTCCAAAATAGCCATATTTTTACAAAGGTCAAGGTCACAAGAGGCCAGCAAATGTGTGTACAGTGCCAATTTTTGATAAAATGTTATGTATAATCAACTTTTTGCAATTTGTTTCTATCAAATTTGGCACAAAGGCAGCGGATGATAAGACCTTCTTATGCATACTAATTTAGTCGACTCATCGCAATGGTCAAGGGTCACGAGGGGTTGACAGACGTGTGAAAAATACTTGCATTTTGAGAGAACATGGATTTTGCTGGTGCAGAAGCTATCCCTTTACTTATTGTCACAAAGTTCACACTTATGTAAATCGGTCATACACTTGAGTCATAATGGCTTTGCCTTTCTTGTTGAATAGTGTTTTTACATTTTTCTGGTTCAGAGTTGTTAAAAGAATTTATTTTACGCAATTAAATTATATAATTTGAAATCAAGATCTTGGTACAAAACAGGCAATGTAGTTGCACATTTTTCGAATGCAAAGTTTTTACGTGCCTCTTTCTTAGTCCAAAAGGATTTTTTGTTTCCTTACACTCGACTTGGTTTTCATTCCCCTACTGAGTCTGATAATGCTGAAGCTTCCAAAATGAGTGTAATCATACAAAAAAGAGTTGAAATCAGAATTAGGTCAAAATTGCATTGTGTTTTGATAAAAACAGTGGATTAAATGCCCAGACAAACATGTGGTATTGCATGTTTGTCTCGGCTTTACTCTCTGTTTGCATCAAAACACATGCACTTTTGACGTACTGCTGATTTTCAAATGTCTGTTACGCTCTTGTGGTAGAATTTGGCTGTCATTTCTGTATGCATCTCCTGGTGTTTCACACACACTGTGTCCACAGCTTGACCCTTTTAGCCCCAAGGTACCATTTCCCAATTTTGGAGGTGTTGCCTAATGACTGTATACCAGTTGCAGAGATGGGTTGACCATGATAATTCAAGGGTAGTGCCAGATTAGCTTGGCGCCTTCAGGCGCCAAGCTAATCTGGCACTACCCTTGAATTATCAGGGTCAATCCATCTCCTGCTCTAGGGACTTTGGCCTAAATGGGTTAAATCAGTCACACAGCAGTTCTTGCATCGATCTTGCACAATCAATCACATGGCAACATGGTACCATGGTAGGTAATCGAGAGAGACAACCAGAGTGATAAAACCTGTCCAAGAATGCGGTTTTATAAATTACTTTTTCTTTTTTTTATTTTAAATCCATCACATAGTGTGTGTGTGTGTGTGTGTGTGACCAGAGGGTGTAAGTGTGTGTGTGTGTGACCAGGGCTGGGACCTGTTAGGGAGGCTGGTGATGGTCCATTGTTTCCTCAAAATCCACACTGATGGCATTACTATAAGGAAATACCCCTTAGCTTCAACAAGGGACGCAACGCTAGAACCAAGGACCCTGGGTAGTCGCCCTTCCCTCCATAAGGTCACGTGAGCAGTCTTACCCTTAGCTTTCCGTGAGAATGGTTCAACGGCTTCAGCTTTCCTGGTTTGATTTTGGATTTTGTTCTAAGGCTACGCTACGTTTGCAAGTCTGAACTAGTGGCTAAGAAGATGACAAGGTAAGGCCTCGGGTTATGCCTACGAGAAGGCTTGTCTTGTTTTACAGTGGCGTCGGCATTCCCCGTGAAAATTGGCGAATTTTGGGAACTCGACCGGGCTTAGCCCTTGGTTAGTGGAGTGAGTCGTTTCATGGGGCCGTTCGTAGTGGCCCCGTGTGGTTGCACTCGTGGCTTTGTGCTTTGTGTTGCAGTACGCAGTTACGCACCTGTAGGAAGTGTGAGAACTTCCAGTGGCCGATGGACTCGCATGAGTTGTGTCTTTCTTGTTCCGGCTGCTCTTCTACCCGTCCCTGTGGCAAGTGTGCTTCATGGAAGGAGTGGAAGTGGTCCCAACTGTGGGGATTCTATCGGCGGGGACGGCCTTGGGCTAAAGCCAGAGACTCCAGCAGGCCGTTGGCAAGTGACTGGTCAGCACGAGAACCTCTGGCAAACCCCGTACCGCCAAGCCACACAGCGCTGTGCTGTTGAGCGACTGTGGAGATTGTTGGACGCTCTTCTCACCGGACGCAGGACTCGTCCCCATTTGCCCTCTCATATTGATGGCCAGGAGAGTCCATACAGTCTCGCATGACTGAGACACTACAGCCAGTCTCGCATGGTCCTCCAGAAGGGATGACCAAGACTCGGATCACACCGAGGAGATGAGCTCAGGTGGAAAGTAGAAGTCACGGACGAACTTCAGCCTCTTCCAGCGCGCGACGGAGCTCACCTAGCACTGAGGCTCGCTCGGGACGACACAGACACAGCTACAGTCCTTCTCCTTCTCGTTGCTCTTCACGCTCTGGGGCAGCCAGGCCTTCCAGCCGTTCGCGGACCCCTTGCGTTCGACAGCATCACACTTCTAGGAGCCATTCCCCGAGCACTCGGGGAAGATTGCGTGGAGACCGGCAGCCAGACTATTCTTGACGCATCATGAAGACCCCTTCACAACGCGGTCTGTTTTGGCCTTGGCAGACTCCGGGAGGAGGCAACATCCCTCTCTCGATCGGCGAGTAAGAGCGCAGGTGGGCGCTTCAGAGCCTACTCCACCCCTCGAGAGGAAGACCACGGCTTCAGTGGATGCCCCGTTCCAGGCGAAGTGGTTTAAGACTCTTCCTGAGCCTCCAGGATTTCGGGACCTTTCGGAGCAGCATTGGGTTAATTGTTCCGCTCGGATTTCCCCTGCCCATCGCTCTCCGCACAGGCGCTCAGGATGTTCTTTTGACAGGCGCTACTGGAACGACGTTAGACGAGGCTTTTTTTCTGGCTTCGCCTGTATCGGACTACGATGAGGACGCCCTCAGTCTTCACCCAGAGGACTCAGTTTCAGCCCTTTTAGTTCATGACAGCTTCCCCGCTTCCTGCCCCCTCAGGCCCCCCCCCCCCCCCCCCCCCCGTCCCCCCCCCCCCCCCCCCACCCTGCTACCGACACGGCAGGAGATGCACCTTTGTGTTCCGAAACCCCTCGTGCCTTGGATGAAGTTGTGCATCTCCGCTATTCTTCTTTTGGAGGCATGCCCGCCTACTCCACCCCTCGAGAGGAAGACCACGGCTTCGGTGGATGCCCCGTTCCAGGTGAAGTGGTTTAAGACTCTTCCTCAGCCTCCAGGATTTCGGGACCTTTCTGATGCCTTTAATGAGCATCTGCACCAGGGCAAGCTGCAGGATAGAGGTTTCTTTGCAGACTCTCGGTGGCCAGCGGACGTCGACATCTAGTTCTGTCAAGTGTGGTATGCAGGTCACTCTCAAGCTTTTGTCTGCCCCCTTCCGGCCATGGACCCTGCAGCGGAGCTACAGGCTGGAGGCAAGGTTCCGGTTTGACGTTCATTCCCCCCAGTCTCGACCAAATGGCAGGCTTGATCCGCAATTCCCTGGCATGTGCAGGTTTCCTGGATCTGGCTACGCAGGTGGTGGTACGTAGCTTGAGAGCGGGTCCGGGTGGGCGAGACAGATAGCCGAAGCTGCTTGTTCCATCTGGTCGCAAACAGGTCGATCATGCGTGTCTCCCAGTGTGCACAGATCATCTGGAAAATGTCCGGCCGGAGGGACCACTCGGTGTGGAGGAGCTGCCCTTGTCGAGAGAGGGAGGCCGCGATAACATTCAGGTGGCCCGGGATTATTCGTGCTCAGAGTGCGATCCCACGATCTCTGCCCCATAGGAGAATCTGGTACAGAAGCATTCAGAAGGCCAGGGACAATAAAGATTTTTAAATTTTAAACTAGTCCACACTGACTAGAGACCAGTCGACACACTTGTTCATTGCACTAGTAAATGATCTTAAAGTGGACTTACTCTAAACGTTGACAGCAAAATTATCCTACTGGTTTCTGAATAAGACAAGTAAGTTGTGCTTTGAATTTTCCATTTATCAGACCACGATCTGTGTGATCTGACAAGGGGTTATTAGCTTCCAGTGCTACTACAGTTAAACCATTACATCCTGAGGATGACTTTTTAAAATATGCTTATTGTCCTATGAAGGCTACATTACAGATTAGGAGATAGATCAACTGTTTTAGTTCAAGGGTGGTGCCAAAATAGCGTAGCACCTCAGGTGCCAAGCTATTCTGGCACCACTCTTGAACTACCAGTCAAATTTATTTCAAGGTATTGGTGTATCAGAATCATCATCATCATCATCATCAGTCCCTTGCCCGAACTGGGCGTTGGGGGGACTGAAAGGCAGCAGCAACAGACAGTGCTCTCCACTGAGTTCTATTTTGGGCGGTGGCAAGCAAGTCTGGCATCTCGAGTTCGGTCCATTCTTTTATGTTTGCGACCCAACTCTTTCTCTGACGACCTCGCCGACGACTTCCTTCGAGAGTGCCTTGGAGGATAGTCTTGGACAAGGTGTTGTGTCGGGTCACGTGGCCAAACCAAGCAAGCTTGCGCCGTTTCACGGTTGCCAGAAGAGGTTCATGTGGGCCCACCAGGGAGGTGACGATGCTCCGTACATATTCGTTGGTTTTGTGCTCGCGGTACGAGATGCGGAGCAACTTCCTCAGGCACTTGTTCTCAAAGGCCTGGATTTTCTTTTCTGAGTCTGCAAGCAGTGTCCAAGTCTCACAGCCGTAGAGTAGAATAGACACTACGAGGGACTTGTAAAGCCTGTACTTGATGGTGAAGCTGATGGAGTTACTTCGCCATATCCTGTCCAGCCTGGCCATTGCGGATGTTGCTGTACCTATCCTGATACGGATCTCTGCTACGCAACTACCGTCTTTGGACAGGGTGGCTCCCAAGTACTTGAAGCTATTGACCTCTTCTAGCTTCTGGCCGTTCATGTGAATGTTGCTGCTGCTGTCGCTTGTGGTGTTGATCATCACTTTGCTTTTATCCGTACTGATCTCCATGCCATAAGACCCTGCGCTACTTGAAAGTTTGTCTGTCAGGTTTTGGAGCTCACTATTGCTGCCTGCCATGAGGTCAATATCGTCTGCGAATCGAAGATTGCACAGGGATCTGCCACCAATAGAGATTGAAGTATGGTGGTCGTGGAGGGTTTCCTGCATGATCTTCTCCAGGAATATGTTGAAAAGGACAGGAGAGAGCAGGCATCCTTGACGGACACCGATCGTCGTCCTGAAGAACTCGCCTGACTGATTGTTAAGTAGAACCGCGCTGCAGGCGTTCTTGTAAAGCGCTTCTATCATTTGGATCAGTCCCTCCTCTATGTTGAACGATCTCATGACTTGCCAGAGTCCGTCGTGCCAGACGCGATCAAATGCTTTCCTGAAATCAATGAAGTTGTGGTAGAGTTCGCGCTGATGCTGCAGATGTTTCTCGATCAGGACGCGGCAGTTGAAAATCTGCTCTACAGTGCTTCTTCCAACTCTGAAGCCAGCCTGTTCTTCTGCCAGCAGTTCCTCGGCGAAAGTTTTGAGGCGGTTGAGAATGATTCTAAGCATTACTTTGCTAGGGTGACTTATCAGACTGATAGTTCTGTAGTTCTGGCACTGTTTCATGTTTCCTTTCTTGGGGAGCGGGATCACTAGAGACTGTGTCCATTCTACTGGCCATTTCTTTTGCTCCCAGATCTTTTGACAGAGTGTAGTGAGGACCTTCGTTGTTACTTCTCCTCCATGTTTCAACAGTTCAGCAGGTATGTTGTCTACACCTGGAGACTTACCTCCCTTCAGGCTGAGTACGGCTGCTTCCACCTCTTCAGCTAACACTGGCAGGTCTTCAGCCTTCCTGGCCCCAGCCTGGTTGTTTTGGAGGATGCTGGTGTCTGGCTCAGCCTTGTAGTTATACAAGTCTCGGCAGTACTCAGTCCATCTGTTTAGTACAGCAGTGTTTTCCGTAAGGAGTTGGCCGCTGCTGTCTTCGATGACTGTGGCTGTTCGCTGTTGAGTCTTGGTGAGGGTCCTTAGCGTTTCATAAGCCTTCTTGCTGTTGCCGTTTGCCATGCCCTCTTCCACGCTACAACACTGGTCTTCAATCCAATCTTCTTTGGCTTCTTTCATCCTCTTCCTGATCTTCTTGTTGACAAGTCTGTACTTGTTTGCTGATGTGAGGTCTTGGCCTCTCTTTTTCTTCCAGGCTCTCCTCTCATCACAGAGATCGAGGATGTCATCGGTGACCCAGGGCTGTTTGCGCTTCCTCTGCTTCCCCAGCACTTCTTCTGCTGTAGAAAGTAACACCTCTTTTATATTTCCAGCAAGGGTGTCTACGTCGCAGTCCAAAGTAGCCAAGGCTGCAAATCTGCCTCCCACCTGGGCTTGGAAGAGCTCTTCTACTTCCGGGTCTTTTAGCTTCTGGAGGTCGAATCTGATGCGAGGGCTCTTGCTATCTCGTTTCAATGCCAGCTTCAACTTGAGGCTAGTAAGGACGAGGTTGTGGTCGCTGCCAATATCAGCGCCAGGAAAGGACCTCGTTTGTGCTTTGTTAATGCTGGATTTGAATCGTCGAGGCAGCAAGATGAAGTCAATCTGGTTATGGACCAGGCCTCCTGGCGATTGCCATGTCACTGTTCTTGACTTCTTGTGTGGATGGAGGGTATTAGCAACGGTGAGACGGTGACTCTGTGCGAACTCTAAAATCAGAATGAAAATGGTTAAAAGAGCTCAGTATAATAATCATGTGATCATGCCCTTTTGTAATGTGATTTTAGATTGTAATGTAGGTGAGCCTCATTATATCGCATTACTTAAGTCGGACCACATTATTGGTGTTAATGTTGTGCTAAGGTATGTGAAGAGAAAACACGCAGGAAGCAAAGTCCTCTGGCTTATGTCAGAATTAGCTGTCCTGCAAACGACTGTGCGCTGGCCATTTAAGGCCGACTTATCTGTATATTTTGCTCAGTGGGTACCCACCTCCCATACTGCTCCCCCCCCCCCCCCCCCCCCCCCATTCCGACCCCCCCCCCCCCCCCCCCCCCGCCCTCCCCTTCCCCCTTTTCAACCCATACGTTTTTGTATTTTTCGGTTCGTGTTATTTGTTTGAGATTCTGAGTGCTCGGAAAATCTTATTTCTCCTCGTGTACTTTCTGTTTAAAGTCCTAAACAAAAACTTTGCCTCCCAATGAGGAAACGTATCCACCCCTGCAAGTGTAAAAGTGGCTTTATTTGGATGTTTTTATCGTGAACGCTTACCTGTTGTGAGTAGTGACTTTTGCTGTGTATTAATTCACATTTACTTCACTCTGATTCTTTTATACCTAGTCGGGGATCACTAATATGAAAGGGTTTTTGCACACTTCGCACCATTTGCACGAGCAGAACTTGGTGCAGGTCAGATAAAGCCCGCCACATACCTTGCATACACTATATACCTTGTATGCCTTGTGTATAGGTAACTACAGAGCTGGAACTGGTCTTGCAGCTGCAGTCCATGAGGTTCAAAACTAAATCGGCTGCAACCTACTGATTTTTGCATTGTACATGTATTTGGCTTACTGCATATTAAATCCACATTCAGACTGAGACTGATGTCTTACATGGAGATGGAGAGCTTGCCGCATTCCAAAATACACACGATGGTGAGCATGTAGTAGTGGGCTTCAAATCTGGGCTCTGCATCCTGCTGTCTTCCCATATGGAGATATTTTTCCTCATCAGTACTGAGCCAAGTGTGTTCTGGGCTTCTGGTCGTAGAATAAGTATTTCTTGCCTCGTGGCAGTTGTGTCTATCCAGTTCGAGAACACGGCCATCAAAGGACTGAAGCTTGTTTGACAAATCGATGGGTGACAGAGTTTAATGCAAAATCCACGTGCAGCACATACGCTGTTTCGGTGACCTCATCATGGTCGTTGCGACAGGGCTCTTCATTGACAAAATACGACGCTCTGGCTGGTGAGGCGGCCAGAGAATTTCACAGGTATTGAGAATGACAACATCTGGGGAATCCTAGCTTTGTAGCTCATACAGACCTTGCAACTTGTTCTTTAGCACAGATCTTCATCGAACAGACTGTGGCGAGTGCTAGCTCATATGAAGACAAGGTCCCAAAGGAAACACAGCTTCAGTGATGTTGCAACGATCTCTAGCACCCATGTATAAATGAATGCAGTGTCTGTGCTTTGAGCATGCCCATTGCTAAGCGTTGAAGCTGTTATCTGCTCAGATGATGTGTTCTTCACTTTCTGATTGATTTTGCTATGAAAAACAGCAGTCTACTGTTTCTCTGACTGCTGGAGTATTGTGAATATTGACAGCAGTGTCATTCATGACACACCCGGAGCAGATGTTGACCAGTCTTATTGTAGTTGGGTTGCTTGTCACGAAGACATCCATGTAAATGGGAAGCATCTCTCTTATCTTGGCCCTGTCCTCAGCATCTTCCTTGATACTGCTCTTGTACATCTCTTTGTGAACGGCGTCAATGTTCTGGGCCTCCAATGTCACTCATTCCCCACCCGGGTCTGCCCTGGGGGACTTGGGTGGGGTTAGGTATTTTTTAGTTCCCAGGGTCACCCTGGTCAGCCCCACAGGGTGGGTTTTTCTCTCTATTCTGGGGCATGTGTTTCTGTCTACCCTTTGTCCATTCACCTGTATTTGCCTTTTTAAAACTCTCCCTACTGTCTGCACTGCCTGTAGCTCTTGATATTGGATGTGTGTTGCTAAATGGTCTTAGCTTTATTTAGGCCCCATGTGTTAGGTTTATTTAATGTATTTGACCGGCTGGCGACATACATTCAATGTTCTGTTTATTTTTTTTCACAAGCAGTGCAGGCACGTCCTGAGAAAGCCTTGTTGCTGTCGGGACGTTAAGCAATGTACAATCAATCAAAAACCAATGTCACTCATGATTTGTGAGCAGATGCTGTGGTAGTATATCCATACTCGTTCAGAGTCAAACCAGTCATGACTGACGGGTCATGACCATAAAACATGCATGTTTCATTGTATTGGTCTAATCACATGCCTTCTTGGCCAAATCCAAAGGCCTTCTTGATGCCACATGACATACAGTTTTGTACCCACAGTTTTGCAGCCTTACTCTTGTGTGATTACAACCTGTTGCGGCAGCTGGCCGTTTGTGAACACAGTCCATTTCTGGTCAGCCTTGTCTGTAAATACATATGGTCCAGAATCTTGGTAGGCTTATTAAAGACAAATGTGCGAAGTACTGACTGAATGAGTACCCTTCAGTTACCTTAGTCTGTATGCTGCTGTGTGCCAAATGCACACACATTCACCCTAGCTTATATGCTATAAACAGAGAGAGAGACAGAGAGTTGTAGTGGGTGGGGGAAGAACTGAAATGATCAAACTTTTTTACAAAAAAACAACAACAAAGTGGTTCACTTCATACTGGATGGCTAGTATAGTTTAGGGAATATATACCGGCAATAAACTTTGGATGTAACAAACCGCCAGGGGGCCCGAGTTGTTGTTATTCCAAAGTTTGTTATAAGCAAAGTAAGTTACAGTACCTAGAGAGCTGTCGGGACCTCTGAAAAAGTGTTGTTATATCCGACTTTATTTTATTCAACCTTGTTTTAAGTAAGTAGACTGTGGGAACGTACATTATATTATGTTGTAACCCTATACTATTACCATTTGTGTGTGTGTGTGTGTGTCCCAAAATGAAAACACACACACTCCAAATATGGATCCAAGCGACTGAAATACTTTTGATATGAAGAACAAATCCATACACCATGTATACGAGTTACGCTTTTATTTTCAGAAATTTTCACCCTCTCAGCGAGGGCTTCATCAGAGAAATTCCCAGGTAACTACGTAACAAAAACAGGTACACAACAATTTACGTGTTAGAATGTAGTGTGTCTATATATATATATATATATATATATATATATATATATATATATATATATATATATATATATATATATATATATATATATATATATATTGTGTATGTGTGTGAAAACGGTCAATAAACTTGAACAAGCAAAATGTTGAAGGGTTTCTGTATGTCAGTGTGTGTACGTTTGTGACCAGTGAGCCAGAATCTTGTCTACAATCCAGAACTAAACAACACCACCACCCGAAGCGTGGTACTGGGTAGAAGATGTGCCCAAGGGTTCTGCATGAGGTCGAATCTTATGGACATTAGGAGGAATTACTTCCCCTTCCGTTTCAAAACTGTAGAATCGAAGCAAATTTATAACGAAATCATATATGAAATATTGCAAATATCAGCAGCTACATAGCACTAATGCTCCAATATTTATATAAAACATAATATTCGCGTTTTTGCTTGATGATATCGGCAAAATGTTGTCACATCAAGTCAAGGCATAGGCGAGAAGCCATTCGTGTGCTCCATGTTTCAAGCGGTTTGGGTTAAAAAGACAAAATCCTAAACGAGGCTCGCAGTTGTTGGCCACTTCCCACATGTTGGAAATGGAGGTCGAACGCTCAAAATAGCGCAACCATTTTTGATACTGCTCATTCAGGTATTATTTTTCTTTTTGGTTACTCCATATTTAATCAGTCTGCTTCTACTTGATATTAAGCAAAGTTATTATGGGATGTTATCTGGTATATATTTTAGAAGGATGTTGGGTACTCGAATCATGGTAACACACCGCTTATGTGCGTCATAGTTTTCAGTTGGCGGGGGCAGTTATCTTCCGGGTAATCACATTTTAACTTGATACATCGTCAGCACACGTATTGATATCGCCGTTTTTAAAAAAAATTATTATTATTTTTACACGTACTGCAATCACCATTATTTGCGTTCATCCGAGTGTCTTGAGATTGTACTTGTGCGACTTTTCTTCAGTGTCCAGACTAATTACGTTTACAGGGTACTGATGTTCATGCATATAGTATGTTTTTAGTAATTACTGTCTTTCTTTTTTTCCAGCCATAAAATGTAGGTGCTTTAACCCATTTAACCACATGCCACGTTGCTCATCTCCTAAATTTTGAAGGTGTCCCTCACCTAACAATTATGTACTAGTTGCAGGAGATGGATCAACCATGATAATTTAAAGTTGGTGCCAGATTAGCTAAACTGGCACTACTCTTGAATTATCATGGTCAAATCATCTCCTGGCATGCGCTGGGGCAAAATGCATGGGCTAATATTGAAACATCACAGACACCTTTGGAATATGTGGCATGAGATTAGTGGTGAGACACTGGTGGTTACTTTGTCTTGTGTTGTTGTTAATAATGTTACTGTTAGTGATAGTGTTAGTCTGTTATAGTTACAGCGTGGAGTGAGCACATGAAGATTTAAAAGGACTAAAACACAGGCATGGTATATTGTAGTCATTATATGCGATAACACAATTTAGTACAGCTCATTTGTACTTAGCTGTAGCCATTTCATTGTTCATTGTAAAGTATCTTGGCATTTCCACATTTAAAGGCTTCAAACTTTGCCCTTTTTGGGCTTACGTGAGAAGCAAAAGTGAGTATGTTTTGGGCCAGTGGTCGTCCAATCCAGACCAAAAAGGTGACTGCCAAGCGTGTAATATGCAAAGAAGTACACATTCCTTCTGCCAATGAAGATAAGTAGCGGCTAATCTCTGTTTGTTTGTTTGTCTATTTTGACAAAGGGTATTTACCCGAAATATTAATATATTGTGTTGTACCTGTCTTTTCTAAGCGTGTTTCTTTCTCCGTTGGGTACTTCAGTGGTCGTCCGTCCACCATCGTCTGTGGTAAACTTTAACGTTGGCATTTTCTCGGAGACTGGTCAAGCCACATTCTTCAAACTTGGACCAAGGATACTTTGTGGTAAGACCTTTCTAAACATACCAATTTGAGTGACCTCTCACAAAGGTCAAGGTCACGGGGATCAGGAAATAGGTCCAAAATAGCTATATTTTGACATAATTAATGTTTTCTCAAATACTATTCACAACTTCAAACCCAAACTTTGCACAAAGATACCTGATGGTAAGACCTTTTTATACGTAATAATTTGGTTGATCCCTCGGAAAGGTCAAGGGTCACAAGAGCTCATGAAATAGGTGAAAAATAGCCATATTTTGACAAAAGATGTTTTTTCTCAAATACTATTCACAACTTCAAACCCAAACTTGGTACAGAGATACCTGATGGTAAGACCTATCTATGAATACTAATTTGGATGACCCCTCAGAAAGGTCAAGGGTCACAAGGGCTCAGGAAATAGGTCCGAAATAGCCATATTTTGACAAAAGATGTTTTTTTTTCAAATACTATTCACAACTTTAAACCCAAACTTGCTACAGAGATAACTGATGGGAAGACCTTTCTATGCACATCAAGTTGGTTGATCCCTTGGAAAGGTCAGGGGTCATGAGAGCTCAGGAAATAGGTCTAAAATAGCCACATTTTGACAAAAGATGTTTTTTTCTCAAATACATAAAAAAACTTCAAACCCAAATTTGGTACAGAGATACCTGATGGTAAGACCTATCTATGCATACTAATTTGGATGTCCCCTTGGAAAGGTCAAGGGTCATAAGAGGCTGGCAAATGTGTGTAATATGTTGATTTTTGATAAAATTGCCAATTTTTCAACCTAATTTGGTACAAAGATAGCTGATGATAAGACCTTCCTATGCGTACTAATTTAGTCGACTCATCACAAAGGTCATCGGTCACAGGGGGTTGACAGATGTGTGAAAAATGCTTACATTTTCAGAAAACATGAATTTTGCTGCTGCAGAAGCCAGCCCTTGTCACAAAGGTCAGATTGTACATTGCTTAACGTCCCGAGGTCAGACATTTGTAAATCGGTCATACACATGAGCCATAATGGCTTTGCCTTCCTTGTTTTGTTTTTTTAGTATACCCATTTGATTTAGCTCTCACAATGGCAAGCACCAGACATGCCTCTCAAAACTTGAAATTTAATTGCCACCTTTAAAAAACTGTGTAACAGAACTAGCTATAGTCTACCAACCATTCTTAATCAGTTTCAAGGCAAGTTCATGAAGAAAATAATTGATAGTTTTATTGGTAATTAATTTGGACTTAGATTTGTCTTGAAATCGTCTGCATTCAAATTTTAAGGCAAGCTTTGCTCAGACTGACTATACAAATGTAACTTGTCTCAAGAGGATTATTTTACGCATGCTCCTTTGTGTGATCTCTGAAGGTTACAAATCTGTGAAAGCATGCTGTGTAGTGCACAGGGCTCCAGTTTAACAGCAGCTGAAAGGGTCTGAATACCTCCAGGTGGAATTTTGAGAGGATACACATACCCTATCTGAACATTTTATAGGGTAAAAAAAGAGCCAGTAGTCCTGAATCATATCAATTTTTTAAATAAATTGAAAATAGTGTGTCTTGGACGCAGATGTGTTGAACTTTAATGTGTCTGCTTACATCACATTTTCAGTTTGTGATTTTAATTTGAGTGTATCATGGACACACAGATGCACAGAAACAGGAGGCCTGGTGTATGTAAACGCTCTTGTGTTTATGATTCCGTTGGCTGCATGCACAAGGGGGTATACTCAGTGATGACCTTTTGTTTTGTTTTCTCAAAACTCTTACCGATGGCATTACTATTAGGAAGGTACACTTAGCTAGCGATTTCAGCCTAAGCGTCTGTTGTGTACCCTATACAACTGAGGAGGAGACTCCAGGGAGTCGTTACCAAGAAACCCTGAGTGGCCTTCCTTGCCTCCCTATCTGGTCATGCGCCTGACCGTATCCCGCCAGTCTTTGCGCTTAGCTCACCGTGTCCGGTTGGTTTTAGCCTCGTGGTAAGGCTCTGGCTGTGTATGGTGCGATTACCGTGTGGTGTTGTGCTTTGGATTTAACCTCGGTTCTTTCGTCGGATTTCTTTACCTCGCTCGTCTGGGCGACTTACAGCTTCGCTGGCGATGGCAAGGTAAGGCTTCAGTGACCGCTTCTCAGTCGGCATTCCCCCGGATGGGGGCACTCTGAGCGAGTTTCATCCCAGACTGGTAGCGGGTTATTACTTGACGTACATGAGCCTAGGCGGGACCATTTGCCCGCTCTTTCTCTGCCACCCTGATGTTTCTTCCGAGCGCTGCAGAGATATAATAATAGAGAATAGTTGGCCAACCATTTTTGTCTTTAATTATCTTAATTAAACAACCTTTATTAACTTTTTTTGCTAACAAAGCTCATAATGATCACATCATTCATAATATCCCAAATCTCCTTTATTTTACTCGGTAAAATAAAGATTTCCAAAATCAATGCCATTGACGACTAAAGCAAAATTAGCACCTGAGCTAATTAAAATATCAATGATGTAAACATTTACACACTAAAATACGTATTTTATGAGTTTAATTATAGCTTTTAAATGTAATATTTTATTATAAAATGAACCAAGATGAATTACTTCTTCTAAGTGATATCAATACTGTAGAAAACAAAGACTTAGACTCTAAAAAAAACAGCGCCTTCTCTCTGTAGTTGTTTCAGGCAAATCCAAAGCTTATCTCGGGAAAACAGTATACAACAGAAGATATAGAATCCCTCACGGCTGAGGAATTAATTAAACTACATTCTAAATATGAAAATCACATCGCTTCACTAATGACTCGTGATTTAAGTCGATCTCTTGTCTATACACAAAAGCAGTGAGTCACTTTCTACCTGTAGACACTGACAGTCTATCACACGATTTTGGAAGCAACCCTATTGTTTCAAGTTCAATTAGCAAATTAGCATGCGTCATGTTTTACAAGTTTGGCAATTACCTTGCACCTGTGGTAACTTTGCTTGTTACTGGGAGCCATATTGATTTTTCGAAAAAAAAAAAAAAAAAAATGATGGACCAAACGGACGAGACCCAGATGACTCCACAGCGGAACCCTGTTTTGACGCAGGTTCAAACAATCATTAAACCAAAAAGTCCAGGAAGGGTAGAGGCTGGTAAAAGATTAGCCGAATATAACAACAACAAAATTGCAGCTTAAGGTGTTAACAGAGAAGGCTCATGTAACTGACCCGCCGTCGGGACCCCTAGCCCCGACCCCACCATCGTCAGGAGCCTCACACCCTCAACAAAGTGACAGATTATCAACTGAACCTGCCACCCATCAGTCTAAACCCGAAACAACAAAATATATATTTGGCGGATTTGTTGTAGGATTTGGTTACGTAGGTTACAAGCTATGGAAAAAATACAAACCCCACACTCGAACAGTGTCCCAAAAATTAGACACTCCAAAAATAAAACCAGAAGTCGCCACATTATCAGCAGCGCCAAAACCTTTCGATCCATTTTTTATGCAGTAAATAAAAATAATATTTAAAATTTTATTGCATTAGAAAATGAGCGAAACAAAAAACTTAATGAACCTTGTCTATCACTCTGCCATAATAGGTGGACTAGCCGTTGCTTACTCTATGCTTGCAAAAAATATTCTCAAAATGAAATCGGCAGACTTGAGTAGATTAGACTTTGAAGATACAGCTAAGCTAATTGCAGTTGTAACAGCGTCAATTGCGACAAAAGTAGATAGCGGCAGTCAAATTTTTGTTATGAAATGACAGCTTATGTTTTGTTATGTTTCCATAGAACACACAAAAACAAGCGAAACACACAAAAAAGTGAGTGAATACCTTTATTAGTTTTCGAGATATCTGTATTTAAAACTATACAATGTTGCAACATCATTTGACACCGAAAAATAGGGTTACTTAGAGAAAGTATATAGGAGAATACAACGACACCCATTTAAGAAACAATTGATTTATTTAATCCTTTCCGTAAATAAACAAACGCACTTGACCAAATTCATTTAACAGATTTATCTGCCCAGTCAGGTCCCCCAACCCCTTGGAAACAAAAGGCTAGTTAAAATATCTTCCCGAGAAATACACACCA